>OV816025.1:179578401-181045485 GCA_929113105.1 Agrypnus murinus
CACACTAGAGACATATATTTAAACTTAATTTCTTCGGTATCATTGAACTCCTCGGTCCTTTTGAGTAATTTATCCGTAAAATTATAAATATTCCTTTGAGACTTTATTTCTGGACATATAGTAACAGCAGGAAAAGGAATTTCCCAAATTGGAGTTTTACTAGTTGCAAAATTTACAATAACAGGAAAATTGACCCATTTATTATAAATTTGCATAATTAACACGATGCAAAAGTACAAGGATGTTGATAAAAATATCAACCAGAATATCCTAAAAACCTAATTTTGGAGGACCATTTTTATTAAAATAATTTAACTTACTTTTCAATCCATGTCCTTTTCGTTTCCCCTAAGAACTTCAATCCGTGTATACTAGTACTTCCAGAATACTCTGAGAAGTAATACCTTAAGTTTCGTCTGAAACCAGGACTTTCTGTAGAATTGGGATTATTACAGATATTCAATTTAATCACCATTTTACTACAATACCTAAAACATTCGCGTGTAAAAGGTGCGTGCTCTATTTATATAGTAATGTGTTTTAACAATTAAAAACTTAAATACATACTTATTTGAAAAAGTCCTACCCTCACCGTTGGGAGTTTGTATAAACTGTATTTATTATCAAGTGTAAAAGTGACCGAAGAATTAGTAAATACAAAACTAATTAACTAATTAATTAATTACGACTATATACATTTTACAATCTTCTAATGCTAATCTTCTAGTGAACTTATAATTATGTGGTTGATATTATTGTAAATAATCCCATAAAGAGGCGAAGTATTTAAATTGATAAATGTTACACTTTCGTAAAAAATAGTATGTAATACTATTTTTTACACTTGCGGAAAGGACCATTGCAGAGCTTGTGTGACTGCAACTTTCGTAATTTTTTGCATTAAAGGCCTTTTCATACTAGTGTTATACTATGTTTTTGTAGATTTACATTTTTCTCAGCATTTTAAAACCTAATGCGCTAACATCAAGAAATGTATCGCAGTCAAATTCACTTTGCTAAAGAACTTATTCATCGTATATACAGGGTGTTAACTTCAACAGTTGTAAACGCATCTTTATATGAGAAACTCAAAAATGTTTGAAGAATTTACAAGGGGAATGCCAATAAGCGATAGAGTGGTACTTCCTAAACAATCCCCTGCACGGTAGTCACCCCTACCTACAGCGTCGGACTGGCGACATTGGGGCCCACCGGGCAAACCCTACCTTTTTTTAGTTATTTGAACATATGTCAAACCGCTTCAATAACTTAATGAATATTACAATGGTTATTTTTGAAAAATTATCAAGATTTAGCAAAAAGAATGATACGTAGTGCATTCTGGAAAGTGCTGTTCTAGACAAGGTTCCTGTAGATGAAGAATTTTGAAAATGAATGGCATGTGTTAAAAATAATTTTTATTGTGGTTTGTCTTTCTCTATTATTTGAGAATTTTGTTTTGTCGTTTTTCTAAGATCTTTATTTATTAGTTTATAGGTTCCAGAAATCAAAAAGAAGTTGAGTTAACTTTATTTAATTCATAAAATTCAATTAGATTTTTAAGAATCTTCATTGAATATCATCACGGTATTTATGGCCCCGGTCTCTATTCAATCATCAACTCTTTAACACAGCTAACATTCAACAACATTTCCGTCTTACTTTTGCCCAATAAAATATGCAAAAACAAATTACAAAGTATTAAACCACTTGTAAATTAACTAATTGTTTTAAAAACATAAAAATATACAAAGCGACTAAAGAAGAAAAATAGTAAAAGAAAAGATAAGGAGTTATAAATTGAAAAACGAAAAAATTAGAAAGAAATGCCAGGAAACAGAAGATGCATGCTAGAGTAGGCCAAAGAGTGCCGTGGAATACCAAAAAATTTAACTTAAACGTATTAAACCAGAAATTACAAAAGTATAGTATGGAAATAAACGTGGGCAAAACAAAGAACATGATAATATCAAGTATACAGAAAACACATAACGTACAAATACAGGAAAAAATAATTGAATACGTCGAAAGCTATAAGTATTTAGGATCAGTAATAGAAGAAAATGGTAAGATGGACAAAGAAATAAGTGAAAAACTGGGAAAAGCAGGGAAAGTATACAAGATAATGAAAACAACAGTTTTGTGTAAAAGAGAAGTACCAAAACATATAAAAACAGAAGTTATCAAGAAAATAGCAAGATCGACAATACTATATAGCAACGAAATATGGACAATAACAAATAGGGATCAAGAATCTATGCAATGGATATGAGGTTTTTAAGGAAAATAGAGAGCAAAACAAGAAGAGACAGAATTAGGAACGAAACCATCAAAGAACAATTCAAAATCAAACCAATACATGCAAAGTTATTAGAAGGGCAATTGAGATGATTTGGTAACCAGAAGAATATATGGAGTAAATATGGATGGTGAGAACTGAAAGGAAAGACTGGAATGAGGAAATCAAATAAGAGACAGACATAGAAGGAATCGAATAGAAAGAAATCAGACAAATAACATAAAATAGAGAAAAGTGCACGAAAGAACAGTACATATGGTCTTACACTTAACGATAGAAAGGCATAGAATTAAGAAGAAGAACTGATGGTCTAATTCTTTGTAATTCGTATATGCTAGGTCTTGATAGAGAAAACAAATCGTTATCGAAACGTCTTAATGGATTTGTAAAAAATAAATTTGAGGACTGAATCCCATTAAATTTTATTCAATTTCAAATATTACTAATTATTTAATTTTTAATTTAATTTTAATTTTTAACAAACAGTTATATTCTTATATTCACGATGTCTGGCTATTCGTCAAAAGTTAATAAAACCTGAATTTTGCAAATTGCTCTTAGGTCTTGGGGGCCCACTTTTCGGTCTTCAGGGGGGCCCACCGGGCATTTGCCCGGTTGCCCGGCGGCCCAATCCGACACTGCCTACCTAAAAAAATTAAATTGCACTTTATTGAAATGCTTGTGATACCTCGTTGAAAAACTTTTACAAAATGGAACTCGAATATACCAAAAAAATCTTTTTTTATTGATTTTTAAAGTTTTAATTTAAAAGAAGACTAAGTAAATTAATTATCGTAAATACAAATTTTAGTTTATGCTATTTTCAAGTCTATGCTCGAATTGTTTACGGACATGTGCAAAAGTCTTTCTGCGAATATTCCTAATTCTTACAAATAATATGGAAACTTTCCGTGACATAATTTCAGACAGGTAACAGGTGATAAAAACACCACTATTTTAAAGCATTTATACTATGATCGGTTTTTACCAAACTGAGTAAGTTAACCACTATAACTTTTATGCCACCAATTTTCGCATTTGTTCTTAAGAAAGCGACTTTTGATCATTGATACTGGGCCCTCCAAAGCCATAGAATTCGGACAAACTACTCCATCAGAAATTGGTTACTTTGCTTGTAGATCAACGATTTCGTTAAATCAATATTTGAGTGTTCTTTCACTCGGTAAAATGAAACTAATGTACATATACACCGTTTAGTCTAAGTTTACGTTCACGTCATAGATATAAAAGTGGTGACGTAAGAGTACAACCAACTGTGCAAATAATAACTTTCAAAATTGAATTTTATGAAGAAAGATCATTTGCTTTATCGAAAATAATAAAATTTAATTTTCATATATTTAGTAATACATTTATTTATAGAATAAATACAAATAGGTTTTTAAACCAAAACGTAATTTGTTAATTTAATGAGAAAATACGCATTTATTTAAACAGAAAGCAGGTTGGTACAGCTGTGTAAGCGACACGCTATATTGTCAAATTTATTTCTTGTGTTTTCTAAGTTCGGTTTACAATAGTTTGTTACTTATTTAGTATCTACAATTGCATTAACTGAATAGAATTCTAGAGAGTTTCTCAAGCACTGAGAATGTATCTTAAGACTGTTTTGAACATTTCATCTGTGGAAGAAGTTTCCAGTCCAAAGAGGAAACGAAATCGAAAACAAACTACTGAGATTGGTCCTCTGTAGAGGCAAATATTAGCAATAAAATTTATGAAATACATATATAAGAACAGTAAGTACCTGACGTTATGTGTGTGGCTGTGCTCTTCAATTGATATACCACATTTGGATACAGGAGAACATGTATCACTTAATATTTTGTCAAAAAATTGAAATCCAAGTTCATGTATGAAGGAAGTAGAAGTTATTTATCCATTGGCTTACGACAAATTGGATTCGTAAACTATAAGAATGACCATCCAAGACAAGGGATGATGGGGGTATGGATGGGGATGAACAAAGTCATATTGTTCATAAGAGAATAATTCTTTTAAAAACGTACATTGAAGATATGCAGCAAAGGTGTTGGATCAAACAAGGAATATTCAATTCCATATGGCAACAGAGCATAGTCTGACGTCATAATTTAGTAATGACGTGAACTGAAACTTACACTAAATAACGTTTACCTACAGATTTCAGATACGAAACTTTTTTTAATTTTCAGTGTAATATTCTATTTCTACATATTTCAATTCTATAAATATTACAGAATGTTTTCAGTGTTTCAAGAACACTTCGCCAGTGAATCATTAAATTGTCTTTTAAAGCTTTATAGATGGCAGCAGCTTCAGCAGCGAAAATTGAGTATCTCGTGACAAGCTATTCCTGCGACCACGTTGTTTGCGCATAGTTGTCTCAAAACCCACTTGTGCCCCACAGAAACAGAGAGTACTGCTTTTAGAATCGAGTGCAATGTAGCTTTTAGAATGTAGCTGTTAGATCGTCGCCATACATCATTTTTTTTGCCAGTTAGTAGTTTCGTAAGTGTTCCAGTAAGTGTTTTGACAGTTAATACTGTTCTTCCCTAAATTTCAAATCACTACTCCTAAGGGGAGATCAAAAAATGTCTCATTTTTAGCTCAAAGTTGACATGTTTAATTTCTACCCCCTTAACTTTCTTTAAAAACGGCAACCTAACAACGTAATTTACAATTACATCCTATCTTACAATCTTACAGTCTTAAAGCTTTGGGCTTAAATATGGCTTAAATATTTCTAAAGCGTTAGTTTTTGACAAAATACTATCTGTACATACTTTAATAATCAGTAGCCTAGTCGCTCAGCGAGTACGAAGCTTGACTGCCTATCTGGAGGTCCTTGATTACATCCTCAGAGTAGCCATAACAGCAAAGTGTTTTAAAAATATGCCAGGCTCCCAAGTCGCTTCCAACCTATGGGCACCTGGGGTAATAATAGCTGATCGGTGCGTAAAGCTAGCCACTTTATGTATCGTTGAATAACATACTATTAATTGCAAGCTTGGTTTGTAAAATAGAAAATATGGGAAATATTAGTTATCAGGAAAAAGTGTTAAATACTCGTAGATGTAATTAATTAATTAGTTATACAATTGGTAATTTCTTTCACTCGATAATAAATATTAGTTTATGCGCATGAATTCCCAACGGCGAGGGTAGGTATTATTTGCAATAACCATAAATTTATCCTTTTAATCGTAACTACTAAAAACCATTACTGAATAAGTAGGGCATGTACATTTACAGTTTACACGCAATAGCTGCTGTAACTCTAAATCTAAAAAATCCTGCTTTTAGACGGAATTTAAGATATTATTTTTTCGAGTATAGCAGTCAAAGTACTAGCATACATAGTTTTAAGTTCTTAGGGGAAAACAAAAGGGCATTGGTTGAACAGTACGTTAAGTTAATTTAATAAAAATAAACCTCCAAAATCTATACCTATTTTTAGAATATTATATAATATATATATATATATTGTAGTATTATAGGCTATACAAAATTTAACTTTATTTTATATTACTAATAAAATTTATTTTATGTTAATCAAAATTTGAAATTTCAATATAATAATAATCGCCTTGGCTTTACGTTAATTGAGACTCATCATCTTGTCAATATAAGATAATCAATAAATTTAAATATTCGTACATATATGTTTATATGGAGTTTTTTTATTACTCTCAAATGATAAATCTATTATAAGAAAATAATTTAGAGAGAACTGGATTCAATTTTCCTCCAAACTAAATTCAAATATTCCACCAAATCTATTTATTATAAATATAGCCTCTCATAGTACCGACAACCTTTGATCTCGCCGACTGGGGCAAAATTGGTTGCAATATAAAAAAACCCTAAGATTTGACAGTGTGAAATTTTTGAAATTCGGAACGTCACTTTTATACGTTTAACCCTGCAGTGGTCGCGCCTCCAGTCGCAACAAGAATGGTCGCGTCAAGTCTGACAGACCCATTTTTTAATGTTTATTATTTTTATATCGAAAAAAAAGTTGATTGTTTTTTTTGACATGTGTTGCTTTGTATGAATAAAGCTTTTACGTAATACATCTTTTTAACAAAAAATGTGTTTTTGAAAAAATAGAATTAAATAACTGAAACACATCGATTTGATAGAAAAAAAATTACATTGCAAAAGAACTTAATATTTTATTAATTAACAAAAACCTTAAGTATCAAATATTATAGTACAATTTATTAGTTTTTAGTCGTCATTATTGGTCACCCATTACACAAAAACCCCGCATGAGAAAGACATAAAAATTTTTTGCACTTTTTGCAAAAATATCTCGTTTTTGAGTCTTTTTTGCAAAAATTTAACACAACCAGTTTAGCCACTGCATGTGCACGTACTAAACCTAAAAATAGACAGCTACTCGAAAAGACGATCATTCAACCCCGCCCACTTCCGGAATAAACGACAATATGTGCGCTATGGGTTTGTGAGACTTGGCACGACCGCTGGAGGGTTAATTACGGACGGAACTAGCGTTCGAAATAAAATCATTAGTTTACTTTTAGGTTTAAAAGCATTGAAAGAGAATTCGTTAATGTCCAACAGACTATATTTTTATTATTTTTATAAAGGTGGAACAGGTATTCAGAATTAATGTTTCACATGTTCAGATTAAGCCATAAATATATTAAAACAGTTGAATTAGAAATTTTATTTTATTTAGGAAATCTTTGTATTCAGTTTACCCCCGGTTGTGAATACCATATGTTTACTAGAGGGACTATAATTATAAAGAAGAAATACCGCCCTCTATTGACTTAACTTAAAAGCGGGTGTGCCATCAGCACGGCCTCCTCGATGTGAGAGACGAACGTCTCTTAGACGGCCGGTCGCATTGAAAAAATTTCTGTTTTTGACAGGTTACGTATTGTGGCGCCATCTGTCGAGTCCTGTAGTGATTAAGCAATATTGGCGCGCAATCTAGAATTGCCCCTTATTTATTTTTAATAAACATTAGCATCATTAATTTACTTATTGTTAGTGGTAAAATATATTGTAATTTTCTATAAACTATATTAGAATTATTAAAAATGCCTCGAAAGTGTTGTGTTACATGAACTGCAGCTCCTATGAATTAGAAAATGTATCTCCGACATTGTTTTTCTGCAAATGTAGAATTAAATTTTAAATGGAAAGAAGCTCTAATTAATCATACTGGTACATAATCTATAAATTATTTTTCAAAGATTTTCGGAGAAATGATATTGGTCTACAGTTTGAAATATTGGTTGAATCGCCCATGGTGAGTGTGGGTATTTCTAACAATAGTTTCAGTTAGTAGAGTTCACAAACTTAAAAACGCATCTAGAAATCAGGTCCATGGTACACTGAAAGGTAAAAAGCTATCGAGTACGTTATCGGATGCTATTTAGGGTGTATATCAATCCCCTAAATTCGTCTGGTGATATCGGTGTCCAACACCCTCCCGGGGGGGGGGGGGAACTGAAAAAACAGCAAATCTAGAATGCTTTATTTGCTATCCGGCTATATTAAAATAAATACGATCTCAAAAGTATTAAGCGAGTTCGAGCTAATTTTCACTCAAGAATTATCATTACATAAACGGAAGGATACTCACTAAATTAGCTTCTAACTCCCTTATTATGAGTATTTCAATTTCTGCAAACATAGAAAGATGTTTATATCGTGATAACTTTTGGACGACACAAGATATCAAAAAAGTTCAAAAAATAACTGTTGTTAGTTCGAGATTTTACAATCCAACGCTTTTCGAAACTTTGAAATTGGCTAGACAGCAACGAAGATATGACCAATTTATTCCGACAATGTATAAATTACTACTAAGCAGCGATCGTTCTCTATTTTCACCCGTCTTCCGTCTCATTCTAACACACTGCTCTTACCAGGTTCGTAAGTACATACAACTATTACCACAATATTGAAGTTACAAATGCAGGTGATTTAACATTTTGTTGAAAAAAATTATAAAATTCTTACTATTTTTGTAAATACGACATTAACTTTAACACGGAGAGTTATAAAAAATGTGTTGTGTAAAACGGGCGGGAAACTTCAGGAATCCACTGCAAGAACTGCGGAAACTATTCAAAGGTTAGTGAAAATGAGATTAGATATGCAAAGTCATAATAGAGAATTAATAGAGCCTCTTGATATAACACACAATTCAAGTAAATTAATGTGGAAAAACTGTTATTCCTCGTTTACGCGCATATATAAAATATTTCCACTATGAGATTAAATGTACATAGTAGTCAAAATATATAATAACAAAACTGAACACAAAGGTTATTCTGAAAACCAAAAGGATAAATTGTGGCGAGGTTTGGGAAAAGATTGTTGGGGAAATAAAACATGACAAAGCCAAAGAAAAGTGTATAATTTAGTTACAATTTACGACCGATATGTCCTACTGGGTGGTAACTTGAACTCGTAGTATTTTCTACGGATACTGAAAATACGTTGTATTTTTCAGATCTTATAAAAATAATGAAGCTACTTTAATATACCCACAACTACAAAACAATATTTATAACGAGGTGAAAATGCTTAAAGATTTGAATTTCGAATATCGACCTATGGTGCAAAGTGTACTTTATTTAGTAGCCTGTAACGGTACATTTTCTATCGGCCTTAAGTACGTGAATTTTGCACGTATACTTATTAAACAATATTTAAAGTTCGGTCCTGTAAAACTGCACTTTACTTCTAGCTAAAATTTTGTCGTAAGAATATATTTACAACAAATATTTTAAACGATTGTTTTTAAATTTCTACAAATTTAAAGGGTGCAGAGACAATAAATAATATTTTTAGAATTTTGTTTGCTCCCCGGTAATAATGGTTGCGTTGCAAAAAGAACTTAAAAGACCTTGATAAAACATAAAACGTATTCAAGCCATCTCGCTTTATAAAAACATTTTTGTCTGTATTCTGGGAATGTGTTAGCAAGGGATCAACTTCTCTTTGTCTTAAAGGTTACATTTGCACGTGTTCGAAATTCAACTTGGCTTTTGCGTATTTACCTCGAAAATTGCACTCCTTGCAAGTCTAGACGACATATGGTCGGGTTGTTTGCACGCTATTTCTTCAATTACTATTTTTCAGTCTATTAAGTCGAAATTCCCGCAGAAGGCTAGCTAAAAACTCCCTTACGGCATATGAAAATGTATTACTCCGCGGATGACTAGGGTCGCATGTGTTAAAAAACTTTCCGCGCGCTGCGACAGGGTAGCGTGACTTACTTGTTTCCCGCTTGAGCTTCGAGTCACACCACTTCCGTTTGATCTTCCAGTAATGGAGGGTCGATATTATTGAATTCTCGTTCTAGATTAAATAATTAAAAAGACAGTTCAGTTAAAGTTTTTGTGAATTTTGTGCCCTGACCTCGTCAGGGTGCAGCTTTTTAATGAACTTTGTTGTGTGAGTTAAGCTTCAAAAAAAAATGTGTTTGAAAACTCTTCCGTTAACACTGATGAAAAACCAGTCGACTTGGGTCGATGTTATTGATTTTCCGTTTGTTAGTGCGTGTTTAGAATTAATGGAAATTCTATATACAGTTCCGTACTGTTCAGTTCACCTTCGTAATGAGTGAAATTTTTGGAAGCAATTTATGTTTGTTAAATCTCGTTTGAAAGGTTTGTCATTACCGTTTCGTTAATAAACAACTGGGGTTGTTTTATCGTGCTGAACTATTAAAGACAATTACCTCTCTCTGTTTGCGCTCCGAGTTAGTGCAGTTTTGGTTAATGAAAATTTTATAGATAGATCTATAATTTTAAAGACAGTTTTCGGTTTTTTAGTATTTAAAAGTTAATAATTAGTGTTTTACGGGAAGAATCTAATAATAGCAAGCGCTATTTGTGATTAAAATCATTTTATGCTTTTGAAAGACTTCATCTTTATGCTACGATTGTTTAATTTGTGCATTAATGAAGATGGTTTGTGGAGTTATTTGGGCAACTAGTCGTGTTTGAAATGAACCTCATCCTTGGGACCTGCTACTGTTATGTAATAATTTGAATGCAGTTAGAGTCAATTATGGTTTTCAAGAATAAAGGCAACTTTCCAATTTCTAATGGTTTAGATCCAGTATGTTCTTCGTCAGGTTAATGCGGATAGAAAATTAAGGTATTGTACTTTATTAAGTAAGTAAGCAGTACGGAAGAGTGGTTATAGTGGATTTCTATCGCTTAACATAGTTAAGTCGAGTTTGCGTCGGTCAGGACTCGGATGGGTAAACCACGAGCGCAGTGTACTTGCCTATATGGCTCCGCTGCCTCGTCTTACACGTGTCTGACGCCTCGACACCGAAAGGTATATGAGGTTAAAGATTATATATATATATATATATATATATATATATATATATATATATATATATATATATTGTAATGATATTTTGACCAAGTTCAAGTTAATAAAAGTTCATTATTGTTTTAAAATTGCTTGATGAACAGAGATGAGGTAGTTGTGATGTTGAACATTCATAACATTGACTTTCATATAAAATCATTAATGAAAACAGAGTTCAAGTTTAAATTTATCTATTTAGTTTATTGTTGTTACATAAAAGAAGTATTTGGGTTGATAGGTTATCACATCTGAAGCTCAAACCTGAAAAGAAAATTGTTATTAGAAATAAGGAAAAATTGTAAAATAGCTTTTAGTACATTTAAAAATAGTCAAAACATAGCATTCCATTTTAAATATCAATCAAAATTTATCCATAACAACCATTCTTCAATAATAACGCATGGTTGCAATGGAAATATATAAATAATGAGATACTAAATAATCATCTAAGAAAAGTTAATTTTGTATTTTAAATTATGAAACAAAGAAAGAAAAATATGAAGGTAATAAGAATGGTGGTTTCTAGGGAGGTTGTTAGAAAAAATATTTGGTTAAGAAAAAGATATAATAATTCTTGTAAAGGGAAGATGTAATAATTTTTGTTAATGAAAAATAAAGATTAAAAACCAGTTTAAAATATAGTAGAGGTGTTATTTATTTAACCAACGAATACCAGAAGCAGTTTATAGAAAAAGAAGTTTTAAAACATGGAAAAATACTTACTACCAAAAGATGTCCGAACTGAATACAGGCGCAAGACCTTCAAAGTTTTACTTTGATCCTAGAAGAAGAGAATAGTTATTTCAATTATAAAGGTAACGACAAACAGGTACTCTTGACCTACAACATTTTTAGCTGTCTGGAAATTCTTCATATCCCGAGAGTTACGCAAGTTCCTGAATCCAGGGCAGTGCGAGAGAGCAAGCGGCGTACCCGTTTCTGATAAAGGGCTACAAGAAGGGAGAAGCATTATTAACTACATAACAAAAAAGGTTTGTGAAAGTGTTATTGAAAAGCAGAGCATTAATGACAAGAAGGTTAAAGTGCGATTTTATAATTTAATTCGGAGGTTAAATCAACGTACCATTATTATTGTAAAAAAGGCTTCAAGCAGAGGATTCACATAACCTATAAAGTAATAAAGAATTTAATTATATTATTTAACTAAAATATAGATCAAACTTTCCTCATTTCATAAAGTTGCAGTTCATATGTGTGGTTATGACGAAACGTCAAAATATTAATTTTTCAAGGTTAAGCAAAGTTTCCCATTAAATAAATTTCTCAATAGTTAAAGATTACTTAAAATTCCATTGTTATATAATATTTTAAAGTTTTAAAGATTTTCAAGGAAATGAACCCATACTTGAAAATTCAATTATAAGTATTTTAGTCTCATTGTGTAGAGAAAATATAGTAAAGGCAAATAAAAATTAGTAAAGGCGACCCTGAGAGATAACAATCTAGCGAGTGCAGTTCATAATTAATCTAAAACATAAAGGCATTCTATTTGCATAGCTGCATAACATCGCAATATATATATATATATATATATATATATATATATATATATATATATATATATATATATATATATATATATATATATATATATATATATATATATATATATATATATATATATATATATATATATATATATATATTTGTCAAACCGCTTATACACACCCGTTTCGCTATATTCTACCGACTTGTCGGACCATTTTCGACGCTCTCAGACCCGGGCTTGGGTCTGGCAACGTTCTCCTATGTTTTCGAGGTCTACAGGATAAGGTTTATCTAAAACTGCAATAAAAAAATATACAATTTGGGTTTGGAAAAGTAGGGTCTGTAAAAAGTTTTATACAACCGTAGTTCATCACAATGAACTATAGGGGGCGTCGCGCCTTTCTCAAGTGTATATCGTATATTTTTATACAAGACGCTATCAAACCCGCTATGTTCTACAGACTTCCTAGGCCCTGGATCTGGCAACATTGCCATGACGCATATGTTAAGCTTTGTTTTATAAACGTTTGGCTATAATAGCTCGCATTTAATATATGATGGAGAAAAGTGACGTAAGAATTACATCAGCTCGTATGCGATTTCTTTCATAATACATTATAATTTCTTAAATATTAATGTAATTTATTACATATTTTTTACATTGTTTCTTAAATAATGTTAAAGATGTACAGTTTTTTACATTAGCTGGAAGTGAATTATATTCAACTAAACCTTTATGAAACAGATTATTTTGTCCTATATTTGTTGTTACTGTATGAACATAAAAATTATTTCTACTTCTAGTATTATGATCATGAACATCTTCTACGAATAGTAATTCATTTAAAATGTGCTCTGGATATATTAAGTTTTTTATTTTAAATATTATTATCATCGTATTATAAAATATATTTTGCTTAACACTTTTAACAAAGATGTAACTTGCAACATTCTTCTTATGATAGTATACCTACTACATTTTAATATTATTCTTAACGCACAATTTTCTTTTTTTTTTGAAGATTGTTAATTTCAGTATTATTTAGGAGGTAAAGTATACTAGCACAATAATTAAAATGGGGAAGTATTATTGTTTTATATAGTAATAATTTAGACCACTTGCTAAGATTTTGGCTTAATCTACCCATGAAATTTACTATTTTTGCAACTTTACTGATAACATAGTTTGAATGACTAGAAAATGTTAAGTGGCAATCTATTATTACACCTAAGTACTTCCACTCATAAACTTGTTCTATTTTTTGACTATTAATTTGTATTCCCACATGACTAGATGTATCAATTTCGTTAAACTTATTTTTTATTATCATGAATTTTGTTTTATTTACATTTAAAGAAAGACTATTTTTACGTAACCAGTTATATACATTTACTAATTCATCATTGATGATATTTATTACTTTTTCAACATCATCTCCTATAAAATATATTAAAGTGTCATCTGCAAATAATTGAATGTTACATTTTTTAATTACATTAACAATATCATTTATGTATAGTACAAATAAATCAGGGCCTAATACAGTTCCTTGTGGAACGCTAAAGGTAGTTTTTTAGCTGAATATGTACTATTAACAGTTTGTTCACTTCAATGTAGTCACGAAACTGGATATTTACGACGGTCTCTAATAATTCTTCATAAGTTGGCACCATGTTGATCGGTCTGTATTCTTCACATTTGTTAGTGTTGGTTATCTTCTCAATGGCGATAATATGGGATATCTTCAAGGTTTCTGGGAAGGATCCACTTTCTAGACTCATTTGAATTAGATGCAAAAATCTCTGTCCTATTACATTGAAAGCTAATTTAAGAATCTTTACTGTAATACGATCGACACTACTATTCTTATTAGGTAAATTGTTTATAATTTTTTTTTAACTCCAAAAACTCTATTGGTAGAAATTAGTCGAACTTGCATTGATGTACATTAATGTGGCTTAAATCAGTTTCAATTTGGGTTAAATTTGTTAATGTAATAATTTGTTGTATGCTGTTAATAAAGTAAATATTGAATTTTTCTGCAATTTGAATTTCATGTCAACTCAATGAACAATGAACAATGAACTCATTGTCAAAAATAATACCTTCCTTTTTTGTCTGTTATGGCCTCCTTTAATTAATTCTTTAACTATTTTACACATTTCTGTTGAGTTATTTTTCATATCATCTATTTTTTCTTGATAATAATTTCTCTTGTGGTTCCTGATCAAACTAACAATTCCATTTCTTTGTTGTCTATACCTATTCATATCACTTTCTTCTTGTGTAAAGATTGCTCTTTTAAATAATCTGTCCCTTTCTTCAATTTCCAAGGCTATTTCTGGGGTCCACCAACGCTTACAACTCCACTGACATTTAATGGTTTTTTTAACAGTTGGAGCATGCCTGTTTAGTGTGTCCATTATGGTTTTAACTAATATTTCTGCTAGTTGATTGGTGTTTGTACAGTCCGGATTCCATGGTTGATTCATTAGATCTAATTGAAATTGCATTTCATTGAAGTTGCTCATGTCTCTGTGTTGTATTGTATATTCTTCATATTTTTCTTTCACTTTTGCATTTACAGTTATTATTGAGTGATCGGTTATTTTTGGAACATGGTGTACCTGGGCATCAATGGTTTTTTCATTAGATACAGAAAGATCTATGAGTGTAGCACTGTCCTTAGTGATTCTTGTAGGTTGGTCGATAATCTGATGTAGTCCATTATTTTTAATTAAAGTTCTCAGTCTATTTTCCTAATATGAATCCTTTAATAGGTCAATATTAAAGTCTCCGGTAATTAGTAAGGTCTCTGATCTACTAGCATATACATCAAACAAACTTTCAAGTTTCATTAGAAATTGAGCATCACTAGAGTTTGGAGAGTGATATAAATTTATAAAGTTATATTTGTATGATTGAAAGCATATATTAATGCCTACAATCCATGTGTTCATATCAATGGTATCTTTAAGTAGGACTTCATAACTGAATTCATTTTTTATATAAATGATTAGAGTAAGGTTAACAGGATTTTCGAACAAGTGAGACAACGCAACATAATACGGAAAAGTTAATTTCTGGGGAAAGTGGATGGTTTCCAAATAAGGTGGAAAAGTACATATATCATTTTCCGTAGTAATCAAACGATAAATTTCAAGAACTTGATTAAATTTTTTAGTATAAAAGTACTGTAATATCTTCTTTGTATGTTTGTTTGAAGGATTGTTTGTGGTTAATTAAAGCTTTATTCTTTTCCTGTTAAGATGAGAGAATGAATGCTTGAACTATTTGATTTCTGAATTATTTTCTGATCCCTCGTTTACATTCGTTTCCTTGGATACTACAAAGTATCCAAGGCAACAGTGATCATCACATTTATTGCTCCCTTGTTTTTTAGAACTTTTCAAGCTGAAAAAGTCTCCATCAGTTTGCTTGAGCACAGGATTGGAAAGAACTAGTGAATGTACGCATAAGATGCGGTTGTGATTGTAAAGCAACTTGATAGATACGTAAAAAACCGGGTTTTTTTCTTTGGCTGCTTTTACAATTGATTAAAGTTAGTACAGGGCTCATGTTAATGTTAATAGAACATGTTAATGTTCGTTACAATGATAAGAACTTAACCTATAGAAATGAGCTAATAAGAATAACGTGAGAATCGAATGAGATAATTGAAAACGGTTAAAATTAAGACAGCAGATTCTTAATTTTAGGGCTCGTTGCAAAATGTAAATAACTAAAAACTACAAAACTTAACCTAAGAGGAACGTATGAGGATTCTGTTGGACTTGTAGGTTGTTGGTTGGATAATAATCGTATATGCAACATAAAAGGAAAATAGTAAATGTATGTACACAAATATGTCTAACAGGTAACAAAAAGTAATTGCGAACGTTCTATACATAAACGGCACAAAAAAAGATAAGAAGGATTTGTAATGGGCTGCATCCGAGCTTATCTGCTATGTATTCCCTGTGTTCCCGATCACACGAAGTAACGAATTTTTGGTACGACCGTTTATTGAAGTTCACAACAACCGATTTGTAATTATACGTTTTGCGACACACTGTTGTGTGGGCTTCTTGTAGGGTTCTGAAACTTTTTCTGGAATAAATAGGTTTAGCTCAGGTTTAAATCGACAATCTATGCCAACGAAATGGCATAATTCTTGTTGCATTCTAAGGATTGGAAAGTTATGAATAGCTTCTCCTTTTCAGATTTGCGGTGTAACTCCATCACTGTTCACTGTATGGTCGAGACAAGTTAGTTCTTTGGCTTCAAAGATTGTTTTTTTAATTTGATAGTAAACCGTAATGATATAGGCGTTGAAATACTTTCTTTAAATGCTGTAGATAGTCTGTTTTGATGGCAGACAAATTTAGAACAGAAAAAAACTTTATACAACCGTGACTTCAGATAGATTATGACTTCAGCGATGGAACTGCTCCATCTACTGGTAGTGGTGGTGCTGAGAGTATTGATCCTCTACTGGAATTATGCTAATTGAGTTCTCGACATCTGCTTCATAAATAGGATCCTGGTATCTCGAATGGTATGCTTGCAAGAGTAAGTTTCTTGACAGATTGTTGCGTGTTCAATTAAAGTCGGCGCTCACCACATGTAATATCTTCTGTGTTTGTTTGTTTGAAAGACTGTTTGTGGTTAATGAAATCTGTATTCTTTTACTGTTAAGATGAGAGAATGAATGCTTGAACTAGTTGGTTTCTGAATTATTTTCTGACTCCTTGTTTATATTCGTTGCATTGGATACTACACTCACACATACATATTTATCACTGGATCACAGTACTCATTCATACATATCGTCGACGTTAATGCATACTAGCGGAACTATTTTCTAGCAATTTTCCAGGAGCGCGGTTTAAATGCTTATAAAAACTTTGTTACAGATGGTATGATGAATTCTTTGAAATCGCAACTAGCAACATTACTAGTTACAACATTTTAAAGAATTAAGTTCATATGCATTAACGACGATATGTACTATATACCACCAATAAATAACAACGTCGTAGACCATTCAGGGTAAAAAGCGTGAGGTGTTCTTTATCAAAAATTAAAATGGGCCAACTAAGTTGAGCATCATTTGTGACTTTTTTGCTAAAACACTGAAGGAAAACTTTCTCGTCTGTAATTTGTAAAATTACTTAATGGAAACAGGGCACTCAAAAGGTGCGGAGGGGCAGTGTATCTTGCAACCCCCAATTGAATTTCATGAACATTGGTATGGGGTAGATGCAGTAGCAGCACTTCACTATAGCAACAAGAAACGGCCACCTCATAGAACAAAAGATAAACGGAATAAATTCTGTGGGACGTTCTTTAACAAAAATGAAGCAGGGTGGACTAATATGATTTGCGCCTGGTATATTTAGAACTACATATATTTCAAATGTAATCAGAAAATCTCTGGTGTACAATTCGTCACTAAGAATATAATACATATTCCAATTCACAAATAGCTATTTCAGAATACAATAAAAATTGATCTTTAACTTAGTACAAGTGCAATATAACGGAATTGAGCCAGGTTTGAAAAAACTTCTTCTCTTCTTCGTTACCTTTCGACGTTTCTGTTAAAGGCACTTAACCACCATATAGTACTGTTTTGTACCTTCAAATTCATTAAACAGAAAGTAGGGATCGAACATTCCATAATTTTCTTGTAACTTTACAAACGCACAGTAAAAATAGAAACTGCTATTTTTTTAATCTAGGTTAAACTAATCAAATGTAGTGTATTTTGGTCAGCTAAACTTGAAAATGACTTTATGCTTGATTTGTTCATGTTTACGAGTAGATAATATCCTGAACTTTGTAAAATATCAATATTAAACCACGCCCCCAGATGGATTTTGTCATTTTATTTTCAAGAACTGATAGGTTTATGGACTGGTTGTTAAGTAGGTTAGATAAAATAAAGCTTATTTAATTGGCGCGTGAATATATATCATACAGGATGTTTCACTTAAGATTCGTATCCTCTGAATAGGTGGTAGTACACATAAAATGCAACAAAACAGCTGAAAATCATTAGTGTCTATCTTTCATAATAACCGAAAAAAGAATGGTTTTTGAAAAGTGGGTAGCAGGTCACTGGTATAAGAATCACACTTGGAGCTGAATGTGCCTATCTGATACATTGACGCGGCTGCTGCTAGGTGATGTCGCAGTTTGTTTTGACTATAATTTCCAGCAGTTTCCAAAAGTTGACATTTTTAGCAAGTTTTTTTCGATTTGCGTAAAAACAAAAAGAGTTTTTTGTTCCTATTGATGAATACTATCACACATGCAATTTATACGAAAGTTGAGTATGTAGACCAACAATTTCTACCAATACATTTGACGGAGCAAGTTTAGAACATAACTTATTGCGATCTTGTATGCATCATCAAGTACTTAGCTAAGAAAAAAAAATGTTGAATTCGCAGTGCAACCTTAGCATCACTTCTGCAAAATTCATGAAGCGATGTTGTTGTTATTGTTGGTTGTAGTATTATGATAATTTTGCAGTAAAAAGAATATCTTTAGGAAAATACCCTGTACTGGACAATTATTTTATAGAAACCCAAATGTATAGGGCATTTCACCTTGTTTTGAAATCTTTCTTACTTCGTTTGTACGTCATACTGCATGACGTTTTACCTTTATTTTCTTTCTGCATTTTATAGAGCATTATTCGACTTGTCACTATTCGACTTGGGTCAAGTATACCTGTTTTGTGAAGAATTAAATTTTGCATTCAATGGTGTATTCATTAAACATATCACTATCACAGAATTCCGTATCTAGCGGTAGCGGGTACGCTACAGCTATCACAAGCACAAAATAACACTAATGTATGTTCTAATAACAACTGTCCTTGAACACAAAACTTTATCCAAATTGCATTTTTGACTTTTTTATTTTGAAGGTGTATAGCTTTGTAACATTTCATTTTTGAACATAGATATGTTGTGCTTAATGGCCAATTTTGATCAAAGGCATTGACCCTCAGGAATTGGCATCGTCTGCTCGAGATATCCTACATGTAAAATGGGTGAAGTCCCATTTACTGTTAAATATCTAGCTACATTTTAAAGCAGGCGTGGAATTAAGTCGTGAACTTAGAATTCCAAAACAAAAACCATTCAAGAAAAAAATTACTCGATACGAATATCAATATAAAGAACGAAGTAAGAGAGATCCAAAAACCCTGAAGTACCCTGTACGTTTTAGGTTCACTAAAAAGATTTATTAGTACAGGGTATACCCCTAAAATGTATCTTGCCAATACGAGGATTACCATATGACTAACCCCAATAATAATAGTAATATCGCCTCGTAGATTTTGCTGGAGATGCTGAGATAGAAGAAGACTGAACCAGGATCGCGTTCGATGCTCACGAGATTTCCATAGCTATTTCATGATGAACATTAAATCACACAAAGTTATGCTCGAAGCTTCTCGTATAATATGTACCAATACAAATTATTTGTCTGTGTGACATATGATCGTTTTCAATTACACAGAAACAAGACAACACGCACAAAGTTTTCTTAGCTTTTTGGTATGAAAGTTAAATAAAATCCTATTTTACCTAACTGGCTCCATTTTGATAAACCTAATAGTTTCTGAAAAAACAGTAAAAATCATCTGGGGGCATGGCTTACTCTCATCAGCTTCTCTGGTTCACCACTTTTGAGTAGTAACTTTTAAGGGGTTATTTAAAATATCACAAAGAAGGCCTATAAAAAATCCAAGGATCTACCTCAATTCCCCTCTATTTTTACTAATTTGACTGAACTGTTACCGTGGCATTAAAATATACATATCTTAGAAACTGTTTATTTGTGCTAGAAACATAACAGTAAAATGTTCAGGAGGTCAAAAGATTTGGCTATAACATTTATTTTTTCAAAACACATATACATGACGTGTCTTCGAAACTTTTAATTGTATTCTTGTAAACAAAAATAATCATGTTAAAATAAATGATTTAAAAACAAATTATTAAAAAACAATTATTTTCATAAACCTTATGTATTTTAGAACAAAAGAGGCTCAATGCTATTTTCTGACGTTAATAATAATTTTCAGAGTTACATCGTTTTACGGAAAACGTTAATTTTTCTGCGTTGAAGGTTATTTATGGAATTTACGAACAAATCAACAAAAATAAAGATCACTTATGTGCTTAGCATCCCGAAATCATTACGTCAGTCGTAATTTTATCTCTGATACATTCGGCAACGTTGCTGGGTTCGGTAGCGTAGGTAGGCTTGCTTAAAATTATACAAATGGGTCTGTAAACACTGTAATATGTATCGGGTTCAAGAACGACTGTCAAATATCACCAATATTTTTTTTTCATATATTTTTACCCCTCGAGGATCTTAAATATTGCTTATCAGAAATAGATCAATATTATGTAAAATATACACATTTCAAAAATTAAAAAATGCGGGTCTACTAACGACCCTACCATATAGCGGGTCCGACAACGTCGATTAAACCAATATATATATATATATATATATATATATATATATATATATATATATATATATATATATACAAGAAAGTATAAATCATTATATATATATATATATATATATATATATATATATATATATATATATATATATATATATATATATATATATATATATATATATATATATATATATATATATATGGATAGCAGAAAGCCCGGGTTCGAATCCTGGTCAGAGATAATAATTTTTCATAATTCCAATTATGTCTTCATTAATATACATTAATCTTGGTGCTAAAACACGATATTTCTAAATCATTAAACTATTAATATTATATGCCTTATGGTAATAATTCAAAAATCTAATTTAGCTGTGATTGTGGGTTAAATTGTCGCTAATCAGCGATAGCCTACTTTAACATAGCAAAATATAATTAGTACTCTCTTATGTGTTTACACATTATTATAACTTATATGAAGAATTATTACTTCACCAGTAATCGATCTCCGATAGCTCAGCGGTAGAGCATCTGCCCGGATAGCAGAAAGCCCGGGTTCGAATCCTGGTCAGAGATAATAATTTTTCATAATTCCAATTATGTCTTCATTAATATATATATATATATATATATATATATATATATATATATATATATATATATATATATATATATATATATACGTGCTTATCTATCTTTTTCAACTCCGACAGCCTATAAGGCGCCCGCGACTCCGGCCTTAAATATACAGATACGGACAAACTAGTTATTGCCATTGCTTTATACAGCTTTGGTGATGATGAGCACGTCGAGAGGGGAATTTTTTTTTGTAAATTCTTTATACTTAGAGTGAACAAATTACCGTACCATTTCGCCTCTGAATCTTTAACATGCGCTTTTAACTCCTATTTGTATATTTTATATATGACAACCAGTTGCGTTCGCCTCCAGCGGCGTTGCTATTATTTCGGAGTCGAAAATGTATTATTTGTATCTCTTAGATATTATAACCATATTACTAAAACACGCACGGTTTTTCTGTCCTTGTTGTTTAACAGCTTCGCTGAGTACCTCTGTTATAAATAGTATTATTTGCATTGTTGTCTATAAGTCGTCTGCTTACTAATGATAATATTTAATTTAATAGAGATATACCATATTTTAGAAGGACGGTTGATTATATTTGTATCGTTGGCGTGTAATATTATATCATTTTATCACGTACTTTCATGTATTTAGAGTTAAATGAATTGGTTAAAAGACTTAATTTAATTAATTTAATTTAAAAAGCTTAAGTTTTTGTTAGAAGTTAACTTTTTATTTATTCAGTTAGGGAAGTACATTTATTTATTCTTCAAAAATGACTACTTTAAGCATAAAGGACTAATTTTCCATTAATTTAAAATATTTAATTTAGCAAGTGCAGCATACAAGGTGTAAAATCGCTTCACGCACGATACAGTTTTATGTGCATTTTATTTCAAACCCTAATACTATCTCCCCTAATTATTTTACAGTAAAAATATTCGGGAGTGTTATAAAGAAAAGGAATATATATGAATCGAATGATACCTTTGGTTACTGCAAAAATAGCTAAGCCTTGGAAACATTGGAACGATCGGAAATCAATTATACCTTGAAAATATTAGAATGTTAGAAACCTTTGGTTACGGATTACATTTGTAGAAGAGTAAAGAAAATAGAACTTCCGTTTCTGCAAAACATAGCTATGCTTTGGAAATATTGCAACGATCAGAAATCAATTATACCTTGACAATCCAACTCGAAAATTTTTAACCAATCAAATTACAGAATTTTTCAAATTGGGATCAATGAAATTAGTTTTATAGTGAAAAAACCACTAGTGGTTTTTTCTTAGCGAAAAAATTTACGTCAAAATGAAATGTCAAATTTAATTAAATTAATATTAACTACACACGCTAAATAAAAATTTGCTCGATGGATTTGTCAAGCCGAATTCAACTCGTGGTCTAATTTTTTCTTGCAAAATTTATCGTTTAAGACATTCGTAGCTTTTGCTTTTGGAAAATTACACTCGTCTCCTGCGTCGACTCGTGTAGTTTTCGTTGCGAAAGCTACTCATATCTGAAATGACAAATTTTGTCGGAAAAAATTAGACCACTTGTTATATTATTAATGAAAATATTAGAATGATAGAGGAAACATTTGCGCCATAGTCAAGATTATTTTGACAATCCAACTCGAAAGAACGAAAATTTTTAACCAAATAAATTACAGAATTTTTCAAATTAGGACAAATGAAATTAGTGTATAGTGAAAAAACCAGTAGTGGTTTTTTCTCAGTGAAAAAATGTATGTCAAAATGAAATGTCAAATTTGCTCGATGGATTGTCAAGCCGAATTCAAATCGTGATCTAATTTTTTTTTTGCAAAATTTGTCATTTAAGACATTCGTAGCTTTGCTTTTATAAAATTACAGTCGTCTTCTTCGTCGAATCGTGTAGTTTTAGTTGCAAAAGATACTCATTTCTGAAATGACAAATTTTATCGGAAAAAATTAGACCACTTATTAAATTATATATGAAAAATTGAATTCGTTCGTGTTTTGCAGTATTTTTGGATGTGAGATAGGACAAAATGTAACTCATATCGGAGACAGTGCAAATTATTTAACCTTTGTTATAATAAAACAATCGTATTTGTTGTTAGAACATTGTGAAACCAAGTAACGCAATTTCCTTTCATTAGAACCGTATTAGGACATCTTATCCGGACCTTACGAGGACTGAGGTTGTCTCTTTGGGGCCTTCGTGGGGGCCTCATCGGGCTTTCTTAAGTTATTTAATTGTAAAATTAGCTCAGATTGCCCCTTTTGAAATTCACAACGATCTTAAGTGGTTCCCCTATGTAGTTTAATCCAGAAAAAAACTGTAGCTATCCCGATCGGGTCTTCATGAGCTCTTAATCAAGCTTCCCTAAGTAACTTATCCTTGAAATAAATTGGGGCTGACGTAATCGAGTACTCATAGGAATTTGATCGGGCTTTCCTAATTAGGGCTATCCTCAAATACACCTTATGAGATTTCTAGACTAAGTCGGGTAAATTTCCAATGTCGAGTTGTTTTGAAAATAAAAATCTTTTATGTTTCACTTACATATTATTACCCAGGGCATTATAAACGAGCGTTATAGTCTATAGCGCCCGCTCGTTGTATCGTATACTTTGCAATCGGGTCCGGCGTTCTATTCATAGTAATTTGTTTGTAATAGTCAATGTTTGCGTACGAGTGTGTTGCAACACAACAAATAACGAGTATTTGCAACGTAGTTTCTGGGCGCGTGATCCGCGAATTCTTTTGTGCCGAATTCTGCAGAAATTTCTTAAATAAAATTAACTTGTTCTTTAGATGACATGAGTGCTATACGGACTTTTTTTGTTTTCATGTTGGTAACAACAAAACATTTGAATTTAAATTGTCATATCTCTGTTTGACTTTTGTAGATTTAGTAAAAGTTGTTACCATCCGACAAACAAAAAAATCCCTAGCTTTATAAATTACTAGGAGTCTAGCTCCTACGCTTAGTTAGTAGATTTAGTGCTAGAACAGGGTTGGTTCCGACCTCCCCTTGATTGTACTTGTTTTGGAGGACATATACGTCCTCACAATATGTATCAATATGTCAACATGTGTGTTAACCTTTTGTACTCTCTTTATTGTCTTTAGTATATAGTTGTTTTTTACAACTTGTGTTTAATTTCTCTCTACCTCTGACTACGTCCTCCAGTCACGAAAACCCCACGTGACAATCTCCTAAATTAAACAAAATATGGATTTCAGCAAAAACACGTCAATTTATTTTTCGATGGGGACATTTAAATACAGAATTGTCAAAATTTTGCATCTCACACCCTTATCCCCACTCCACCAACTTTTTGACCCCCCCCCCATTGTGACAGATCATTTTAAAGGGAATGATAAAGGCGAGGGGTCTCTCACTCCCAGAAATTATGTACACCTATTGCCGCTTTACGGCAATAACTGTCTTTATTCCCGTATTCTCACTTGTTATTCCCGTATTGCCGTTTTTATTCCTTTATTCTTGTCTGTATTGCTGTAGTCCAGTCTCCATTTCCGTATTGCCGTATTTATTTCCGTATTGCCGTATTTATTTCTGTATTGCTGCATTAATTTTCCTATTGCCGTGTTTATTTACGTATTCCATGCATGATTTTAGCAGTGGGTGTATTTGAATGAAAGGTGTTTATTATTGGTTTTTTTGATAATTTTACAAAAGGTCGTAGCTCCACTAAGAAAAATGTAAACAAAATTCCTCACAAATAAAAAATGATCTGTAAAAAATAGTTTTTTATTCAATCATAATATATGTACATCACATTTTTAAGTGCTGTTAAAGTAACTGCGAACCGAATACGTGAAACGAAGAACATATATATTAGATAGATCGACTCTAAGAAATACAAAAAAAGACACATTGAGATAAATAACAAAAATTTATTTCAAAAGTGAGAATCCCAATGCACGGCAGTAAATAAAATTCAAAAAGAATTCCAGAACTCCAGTAAAATTTACAGGACTATAAAATATAAATTCCGAATCTACTTTCTGAATGTCGTTTCCCTTGGGCTGTATGAAGTTTTCCAAATCTTCTTTCAAGAATTTTTCTTTATCAATATCCAAAATTCGTCCAATGTACCATCGGGTGTCGTAAAACATTACATAATATTTTTCTAATTTCAGCTTTATCTTTCATTTTTTTCTTGCATGTTTCCTTCCTCTAAGTCTGATTTTTCTGATTCAAAAAATTCTGATTCTGATGAAACTGAAATTACTTCAAGAGATTCGCTTGATTTCGGTGTAAGTGAACAATCGGTCTCGAGCGTATAGAAATGCATCGGTTACAAATAACTCTTTTAAAAATATAAATAATTAAAAACTCGCAAAACTAAAAATACCTGGCAAATCTACATCATAAAACTTTTAACTTGGAATTGCGCAGATCGGCCCAGTAGAACTCTCAAACGAAGCGTAACAAAAATAAGCCTTGTGTTTTAAATAGGTATAAAGTATTTTTTATTCATGGTATAAAAATCTAAAGAAAATAGAATATCAAAGCAGTCTTGGAGAACTCGTAAAGGAGAGCTATGGCGGCATGCAAGGGTTTGTCTATACATCAGATCAATTCGAATATTAAACACTCGATGATGGATGATGAAAGACTAGACTGCAAGGGCTGCAGCCACCGACATGCCCTAGCTATTCCTAGCATTTGTAATTAATTTATTGTACTTTTAATTACTGCCCGCGTTTAAATACAGAAATTATGAGAATCTAGAGATCTTGTTTAACAAATTTCTTGAACACGTTTATTAGTATTTCAAAAACATGACTGATGAAAAATATGTGTTTGAAATTGGCAGTCAAATATTTCGTTACTGTACATTTTTATGCAAGTTGAAACTGTTACTTCAAACCAAAATTGTTTAGTTACAAGAATTATTAATAAACAAGTAGATGTTTATAGCATTTTGTTGCAAATACTATTTTATACATACGTTTATTGCACTTTTTATAGTTATGTTCGTAGTGAACTAACCTAAAAATTAAATATTGTCGTTTTAAATTTTCTATAACTTCACAATTTCAGAAAATAATTATTCTTATTCTCTTATCATTCATGTGGTAATCTTAGTACTATTTTATCTATTTTGAATTGATTTTTGTTTACTATTATAACCACTAAAATATAAAATTACAACTGCTAGAAACAGCTACAGCGCATATCGGCGACTTCAACACCTAGATGCTAGTGATAGAAATGGTTTGTCTATTAAGCGCAATTCCAAAGGTTTACACGCTGGGAACTAACAAGAGGGCACTGCAAGTGGATGGCTTTTCTCGAAATATTTTTTTTAATTTTTGGATTTAAAAATTAAAAAACATAAAAAATACTAATGCACACAGTGGAAGCTTCACTGTAAAATAAGAATCACGTAAATCGGCCCAGTAGAACTCTCAAACGAACTGGAACAAAAAACAGCCTTGTGTTTTAAATCGACTGCAGTCCTTACAGTCTAGCCATAGCCATCATTGAGTGTTTAATATTCGTATTGTTCTGATGTATAGACAAACCCTCGCATGCCGCCATAGTTCTCCTATACGAGTTCTACAAGACCGATTTGCTAATTGTTTTTCGTAAACTTTGACACGAAAATAATAATAAGAGTTGAAAGATTAATTATTATTTTCGTGAAAGTTATCACATTTGGTCCTCCAAATTTCAAAAAATACTAATTTTAAATACCACATATGGGGTATTGCTGAACTCAAAAAAATATATACTTTTCATTTCTAGCAAGAAAATAAGGGGGTTCCATTTAAAATCATCGGCCGTGATACAGTAGCAAACTAAAAAATTAAAATTGATGTCCATAAAATTCGCAGGAAAGAAAATAAAATTCACGTGGTAATACAGAAAATATGAATTTTATTCCATACTTTATTTACACTGTATAGTATAAAGAAATCCTTTATTCAATTAGACTTTTAAGGGTAAGTGTCATATCACGATTCTTAGAAACGGTGAATGATTTTCAATGTTCAAACAAAAAACAATTACTTGCCGTCATTATTTTTCCGCGCACACTACAACATATACTCACTTCTTCAGAAGACCACCTAGATTTTTAAACGCGTTTGAGATAAAACGCGTAATGGAAATCGAGGATGGAGCGTGTTATTCCTATTGCCGAGTTTATTTCTCAGTATTGCCACGTATTCCCCATTTATTGCCGCGTATTTTTTATTTATTGTCGCTTATTCCTGCGTATTCCCGTTTATTTCTGTTTATTGCCTCTTATTCCTTTGTATTCCCGTTTATTTCCCATATTGCCCAATATTGCTCATTATTTCCGACTCATAGCAATTTATTCCCGAGAAACTGTACACCTATTGCCGAGAGTGAGAGACCCCTCGGAAAAAGGAATCTTTGGAGCAAAATAATTGAAATCGGCCCATGGATTGCTGAGATACAGAGATAAGTCTTTTAACAATCCATTTTCAATATGATTTAAATTATTTCACATACAAACGTCTCACACGTTTCACATACAGACTGGTGCCAAATTGTGGCAGTTCAGTCATTTACTTACAGACAACTCAAGTATATTATTTTAAAAACTGATCTTGTTATTGAGATACCATCTTTTAGAGCCCCATCCTTCTGAAAATGTAACTGATCATCATTGACCATCATGTTTCCTCATGTTCCATTCATGTTTCATGTTCATGAAGTTGATTTTTTAATTCTTCAGTTATCAGTTATTAGTGGATCCTTTTTTAAACAAAGTAGGTCAATAATGACATTACCTAGAATTCCCTAGAGATCCCCCAGCTCGAAAGTCCATTGGGAACCTTTGAGAGTTATTGGAGAGACGAATTCGATAACACTACATAACATTCTAAGCTGCTATAAAAGAAGTGTTGGATGAAGAATGGAATAAAATCACAGCCGGAGAAAACCTAAATTAGTTTTAAATATAAAAAAACGTTAGAAGTAATTAAACAAAAAGGATATTCTACATAATCCTGAAATTAAATTTTATACTTTCTTTCAACATTTATTTAGCATAATTTTCTACTCAGACTCAGACTTTTTTGTTATTTATAAGTTTAGTTAGGTTTTGTTTTAGTTTTTTTTAATATATAATAATTAAAGTTTTAGTACCTCTAGAGTCATTCGTGAAATAATTTTCAATATTATTATAATTTCATTGATTATAAATTATCTGAATCTCTTGCAAGTGCAACTGATATACAAGAATTTTTTCGAGTTGTTATTGTACCAAAGTAGATTTACTAAATTACAATGGAGAAGATGGTTATATGTTTATGTAATGAGCAAAACGTGTTATTCCAATTATTAACGTTTTTAATAATAAATATTTCACTTTTTTCTCAAGTTGCTTTTTATTAAAAATGTTAAATTTCGAATATAAATATGAAATCTTTAGTCAAAAATGTAATTATTCCCTAAAACCATTTCTCACAATTAAAATGTTATTATGGACAATACGATGGGGGCCTCGAATATGGTAAATCTGTGCCTGGATATTATACAATAAATTATTAAAGAAACGTTTTAGTATGATCAGCCTTCATACATTGTTTCTGCTAATATGATTAATTGATTAATATGAACAAAAAACGCAAGTTAAATGCTCGGAGACATGTATACTTAAATAAATACTTATCGTACTCTGTCAACTCCTATTAGTATATATTGTATGTAGTTATCAGTTGTGTATGCCTCCATGACGTTGTCTTCTCATAAGAGTCCATAAGGAATGATGCGTATACCATATGTATGTATGCAAGTAGATGGATTGAGTGAAACCAAATAATTAATAACATCTTAAATAGTAAATATTGTGTTACTTTATTTATTCATTGTAGTTTTAATTGAAAGATACCATTAAATTTCTATAATAGCTTAATTTTTTCACAACGAAATTTTGTTATTCTTGCTTACATATAATGTGGGTTATTTACAAATTAAAGGTTTGTCAGTAAAAACATTCATTCTTAATCTTTGGAAGTGATAATGGTTTATGTAACAGCGTTTTATTAAGACAGTATGCCCCCAAGAATGGCACTTTTTATCGTTAGAAAATAATATAATTATGATAATTATAAATAATAAAAATAATTAAAAAGACGTAGAAAGTTAAATTATTCACATAATAGCATTTTATTGGATACAACAATCGTTGATTCGGCGATGGCCAGTAATAATAAGGTGATACGTACTGCTGAGTTTGTATGGTTCTTCTTAAAATTATGAAGTCATCGTAAAATACTGCGCCTCTCTAGTTTTGACAGTATCACTTTACAAACTGTTGCTAAAACAAACAATTTGTGACAAAGCATTCTCAAATCATGCTAAAATGTTTATGATTGTTTGGATTTAATCATAAAATGCAGAAGAAAACGTCTAATATAGCCTAATTACGCTTACAATTTTAATAGACATAAATATTAAACTTTATTTCATAACGAACAAAACTTTTCTGACAATGAGGTATTTAAAATGATTTCCTAAATTCATTCCTATACTATAATAAACAAACGAGCAGGACGCGCGAGGGCATTTGCATTGCAAAAGTATTTTGATTATTTTTAAAATACGTTTAAAGTGCCAAGGAAGAAATAAAAAATAATATCATATAATTTTTTTATAAGTAAATACGTAAATAGGAAGTCAATTCAAATAATTTCAGAGAATTTGTGTATTTATTAGACATCTAATTAGATTTTAATAATGTATACCGATAATGGATATACGAATAAACGGGGTCATTTCATAATAATTAAGAATTTTGCTAATTTTTGAAACAAGCTTTTGGTCGGTCTACATTCCTCAGAAATTTAAACAGGTGTTTTTGAAATGTGATTATAAATTTATGTGTAAAACTATGTTTTAATATTTACATAAATTACCCAAATCATACATAATGCAAGTAACCAATTGTAAAGCTTTTAGTAACAAAATTTTAGTTTCATTTTAATTTGTTGATCTTATGAAAAATCTATTTTTTAATAAATTTGAAAGCCCATGGTCAAGTGTATACAATAGAACAACTTCTTGAAGATGCACATAGGTAGGTTTCGCCTCTACGCTGTGTTGCCGCTAATATGAACAAAAAATGCATGTTAAATGTAGGGAGGTGTATAATGCTGTAACTTAAGTTAAGACGTATCTCGTATACAGCGAAGGCGCCGCCTAGAGTATAACACGATGTACTAAAATGTATCTATGACTGGGTGAATAGGTATTTTTCGACTCCGACCTAAAATTTGGGAAACGGCATAATAAATGATTTCCAACATTTTAAACTACATATACACGGGGATTCGTTTTCGCCTCCGTTTTTTCCACTTCGCCTCCAAAATCGGAGGCGATCGCTATGAACAGACATATATTCGGAGGCGTATCAGTGCTTTCTGCATGTATATATATATATATATATATATATATATATATATATATATATATATATATATATATATATATATATATATATTAAATACTATTTTGAATGCAAATTCATATAGAAAAATTTTTCACTCTGCTGGGACTCGAACCCAGGACCCTCCACTGTCTAGGTGGTATCTCTACCAACTGAGCTACAGAGCACGACTATCAGCATAGCGAGAAATCCTCCATATGAATTAGATATTAAGCAAACATACAAAGTAACTAGATATTTTTTGAATACTATTAATGAAGATCAGCAATTCGCATGACAACAACATCAATATTCAAAGTATCTAGATTATAATGAATCATTCCGAAAGGAAATTAATTTTTATAAATTTTTAGATAGAGTTAATTTTTATCAAGTTGCATAATGATTTTACATTAAATACTATTTTGAATGCAAATTCATATAGAAAAATTTTTCACTCTGCTGGGACTCGAACCCAGGACCCTCCACTGTGTAGGTGGTATCTCTACCAACTGAGCTACAGAGCACGACTATCAGCATAGCGAGAAATCCTCCATATGAATTAGATATTAAGCAAACATACAAAGTAACTAGATATTTTTTGAATACTATTAATGAAGATCAGCAATTCGCATGACAACAACATCAATATTCAAAGTATCTAGATTATAATGAATCATTCCGAAAGGAAATTAATTTTTATAAATTTTTAGATAGAATATAAATTTTTAGATAATGAATCATTCCTTTCGGAATGATTCATTATAATCTAGATACTTTGAATATTGATGTTGTTGTCATGCGAATTGCTGATCTTCATTAATAGTATTCAAAAAATATCTAGTTACTTTGTATGTTTGCTTAATATCTAATTCATATGGAGGATTTCTCGCTATGCTGATAGTCGTGCTCTGTAGCTCAGTTGGTAGAGATACCACCTAGACAGTGGAGGGTCCTGGGTTCGAGTCCCAGCAGAGTGAAAAATTTTTCTATATGAATTTGCATTCAAAATAGTATTTAATGTAAAATCATTATGCAACTTGATAAAAATTAACTCTATCTAAAAATTTATAAAAATTAATTTCCTTTCGGAATGATTCATTATAATCTAGATACTTTGAATATTGATGTTGTTGTCATGCGAATTGCTGATCTTCATTAATAGTATTCAAAAAATATCTAGTTACTTTGTATGTTTGCTTAATATCTAATTCATATGGAGGATTTCTCGCTATGCTGATAGTCGTGCTCTGTAGCTCAGTTGGTAGAGATACCACCTAGACAGTGGAGGGTCCTGGGTTCGAGTGCCAGCAGAGTGAAAAATTTTTCTATATGAATTTGCTTTCAAAATAGTATTTAATGTAAAATCATTATGCAACTTGATAAAAATTAACTCTATCTAAATATATATATATATATATATATATATATATATATATATATATATATATATATATATATATATATATATATATACAGTGAGGATTTTATTTCACTGAACATAAGCACTATTAACCCTATGTTTAATTTTAAGAGATCCATATCAACGCATTGCAAGCAATTATCTACAACATCTAAGCAATCTCTGAAAACGGTTGCCATTAATGTCCAGGTTAATGTCATTAAAAGTGTCACAACTGATTTATTTCAAGGTTTTTGCACTTGTGGTTTGCAGCATGTGTTTACGAGATGAAAAAATTACCATTGTACGCTGGTTCAATTGCAATAACAGTGTGAGGCAAGTGTGCGACTGAAATAAATCAGTTTTGACACTTTTTAATTTTATTAATGGCAGTTGTTTTATCAGAGGTTGACTGGATATGTTGTAATTGCTTGCAATGCGTTGAGATGGATCTTTTAAAATTGAACATAGGGTTAATAGTGCTGATGTTCAGTGAAATAAAATCCTCACTGTATATATATATACATATATATATGTATATATATATATATATATATATATATATATATATATATATATATATATATATATATATATATATATATATATATATACAGTGCGCGTCTAAAGTCCGTCCCCCCCCTACTAATTTTTGAACCACCTGATATATCGCAACGAAATTTGCAGCGCTTAAACAGGAGATAAGAACCTAATTTTTTAATACCTAAAAATTACAGCTAAAAGTTTCAAAATGTCGGCTGAGCGCCCTCTTGAATTACTTTTTTAAATAGAACACCCTGTATATTATTCCATTTTCGAAATCTGCTCATAATTCTTAACATTTTTCTCTAATACACTTTACTTCTAAATTTAATTTATTTCGAAATATTAACGTTTGAAAAGTGACATTCCGGTTTAAAATGAAGTATGGATTTTGCGAGGGATTTTGGTCACTTCCGGTACAACATTTTTCTAACTAAATTTTATTTGACACCTAACAGTTAAGTTTGACAGTAAACAAGATGTAAGATACCCCAACAACGATTTTTGTTTTCAATGCAAACTTAATTGATAGCAGAATTCGTGTCTTTGTTGGATTTGAAATTAATTAAAATGTCACTTTTCAAACGTTAATATTTGAAAATCAATTAAATTTAGAAGTAAAGTGTATTAGAGAAAAATGTTAAGAATTATGAGCAGATTTCGAAAACGGAATAATATACAGGGTGTTCTATTTAAAAAAGTAATTCAAGAGGGCGCTCAGCCGCCATTTTGAAACTTTTAGCTGTCATTTTTCCATAAAAAAATTAGGTTCTTATCTCCTGTTTAAGCCCTCCAAATTTCGTTGCGATATACTAGGTGGTTCAAAAATTAGTAGGGGGGGAACGGACTTTAGACGCGCACTGTATATATGTATATATATATATATATATATATATATATATATATATATATATATATATATATATATATATATATATATATATATATATATATATATATATACAGGATGTCTCAGAAATAAAGGGATTTGAGTTAATGGTAGATAGGTGGAATGGAGTAGAGCAAATTTTCCTTATAAAGTTTGTTCTTCAACTGAATAGTTTTCGAGAAAATGAATTTTAAAGTTTCATTGATTTTCAAGTCCGACTCTGTAACACTAACCTACCTTAATGTACTTAAAAAATGTGATACCATTTGTAGAACTGCGTGCCTTTTAAAAATTGTTATTGTATGTCACGTACAAAAGTAATTTACGATATCTGAACGTCTGCAACGTAAATAAAGTTGTTATTATACCTATTAGTAGGTCGAAATATGATCTGCTGTTGTAGGTATGCTTTACTTGTGTTGATATAAACATTACCTAATTCGTTTTATAGCAATTCTAACTGTTAATTGATTTTATTTTATTTACTTATTTCTAAGGATGTCTTGAGATTAAATACAATTCAAATTCATTGAGGTTTTTCAACCTATACTACTACAGCATGTACCTACTATGTTGTAAGAAGAATAACAAAACACCCGGTCACTGTTGTTTAGTCTATCTTTATTTAGGACGCATTTATGTCTTTATTAAACTATAATAACAGTTTAAATAGTAAACATCGTTTTGCTTGGAATAGACTAAATAGAATGAGATCAGCATACTATGTAATATTAAGCTTCACCAGACACCAGGGCCGTCTTCAGTTTGCTTAGTTTTCCGGGTGCCCACAAATTTTTAGTACAAAATATTTTTTTAGATAGTGCGGAATTTTATGCATTTTTGGCTTCTTCCATTATTCATATGTTACCCATTAACTCAAAATCCTTTATATTTGGGACACCCTGTATATATATATATATATATATATATATATATATATATATATATATATATATATATATATATATATATATATGTGTGCTTTTGTATCGTGTTCGCCTACGTATACCGAACAGACGACCACAACTCCGCCATTAATAATGACTGTATATTAATTATTTTAGTGTCACAGACTTTTTCTTGACCTAACACTCCTAAATCCACAAAGAGGGGTAATTTTATTTAATTTTTTAGATACACATGCTTCTGTATAGTGAGCGTTCGTGTCAGCCTCCGTACATAGACCGCTCCTATTCAACTCCGTGTATATAATTTTGGCGAATCAAGCGTTCGAATACGCCTCCATCAACGTTGTCAAGTTTACAAGGTACAAAACTATGGTATTTATCACTATTCAGCAGATTCCGTTTATCAAGTCCATGTTTATGTCTGCTATAACTGCCGAGTTCGAGGACACCTGCTGAAAGTATGTCGTCAAACAAAACGAACCTTTAAATTTATACATATAAGATATTTCGGGATATAATTATGTTAGAAACGAATTTGCAGATTGTAATAATGTAAATTTGTTTCATTTATATTCTAATGAAAGAAAAGAATTTATGTTTAATATTTTATTAAATAATATAATATCACACCTACAATTTTTTTGTATTTTTAAATAATTAACAGATGATAACAGATGATGAGTAGCTAGAATCATTTCAAAACTACATATCTAACGACAAAGTAGTTGAAAACAATTCAACTTTTTTTATTTTAAGTTTAAAGATTCATTGTAAAAAAAATTATAAGTTAAATTTAAAGCCAACCAATTTCTTTGCTTTTGCGTTCTCACAATATATGTACAAGTCCACATGAGAACGAGTTTTTGTAAAAAAATCCTTTTTTATATTTCTCGACGTTATAGGACCTAAATAACACGACAAACATCCTTTAATAAAAAAAAAATCGAAAAATCTTTGTCTGTACACCTGTTAAGTTTTGAAATTATTGCAAATATCAATTTCAAATTTGAACCAAAACTATTTGGTCTGAAAATACACAGCTTGTAAATAACCAAAATCTAACCAGTGTAGCGAGAATTTTTAAGGCGTTTACAGCATTAAAAAAATCTGTTGCAATTTAATTTTAAAAATGACAATAAAATATAACTGAAGAATTACATCAACCATTACCATTACATCAATCATTATCGTTGAAACACAGATATTCAAAATAAAAAGAAACTTAAACATGGACGAAGTTCCAAAAGATTTTAAATCCAGATAGATAAACACATTATCGAAAGGATAAAGTATACCAGGGTTCAATCTTTCAAAGAAATATTGATCATTTATTTGTTAATATTCCCTGAGTTATCTGTTTTGGGATGATATTTTGAAATCTACGCCAAACAAAAAAGTTACATATTGAAAGATTGTGTAAAGTTTTTGAAATTTTGAGACTATGTCTTAACTGTAAAAAGAGTGTAGATTTTTCAAGATAGTGTAGAAAACATAGGAAAAATAGGTATCGATGAAAGCATAATCCGCGGGGAATAGAAAAAAAGTGAAGACGATTCTGGAAGTGCCACTACCAAGCAAATGTTACTAACTCAAGTCGGCTTCCGATATAATAAAGCATTATCGTCTATTTATTCCGAATGTACCAAGTACATTATACCACATACATAAGCATTAGTTTATACCCATAATAACAGTCCCCTTTCACAGGCCATGAAGGCCCATTGGGGTATAGCAGGGTAGGCTACTATTCTTGAGCCGTTCGGTACTCAAGGGTGGTAAAGTGGCTAGCTTTAAGCACCGACCGCCTATTATTACCCCAGGAAATGATTTCCCAGGTACTCATTTTCACAGGCTGAGTCGGCCTGGAAGCCATAGATATTTTTAAAATTCCAATGTATTATTCCTGGGATTCGAACCCAGGACCTTAAGATTGGTAGTCAAGTGCCATACCCACTGAGCTACCATGGCTCTCTATACCCATAAGTACTATTAAAATTTATTGGATGAAATTAAGCCTAATCTTTGAAACTTAGCATACAGGATGGATATTTGCTTAATCTCTAAAGATTAGACCATCTAAGTGGCCCTCTCCAACTTCAATCCACTTTTCAAGTCTGGATATAGAATTATTCATTACCCAGTGGAGTGAACCTTCATTTATTACAGCGACTTCTCTACAAATGCATGCTGTTAGTTCCTCAATGATTCTAAGACTGCTTACTTTCACTTTCAAATAGATTCCCGTTAGATCGGTCGACCACACGGGCCATGGTATATATTCAAAACGTGAATTGATTATACCTAAACCATAAATACAAAAAATGAGTCATCAGAAATCACCTGGGCAACCACGGGAGACTCCCAAAACTTTAGTATATTCCATCTCCTCTCTATTGTTTACTTTTTCTTTTCGTGTATTCGTTACACAATAGAGAGATGGAATACAATAATGCCTTGAAAGCAACCCGCTGTCTCCCAGGTTATTTCTGATGGCCCATTTCTTGTATTTACGGTTTAGGTACAGATCAATAGAATATTGCTGGGGATCTTCATTGAATTTCCGGCTGTATTCTGCTGGAACAACAGGCCATTATTTAAAAGTATTAAATATTATTAATTAAAAGTATGGACCTATAATTCCAAATGATCCTACATTACACCAAACAATGACTTTCGGGATATGTAGGTTTTTAACGCTTGACAACGATTTTTGCCTGACCAATGTCTAAAATTTTGTTTGTTAATTATACCATTCTGCATAAATTCTGTGACGCCCAAGTTTTTCAAATTAAGCATCGAACCATTTTAACTCCAGTGACAAACCTACGACACAACGGTTTTTCAAGAATTAACTCCAGAAGATAATTGTTAAATTTTATACTTGGCATGGAATTTTGAAAAACTCTTCTGCTATAAACTTTTCAACATTTATTATGTTATATTTGTATTGTATTAGAAAAAAATGCGTACTAGAAAAGATGAGATTTTGAAAGACATATAACATCCTTCCAAAAAAGATAAAGTATTGGCGAATGTAGCTTCTGGGAAGCTTGATCAAACAATACAAATCCTAGGTCAAAGATTCAATATTGCGATAAAGCATGGTAGCATTTACAACAAAAAAGGTTTGTTACTAGCAACTCAAAAATGTATATTAAATTACAATCAAATACCTACTAAAAGGTTTGTAAAAATACTCTATTAAACTGATACAACTTTTTGGCAATTCCATAAATCACCCAATAGCGTGATTATTATATATATCTGTAAAGATTAGAAGACCTCAGGAGCCAGCAAAGACAAATAGTAGAGTCAATTTTACATTAAGTTTTTACTATCTAAAGATAGAGACTTGAAATCTTTATAATGCCTTCAGTACTGCACCAATATAAAATGTTATATGTTTAAAATGGGGGCACGCCTCCTCGGGGGGTTGAAACCCCCATTTTGTACCCCTAATTTAATAACGCAGCCAAAATGAGCGAAATTTATATTAGGAGGGTTCTTGGAGTCGCTGATTATGAATCCAATGAGAAAATTAAAAAATTCAAAATGGCGGACCCAAAATGGCGGTCCTAAAATAACGGCATTTGAGATTGAGAATGCGATTTACGGCGTTTCTATTGATTTTAGAGAAAAACTCAAAGAGTCAAAAAGTGTTTAAAATGTGATTTTGCAAAGGAATACACTATCTTGGTTACCTTATTATGTAACCCCTTCGCTCTGCCGTAGTAGTAGTAGTGTCAATTTTTGCATTAAGGTCTTATTTTCTACTATCTAAATATAGAGACTTGAAATCTTTTGTAATGCCTTCAGTATTGGACTAATATAAAATGTAATATGTTTAAAATGGGAGCACGCCTCTTCGGGGGGTTGAAACCCCCATTTTACGCTCCCAATTTAATAACTCGGGAAGTTTTCCATCAACTTGAGGCAAATTCATGTTGGGAGATTTTTGGAGTTCCTAATTATGAACTCAATGAGAAAATTAAGAAATACAAAATGGCGGACCCAAAATGGCGGTCTTTGAGATTGGAAATGCGATTTACGCCGTTTTTATTGATTTTAGAGAAAAATTCAGTCAAAAAGTGTTTAGAATGAGATCTTGCATAGGAATACACACTATTTTGGTTACCTTATTATGTAACCCCCTTCACTCTCCCCTAGTTGGCTTCTCAGTGAAGAGGTTGCATAATAAGGTAACCGAAATTACGTATTCCTATGCAGAATAACATTCTAAACATTTTCTGGCTTTTTTGCATTTTTCTCTAAAATCAATAGAAACGGCGTAAATCGCATTTCCAATCTCAAAGACCGTCAGTTTTAGTCCGCCATTTTGTATTTCTTAATTTTCTCATTGGATTCATAATCAGAAACCCCGAAAACTCCCCCAATAGAAATTTCGCTCAAGTTGATGGAAAACTTCCCGAGTTATTAAATTGGGAGCGTAAAATGGGGGTTTCAACCCCCCCAAAGAGGCGTGCTCCCATTTTAAACATATTACATTTTATATTGGTCCAATACTGAAGGCATTACAAAAGATTTCAAGTCTCTATATTTAGATAGTAGAAAATAAGACCTTAATGCAAAAATTGACACTACTACTACGGCAGAGCGAAGGGGTTACATAATAAGGTAACCAAAATAGTGTATTCCTTTGCAAAATCACATTTTAAACACTTTTTAACTCTTTGAGTTTTTCTCTAAAATCAATAGAAACGGCGTAAATCGCATTCTCAATCTCAAATTCCGTTACCTTAGTACCGCCATTTTGGGTTCGCCATTTTGAATTTTTTAATTTTCTTATTGGATTCATAATCAGCGACTCCAAGAACCCTTCCAACATAAATTTCGCTCAATTTGGTTGCGTTATTAAATTAGGGGTACAAAATGGGGGTTTCAAACCCCCGAGGGGGCGTGCCACCATTTTAAACATATAACATTTTATAATGGTCCAGTACTGAAGACATTACAAAAGATTTCAAGTCTCTATCTTTAGATAGTAAAAAATCAGAACTTAGGCATGTTTTTTGCAAAAATTGACTCTACTAAAAACCTCGTAAAGAAATTGAAAATTTAAACTGTAAAAGATTTATAACACGATTAATCCACAGTAATAATGAAATATCTAGTATAATTCGCAAGTGATACTTCAGGGCACACTGTTCCAAGTTTGTTGTACTCTTATCAGCTGGAGATAATCACCTGTGAAATCCACGCACATCATCCCGGTTTATTTACAAACCAATGACTAATATTAGTACCACATGGTACCCGATGCGACACCTATAAATAAAAAGCCAACCGCTCCATGCAGTAAAATTTGACCTCAAACTGTATGATGAAGTGTTTTTCTTTTGCAGCATTTGCCAGGGTGATTCTGATTGTATCAAACCTAGTAGTAGGTGCAAAAGTTTCTTGATAATCTTGTCCTTCAATTTGAGAGTAACCTTTGGCACACAATCCTGCGTTGTATCGATCAACTTCCCCGTTTGGTTTCCTTTTTACTCTGAAAACCCATCTGCAACCTATGACATTGTTTTCTTCAGGTGTAGGTACTATTTCCCAAGTGTTGTTTTTATTTAAGGCACTTAATTCTTCTTCAATGGCCTTCTTCCAATTAACTGAATCTTCACAATTTGTAGCGTCTTCGTATGTGGTCGGTATATCAACTTCAACCATATTTACTTCAAAATCATTTAAGTGAATTAGTGGTTTTAAGTTTATTCTTCTTCTTAACTCATATCGTGCATTTAATTCTTGTTCTTTTGACTGTTCTTCCTACTTACTTTCGTTTTTTAGTTCCGCGTGATTTTGAGTCTCTACATTTCTATCATCTGCATAATTAATTTCTTCTTTTCTTTCAGACGTTGTTACATTTATTGGTAATAAGATTGTATTCGTTCTAGGTAACATTACTTGATTATTTTCATTGAATGTGACATTACGTGCGATTGTAATTTTCTTTGTTATTGGATCAAACAATCTGTAATTTGTAGATTCAGATTCGTATCCAACAAATATTAACTTTTTACTTTTGGGATCCAATTTCTTCTTGGTTTCATTTGGAATATGTATGAAAGCTTCACTTCCAAATGTTCTTAAATTATTTAATGTAGCCTTCTTCTTCATCCATTCTTCATAAGGTGTTATATTTTGATTATTTGAGTTTGTGGCTCTATTCAAAATATAAATAACAGTATTAACTGCCTCCGCTCATAAATATAATGCCATATCTTTTGTATATAACATTGATCTTGCCTATTCAACAACTGTTCGATTTTCCCGTTCAGCTTTTCCATTCTGTTCATGACAGTATGGCGCACTAGGTTCTAAAATTATTCCATTTTCACTCAGATATCTATTGAAATCTTTATTAATGAATTCTAGGCCATTATCTGTTCTAAGAATTTTTATTCTTCGACCAAATTTATTTTGGCAAATTTTTATGTATTTCTTGAAACAATCGAGGGTGTCTGACTTGTGTCTTAAGAAATAAACAGTTCTATAGTTTGTACACTGATCAGTAAAGAGAACAAAATAGCGACAACCACTTACGGAATCTACAGACATCGGTCCACACAGGTCGCTGTGCACAAGTTCTCCAGGTTCACAACTTCTGACCACTTGATTTGTAGGGCATTTTGTGCTGTTTTCCATATTGACAACCTTCACATATAAAATTTGTTTGTCCTGTATTAGTTACACCATCAACAACATTATTTTTCACCATTTGTTCAATCGCTTTTATATTTATGTGCTCCAAGCGTTCATGCCATGTTTTTAGATCATTCTTTTCAGTTGCATTTACTTCTAGTGTTACAGAACAAAATAATAATTTGTAAATATTGTTATTTTCTCGAATGCCTACAGCTTTTAGCAGTTCATTTTCAAATATCTTTGCTGTATCACCCTGTTTGATGACTTTCATGCCCTTTTTGGTGATTGTACCTTCTGAAGACAAATTCTTTCTTAAGTCGGGTACATACCAAACTTCCTGTAAAATACTTTTCTTCCATACACCATTTATCCAACATTCTATTGAGACAGACCTCTCTTCCTTTTACAGGAATATTTCCCAGTTTTACAGAAAAATAATCACCCACAAAATTTGTAAGTAGTTCTCTTCTCCAAGATATATGTGCCGAAGCATCACTATCTAATACCCATGTTTCGGTATCTACTACACTCTTGGCCACATTTCTGTCATCTTCCACGTTGATCGCTGAATAATTTCCGTTACTTTCTTTTCTCTGAAATATTTTATTCTGTTGGTGAGCTGTTTTCTTCCACTGCCTTCGAGCTCTGCATTCGTTTGCATAGTGCTCTTTTTTCCTGCAATTGAAACACGCTATCTTGAATCTGTTTGAATTTTCAGAATACCTTTTATTATTCCACTTTTTGTTGCCATTATTTTTTGTCGTTACAAATGCTTCTTCTGTTATCTCCATGACGGTCAGATTATTTTCTTCATCCACCAATCTTGCAACAAGATTTTTCAATGTCTGTTTCTCTTAAGCTAATGACAGCCATGCTTGTCTAAAATTCCTATATTTGTGAGGTAATGTGCCAATAATTTTTGTCACCACGGCATTGTCACTTATCTGATCACCTGCTTCTTGGATTTGCTTAGATAAATTTTCTACTTTTGCCATGTGCTGAGCTATGGTATCTGTGGATGACATCTTGTACGAATGAAATTGTTCATGAGCTATCATTTTGCTATTTTCACTTTTTGTTGCGTATATGCTCTCTAGTTTTTTAATCATTTCACTAGACGTCTCACAATTCTCAATCGGAGTTATTTGGTTTAAATACATTATATATAAGTTTTACTACAACATCATTTGACATATTATTTTAGTAGTAGTTGTTTTTAAACAACCACCTTCTCGATATACATAAATAATGATTAATGAAATAAAGCATGGAATATATTCTTAACAGTTTTATTAAAATTTATTGGATGGGATTAAGCCTAATCTTTGAAACTTAGCATACAGGGTGAATATTTGGTTAATCTTTAAAGATTAGACCATCTAAGTGACCCTCAGCAACATTCATTACTCAATGGAGTGAACCTTCATTTATTACAGCGACTTCTCTATAAATGCATGCTGTTAGTTCCTCAATGGTTTTAAGACGACTTACTTTCGCTTTCAAATAGTTTAGATTCTAGTTAGATCGATCGACCACACGGGCCACGGTAAATATTCAAAACGTGAATTGATTTGGCCATTAAAATATTGTCTGAGGATCTTCATTGAATTTCCAGCTGTATGAGTTGTCGCATTCTTCTGGAACAACAGGCCATTATTTAGTAATCTCAGTCTTCTTAATCCGGGAACAGCATAGGTTTTTAACATATGTGAGTAGAGTTGGAAGGTTACTGTAACGAAATGTCATTTCGTCTTTGAAATTAGTATTGACCTATAATTCCAAACGATCCTACACTATACCAAACAATGACTTTCGGACTATGTAGGTTTTTTGTTAACGCTTGCCAATATTTTCACCTGTTCAATGACTAAAATTTTGAAATGACGCCCAAGTCGGATATTTCTATGACAACACAATTATTCAAGACAAAAAGATGCTTTATAAAATAATTAATTTCAACAGAATCTTTGACAGGTATCTACTGGATGACTGCATGTAAACATAAATCTCAAAGATATACAAGATATCCATACATAAGGTTGTGGGGGAAAAAGACTGCAAAATTTGGTCGATCTCTAATTTGCTTGCATTCATCTAGAATGCTATGAATACTTTCTGGTTTTTTACTTAAAGTGTAGTTTACTTAGCTAGTAGAATTAATTTATAATGCATAAATAATCAAGAATTTAAACAAGAATTAACTCGAAGATAATTGACAAATTTTATACTTGGCATGGAATTTTGAAAAACTCTACTGCTATAAACTTTTCTGAAATTGAAATTCTGGAAACAACATGCAGCTTCTGGAAAGCTTGATCAAACAATACAAATCCTTGGTCAAAGATTTAATATTGCAATAAAACATGGTAGAATTTACAATAAGAAAGGCTTGTCATTAGCAACTCCAAAATATATACCAAATTACAATCAAATACCTACTAAAATGTTTGTAAAAATACTCTTATAAACCGGTACAACTTTTTGACGATTCCATAAATCAACCAATAGCATGAACATTGTAAACGAGAAATTCGCTGTAAAAATTAGGAGACTACAAGACAGGGATTGTTAAAAAGAAAAAGTAATTAAAAGCTCCGGCAAACTCCAAATTGGCCATTTGTAAATCTAGTGAATCAGCAAAGACAAAACATCGTATAGGAATTGATAATTTAAAATATAAAAGATTTACTAAGACTATTTAAGACGATCAACCCAGAGTAATAATGAAATGTGTGGAATTCACAAGTGATACTTTAGGACAGACTGTTTTGAGTTTGTTGCACCCTCATCAGCTGGAGCTAATCACCTGTGATACCCACACACATATTCCTGGCTTACATACAAGTTAATGACTAACATTAATACCAAATGCTAACCGATGCGACACCTATAAAATTATGGTCTCTATAAGTAGTAAGTAAATAGCGGTTTAAGCCCACAACTCCCCATGTTATTCTTATGGGAGTTTCGTTTTTAAGACAGGACAATTTTGTGAGGTTATGTGTGTCAAACTTACAATTATGTGAGGTTATGTGTGTAAAACTTGTCGTCCTTCCCGCCAGATGTCAGCATGGGTGCGGGTTTAAGTGTTTAGGCGGGAAAAAGGCGAATGTGATGCTTGTCCGTGATTGGTCGGATCGAATTGCCGGTAAAATAGGTTGCAGCATGTGTCGCTAGATGTCTCTGTGGGCGTGGTTTTGGCGGGAAAAATCAAATCTCAGGCCTGTTCGTGATTGGTCCGAAGTTTTGGCGCTAAAGGAGGTTGCAGGTGGTGTCGCTTTGGAGCGCGTGAACGCGGCCGGGCGGGCCGGGTTAAATAGAAAAATTTGTTGCGGCGTTGCGTGGGCGGGTGCCCCAGTGGGCCGGTGAGTCAGTGGCCCGTTGAAAGGGGTTAATTTGAAACGGGTTTGCGCGCGACCTCGATCGAGGGGTAGGGGGGTGGACTAGTGCTCTAGCCTCCTAAGGGAAACTAGTGCAGTATTGCTTGTGAGATCGACATGTGGATGATGTATAGTGCTCAGGATTATCCCGTGGTGCGAGACGCCGTTAGCGTGGTGGAATGTTTATTGAGGCAGTTCGAGGATGGTGCTAAAGTCGCTATGCACGAAGCGGTTTACGACTGGCAACAGATGTACGGCGGTTACGAATATTGTATGAAGCTTCACGGAACGTATTTGAAGGGGATGGAGCTGTGTGAAGCGTGTTTGCGAACGGAAATCTCGTTGGAAGTTTTATATGAGGAATTAAAAAAATTAGATTTGGCGCATCATCTGTCCGATGAGATGAGAAAGTTTTTTAAAATACCGTCCATCGATGATGATGATGAGAAGGGGGATGCGGGGGAGGAGGCGGGGGATGTTGACGCCGACGATGCGGAGGGGGGCTTGTGAAGTGAAGTTTCTTTTCAATTATATATTATTAGCCTTAGTGAATTCGTTGAGTGAAGACGTTTTTTGTAGTAGGGCAAAGATAATGACGATGAGTGAACCGAGTTTGACAGAGATTGCATCATCATCAGTGGAGGCGGCATCGGCAGTGATGGATGGCGTAGCAAGATTTTTTTCCTGTCTGAATAATATTGGATCGGCAGTTCAGAAACCGGTAAAGAAATTGAAAGATCTACCTGTAGATCGGGAATATCTGATGTTAGACGTCCGAGCCATTAACACGAAAACGCATAGTCGCTCGTTGCTGGTAGAACTGGAAGATTTTGTGTTATTTTTGCCGAAAAGAATAAGTGATTATTTAACTAATGAAAAAATAGCAATGTTAAACATGTGCACGTGTTATTTGGCTTATCGAGGACAGAAACTTGCACAAGATGACGTCACCGATGGCGGTGATGGGGAAGAGGCCGGTGAGGGGACAAAGAAGCAAAAAGTCGCTCCTAATTCGTTCGCTCTAGTGGAATTTATACCGATGTTTTTCGAGACATCAAAGCAGTAGTAATCGAGTACGTCTCAAGTGAAAAACACGTGCATCATGTTATTGTCGACGGTGGCCTTGGTGTTGTCGTCGATTGTTGCCGACCGTAAAGTGCTTTACGTAGCTCATCCGGTCGGAGCAAAAGAGGCCTACGTTGGGTTCTATTTTAGCGAAAATGACGACACCTCATCATCATCATCATCTCCAATACCGGAGGCGTGGAATAGAATGCAAACAGAATATGTAAATAGTACCTTCGCATTTTCCTATGCACTGGGGGCCTTTCATCAGCGTCATCGAGAACGTTTTATTTGGATCAAATTACGTTATCTGTATCAAAATGAAAGCTGGCAAGAATCAGAATGGACACCCCTGTTGTGGAATAGAACAAATTCCTCGTCACCGGTAGGAGGAGGAGGAGGTGTGGTGGATGGAACTATTAAAGTTTTGTTAATTTCAAATAATGTATTTGCCCTTGTCATACTACTGATGGTTGTATTAATAATTTTTAGATTGTTTACTTACTTTACCTTGTAGATAATTGTATGTAAAAATAAAACATTATTTTATTACATCATCATCTTTTATTTCATTCTTAGTTAAGTACACATAAATAATACAATAATTATAGCTAATAATAATAATAATAATAAAAAGAAATTATTCTGTTTGTTTGATTAATTTGTCATTTTGAGACAGTGCGTAATATATTTGATTTACATTATTAATAGCACACCGACAATAATTGAGAATATGTGAAAAACATGGTGGTTTCCAGTGACGTAGAGGAGCCATCTTTTCAAGGAACTCTTCTTCGGACATTCGATCATCCAAGTCTATCACCGGCAACGTCGTGTGATTTCGCAGGTAATCGGATTTAATTTTACCCTTGCAATATATGGTGCTGTCTCGCGACGTGACGACACTTAAGATTTTTTCGATTTCTCGCAAATCCGTATTACCGAAGGACCATCGCAATCCGTGATGATATCTGGTGAGCCAGTTGACGGTGGTCTGTTGCGAAAGTGTCAATTCATGAAATGGACACGGCGGTTTAAACACATAATGAGCTGTTCGTTCTCCGTCAGTAATGGCCATTTCTTTCGGAACAAAATGGGGTGCTTCGAAGCCCTGCAAATCTATTATTATCATCGTTTACAGGGTGGTAACGGTGCTCGTAACTGGTTCGTACGATACTATGGTGTCGTGAAGTAATAGAACGTACGCGTACGTGTTGTTAGCGAACGCTGTGCTCGCTTCGATCTCAATTTTAATACTAACCGTCCCCGCCTTTACACTCTCATCCTGTTTCGATAGATCGATGACGTAGAGCGGGGATTTAAGAAATTCGCTGTATCTCATGAGAGGGTGGGGAAAATGGGGGTTGTTTCCGTAGTAGGATGACTGAAAGTCGCAGTAATTTCTGTACGCCTCCGTAAATAAGTTTTTATTAAAGTCCAAGTTCATGCGTCTATTGGGGTGAGCCACCGAATCGATATAGACCGTGATATTTTTTATGTTGGCGTGATTGAAGGTGCTCGCGTTTTCTTTAGCAATATTTTCCTTGTTCACTTGAAATCCCACGATTACATGATGAGGTCTCTCGAAGGCTTTCACGGACCCCAATTCTATAACATCCTCGCGTCCGCTGCGTAACCCGGGTATGATGTTAAGGGTTCTTTTTCGGAAAGGGATCGTGATGAATTTGCCCTTGTCGATTTTGTTTAGGAGCCGTAACTTGGCGGCGTCGCTCAACCTGAAGTGTGGCACTCGCCATTCTATTTTGCTGAGGCTAATGTTCCCATCGCTTTCTGCGCTTTGAATACAATTTGAGTCTGTACGAGCACGAACCAAACTTAACTGCATTTTGGACCATACGATTAACTTATTGTAGTCCTCGGCTATTCCAAACCACAATGATAAGGGTATAAGACATGAGAACTTCTTATCCGTACTCTCGATGGAAATGGGAAGAGTAAAGGGATCGGCACCCCATCCGGCGATCTCGAGCGATTTAATGGTGTCCTTGTTGTAAGCTGCAAGACCCCTCATGGTGGAGGTAATCCCCGGTCTTCGTATAGACTCGATCATGGTATCGTTCAGGCTTAATTTGACCTCTTCGAACAGATGGGAAATAGCGTTGTTGACTAGATTACATTGTTTTGTGGGGTCCGCAACTTCAAGTTGTCCTTCCACATACAGGAAACTCTCATAAATGCTGACGAGCGAATCTCGTTGTTCCACCGTTATGGTGACTTCATCGCTAGATTTGAAGTTTTCCGCTCGAGTCGGGGGCGTATGGGCGATCCATTTCTGTTCGATAATATCCTCATCGAGTCGGATGTCGTCGAATATGTTTAATTTTTCACTGCTCATCACTTTCTTTCAGAACTGTAAATCCGAGAGATTTCAAAAAGTGAACGTCTTGAGGTTTTAATCGTTTAACGTTCGAACGATTAGTGACGTGTAGAGCGCGAGCCGCTCTTTTATAATGGGATATTATGTCTTCATTCGTCTCCGTTTTTCTCATTATCATATTATTATTATTATTACCAGTAGTACTAGTAGTGAAGTCTAACCCCATTTTTTCTCTCGTTCTTTCTTTTTAAGCTCCAATCGTATAGTAGCGTCTTCGTGTCCGAAATTTAATCGTTCTCCGTTTTGATTCGTGAGTGATAACGTGATATTATCTATTTGATCCGCAACTACTACTGGAAGATATATTACGTTTGTAGGTTTTTCGTTCACTTGTTCCCCCGGCTCCACGTCCAGCGCGAATTCGTATATTGTATGTACCGGGGTGTCGTTATAATGTGCGCCTCCAGTTATATTACAATTTATTCGTATACTACTGGCCGGTGATATTTTAACGGGTAAATCCGATTCGTGTAATACGTCCGCTTCTAAAACTTTGGGGGAGAAGCCGAGCATGCGTCCGATAGAGTCGTCGGGGCGAAAATCAATGGCATATTTACTTTTGATTTCACACTTTAAAGTGTTCGTATTCGGTTGCAGAGAAAATATTTCTTCCTGCTTGAGAGTTTCATTATTGGTTAGCGCCAATTTTTTCGATATGTACTCATTCAACGAATTTATTTCATATGCCCCCTCCGCTATGAGTAGCTGTCTGTTTTTTTTATCGCCCGGTTTGCGCCAATAGATCTTATTATTGCCTGGATAGATGTTTCGGAGAGCGTTGTAGGTCCAGTAACCTATTAGTCCTAACGTGTACTCGTAGTCGGCATTTAAGGCAACCGGCGGATAATAGTTAGTACTCAGGTAACTGCCTGTACCCGTTAAAGTGAACGTCTCGGACATGATTAAACGAGGACGCGTCACATACCCTCTTTTTATCTCCTCAGAAATTGCAAACACAGATGTCCGCAGTTGTAGGAATTGTAATTTTGATATCGTTCCGTGTTATAGGTCATGTTTCCGGCATTTTTGCCGAAATAGTTCACAAGTTCTCGCGGCGGCTTTAAATTTCCAAATCCGTCGAAATATTCAATCAAGTTGTTGCGTTTCCTGTATGCCACCCAATGCGTTCCTTTCCCCATTGTCGAATCCAAATTGAGTATTCCACTTTCGTTCTTCCAAGGTCGCGAAGGTAATCCATCGCGCATAAATACGCCTCGAAAATGGGGTATACCTGCGGCATATTTGTAGATGTCAATGTTGGTGAGAGGACGTCGAGGCAAATTTATTAGTTTTTTGTCGGCTTTTTTCGTAAATAGAGCCCTCTGCCGCCGCTTTTAGGTTTCTTGCTCAAGTACAAACCGAGGCCTGATTTACTCGACGACCGGTGTTTTATAATCATACTTCCGCCTTTTCCGATCGCTATACCCTCCATCCTCCTATTATGGTCCTTCATTTCCGCCAATTGATCTTTAGCGGATTTTACGTCTTTCACGGCTTTAACCACCTGAGATACGCCCCCGGCCAGCGAGCCAAGCGCAGCGAGTCCACCAAAAATGGCCGGCAATAAGGGAAGTAGACCACCTTGTTTTACCGCCCCACCTGGAATAGGAATTACTCGAGGTTGTCTCACACATCTTCTACCTCCTGCTTCTTTAACGGCTCTTCTCGCCGCACCCACAGCTATCTTCGCAGCTTTCGCGATAGTTTCCGCTTGAGCACCTTTTACGGCGTTAAGTCCGGTTTTCACGATCCTACCGAAAGCGACTTTAGATTGTTTATTACCGCCGCCGCCACCTCCTCTTCCAAACCCCATTCCAAGTTTTCTTTTAGCTTTCATGACGTTGGTCACGAGCCAAGCGTTTGCTTTCTCCGAAACACTGGAATCCTTTGCTTTAACCCGCTTCCAGGCTTCTTGTTCGAGAACTGCGTCCGCAAGATGTCTCGATTTCACGTCCTGATGACTCGAATAAGCGATATCGTGCTCCTTACAAGCGGCGTCCAAGGGATTTACGCCGGGATCTCCGCGTGCTAACCTTTGCCCCAATCGTGTACCGGGACCGCAGAATTGATACCCCGGAAGGTGTAGTTCGACGGGTAGTTTATCTATAAGCTTGTTTAAGACACCTCCGCCTTCGTGCACGATCATTTGAACGAATAACTTCGTATCATGCGTACAAGCTTATTTATAGCATAATCTTCATTTTTTATTACTTGCCGGATATAGCGGAAAAAAGAATGAAAATCGTGCAACAACGTGAAAGGTTAACCGTACGCGATTTGGAAAAGGAGCTGCTCATGGACTCTGGGGCAAAAGTTGATGGTGCTAAGCATAGCAGTTTGTTCCCATCCTCCATCAGGTGCTTGATAGTGGGACCCTCCGGTTCCGGCAAATCAAATGCGATGCTCTCCATGTTGGTGGAGCCCAAAGGGTTGAAGTTCGCCAATATTTATATTTATTCCCGGTCTCTTCATCAACCGAAGTATACGTTTTTGAAAGAAGCGCTGAAGCGTGTAAAAGGCATGGGGTATTTTACTTTTAGCGAAAACGAGTCCGTCATGATGCCCGATGAAGCGCGCCCTAACTCGATTTTCGTGTTTGACGATGTCAGCATGGACAATCAGAATCCGATGCGTCATTTCTTCAGCATGGGGCGACATCACGGTATAGACAGTTTCTATCTCTGTCAGTCTTACACGAAAATTCCTAAACATCTGCTGCGCGATAACGCGAACATGTTATTGATTTTTAAACAGGACGACTTAAACATGCGTCACGTTTACGAAGATCATGTGAGCATCGATATGTCTTTTAATAAATTTCGGGACATGTGCACTCGGTGCTGGAAAGACAGTCGCTACGGATTTCTAATGATCAACAAGGATTGTGACGTCAACAACGGACGTTACAGAATAAATTTTGACGGTTTTATTAGACCCTAGCCGCTATAAATTCGAAGTAATTTAGCTAGCTCATCTAGTCGAACTAAAGTAGCGATCGATATTGTAACCTTATTATTATGGGGGACAACATCGCAGCCGATAAACTTCGTAAAAGAGCATTAATTCGAGTTGCTAATGATATACGAAGGAAATTTAAAGCCTTACAATCGGGCGCGCAACTTAAAGAAATCGCTTTTGCGAAAACGCACAAACCCCTTCTGGATCCTATAGAAGACATCGCTCGCTCCCTGAAAACCATTAACGAAAAAGGAAAAATAAGCGCTCCGATGAAAATGCCGTTGGCCTGGTCCACACCCGTTTTTAGCACAGTAGCGGCTACTCCAAGTACTTCCTCTCCTACATCAAAATTGCTTACAGAAATGCACACATCGGTTTCCCCTAGATCAAAATTGCTTAAAAAAATACACACATCGTTCAAGATGAAGGGTGAAGACGAAGAAGTAGAAAAAGTGGAAGAAGAAGGCGACGAAGCAGGAGGGGTGGACAAAAGGGTGGAGTCTGGTAACGAGGATATATATCCGGCATGGGAACATGTGTCAACGCGAGACTTTTTAGAACAATATCACCCGCTACCTAGGAAATATCTTTCTCTTATGCTGCGAAACGATCGAAGTATAGATAACTCCCCGTACGGTGTTAAGTATGACGTTAATTTGGATAAATGGAATTTTGGAGATTCCTTCCTCGACGTTGGAAATAGAGAGAAATATTTTAAAGTCAAAGGAGTTAGGTATGATGGAACGCATGGGTTGTATGAACTTTTAGTTCTAAAACGACCCGCTAACTATACAAGGCAAGACGTTAGAAATTACATAAGTATACTTCGCGCCACCAATGTCGATAAAATACCGCTATCGAAACGTTATGTTGGCTATAAATATACGGAGATCATTAAACCGATCATTGAATCATTAGAAGAAAAAGAAATGAGAGAAACAACGGGCAAAGGTGTACTTTCCAGTATGAAGCGTGTCAATGATAATCCCATCGAATATGTGTATTGGGATACGCCCTCAGAGCTCGTTCAACGTTTAAGATTGCTCATTGCTTCTCAGAATGCCGGAAATTCCAATGTTCAAAATGAAATTGCTAGTATTGTTGAGGAATTGCGAGAAGATGGTTATATAGCTTGAAGATGAGTAAAAATTAATTCATTTTCATGATGCCCGTGGATAAATTTGGACGGATGGTTCATCGAAGTTCTTCTTCTTCGGGAGGTAAACAACAACAACGTCCTTTGTTTCCATTAACAAGCACCGGCGGGTTTGACATCGAACAACGACGACTTTCGAATATAGGCCATCCTTTGGAAGAAAACGATGCAGTGCCGTTAAAACGATTAACTGAAGAAGTAAAAACCTGGGAGCGTAGAGAAAAATTCTACACCGACAAAATAGACCCGTTGTTAGTGCAAATCAATAACGGGATAAATCAATTACAGCCAATTATCGAAGCTAAAAAACAGGGGCAATTACTCACTCAGCAGGAATCGATCGATTTAATGAAAACAGAAAGGCAGCGTTTCGAGACGTTTTATGTTTCACTTGTGAACCCCCTTGCCGAAAATTTCAACAAAACCATTGCGAAATTGACTGAACGTGTGGATGCGTTAGAAAGTTACCATAAAAAACAAAAAAACGTAAAATATTTAAAATACTAGTACTAATATGAGCGATGTAAAGAGAGCAATCGTTAACGAGATCCACAGGCAGGCTAGAATAAATTTCCCCAGACGTTCAGCAATCGTTCTAGGGTTCGATGACCTCTGGGAAAGCGATATAGCAGTCTTTAACTCTTATGCCCATTACAACAAGGGATATAAATACGTTCTGGTGGTAATAGACGCTTTTTCTAAATATGTGTGGGTAAGGCCTCTAAAATCTAAAAGCGGGAATGAAGTTGCCGGTGCTATGCGGAGCATATTGGATGAAAACTTGCGAAAACCTAATAACTTGGCCACTGACCGCGGAGGTGAATATTTTAACACTCATTTCAAGAAATTAATGTCGGAACATTCCATCAACCACTATTCAACGTTTTCCACTAAGAAAGCATTTTTTGCGGAAAGGGTGATTAGGACACTTAAATCTAATCTCTACAAGGAGTTCAGTTTCAACGGGAATTATAAATGGTTGGATATACTGCAAGATGTTGTCGATAAGTACAACAGCACCGTGCATAGGTCAATTGGTCTAGCCCCCATCAATGTGACATTTCGCACGCCTTTAAATCGTTCGAATGATGATGACGGGGCCCCCCCAAAACCTAAATTTAAAGTAAACGATATGGTTCGTATTTCTAAGTACAGAGGGGTTTTTTCGAAAGGTTATCACCCCCAGTTCAGCACTGAATTATTTCGCATAAGCAGGGTGCAATCAACTAGACCGACAACCTATCTGTTAGAAGATGTGAGAGGTGCCCCAATCAAAGGTTGCTTCTATGAACCGGAATTGATGAAAACTAAACACCCAAAAAGCTTTTTAATTGAACGTGTATTACGAACAAAAAATGATCAATTATATGTGAAATGGTTGGGTTTTGATAACACACACAACAGCTGGATCAAGAAAAGTGATTTATTATAAAAAATAGTCTGTTTTTGTATATACTTTATTTACAATATAATAATAATAATAATAATTAGAAAATATGTGCATAAATAATAGTCTACTTATCTATATATACTAAGATTTTATTTACAATAAATAGTTACAATATAATAATAATTAGAAAATATATGTACAAATAATAGTCTACTTATCTAAATGTATATACTAAGATTTTATTTGCAATAAAAAATTATAAAATAACTTCCTCCTCTTCTTCATTTATTTTAAAATGACCCCATGGAAGGGTATCAATTTTATTTTTTAGTATAAAACGTTTATCATCACATGAATCTAGAGCTTTTTTCCTAATAAAATATGTATAAAGATTATGTTTATCAGAACGAATGCTTCTATTAACGGCATATGTAATGTTTGCACTTAAAAAGCATTAATTTATTATGACATGTCATAATAAATTAATGCTTTGACATTAAGAAAAATATTTTCAGTACACATTTTAAAGAGGGGAACGCAATACATTTTAACAGCGTTTCAGGTTTCAGTTTTAATTCGTGTGTCGGAAACTCTGCACATATGTAATGCGGCTTGAACTCGCGTCTTTTAATCAATAAAAATAGCATTAAAAACAACACAACCGCTTAATAGTGTAAAATGAAAAAGGCTTTTACATAAAAATATACAAGTGTGAAGGAATGTTGATATCTTGTTTGCGTTCCTAAAAATTTCGTTGTAACGTGTAAAATACGAAAAACAGAATGCAGGTAATTTGAGGGAAGTTATTTTTAATTTAATGTATAAAATGTATTGTTTTTATTTTTCTAGCTCGAACAATAAAACTATACAATAATTATTAAGTGATGTCATCATTCATTAAAAGGAATGTTTTTTTTTTCATGCTAGTGCAATAATTCACTGATGACATCATCCGGCGGAATATATAATATTTTGTTAGAAGGAAAGAAACAGATGCATTCTTCTTTTAATATTTTTATTCTATTAAAGGAAAAAACAAATGCAGGTAAGTTGATATTGTTATTTTAATTTAATGTATAAAATGTAATGTTTTTATTTTTAGCCCAACATCAAAACTATGCAACAATTAATGTAAAAAACTGATGAGATCATTTATGAAAAGGAATGTTTAGATGCACATATGATTCGAATAATTACATCATCCAGCAGAAAGATGCATTCTCCTTTAAAATAATATCATTATTGTATTTTACTGGCTTCTGTTTTATTCATTGTATTAAAGGAAAAAACAAATGCAGGTAAGTTGATATTGTTATTTTAATTTAATGTATAAAATGTAATGTTTTTATTTTTAGCCTAACATCAAACTATGCAACAATTAAGTGTTGACATCATCCAGCAGTACTATTCATGAGAGAGAAGAAAACGATGCATTCTCCTTTAATTATTATTATTATTGTATTTTATAGGTCACTATTCATTATTTGTATTAAAGAAAAAATCTACAGTACGCTTATGTTGTTAATATTGTATTTACATCTAGTTAAACGATGATTGTATATTATTTTTTTCAGCCCCCTTTAATAAAATGTTTACCCCACCGCCTTATTATTAATCAGCAGCGAGGCAACCGCCAAATTTTTTAAATTAACTCCTTTCAACGGCCCACTGGGGCACCGGGGCGCCGCACCACCGCACGACTCGCCCACGCAACGCCGCGACAAAATTTTCTATTTAACCCGCCCCGCCCGGCCGCGTTCACGCGCTCCAAAGCGACACCACCTGCAACCTCCTTTAGCGCCAAAACTTCGGACCAATCACGAACAGGCCTGAGATCTGATTTTTCCCGCCAAAACCACGCCCACAGAGACATCTAGCGACACATGCTGCAACCTATTTTACCGGCAATTCGAGCCGACCAATCACGGACAAGCATCACATTCGCCTTTTTCCCGCCTAAACACTTAACCCCGCACCCATGCTGACATCTGGCGGGAAGGACGCCAAGTTTTACACACATAACCTCACTAAATTGTAAGTTTGACACACATAACCTCACAAAATTGTCCTGTCTTAAAAACGAAACTCCCATAAGAATAACATGGGGAGATTTAGTCTTGAAGGAACATTTACTTACTACTTCTATAGGTTGTCAAAGAGAATATAACCGAAAGTTTCTAAGGTGCTGATTCTGTTGTAAGAACATCTAGTTATCTGTTTAAAAATCGCAGCTTATCTAAACTCAATAGTAAAAGAATTATTCATATTTCAAATTTGTGCAGATTTATTTCTCCCCAGACACTTATAAAAAATATTCTTGTACTCTACTAGATGCAACGACGATAGAAATACATTTATAGTCATATCTGTAGCGAATGTACATGTTCAATGATGTCAAACGAATGCGTTTTCAAAACGAAATAGATTTTATAGTGCATGCTCCCACAAGTTGCACAATAGCATAATCGGACAAACAGTCGAGGTTTAAAAAGTAACATCTCCCTACCACGCTTGTACAAACACCGATACAGGTTTTCTTTAAAAATTGTGGTATATGCTTTGTTTCATGAAATGAACTGGTTTCTTGTAAATCTACAAGACAAGATTCAACAATGAAACTTTTATTAGACATTTACAACTTTTTCCGGAATGTGAACGACTGCACCTAGATAAATATTATTGTAGTTTTTGGATAGCAATCCATCGCATCGTTTTCGACAAGCTTAAAGGTTCTCATAATTAATTTACTAAAACGTTGTCCTAATTTTATTTCAGCCATACATTGGCTTTCAAATTCGCCAGACCTTAATTCTTTTGATTACTAAGTTGGGACGCTTTACAGAGAAAAGTGAGCAGTATCCTGAAACCGATTAAAAATAGCGAAGTACTGAAAGGGAGAGATTTAGATTTTCAAGAAACTATTCCGTGAGCAATTATGCATTGGAAAGCACGATTGAGAATGATCATAACTTAAAATGAGGAAAATAGTGTCATTTTATTGGTGAAACTAGTATATATGTAAACTCTAATACAATATATTGTATTAGAAGTGCTATTAATTAAATATGTATTGTAATTATGTAGACTTTTAAAATTATACTTTAACAAACGCGCAGCTATTTTGAGGTTGGTAACATTCGTCATTGGACTGTCATTGGACTCCAAAGTGTGAAGCGTTTTATCTAGGCCACCAGGTATATTTTTAAAAATTTTAAATTCTATTGATGGTATAGGAAGATATAGATCTACCGAAAAAGAAGTACTTAACGAATGTCTCAAAAGTTTTGACTTACATTTATGGGCAGGAGCATTAATCCAACTAATGGGTCGATTCTGTAACTAACCGTTCACGAATGGCGCCGTTCGTGAACGGCGATCGTTAGCGACTTCCTCAGCGGCAGACAGAATCGATATATAGGTTATTCTGTAACACCAACCGTTGGGCTATGCGCACTCTCAACGACTGTCTAACGTTTTCTAAAAAGGTAATACATCTTTGCCGTTAATATAGATACAGTTTCACCTTTTTAAGTATATATTGCGCATGTCATATTTATTATTTCTGGAGAACGCGCCAATTTTATAAAAATGTTGCAGTTTTGAATTGATTTTAAAAGAGTTGAGAAGGCAACAATACGTCGTTCTTGGAGGAATTGCGAGTAAACGTACATTTTAGGTGTAAGAGAACACCTAAAAGAAACTCCCCGCTGCAGAGAACATAGTACTATTCGTATAGTTATTATTAATAATATTAGAAGTATGAGTTAGTCCCTTGTTTGAATTGGTTTTTATGAAATAAATTAATTACAACTAATATTTATTTATTAATAGGTTTTAACTAAACTTACCAACTTTAATTGCATATCCATAAGTAAAAAAATACAAAAGAAACACAAATTAATTACATATAAGTTTATTACGATATCTTCGGTTTAATAGGTAGTGTAAATACTTTTTACTAATTCTCAATTACTCCAAGAATTTAAAAATATGAGTACTTATAATTATTTTATTGTTTTAGAACCCTATTCAAATGTAATAAGAAAATTTTACAAATAAATTCCTGAAAATGTTTAAAATACCCCAACAATAGTAAAATTATCAACCTGCAATAGTAAATCTTTCTTCTACCATTTCATTGAGAAATATTCTATCACTATTATTATACCTTCTTAAGAGATTATTTTTAATAATAAGAGATAAAATTAATACAACAATTTCACATATAAAATTTCTTTTATAATTATAAAAATAAACACGAACGTTGGCTAACGTCGACTAATCTGCCGCCGTTCGTGAAAGGTTGGATCTCGAAGGGTGCGCTGTTCACTAACGAGTGCATAACGGTGGTTGTTTGCTTACAGAATAGCTTTAGAGCGAAAAACCTTTCAAACAACGATAACCGCTCGTGAGCGGTTCGCTCAATGCTTACAGAATAGACCCCTAAGGGTTACCGTCGAATCGGATAATGCGACGATATCGTGAATGTCTATGCGAGGGCGATAGGTTTCTAAAACAAATTTCACTATTTTTGCTAATAAGTGTGCTGCGCAAAGTTCCATCCTAGGAATCGATATAACTTTCAGAGGTGATACTTTGGTTTTAGCGCAGAGGTATGAACAAGTGACAACATCATGAGTCTGAATACGAAGATAGACCATTGCACTATAGGAAGTCGTGCACGCGTCTGCAAATCCTACCAATGTTATATACGAACCCGGAAAAACTCCGGTAAATCTAGGGATTTTAAGTTCGGTCAATAAAGAGAGTTCATTTTGAACCCGTTTCCAAGCAGATGTTATAAACTCAGGAGAGCACTCGTCCCATCCAAATTTCAACATCTACAATCTTTTAATCAACAATTTGATCTGAAGCGTTACAGCGGCCAGAAAACCTAAACGATCAAAACATCTAGCAACAACTGATAAAATATTGCGTTTAGTACAGGAGCTATTCGAGCAATTAAACGAAAATGACAAAATATCATTTTTTGGGTGCCTCATCTGTAGGAGAAAACCTCCAGAGAATTTTTTGAAAACGACAATGCTCCTTATTCATCCATATTTGCCGATACATTTGACGTATATCAGCTATAAAGGCTACAGAAAATAATCTAAAATGGAAGAACATACTAACTACATCAGATTGTAATTTAGGTCCTGTATAAAGTATGTCGTTCAAAGAGTAAGAGGAATCCGTCTTTGCACTTGCGTCAAAAACTATCCTCACAGGAGTACTAGTAGAACCAGGTTTATAAATTGCGTGATTAGGTATAAAGTACGAAGGATTTGATGTCACCTCATCAAATAATTTTATTAAATGGCCTTGGGCCAAGTAATCTTTAATGATTTCAACATAAGATTCTTTAAATTCAGGGAATAACCTAAATCGCTTCTCTAAATTGAGAAATCTACGAAGAGCTGTGCAGTAAGAATCACCTAGACAAACTGGATCGAATCGGAGAAGGTAACGAAACACAATACTTGCCAGAAGGCTGACGACTATATGTGGATGCAAATATTTTTTCACATTCCACGTCATCTGTGTTTGGCAAAGTTAAAGAAGGTATATCTTCTTGTTCCCAAAATCTTTTTACCAAAGCCTCTAAAGTGGGTTCAACGGTTGCACAGAATGAATGAGAGACAACTGTCGAAGTTACAGGAGCCTCTCCCATTACTACAAAACCTAACAAGGTTTCAATGGCTACTGGTGTTTGAGAGGGCCTACTATACGTTTGGATCCTAACAAATGTGGAAATATTTCAGCACCAATAATACCATCGATTTGATTTGGAGCATAAAAATTATCATCAGCTAAACAAATGCCTTGCAAGTGTGGAAATGATTCAACATTGACCAAAACTGTTGGTAAATCACTAGAAATTTTTTCCATAATTAAGGCCTGAAGACAATATCTAACTGAATGATCGAACTTTGAACTAATGACTATGTTTGTACTACCTATAACTTTGCTGCTAGAAGCCCCAATTCCTCTGACTTCATATAGTAGCTGTGAGAACTGTAGTTTTAAACGATTGCTAAACTGCAAACTTACAAAATTAGATTGACTGCCACTATCTAAAAGAAATCTACCAAGGTGTAAATTTCCATAGGCATCTAAAACGTTTACCTGAACTGTTGCAAGCAAAATAGTGTTGCTGGTGCCTAAAGGAGTCAGGTTGCTAACTGCACAATAATTTACGTTATCAATGACCAAGGATGTGGATGACTGAGGCTGAGATGAGAGTTGAATGGTTTCTATTGAACTATTTTTGGTTGTGCTAGGCACAGGAACTAAAGCATGTGGAGATGGCGCCTCAACATTTTTAGCAGTCGAATTATTAAAGTGCAACATAGAATGGTGTTTTTGTCCACATTGCCTACAGCTATTCTGACTAAGACAATTAATAACCCTGTGGGTTCCAAGACAATTTAAGCAGAAATTATTTGCACGTATAAACTTGTAGCGTTCATGCGGAGATTGTTTTTTAAATTCTGCACAACTAGTTAACGGATGGTTAACATTTTTACACAATTTACATTTGTTTGATTTATTATCCTGGACGACAAATGAATGTGTAACTCTAGATTTGGAATTACTATTATGAATTTGAATCTTAGTGACTTGACTACGTGCACAAATCTTGGCTTGCTCTTTAACAAAAGTGATTACATCAGTATAAGATGGCATTTTGGTTTTTCTATAAATATTTTCAAATAAACGTTGTGTTCCTATGTTAAGCTTACTTAGAGCCAGATACGATAAAATATAATCAGCTAAATCACCTATGTGTAATTGCTGTAAACTCGTAAGCTCGTACAGCTGTATCATATTTTTCCAAAAATGAATTTAAACTATTTACAGACTCATTAGGGACTGTTTAAAAGAAAACATCTGATCCAAGTAATTATTAGCTAAAACACGTTTATCTGAAAATTTTTCTTTTAAAGATTGATAAATTATTGAATAGTTATCGCCAGTAGAAGGAATTCCTGCACATAAGCTAAGCGCAGTACCTCCTAAACTGCTTATTAAATAATGTACCTTATCAACATTTTCCAAGTCTTTATTTTTGTGTATGAGGCTATCAAAGCATTCTATAAAGATAGGCCATTCTTTAAAATCACCATTAAACTTGGGTATTTGTAACTTGGGTAATTTGGTTGGTAAATTATTTTCAACGGGGTTATTTATTAAAACTTTTCGTGCAACATCAACTATTGACCAGTAGATTTCTTCTACCGTATTTAAAGAAGAATAATTAGGAACATAATCATCCTCCAATTCTAATGACAGAGCAATTATTTCATCTAAAGTGCTTAAAAATAATTCCTTAGCAACCTCCAAACCTTGATATCTAACTCTGAAAAAATCTTTTTGCTTCTCATCCTGCACTGATTTACTAGCATCATATATCTGTTGTATTCTTACAAAATACTGCTGTTTTTTAGCAGTTAATATTTTAAGTTTTTGTTTTTGATGTCAGACATCTTGATTATTAATAAAGCCTACTAAAATCTAATATAAATAAGTATTGAAGAGAATAAACTAATTAAAAACAATTTAAGAAGTTTTAAAGATATCCCACACTTACTAGTACGCCCTGTATCAATACTAATCGATGATATTTGTTGAGCTTTATTTCCTCTATTTATTTATTTCCTTGAAAATATTTTAAAAGCGTATCTTTTTAAAAAGATACTACTAACGTACTAACTAAGTAACGACTAACTATAATTCAAACAATAATTTTTTTTATGTGGCAATGTAATCTACAACGAATTTTTAAATCAATTTAAAATTTTAATTTTAATAAAAATGTTTAAATATACTATCGAATATCCGGCTCGAAGAACCAAATGTTTTGTATGAAAACTGGTCGCTCAAAAAAAGCTAACGAATGCTATTATACTTGATCAAAATATTTCAAATGCTAATAATAATAATAATGGACTGTATGTAAAAAAGACTTACCGACAAGTGCTGCTTCTGATCTTGCTTCATTGAAGAGACTTAACCATTACTATAACAGTATGGCAAGGAAAAAATGAAGTAGGCAGAAGGAAGAGATTTAGGGAAATTGCCGCTATAATTAACTATTAAATGGGAATCTAATCCCCTATGCAAACTTGCTATTTTAAATTAACTAATAACACTTTGCCGTTAAGTCGGGCTTTTTGCGTCTTTTATTCAACTAACACAAAATTCATTTTTACTTTTAAAACTATACAAAGATTACATTCCCATTATTTTACATATGCGCCGACGCTAACGTCGTTGAATATCTTAAAAATGATAAATTTTGAAAACATTTATGGAGAAAATAAAACCAAACAAATATTTCCTTTTACGAAATAAACTAATCAAAACTTGGCGTAAACAAATACAGTTTAGGTCAGTTTTAATCTAGGATTTAACCTAAACCAGACAAGGTGTATTGTAATAGGCAGGTATACAATATTTACTATCTTACCTTATCAATTAATAGTTAAAAATGTGTTTCCATGATAACGAGATTCCTCAGTTGTATAAGTTTCTTATATTTCAAAATTGTAGAGCTTGGTTAAATTATTTTGGTGGAGGTTTGTAAAGCTGCGTCATTACCAAATAATTTGTATTATCTTAAATGTAGGGGCTGCTTTTTATTAATGATATTCGATAAACAACATACAATTATGTTGCGTCTTTGAAACGTTAATTGAAATAACTGTAATTGGGTTATTATTTTAATTTGTTGTCATGAAACAAGTAAATAATCTTATTAAAATCATAGTGTTTAGATTTGCAAAGATAGAAAGGTGTATAAAGATATTTTTATGTAATTAAGGTTATAAATTTGAAAATTAAGTCCCATCGACATTTAAAGAAGGGTTTATTTTGTAATAAACAAATAAATGTAGCATACCAATGGATTCGGAATTTAATTCCCTATAAGTCTAACTAATTAGTTTAAGTGTTAATTAAGATTTATAAATAAAGATAGGGTTAAGAATATTTAGAAGTGTCAACAGATATTTGTTTTATGCAAAAGTTACATCACATTCAAGTGTTTTTAAAATTATCAAAATTATAATGGATTTGGATAATCAGGAAATTTATCTACCTAACAATGATTGGATTTGATATTCCAATTTGTAAACCTTTTATTGATTTGGAAATATTTATGAATGGATTGTTGACATATGTTTCTTCAATTGGTTGTCGAGTTAATGATAGTATACAGGTGATACCAGAGATTTCTGCATGTTAAGTTGGTATTTACAAGTTGGTATTTATAATAAATTAAGTTATCATTATAAAGCTAATACTCATATCATTAGTCGTAGTAACGTGGGGCATTATAAAAAAATTAAATAACCCCTCTCTCATAATAAATTATATAACTTATGGTCAAAAAATTTATATAATTCGAAATATAGGTTTAAAAGACTTAGCCATTATTATAATACTACCATACTCAATAAAGATATGAATAACAGGAGCTTCTCGCTCTAAATAATGACAAGGAGGAAATTCGCAAAGGATTCTTTCAGTTACTTAATTAATTACTAACCAAAACTAATGTGTATCACGCGATCTTTCATTCGGTATTTACCATTCAAATCTGAGTTAATGTCGGAGAAGTTATTAAACAGATCGGTGAAATTGTGCTCTAATTTCTCTTTCAGATCCAAATCAGATTGAAAGGAACGACCTATTGTAAGTTATTTATTAAAAGGAATCATTTTAAGGCATCACGAAATAGTATAAATTCTTGATGGATTCTTAATAAATAGATTTCTTAGATTATTTTACATCTTTCCTCAATTTTTCTTCGTGGAGTGTTGTTACTATTCTATTTGGATCGAATTTTACAGCCTCCTAACTAACTCCTAATATCTACCTAATTGTAAAGGTAATTAATTTTAAGTTACAAAAAACATTAAATAAAACCTAGTTGTAAATTATCTAGTTTTACTTATTAAATTACTTATTTAGTTAATAACCAACCAAGTGCCGTTATTCTTTAGGGAAAAAACACGTGGAAAAAATTATTATTTCATTTCTTTTTAAATAATAAGTTAAGTAATATAGAATATAACTGCTTTCCTGTTCGCTTTTAATCGTCTGTTGGGAAAATCATAATGCTATATTCACTTGAATACCTATCTTGTAAGTATATTAAAAAATCGATAAACCAAATTATAAATAATTATCTTGTACTTTGCAAAATTAGATTCATCTTTTATAAAAGCTAGATCGTATTACTTTTATAAATCCATTAAGTTTGCAGCTCTTAGTAACGTCAGATTAGTGAAAAAGTATAGACCTATTTAAAATGAAAACTAAACAGAGAATTTTGGCTCTAGTCAATTCATCTTCTAAAGTGCAAAATAAAAGTGTTAATCTTCCTGTTCCTAGAATAAAAGAAAAGACTTTTTTAAAGAATCTAAATTTTTATTTTTCTAAATATACTGAGAATACCAGTATTCACGGATTGAAGTATTTGGGTGAAAGAAGACGATCCTGGATTGAAAAGTAACAACATACGTAGATTTTTGAAAACTAGAAATTCTAAAAGTTCTTAGTTCTGTTATTACTCGCGTTCAGTTGTTGCCCTAAAAAATAAAGTGTACTGTGTGTGTGTAGTTTACGGACATTCTACCAATAATTTCCAAAATACTGTTTTATTTAATACTGTTTTAAAGATTATGGGTTTGCCAACTTCAATATCTTTTTCAAAGTATCTGGAACTTAGAAATTTTGGAATATACTTCTGGACTTTTGTGTTAATTAATTATTAGCGTAGTAATAGCTATATGAAAAAAACTTTGGGCATACACATGTTTATTGACGTGTATAAAGAATGTCTACCAGTTTAGGTCGGGTCTACCCCCCCAATGGTGAAGGAGAGATGTGGCAAAATTCTAAATCTATAAGAAAAATAAGTTTTTGGAATAAAAGTTAAAGCTGGTAAACTTATCTTTAATTTGCTTTTTTCTAATTTTTTAATAAGAATTGACTGCGATATATTTTTTTAAAGTTACAGAGAATTCGTGTACAAATGATGAAGTGAATAATCGCCTGTAATCGGATAGAGTACATTAATTATATCCGACACCCAAGGTAACAAAAAGTCTTATACGAGGGTGGTTTGATAAGTCAGTGACTTTTTGAATTTCCCGCGCAGTAACTTTAAATGCAACACTGCTCCCGTCAACTGCTATCTATGAATAGACTACTGTAAAATTTTGAGAAGGCTGCGCCATTTAGTTTGTGTTTGACAGCCATTGAAAGCAAACAACCTCTTGAATTTTAACGAAAATGGAAAAAAGTGAATTTCGTGTGCTGATTAAGCATTATTTTTGCGTAAAAAACCATTACCGAAACAAAGGAAAGGCTTGATAAATACTAAGGGGACTCTGCACAATTAATTTCAATGGTTAAGAAGTGGTTTGCTGAGTTCCGTTGTGGTCGTACCAGCACAAGTGGCGCCAAACTTCAGGTCGCCCAAAAAAGGTCGTCACGCCAGAAATCGTCGATAAAATCCATGGAATGATAGTGGACGATCGGAGAATGAAAGTGCGTGAGGTGGCTGAAGCTGTAGGCATCTCAACTGAGCGGGTACATCACATTTTACATGAATATTTGGACATGAAAAGCCATCCGCGCGATGGGTGCCGCGATTGCTCACACTCGACCAGAAGCGCAACCGTTTGACCACTTCAAAGGAGTGTTTGGCGATGTTCAGCCGCAATCCGAGTTTTTGCGGTGTTTCGTTATCGTAGACGAAACATGGATCCATTACACTATACCAGAGACCAAGAAACAATCAAGACACTGGGCTTCTCCGGGTGAACGTGCACCAAAGAAGGCCAAGGTAGGTCTGTCGGCCAACAAGGTCATGGCCACAGTCTTTTGGGATGCACGCGGTGTCATTCACATCGATTACCTTGAAAAGGGTAAAACGATCACCGGCGAATATTATTCAGAGCTTTTGGACAGATTCGATATTGATTTGAAGCAGAAACGACCGCATTTGGCGAAGAAAAAAGTGCTGTTCCATCTAGACAATGCACGGGTGCACACGTGTGTAGTCACCATGGCAAAAATCCATAAATGGGGCTACGAACTGCTACCCCATCCAGCATATTCTCCAGATTTAGCCCCCTGTGACTATTTCCTGTTTCCAAACCTGAAGAAATGGCTGGGTGGTAAGAGATTTTGGTCGAATGAAGAGGTCATCACTGAAACAAACGCCTATTTTGAGAGCCTTGAGAAAACCTTTTATTTGGAATGAATAAAAAAATTGGAAAAACGCTGGACTAAATGTATCGAGTTAAAAGGAGACTAAGTTGAGAAATAAAACGCTTATTTGCCGAAATAAATATCTTTTTTGAAATAGTCACTGACTTATCAAACCACCCTCGTACAACTAGGTTCTAGAACGTAACACTTTGTTTAGAAAAAATACTAAGGCTTTAAACTTTAATGGGATCCGGCGGACCGAAACAAGACCGGTAAACTGTTTTTAAACCCGTTTTAGAACCGTAATAAACATGTGTAAAAAGTTTTGAGACCGTAGAATTGTTTTTCTTTTTAATTAAAGCTTTGAATTAAAGGCTATTTGTATTGAGCTATATTGTAATTTCAGGATATGCTGGTCAATATTTGTAGCAACATCTCTCTATTTCTGTGCCACACTAATATTAAAAGCTTATCAAAAGTGGGAACGCTCACCAGTTATTGTTTCATTTGCAACAAGCGAAACGCCCATATCTCAAATACCATTTCCCGCAGTTACAATTTGTCCACAAACAAAGGCGATTAAAGGAAAATTTGATTTTTCAAAAATAGGCATATTGAAAAACAATAGAACAAGAATTGGTAAACTTCTGGATAGACGTTTTTCCTATATGTTTTTGGTTTGTTCTAATAAACAAAGTTTATTAGTTGATATTGGCAATAAATTTACTATGAATAATGATAATATGATTAAATACCTAATGAAGGTAAGATTAAAACAACACTATTTTCAACTGCTTTTATGTATAATTTACTTATTCCTTCAGGTTCAACCTAAGTTTGATGACAATTTATTAGCATGTCTTTTTGCCGGATCACGCTGTACACATTTTTATCAACCATTTATACCAATTGTAACAAGCGAAGGAATTTGTTACTCTTTTAACATGCTAGATCGAAATGAAATTTTTACTTCGAATATGGAGTAAGTTTAATGTTATTGCTAATATGATATAGTAACAATAACAAGGCAATCAAAGTAAGGGTGTCATTTCTAAGGTTATTAAGTTAATGCCACTGCATGGTAAATTAGCGACATTTAAATAATTCAATGGTTGCACAGTTTTATCTTATCCTGCAATCAAATTTCTTGTAACTTTGAAAGCAAGCACACCACACTCCTAGTCCACCGTCACTAAAAACATCTAACTTGTTGCATACAAACGTATATATAATTATATTTAATAAAAGTTCTCTTGATTTTTTAAATCGCTTATATAAAACATTATATAAAACTAAAAAAACAGTGGGATAGCCAAACAAAGCTTTCGGGGGGGCGATCGTATTTAGCAATACAGTTAGTTACATTTAGCATAACATGTTTAATAGGATGTTATTCTACTTGTTATTTTAATGATTCAGCGTCTTCTGTTAAATCTGCATAATCTTGTAAATGCTTACGGTATAAAGGAACATTCAGATTAACCTCGTGATTGTTGATCTTCTTTCATCGATCTAAATTTCTCATTTGGCACATCGATGATAGTATTTGAAGGTATAATTATTTTAATTTGTAAATCCTGAATTGGATACATTCTGAAATATTGGTAGATAAATGCATTAAGTAGATAATGAATTACTATTGCGAGATAAATAAGTGGCAGTAATATATAAGTAGATGTAATATACCAAATTTTAAAAAATCCGTCTACTTTATAATTCAATCATAACAATTATTTATTTATCTATAATATACGTGTTATTATTTTTCTTACGGAAGCAATTTGAAATCTGGGAAATCCTGGTCGTTTATAAATGCTAAGTGATTAATAATGTTGTTATTGTACTTAACGTTCATTATTGTACTGGGTAATCAGTTATGTTTTAATAATACCTTCAATATGCTTTATGTTGCTCTGCACTGCATATTCTCAAAATCGTTGCTATGATTTAAATTACTTTTATTTTTTTATTTTATTATGTTAAAAATAATGAATACACCACATGAATGACAGTACGTCGGCTAATAGGTTCTCTTTTCCCTTTTTATACTGCATTTTGTAATCATACTCTTCCAGCCGTAACTGTCATTTAACTAGCCTAGAGTTTTGATCTTTCAAATATCCATACTAGGGTTTTGCGATCTGTTTCCTCGCTATTAATGGTTCGAGAATAAAAAGCAATAATTGGTTTAGAGTCTTGCAAAAGTACACTACCAATTGGCATGTTGGTAGCATCAGTGGTTATGTAAAATGCTTTTTTTAAATCAGGGTAGTCAATAATTTCAGGAGGTTTTTACGTTCTGAAAAGCTTCTAGGTAATCGGGATCATCGGTTAGAATTTTAGTTTTCTTGCTTCTAGTAATGGGGTAAATTCTTTTTGGCGAAGTTTTTTTTGAATAAAACGTCGATAGTAATCTACTAATACTAAAAAGACTTTAATCTTTTTAATTGTGGTTGGTAGAAGTAGTTTTGCACGACTTTTATTTTTGAAGCGCTGGGTTTGATACCAGCAGATGTAATAATAGGGCCAAAAAAGTTACTTCTTTTCTTAAAAATCCTGATTTATCAAGCTGTACATAATAATATTCCCCAAAGAAGGGTACCCTATTACTGCGATTATTTGGCCACGCGGTATCTCATGTGCACAAAGTCGTAGCGCTCTCAAACTTTGAACAGATATAGAAGGAACAATTTTATTCAACATATATCAATTAAAAAGTGATCCCTATTCTGGATCTCGAATTATCTTGATTTTTGTGAACCCTTGTTTTGTATGGTTTTACATAGGAAATCGAACGTCTGAAGAGTTAAGCATCAATAACTTGAGTGCACAAGGACTAATTATGCTGATATTTGGTGTACGCATTACGCAACTATCTGAGCAATTTTAGTGCAAAAACAAAATTGATCCCTATCACAGTTCGGCAGCAAATATAACTTATATGAATGAGTGCAGCTACATGAGTGAATATTATACAGGCTCAAGTATTTTTATCCCAATGACGCTATAATGAGTAAGTAAGTGGTAGTATGCTTAAATGTTGCCTAATGGGTCTAAAGCTAAGACTTATTGCACAGGCACAGATTTCAACCTCTACCATCTGATGTCAGCCCAGAACATGTTTTCTAACCCACTTGTTACGTGAACGTCAGGTGTAGGAGAAGCTATTGAAATGTGCTTCTGGTGGTCATGGGCTGTAAGAAAGCCCATACTAACTAGACATTTTAATAGTATAAGAGAGCAAAGGTGCTTTTAATTAAACTAGTTCATTATTGAAGAGTTTGAATTGAGCATTTGATTATTTCACTGTCGATAACAATCTCAAAAATGTATTCAATTCAAGTTTGACTACACCAATCGCTGATTATGTGCCTTAAAGATATTTAGCCTTAAAATGACTCCTATTGCCAGTGCCAAGTGTCATGAAATTCTATTTGGAGGTTATCTTCCATCCTCCCTTAAAAGCTTTTGGTTACTCTGATAATTTGCAGAAACAAAGAAGGGCGGTGTGAACGAACAACTGCAATAGAATTTTATTAAACCTGGCATGGAGTAAGATAAACTTGACTCGTTCACGTGTACTTAGATACACTGGCTTGAACTCACTCACTTGGACTCAGTCGCTTGAATTCACGCTATTGGACTCACTCACGTGGACTCACACTCTTGAACTTACTGACTCGGATTCACTCACATGAACTCACGCTCTTGGACTTACTCTCTTGCACTCACTCACTTTCTTGGATTCACTAACTTGGACTGACTTGGATACTGACTTTGATTTACTCATTTGAATTCACGCACTTGGACTTAATCTCTTGGATTTACTCACTTGGACTTACTACTTGCACTTCAACTCACGGACTTGGATTAATTCAATTGGATGCACTCATTTGGAACTCACCTGAACTAACTCACTTAACACCACTCACCTGGACTCACATACTTGGCGTCACTCGCTTGGGCTCATTCGCTTGAACTCACTCACTTGGACTCAGTAGCTTGAATTTACGTAATTGGACTCACTCTCGTGGACTCACTCACTTGAACTTACTGACTCGGATTCACTCACATGAACTCACGCTCTTGGACTTACTCTCTTGCACTCACTCACTTTCTTGGATTCACTAACTTGGACTGACTTGGATACTGACTTTGATTTACTCATTTGAATTCACGCACTTGGACTTAATTTCTTGCAATCACTCTCTTGGATTTAGTCACTTGGACTTACTACTTGCACTTCAACTCACGGACTTGGATTAATTCAATTGGATGCACTCATTTGGAACTCACCTGAACTAACTCACTTAACACCACTCACCTGGACTCACATACTTGGCGTCACTCGCTTGGACTCATTCACTCACCTGGACTTACCCACTAAGGCTCAGTTGCTTAAACTCACTCACCTGAACTCACTCACTTGGACTCACTCCCTTAGACTCACTCACTTGGACCCACTCTCTTGGACTAACACACCTGAACACACTCACTTAGACTTACACTCATCTGCTTTACTAACTCATTTACTTGGACTCAATAACCTGGACTCACTCACTTGGAATAACTCTCGTGGACTCATCTGGAATTATTGACTTAAACTCAGTTATTTTGACTCATTTACTTAGACTCATTTACTGGGACTCCTACACCTGGAGGCGCCACCTGGATTCACAAACTTGGACACTCACGCATGTGGAGTCTTACACACACTTAGACTCACACACCTAAGCTGACACTCCAGGAGTCACTCACTTGAACTCACCCACTTAAACTCACTCACTTGAACACACTCACTTAAACTCAGTCATTTGGACTTATTCACTTGGACTCTTCTGCACTCACTTACCTGGACTCACGTACCAGGGCTCGCTCGCTTAGCCTCACTTATTTCGGCTTACTCATGTAGACTCATTTACTTAATCTCACTCACCAGGACTCACACACCTGGACTCACACCCTTAGACTCACACACCTAAACTCACACTCCTGGACTCACTCTCTTGAACTCACTCACTTAAACTCACTCACTTGAACTCACTTACTTAAACTCAGTCATTTGGATTCACTCACTTACCTGGACTCACGCACCAGGGCTCGCTCGCTTGGACTCACTCACTTGGGTTCACTCATTTCGACTTACTCGTGTAGACTCATTTACTTAAACTAAGTCATTTGGACTCACTCATCTAGACTCATTCAACTGGACTCACTCACAAGTACTCAAAAATCTGGAATAATTCACTTGAACCCAATTGCTTAAAGTCACACATCAATCACCTGGACTCAAGTCATTTGGATTCACTCATCAAGACTCATTCACTTGGACTTATTCACTTGGACTCACTCTATTAGGCTCACTCATTTGGATTCGCCTTGGATTCACCCATTTAGATTCACTCGCTTGGACTCACTTCCATGTATTTACACACCTAGACTCATTTATCTGGGCTAACTCACTTGGTGTCGCTCTCTTAGACTCATTCACTTGAACCCACTCACTTGGACTCACTCTCTTGAACTCAGTCATTTGGATTCAGTCACCTGGACTCACTCACTTGGACTTACTCATCTGGATTCACTCACTTGAAGTCAGTATTTAGTCTCACTCACTTGTACTCAATCATTTGGACACATTCACTTGTACTCTGTCACCTGGACTCACTCACTTGGACTCATTCACTTGCACTCTGTCACCTGGACTCACTCACTTGGATTCATTCACTTGAATTCACTCATCTGGACTCACTCATTTACACCTACTCATCTGGACTCATTTACTTGAACTCAGTTATTTGGATTCAATAACTTGGACTCACTCACCAGGACTCACTCACTTGGACTTATTCACTTGTCTCACTCTCTTGGGCTCACTAATTTGGATTCACCAATTTAGATTCACTCGCTTGGACTCACTCCCTTGTATTTACACACCTAGACTCATTTGTCTGGGCTAACTCACTTGGTATCGCTCTCTTGGACTCATTCGCTTGAACTCACTCTCTTGGACTTACTCATCTGGACTCACTCAGTCGTTTGGACTCACCCACTTAAATTCAGTCGCTCAGTTTTAACGCACCAAAAACATGTTGTTTAAGGTTGATGTGAAGTTCATTGGTGTTTATCCGAGAAAATACACTAAACAGTAAAATTAAATAGAAAAATAAACTTTTTAATGCTGTTGATCCTGTTAATCCTGGGAACTGCCGATGAAGTTCAGTGGCAACTGGAAGATAACACTTTTCAGTAACTGTTACTACGGTTGTCGTAGTGTGTGGTTCTTGAGGAAGGTTATTAGTAACCGTAATGGGGTAATTATCAGGAACTTAAACTGCTCTTGGTGTATCTTGCAGTTTCTGAGAATTGTTTACAGGTGCTGTAGCAGGAGTCCGTTGTTGTTGATCCATAAGAATTTTCGTTGAAGAGACGACAGGTGATCTCTCAAAAACGTAGGCCTTAGGAAGCTCTTCCATGCCCTAATTGGTTAGGATCCAATTTTGTCAGAGCTCTAACTGATTCTGATGATTTTTGTAAAGGGTATAGTAGAATGTAAGAATGTTTAATCGTTGCCAAATGGTTGGGAATAGATGCACTTTTGGAAATAAAAAAATTGGAATAGATTCTGTTATGGAGTTAATAACCTATGAATTGTGCTCTTCAAGAACTGAATGGCCAGGTTTAATGAAACATAAATTATCAATGGGGGCAGGTGCATTTGAAATGGTATCTTTGTGTTCTGTCAGTGGTGGACAAATGACGTTTTGATTATCGTTACTTATTTGGGGGTTAGGATCCTGAAAATGTGACTGATCGTGCGAGATTTGATCGCAGTTTGTGGTTATGAAGCTAGTAAAATGAGGAGACAGGATTTATTCCTGGAATAGTTTAGCTAGTCCAAAAGATTCAGGGGAATCATCTTGCAGCAACCAGAAATCTGCAATATCTTTGGGAGGAGCGGGAGTATTTGGTTTTGGGTCGTATGAAGGAGGTGTGTTCAAACGTGAAACCAAATAATAGTTTAATATTTCGTTCTTAAATGTCATGTATGGGAAGGAGTTTGCACTGTTGTTTATAACTCTGATAAAATTGGAATGCAGTTTCAAAATATTACAATGACAGGTTAGAAATCCAAATATTATATTTTTGGAGTTCGTTATTAATATGGAGAACGTCAAAGTATGTATCTATGAGCATCATTCACATTTGTACTTGTGAACTGTCAAAAATGGGAAATGTTATTAGATTAGCAGGTAACTTTGCCATATTGGAACATAACCAATTAAATATAAGATACTTATGCGAATGATAAGCAAATCATATACTAAACATTTCTTCATACTAAGTTATCCTGATGAGCTACGGAAGAAAAACTGCCTCGAAAACGGTAGTACGCACCTTAAATTGTTAATAACTTTTCTGCTGTCACTACGATTTAGTACATATATTATTCTACACGCTATTTTGAGTAGGTTTGTGCAATAAGATAGCTGTTAACACTAAAGAACCAAAAACAGATACTTTTGGTTCCCTGTCGACTGGACTATACAGGGTGGGATTAAAGTATGGAATATTTTTTTAAAAATACTGAAACGGCGATTTTGTTTTTTAAAAATACACATTAATATGTGCAATTCACCTTCCAACTTTCATTTGTTTCTAAGTTATGACGTCATCACAGGGCATGTAGAGATTTTTAGAACCCCCCCTCCCCCTCGGGGCCCTTACGTAATTAATGAATGGCCCCTAACTAACAAACATTTACAAAGTTCAGCTCGATTCTTCTCAGAATTTTTGTTATGCAATCTTATGATTTATTTGTATGATCATAAAGGGAAGAAAAATCACTATCGGATTCCACTACTAAAAATCTATATTGTCATTTAAATTTTTTGTGATGACGTCATAACTTAAAAACAAATGAATGTCGGAAGGTGAATTGCACATATTAATGTGTATTTTTAAAAAACAAAATCGACGTGTTTCAGCGTTTTTAAAAAACCGGTTGAGTTCGCTTTTTTTTAACATTCCATACTTTAATCCCACACTGTATATAAAAAGTAACATTTAAAAAGTTAAAGTTAAAGTATTTTTTTAAGTAAAATATAGTTAAAGTATGTTTCTGAAGGACATATAATCATTTTCATAATACATTTTAAAATATCTTTAAAATACAGTTATGACAAAAGGTAACTATAGCTTCCAGATGCATGTACTTTTGTTATTATTACTAATCTCACTTTAAGTTCCAGGAACTTTTTATTGCTTATGAAAATGGCTCTTAGTTAAGTGTAGGTATCTAAATAACTTTTTATTGGATAAAACAAAAGCGTAACCGAATTTAATATAAATTATATATGTGAAACATCTTACTGCCAAATGTCTGATTCGAATTCATATTAATTTGTCATATACTTTGACATCCGCACCAGCTTCACAGGGTGAACAAGGATAGTTTTATATTCATTGTCAGGTCGACCCTATACTCATGCCCCACTTGGATGTTGCCGTTGTCGAAGGTTAGAGCATAGGACCATGGACTGTCCAAGGAAACAGGTGTGCATATATGGAAAACCATAGAGTTTTCAGGAACATTTAATCACCCCCAAGTGATCGGGGGGGACTTTTTGGGAACACTATTGTCTAACTATTTGCTCGGACTACAACTTCACTTTGTCAGGGTAAGAAAGCTTTGAAAAACTAAACCCCGTCGTCTTAATTCTACCCTCCCACATAATCTAAATGTTTTGGCATCTGGAGAACTGTCTTACAAGTAGGTCCTAACTAAAAGATTACTTTAACAGACAAGATGGCTTATCGAAACTTGTACCCCACTACCTTTATTATGATCCAAGCATTTCAGAGCCCCGCAAACTCCCCTGTTGATTAGCCTTGGCAAAAGGTTTGCTTTGACAGGCCAAAGAGACCACCCAAATATTTCAATCCAAATATTTCAACCATTCGAGGATCTTTCTGTATGTTGGCCTTGACTAAAGTTTACTTTGGCAAGTGTAAGAGACTTTAAGGAATTTTAATTTTCCCGCACTTTGCCATATGAAACAAGTATTTCAAAATCTCGAGAACCATCTTGGGGATTGGACTAGACTAAATGTTCGCTCTAGCAGATCTAGGAAACTTTTTAAAAATCCTCCCCACTGTGCAAATTGTTTCAGCGTCTTGAGAATATCTCTGTCATTAGCGTTGGGTCAAGGTTTACTCTCGCACGGGAAAGAAGCGGTAGGGAATCTTAATATTCTCATTTCTTCTTTCCATATGATCCAACTATCAAAACCCCTCTGCCCTCCGACTTGGATATATCAACGTCTGAGAATTCTCGTGTCGGTTAATGACGCTGCAATTGAATGTTATCTCTAACAGGTCTAGCAGACCTGCAATACGAAACTTGCTGCGCTGTAACACGGAATCTACATAAGTCCTACCTCTCCCCATTTCGCCCTACCTTTCCGTATTATATAGCTAGTTCGACGATCCGAGATTGTCTGGTCCTTGTCTACTGAATTTGATCACGGATTAGCGTTAGCAGGTTAAAATGCAGTTTCGAAAGTTCCCTCCCCCCCGTCATATAATCGGTATTGTTCGGCGTATGGAGAATTCTTCTGTCCGTTCGCAGTGACTAAATTAAGCTTAAATTAAAGCTTAGACAGGTTAAAGAGACGCTTCAAAGGAATTTTACCCCCCCCCCCGCCTTCTAACTTGGATATTTCAAGTTAGTTAATGACGCTGCGACTGAAAAGGCTGACCTTTCAAAGATTTGCGGTAGAGTGGTTGGGCTGTAATACTGGGGAATCTACATAAATCCTACCTCCCCCCCTTTCCCCCTAACTTTCCGTAACGTATAGATAGTTCGACGATCCGAGATTGTCTGGTCCTTGTCTACTGGATTTGATCACGGATTAGCGTTCGCAGGTTAAAATGCAGTTTCGAAAGTTCCCTCCCCCCCGTCATATAATCGGTATTGTTCGGCGTATGGAGAATTCTTCTGCCCGTTCGCAGTGACTAAATTAAGCTTAAATTAAAGCTTAGACAGGTCAAAGAGACGCTTCAAAGGAATTTTACCCCCCCCCCCGCCTTCTAACTTGGATATTTCAAGTTAGTTAATGACGCTGCGACTGAAAAGGCTGACTTTTCAAAGATTTGCGGTAGAGTGGTTGGGCTGTAATACTGGGGAATCTACATAAATCCTACCTCCCCCCCTTTCCCCCTAACTTTCCGTAACGTATAGATAGTTCGACGATCCGAGATTGTCTGGTCCTTGTCTACTGGATTTGATCACGGATTAGCGTTCGCAGGTTAAAATGCAGTTTCGAAAGTTCCCTCCCCCCGTCATATAATCGGTATTGTTCGGCGTATGGAGAATTCTTCTGTCCGTTCGCAGTGACTAAATTAAGCTTAAATTAAAGCTTAGACAGGTCAAAGAGACGCTTCAAAGGAATTTTACCCCCCCCCCCCGCCTTCTAACTTGGATATTTCAAGTTAGTTAATGACGCTGCGACTGAAAAGGCTGACCTTTCAAAGATTTGCGGTAGAGTGGTTGGGCTGTAATACTGGGGAATCTACATAAATCCTACCTCCCCCCCCTTTCCCCCTAACTTTCCGTAACGTATAGATAGTTCGACGATCCGAGATTGTCTGGTCCTTGTCTACTGGATTTGATCACGGATTAGCGTTCGCAGGTTAAAATGCAGTTTCGAAAGTTCCCTCCCCCCCGTCATATAATCGGTATTGTTCGGCGTATGGAGAATTCTTCTGCCCGTTCGCAGTGAGTAAATTAAGCTTAAATTAAAGCTTAGACAGGTCAAAGAGACGCTTCAAAGGAATTTTACCCCCCCCCCGCCTTCTAACTTGGATATTTCAAGTTAGTTAATGACGCTGCGACTGAAAAGGCTGACCTTTCAAAGATTTGCGGTAGAGTGGTTGGGCTGTAATACTGGGGAATCTACATAAATCCTACCTCCCCCCCCTTTCCCCCTAACTTTCCGTAACGTATAGATAGTTCGACGATCCGAGATTGTCTGGTCCTTGTCTACTGGATTTGATCACGGATTAGCGTTCGCAGGTTAAAATGCAGTTTCGAAAGTTCCCTCCCCCCGTCATATAATCGGTATTGTTCGGCGTATGGAGAATTCTTCTGTTCGTTCGCAGTGACTAAATTAAGCTTAAATTAAAGCTTAGACAGGTCAAAGAGACGCTTCAAAGGAATTTTACCCCCCCCCCCCCGCCATCTAACTTGGATATTTCAAGTTAGTTAATGACGCTGCGACTGAAAAGGCTGACTTTTCAAAGATTTGCGGAAGAGTGGTTGGGCTGTAATACTGGTGAATCTACATAAATCCTACCTCCCCCCCCCTTTCCCCCTAACTTTCCGTATCGTATAGATAGTTCGACGATCCGAGATTGTCTGGTCCTTGTCTACTGGATTTGATCACGGATTAGCGTTCGCAGGTTAAAATGCAGTTTCGAAAGTTCCCTCCCCCCCGTCATATAATCGGTATTGTTCGGCGTATGGAGAATTCTTCTGTCCGTTCGCAGTGACTAAATTAAGCTTAAATTAAAGCTTAGACAGGTCAAAGAGACGCTTCAAAGGAATTTTACCCCCCCCCCGCCTTCTAACAAGGATATTTCAAGTTAGTTAATGACGCTGCGACTGAAAAGGCTGACCTTTCAAAGATTTGCGGTAGAGTGGTTGGGCTGTAATACTGGGGAATCTACATAAATCCTACCTCCCCCCCCTTTCCCCCTAACTTTCCGTATCGTATAGATAGTTCGACGATCCGAGATTGTCTGGTCCTTGTCTACTGGATTTGATCACGGATTAGCGTTCGCAGGTTAAAATGCAGTTTCGAAAGTTCCCTCCCCCCCGTCATATAATCGGTATTGTTCGGCGTATGGAGAATTCTTCTGTCCGTTCGCAATGACTAAATTAAGCTTAAATTAAAGCTTAGACAGGTCAAAGAGACGCTTCAAAGGAATTTTACCCCCCCCCCCCCGCCTTCTAACTTGGATATTTCAAGTTAGTTAATGACGCTGCGACTGAAAAGGCTGACCTTTCAAAGATTTGCGGTAGAGTGGTTGGGCTGTAATACTGGGGAATCTACATAAATCCTACCTCCCCCCCCCCTTTCCCCCTAACTTTCCGTATCGTATAGATAGTTCGACGATCCGAGATTGTCTGGTCCTTGTCTACTGGATTTGATCACGGATTAGCGTTCGCAGGTTAAAATGCAGTTTCGAAAGTTCCCTCCCACCCGTCATATAATCGGTATTGTTCGGCGTATGGAGAATTCTTCTGTCCGTTCGCAGTGACTAAATTAAGCTTAAATTAAAGCTTAGACAGGTCAAAGAGACGCTTCAAAGGAATTTTACCCCCCCCCCCGCCTTCTAACTTGGATATTTCAAGTTAGTTAATGACGCTGCGACTGAAAAGGCTGACCTTTCAAAGATTTGCGGTAGAGTGGTTGGGCTGTAATGCTGGGGAATCTACATAAATCCTACCTCCCCCCCCTTTCCCCCTAACTTTCCGTATCGTATAGATAGTTCGACGATCCGAGATTGTCTGGTCCTTGTCTACTGGATTTGATCACGGATTAGCGTTCGCAGGTTAAAATGCAGTTTCGAAAGTTCCTCCCCCCCCGTCATATAATCGGTATTGTTCGGCGTATGGAGAATTCTTCTGTCCGTTCGCAGTGACTAAATTAAGCTTAAATTAAAGCTTAGACAGGTCAAAGAGACGCTTCAAAGGAATTTTACCCCCCCCCCCCGCCATCTAACTTGGATATTTCAAGTTAGTTAATGACGCTGCGACTGAAAAGGCTGACCTTTCAAAGATTTGCGGTAGAGTGGTTGGGCTGTAATACTGGGGAATCTACATAAATCCTACCTCCCCCCCCTTTCCCCCTAACTTTCCGTAACGTATAGATAGTTCGACGATCCGAGATTGTCTGGTCCTTGTCTACTGGATTTGATCACGGATTAGCGTTCGCAGGTTAAAATGCAGTTTCGAAAGTTCCCTCCCCCCGTCATATAATCGGTATTGTTCGGCGTATGGAGAATTCTTCTGTTCGTTCGCAGTGACTAAATTAAGCTTAAATTAAAGCTTAGACAGGTCAAAGAGACGCTTCAAAGGAATTTTACCCCCCCCCCCCGCCATCTAACTTGGATATTTCAAGTTAGTTAATGACGCTGCGACTGAAAAGGCTGACTTTTCAAAGATTTGCGGTAGAGTGGTTGGGCTGTAATACTGGTGAATCTACATAAATCCTACCTCCCCCCCCCTTTCCCCCTAACTTTCCGTATCGTATAGATAGTTCGACGATCCGAGATTGTCTGGTCCTTGTCTACTGGATTTGATCACGGATTAGCGTTCGCAGGTTAAAATGCAGTTTCGAAAGTTCCCTCCCCCCCGTCATATAATCGGTATTGTTCGGCGTATGGAGAATTCTTCTGTCCGTTCGCAGTGACTAAATTAAGCTTAAATTAAAGCTTAGACAGGTCAAAGAGACGCTTCAAAGGAATTTTACCCCCCCCCGCCTTCTAACAAGGATATTTCAAGTTAGTTAATGACGCTGCGACTGAAAAGGCTGACCTTTCAAAGATTTGCGGTAGAGTGGTTGGGCTGTAATACTGGGGAATCTACATAAATCCTACCTCCCCCCCCTTTCCCCCTAACTTTCCGTATCGTATAGATAGTTCGACGATCCGAGATTGTCTGGTCCTTGTCTACTGGATTTGATCACGGATTAGCGTTCGCAGGTTAAAATGCAGTTTCGAAAGTTCCCTCCCCCCCGTCATATAATCGGTATTGTTCGGCGTATGGAGAATTCTTCTGTCCGTTCGCAATGACTAAATTAAGCTTAAATTAAAGCTTAGACAGGTCAAAGAGACGCTTCAAAGGAATTTTACCCCCCCCCCCCCCGCCTTCTAACTTGGATATTTCAAGTTAGTTAATGACGCTGCGACTGAAAAGGCTGACCTTTCAAAGATTTGCGGTAGAGTGGTTGGGCTGTAATACTGGGGAATCTACATAAATCCTACCTCCCCCCCCCTTTCCCCCTAACTTTCCGTATCGTATAGATAGTTCGACGATCCGAGATTGTCTGGTCCTTGTCTACTGGATTTGATCACGGATTAGCGTTCGCAGGTTAAAATGCAGTTTCGAAAGTTCCCTCCCACCCGTCATATAATCGGTATTGTTCGGCGTATGGAGAATTCTTCTGTCCGTTCGCAGTGACTAAATTAAGCTTAAATTAAAGCTTAGACAGGTCAAAGAGACGCTTCAAAGGAATTTTACCCCCCCCCCCCCGCCTTCTAACTTGGATATTTCAAGTTAGTTAATGACGCTGCGACTGAAAAGGCTGACCTTTCAAAGATTTGCGGTAGAGTGGTTGGGCTGTAATGCTGGGGAATCTACATAAATCCTACCTCCCCCCCCTTTCCCCCTAACTTTCCGTATCGTATAGATAGTTCGACGATCCGAGATTGTCTGGTCCTTGTCTACTGGATTTGATCACGGATTAGCGTTCGCAGGTTAAAATGCAGTTTCGAAAGTTCCTCCCCCCCCGTCATATAATCGGTATTGTTCGGCGTATGGAGAATTCTTCTGTCCGTTCGCAGTGACTAAATTAAGCTTAAATTAAAGCTTAGACAGGTCAAAGAGACGCTTCAAAGGAATTTTACCCCCCCCCCCCCCGCCATCTAACTTGGATATTTCAAGTTAGTTAATGACGCTGCGACTGAAAAGGCTGACCTTTCAAAGATTTGCGGTAGAGTGGTTGGGCTGTAATACTGGGGAATCTACATAAATCCTACCTCCCCCCCCTTTCCCCCTAACTTTCCGTAACGTATAGATAGTTCGACGATCCGAGATTGTCTGGTCCTTGTCTACTGGATTTGATCACGGATTAGCGTTCGCAGGTTAAAATGCAGTTTCGAAAGTTCCCTCCCCCCCCCGTCATATAATCGGTATTGTTCGGCGTATGGAGAATTCTTCTGTCCGTTCGCAGTGACTAAATTAAGCTTAGATTAAAGCTTAGACAGGTCAAGGAGACATTTCAGAGGTATTTAACCTCCCCCTCCCCCAACCTTTGTATCTGTTCTGGGTATTTCAGCGTGTAGAGAATGCTCTTGATGGCTGTCCTCTAGTAAGGGTTCACTTTGTCGGATGAACGAGGTTTTTCAGTAAATTCTACAGTGGCCCAAGCAATTGCATGTATTTTAATGGAGTGTGGCCCAAAAGTGCGGCTTATCATGTACCCTTCTTTTGTAATATTAATCTAAGATGATTTAAACGTTCCTGCAATGATCTTGAAAATACAACAACGTCGTCGTCCATGTATACAAAACAGTGTTTATAGAGATATAGTCTTAGAATATTGTTCATGACTTGTTGGAAGCTGCTTGGATCATTTCTCCAGTGAGTCCAAATGGCATACGAACATATTCGTAAAAACTATTATTGACTGAAAAAGCAGTTTTTTCATTTCTATTTGAAGCAATCTGTAAACCAAATCCCACTGGAAATCCAGGCCCCACTGGATATTTGTACGCGGGGCGACCCTGCACATCTGCCTAAATTGACAAGAATCTCATCCATGTTAGGTAACGGGTATTTTGGTGTTTTGGGTATCTTATATTGTTTTTTGTTTAGTTTTCGGTGTCAAATTACCAAACGAAACTTTTTCTTTCCGCTGCATATTTTTTTTGGATACAACCCAGACGGGAAACTATAACGTAAGGTGCTCGGTCTAGTAATTTTGTTATCTATCAATCTCTTAATTTGGTTCTGAATTTACATTTTTAAATGATATCTAAATGATTTGCAAATATGCTGGCTGATTGTTTGTAGTTCGAAATATATGTTTTGCCGGATTAGTAAAAGAAAAATTGCTATTTTCTATATACAAAATGTTTTGGTGTTTTTCAAAAGAGCTGTAAATTCAACTTGTCTCTTTGCATATTGATAGCCTACCCTAATAAGTTTTGAAATATTAAGTTCGTGAGTATTTGATCCCCTATTTCGAAACCAAGTAAAGGTTCTACTGTCACACGTAGCTGATAATGTATTTCTACCTCATTCGCTTTTTTTAAGGAAACTGTACAAACCCGTTCCTAGCGTAGCCGAGTGATTTGTTTATTATTATATTGTTAATCTTCTTGTAAAGAAGAATGACATGTCCCTCAATACACATTGACAAGGGCGTAGCTTTAGACTCCTATTTTCTTACAAAACTTTGGGAGTTAACTGGAGGTCTATAATGAATTTGTTTTATCTGATTGTTAACAGATCCCCACGGAAATTGTTTTTAAGTAGGTAAATTAATAGGTATCACGTAAGGTTTTTTATCAATGTTGAAAATAAATTAATAAAAAATTTGGTCAAAATAAACGCTACTTTTATTGATACAGAGACAAAAACAAATTACAAATAGTAAACTAAATTGAAAAAAGTCTGAAACAATCTTTAATTTTTTTTCTTTCCAGAAGATCTTTCCCTCTTGGATGAAAAACTTCGTTTAGTGGATTTTCTTCTGTATTCCAGGGCCGGATTTGTCCCATTTTATTGACCAACAGTAATCAGCCATCATTGAAACATTCCACCGACCTTGATACCTGCGTTCCATTTCTTTCATGTCTTGGTGGAACCTCTCACCTTGCTCCTCACTCACATCACCAAGATTTTCGGGGAAGTAATCAAGATGCGAGAGTAAAAAGTGAACTTTTATGCTCATACTACATCCCAATTCCATAAATTTCTGTAGCATGTTTTTCACAATTACCTTGTAGTTAGGATCCTTGTTGTTTCCCAAAAAACCTTCAATAACATTAGCAAATGAAATCCATGCATCTTTCTCAGTTTCGGTCATGGTATTAACAAATTCTTGATCTTTCGTTAATCTCCTTATTTGAGGACCGACAAAAATTCCTTCCTTTAATTTTGCATCTGAGAGAGCAGGAAATTTTCTACAAAGGTATTTGAAACAGTCTCCATCTTTATTTAAAGCTTTAACGTATTGTTTCATTAATCCTAGTTTAATATGCAGTGGAGGTAACAAGATTTTTTGTTACCAACAAGACTTTCGTGCAGAACATTTTTTGATCCGGGAGTTAAATTATCTCTTCTTATCCAGTTCTGTTTCTTCCAATGTTGATGTCTACTTCGACTGTCCCACTCACACAAAAAACAGGTAGTTTGTATACCCTGACTGCTGTCCTAGTAGAAGTCCCACAATTTTCAATTCCCCACAAATTTTCCAACTATGATCGTTGTATTTGATTTTTTCAAGCAGTACTTTAAGATTTTTGTAGTTTTCTGTCATTTGCACAGAATGGGCAACCGGTACCGATGAAAAAACGTTCCCATTGTGTAAGAGAACAGCTTTAAGGCTTCTTTTGGAAGAATCAATAAAAAGCCTCCAATCATCGGGATTGTATGTGCCCCCAAGTTTGTTTATCAGACTGGAAATGTCGGTGCAATAAACGAGACAACCACTTTTTTCAAAATAGCCTGAATACTCGGACTCGCTTTTCCTAAAATACGAGATACGAGACGAGACCTAAGTCTCTAAGTCGTTAAGTTCGGTCTTGGAAAATAACTGCGGTTGCTTAGAAACGCTCGATATTTCACTGGCATCGGTAAAGTTGTTTTCATCAACTTCAGGTTCAGAACTGCTTGTAACATCTTCTAAATTTGTTGGTTTCTCAGGTATTGGCACGTCTGGACCATGTGGCACTGGCCTAATTGCAGACTTGAGGTTTGGATAAATGATGTTTTTTAAATTTTTTGTTATATCCACGTACATTGCACATACAGAAATAACAGTCATCATGGTGGTTTGTTGGCTCTCGCCAGATCATTGGTATTCCAAAGGGTAGGGATTTTCTTGTTCCGTTACTCCAATGCCTTAAACCCTATTCACATATCTTACATACAACATGTGGTGCCCAATGTTTGTCTTGATCACCAATTTTTACTTTAAAATACTCGTAGTATTGGTGTTTCAACAGTGATGTAATTTTACGTCTAAATTTCTTGACCACAAAACAACCACACACATAGCAAAAAGTATCTGGATTATTTTGACAAAGTCTTGGCATTTTAAACACGATTTTAACTGCAAAAAGCTCACTAAACTCACTAAACAACGACTGCCTAGACCGAACGCAAACAGACTAATGAATGCGCTTGTTACACAAAGACGTCTATTTATATCTCATTCGCCGACGGTCTGACTGCAAATCAGGGAATCCCAGCAATTAAATTTTGCTTTCGGGAATTCCCGTATACTATTCTATTGATCAATTTAAATCTGATCAAATTTAATCTCAGTGGCGTAGCAATTTTTAGAATGTCATTTAATTTTTATTCGCAAATATTAAAAAAACCATAAATATGACACCTAGTAAATTTATTTACAAAATTGTGCGTGATGGAAACAAAAAAATGTTGATTCTTTATTAGATTAGCCACCAAAACTTCAAAAAATGAACAAATCCAAATCACAAATTTTTTGTTGGCCTGTGTAATGTATTAGACGCGTGCTTTGATGACTGACTAGATCTTATGGACTATTTCTGCCTAACGAGATTGAGAAACTTAATCTGCTATTGATGATTATCATTATTTCTTATATATAATGTTCTTTATTGAACAACTGTCCTACAATTAGGATTGCCTTATGACACAGTATAGCATAACAATTTACAATTATTACAATAAAATATTGAAAACAATAAATTACTTTTTAAACAACTTATGTCAACACAGATAGCAATAAAAGAGTATTAACAATAACCAGAAACAAAAGAAAAACAGATTTAACAATCAATACTACAGTAACTAACACATTTCTAAACTGCTGTTTAACCCCGAACAAATGATTTCGTAAAATATATACCGAGCTTTTTAATATTTTTAAAACTATTTCATGGTCTAACGATTTTGGTAAATTAAGTGCTTTTCGAAATGTAATATAGTCTTTTACTAACGTCCCCCTTGAAGCAAATAACAAACCTTTCACTTTAATATCTTTTACTAAAGCATTCTCTAATGAACTAACTTTTTTAGTAGGAATAAATGGTCAATAAGCTTCTAATACGGCTGCATATGGTGTTTGTAGGTCGACTTTTATAAAGATCATGCGGCCAGGATGCGCAATTAGAAATAATTAAAATTTCGCGGTAGGTCCTACTACATAATTTTGAGCAACAAGATTCAAATATTAGTTTATTTTGAAAGCAATTTTCCTGACTCTTAGAATAATTTTTATTAACAATCAGATTTACTTGAATCGTAATACGTATGTGATCAATCTAATGACGTTTAAAATGGAATATTAAATAATTTTAGTGATAATTTTTATTTAGTTACAATATTAATGATTGAATTATAATGAATAAAATACTAATTTTAATAATCAATGATAATAGCCATGTACTGTATAAGAATACTGGAAGTCGCTTTATATGAAGTCACTAGAACTTAAAAATTAGAGTCGTTCGCATTGTGTAGTTGGAAGCGCTAACATTACAAAATGTTTACACAACCTTGAATTTCTGCTATGTTTTGTTGACATTTCTTGTTAGTAAGCTTATTAATACCAAGTCAACAGTGTACGACGAGTTGAGTTTTCCCTCGAGGATGAGAAATTAATAGATTTGGTAAAGGAGCATCCGGCACTAGGCACTAACTAGGTTAAAAGTAGAAGTTACAAATGTAAAAAGGGTTTATTTGTTGGCACTTTTGATTATTATAAAAAAGAAAACACAAGATCAAACAAAGGAGATTTATTTAACAGTCAAGGAGTCTTAATTGTTCGATCGCTGGGTGACCAAGCCCTTCGGCAGTTCTTCGTCTGGTAGGGTTGTCATCTTGTATTCCCCGCTTCCGTTTTGGGCCGTGAAATTAGGTTCTCCACTCCCGAGATCGTCCAGTTCTACACGGTATGGTGAAGATATGGAATCGACAAGTGTACACAAAGTTAAGAACAGATAAGAATAACACAGGGGAACAACAATTTTGTTGCATTTATTACAGCGCTTGTTATTACCTAATTTGAAGGCACTGAGGTCAAATCTGTAGGTAATTTTGCTCTGTAAGCTCTAGATTTTTTGCAATTCGATATTTTCATTTTCGCGTTTGATGCTTCGTATAATGACATGATGGCAAAAAAACTAGTTTGATCAAAATAAAATACATATATTCAAATATGGGTAGGTACAAACGATAGGTACAAACGATTTTTACTTTAACTTAACGTATACATAGGTATTTTAACATTCCAATATAAATGCAATAGATAGGTGATTCGTAACAACTGATATGGATGAAGATACTCCTATTCGGGCAAAAATTTAGGCTTGTAGCTCTAGCGCATGTAGACTTTCTCAGGGCAATCTCCTTTAATGCTCCAGCAGTAGTCTGCCATCATATGCTTTTCCCAACGCCTTTGGTAGCATTCTCCCATCGTCCTGAGGTCTTGATGGAAACGCTCCCACTGTTCGCCACTTACACCGCCAAGTTTCTCTGAAAACCAATCAAGGTGACTGACTATACAGTAAATGGAGCTTGACACTCATATTGCAACCAAGATTTCGGAAAGCCAAGAGCATTGTAGTAACCAGAACTTCATAGTTTCTTTGTTGCCAAGGAAGTTTTGTATAAGTGCCACGAAAGATGCAGATGCACCTGCATATGCTGGTCTATACTATCTATTTACACACATAACTTAAAAAAGCAATACCGACCACGCCTCAGATGCCTGTGTTGAGTAACAGTGGGGTACCAATAGAATTTTTTTTAAATGAAACTATTTCACATTTAAGGCTGTTAATACAAAAAGTATGCTGATCATTATTTATAAATAAACGAAGCATTCCTAAGGGCACAATACCTTGCACAAAAAAAATGTCAAAAGTTGTAGAATATGAACTTAATATGAATCGCTCTACATTCAACATCAAATATCGACTACTAAAATCAGTTGAAAAATCTCTTGCAACAGTGAATGACAAAAAAATTGTTCCCCAGTGTAATCTATGGTAAAGATATCCAAAAAACTATACCAACAAGAAAACATGTCTACATTTTTATTTTTTCAAGTAGAAGCAAATTTTGAGCGCCTCGACGCAAGCAGAACAAGTAGCACTGATTTCTTTTACAAAATACCTTCCCAAGAACTGACCTAAGTCAAGCGCAACTGATTCTGCTGTAGGTCTACGTCGTACACTGTTCTATCAAACCGTAGCTTTAGGTAAATTTTTAACTATCGGATGTTTAATTTTAAATAGATTTATTAATAATTCTATTTCCAAACAATGGGAAAAATTATAAATACCTAATTTTATCTGAATAGTTTAGGATAACCTAACTTTTACTAATACTCGGTTTCCTAGAGAAAAATTCCTCGGGTTTCGCCTTTTGGGCACCGATTTTGATGATTTTTTTTAAATTGTAGGTAATCGACTATATTTCAAAGTTTAAATGTTGGATTTGTCCGCTAATGCCCTGTTTAATTGTAATTAACAAATTATTATTTTTTCCATAAGGAGCTAATTAATAAATAAATAACTTCATCAAATTTTTATTATAATTGAATAAAACTAGGTACTTATAGCTTTCTTTCTTCTCAAATCGGTCAAAAGTGCAAAATGGCTGCTACAAAATGGCCGCCGAGGTCAGACATTTATTATTTTATTTCATTTCGTATTTCAAACAATTCTTTATATACCACAATTAGTAATATAAAGTATATCTTGATCTCCGTTGTCAATGATACCGGAGTTCAAGACGTTCTTGATCTCCGTTGTTGTTGGCAACGTAAATAATTTGATGTTGCATTATAGCCATATGCATGCATGCATGCTGCTTTTTATCTCCTTAGTTACGCGTATGATGACACAGACAAGGCAACTTGCTTCTTTATACAATAAATTCGGATTGATTTTAAAAGGGAAAAATTAGGATTGAAATACGAAATAAAATAAAACAACTTATGCAATACGGAGATCAAGCTTCTTAAATCAAGCTGGCGCCTCGGCGTTATACATCTTCTTGGATTTAAAGTATCGCTTGATCTCCTAATTACATAATATATATGAAATGGCAAATGAAATATAGTACTAGGGGGTTTTTAAAGTCGCAAATTGCGATGTTATAGTTATTTACGTATTCAGATCTGTTAAGATAGTTAGCTATAACAGCCAAGGGAGCTGTTTAAAGCTTTAATGCTTCCGTGGTCGGAAAAGCGAGTCGTTAGAATAGACCGTCTGTTGAAACCTCTTTTAACAGCCCTTAGTGTGTTAACAGGGTGTTATTGACAGCTTAACGGTTGTCAATTATTTGAACTATATTCCTTCTACAACAACATAGTATGGCGAAAAGCTAAAAAATTACCTAGATGCAAAGTACCGGTCACAAAATGGCCGGTAAAATTAAAAAATGGTATAATGATGATCTCGAAACAAGGGAAGCTATAGTTTACTATACAGAGAAAGTTTTACACTAACATTTTAACCATCAATATACAACACGAAACTTTTGCATAGAATATTTTCTTAACACTTTATTACTAAATATTTATATACAACATTCAGAAGCTATTAGTTACATCCCACAGAATTTTGACCAATGAAATTGGACATGTGAATGAGAGAAGGCGAAGCAGTGGAGTAGCAATGGAAAAATATATCTAAGTAGTCAGAAAAATAAAATAAAGTTATTGTATTGTATGTCAAATAAAAATAGTGCATTGTTTTACATCTGAATAGATGAAAATTATAACTGAAGACTTGTTTGATTGTATTAATACTAAAGAAAAGTTAGTCCAAGGAGTAAAATGAAGATCATAAGTAATATCCTTTAATATGCAACATTAGCTGTACCTTTTTTACAGATTGATTTACTTATATTGACCTTCTTGCATTTTGCTATTGGCTAATTAAAATTACAAAGTTATCGAAGGAGTGCCATACAATCCATCGCTCGACCACAACTGATCCTTATCGAGTCGGATTCTGATTGCCGTACCAGTGAACTGCACCGTGTACCAGATTCTGTGAACTTGCTTTAGTGACATTTGCTAGTTGACGTTGTATCCTTTTACGTGCCTATCGAGTGCCGTGCTTAGCACTGACTGAATTTGAACTATCTTTGTGTAAAATTGATACTCTAGGAGTGCTTGACATTTTCGTTTGTGTACGCGCTTGTTGATTGCGACGTGATGGAAGGCAAAAGCGTTATTAGTGGAACGCGTGCCACTGTCAGTGACATGGAAGTCAACGAGACTACTGTGTCAAACCATCAGACCTCACCAGCAGAAGAGTCAATGACATTGGGCTCGACCTGGAGAGGGCGCAGAAACAAGGGACTTCCTCCAAAGCGACTAACATACAACCAACTGGGTAACCCAGGCGAGGTATCGATAATAAAAGAGTCTGCAGGAATGCAGGCATTCCGGACAACACTACTTCCAGAGCCGAGGTCAAAACCAACAGGGAGTCAAGCCAGTGTACAGTCCGCCAACCCTGAGCATCGAAAAAAGCGTGCCATGCTAGATGCAAAGAGGAAAATCGTTGAAATCTCTCAACCAGTGACCCAGATGAAACGTGAACTGATTACCCTAGAAGAGCGCTACACGATCGACAACGATCGTTTTATACATCTCCAGAATGTGGAGGGAAATTCGAAACTGTCTGATAACCAGCGAGAGGAGTTGGAATGCCTTACCAGAACAGTGGTGGAAGAAAATGCCAGAATGAAGAGCCTTAAGAAAAAGCTTGAACTCTTGGAGGGCGACGTAGAAGCTCAAAGGGCGATTATCCTAGAAGAGTGCGACCTCGCTAAAGAGCTTGCCGATTTCGAAGATGATGTAGAATTCTCTTCCGACGAGGAAGGCAAGAATGAAGACTTATCTGTTTTGGTTGCCAATGTCGCACGACATCAACCAGATCCGATAGTGGAGCTTGAAAGAACCATGAATGAGCTCGAGAAGTGCGAACAAAACATCATCGTTGCGCAGAAGAAATTGACTGTCATTCAACAATGGCAAGAAGTCATTGGAAAACTCAGCGCAGACCAGTTGGAGCAGAAAGTGGAGCTTGAAGACAAAGTTCTTCCACAACTGTTCCAGTTGATAACCGAGCTAGAAGGAAAAATTGCTTCGCTTCGCCTGGAGAAGCCATTTTCCAAACTACCTAAGACACAGCCACAAAACACACTCCAGCGACATGTCCAGAGACTGGATCCTCTTCATGGTAATGAGTTAAAAAATGGATTTCCAGTTGCCGAAAAAGAAAAACAGAAGACATCAGTTCCACCGCTGACCGAAGACCGACTTGTCGATGCATTATCGAAAGTCATGCTAGCCGGCGGTACCAGTCGATCAGTACCTAGAGTAATCGTTAGCTCCAATGCAGACCGTGATTTACCAAATTTCTCTGGAGACCCATCGCGGTGGGGTGAGTTTAAAAGCACCTTTGATCGCACAACGGAAAAGTACCATTGTGACGACGGGGAGAATCTCGCGAGGTTGAGAAAGTCGTTACATGGAACAGCAAGGGCAGCGGTGGTCAGCTTATTTTCTGATCCTTCAAATGTGCCGAAGATAATGCAGGTGCTGGAGAAGGAGTTTGGTCGCCCTGGTCAAATTCTAAGGGCCTTGGTGAAGAAGGCTGAGGAAGCTCCTCGTCCAGACCCTAACAAATTCGACACCGTTTTGAAGTTTGGCCGTGCTGTTGATCATTTGGTGACTACCGCCCGCTCCCTGAAACAAGACAATTATCTACGTAATCCATATCTGCTTGACAAGCTCATGGAAAAGATGCCTCCACGAATGCAAGAAGATTGGATCAATTGGGTGCAAGGAGACAGTGCTCGCTCCGAGGAGCTCGACAGCTTTGCCAAGTGGCTAGAAACCAAGATGGACATTGCTCGCAAGCTAGTCAAACTGGATATCGAACAGGACCACGTAGAGGAGAAACGCAGCAAACGGGGGCCGGGCTCATTCCACGCCGCTTCAGAAGCTGAAGAATTGCTATCCAAGCGAAAAACCTGTCCAGCTTGTGGAAAGAAACATCCATTAGTGAACTGCTGGAAGTTCCAGAAAAGTAAATATAACGATCGCTGGAAAATCGTCAAAAACAGCAGGCTATGTTTTGGATGTTTGGGTGAAGGGCACGTTACTAAGGACTGCAGCGATAGTGGAGGCTGTCCTGTGAGCGGATGCTCAAACCCCCTCCATAAGCTCCTGCACCAAGACAAAAAACCTGAAATGAAAGGCGATTACGAGAAAAAATCGCAAAACCAGAATGTCTGCACTGAAGCAAATCATTTGAACAAGGAATGGACAGCATCAGTGCCAGTCAAGCACAGAAGAGGATTCTTTTGCGGGGTCCATCGGAGCAGCAATGGGAGGAGATCAGAAAGCCAGATCCGTTGTGCCAGTGACTGTGCGTGGACCTAGCAAAGTTATCAAGACCTATGCTCTTCTCGATACTGGAGCGGACGACTCAATGATCGACCGTGACCTTGCCAGTGATCTCGGTCTGCATGGAAGTCCATGTCAGTACGCCTTCCGTGGACCAGACGGAAGAGTCGTGAAAGAAGATGGAGCCAAAAATGTGAACTTTTTTGTAAAAGGAACTCAACGGGAAGCTCGATTTCATTTGGTTAGTAAGGCCATCACAGTATCTCGTGTCCAGCTTTCGCCATTTAGCTTGGATCTGAATGCCTTACGAAGGAAGTGGCCACACTTACGGAAAATCAGAGGTAAACCAATAATAAACGCGGTTCCGAAGGTCGTGATTGGACTTGATCAGCAGCAACTGATGGCGACGAAGAAATTTCTCCGTGGACCAAAGAACTCACCAACTGCAACACGCTGTGACCTTGGGTGGGTCGTAGGTGGAAGGTTTAATGAACAAGAAAGTGGTGGAGCATTCGTTTACGTAACCAGTGAAAGCTCCACCGACGAAGAACTTCACAACCTGGTGAAAAGCTATTTCACACTAGAAAGCATGGGAGTTGCTGTGTCAGATAATTCAGATATGTCACGCCGTGATAAACGAGCCCTCAAGATTCTGGAAGAGACTACACGTTACGACCCCAATGCCGAACGCTGGGAGACCGGTCTTCTATATGCGGAAGACAACCCGAAGTTCCCCGAAAGTCGAAGTGGAGCTCTCCAGCGGCTTCGACAAATCGAAAGGAAAATGAAACGCGATCCCGAATTTGGTGATATGTACAAGGCCAAATTCATGGAGTATTTTCAAAAGGGATACCTGGTACCTGTAGTACCTCCAACGGAGAAAGGTATGCTTTCTAGTAAGACGTGGTATGTACCTCACTTCGCCGTTACCAACCCCAACAAACCTGGTAAGCTAAGGTTTGTCATGGATGCTGCTGCCAAGTTCCATGGAGTGAGCCTAAATGACAAACTACTAAAAGGACCTGACCTCATCCGTTCTTTGCTCGGAGTGCTTATAAATTTTCGGATTCATCGCCATGTCATAATGGGAGACATCGAAGAGATGTTCCATCGGGTTCTCGTACGCCCAGAAGACAGATGCAGCCAGCGTGTCTTATGGAGAGACGGAGACAGCAGTCGCGAGCCGTTGGAGTTCGAAATGAATGTGCTCATTTTTGGAGCTGCCTCATCTCCTGCCACAGCAATCTACGTTAAAAATCAAAACGCCCTTCGATTTCAAGAAGAGCACCCTCTTGCAGTGGAGGCCATTATTGATTCCTGCTTTGTGGACGATATTCCTACCGGTGCAGAAACGATCAGCGAAACTATAATCCTACGCGAACAGATTTCATGGATCTGCAAAGAAGGTGGCTTCAAAGTGAGAAAGTGGCTAAGTAGCAGCACTGAAGTTTTGGCCACTATTCCGGAGGATCTGCGTGCTGACGGTATGAAAGATTTTTGCGAAAAGACTGTTATCCCGAGTGAACGTGTTCTTGGTGTTTGGTGGGATCCAAAGGAAGATGCCTTTTTCGGAAAGTGCAACTTCCACCGTGTCGATCCAGAAATCTTAAACGGGAAGCGACCAACCAAACGTGAAATGTGTCGAGTTATAATGAGTCTTTATGATCCGTTTGGTTTCATCGGCCATTTCAAGGTGAAGGGGATTATTTTGCTTCAGATGACTTGGCAAAGTCGAATAGCTTGGGATCAGGTAATTCCAGTTAATATTTACGATAAATGGAAAATCTGGCTTGCACAGATTAACAAAATCGAGTTTGTAAGGGTACCTCGGAGGTACCACCACGACCTACTAGGAACCACTGGGAAGGAGCTTCACGTCTTCGTTGACGCTAGTCAAGAAGCCTTTGCTGCGGTCGCCTTTCTACGCTGCAGCTGCAACGAGGAGAAAAGTCAAGTGGCCTTTCTATGTGCGAAAACCAGAGTAGCACCGACGCGACGAGTAAGTGTCGCAAAGCTGGAATTGCAAGCTGCCCTCCTCGGAGTCCGTCTTGCGAAGGCCGTCGGTGAGCATCTGAAGCTGAAAATCGACAGACGATTTTTCTGGAGTGACAACTCAGCAGTTCTGAAGTGGATAACATCGGAATCCTGCCGTGCTCCTAACATCTTTGTAGCTAACCGTGTAGGAGAAATCAGTGAGATTACCGACGTGACGGAATGGCGGTGGACGCCCACCGATCAAAATGCTGCTGACGATGAAACAAGATTTGAGAGGGATGCTGATTTTTCTCCCAACTCCCGTTGGCTAAAAGGACCGCAATTTCTCACGAAACCGGAACAAGAGTGGCCGGAAGACAAGATTAGCAGAGGTTTACCTGCCGATGAAGAAGACGAACTGTCTGTGATCTCAGTCATGGCTCATGAACGGAGTAATTTCTTACCCGATCCCAATCGATTCTCATCGTGGAATCGATTACTTCGTGCAACAGCCGCTGTTTTCTCCGCAGCACGGCATCTTTCGATGTGGTCTATTAAGAAAGGTGCCCGAATTCCTTCATGGACTCGTACCAAAGATAGTGGTATATGTCTCAAGAAACGGTGGCATTACACAAGCCAACTACCGCAAGAGTTAATAGATAAGGCAAAAGAAGAAATACTGAGAGAAGTACAGCTACAACACTTCCATGAAGAAATTGAGATTATGAAGTGGAATAAGGAGAAGCCCATTGACGAAAAGAAATTACTGCCACGAAGGTCGAAGCTCTTTCGCCTTTCTCCGAAACTGGATGATAAAGGATTTGTGCGGCTTGATAGTCGAATTCAGGCCGCAGCTGTTCCGATGAGTATGAAGGAGCCTGTCATCTTGCCAGGGAAAGATCATGTTACGGAATTCATGGTCCAGGATGCACATGAAAGAAATGGACACCATGGACAAGACACAGTGCTGGCCAACCTTCGCCAGGAGTTCTGGATAATATATGGCCGGGCAGTTGTAAAGCGCATTAAGCTCCACTGTCCTCAGTGCAAGATAGCTTCTGCGAGACCAGTCATACCGGTCATGGGAGAGTTGCCTAGCTATCGGTTGGCCTTCCGGCAGCCACCATTTACCTTCACGGGAGTCGACTTCTTTGGGCCAGTAGAAGTCACCGTGGGTCGCCACCGCGAAAAGCGGTGGGGTGTCGTATTTTGCTGCATGGTCACACGAGCTGTACATCTGGAAGTCGCACATAGTCTTAGCAGCGACGAAATGATCCTCACCCTGTCCCGCTTTATGGATAGCCGTGGCCATCCGAGATTTATCTTCTCTGACAATGCCACTAATTTTATAGGGGCCAATAATGAGCTCCGTGAGGCGATGAAGGAGATGGCTCCAGTCACGGTGATGCAAAAACGAAAGTTTCTGGGAACTGAGTGGAAATATATTCCACCAGGCGCACCGCATATGGGTGGAGTTTGGGAGCGGATGGTCCAATCCGTGAAGAAAGCCATCGCCAGTACTTTGAAGGCTAGATACCCTTCCCACCAGGTTCTGCTCACCGTAATGAAGGGTGCTGAGAACATTGTTAACTCGAGGCCGATTACTTACACATCGAGCGACCCTGAGGATCCGGAACCGCTTACGCCAAACCATTTTATCTTAGGAAGGAATAACAGTGGCCCAACGTTACCCTGAAACTTCGAGAACACCGATGAATTCCGAAGGCGTCAATGAAGGATTGCCCAGCTGTATATCAATCTCTTCTGGGACCGCTGGGTAAAGGAATATTTGCCAACTCTTCTGCGCCGAAGCAAATGGAACGAAGACAGTGAACCCATCGACATTGGAGACGTTGTATTGCTTGTCGACGATCAGCAATCACGCAATACCTGGCAGCGTGGCGTGATAACTGAGGGCTTTCCTGGGAAAGACAAGCTCGTCCGTGTGCTGAAAGTAACGGTGGTAGATAGAGGAAATGGAAGAAAGATCACTTATAAACGGCCCGTTAGCAAGGTTTGTCCTCTAGGATTACGAGTTATGGATTTGGAAATATGCATGGATCCCAAATCCAGGGGCCGGAATGTGAATGAGAGAAGGCGAAGCAGTGGAGTAGCAATGGAAAAATATATCTAAGTAGTCAGAAAAATAAAATAAAGTTATTGTATTGTATGTCAAATAAAAATAGTGCATTGTTTTACATCTGAATAGATGAAAATTATAACTGAAGACTTGTTTGATTGTATTAATACTAAAGAAAAGTTAGTCCAAGGAGTAAAATGAAGATCATAAGTAATATCCTTTAATATGCAACATTAGCTGTACCTTTTTTACAGATTGATTTACTTATATTGACCTTCTTGCATTTTGCTATTGGCTAATTAAAATTACAAAGTTATCGAAGGAGTGCCATACAATCCATCGCTCGACCACAGGACACGATTTTTTTACATTACATTATTGACACTGCGTTATTTAAAAACGTTTGAAACCATTGTATCAAAATTGTAGTGTAATAAATCGTGTTTGATTTCTGTGGTCAAAAGTCTGTGTTTAAAGCTGGGCTGCTAAAGTTAGTGTATGTTTCTTTAAGTGTTCAGTTTTTATTGCATTAAAAAGGAATCTCCGCAAATCTTTTATGTTGTATAAATATTCAATATGATCAAAACATGAGTGTAAAGCTTTTTAGGTGCAGTAACTATATTTACCAAAACAAGTTGCGCGCATGCAATTTAAAAGGTTTCCAAAAAATGTATTTTCATGACAAAACGTGTTTCGCCCTAATACCGATTGGTGATATCGTGTTGTACGTTTTCCAAAGCCACGGCGAAAAATAATTTTCTAACTTTAGCAGACTTGTGTCCAGCACTCGATTCTTAAAGAGGGTATATCGAGGCTTTATAATTATTCTTACATTAACAGCAAAAGCTACTACGATTACGATCATCAACCTCCATCTCAATGGACCTTAGAAAAAGGTTACAACAACAATTCAATATTAGGTGTTTTCCCTCATCGTTCTGTAGCTTCTGGAGAGGACGGCGGCCTTACCTTAATAATCAAAGCTGATGAAGAAGATCTGGATTATGTATGTGGACATGGTTTACAAGGATATAAAGTACCAAAGATAACATTTTCCTTTCAAAGTATAAATTTTATCGCATTACGATTTCAGGTTATAATTCATCATCCAGCTCAAATGCCTAATGCTAAACAAGGATTTTTCCGTGTTGGTCTAAATCAATATATAACCGCTGCAGTCAAACCTAGTATGATGACAACGTCGAAAGAGTTAGAAGGTTATAGTCCTGAAACTAGAAAATGCTATTTTGTTGTTGAAAGGAATTTGAAGTTTTTTAGAACATACAACCAGCAAGACTGCATGATGGAATGTCTTGCTAACTTTACATATCGCTACTGCGATTGTGTGGAATTCTTTATGCCAAGTAAGAAATCAGAATAATAATTTTTGTTATGTGACTAGTAATAAAACCTTTGTAGGAGACAATTCGACAGCAATTTGTGGACCTCATGATGGGCTATGTGTTGTAGAAGCAACAAGTAGAAAATAAAAAATTATATACCAATCATTTAATTTCAATTATATTTATTTTTTTACAGATAAATTTCTCGCGAAAGATGTCAATCTAGATTTGAACTTCTTAGGGGAATCACACAGATCAAGTGACATATCAAGTGAAATTCCGGTTGTTGATTGCAATTGCTTGCCTGCCTGCTATTCACTTGATTTTGAAGCCGATGTATCGCAAGTGTCATGGAACTGGAGAGAGGGTGAAAAGATAATATATCCAGAACGTAACACAAAAGGGTGTGTACTGTGCAAATGTTTAAATTATACATTTTATAAGCTACATTTTAATTCTCCAGATATCACTCAACAAAACTGCAAATATTTCTTAAAGATACTCAGTTTATAACATCAGAAAGACAGGAATTGTATGGGATGACAGATTTTTTTGCTAACTGTGGTGGTTTGCTGGGTTTATTTACTGGATTTTCCTTAATGTCATTAGTTGAAATTTTATATTTTATTACTTTGAGGCTCCTTTGCAATCTTAGAATATACGGAAGGCGTGGATGGGCTGAAATGGAGGAAGTAGGTGGATTTTGGAGATAAGTTATGGCAAAATATTTATAAATTCTTTTTTGCAGACGCAGTTTTAATGAAAACGTTCTAAATATTACAGAAGTATAGGATACCGAACTACAAGTAGTATTAACAGTTCATTGCACTGTTAAATTTTCAGGATATATTTTTTTCAATCTTCTAATAAAACACCTGATTTTACAATTTACTGTTGAGTTATTGCAGATTATGTTTAAAATTGCTGCTGTAATGAAAATTAATGAATATTGTGCTGCAACTAATATTAGTTTGTTCAGTAGCTATATTATTGCTATTAAAAACAGATTTGATTTAGAATTAAGTCAATTTAATTATCTTTTAATACCATGTGTTAATCTAATAATCTAGATTAATAAACTAATAAAAAAATATTAAATAATTCTCTGTTCTTTCTTTTAGAATATCATAGGTACAGTATCTACGGAGTTATAAACTATACCATTTTTTACAAAAGTTGCAACTTGACTCCTTCTCGGTTACGATTTAAGCAACGAATGTAGTATATTTAAAAGGTGACTTTTAACATATTATGCTAGAATTTTAATACATCCTTATATGACAACCTGGTAATGTGGGGGGGGTCGTTCCTGCTAGTTTTCGAGAAAATTGTATTTTAAATTTTAGTACGTCCATTGTACCCACAATACATTAAAATACTAAACAAGCTTTAAAATTCTTTTAAGGTTTTTAGTTGTATCAGTTACACCCTGTATTAATTTTGATTAATGTTAAAAAATATTTTCGATACTGATACTATAGGTGGTTTACCTAAAATACTTTCCAGATACAGCTTGTGCACGCCAAAATCTGGTCACTAAGATTATAGATAAAATCAAAACAGCATTGCTTTGAAATTAAATAATAATTTTTCATTCTCCCCTTTACAAAAGTGTAACTTTCTATCTTGCTAAGGCCACCGAAAGCGAAAGTAAAACATGCGAGTTAACATTCGAACTATATGCAGATATATAAGACGATGTATCAACTATATGCTTTGCCTTTTAGATAACGCTTCTCATAATATTATACTCATTTACATAATTTATTCTAATTTACATAATGTATGCAAGCGGATTTTAATCTGCATAATCATTCTTCTCATTTAAATCATAATGTATGCAAGATACTCAGAATCTTTACTCTGAAAACTAATGTGGTTCTCTAAGCACTTCAATTCAATATATGCTAAGTAGGCGCATTTTATGACCATAGGATGGTGTATAAACACCGGACCTCGATGAGATTATTCAGTCCGAGTTACCACGGGCTTGGGGATAGAAACTGACGGCCAGGGTCATTGTTAACCTTCCTTCGAGCCATACTCACCCAGAAAGCCGTAGAACCTGGTAGCCAGGGTTACTGTTTACCTCGGTCTTTCTGAAGATCATTATTACCAGTTTCAAGTTGAAATTGTATAATAGTATTTAAGTGATTATGCAAGTGCATATATTGTGTAATTTCACGACGAATAAATATGTTATTGTACTTAACAGCAAACTGTGTTCATTTTTGTGACTTGGACTCCGTCTTTTGCGTTTTCGAATAATAATGTATTATTTTAAAAACGCTTTTCCACGCCAAGAAAAGTTAATTTGCGAGGTGGTTGCTAGGTATCAAAAACTTTCGGTCCCTGGACAACGAAGTAAATGTATCAATTTTTTGGCTGTTGTTAACATTACCTTGGTAACAATACTGTTGTATATACAAACATTATTTTATTATAATCACTAAATCATCATTTTATTTATTTATTTACGGTGGTTAATAAATGTCAAGGGGAGAATGAAAAGTTTAATACATTACACGCTGCGAAAGCCCTTTCAGGTGCTCGGTGTTTTTAACTAACCTCAGCTACGCTTACGCTTCGCATCGGCCAATCAAAAACACCTTGCACCTAAAAGTAAACTTTCGCAGCTTGTAGTGTAAATAACTATTATTATATAAGATACAACCTCCTATAAATTGCAATATTTTATTTCAATTGACATATCAGGCACTTTTTTACGAACTTGATTTATCAGCTTCCGCACGAGGTTCTTGTCGACTTCCTGACCTGCCCAAATCCACTTATAGGAAAAATATTAAACTGTATATACTTGAATCAGCTTTTTTCTCCAATTTCTCATGTATCACAGACTAGTTAGTCCAGTAAAACTAAACATTTGAAATGGAAAATGGAAGTACATGGAATTTTTTATTTCCAGCATGCAGGGTGGTCTAGAAAAGCTTAACTTGAAGTTTTCGACTTCAAATTCATATGAGCTTTTCCGCCATTTTGAAAAGAAGGGATGAGGTGTCGTTTTGAAATTATCTCTGTAACCGTAGACCCGACAAAGAATTTGTACAAAGCATTTTTGTAGGCAATACAATTGTCTACAACTTTTATTTCAAACTTTTTCGCGTAATATAAAAAATGAAAAAGTTGTGAGGGAAAAACATTGGAAAAAGAAGGGATAAAGTGTTGTGTAATATAAAAAATAAAAAAGTTGTGAGAGAAAAAAATAAAACCTGTGGTGGGCGATTTACCTTTCGCCGGTTTCCTGAAGAAAACATTACATTTATTGTCTGCGAGTCCAGTGAGCAAAACCAACCAATGTCTTCTTAAACACGAGGAATTCCATTCAACGCTTCAATTATTTAAAGTGAAAATTGTTGACGTCCAAGGTCTACTTGCCACTAGAGAGCGTTTTTTGATGGCCTTATACGGTGCCGATAAGAACGAGAAATCCTTAAATTCACTGAGGTACAAAAAATCCTGCACGAGCGCGGCAAAGAAGACATTTAATTTGTCAGAAATACCACCCACCGAAAGCTCTGCGCGACAGCATATTTTCCGAACTTACCATCAGGTTCAATCGTGGTTAGGATTTGAAAAGGATCCAGAGGAATGGGGTTGGCGAAGAACTCATCGAAGTCTTGAATCTATCACAAGGGCCGCCTAACCCGTGCCAGGGAACCTTTTACAACTCATCTCCTGCAAATGCAAGGGGAAATGTGAAGCAGCTTGCGGGTGCAGAAAAGCAGGCGTAACACGTTTTGTCTGCATTGCAGTGGGCAGACCTGCGAAAACGTAACTAAATATGACCAAACTGTCGCTGAAGACTCGATGAAGAATTATAAATTACATGTACTATAAATGTAAGTATTAAATAAGATAATGTAAATTAGGCAAACTATGAGAAGATAATTATTCCCATGCACAAAGGTTTACGATGCACAATATCTGATAGTACGCGACGCGTACCACGCAGTTCACGTACACTAACCTCCCTTCGAGCGTTGACTTGACCTATACCAACAAACGGAATAAAAAAAAGTCATTAGGAAAAATTGTTCGTCATGAAATGCTCTACAAAAAACGAATGAATAATTTTTTGGCTCCACTAATAATGAAATAGTTATACCATCTACAAAATTAAGCAACAATTTCCACCCCCTCAATTTCCAACGTTTTCCCTCACAACTTTTTCATTTTTTATATTACACGAAAAAGCTTGAAATAAAAGTTGTAGACAATCGTATTGTCGACAAAAATGCTTTATACAAATTTTTGTCGGACCTACGGTTACAGAGATAATTTCAAAACAACACTTCATCCCTTCTTTTCAAAATGGCGGAAAAAGCTCATTTGAATTTGAGGTCAAAAACTTCAAGTTAAGCTTTTCTAGACCTCCCCTGCATGCTGGAGAAAAAATCTTATGTACTTCCAGTTTGATTGGACTGGACTAAGTATTGCTGTTTGGGCCTTTATTCCATACAATTAGGGGGATTCTACTCCTTTGGAATCACAACACCATTATTTCCCCTATAACACCCTTTTACAGTATTGGAATAATGTATCGCAGCTAGGTCTTGCCAAAATAGAGATAATAATAGTAATAATAATAATTGCTACAACCCATAACCTGGAAACCAGACCCCAGAAGATTGAGTCTGGTGTTGCATCAGGAAAGGTAAAAACCGCTTTTGAGGACAGTCAGTTCGATATATTCCTTGGTTTATGGTACCGACTGTAACGAATACTGTACTACTGAGTTCACAACCTCATATCGCTTGCCAAACCAGAAGCTTTTTTGGAAACTTCGATTCCTTTTTCACTTTACGTCTATCTGGGACTTCTTGTCTGTTGGGCGTTGTATAAAAATCATGGTCATCAATTTGTGCAAAATCAACTTTACCATATGATTCATCGTCTATCACTACACAATCATGTTGTTCGTACAAAACTAATTTGCGACATTCCTGTTCGGGTGGTGATATTATTTCAACTAATTACGCCATCTGTTAATAACGCTCAGTTATTATTCCTAGGTAGTCTTACAACACAGTTTTAAAGTTTTGTGCACCTAGGTGCATTTCCTTAATAGCAAATACTTTAATATTATTAATATCGGAAACTCAAGATACTTTACCACATGAAAATAGGCGACATTTTTGTGCTTCTACCTTCACAGATGGGTGTGCCATCAAAAAGTATCCTTATTAATAGGCCATCATACATATATATAATATACTAAGATTATCGATATCATTTATGTATTTGCTATGAAAATTGAATAATTATAAATATTCTTACATTTTTTGTGTTGCTTGTTCATTTCTAAAAGAGATTGATTAAATTAAGTTATAGATAATCGCAAGGTTTTGGAATTCAAATTATTACTTGACGTTCTAAATTAAATTTAGGTATTTATATTTTTATAAACAACATTGTTGATGATAAATAAAACAAATAACACTTAAATTCAACATTTAGGAATGTGACTCATCTTCGATAGGCTTGCCAACACACTCATTTCATCTCTATAAAACATACAGTGTTTATAAATCGACCTTTAAAACTTTAACGCAAAATGTTACAGAACGAAAGTTGTGGAGCATCAAATAATTTTTCAAAGTCCAAGAAGGTTTCAAAAAACCTAACCAGTTTCTTTCGAATGAACAAAATAAACAGTGCCTCATCTCTTTATCGATTCCACGAATTGAAGCTGAGCACTTTAACGTTAAGCAAGCTGCTGAGGACTCCGATACTTTAATTGTGGCCAATGCTGTTGCCGTTGCTCAGCACTCTGACTGTGTGATTGTCGTTGGGGAAGACACCGACCTTCTTGTGAATTTGGCTGCTTCAGCCCCAATGTCTCCCAACATCTTTCTACTGAAGGCTAAGGCAGACCAGACGATGTTGTCTACAGTTCCTTAAATTTCAAGTTTTCCCAAGTTTCTCAAGACAACATATTATTTCTATATGAATTCAGTGGCTACGATACGACTTCATCGTTTTTCGGTAAAGGAAAACTAAAATTCCTGAAGGCATTGGAGACAAGAACCTGCAGAACACAGCAGAGGTATTCAGCAAATACAATGCTACTGCTGGTGAGATTGATGAGGCAGGACCAAAGTGCATAGCAGCCCTATATTCTGAAGATGAAACAAACCCATTAAATGTGCTACGCTATGAAATCTTTGAAAAATTCTTAACAATGACATCATTCAACCTAGCCTCGTTGACTCCTACAGAAGCAGTCTACTTGATCAAATTCCAAAATATTGGTACTCAATCGACGCAGAGTTTCATGCTCTACATTTTTGGTGTGGTAACCATCATGGACTTTTCGATTAAACGCTTACTTTCAGAGGAATTCAAGAAAGACCGGAAAAGTCCTAAAATCTCGAGGTTTTTTTAACAGCACGGTTGAAGCTCCACTCGGAAATCGGAGCAAACTCAGATTAATATATATCAAAGACCAAACACTAACCTGAAATTCGCTTAAAATTTAGATTCATGGCAGCGTTGCCAACTTGGACGAAAACGGAAAAAGTAGGTACAGGGGCATTTATAGTATTTTGTGTCTCAAGGACAGAAAGTTATATAAATATCACCACCCGGATAGGAATATAGTCAATATAGTGCAACACTTGCATTATTATTATAAATAAAGAGTGGGACTTTTATACAACAGACATGACGATTCAGCATTTGTTAGAAACATAAAGACATATGTGCATAACAAACTATTATTTATGCTATTAGTATATTAGGAATACTTGTAAATTATTAATTTTTTATTATTTCCTGGAATTATTAGTTTTATAATTGTGGCCGAAATATAAGTCAAGGTTATGAGGTCAGTGGCTGATGTAATTAAAGACGGTCTAAATAAGAAGTGTGCATATATTTAGCATAAAAAGACAACGATTTATTATTGTTATTGGAAGTCGTTAGAAATTCTTGCGTGCAAGGCTGACGCAATTGGATTCTTCATCTAGTCAAACACTAAACTACTGTATCTATCCAAAGGCATAATTCAATTGGTAAATTTTCTTATTACAGCAGTCCGGAATATCTTAAAATAACTAGAAAACAATTATTAGTCAATATCTACTCTAAAATAATTAAAAGAGATAATATTAAGGATTTAAAGAAAATGAACGTATTGTGCGTCGGGCTATTCTACACAGTATGCATCATATTTCTAATATCCTGTTTTTCGTAGTCCGGAATATTTGTCACAGTTGCTTTTCTTTTATTGAGCTTTGTAGATGCAAACCTTGGCGATGTGTTTGGATTTGTCTTTATGAACGTTGTGTTTTCTTGAAGAATCCTTTCTACTGTTCACACCACCACCTGAAAACACCAGTCTTTTTTATATCGGAGTTAAACGTGTTTTCCACTCGTACTTGGAAGTGTCTCCGTTCTTCATATAGGGTCATTTCACGCGAAATCGATCACTAAAATGGGTCGATCTCACGGATTTCAATGAAAATCAATTATGAGGTAGTAATTAACTAAAGAACATAACTTTCATTTATAAATTTGCTAGGTTACGCAGAACTTCGAAAATATTTAAACTGAAAAAAATAACAAAACTGCTTGCACGTCTTTAAAGAAATATAAATATTTCGAAAAGTATTTATCCTAGAACAAATATATTTTTTATGTATTGCTCACAAGAAGACGGGCTTTTTGGACGGCCTAATAAGTTTTTGTTACCAAACGTATTTTTATTCTTTCTAAACGAATTATTTTAAAAATGCAGAAAAATCGGTGTGGTCACATTTTTAAAAATCTGAAAAAATTTGTACAGATTCTTTGAACATTTCTGTATTTAAATGCAAAATGGCAAGCTGACATTTTACTAGTTTTGCCAGGACAAATTTTCAAAGACCGGGTTGCAGGCAGCCGCCGCAGCATTGTTCACGGCCAGCCGACTCAACTCGCATTAGCTGCCTTCTAGTAAGTAATAATACGGTCCATATTACCATCGGTCTGTCTTAATGGACGTAAGATAAATGTATATCTGTGTAGATATGATTATACTTACTAATTAGCTATTACTTATGTACTTAAATCGTTTTTTTCGTGTGTGTTACATGAAACAATTTTTCTTGCAGCCGTCAAAGACGCTAAAATATTATAATGCAATAGCTTAAATACCATTTTTGTTTACAGAAAATGAGTTCCTTTTTCTACTAAATTTAAAAAAATAGATGTTTACTGGGTTAGATGGGGTGCTATAGAAGGTTGCAACTAGCAACCATTCACCAGCTTACGTTGTATTTTAGTATTAAAATCCAGTCATCGGACTAGTGTCAAATTTGTTACCGTCAAACACTACAGACTAAACTATAGGTACATTGCAAATTCAATATTTGAACTTGTGGCACACGTGAATTAATGATATCATCTACTCCAAAAATTATCATAATATCTTAATTAACTCACTTGTACCATAAATAACTATTACTGATCTCTATTGTAGGTTCTGATATTTATTAAGGTCAGTTGTGGTAATTGGAGCGATGGGGTAACTGGAACTTTGTCTAATAAAAGGCAAGACCATCGTTAAACGTCTATGAGAATTACATGAATTTTTATCGATTATACTCTATACACTCTTCCGATTTAGCTGCGATAATGCCTGAACTATTCCTAAAGCAGCCCTAATTTTTGGGAACACTTTAATAATATCCTTAGAGTTCCGCAGTTACCCAGAGCTTATTATAAAATAATGTGGATATAAAATATAGACGATGGTTCCATTTACCCCAATCTATTGGGTGATTGGAACCACCTAACATGTTTTTTAAAAATAAGTTTTAATACATTAGTTGGCATTAGAGTTACTTTATTTTTACATTTTCTTTTGGAAAATATATTAAAGATATTATAAAAAAAGTCCTAAACTTATACTTCGTGATAAAAATGTTAAATAATAGTTTAAAGCTAGATACTTTTAAAGCTATGACCCAATTACCCCAACTGACTTTGAAACTTAAATTAAAACTTAAAGCTGTTGCATTATATTTTAGGGTCCTTGACAATCGCAAGAAAACTACTTTATGTATCACACCCGAAAAAATCAGCTTCAGAAAGAAGCAGATATAATCATATCCACATAGATATACATGTATCTTATGTACACTAATTTTAGTTAAGACAGATCGCTAGGATTATGGACCGTATTGTTACTAACTAGAAGGTAGCGAATGCGGGTTGCGCCGGCTGGTCGTAAACAATGCTGCGCCGGCTGCCTGCAACGCGGTCTTTGGAAATTTGTCCTGCCAAAACTATTAAAACGTCCAGCTTGCCATTTGGCATTTAAATACAAAAATGTTCAAATAATAATCTGTACAATTTTTTTCAGATTTCTAAAAATGTGACCACGCCGACTTTTCTGCATTTTAAAAATATTTCGTTTAAAAAAGAATAAAAATACGTTTGGTAACAAAAAATTATTAGGCCGTCCAAAAAGCCCGTCTTCTTGCGAGCAATAGGTAAAAAAATATTAGTTCTAGGATAAATACTTTTCTAGATATTTATATTTCTTTAAAGACGTGCAAGCAGTTTTGATGATTTTTTCAGTTTGAATATTTCCAAAATTCTGCGTAATCTAGCAAATTGATGAATGAAAGTTATGTTCTTTAGTTGATTACTACTTCATAATTGATTTTCATTGAAATCCGTGAGATCGACCGATTTTAGTGATCGATTTCGCATGGAATGACCCTACACACAAACCGTGTTGATATTTCGATAATCGATACCTACTTCTAAATAAAAAATTAATGACTTGTATTTTGACTCTTCTTCTTGTGAGTCCAAATGAAAATGATATGAAAACATTAATTTCTAAATCGGATAATTGCTAATATTCTTTATCCCAATAACAGACTTGCTAATACTACCCGTAACAAATTAAACCTTAATTTACTTATAAATTAATGTTAAAGGTGATTGAACACCTTTTGTATTTTTTTACACATAAAATTTAAAATTTAAATAAATTTTTTTTAATTTCAGTTACGAGCTACTTAACCTATTTTTGATAACACACCGGTTTTCACGCTGTATTATTATCATTTTAGTCCCCATGGAGAGGGTGGAATGTATAAACATTCACCTCTAAAATTAAATTTACAATTTGTCCCACCCTTTTTTATTTAAGGTTTACTTTATTACACAAGCAGCAAGAATGGTTTGCGAGGAAGTACTAGAAAATACCGAAGGCATTAAAAAGACAAAATGTTTAAAAAAACTTGGGTTTTTATTTTACTGAGTATTGCGATAACACTAGCATTCATGGTTTGAAGTTTTTAGGAGACAGGAAACGCAGTATAATAGAAAAGTAAAGCTGTAATACAGACTTATTTGTTCATTATAACAGCTTTATGCGTCTTGAACACGATACGCCCACAACGGTATGCCAGCTTCACGACCAAAACTCGTTCTCCGCGCGCATGTGTCGTCGCTGCGAAGCAACTTTCCAAGGACTCTAACTTTCCTCCCATTTGATCTCTTCCAGCTACGGTGGGTGTATGTTAGGAAAAGCGGCTTTAAATAATTAATTTTGAAATTCCTTTTGTTTTGGTGAGTGTAAACTTGTGAAATATCGAAGATAACAATGTGAAATTCTTACACAGGTATATATCGAACAGTATGCCTGGTTGTGCTGTTACTGACTGTTGCAATTATAACAGGAATACAAAAGGAACTGGTATAAAATACTTTCGATTCCCAAAGAACGAAGAACTTTCAAAGCGTTGGGAAATTGCTTGTCGAAGAAATGATAAAATAAATCTAAAAAATGGTAAGAATTTTTAGAAAAATTATAAAATAACATGGCGGAGAGGATACTTCAATTATTAATCAAAATTTTATCACTATGATACATTTGAATGTTGCCTACAGGTTTTAATTTCTCATTAAGTAACATTGGCTTTGTAATTAATAAAAATAAACAATTTTAAATTTAGTGATATGGTAACTTTCGATTATTTAGTATATACCTATATATTATTTTTCTAAGTACCTCCCTAACAAATTTTACTATTATATATATTTTATAGAAAGCATAACAATCCATATCGGCGGTACATGATTAGTAAATTGTTAAAATTTGGAATATTTCTGAATCAAAATAAAATAAATCGTTATATGCACCACGGGCAATACGGGCATAATTATAAATAATAACATTCCCTCATACTATAGTTTATTAATTATGCCTTTAATATTAAGTGGCTAATATTAGAACGATTATCAAACGTCATACTTTACTAACCATTGTCATTATAAATGATAAAAACGTCATTATACATAAGAACGTAATGCGAAACAAGCCTGGTTTGCTTCGCACTGACGTCACAAACCAGAGAAGGATAGACTATCGAGCTGCGCGATGTCATACCGTTGTGGGTGTATCGTGGTCTTGAACACTTTTTTGGTTCTAGAATATGGTGGATTATATTTGTCAGCATATCCCTTTATTTTTGCACAACTCTAATAATGAAGACATAACGCAAATGGATAAACGCTCCAGTGTTAGTTTCCTTTGCTACTAGTGAGACGCAAATATGTAGGCATAAAAGTTCGCAACCCACCATACATTTATTATGCGTCAGTTGATACATATATAATGTTTAATTTAATTACTGATCTGAGAATCCTAATCCTTAATTATTATTTTAAGTTAGACGTGTAGGTTAGATGTCAAAATAATATTGCCTTAGCAATTTATTATAAAGTTGACTTATCATATCTTATCTCTATTCTACGGATGATAATTGAATTAAGATATTTTGCAACAACGTTTCTGTTGATTTAGGAAAATATCCTTAGGTTGAAATAATAGGGAAACCTATTATTCCTAACTGCAATAAATTATAATATGATATTATTAAACATTGTTTTAATAGTTCAAGCTATATCATTCCCAAAATAATATTTATAATTTTGATCAGTTTCTCAGATCGACGATATCAGTTTCTCAGATCGACGATATCAGTTCTGTGTTTGCCCACATTGCCACTGGAAGGTTCTTTACAAAGTATTTCTAGCGTGTCAGACGAAATTACCTGAAAGCAACTCGTGGAGGCCGTATTTTGAACAGGTTGTATATAAAGACGTCAAATGTCGAATTGAGAGGTCATGAAAAAAAATCATAATATAAGTTATATTTGTAACCAATGTATAAGTTAACACGTCATAGTCTACCTTTGAAGTTACAAGATTATGATTTCTATAAAACAAGATTATAAAGGATGTTTTTTTTTGAGGTGAAGAACTTTAAATTGGCAACATTGTCTTATGTGACAGCCGATTTGACAGTTCTCGATTGTTTTGGGGTTAGTTTGGTTTGGCAATTCATCATGAATAGACCTACGCCGGAGCAACGTTTGCAAATTGTTCAAATTTATTTTGAAAAACATTGTTCAATTCGAGAAACTCATCGGGCATTACGTGAATTTTATGGTGCTCATAATCGTCCATCAGAGCGATTAATTTGAGAAACTGTGGATCGTTTTCGCAATACGTCGTACAGTGCGGCCACAACAAGCGATTGATGGTGTGCAGCGTAGTGTTGATGATGATCCAAATGCGTCAATTCGTCATCGTGCTCAACAATTAAACTTGTGTCCATCCACTTTATAGAAAATCTTGCGTAAAGATCTTGGTTTACATATGCTTACAAGATTCAACTTGTACAGGAATTGAAGCCACACGATCATCGTTCGCGCCGTACATTTGGTGAATGGGCCGAAGGAAACATTGCTATTGATCCACAATTTCATTTGAAAATGTTGTTCAGTGATGAAGCACACTTTTGGTTAAATGGCTATGTCAATAAACAGAATTGCCGCATTTGGAGCGATGATAATCCACAAGCCATTGTCGAAACACCATTACATCCAGAAAAAGTCACCGTTTGGTGCGCTTTATGGACCGGCGGAATCATTGGTCCATATGTCTTCAAAAATGATGATGGTCAGAACGTTACAGTCAACGGTGAGTGGTACAGAGACATGATTACTAACTGTTTCGTGCCTCAATTGGCAGCCATTAATGTTGCAAACATGTGGTTTCAGCAGGACGGCGCCACATGCCACACAGCGCGCGATATAATTAATTTACAGAGAGAAACATTTGGCGAACGATTAATTTCTCGAAATGGACTTGTTAACTGGCCATCTCGTTCGTGCGATTTGACGCCATTAGATTATTTTCTCTGGGGGTATGTAAAATCGCATGTCTACGCCGATAAACCAGAAACAATTGAGAACTTGGAAGCCAACATTCGAAGCGTTATTGCCGAAATACAGCCTGATTTACTGCGAAGAGTGTGAAAATCGGACCTCCAGATTACGCCATGTACGCGCCAGCCGCGCGGCGTCCACATGCCCGAAATCATATTTAAACATTAATGCCATAAAATTATCTTTTTAATAAAGCCGATTTCATGGATATTAAAAACATTTTTCTGTGTTTTGTTTCAATTTAAAATTCTCCGCCTCTAAAAAAACACCCATGACGACCGACAATTAGTATAATTCAAATTACTGTAGTACAAATACAGTGTGATCCAAAATGAGTGAGCACGGTTTGTATTTCGCGCCGTAGCTTTTAGTCTATTTCACGTTGTTAGTGTAGCAATATTGAAATGTATTGTGTCAAATTACAGCGTCAACTCGTCACTTTCTCGTTTACATCGTTGTGCTTTGTCACGTTGTTCCAGGTTTTCATTGAATTTTAGCTTTATTTCGCTTGTTTTATTATTTTTCAAAACAATTCTTTTCAGAACTACAGTTTGTTAAAAAACGGATTTTTTATTATGATTTAAAGGACCCCGTACAAATCAAATGGAAAATGGATTTCTGTCAAATTTCCTGAAACTTCGTAAAGATAGTTCAGATAATGCTGAACAAAAGTCTCCATGGGCTCGAACATTTTCTATGAGTAGTTTTCGTTATACACACCCGCGAATCTTGGTATTTCAAATCGGAAAAACGCGAACTAAGGACCTAATTTTTGTGTCATATTTTTAGATATAATACAAGGCAAGCTGTGAGTATGGTGATAACAACAGTCACAAGCGTTTTACTTATGAGGTTTGTACCCGAAAATATTGGGTTTAGAGCTATAACAAGAGAGCAGTTTCTAGGGAGGCATGTCACGGATTTTGCTAATCAGCTTTATAATGAAGAACCTGAAGATAGAAAAGTAATTCTTACATCGACTGCACATACTTAGAGATAGAGAAGAGCTCCTGTTTTAAAGTGCAAATGTCATATTCTAATGTCTAATAAAAATTAACATTTGTTAAAGTCATCCATGATTGTTGCATCTGACGGATATATATTAGATATCCAGGGACCTTACTTCACAAATTCAGCCAACAATGACGCTCGCATACTGATTAATGAATTTAATAATAACATCAATGGTATGCAAGCATGGTTTCAAGCAGGTGACATCTTAATTACTGACAGAGGATATAGAAACTCGATACGAAGTCTCGAGGATATTGGTTTGTACATTAAAATCCCACCATTCCTAGAACGAGACCAGAAACAATTCTCCACAAAGGAAGCAAATAAGGCACGAATTATAACGAGTACAAGGAATGTTGTTGAAGCTCGAAATGGCCATCTAAAGAACATCTTTAAATTATTTTCTCATAAGATAGTAACATCCCACATACCTCATTTAAGAGATTTTCTTCTCATAGCGGAGCAATTATAAATAAGTATTATGGATTAATAACTCGATCAAATTCTGATGAGAATACTGCAATGCAAATACTTCTCAAAGTAAATGAACCTAACGTTGTTTAAGCAAGAGTGAATGTGGAAAATCTCTACTAGGGGAGGACGATGAGTTCGTTTAACAGAGGCACATGTACCCTTATTTCCTCATGTGACAATTGAATTCTTGAACAGATAACTTGATAACTTTGGATCATACCAAACATATCTGTCACCATCATACGTTCAGGATACTTTGGTACGAGCACAAAATGATGATGTAGGAAGAGGAAATGATCAGATTATGCACATTGATTTAAATACTAATGAACCTGGTTTCATACGATTGAGGGTATTTTCTAGGTTCAGGAATATGTTGAAACATCAATTATGGATTGCATAAAATGAAGAATTGAATCCGGAGGAGGACGAAAATATTTTCGAACCAATTCTTGGACATTATTGCACTTGCAAGTCAGAAGCAAAAACTGTAGGGGCATGTGCTCATATAACAGCTGTTATTTGGTACCTAGGATTTGGTAGACATGAGGATGACGTCAGATATCCTCCAACAGTTATTTTAGATGTTATATCGAATGCTGAAGATATTAATCTTAACGATGGCTTCCAAATCATAGACGATCAATAAATGAATTTGTCATCCTTATCATTTACAAATGGATGCGTTTTGAAATACAATATGAATCGAATAAAAAAATACACCACAATGTAAAACTTGAAAATAGTCTCTTTTATAATACGTATTCACATACTCACAAACACACGCACGCGCACACAAGCGCGCGCGCACACACACACACGCACATACGCACGTATGACGTACAGGTCATTAGTTCGCGTTTTTCCCATTTGAAGTACCAAGACTCGCGGGTGTGTATAACGAAAACTACTCATAGAAAATGTTTGAGCCCATAAATAATCAGATTTCCAAAACTATACACGAAAGAACAGGCATTACGCAAAACTTCCTTTAAAATGTTTTACCAAATTTAGAGCTTAAAGAAGACGAAGACATTTATAATTTCAGCTCTAGTGATTCGGATTAATAAATAGATATAATACAAATATTTTTTATATGAAACTGTTTTATTTTTTCTGAATTTGTCGAAAGTTATCACAAATTATGCGGTATATAAAATAGTCTTTATTTGTTGACATTTGTCTGGATCGATTTCGATTAATTTATTTTATTTATTTAGGGTGAGGCTTTTCATCTCATGTTAAATTTATCTGGAGGTTAATTGCTATGGTTACAATAGCTTCTACAATTGTATCTATGACAATTAACTGCTAGATTAAGTTACAAGGAGGTGAAAAGATCGGCCCTTAGTTAACTATGTTATTTATGTTTAGGACCCCTGTAGAGGATTCCATTAAGAATGATAGAAAACGTCAATGAGCACACATATTTTGAAAGCTTGGAAGCTCTTAACGGTCCAAAATAGTTAAATAACATTTTGCGGGAATTATTAAAGCATAAGGGAGCATGTTATGGCATTACCTTACATTAAATAATGATTGTGTCAAAGCACAGCATGCACCGCCACTGGCTAAATTTAAAGAAAATATAGATAACACTATAACATGCTATAATAATTCCCGCACAATGTTATTTAGCTATTGTGGACCGTTGAAAGAAATTGTTAAAGAATATTTTTATAAAAAAATGCCCAATGAGCCTGTTTTTGGAGTTTTGAACCATAGTGCGCTGTTATAGGTGTATGTATGTACAATAGGTGTGGGTTTGAAATTGTGTACCTTTCATAATATTGTAAATTTTTATACATATACATAATTATGTATGCATTTGTGATTATGAATAAGTAGAAAACTCTTCCTAATACGCAATTCTAGGTTTGTCCAAATTTAACAAAAACCATTTATTCATACAAATGGTTGGCAAAGGAAGGCCTTGAATCACCTGAAAGAATTTTCACGCCAATTCTAACTAGTGGTGGAGTTTGCTTTTTATTCAATATGCTGGATCGCGAAGAGATATTCACAAAACGGGCAGCGTAGGTAACGCTAATGAATATATTTAAGAATTACAAGTTTTATTTCCAGCTTAAAATATTATGAAGATCTTCAGATAAAACATCAACCGAAGTCAGAATGGACAGTGGAAGATGGCTATGCGCAGAATGCTGATTTTAACAGTTTTCCCCGACGAATCCTAAGAACTGGAACAAATGGTGGACTTGAATTGACTTTGTATACAGCAGGAGAAGATTTATCGCAGAACTGTAGGGATTTTTCCCAGGGATTTAAGGTTTGTAAATTAAGATATGACAGTAACAGGTTAACGAGTTACCCTACTAAACAGAAAGCCAGGGTTTCTTAAAAATCGGAACACAGGAAGCAACAGACTATCTAGAGAAACTCTAAGACGCGTGTTTCAGGTTATTCTTCATCAACCAGGAGAAATTCCACTTTTCCAAAAACGCTACTTTTGGGTTTCGTTAGACCAAATAGTATCCTATCCGCATCTGTTACTCCAAACATGATGGCCACATCTGCGGATTTGGCAAACTATCATCCATTAGACAGAAAGTGTTATTTCATTAACGAAAGAAGTTTAAAATTCTTCCGCATTTATAATCAAGAAAATTGTTACTTTGAATGCTTCAGCAATTTTACTTATCAAAAATGTCACTGCGTAGGATTTTATATGCTGCGTGAGTAAACTTGACGTTCGTTATTAGAATATACAATTGAAACAATTTTTCAGGTGAAAAAACAACTCCCATATGTGGACCATCAAAAGCGCCTTGCCTTAAAGAAGCAAACAGTATGTTTTTTATATTACTGATAAGATTCCTAAAGAGTAGTGCTAAGTTTTTAGTTGAATTTATAACGAGAGAAGCAACATTTAAGAAGAAAGCTTCTCGTACTAACAGAATTGATTGTAATTGCTTACCTTCGTGCTTTTCTTTGAATTTTGACGCTGAAACATCTCAACTGAATTGGAATTGGTAACAAGGAAACGGTTTGAATGACAGCATATATAGTAAAACGTAATACTTACATGGGTATTGCTTTAAATATTTCTTTTAATATTAGAAAAATTGTTTAGGTCGCATTTCTCACGACTAAGGATTTTCTTTAAAGATCTCCAGTTTATGACTTCAGAGAGAAATGAACTCTATGGTCAAGCAGAGTTTTGGGCAAATTGTGGTGGCTTGGTAGGATTGTTTACAGGATTTTCAATTATCTCTTTTGTGGAGATCATATACTTTATCACTTTAAGAATGTATTGTAATATTAGAGGGTATGGTGGAATAACTGGTCGGGTGGCAGAATTACTTGAAGATAACACTGCATAACCATTTAAATTTGGAGATGTTTCAGAAATGTCTTACTTGAGGTACGCTTGTCAATAATGGTTTATGTAATGGGAAGAAATGTGGCCTAACTACATTGTAGCACTTTTTAATTGTTGTTTTGCATATTCGCTAGTAAAAATTAAAAAAATTAAAGCAGCTAAGTTATAAATTTCCTGAAATCTGTTTAACTTTAGTTTGTAATTATATCTTTGTCTTTAATTTAAAGTAATAAATAAATTTCAGTACATGTAAGAGAAGAAAAAGGAGTAAATGTGTTGCTCCAACATCGAAAATGCTCAGCGAGCGAATAAAATAACCACAACGCGTTGTGGTCCATATGAAACGATCAAACACCGAAATCAGATAATTCTTTGGCTTGTGGTCGTTTTCATTTACCACCACGCTTTCTGTGCAATGGAAAAATGGCCACGACGTGTTTTGGACGTTGTACAACGCTCATAAACTGACTACTTTTGGAATTAGCAGGATTGATAGGAGAAATTATTTGCTATTGCAGACACTATGCTACCCTTTTTACACTAGGTACTATTACGGCATTTTTAGTTCTACAGTAACGCTCGCACTGGCACGTAAATCCTTGAGCCAGATGAGAGTTGAAGTTTTTCTTTTTAATGAAGAGCAGCGAACATCCAACTGGCTCTCCAACTGGCAATGGAGAATCTCCATTTTTAGTAAAATTCTGATATTGGACTCTAAAAACTGTTTAAAACTTATAGTCTAAGAGCCAGCGACAAAAATAGTTACGTCATTTCATTAAGAAAATTTTTGATGCCATTGTACTGTCTTAACATAGGCAAACTTTAATTGGAAGTTCTGCCACATATCAGTGGTGGAGAGAGTAGCGGGAGAGAGTGAAAGGGTTAAAAAATATTAATACGAAAACTTGATATAAGTAAAGCTGATTGTTGGTGTGATGACGGTAAATAATATTTTGTGTAATATATTACAATTGCAGACATTTTGATTAGTAGGTGGATAGGAACACACAGACAGGAATGTCGAGAGAATATGTGGTCTATTACGGGATATCAGTTTGTACTTAGTAGTAAACATATCCAATGAGAGACACAAATCTTAAACAGTATGTATTCGCCAACATCTATGCCAATTTTTAGCTTTAATTTTTTTCGTTATTTACTTAATTTTGATCAAATTTTACTATACTTTTGACCTTTGACCTTTTCAGAGTCAATGTCTGCCGATGAGTCATATATCGTTGGAAAGTACTTAAAATTACCTTTCAAATGATATATAATATGATGCATTTTCAGTGTCTCTCATGGAATATGTTTACTAGTAAGTATAAACTGATATGACGTAATTGGCCAAGTATTTTCTCGACCTTCCTCGCTGTCTGCCCCCATCCCCCCACTAACCAAACTGTCTGCCATTGTAATATATTACAAAAAATATTATTTACCGTCATCACACCAAAAATCAGCTTTACTCTAATCAAGTTTTTGTATTAATATTTTTTAACCCTTTCACTCTCTCCCGCTACTCTCTCCACCACTGATATGTGGCAGAACTTCCAATTAAAGTTTGCCTATATTAAGACAGTACAATGGCATCAAAAATTTTCTTAATGAAATGACGTAACTATTTTTGTCGCTGGCTCTTCGTCTATTAGGAAATAAAATGTAACTGATAAATTTTAAAATAAAAGTATGGCAACCGTAGGCGTCCACAGTAATGTATCTAGGGAGGCAAGCCTAGAATAAACGACATATTATACAAAATCCCTAGGGGGGGCTAGTACTCCTCCTTGTCCCCCCACCAAGCGGATGCCTATGCTGACAACTAAATAACTAGGTTAATACTTTCCAGTTACTACTGCTTTGAGTAAACTGTCGTCCTTAGCTAAAGAGCAGTATCTCCAGTCCGAGAGAAAATGGCAAAATACACAAAATCACTTGGGCCACCTTAAAAAGTTTTATTTAAAATACAACTGACTAGACTAAGAATTTTCTATTTTACGGCCTTGTGTTACTGTATCACTATGAAAGTGATTTATTCAACATAAGTTTTGAAATGCACTAGGTCCTACAACTAAGCGCTAGGAAACCCGGTAATCTGGGTTCCTAGAAAACTACAACTAAGCACATTAGTGAGTCAGGCAATCGGCACCCTTGGGTGCTAGATTCGAGACCACTAATACTAAGCAGAGGGGAGATAGGTAATCGGCACCCCTGGGTGCTAGATTCAACTCAACCCCTCAATAAATAATAATAAAAAGGTATCCACCAGCTTGCTACGAGATGTTGGATTGTTGGAGTCATTTTCACTGACTGAATTGTAAGCTCAAAGCAAGCTGGTTATATACTTTGTAAAGAGGAAGACATTAGCATATTAACGCGAATCTGTAGGTGCGGTGTTTCGCGTATCCGTTGTTATTTCCTTGTGCGACATGCAGCTGTGGTGGCAGAGCGTAGCTCGATCGCATGTTGTGCTGAGTAGAGGTTCTTGAAAAGAGAGCCGCTGGTTCGCGTGTGCGACGTGGGTAGGTCGCAAGTGGGCTGGGTAGAAGTTAGTAGTTCTTCGAATAACAGCAGCTGCTCGCGTGTGCGATAAGCATTAAGCCAACGCTTATATAATGTTACAACAAAATGCATTAGCCTTGGATGATAATTGCATTAGCTGGAATGCAACGTGCGGTTTATACTTATTATCATATAAATGACGAGTCGTAGGCAAGGCGGCTCGCAGATGGCCGGATAGCGTAGGAAACTGTTGCAGATACGAATGTAACCTTAATAACATTTGCACTAACGGAATGCAAGATTTAGAAATTATAGAATTATTCAAATCGAAATAATTCCGTTTGTGACAGTATTTGAAGGTTTTATTGCGTTTTCTACCTTTTCCGACACGTCTTCGACTAACAGAAATCACAGAAACGTTAGAAGCTATAAAAATACGCTTCTCTAACCAATTAATTTGCCAATATTGTTCGTTAATTGTTACCCGATGACAATTATCAAATTATTTACACTTCCGTTTGCAATTTTTACAAGTTTCTTCGATTGTATGGTATTCTCCCTTTTCTTTTGACATTTTTCATTTTGCCTATGCTCTACACTTGTAGGTACTAAATGTTTCCTCTTTATTCCTTTCTTGATTAATGGGAGTAATTCATTCTCTTCATCATTAGAGGTAGTCTTAGACCTGCTTCGTCTCACAAGTTCAGCTAATGGCAAATCTTCCGTTGAATCAGAGCAATCGGTATGTTGTGTCGCGCAGCAAAAAGGTTGAGGAAAGCTGCTCTAGATACACTCACCTTATTTACACAGACGCTGCAGGTTTATACTTCAAAATATGATCACAAAGCAGACATCAAACATCAAAAGAAAAAAACAAACAAACAAATTAACAAATTACTTTAACTTTCAAAAGTTCTTACGCAAACTGTACAACACAAAATTTTCAATACTTACTGTACAACTCAAGATTGCCACGGCTTGAGATATCTTATCTTTACAAATTTAATTTCAGGTCGTAGGTATTGTTTCTACAATATTCTACAATTCTAAAAATGAAGTTTCCAAATAAAACATCGTTACAAAATTTAAATGTATATAAACAACTGATACCCAACGTAAGAATTTTTAACGACAGGAAATAATACACATAAAAATATGGTCAAAAATATTCGATACAGAAATAATGGTTCAAATTACATCAATAATAACAAAATAAGATTCATTAAGTCACAATACCTTATTCAGATAATTTAATCTGATTTCACCTTACAGAGCAATTGAAACAATATTGCTTTTCCATCAAAACAAACACATATCACCAAATTCGATCGCTCGATGAAATTGAAGAATCTGGAAAACACCTTACTGATGCCGCTCCAAGGAAATAAAGTTCATAATAACTATCTCTCTAATAAAGTTCGAAATAACCATAAAAGTTCAATTGTTAGATGTTTATTAAAAAACATTCTTCATTAATAAAGGTAACGCCACACTAAAATATATTATTTAGTTTAACACTTCCGAATTTAAATTATGTTAAAAACCGAATCCAGTAAGAAACTTATTTCACGATAAGTTAAATTTAATAACTGTAATTGTTCATTCCCTGTATCATCCCATAACTGTATTTCGATCAAACAAGATCATTCATTAAAACTGAAAATGTTAAACATGAAATTGTTAAACAAACATCAAAAAAACTATTCTGTCGGTGTAATGAAAGTTTTTCATGATGATCCCAAACTTATTAAGATATACACTATACACTATTAGTAACTACTTAGTATAAGATTTTTGTATAGTAATAAGTACGTATAGGATTTGTATGTACTTAAAAACGTGAAATATGCACTTAAAAATCATGAAATATGCGTTTATTAGAAATTTTTAATTAATATATGCACTTTCATTATTAAAAAACACCTGTTTAGCGTTATTTACATTTTATTTACAGAAATTATTTTAATTAGTACATCCTATGCAATAATTTAATTAATTATATTTTCTAAACATAGAGCGTTACAGTTCACAATGACGTACATTTTTAAATTTTCAAAAGTAAACATATGCCTATTATCCCTAAATATTGTTTTATATTTTGAGAAACTCCATTCCACATCGCAAGACGTAATTGGGGCATACTTAAAATTGTTTAATTCTACAAGCGAATAATGTTTTAGGTCGTCTAAAATGTCTTGGCCACATAATGCATCGTTTATGCTTTTAATTAAGTGAAAACCAGGATTTCTGTCTATAACGGATTTAAATTTTTGTTTTATGGTCAAACCCTTTGGCCATTTTACTTTATTCAAAGAAACACCTAACAATTTTACATGCTCAAGAGATTCATCTAATGAATTTCCGCGACTTTCTAATTTCTGAATTACTTTAGCTAAACGCACAAAATTCTGCCCTCACCTCCTTAGTATTAAAAGCATCCTGTGCGCTTTGTATGCATAGTGCATCGTGTTTATTAAGTTTATTTAGAAATGCTTGAATAATATCAAAATAAGTTGCATAATATTCTGCTGCAGAAAGCCAAGTACCCCACCTTGTTATTACAGGCTCAGGTGGGAGAGGCACTTCTTGAGCAGTTTCCCTGAATATTTGTATGCGATATGGAGCTTTACAAACAATTTTTTTTACATCTGAAATTATAGAGTTTACGTTGGGATATGTTTCCCGCACTTTTTCCGCAACGCTATGCATTGCATGGGCAAGACAAGTTAAGTGGATCATTTCTTCGTACAGAACTTGTAAGCCTGCTCCAGCCTTGATCATGTACGGTGCCGCGTCGGTGACAAACAAGAGTACTTTGTTGTACTGTATGCTGTCCGGCCACAAAATAGCCATCGAATCATTAAACAATTTTGTCACATAACAATGATTGGTGCTCTTGAAAACGTCCATTGCTAATAGATAGGATTTGGGATTGTTCTCCGAATTTAAAATGACAATTATAACGTTAGCCACGTATCTGAAAACAAAAATTTGATTTTTATTTTATCGAACTACATAATTAGTCGGTTATAAACAATTAGCGCAAAACAGTTATTTAAAAAAAAATTATATTTTAATCAAGCAAAAATCTTGTGGTGATTAAATGTGTAACTAACAAAATAGAAAATAAAATATCCGTAAATTGCTCTGCTGTCTTTAATTAGTTAAATCTTACTAACAAAACGAAGGCAATGAAGTTTCTACGCACCTTCCAGTAGTGCCAGTAGATTCGTCAATGGAAACCCATATGTAGTTAAGTAGGTATTGGGATACTTGAGCGTGGGAAAATTTTGATGACCGTGGGAACCTAATTAGCATAATTAATTGCTCTAATTAAATTGATTGATCTAATAAATATGCAAATGAGGCGCGAATTAAGTTGATTGATCTAATAAATATGCAAATGAGGCGTGAATTAAATTTATTGCTCTAATTAAATGATCGAATTAAATTATTTGATCTAATAAATATGCAAATGAGGCGCGAATTAAATTTATTGCTCTAATTAAATGATCGAATTAAATTATTTGATCTAATAAATATGCAAATGAGGCGCGAATTAAATTTATTGCTCTAATTAATATGCAGGCGTGAATTAAATTGATTGATCTAATTAATATGCAGGTGGGGCGTGAATTAAATTTATTAATCTAATAAATATGTGTAATTGAGACGCGAGGTAAATTTATTGATCTAGTTAACATGCAAACATGAGGCGTGAATTAAACCATATCATTCGCGGTATCGTTTGCATATATGCCATCTTGAATCTGTCATTTTAAATCTGTCGTTTTTCATTTGTCATTTTGCATCTGTCATTTTTGCATCTGTCATTTTGCATCTGTCATTTTTACATCTGTCATTTTAAATCTGTCAATTTTGCAGTTGTCATTTATACCTATGTCAATTTTGAATCTGTTAAGTTTGCACATCCGCCATTTTGAATCTGTCATTTTTGCATGCATATGTCATTTTTGCATCTGTCATTTTAAAGCTGTCATTTTAAATCTGTCAATTATGCATCTGTCATTTATGCATATGTCATTTTTACATCTGTCATTTTAAATCTGTCAATTGTGCAGCTGTCATTTTTGCATCTGTCATTTTTGAATCTATCATTCTTGCATCTGTCATTTTTGCATCTGTCATTTTAAATCTGTCAATTTTGCATCTGTCCTTTTAAATATGTCAATTATACGTCTGTCATTTTGCACCTGTCATTTTGAATGTCATTTTTGCATCTGTCATTTTTTGAATCTGTCATTCTTAAAGCAGCCATCTTGGATTTCCCTAGATTTGAATTTTAGCGCTAACTCTGGGATTGGATCCTCCTTTCACTAAGCGGGAACTTTTTTCTCTCTCTCTCTCTCTCTCTCTCTCCTTCTCATAGTATGACTACTTACCGGCTCTGCTTTGTAGCTTAGGATGTTCGCCATCGGAAAGATTCGGCTTTATTCGTGTACTCTCTCGCTGATAACGATCTACCCTTTATATATAGTCGCCCTTCACCCTTCTCCCTTAGCCATGCTAGTCTCGTCACCCTTCACCCTTAGTCATGCTAGTCTCTTCACCCTTCACCCTTAGTCATGCTAGTCTTGTCACCCTTCACCCTTAGTCATGCTAGTCTCTTCACCCTTCACCCTTAGTCATGCTAGTCTCGTCACCCTTCACCCTTAGTCACGCTAGTCTCTTCACCCTTCACCCTTCACCCTTAGCCATGCTAGTCTCGTCACCCTTCACCCTTAATCATGCTAGTCTCTTCACCCTTCACCCTTAGTCATGCTAGTCTCTTCACCCTCCTTCAGCCTTAGTCATGCTAGTCTCTTCACCCTCCCTCACCCTTAGTCGTGCTAGTAAATGAAACATCGATGTTTAAATATACATATTATTTATTTTGCTATACATTTAATGGACAATTGTAACATATTAGTTGACAAATTATTCATTACACAGTATGAGTTGAAATCATCGCGTAACACTTGCAAATTGTTCAAATATTTTTGTAACCTATTTCTAAGATAGTTTATTTCCGCCATGGTGTCCTTAATACGACGGTGTAAACGTTGTCGTCGTCGTTAACGTTTTCGGCTGCTGCTGCTGATATGATTGCAGTCGTGTACGTACGGCATCGATAAACTTTTGCGGATAATGTTTTATTATTTCTAATAAAATGAACGAGTTCAAGCCACCACCAGTTGTTGTTGCTGCTGTGTTGTCTATTAAACTGGTAGCTGAGTAGTAGCCGCATAACAGCTCGGTCGTGAATAAGATGGAGTCTGTAGGTGGAAGCGTTTTATAGACATCTTCATGGTTGCGTCTCAGTTGACCTTCTGCTACGTTCTCTATGTTTGCGTGGTAGAAACGCGAAAAGTCGAGGTGACGTAACGTTCGAGCCTGATGATTGATCAGCGGTGCTAGATGCAATATAGACTGAAACTCGTAATCTTTTAAGGTTATAGTCCGCTGTTTATCATTCTGATGAATGGCCACCCTGTTGCCGAAAAACTCGTGAATAATCTCGATGTATAAATTCTCACATAGATCGAATTTCAAATGTTTATCACGATGAGGTAGACTGTTGTCCTTGCTGCAGCAGCCATTAAAGAAATTTTTAAACATTGCCTCGACTCGTACATCATACAGCTCGAACCAGTCACTTTCAGACAACACCAGTTCACCATACTCACATACGTTATTCACGCATTCGAGTTTCACTACCACAGAAGATTCTCCCTGGGTGTCGTCGTCTGGTGGAATAAGTCCTACTTGGATGTTGTGTATATGGTCGTAGTTTTCTTCTTCACCTGGAGGTCTTGTAACATACAACGGATACTGTACAGCCCCGAGCAGTTGAACACGAACTTCACCTTTAGCTGCTGCTGCTACTGGTGTATCTATGATGGTAAAGTTTGCTGATGCTGCTACAGCGTCATCAGCGTAGTATAGAGGCTGCTGCGACAGATCATGGAACGCTAAAACAATAATAATACAATAATCGATTAATATAAGCATAAACATACAAAAGTTTTAAACACCTTACCTAGTTCTTCTTCATTGTTCCACGCTTGACCGTTGTCGGTACTTGCTGTTGATGATGCATGATCTGCAACATCCGAGCCTTCTTCATCTAAACAAGCAGCAGCAAAATAGACACAAATTAGCATACAAACACAAACTTGAAGTTTTATAAACAACAACTTACCTATTTCCAGGGGTTCGCTCTCGCAGGTCTCGTTATCATAACAATAATTAGGACTGCTCGTCATCATCGTAATTGCTGCTGCTGCTGTTGTTGTACACGTACTGTCTGCTACACGCTAACAACCGTCGACTTTATATAGTCGCTTATACTTACCTAGATCCAACGCATGCTCAGTAACAAGCTTACGGTAAACAAGTGGTCGGCGTTCACAGACAAGTCTCATCCTGTTTAATGACACGTCATCAGCACCGTCAGGTGTGAGTAGGTAATTACCTCATTATTGCTTCTCTCTCTCTCATACTAGTTATAGCTATCACTTTCATGCCATGGTACAGGTGAGAATAGTAATAATACACATGTAGAACATTAATCTTTTATTCTATGACAATCTTTCTCAAAAACATTATTAAACAACTAAACAAGAATGAAATAACTAAACAATTATTATTAGGGTTGAAATCTGTTCTCGTATAACCATGAAGACATACTCATAACACATTTTTCATGAAACGGCCTATTGAATGCATTGTACGCTTTGTTATGCCAAATATTCTTTTGAACAATGTCTTCATCCTCTACTACTACTACTACTTAACAAACATAATTGAAGAGAACAAAAACGCGTTTATCAGGTAAGAGATCTATTTCATGAGTATGTTCCCCGAGTATCCCCTTGTGATTTACATTCAATCACACCCAAGTTTCACCATCTTTTGATAAATAATTACAATTACGGTACATAAAGTATAACCATCGCCAGCTTCAGTTATTATTATAACTACACTATGCTAAAGGTCGATCTCTTTCGATTAACATACCCGGCTACTACTACTACTACGGTTGAACTGTACAATAATTATATACATTAATAATGGTAATCATTGAAAACATCGACCTTCAGCTGGTGTTGTACTTATTACTATACAAATATTTCGCTACTTAAGAGTTAGATATGGTACTACCTATACAAATGATATACAAAAATTTACGAACATGTTAATTAATTAATAGGCATGACTAATATATAATGCTCGATGTTTTATTTATGTCGTTGCAGAAATAAAAACACAAGAAATAATACAATCTAGAAATCTAGAGAAAAAAAATACAGTTATATACAATATATGGGGATAACTGTTGTTAAAAATATTTACACACTACAAAACTAGAAATCTTAAAAATACACTCATATACAGCCACTAAAAGATAATAAATATATACATTACAAGACATTACTAAGAGAATTCGAGAATGCTGAAATGCGATATTAGTAGAACCTAGTAACATCATTCGACTCGAGGTGTTTTATACCCGTAAGGCACAGAGTCGAAGTCGTCGACTCTACGTCTCTTTGTAAAATTCACCCGATACGTCTTCGTCTCTGTCCTCGTTATAACCTGGTGTTGTTCTCCCCGTCTGATGTTACTGTATTCTATCAATATCTCTTTATTCAGGTCCTCTACCATGGCGAGCATTGACTCTAGGTTAATGTGCTGGGAGGCATTATGGTCTAGCGTAATGCCTTTAACTTTCACCACCATGCTTACTTTCCCGGTTGAAGGATCATACACGATGTACCCGTAATTTTTAGGACCACCTGATACAAATTCTATAATGTATGCCCCTGGCCCGTAGTCCTCGAGTTCGTTCGTGAGATCCCCCAGGAAACTGCCTGTAGGTAGATCTTCTTCCCCTGGCCTGGACACATATATTACAGAATCTATAGCGAAAAAGGGAAACAAATTAAGTAGTAGTTGTCAAAATACACAAGAAACGTATAATTATTACCTGTATCATAGTACAACACTCTCGGACCCAGCTGCTCCAGGTAAGAATACAATTTAAGTCTTGCTTGAGTAGTGACATACGCAGCAATCACTACATTTACTGTGGATAGGGGTTCAGCCGCTTCCTCCTTGTGTTGCCAATTGACTGCAATCACCTCATCGTTAATTTCCTGAAGATGGTTAACTTCGATGCTAGGGTTGGTAAGTAGATCGAAGAATTCGTTTGGCTCCCGAATAATAGAGGTCTTTGCTTGATTTTCTCGCTGACCAAATTTTCCTGTAACAAAGACATAGTTAGTAAGTGACTATTCGTAAAGTAGTTGTATAACCTACCCCAAAATGAATTTAGCATTAACTTGGCCAGCGATCTAAGCCCCGGATTCTTGATAACCTTCGAAGCATCCATCGAAACACCTTCTACTTCGGCGTATTCCTCAATATACTTCTTTTTGGCCTCCTCCGTGTTGCAGGAACCAGGCCAACCACTAGCTTCCTGTTTTATCTTCAGGAACTTGTCGATGAACCCGGCAAATAAACCTTCCGTCTTAGAGGTCTTCTGGTACCGGGTGACTTCGTACTGCCATATCTCTTGTACTTCTACTACCCTGTAACCCTTTTCCATAGCCTTCACGACCTCATCAATAACCCATGTTCCACTTATGGTTCTTTCTGTCTCCGAATGAGAACACTCTCCCTGATTTAAGTCTTTAACACATGAGTAACAGAGTGGGAATAGTAATTTATTATGTATTTTCAATGGTAGAACGGGGTGATACAGATGCTGGGGTGGAAGCATGGTGCATTTAATAACGCCTTCAACGTTTTCTATCCCTCCTTTACCATCAATGAGTTGCCTGCACTCGTCTCCAACGTAAACTTTAGGGTGTCCAACGGGGAACTTTCCGTATTTACACACCCATGGATACAGACTACACACATCTACGTATCGGATCTTCTCACCCTGCTTTACCCGGTACTTTAGCTTGGTAGCACCCGTTCTACCACCGAAGAAAGCATCGCGAGGATTGAGAGGTGTATTAACGAGTAAGGGATGGTGTTCCAGTTGCTGTCTGATTTCGGGGTCCATCTCTTTTCTGAAACTGCACTCCCATTTTTCAATGACCTCGTATCCTAGAGATTTCAGCCGCTCGGTACAGGCCTGAGTTTTCTCGAACCGCATATTCATATTATCAGATGGATCGTTGTGTATTGGTTAATCGCGTCGAGTGATAAAGCACGTGGTACAGCCGTGATAGAAACAACCATGAAACTGGAAAACCTGTTTTTCAAAGAGACCATCTACTTTCAGGCCTGCTACTATCGCTTCCTTCTGTCGACCCGCATGCTGAATCATAATACCTCTTTGTTCTTCCTCCCTTACGAGCCACTGGAGAGCTATTTTGGACTGATTATTGATTCTCCTGTAACCGCCTTTGGGTATTATCCCTATGGTGTTTTGTTGCAGGAATTTACGTCTGAACATTAGATTACAAGCCGAAGCGATGGTGATGGCTTCTGTAAAAGGATCGACACCGCACTCTTCAATAAACAGATTTCTAAAGTGAAGACATGCTCGCTTCAAAATATCTACGTCGGTTCTACAGTACGCCACTAGATCTCTCTGCATGTCGAACTCGATGTTTTTGTTCGCCTCGTACCAGTTGCGGAATTCTTTACGAGCCCCAGGTTTCATGGTACCTGGGCTGTAATATTCTATGCTTGGCAGAGGACCTACATAGTTAGCGTTTGCTTTCGTGTTAAATAGGTGAGGAAAATACCCTTTTGGCGCTCCAAACGCTTTAGGGAGTGCAGACAGGGCCATTGGGAAGTAGTTCAGAGAATCGATAAACTTTAGATTATCTAATTGAAGCAAAAGGATCTTGCTGCCTCTCATTATGAGCTCAGGCTTCAGCGAGGTCTTTGTAATGATGTGGTTCAGAATGAATTGGGTATCAAAGGCCTGCCCATTGTGAGCTATAGCTACGACGTTTCTAAACTTCTTGCGGACTTCTAATAAATAGGTCAGGAACGCTTCAATGCAGTCCTTCTTTATGACCCGCTCTCTAATACCACAACGTTGACAGCAATACAATTTTTGTTCGTTATAGCAGCTAGGGCATACTTGGTGCAAAATACATAAATTAGGCTCGTGAATACTGACACCTTCAGAGATCTGTTTCTCCTGCCTTGTTTCCAGATCAAAAAATACAAATAGTGTCTCGTTCTGTTTAACAGCAGACATTTCCCCGACTGGTTTTACAAGACAAAAATGGTTTTCAGGTTTGTGAGCTTGGCAAGTTTTACAATAAATATCTCTACACACATGAGGATCTTTTCTCAGCTTTAGATTTATGATCCTAAAGCAATCCTCACATTTTTTAACAATCTGACACATTTTAGTCTGATGATTCTCGTAACATTCATTACTATAGAAGTCTCTTTTGCATTCATGACACCTGATCAATAGGGCCTGTCTAGTACACGGCGGGGAGCTACCGCATCCTATACAGGACTTCTCACATCTATGATCGCCCCTGTTGTTATAGGGGACGTGGCAGCTTTCGCAAAAGTACCCGCATACAAAGGCGGCAGTTAGTGAGGTGATTACGTTGTAATGTCCTTCGTGATACAGTAGATTGATCTTCTTCTCTGTATCAGCAGCTCCCTCGAAGATCACATCGCGGCCCTTTGTTCCATACCCGTACACAGTGATCTTGTATTCATTAAGATGTCTTTGAAAGCATCTTAATTCGTTGACACCTGCTCCCTCTGTTGGAATGACGAGTACGCAGGCCTTTCGCATTAATTCCTCGGCCTTTATCTTTTGTACACCCTGGTTAGTCCTGGTCTTGTAATCAGTGCTATTATCAGCATAGGCCTTCCCTACGATCAAAGCCCTGGGTAGGCATAGATTGTCAGTATTCTTGATAGCTACAATCCCTCTACGCTTGCTGCACTCTTCGGCGAAGGTACTGTAAATGCGGGTTCGGTTACGCCCTTGCCCTACAGGAGGCGTCACGGATGAAACAATCATACGGAACTTGTCAGTACTGAGAGCTTCAGGGCCACTCTGTAGGATGCTCTCTAGAATTCCCCAAACATCTTTGTAGGTAACCTCACTAGCCGGTCTAAAACTGATGTAGCCGGGGAGTTTATCTTTAAAACTATCGAGCTCGAAAGTAATTCCTACGCGGTCGGTTGGTGAAACGTTAGACATGGCATATGTAATTATTTGCTCGATAGCTGCTTTGAAAAAGACCAATAGGTCTTGGCTAGCTGAAGGTCGTTTCACCTTGAATACGACTCGACGCTTTTGGGTGTTAAACTTCTTAACAGTAGATACACTTTCAGTAATAACTTCATAAAGAGCCATTTTGTTACGGGTAGTAGTAGTTTTTTAATAACTATACACAATTTTGAATAAACTAATCTAATAAATGACGTAATATTTTCGTAACCTCTAAATGCAATGCAGGTTATTAAATATTATAAATTAATTATTTGCTTTGTACAAAGTTAAAGAAAGATCCGTTTTAATGCAAATTAATAAAGCCTTTTAATCAGTCTTAAACTTTTTAATAGTAATCTAATTTAAGCAAATATTATAAGTCGAGTTTAAATTGTTAATAAACCCCTTTTGGCAGATTATTATTATAAAATAACAAAATAAGCTAAAGGTGCTTGAAAGGTGTAAAGCTTCATAAATTACTGTCCTTATTATAGCAGCAGCAGCAGGTAAGAAATCACATAGCGACAAATGGACAGATAAAATCTTTTTAAAACGATGTTCTCAAACACCATTCACGAACTGTCTCTCTTAACCCATAATTAAAAATAAAAAGCTTGGATGCTACGTGGTGGTAAAAAATTGACACAAAATAAACAATAACCTCTGAATGCATTGCAAGCTATTAAATATTATAAATTAATTATTTGCTTTGTACAAAGTCAAAGAAAGATCAGTTTTAATACAAATTAATAAAGCCTTTTTAATCAGTATTAAACTTTTAACAGCAATCTAATTTAAGCAAATATAGAGTTTAAAATTGTTACTAAATCCCTTTGGCAGATTATTATTATAAAATAGCAAAATAAGCTAAAATTGCTTGAAAAGTGTAAAACTTCATAATATTTTACCTGAATAATGTAAATTACTGTCCCTTATAACGATTGAGAAACAAAAAAATAAATAAGGTACAGAAAAAACGTAATAAAACAATTAATAATAAATTCCTACCTTTGTTGGCTGGCTGTCTTGGTTCGTCAAACACTCACAGTTTTATTTAAAAATAGTTTTATTCGAGACTAACAAATACACACATACACAAACACAATAGCAGTAAATAAGAGCTATTAACGGTGATAGCTGATGTAGACAAGTCATACCCTGAAGTTCAGGATTTGCTTTTATACGTTCTAAAAAACAATCGTAGCGCCCTCTGGTTGTCATTAAAACATCGTTTACGTATTGCATGATATTGCGCAATAGACAAGAATGAGCCTGTTCAAGGCTTTGTTAATTAAGTATTTTTACTAGGTCATAAATCAGTCGGATGTCATAAACAGTCGAGTACTCTTATGCATGTTTCATCTTGTTTGTCAGCACAGCAGCGTCTGTCGTGTCGGTAATGATTACACTCAGATCTGAATAAAAGATAAGATTTCTTTCTCAGAACAGGGTTATAATTCATTCAGCTGTCATATCGTTTTTTTTATTGAACGCAGGTGTGATGAATCGAAAATCATCAAGATTCAACTTGAATATCGAGGGTATCATTATTTCCATTAATAATCAAAAGTTCATCTGCTAGTCTGTAAATTGATTAACAATACAAATCAATATTATAATATTTATTATATGAAAAACTGGCAATTTCAATACAACTCTTCTTCTTTCCAAATTAGTTTATATTCGAAAGATGAAAGAAGGAATAACCCCATGCCTCTTTGTAGTTAATATTGTATTCTTTAAAAAAAAGTCTTAATTAAGGTATTGATCGATCTATCGATAAAGATTTAAAATTTTAAAAGAATTTACCTGCATTTTTAGCATTCGATACGGTTCCCTTTTAAGGGAGTGTGTATCAAACAATCCCCGTAAATTAAGTTTACACAGAAAGGAGTTTTTACCTGGAAATTGCTTATTTACACTCAGTATAGGAAAGGAGTGTTCTTATCTTTATCGCCCCTTGATACCCATTTAACACAGATAAAACTATCCCGTTATTCTTTTTTTTCTTCGGGGATAAAATATGCAATAATAAATCTTAATTAAGGTTTCGCTTTTTATTTTGGAAGATTGTTTTATATGGTCTCTCTCTGTTTGAAAAAGCTACGGTACTTTAAGGACTCGTTTTATGATAATTTAATGCATTTATTATACTTCTGATCGATACAATAGTTAGCTATTAATAGTTTAAATAATATAAAATATTATTATTAATTACACGTAGGACTATTATAAATGTATATTATACATATATGCCCTGTTCATCTTTGCTTTCAAAATGATTATAAAAGAGTTTTTTACGACGGTCAACCCCTTGTATCTTGTTAGAACTCGTACAATCAAGATTTAAATCTGTTATAAGTAAACAGTTCGTTTTTTAGTTTCAATATATAACACAATAAGATATGGCCTTCTGTCGTTTATACACATATTTTGGCAATCTCGTCCTTGCATGATTTTCACGACAATACATAGTCGGTTAGATCGGTCATTAGATAAGTGTTAAATTGACAGCGCAGGTGTCTACCCCTTTTAACGAGCTTGTACCCTTTACTCGGGCGTGTAATAAATTTAGATGCTTATCTTACGAACAGCTGCATCTAGGTATACGCTTGTTCATTCTTGTCGATTAGAAGGTTATAAAAGCTCCGTCGAACCCTTCCGTTTTTTAGTTTTGTTCTCGCGTCGTCGGCTACGGTGATAGTAATAATTATTATTGTTTGCTTCAACAAAATCAGGTATGTTAAAAATAATTATTATTATTCTTGTGCGTGTTAAATTTTTGCTGCTATTTAAATCTATCATGTGTGTCTTTGTTTTTACGTAGAAAAATGGAGCATTTGTTAAAACAGTTGAACAAACCTTCCGGCAGCCAGAAGCCGATCAAGAAGTTATGTGATTACAAAATAAAAGAAATTGCAGAGATACTACAATTCAAAAGAGTCGTTTGCCGTGGTAAACGTCAAAGTGTGATTGTTGTTGGTGAAAAGTACGTCACGTTTCTACCCAAGCGGATTAGCGACAAGTTAACAGATCAAATGATTAAGGAGATTAACGAGCAGATTGCAGCTAAAACGATTTCTCTAGGCCTAGTGTACTTAGGAAAAAACAGGCTGCGGTTATGATGACTGCTTGTTTGTGGAAACACATAAGGTAATGGGGGTAAACATCAAGTTTACAATAAACCCCTTTTTAATGTTCAATTATTCATGTTGTTGTTACAGCCGCTGGAACCGCAAATAGAAAACAGAGGTCAGTCCTGAAGTCCTCAAGCTATCATCACCAGCAATCTATCAACATTTTTTATTATAAATTAAATGTAGTCATAACAATAAATTAATAAACATAATTTTAACTCCTATATGGCTTTATTATTTCTTCTAGAAAAGGCAGTGGAAAGAGTACAGGCTGTGTGCGTGAGAGAGAGAAAGGTAGCAGCAGCAGAACCTGTAGCGGGAAAAATCAAATCTGGGGAAATCCAAGATGGCTCCTTCAAGAATGACAAATTCAAAAATGACAGATTCAAAATGACAGATGCAAAAATGACAGATGCAAAATGACAGGTGCAAAATGACAGACGTATAATTGACATATTTAAAAGGACAGATGCAGAATTGACAGATTTAAAATGACAGATGCAAAAATGACAGATGCAAAAATGACAGCTGCACAATTGACAGATTTAAAATGACAGCTTTAAAATGACAGATGTAAAAATGACATATGCATAAATGACAGATGCATAATTGACAGATTTAAAATGACAGATGCAAAAATGACATATGCATGCAAAAATGACAGATTCAAAATGGCGGATGTGCAAACTTAACAGATTCAAAATTGACATACGTATAAATGACAACTGCAAAATTGACAGATTTAAAAATGACAGATGTAAAAATGACAGATGCAAAATGACAGATGCAAAATGACAGATGCAAAAATGACAGATGCAAAATGACAGATGAAAAACGACAGATTTAAAATGACAGATTCAAGATGACGGATATGCAAACGATACCGCGAATGATATGGTTTAATTCACGCTTCATGTTTGCATGTTAACTAGATCAATAAATTTACCTCGCGTCTCAATTACACATATTTATTAGATTAATAAATTTAATTCACGCCCCACCTGCATATTAATTAGATCAATCAATTTAATTCACGCCTGCATATTAATTAGAGCAATAAATTTAATTCGCGCCTCATTTGCATATCTATTAGATCAAATAATTTAATTCGATCATTTAATTAGAGCAATAAATTTAATTCGCGCCTCATTTGCATATTTATTAGATCAAATAATTTAATTCGATCATTTAATTAGAGCAATAAATTTAATTCACGCCTCATTTGCATATTTATTAGATCAATCAACTTAATTCGCTCCTCATTTGCATATTTATTAGATCAATCAATTTAATTAGAGCAATTAATTATGCTAATTAGGTTCCCACGGTCATCAAAATTTTCCCACGCTCAAGTATCCCAATACCTATTTAGTTATTCGCTACATGTTTTCTAATTGATTTTATGGTCTCTTCGTATAAACGAGGTAAATAATTTTTCCTGAGTCTAGACTCGTCGGGTATTGGCATTTTCTTTCATTTTCTTGGCATTTCTTCCAGAAAATTACGAAATGCTGAGTGATTAATTTTACTTAACGGGATATCTGCAGCCACTAATGCACTACATAGTTTTTTATTAAATTCGATCGATTTGCTGGACTCACCGCTCGAATTATTAAGGTACCCCGGTAACAATGTTTGTTTTTTTGATTTGACGGCAACACACTTTTGATGTCAAACCGTGTCCAGACGTTGTGTAACTTGAAAGCGTTTTGTTGCAGTCACTTTATCGTCGCACACCGTACAATACAACACCTTATCGTCAGTTGTAAGAACACTGAATTCCTTAACATAACCTCGAAGTGTAACAGACACAGACCGTTTTTCGTTACCCATCTTTACACTCTAAAATTTCAAACTGAAATGCAGTTTGCAATTTCTGAACTGTCTTAATTGAAAGATTACAAGATTAGTAAACAAAAGTACAGGCAAATTTTTCTATGAACAGGAAGTTGTCAAAGAGTCTTTGAAATTTCCTAATACCTATTTATCACAATACCGCTGGATGTAAGTATTTAAATTTTAGTTAAAACTTTTTCTTTCTTAGAAAATATTAACAAGTACACAGATGGTTAAGGCAGTAAAATATTTTAAAGCCTAGTATTTAACAATAAGCTTAAATTATGGGTTTCCCCTAGACTCAACTAAGCCGCCCTTGGTTGGTTGTCTAAAATGCTAAGATTATTAAAAAAGTATTAGGAATTTCATAATTAAAGCATGTAAAACACTCAAAAAGTGGGAAAATATGCACACTCGTTCAAAAATGCTAAAATATGCATGCATTTATAAAAAACACCTAAATATGCATTTATATGCACTTTCAAATTGACATATGTTATGTGATTCATATGTGGCTTAAACATGTAGAAATATAACTCTGCATATGTTTGCTATAAGCAGAAAAAACATGCAAATGCATAGAAATCCTATACCTAGTAATAAGGTTAATTCGTTCTAATCGATTTTTTACTGTTTTAGCAGTTCTACCTATAAGTTATCATTAATGTAATAAAAAAATTTCAAATATACAAAACAAAGCATAATAAAACCCAAAATAAATATCCTATCATTCATATCAAATCAGAGATTGTCATATATTTTTTTATTTCACGCCTACAGTACGGGGAACCAACAGCTAACGTCATATGTCCCCTATTTAACATGCAACACTAATACACACCAATAGTTGAGGTGGCGGGATTTTCCAATTAGAAGAATCCCGCCGCCCCAAGTGGGAGTAGAACCAGGACCTTGGAACACAGTTATATCTATTTCTTTTTCATTTAGTTGAAAACTGAAATAGTATTGTGTAAAATGTTATAAACCCATATTTGTGTAAAACAATAAGAATTATCTTTTTTAGTATTCTAGATTTTCGGATTCTAGAACCATTTTCTCGTTATATGCAGCTAATCTTGTTATTAGCATTACAAGAGCAAAGTCTTAAACTATGGACTTCTACTCATTTATGTACACAAGCCCGGCCGGACCCACCATTAACGATATGTTATTGTCGCCAATTATTAAGTTGTGCAAGCTATCTTAATGGTTTTCATTTGATACGCGTCCGCGAGTGTTTACACGATAACTCTCTTCAGACTTGATGTTTTTCCATCGATTTTGGCATGGAAATTTTCTGGAACGCGGAAACAATTTCGTTCTAGAAATTGAAAGAAAGTTCACGACCCTGAATAGCTTTCACTACTGTGTTTTAAAACCGTTTATTTTATAAAGAATAATGATTCAGAGTACTTATGTAATCACTCAATTAAGTGTAAATTAGACAGTTTTTTGGCCACAACAATTATTTTATCAATGTTTTCTTCTAAGAAAAGTATTTGGCTACAGATAATAAATTAATAATAATCAGGATTTGAAGTTATTCCATATTATTCTAGTTATTATTTTTGTGTACTTGGGGGAATTTTAAGAATCCGCTATTGATAAAACAGCTGATAACATCTTCTATATTTGTCATGTAATATACGTCCTTTATCGTGATTTTGTATAAGGCCCTAAAATCTACACATAACCAAGATATACTGAATACGTTGGGGAAAATATTATTTTTCCAGCTGAACTGTAAAAGGATTTTCACCAAATATCCGTCAATCTGAAAAACTGCTTTTGTCATCCCCGATGGTCATTATGAATGTTTAGAAATACATTTCGGTCTAGTCAATGCAATATTTGTATTCCAAAGAGCCATAAATAATGCTCTAGGCCAGTGGTGGCGAACCTATGACCCACGGGTCAAACACTGACCCACGAAGTCTTTTTAAATGACCCACGCGTTAATTTTTATAAACTTATTTTTTTATATCATTGAGAAAAACTAAAAGAGAGAACAGACAATCGAAAATATTAAAAAATTAAAGTATAAATATCTAATGTTGATGAAATAAAGATTAGTAAAAGTTTCACAGTTTTATTAAAATACAACCTGACAATATTGTTTCGACAGCTATGCTGTCATTATCAAAGGTAATATAATTATAAACAAACACGTCGCTAAGGTAGATACAAAAATAGGTAACTAGATAAAATAATAATAATAATCAGAATTAAATATCTAATACTTCCAGTAACGGAAAATTACTGAGCTCAAGTTGTTCATTCATTAAAGGTACCCTGTGTTTGTGTTTGTATATCTCAAAGGCTTCTAAAATGTCTAATTTATTGAATGAAAAAGTGTTAGTGTTGGTTTTAAATGTTATTTTATAATTGTTGGTTTTTCTTAGTATAAGTGCAATTTTTTCTGATATTTTGCCAAAATATGGTATAGATATGTAATTTGTGTCTTCTGTTTGATTGTCAATGGGATATATTCTTTTGATAGCTAACCTATAATCTTTTTGTTTAAATATGCGTCTTTTTGCGTTCTTGATGCGTTCTTCTTCGATCCCCAAAGCCAATCATCATTAGAATTTCTATTCTCTCTCTTTTACTTAGATGGAGCATTTTGCGTTCAAGTTAAAACACCTACTTATTTTAACTACTATCACGGCTAATGTCAGTTTCATAAACTTTGATTGTTACGTTTGTTTCATAGACTACTAGATTTCATTAGTTTTTGCCTCAAAAGTACTTTTATTGTAAAAATCTCGGTTGGCCTTGAAATAAAACATATCGAACCCCATATTTTTGTAATCGTAATAAAATGTACTATTAAAAATTAAAATAATATACAGGGTGTTCCATTACAAATTTTAAAATCGGCATTACTTCCGGTTAAACCGGAAACTCAAAATTGTCAAAAACATTTAACGCAAATACACAATTTACTGTAATATCTTCCTACCAAATCTCATTCCGATATCTCTAAAAACTCCAGAGATATTTACTTGGTTCCATACTTTTGCCCACCTCTGTATATATAATTATATGTATATAATATTAAATGTTAACATATACTATGTCGCTATCTAATATTGATTCGTACCTTGTTGTGTTTGAACTGTAAATTCGTTCATTAAATTAAACTGTAAATTAAATGCAGAATCTTTTGAATGCAGGTATATTATATTTCAAGAACGGTGTTATTTAAAATAAAATTGACGATGCAGCTGAAACAGCTTTCCCCCTAAGATATTGCATGATGTCTATTAGGATATAAATATATTTTATGACTAGTTCAAGGGATGCATACGTGATTAGTAATTTAAATTAGATATAAAGACAGTAGGTAATGCGTCACTTGCGGCAGACGGAAATTGACATGCCATTTGGCATGCCAATGGCATGGCTCCTCACCTTTCTTCTGATTGGCTATCCCCACTCCTGTAGACACGCCTACTTCTCTCTGATTGGTCGACGCCATCTTGGATGACACGCCTACTGCTCTCTGATTGGTCAATTAAGTCACCCTTACTGCTCTCTCATTGGTCAATGGAGTCACCCTTACTGCTCTCTGATTGGTCAATTAAATTACCCCTATAGCTCTCTGATTGGTCAATTAAAATAAAAGCGTTGTCCGGATTATTGATTGAGTTGATCGGCTTCGCCCCTATAGCTCTCTGATTGGTCAATTAAAAATAAAGGCGTTGTCCTGATTATTGATTGAGTTGATCGTCCAATAGAAACCTCTAGAAGGTATTAATTAAACATAATAATAATTGAAGGGTGGTGCGCGTTACCCTGAGATTTGTAGATTAGCCCAATAGGAAGCAAGGATCCACAATATTGATTTTCCCTAACTGTTAACGATTACGGAAATCTGTATTACCGACAACGTACTGAACTACCGATAGACGGAGCCATTTGTAAAAGGAATCGGTATTACAGAGGGCGTATTCATGCCAATTGTAAAGGGATAGTTACGTACTTTATGCATGTTTTCAACTATTATAATAATAATAAGCATATATTCAAAGCATGAAAAATTCTTGTTTGAAATTACCGAAATACCAGTTGAAAGGGTTAACATATGGAAAGCTCACTAGTACTAACTAACTATAAACGAGATATATTTTAAATGTAAATACAAAGTGTGAAGATATTGATTAGTTGCAAAGATTAAAATAAATATTTTAATATTTATAATGTTGAAAATGCATAGAACTTTTTTTAATAGAAGTATTTTTATGCCAAGATGTTCCTGTTATTCTATAGATTAAATTAAAAAAAAATAAGCTGATTTGGATCTCTGAGGCGGTTCTAACTGAAATGATATTTTCTAAATTTTAAATTTATTTTTTTAATCTAGCTGTCAATTGATCCCATAGCTAATCTATCATTATCAAAGATGATACTTATAAACTAATGTTGACTTTTTATACTGTATTTATCGACAAATGCGTTAAATGTATTAACAGTCAAATCAAACTAGTTAAAATTTCCCGCTATTTCAACTCGATCTAGGTCCGTTGATGCATGCATAACTACAGGGTGTCTCGTAATAAGCACATCGAACGCGGCAGGTAGTTAGACATCGATAATATTAGACCAGACCAGACCAGACCAGACCAGACCAGATCAGACCAGACCAGACCATAATACAAACAAAAAATCCCTATAACATGTTTTTCTCAGAAGCGTAGTTTTCGGAAAAAAAATGCAAATAAAGACGGGTATAATGTTTTTAGCACATACAGTAGTGTTTGTTATTTTCTTCAAACAAGATGTTTTATGGTTTGTTATGCTTACGTAGCAACCTGATCCTTTTATAATACAATTTTATGAGGTCAGCCAGTCAAATGATAATTCCCAGAACGCCGACGATTAAGAAAAGGATATTGGTGTAGATCAAGTCTTTGCAAAAATTCGCCGAACATTAAAAACCTGGAGTTCTCATTATTAAAATGTTTAAATAATGTACCTAATCAAAACAAAGCGTCATGTGATAGTTGGTGGGATTCCCACATCGCATCACAGATATTAGAATTCGTTAATGTAATTTTCTTAAAAAGTCCAATGGTTTTTGTTTTTTAAATTAAATTCAAAGTCGTACACACTAATGAAAACTCACTTTAATCTAATTAATTTACGTGATTAGGAATTCAAAGGATCTCTAAAAAATCAGGTAAGATATTCTGTTATAGTCCTTGAATTTATTTCAAGTTTCGTGTTTTGTTATGTTTACGTTTCTGCAACATGATCCTGCGTACATTACAATTTTATGAGGTCAGTTAACCAGATGACTTACTTATACTATTCATGTCTTTTCAATGTCATTGCGTACTCCAGCGTTTTTTAATAACAAGAACGCATTAATAACTGTTTGGTTTGTTATGATACGTCGTAAAAAATATCAGTGGTGCATCTAAATTATCTAGGATAGTTGCGCTTCATAAAATTGCATAAAAGGGTATCGAGAACTGAATGCTGCGCTACCCTTGCTTGTTTTAGTCTAGGGACGAAGCCAGTCGTTTTGGATATCTATTTCCATCTGAAGCACGCAGTTTGTAATGTCTCACTTCTTCTACTAATAGTAAATACGTACCTAAAACTGCATGCATACAATTAATAAAATTGCCATTAATGTGATAAGGATTTAATATATTTGCGTGTTTTATCACGTTTTACACTTTATCAAAAAATGAATTAACAAAATTACCGAATGTGGAATTTTACAGTACCAGATATGTAAGGTCACGTTTAAATGAAATTAAATAAATTCCCGTTAGACACAGATGGCTGGTAAAAATTAACTACACAATTTTGTTTTTTTATACATGTTGTATGAATTACAATTAGTCATCATTTGAAATGTATCTTATAGTAAAGCGAAAACCACTATGTGAACTAAGCGAAGCAATTTAATGTGCAATAATCCAATGTAACACAAGTGGGCGCTTGAAAATGGTGGGTTTGGACTAGAAAACTACACAGTAATATGTGATCTCATCATGTTTGTCTGGCATTAAAACTTCAAAGCTTGCAATGATAAACTTTATTTTTGATTTATGATATCAATATCAACATCCGTGCGTTATAATTTTATACGTACTTTTCTAAAAACGTCGGTCAAAATTACCCAAAATTTGAACTTTCCCTAATCAAAAAACTTTACTAAGATTTTTTGTTCCTAATGCCGTCAGAAATGCCCTGGTAAAGTCTGGTGTAGGGGCTACGAGACACCCTGTATATCCAAAGACTAGGTATACATAAACATGAATGGACCTTGAACTCGATCGGCCTACAGCGCGTTACGTGAGCCAAAAACTAAGAATGATAGTTGTCATTTACCAAAATGTATGAATAAACGCGGGATATGACCATTTTTTAGTTCATAAAGTTCTTTTATACTGTTGTATATTCGGGCATTTTTATCTTAAATAACACTTGAACGGTATTTAAGAAGTACACCTTACCAGTTTTAAAAGCTCTCTAGCTATAGTTTTGTTTTTATAAATTTACACTTTTTTATTCGTTTAGGAAATAGCTTTTGTAATTTTGTACTTGCTATAAAGCATAATATAAACTACATAACACTCTTAAGAAAAGATCTCATGCACAATAAATGTAAACTAAGTGCAATTTTTAAAAAATGTAATGAAATTCTTCAGAGCTGTTTAAGCGGTACTTTACCTACGCGATAACGAAGCCTTAAATAAATAATATCCTATCATTGATATCAAATCAAAGAGATAATCATCTATTTGTTTTTCATTTTCGTTTGTCAGAAAATTGGAACGTCCTTCGCAGTGGAAATTGATATAGTATTGCGTAAAATGTAAAATATGTGTATAAAAAATAATATTATCTACTGTTCTAGATGTTTCGGATTCTAGAAGAATTCGTCGCGTTTTATTATTTTCTCGTTATTTAGTTATTTATAGAGCCAATTTTGTTACTAGTATTATTACAATCAAAATATTGAACTATGGACTTCATGAAATTGTGCACTTAACTACCCATTTACCAAGGCAGTGGCTGGCCCTGGTTATTATCAACAACCGAAATTCTACTCATATACTTATGTATAGGTGAAGGTTAATTTTTATTGTTTAATTAATAATTTACATTAAATTATATTTTGAATGCAAATTCATATAGAAAAATCTTTCTGTATGAATTTGAATTCAAAATATAATTTTATGTATAGGTACACCTACATTGATCTTGACCCACCATTAACGGTGTACCATCGTCACCAATAATTAAGTTGTGCAAGCCTGTACTGTATGGTTTTCATTTGTTACGTGTCCGCCTCCGCGTGTGTGAACACGATAATAACTCTTTTCACACTTGATGGATCTCCATCGATTTTGGTACGATAGCCACCTGGAAAAGGAACAAAAATCTATTGAAAATAGCTCAGAATAGGTCAGACTACAGCCATTCTAGAAATTGAAAGACATCTCCGGCTCTCCTGAATAGATTTCGCTACTTCCCTGTAGTGTTTTAAAAGCGTTTATTTTATAAAGAAGGATTCAGAGTACTTATTATGTAATATTTAACTCAATTAAGTGTGAATTAGACCGTTTTCTGGCTATAACAATTCTGTTATCGATGTAATCTTAAGGTCCAAGTGTACCCAAAAACGTGTGTTATTTGTTTCATAAATAATATAATAATGTGATAACTTTGGTTTTAAATTAATAGTCTAGGAATGTTAAAAACTTGCTCACCTAACTTGTTTTGGAAAAAAAAATTTTTTATTTAAATTATTTCACATGTTATACGTGAAAAATTAATTTTAGAAAAACTGTACATTCAAAATTAACCAAAATAATACCACTTATATTTCATAGTATTTGAACTATTTTCCCAGAATTTTAAGAAAATCGTATGTCTAGCGACTAAATTATTGCCAAAAAAACTGCTTTTTGCCAATAAAAACTGCTTTTTTTGGCAAAAAGGAGGTAATAGTTTAGTCCCTAGACATATGATTTTCTTAAAATTTTGGGAAAATAGTTCAAATACTATGAAACTTAAGTGGTATTATTTTGATTAATTTTGAATGTACAGTTTCTCCAAAATTAATTTTTCACGTATAACATGTGAAATAATTTAATAAAAAATTTTTTTTTCCAAAACAAGTTAGGTAAGCAAGTTTTTAACATTCCTAGACTATTAACTTAAAACCAAAGTTATCACATTATTATATTATTTATTAAACAAACAACACACGTTTTTTGGGTACACTTGTACCTTAAGTACTTCTAAGAAAAGTATTTGACTATACAGATAATAAATAAATAATACATACTCAGCTTTTAAAGTTATTCCATATTAATTTATTATATGACTCTGCTAAGGATAAACTAAGTTACAATAGATATATCTAGCAATGATTTTTCAAAATTCTTATCACCAAAGCGAACCTTCAGTGAAGAGCTAGGCATACTTAAATACCCGGGTCCGGTCACTATGACCGCACGAAATATTTAAATTTAAATAATAACGCAACGCGTGAACACAGATCGATGTGCAGCGGGCTACAAACTGAAAATGATGCTATTTAGGAATACCTAAAGGCACAAATCTTAATTCTTCCTAGAAATAGGAAAAACCAAAATCACACAGATACCTGCGGTCACAGAGACCGCACCTGGGTAGTTAAGGGTTAAAAGAAAACTTTTCTTCAAAAAGTTCTTTAAAAGAACTTTTCAAATGCTTGTTGGAACCACTAGGTGACTTAATGTATGCTATCCAGATCGAAATCGGGCGCCAGGCCACTCCGGACTTGAACCCTGAAAGCAATCAGCTAGCAGTGTGGTTGATTTCTTTAATATGCTCTTTAAGCTCATCTATCTCACAATTACAACAGTGTTATTGTAAATAACAATCGCCAATAACAAGAATATTACATATTGCCCGTAAATATAAGAGACTTTACCACGTCGCCTAAACAATAATGTTAACAACAACAACAAGATAATAGGCCTGTTTGTTCCTTAGGGTTGCGTCGGCCAGTTGATACCGGTGACACTGCCGCCTAAAAGGATTATTGTACTCACCCTATAACAAGTTAATCATAACCAATCTGTAATAGTAGTTCCCTGTATCAATAGATACAGGTTTCTCGTCGGGTGTGTGATGAAGTTTTTGGGTTCCACAGAAAGTAGTCCGATGGGACCAGTCATTGAAATAGCCTCGGACTGTCAAGGCAGGTTATAGGCCAGGAAAAACTTTGGCGACTTTTCATTACCTTAGATTCCAAGTCATTACCTAGCGACTAAAGCAGTTTGCCAGTGGTTTGATCTGCCAGTTCATTGAGTTCCGTTAAACATTTCCGTACCAGTCTAGTATATACCCTAGAACTCGAAAGAGCTTTTAGAGCTGCATGGCTGTCTGATATGATATAGATCCGCCTAGTTCTGTAAGTCCTGGTGATTTTGTTTGTATGGGCACACTGTAGAATAACGATAATAATTAAGTTTCCGTTTTAAAGACTGTTCAAGAGAAAAGCAAATTTTCGCTCTTGGATTTTCCAGTACCCGTCTCGGTTTCTGACTCATCCTTGTACCAGAGCAGGCTTCAAAAAAGAATGTTCTGTCTGTATTTTATCCATTCCTGGCGATTTAGTATAATCACCACAAAAAGTGGGTTCTCAAGAATTCTAGGCATCATGTGGTCCGTCCTCATCTCCAGTCAGGGACCCAGTAGGCAGCTAGTCATTCTTGTGTGTTCAGTTCCCATGCGAGGATGGTAAGGTGAGCTATTCAAGCTATACAGACCTAATCTTGCCTCTTCTTCTATCATTATGTGAAGAGAGGCGAGAGAGGTCCAGAAGTGTATCCAGCAGTAGGCGTTGTTCGCATCATCGCTCCTGTAATATCAAAGCATGCAAGTCTTTGAATCTTGTTTAGTGTTGGTTTGGTAGTTTCTTGCTTAACTTTGGATCACCAAACCAAAGCCGTGTAGGTTATTGTTGATCTGACCACTCTGCTATACAAACAGTACACCATTCCTGATTTAATACCCTAATATATGTCATGCATTCGTCTAGCCACGGCTAAAGTGGTCTCCGATCTTCTGACAATTTTTTAAATTTCTCGAATTCAAGTAAATTTGGAGTCTAGGATAACTCCTAAGTACTTTACCTCTCTCGATAGAGTAACTTCTTTTCCACAAAGGTATAAAGACTCTTCACATGTTTTCTTCGTGTGAACGGTACTACTGTGGTTTTTCAGGACTGACTCTTAAGCATTCCTGTCGAACCCATTTAGTTACAGGGTTCAGGGCTTGTTGCATTCGCTCCCTGAGCGTGTTTATGCATTTTCCCTCTACTACTTATATCTAAATCATCAGCGAATCCCAGGTAAAGTAAAATGTTCACTGTAGAGATCCGTAAAAAGTCCATCTATCGCAAGATTTCATAGCAGCGGGGAAAGAACTCCACCCTGCGGACAGCCCCTTACTACCTGGACCACCAAGGTCTCGTCAAGCAAGAATGATTAAACCAACCTACCTTTGAGCATGCTGTCAATCCACCTGCTGCAGATCTCCTCTAGTCCACAAAATTGAAGGGCAGCAGTTATAGAGTAAAATGATGTATTGTCAAAGGTTCTTTCTATATCTGGGATGGCTCCTAGAAGGATCTCTTTGTGTTCCAGAGTTTCTTCCACCCGTCTGGTAAGATGGTGGAGAGCTGTATCTGTTGATAAACCCGCTTGGTAGGCAAATTGTCCTTGGGATAATGAGCTTCGCACCATCAGTATGCCATCCTTAATGTGCCTGTCAGGTACTTTCTCCATAGTCTTTAGTAGGAAGAATATTACACTAATGGGTATATAGCTTTTTGCCTATGGGTAATTGATTCTACCGTGTTGGGTATAAATACCCCATAAATACCCCATAGCCCCAGAGCCAGACTGGGTTTCAATAACTTGCACAGCCTTGTGATCAAAAGTTCAGGTCTCTTTCTGTAGAATGGCTGAAATAATCTCGTCCGGTCCCAATGATTTGTACACCTCAACTGAGTTTATTGTCCGTTTAAGTTTACTGAAGGTGGCAATCTGCCTCGCAGTCTGTCAGTCAATATAGGCCCGATTTCCAAATCACAATCAGAAACACACAATAAACAAATATTAGCATTCTGCGTCTGCATATTTAGTCCTTTTAATGTTAAGGGTCTCTCGGAGTGGGACAGTTATGTAAACGGCCCACTCCAAGAGGCCTCTTTAACGTTCCACCGTCTGTCTCGCATATACGTTTGACTGTTTGTTAACTAAAGGTGTGACATAACACATCAAAATGTAGGGTCAAAGGGGTTACTAATTTATTGCCTTATATTCTTTCGTTTTTCTTAAAATACATTTGGAGTTTTTATATGGAATTCAAGGATATAATTATTTGAATTATACATAAATGAACCATTGGTATTCACTATTTGAATAAGTAATCCCTAAAAATAGTAATTTACATACGAAAATATATGTACATATGTCCCATGATGTATATTTTTTATCATTGAATGTAACGAGCTGTAATGTGAAGTTTACCTTGTGAAATACTGCGAACTTGCTGTAGTAGTGCTGTATTATCCACTCGCGTAGATAATAATCAGGATCGCACATCTCTCGTATTTAATAAACTGGTCGTCCTATTCCCCCGTGAGTTTAATGACAGCTTTTTGTGCAAGCGTTAATGAAAATTAATTTTGTTTATAGTGTAAAATAGTTGTGAAGGCCTGCTTCAAGATGTTTTGGACTTTAGTGTTAACGCTTTCAACTTTATTCGTTTACTTTGTATTGATAAAACCGTTGACTTATTGGAAAAAGAAAAATGTTGCATCATATTCAGTTTACCAAACATGCAAAGAGGTTATGGGCCGTAGGACGATCACGGAAATGATAAAAACATTAAATAAAGATTTTTCCGGACACAGGTAAACAAATATACTTTTACGTATAGCTATTTTTCAAGTGTTTTATTTAAGGTATTGTGGTGGATATCAATTTACCAAACCCATGCTCATTATTAGAGATCCTGAATTAATAAAACAAATAAGTGTGAAAGATTTTGATCACTTTGTTGACCATACCCAATTCACAACTGCTGATACAGATCTATTGAGGCAAAGAAATTTAATTGCGTTAAAAGGTAAAATATCACTTTCTTTAGACTACATTTAATTTTAAGCTAAAAACACCTCCGAGTCAAAAATACTTTACCAGACCGAAATCTTCTTATACAAAATAGAATGAAGAACTAAAGAGCGAGAAGGAGTTGTTCCGTGCCAAGTCAAACAGAAAAATGTTACTGTGTTAATTAAAATTAAGAACCTACGTTATGATAAAATACCTTTGAACACTCTTGCACGTAAACCTGATTGAACCAAAAATTTTTGTTGTATCAACCTATTCTAACGCAACTGTTACTTTTTTAGGTGACCGATGGCGACATATGAGAGCAACATTAAGTCCATCGTTTACAGGAAGCAAGATGAAAATGATGTTTGGACTTATGTCAGATTCTGCAAATCAATTTGTTAAATACTTTTTAGACCAGAACAAAAATCTCCTGGAATTGGACATGAAAGATGTATTTACAAGATTCACCAATGATGTTATTGCTTCGACAGCTTTTGGTGTTAGTTGTGATTCGTTGAGGGACAGAGAGAATGATTTTTATATTATGGGAAAGAAGACCATAGCTCTAGGAACTTCGTTTTCGCAGATTCTAAAAGTAATCTTGTCTTTAGTGTTTCCTAAATTGATGAAGGTGAGAATTTCTATTTTAGATAACTGTTTAAGGTCTAGGGATTTTTTAAAGTACAAGTTTTTACAACTGTTGGGTTATCATTATTAAACAATATTTCAACTTCCAGGTACTTGGATTGTCATTAGAGACCAAAGAAGTAAACGACTTCTTCAGAAATGTCATTAAACAAAACATACAAGAAAGAGAAAAGCACAATATTGTCCGAATGGACATGATACATCTTCTAATGGAAGCTCGAAAGGACAAAACGAAAATTAATGAAAATGAAGATGAAGAACATCTAAACAAACAAATAACAGACGATGACATAACAGCTCAAGCCATGATTTTCTTCCTTGCAGGATTTGAGGTTGTTGCTACTGCTATGTCTTTTATGTCATTTGAATTAGCAATTCATCCTGATATCCAAGAGAGACTTCAAGCAGAAATTGATGATACCTTAAATGAATGTAATGGAACTGTTACTTATGAAGCTTTAAACAAAATGAAATATATGGATATGGTTGTATCAGAAGCTCTTAGGAAATGGCCACCTGTTTTAGCTTTAGATAGAGTTTGTGTTAAACCTTACACAATCCAACCAATTAATAGTAATGAAACGGCGGTGGATTTGAAGCCTGGCGATACAGTCCTGACTGGTGTAATGGGTTTACATTGGAATCCAGAATATTTTCCAGAACCGAATCGGTTTGATCCTGAAAGATTTAGTGAAGAGAATAAGAATAATATTCACCCATATGTCTATCTTCCATTCGGCAGTGGACCTAGGAATTGTATAGGAAACAGATTTGCTCTTATGGAGATCAAATTAGTTTTCTTTTATCTCCTTTCAAAGTTTAATATTACTGTTGTAGAAAAAACCGTAGTACCGTTAAGACTCAGTAAGCAAACAGTTTCACTGGTACCTGAAGGAGGATTCTCGTTGGGTCTAAAACCAAGGATTCTACCTAAATGAAATTTAGCTATTGACTAACTATTAAGATTAAATACTAGTATTAGTAACAACTTACTCTAAACAGAAAAAAAGAATTGAAACATGTACATATATGTATGTAATTATGTAAACCATTTTTTATAATAGAAGAATTTTGTCAATTAATGTTGTTTCTGTTCACATAGTCTTCTCTCTCTCTTACACACTCAGATTCGCACGTACGCACAGCTTCACAAAGATCCAAAATCAGGTAGAAATATAAATACTAATAAAAATATAATAATGAGATACTTGATTCTTAACCTTAAAAGTGGAAACCATAAAAATTCCTTTCATTAGATTTAATGCAATTAAAGATGTGCGTTTAAAGAATTAAAGTTGCTTATAGAATAGATGCCGTGTTTCCTATAGCGCTACATACGCATTCAGGAGTGGTAAACATCTTTAAGGTAAGTAGGGCAGCTACTGAATGGTAATGTTATGGTATAGCCACGCCTGTTCCACGTAGTGGCAGAAAACGTAGTAATAAAATCATCCATCTTCAATCAATGCAACTGAAATGGTGATTATCATATAATTGCATAAAGAATTGCGCTAATATGTAAGAATAAAGCACCACTGTCAGTATCACTAAAATGTAGTGATGTCTATCACTAAGTAGTAACTATCACTACTACTCCCATCTGACGTATAACTATCTCTACCATCCACCACCATGTGATCGCCTTTATTTTATAAGTCTTCAATAATCGTTATTAGTAGCCAAAATTTCATAATATTATACCACACGTAGTGGAAAGGGTAGTATTGACAGAAGTCAATACTACCAAACTATACTTACGATCACTTACCTACTGAAAACCAAAAAACGATACTTACTGTACTTATGCACCGGCAGAGATCACTTTTTGACAAATTATCCTTCAGGGTAGGTGCTGGTTTGTTAAGCTCATAAATTGTAAAGAAAAAATAAGGTTTATTGAAACAATAAGAAATATGGGCGTCATTCACTTGAAGTCATTATAATACATCAACGGAATCCATAAGTAAAAAAAGAGTTTGATTAAATTGTTAGAGTTGAATAAACTAATCTTAATTAGTCAGATTGACGTTAAAGCAGGTTAATGTAAATGAATAACTTCAACAAATGATTGGTCCAACATTATCACAACCACGCTTAGTTTAATTCTGATTTATTCGTAGATCAAAAAATATTGTTTTATTGTAAAACAATTGAACCATATTTTATTACTGTTCTAAGAGGTACATATAAAATTTTACTTACTAAGACGACTTGATTAAAGAATATTGTTCATCAGCTAATTCTTAGTAGATTGTCAAGTCTATTTAAACACAAAATAATCCCGCAACACTATATTGCTTTTTTTATTCACTTTAAACTACAGGCACCAAGTGCCTAGCACTTTTTGCTGAAGGAAGAATTGTGAATCCTGATAAAGATGCTGAAGATCGTAACTGGATTTAAGAACTAATGTTTGCTGGAATTATGTCTTTAATAATTTGGCAATTGCCACTCAATACTAAAAATTTTAACTCATAAAATTCCAATAAAAACGTCCGTTATTTACAAGTTTTCAAGTTAACACAATTTTAATTACCAGAAGACTTCAAATTCTGCAAATCCACTATATTAATATTATAACGGAAAACGACAGAAGTTTATTTATCTTTAGATTTTCAAATGATTAGTGAATTTCCTTCGTAATCTTCAACTAACGGTACCTACTCTGGATTAAGTATAATTTTATTAACACGTCGGACTAAACTGTAACATAAAGCACTTTAAGCTTCCCTGTACTGTATGCGGAACGAAGAAACACAAAACGATATCAAAAACTAACTTATTCGCACTTTTCAGACCGTATCATCTTTTTATTTTAAAATATAATTTCAGCCAAAACCGACATAGAACGCAGCGGGACAAAAGCCCGTAACTTGCGCTCTGAGAGCCGCTGTAATACTCTTCATCTTAGACTCTACTAGACTTATCCCGGGATACGAAACATTGTCCCTGTTCGCTAATTTTTAAGAAAAGGAAAATAAACACCCTATCGATAGCTATAGTGACACATTGCTCCAATATTAAAATACGTCTAGAATATTCCTAATTTTATTTTGTTAAGACGAAGAAATTCTTTCTTGCGGGAGGTCTTATATAAAAAAAATAATACGACTGGTTTTTGGTCTCTAGATTTTGAAGAATCTATAAAGCAGACATGAAATAAGCACGTAGCGGAAACATAAATTTGGTTTAAATTTTATCTATAAAACAATTTTATCTCAATATTTTTGTGACTATAAAACCAATTTATCTTCATGGGAATGCCTGGAAAGCCCTGTTAAAACTGGTTTTAAACTAACGAAAAGCATTATTGTGGTCCGAATAAAATCTGCAATTTTAAACTAACAAAAATATATTCATATATACAGAGCCGTACTAAGATTATTCTTAATAAATACATTTTCAAATGTATTAAAATCGATCTTGAAAATTAAGCACGTTACAAAAGGCAAAGCTGTAGTTATGGAAAATAAACGTTTTCAAGTTGGAGGATTCTAATTTGTATCGCAGAAATGAATGATATTCAAAGGCACTAGTTTTAAGTTGTCGATTTCTAACCTGTTGTTGAGGAGTTATTCTGAGAAAAAATAGTTGATTGAAACAGAAAGTATATATGGTACCATTTTGGTAATGAAAGGCTATAATTGAGTGTTCTAAGCAATAATGATTTTGTTAGAAAGCTTTGTTTGGAAAAGCTATAGTTATACGAATTTCGATTTTAATTACAATACAAAACGTGACCTAGTAATAGATATGACTAGTAACATTGCTTTGTTGGTAGTTTTTTGCAGCTAGGGACACTTAAGGACGGTCAGCTTATGTTATCGGCCTTACAGGCTAGCATTAAAAAAGACATTAGGAGAAAACTGCACTCGGGACATTATGAAGAAGTCACATTTAGATTTTATAACTTTGATTAAAAAGCAAAATAGTTATTTCGGTTAGGTATACAGTGACAAAAGTATAGACCATATGATAAACTTTTTTATTTTCGATTGCCGGTCACTGTAGTACATTACACAGCTTTGGTCAGTCACGGTAAAGATATGCCATACCAAATATATAAGAACAATTGAGTACGTTGGAGGAAATATTATTTTTCCAGCTTGGACTGTAACAGGGTTTTTATCAAGTATCCGTAATACCACAGTCGATCTCAAAAATTGCTTTTGTCAGTCCCGATAGTCATTATGAATAATTAGAAATGCATTTCGGTTTAGTCAATGCAATATTTGTGTTCTAGAGGAGCACAAATAATTAGGCAATTTACGTTATGTCAATCAAGTGTTAGTTTAAATGACTGATTTACTATTCCATCCATTTTTATTAAGCAAGATTTAGATTTGCTTAAAGAAGTTCTCAAAGTTTTCTCAAGTGATATAGTTTGGAAAATTAATAATTGTCAATAAAGAGAAAATGCTAGCAGGAATATCTTAAGCAAGTAGCACAAAAAATGAATTTGACCGCAAGGGAATGTGCCCAAAAAATGTAAAATAGGTGATGTGGTTTACGAATAGGTAGTGTACAGCTCATTTCAAATAGATTTATGACTAAGAGTGACTAAGTCTTGAGAGTGATTTTTGCGTTTTTAACAACGTGTAAACCAGGCTTTAAATTATATTTTCATAGTGAACTACACTTAACTACATAATAGTTATTTAAGTATTAAGGGCGGTAGGTACGCTTTACCAGTCGAGGCCAATAGTGCGGAGACCGACGCGTAGCGGAGGTTTCCATATTAGCCGAGACTGGTAAAGCGTACCTAACGCCCGTAATGCTTACACTATTTTTTTGCCCGATCGGATCTATGAGTGAATTTTAAATATATAGAGTAAACATTAAACACATCACACTGAAAATGTGAATTTTCAGTCGGTTAATGTGCCTGGTTGTTATGGAGTTGAATAAACAAAAACAATTTTTGTCTTAATCCGGACGAATTTTAGAATGATAGTGAGTGTTCTTCGACTTAAATGACAGGTACTTTATTACCGAGCCTTGGGCGGTAAGTTGAACTTACCGCCCTGAGAGCAGAGCTTGTAAATGAACCAAAACGCCCGATCGGACAAAAGATTTATTAAATATCAAAGAAAATAAAAAGCAACATTTACACCACGGAGTATTGACAGTTCTAAATTTATTTGAAATCAGCTGTACATAGCGTGTAATGAGGAGGGTGTGAATAGAAGCTATTCAAGAAATTCTCCAGTCCTTACAAAGTAGGCATAATATTTGACAACGATAGTGATAGTTATAGGATAACAATTGTTCGAGGCATACCAGGCTAAAGCTGTTAACATTATTGTTGCTGCTGACTCCCTGAGACCCTATAGAGGCTGTACTAAAGAAAGTGATTCAGCGACAAGTGAGTCGAAAAATAATGCTTGCGATGGATATGATGTAATTGCTTTATTAGAAAATTAAAAGCATTACAACTTTTCCTTGTGTATGTTTCTATATGGCGTCAGTATTCATAATTTAGACTAGAAAGTTTAGACGTTTGAAGGATGGCCTATGAAACAATTTCATCTCGTTTACCCGAAGGGAGTCGTATATGTTTGATGCAAGTAGTCTTAGAAGTATCCTCTGGCCAAGTGTATTTTGGTAACTTTGCTTTTGTTTTGGATTGTTGTTATATATTGAATATTGAAGTAGTAAGTCGTGGGAATTCAAAATTTCGTTTAATTACATTTTATACTAACATCATCATAATTAAACCAAATCAATATGTAACTACTACCCATATAATAATAAATTGTTATTGTCGGTAGTCAAGGGATAGAATACTGTTTAAAAACACTAATAGCTATGATACAGATATATACAAAATAATTGTGTATTACTTAATATTAATTTGCTGATTTTCTGAGTTTTAATCCCAACCAAAATCCTTCATCGGTGTCTAATTGAAATTTCGTTCGTGACAATTTCAAAGGGATAGGTGTCTTTTCAGTAACTATAATATCAAACTTTGACAATAGGTAGAAGAATACTACTTTTGTTTCCATTAATGCAAATCTGCTCCCTATACAAATTCTAGGACCAGCCCCGAATGGAAGATACGCATAAGGATTTATGTTGGATTTGTTTTCATCGCTGAATCTCTCTGGGTCAAAACGATCTGGGTCTGGGAAGTATTCAGGGTCTCTATGAAGACCAACTAACTGAATGTTAATGGTATCGCCAGGTTTCAAATGTACTGGTTTTTCTCCTTCATTAACTGGTTGAATTGTGTAAGGTTTAACACATTGGCGATCCAGAAGTATTGCACTTGGCCATTTTCTTAACGTTTCTAAAATACGTTTCTCATTAGAAAACTAAAACATATAAACCTAGTGTCATACCTGACAAAACCATATCCATATACTTCATACACGACAATTTGTCATATGTTAACTCGCCATTTAGATTATTTAAGATATCATCAATTTCTTCTTGAAGTCTTTCTTGTATATTCGGCTGCACTGCAATTTCGTAGGCAATAAAATACATTAAAGTTGCTACACTGTCGAATCCGGCCAAGAAGAATATGAATGCTTGAGCAGCGATATTATCATCATTCAATTTATCTTTTGGTATTTCTTCGGCGTCATTTTTAGATTTTCCATTTCTAGCTTCCAACAATAAATGAATCATATCTGGACGAACAATTCTGTTTTGTATTCTTGATCTTATATTGTCTTTAATAACATTTCTGAAAAAATCGGAAGCATCCTTTTTAAACAGTTTAATTCCAAGTTTCTAAAACAATTAAGCTTATTAATTATTTTACGCCTAAGACAGAACATGGATATCTTTACTTTAGCTAATTCAGGAAAACCGATAGTGAAGAAGAATTTCATACTGTCCACTAATCCTCCACCAAAATTGGTAGCTTTCTTTCCATTTAAGTAAAATTCATTATCTGGGTCTCTATTGGAATCGCAGGTAACTCCAAATGCAGTTGTAGCAATAACGTCATTAGCAAATCTAGTAAATACATCCCTCATTTCAACTTCTATTACATTATCACCTTTTTCTTCGTAATATTTAAGAAACTGTTTTCCGCAATCATTCATTAATCCAAACATAATTTTCATCTTGCTTGCAGTAAAGGAAGGAGATAAAGTTGTTCTCATTTCTCTCCATATATCTCCTATAAAGATTTTTAACTTATCCAAATAGTTAAAAATTTGTTTTGATTTACCTTTTAGAGTGAATAAGTTTTGGTCCCATAATGGATCGTCTTCACTAGGGAAAAAATTAAAATGATCCACAAAATGATCAAAATCTTTAACTGTTAGTTGTTTAATTAATTCTGGATCTCTGATTGATAAAGCTGGAGAGGTAAATTGGTAAATTCCAAAATATCTAAAAGCTAATTGGTTATTGAAAAAAATTTGTTAATTATATATTACCTTTGACCTGGAAAATCGTCATAAAGTTTTTGTATACTGACGATTCCTGATCTATACTGTATTATTCCCAAAAATTGTTCAAGCCATGTTTTCCAAAGTGGATATTGTATCACTCCTCTTTCTTCCCAATATTTAAAGGGCCTAATAAGTGCATAATAAATTAAAGCCACTAAGCACGTACACGCCAAAAACCAAAACATTATAATAATAAGTAGTTTTTTGAATGTCACTGCGAGAATTGCGAGCACGAACTATGAACGACCTTCGAATTTATCTGTTGTTTTTCAACTGATTATACTAAATACGGACAGGCACGTAGCTCTAGCCTGTTGGCTCTCAATATTGGGGGGCGGACCTGTGGCATATCCTTTTAAGAGGGGCCGAGTACTTGGGAGTACCATTTTAGTTAATCATAACTGCGCAACAATACACACCTCTATTAATATAATTCTTCTATTGGAAGAGCAGTACCAAATCGGTCAAGTTCATATGGATGAACTTGTCGACCGAAAAAAATCGCAAAAGAACTTGATATGGATCAAGTTCTTTTGCGATTTTTTTCAACACTTGCTTAATCTTCGTTCAATCTTGTCTCATACATGAGGATGTTCTTTCACAAACCGCACTGGAAAACAGTAATGTTATCACACTTTGTTTGGACGCCTCTGCAAAAGCCAATTTATAACTATTATAACCACTTGCGTAAATTTAATGAAGCTACCGCCGTACGTTGTAAAGTTGTAAATAATAAAAATTGTAAATTAACAAGTGTCGATGGCGCTACTAATTTTTAATAATTTCACTGGGAACATAAGATAAAAACATCAATTAGTGACGTAGGTACCTCTTTCACTAAAAAATAATTGATTTTTTTATAAAGAAAACAGTTGATATTGAATTTGATTATATTTTATATGCCTCGTTTGCTATACAAAAATATAATTACGTTTATAATTATTATTGAGCGTGTTCATTTGAAAACTTTCCACCTCATATATCCTTTAAACTATACAAAATGTCAATTTTGGCTTCAATTTTTCAACACGACTTGATTGTGACACAATAAAATTTTGAATCTCCCCTCACCGTCAGCAACCTCAATTTTAAAATGTCAAATGAAAACCTCGCCTTGGTTACAACTTATTTCAAAGGGCATGAAAAAAAGAAGATTTCTAATGCAAGAAAACTTAAATCGGGTCATGATAATATAGATGACAGTTCTTTAACAACCCTCCTTTAATATCTCTTAAATTATTTGGGATTTTAATTTCCTAAGACAGTTATCAAATCTTTTAACTGACCCGTTCATTCACAGTCACCTCATCACCTGAGTTCAATCATTTTGCAGTAAATTTTCTCTTTTTCTAAATCTTTTAAAATAAGGTATCATAAGGGTAGGATTGTCGTTGGGCATTTTCAAGTTGTGGCTGCTGGGTGTGAGAGGGTGGAAAGCAAAATTTTAATGATACTACAAATAAGCCACCCCCTCCAAAAGCCAATGGACCCATTTCTGTCGAAATTGATAATTTGCTTATCTATTTCTTTGCGCGGGGGGCAACAATACTTTTGAAGTGGCTATGGTTCTTCAAGGCCCTTTGATTACCCGGCTGTATACGGATAACCTTTTTTTATATGAAGCAAACTTGTTTACTGTTATTTGGATACACTACACTGATAGACAATCTAAATAAAATAGTTTTGTTATCTATAATTTTAGTACTTTTGATAAAGACATTGTTACATTCTTCTTAGTGAGCATTTAAGTTATCTCACAATAAATATTTTAATATTGAGTAATGTTTTTGTTTTTGCTTTCTATTACATCAGATTGCCTGCAGTCTGGAATAAACATAACTATAAAGTTCAACCAAAACTACCAGAAATGAGCCATCACAAACACGTGGGCAAAAATGTAAAAAACATTTAGAATTACGGGAAGGCCACGCTGTAATCTAAATGATAAAATAAACAAAAATGAGCTAGAAAGATTTAGTAACGAAACAAACCACTTTTAATTAAAAATAAATGTAAAATAAGAAATGAAAATCTGTTGGTTCTAGCGTACGTCACTGAATTCTTAGCAACGTGAAATTTGCACTCTTATCTTATCTCACCCCGGGTCGTATTTGTTTATTCAGGTGTGATTACGAAAATGAGTCATTTTTTGTATTTACGGTTGAAGTATAGGAAAAATCATGAATATGACTGACAAAATGTAAAAAGTATGCGTTTTAAAAACAGAACTTGGTATGTAATTTCACCTAAAGTCGTCTATTAAAAAAGTTAAGATTAAAGTAAATATTCCATTCCGTTTCTTGACAACAATGTTACAAATTCGAAATAGGGAAGTTTACATTCGTTATGTGAGCTGATCAACACACTCGAATTCATTTGACATGAATGCGAATTGAACGTGTAGCCCAATGATTCAAATCAGTTGTTCTTTTGAACGGAATCAAATCTGAGTTGAAATGTGCTCAACATTTGTATTTCAAAATGGCGACTAGTAGATGGGCAGCAGTAGATAGGCTATGACAGTTCTAGCGCAAAATCCCATGTTATTTTAAAGGGGCCTCAAAGTTAGCGAAAAGATCACAAATCCAAGATGGCGTCGGCTCGCGACTCGAGGTCATCCGCGACTCGGTCCGGCGCACCACAGCGCACACCTGTGTAATATCTTGACATCTACGCGATTTCATGTTAAGACAAGCTTGTAGAGCTATTATAAATACAGCAAACGTAGAGGGGTTTGTAGCATTGTTATTTTAAACTTCAAACGTGTTTAAATTGTATTGAAATTGTTTATATTATTAATAAAGTGAAAAGTGTATATATTGTTTCTAAGTGTTAACAACAAATCAAGGTAACCTTTATCATTAGTTTTATAACTTTCTTTTCTAAATACTATTGCATAACTATTATAAATATTATAAACATTATTAGAAACATAGATCCGAAATATCAAATTAGAAAATTATATTAGTTGAAGCCTCTGTAATATTACGTTTTCAATAAATACTAGATATAATTAATCAGCTTCATTATAAATTTAATAGAAAGCATTAAATTTTTTTGACCTTCAAGCCTTTCACCTATACAATAATTTAAACGTTATTTAATTAAAGTACTTCAGAATAGTTAGTTAGCTACTCCCTTCTATCCCCATGAGTTTAATAATAATAATATTAACAGATATCTCTCATCATAACACCTCCTCGCGGTCTAGGACATTAGGGCGCGCCACTAGGGTACGGCCATTAGAGCGCGAGGACTCTAGGGCGCATTAGCCATTAGGGCGCAAGGACAGTAGGGCGCGAGGAAATTTAACGATCAATAAATATGGAAACCATTTATTAGTAAAGTTTAAAAATTTAATACAAAAATATTATTGCACAACACATAGTGAATAAATAAAAACACGAACAGTACTATTTAATAGATGTACTTTTAATAAGAAAACATCAATTATTTCGGAATAATTACCGGCAGCATAAATTTAAATGAAACATTTTGGATTATCTTGTAACGTATGTTAGAATCAAAGTTTATAGGTATATTAAAAATGTGTGCTTTATAAAAATTTTTAAAAATTTTGAAAAAGTGTGTTTTTGATAATTTTATGTAAAAAATTCAATATTTCGAGAGTTATCAAAATTAAGCGCTGAAAACGCTTATCTTATAGCGGTTAATTGTAAAAATTCTTGTTTGTTGTGTAACATAAACTATCCCAATTTTATGTTATTATTTCCAATTTCTTTAACTTTGAATTTAGGGTATTCATGGTGATTATACCTAAGTAAAAGATAAGAGGGATAGATTCTCAATATTAACAAAAGTTACGAAGCTAAATTCTTGAAGTTTTGAAGATAATAATTCATGTATATTTGCTAGACTTTTACAGCCTTCCTGACCCTTCCTTCTTACTATTGTGTTTTTAAGATACCATGACGGAATCCGACTGCCCCGGTCTCGTTTTTATTATGCTTCCTTGACCAACTGAAAGATTTTTGTCAATTTTTTGTAACTTGTTTTCAACAAAATATATTACTATATAGTACAAGATTTGAAAATAAATAGTTTGTAGGAGTATTTAGCAAATCTCTTCAGTGCAGTTACTGAGTTACCACTTGTTAAAGGTTACATGAAATTATTTGCGCACAACTAAGGTCCAAGAAAGACTTGTTGATCTATCAAATATCTCAATAGAATGTGAAATACTATTAGATATCTTAGACTTTCATGATGTAATAAAAAAGTTTTCAGAACTCAAAGCTAGACTGTTGAGGTTTTATAAAAACAGGTGTTTAAGCAGTTTTCCTAAATTTTAAGTTTTTCAACAAGTATAGTGTATTTTATTTATGACAAAATAAAAGTAAATAATTGTAGGTATAAAATATATGTACATAAATATTCCTACTATGTGAACTGTTTCGTTTTTCTACAATTTGTACGTCAATTAATATAAATATTAACATTATTATTATTAATTCCTCATTTCCTTCATTCACATGTTATAAAATAATATACATTATGTTGTTTAATTTGTACAATACATTTGTACAATTCTTGAGTCTCATTCTGGTGGTATAGAAAGTTCAATTTAAGTATTGCAAACACGTATAAACATACGAATGCCAAACAATCTAACTTAATTATATAATGGTTGTTTCTCAAAATAATTACTAATATAATTTAAGATCCAAATAGATCATATTTTATATATGTAATCTCTTTTATCAAAAAATATATATTTATTATCCTATATAAAAGGAACACCCAAATTACATGTTGAAAAGAAAATCTGCCCTTTTGACGATTACATGGAACAAATAAACTATCTAGTGACATGAATGGTCCATTTTGTAATATTATAATATAAAGCATTGTTTGAAAAGTTGACGTTAAATGAAACTCGAGCAGATTCCCTGGTTCATAAACTTTAGTGAAAAATATATACAAGGTTTTATGTACAATGACACTGCTATTTCTTTATTAGTTGACGTTACATACATTGTTTGTTTTTCTAAACTAGGTAGGTCGATCAGGGCCATATTCGTCTTCTTTTTTAACTGCTGTATTTTCAACATCCTCCCCGGGCGGAAATTGGTCGATTTCAAGAGGATACAATAATTGTACCGGTCGTCGCAGTCGATCTCCATTACTGACTTGTACTTCACATGCTCTTATGCGTTTGTCGCGTCCTTGATATACGCTAGTAATTCGCGCCATTTTCCATATCAGTCGTGGTTGCTTTTCGTCATGAACCAAGGCTATATCTCCGATCTTAAATTTGCTTGACTTGGTGGCTTCTGTATGATGTGCTGATCGTAATTGCTGTAAGTAATCTACGCACCATCGATTCCAGAACTTTAAAACAACCTGTTCTCGAATTCTCCATTGGTTCAGGATATCGTTACGTTGGATTATAGGCAATTTTGTATCGATAGTCATGCCAACATCATTATAACCAATTAGGAACTTAGAAGGGCTTAATACAGTTAAATTCGATGGATCATCGTCAATATATGTTAGTGGTCTTGAATTAACGGTAGCTTCAACTTCTGCTAAAACAGTCTGTAGTTCATCATAATGAATACTTGCTCTTCCGAGCGTAAGTTTTAAGGCAGATTTAATCGTTCGTACTAATCTCTCCCAAAAGCCGCCCCACCATGACGCTCTTTCAACGATGAAATTCCACTGAATATAATGCTTCGAAGCAAACTCTTGAACTTCTTTATTTGTGAGGATCTTAGATAATTCCTGAAGCTCTCGTGACGTACGTTTAAATGTTTTAGCATTATCTGAGTATATGACGCTGGGAACACCTCGTCGTGCTATAAATCTCCTGATACCCCGAATGCAGGATTCCGCAGTTAAGTCAGGTACTAGTTCTAAATGAACTGCTCTTACTACAGCACATGTCAAAAGCAGTATATAGTATTCTGACGTATTACCACTATCATAAGCATAAAGTGGTCCTGCAAAGTCAATACCTGTTATTTTGAAGGGATTTGCCATCGTTAGACGGTTTCTTGGTAGTGGAGCGAAAGGTTCGTTGCCAGGTTTGCCTTTGAGACGTTTGCATTTTACGCATTTACCTATCAAAGATTTTATTCGTTGTCTACCTTGGATTATCCAGTATCTTTTTCTAACAGTAGCAAGAGTAGCGTTAACGCCACTGTGGCTAGTCGATTGATGTGCTTTTAAAATGATCAGATTAGTAAAAGTTGATTGTTTTGGTAAGATGGCTGGATGTCTTACTTCATATGGTAAATCAGCTTCTTCTAATCTTCCGCCTAGACGCAAAACTTTATTTTCATCCAAGAAAGGGCTCAACGTTAAAATCGAAGAGTTAGTATTTAATACCTTTGTTTGTTCTAACTTAGAGATTTCTTCCTTAAGTTCTTCTTCTTGAATACATCTTATCCAATATATTTCTGCTTCGTTAATCTCTTTCACCGTTAATATCCCAGTCAATTTATTTTCTTTCTTGACGTTATTCAAAAATCTTCTTACGTAAGCCGTTACTCGAAACATTTTGTCGCAATTACTGTATTTTTTAAGAGAAAGGATTTGTTTCAAGTTAGACCTATTTTCTTTAAGTTCCACAAAAAGATTGATACGGTATGGTGTTTCAGTAATATCAGTAAGTTCATCGGTAGGCCAAAATTCTGAATCTTGTCTAATCCATTCTGGACCTTGTAGCCATGCTGAAGATTCCATTAACTTCTTGGCAGATATTCCTCTTGTTAACAAATCAGCGGGATTTTCTTTTCCCGGGCAGTATCTCCAATTTCCAGAACTCTATTTATTTCGTTGACTCGATTTTTAACGTATGGCTTCCAATTTTTAGATTTGCCTTTTATCCAATATAAAGAAATTTTAGAATCAGACCATAGAAATACATCTTTAACGTTAAGCGGTAAATTTTCCAGAATATATTTCTGTAATCTGGCTGCACACAAAGCGACTGTTAACTCTAATTTAGGTAAAGTAAGTGTTTTATCGCCGTTTTGATTAATAGGAGTTATTCGATTTTTCGACATTATAAATTGATGTTCATTAGATGACAAACATTTTAAATATGCCACTGCTCCATACGCATGTAGGCTTGCGTCAGCAAATACGTGTAATTCAACTTCATCTGAATTTGATTTTAATAAACACCGCGGTAACGTTAAATCTGCTAACGTTGAGACTTCGGAACACCATAACTGCCATTCGTTATCGAAATCTTTAGGCAAGATTATATCCCACTCTACTTGTAGTTTCCAAATATTTTGTAAAAGAATTTTTGCCCGAACGGTGAAAGGACCTAAAATACCAAAAGGGTCGAATATTTTAGCCATGGTCTGTAAAACGTTGCGTTTCGTTGACAATTGGTGAATACTTTCATTGATAATTGAAGATACATCAATAGATACTTCATCAGTAACAGTATGCCAATAAATTCCAAGCACCTTTTTATTTTCAGATACGCTTGACTTTTGACAATCTTCGGAAAAACGTTTTAACATATTTGGATCGTTAGAGTACCACTTTCTTAAATTCATGTTTGCTGAAGTCATCATTTGGCGCGATAGTTCATAAAGCTCTAGTGCTTCTTCGGTAGACTTTAATGCCACAACTAAATCGTCTACATAAAAGGAATTTAGTAAAATATCTGCTATTTTTCGTCGTTCGCTAGGTTGTTCCAAAAGATGTTTTCTGATTGTAACGGCCAATAAAAATGGACTCGAAGTTACACCAAAAGTTACTCTTTTCATTCTATAAGTTTTTAACGGTGGCAATTCGGATATAGAAGTAATTCTTTTTCCGATGGGTTCTTTATACCACAAAAAACGATGAGTATCGCGATCTTGTTTGTCGAGTGATATTTGCAGAAATGCTTTTTCAATATCAGCTATCATTGCTACGGAACCTAGTCTAGAGTTCATTAAAATTGCAAGTAAATCCGGAACTAGATTATCACCTGTCATGAGCTTTTCGTTAAGCGATGGAAACCCAGGAGCATGCGCAGATGCGTTAAATACGTCACGCAACTTGGTAGTTTCTTTATCTTCGCGATATACTGGCCGATGTGGCATGTAATATACGCAATCACTAGCAACGTCATTTACCACGATTTCAGCGCAATCGTTTTGTAAATATTCGCGGATTGCACAATCATATTCGTTAAGTCTACCATATTTACACAATTTAAATGTTAAGTTTTTCACATGTGCCAAAGCACCGGTATAGTTATTGTCCAAATTTTTGTCCTCGGTTTCCCATGGTAGCGACACTTCGTAACGATCGTTATTAAATTGAATGTGTTCGTTAATTTTATCGGTAATACAGTCCGACTTTTCATTTGAAACAACACCAATTGTTTCTAAATCCCAGAATTTCTTAATATCGAAACTGAGATTACTAGTATCACAGGAAACTTGTGTATTAAATACATCAACTACGTTAAAGTTTACTGCAAAATCCCATGATAGGTTTGAGTCACTTATACCATGGAGAGTCCAACCGAACTTTGAATTTACGGCAGTTAAATTTTCTGAGAGACGTTGGATCTCACCTGTCACAATTTTCCAGTAATTATCTGCTCCTACTAAAATCGTGATACCTTTATGGGTCAAACAAAGATCAGCGTTAGTATCTGCCAAGTGATTTGTCAAAGCAAAATTATTAATGACAGGTTCTTTTAATGAGGGAGGTATTAAGGAGTCAAAACATATTTCTGGTACTTCAACAGCATTAATTAAAATGATGTCTTCGTTAAACTGGCTTCTTAAAGGTACTTGCACACGATTGCAAAGTCGGGCAGGAGAGCGAACTGTACTTCCAAACGGTAAAATAGAAACCTTATGTGTTCCAATAACTGATAAATTTAACTGACGTGAAACATCTTCTTTTATAAATGAAAGTTGACTCCCTCCATCCAATACTAAACGAATAAAGGCATTATTACAAGAACTGTTAGGTATAAATGCACAAGCAGTTTGGAGGTAAGCATTATCAATTCGGCCGTTAGTGAATAAATTCGTTGTATCGTTTCCATTAGGACTTGGCTTAGTGTCGTAATTGGTACTTTTAGTACTAGTTGATATAGATTCAACATTAGAAGGACGTCTACTATAGTTAGGGTCACACATGGTAGTGACATGTCGTGAATTGCATTTGGTACACCGAATATCTTTAGTTTTAGAAAACTTGGAATTGTGGTTAGATAAAGTACACCTGAAACAGCGATTATTTTGCTTTAAAATGTTCTTTTTCTCGGCCAAACCCATATCAGCATTACAGTCTTTAGTTATATGAGTTTTTGCTTTACAAAACAAACAACACTCTCTTACGTTAGTAAATAATCCGGCTGCTGTGCAAGTTTCATTTTTCCGTTTTGGTACATTATAAGAAACACGATTAAAGTCTTTACTTTCACTGTTTTCTCCTATATACGATTGTTCTAAAGAATCTACTTCTATTTTAATAAATTGTATCAAAGCCCTTATTTGTTTATTGTAGTCTATTACTCCATCGTTGGCAATTTCAGAACCAACACTAAAAGTAGCATCAATACAGTTTTTTGTTTTCATTTTGTTAAACTGGACTCGTAAATTATACTGCAAAGCCTTGAAAATAAGAGATTTGACCATAAGTCCATACTGATCAGCTGATACACCAAGAGTTAATAAAGATCTCGTTATAGTTGATGCAGTATTATATAATTTACGAAGTGATTGAATGTCCCTATCGTATTTAACCGGTGAGATAGTTAGCAGCTTTTGAATATAGGATTCCACTATTCGTTCGGTATTTCCATACTCTGACTTAATTAAGTCGATCGCATCTTGGTAAGAAGCACTTCGAGAGGTTAGGCCTGAAATAGTTAATGCGGCTTGACCAATCAACAGAGTCCTTAGATACATAAATTTGGCACTGTCGTCTAAATCGTTGTTATCATGAATTGCCGAACTGTACTGCTCCCAAAAAGCTGGCCATTCATCGGTATTTCCGTTAAATTTCATTAATTCTAACTTGGGCAATCTTACTTGGAGCTTAGAAGATGTACTAATTGGAATAAAACTACCGTGTCCATTCTGTTCGTTATTCGATAGCAACGGTAGATGCTCACGTCTGGTTTCAGGTTGCGCTTCATTAGGTTGTTTAACTACATGTAATCTCTGCTCTAAGCGCGCTACTATCTCCACTGCTTTATCGTTATACTCAACAATCTTCTGACATTCTTCTTCCATCTGATCTTCGTTAAATGTAGAGGAAAGTCGTTGATCAACATCATTCAAACTCGTAGAAATGGCCTTAACTCTAGCAATCAGCACCGATAATTCTACAGCTTCCACTTGGTCGAATGTTAAATATTCCTCTGCGCTATTCACTATCTTCGTAAGTTGTGTACGGTACGTTCTACGAAGAGCGAAATCCATATCTTTTTCAACTTATACCTATATAGAATCGTTGCACTGCGTTGTACGTAAAAAAACCGAGCGAGTTTTACACTACCACCACGAAGAGGGTCCCGGGTTTCGGCATCAATTTGAAAAGTTGACGTTAAATGAAACTCGAGCAGATTCCCTGGTTCATAAACTTTAGTGAAAAATATATACAAGGTTTTATGTACAATGACACTGCTATTTCTGTATTAGTTGACGTTACATACATTTTTTTTTTCTAAACTAGGTAGGTCGATCAGGGCCATATTTGCCTTCTTTTATAACTGCTGTATTTTCAACACATTGCCCTGCAACGAGTGCCATTCCATTCATCATGTAAATTATATGTATCACAACTTACTATTTCGCGCCGTAATGTCCACGCTCCCTAATGTCCTTGCGCCCTAGTGTCGCTCGCCCTACCGGCTGCGCCCTAGAGGCCACGCCCTAGTGGCCGCGACCTAATGTCCGGCTCCGCACCTCCTCGGTATATACATCGTACATAAACTCGATCTTGCATCTTATCAAAACTAACTAAAGTTTCTCAGTCGATATGTATCAGGTAGAAAAAAGGGTCACATTTGTAGGCAGGTAATAGCTACGGTACTCTTAAAACGCACCAGTCTATCAAATACTATCAAATAATTGCAATATTACAGATATCATTTCCACATATCTTTCGTAAAATTCAGTTTATCCACAAAGAAAATTAATTAGTTTGACAACTCTTCACGTTAATAAAGGATAATTTATTATATACTATTATACATTCAACACCAGGTGATCAGTTTTTATCAACGATTTAAAAAGATTTATTAATTTATAGTTCGAATACGAAAACAAAACGTATTATTGTATGTGTTATGATGATATACAACGGGTCTATTAACGAGATAAATAATAATGATAATTAATTTGTAATGCCTAATAAATATGATCGTTTTTAAAGGATAAACTATTTAATAAAGCTATAAACGATAAAAATTATCGAAACAATTCTCAGATAGATTAGCATTTTTGCCTGTCTGAACAAGATATTAGATAGGTCATTAACGCAGATGTTTACCTCGCAGGTAGGCGGATATCATAATATTATAAGCATTATTTATATAATTATAGTATTTTTTTATTTAAAAACTCATTTTAACCGTTGAGTTCTAACAAGATTTGATACACTCAGCAAACGGATTGACCGTCTTAAAAATGGCAACTTTACAGGAATAATAAATATTTACGTCAACACAGTAATATGAGATTGATTGATCATATAGTTGATATATTAATTAGCTACATTTTTCTCTTCCACAGCCGATCGATGAAATGAAATAGGTCTAAAAGATGCAGCCATGAAGGAATCTATATTGCGGACAAAATATGTTCTCTTTCAATTAAAACAATCTGATTAATTTATATATTTAACAGGTATAAAAGCCTCTTGCATTCAGGTAGCGCTAGACTATATCCCATTCCAACCTTTATCTTTTCCCCATCTTTTAAATTCATAAAAAGGTGTTAAAATAAGGTTTCCGCATAGCATTTTAATATATGAACGGAACTGATTTATGTATCGTATTATTTACATTCCACCTTATTACATCCAGTAACTCGGTAATTTTTTCTCAGCTTTCAGCTGTTTTCTCAGCGGGACGTGTAAACGGGATATAGAACGAAGTTCTAACTCTAGATTTCTGTCTCAGTGCAGCAACTGAACGCGTAACACTTACCTCTCATCGCATTCATATTTAAACGTCTACAAGAAAAAAAATATGTCATTCGCCACTCAGCTTATTGATAATCAATAGAGCACTGGAAAAAGAAACATCTATAGGGGTTAAGAATCATCTGTCAACCTGCCTGGGTCAAGCGAGATCATATAGGGAGATTATTAAAACCTTAAAAACCGTAGGTGGAAGCAATAGTCAGCGAAAAGAGACAGCTCGCGATCGCGTGAAGTGGGCTGATATGAAATCAGCATTTAAGGGACGTATGCGAACTGCTGCAATAACTAACACCAAGCATATCGAGCCGAAGGCTTTCATGCAGGACTGCTCGACCATTTTTCAGAGACGTATTCTGAATACATTGAAGAAAGATGACTCATTAAAAGTGAACACAGCTTTAACAGGCGTGTTCGAAGTCAAAAAAGGGGATACTATTATAGAAGAAATAAAGTATATAAACACCAAAAATGCAGCCATATACCGAGACAGTAATTTAGCCCAATGGTTCAAGATAAATTTTCAAGATCCTATCCTTAAGGATCTCGAAGAGTTTCAAGTAAGTATAGAAATTGTAGAAAGTTAGAAATAAACTAACGCACGCATATTTCTTTATCTAGCAAAAGGAAAGCGGGTGGACGCTAAAAACAATAATCAACCTCCAAGTTAACATCAACAAGTTTACCCCGCAACTAGGCTCAACATATTAAATCTGAAGATCAACATAAAATCACATAATACTTGAGGTCCTCTACTAGTGCCCGAAGAGATACAATACTTGTTTAAAAGTGCTTAAAATGTATATAATTTAGATAATAATTATTCTCATATTTATCGTGTGTTAATAAAACCCAACAAATGTTTTATTGTCTTTTATTTTATTTTTATGTTTTATTTTATAAGTTACTACAAGTCTACGACTAATCAACTTATGCACAGCATTCGATGACCTAGTGCTGCAAATTAATCTGATGAAATTCCATCCGGAATATAAAAACAATAGTGCTCGCCCAGGATTCGAACCCGGGATCCCTCGCACCTAAAGCGATAATCATACCTTTAGACCAACGAGTCAGTTATATATGGAAAAATTTTGCTTCGAGAAGATTAGTATGTTTCTCATTACATCTGAATAATATAAAATATAGAACCGATATAATTTTAGTATATTCAGAATGTTCACTGATGTATGTTCGATATCTGTTTATCGTATGTGCTTTAATATTATTCGAAGAAATCTTAATACCTCTGGTATAAATCTTCCACTTGAGGATTAGCTTGCGGAATACGTTGCATTGTCTGTAAGAATGTATTAGTAACTGTCAGATTGTTCTTCGATCAGCCGATTGAATGTCTTGTAAGGTTTGTTTTGCCAAATATTCTATTCAACACTGTAAAATTGTATAATACATAATAGCAATATTTACTTTCACGCTAGGTACTCACGTAATTGCATTACTCGAATTAAATCGTATAATAAATAAATCTGTTAATAATGTTGTGTATAAGGGCAAAGCGACCTATAATTTTAGCTAAAACATTACGTCAAATTTTGAAAATGATTGTACCAAGATCGGTTCTATATTTTATATTATTCAGATGTAATGAGAAACATACTAATCTTCTCGAAGAAAATTTTTTTCCATATATAAATGGCTCGTTGGTCTAAAGGTATGATTATCTCTTTAGGTGCGAGGGGTCCCGGGTTCGAATCCTGGGCGAGCACTATTGTTTTTATATTCCGGATGGAATTTCATCAGATTAATTTGCAGCACTAGGTCATCGAATGCTGTGCATAAGTTGATTAGTCGTAGACTTGTAGTAACTTATAAAATAAAACTTAAAAATAACATAAAAGACAATAAAACATTTATTGGGTTTTATTAACACCTGATAAATATGAGAATAATTATTATCTAAATTATATACATTTTAAGCACTTTTAAACAAGTATTGTATCTCTTCGGGCACTAGTAGAGGACCTCAAGTATTATGTGATTTTATGTTGATCTTCAGATTTAATATGTTGAGCCTAGTTGCGGGGTAAACTTGTTGATGTTAACTTGGAGGTTGATTATTGTTTTTAGCGTCCACCCGCTTTCCTTTTGCTAGATAAAGAAATATGCGTGCGTTAGTTTATTTCTAACTTTCTACAATTTCTATACTTACTTGAAACTCTTCGAGATTTTTAAGGATAGGATCTTGAATATTGATCTTGAACCATTGGGCTAAATTACTGTCTCGGTATATGGCTGCATTTTTGGTGTTTATATACTTTATTTCTTCTATAATAGTATCCCCTTTTTTGACTTCGAACACGCCAGTTAAAGCTGTGTTCACTTTTAATGAGTCATCTTTCTTCAATGTATTCAGAATACGTCTCTGAAAAATGGTCGAGCAGTCCTGCATGAAAGCCTTCGGCTCGATATGCTTGGTGTTAGTTATTGCAGCAGTTCGCATACGTCCCTTAAATGCTGATTTCATATCAGCCCACTTCACGCGATCGCGAGCTGTCTCTTTTCGCTGACTATTGCTTCCACCTACGGTTTTTAAGGTTTTAATAATCTCCCTATATGATCTCGCTTGACCCAGGCAGGTTGACAGATGATTCTTAACCCCTATAGATGTTTCTTTTTCCAGTGCTCTATTGATTATCAATAAGCTGAGTGGCGAATGACATATTTTTTTTCTTGTAGACGTTTAAATATGAATGCGATGAGAGGTAAGTGTTACGCGTTCAGTTGCTGCACTGAGACTGAAATCTAGAGTTAGGACTTCGTTCTATATCCCGTTTACACGTACCGCTGAGAAAACAGCTGAAAGCTGAGAAAACAGCTGAAAGCTGAGAAAAATTACCGAGTTACTGGATGTAATAAGGTGGAATGTAAATAATACGATACATAAATCAGTTCCGTTCATACATTAAAATGCTATGCGGAAACCTTATTTTAACACCTTTTTATGAAGTTAAAAGATGGAGAAAAGGTAAAGGTTGGAATGGGATATAGTCTAGCGCTACCTGAATGCAAGAGGCTTTTATACCTGTTAAATATATAAATTAATCAGATTGTTTTAATTGAAAGAGAACATATTTTGTCCGCAATATAGATTCCTTCATGGCTGCATCTTTTAGACTTATTTCATTTCATCGATCGGCTGTGGAAGAGAAAAATGTAGCTAATTAATATATCAACTATATGATCAATCAATCTCATATTACTGTGTTGACGTAAATATTTATTATTCCTGTAAAGTTGCCATTTTTAAGACGGTCAATCCGTTTGCTGAGTGTATCAAATCTTGTTAGAACTCAACGGTTAAAATGAGTTTTTAAATAAAAAAAATGCTATAATTATATAAATAATGCTTATAATATTATGATATCCGCCTACCTGCGAGGTAAACATCTCCGTTAATGACCTATCTAATATCTTGTTCAGACAGGCAGAAATGCTAATCTATCTGAGAATTGTTTCGATAATTTTTATCGTTTATAGCTTTATTAAATAGTTTATCCTTTAAAAACGATCATATTTATTAGGCATTACAAATTAATTATCATTATTATTTATCTCGTTAATAGACCCGTTGTATATCATCATAACACATACAATAATACGTTTTGTTTTCGTATTCGAACTATAAATTAATAAATCTTTTTAAATCGTTGATAAAAACTGATCACCTGGTGTTGAATGTATAATAGTATATAATAAATTATCCTTTATTAACGTGAAGAGTTGTCAAACTAATTAATTTTCTTTGTGGATAAACTGAATTTTGCGAAAGATATGTGGAAATGATATCTGTAATATTGCAATTATTTGATAGTATTTGATAGACTGGTGCGTTTTAAGAGTACCGTAGCTATTACCTGCCTACAAATGTGACCCTTTTTTCTACCTGATACATATCGACTGAGAAACTTTAGTTAGTTTTGATAAGATGCAAGATCGAGTTTATGTACGATGTATATACCGAGGAGGTGTTATGATGAGAGATATCTGTTAATATTATTATTATTAAACTCCTGGGGATAGAAGAGAGTAGCTAACTAACTATTCTGAAGTACTTTAATTAAATAACGTTTAAATTATTGTATAGGTGAAAGGCTTGAAGGTCAAAAAAAATTTAATGCTTTCTATTAAATTTATAATGAAGCTGATTAATTATATAGTATTTATAGTATTTATTGAAAACGTAATATTACAGAGGCTTCAACTAATATAATTTTCTAATTTGATATTTCGGATCTATGTTTCTAATAATGTTTATAATATTTATAATAGTTATGCAATAGTATTTAGAAAAGAAAGTTATAAAACTAATGATAAAGGTTACCTTGATTTGTTGTTAACACTTAGAAACAATATATACACTTTTCACTTTATTAATAATATAAACAATTTCAATACAATTTAAACACGTTTGAAGTTTAAAATAACAATGCTACAAACCTCTCTACGTTTGCTGTATTTATAATAGCTCTACAAGCTTGTCTTAACATGAAATCGCGTAGATGTCAAGATATTACATAGGTGTGCGCTGTCGCGCGCCGGACCAAGTGGCGGATGACCTCGAGTCGCGAGCCGACGCCATCTTGGATTTGTGATCTTTTTGCTAACTTTGAGGCCCCTTTAAAATAACATGGGATTTTGCGCTAGAACTGTCATAGCCTATTTACTGGCAGCAGAAAGATCTGTTAAATTTGTTTAATTATGTTTATGAAAACACGCGGGCGTGGTCTTGCGACGCATAGCTGAAGCATATCATAGCCCGCACCAAGTAAGACTAAAATAATTGCGTTGGAAAGAAGAGAATGGAAAATAATGGCAGTTGGAGGTCTTAGCAGGAGAGTACAGGTCGAGAAGATGATTAGTTTTGGTGGTGTTTGAGTTTTCTCTGAGGTATCAGTTCTAGAAGTAGAATTTATTCAAGCGAGAGTCTCAAAAGTTGTTCAAATCACTTGTACGATTCTATCATTACAGTAGCGTTTTATTTAATCCGCTTCTTACGTCGGCCAGGTCCGGATGTCCTAACCTGGCCTCCCCTTATTCATCAGTACACACCTCGACTGTACATTCTTGAAATTGGATTTTTTCAAAAACTGTGCCGTGTGATTTTGTTTTATATCTTACAGCTTTAAGCAGTAACGCTTCCTTACTTTAAACATTAACGGCAGTAATTTTCATATAGCGTAATTCTCTCATTCAAAATATTTATTTATATTTTCTTGCAGCATGACTTTTTACTTGTGCCATTCCACCAATATTAATTCTGAACACTGTTGCATAAATGCATTTAGTTTTACTATTGTCTTCGAATTATTGAAATCATATCCGGTCATATCCCTTATTTCATGTAGATGTAGGATAGCATCTAATTAGTTGGAAAATAATATTATAATATTTATAATACGTAAAATAACACATTCAATACTTACTTAGTGTTATTAATTAGCATTTTAAAATAATTGTTTTCATGACCAGATGATAACATAAATAAGTTATGTGTACTCAAAATGCCATCAAGAAGTAACGTACGGCAAAAAGTCGATTTCAATTTGAAACCATAATAAATCTACCATTTAAGTGATCTACCTTCTTGCACTATTACCTTGTAGGCAACTGATACAGAGTAATTAACAATACCAACATACTCGACAGGTCAGAAAAAGTTACTATTATGTTTATGAAAAGCACGAAAGATTATGGGAACTCAGGTACAAAGAATTTAAATACGCATAAAGATGTTAGAGCAACTGCTATAATAAATTTAATTTGTGATATGCATGAATTAGGGGTAGAACTGGAAGAATATGTGAAGACTTGAATAAAAGCAATTCGAACTACACACGTATGTAAACTGCGAAAAATACAGAAGTCAGAAAAGTCGGAATTTCAACTGATGATTTGTGCATACACTTTGCAATTAACGAACAAGCATAATGTGAAACGAAAGGTGTAAACATATAAATGTTTGATATCAAATGAATGATGTCATGTCAAATGGATTCAAGTGAGTAGATCAGCTTACATGACGAATGTAAATTCACCTCGACAAAATGTCATAAAGCAAAATGATACTTTGATAAACACAACATTAGGCAGACATTTGGTTGCACGTTTCCAAAGTTATAACAAAATTATTATTAAAAATTCATAGATGTGTTAATAGTTATTTAAGTGGCAAGCTTTGTTAATTAATCTTTATGGACGAGCTGTAAAGTCTGGGGTGAGCGGCGAATGAGAGAGCCTCCATAATCCAGTAAGCCCAGTACAAATTGCAAAGTGTGTTGCGTACAAAGTTTTATTTCTACCTTTACACAACTTTTTTTATTAATTTATTGTATATTTTTATAAAAAGATAGTTTATAATCAAAGGGTTAAGACAATTTATTGCTGCCAATATGATACATGATGGCACAATAAATTATTTTTGATATTTTCATGAATTTCCCTACGTAATGCAGCTCGTTCTTGAGCTAGAACAATGAATTTCGATTATATATCTAAAAGTCGGAATTTGTAAGCTACCTACTACCTAGGATAAAAGCAAATTTTCTTTAATAGACTTTCATCATTAGATTTTCGAAAACATTATCCAACATATTAGTCCTTAGTTCTTATAACTATAAGAAATAATATGAAAATCCCATGCTGAATATATAAGAAAGAAGACGTTTTCATTCATCAGACACATCAAGCCGTCATCACGTATCGATGATGTCACACTTATGTAGCACAATTACTCTTACAGCACTGTGGTAAAAGATCGAATTAGCAGGGAACATTAAAAACCACACCTATTAGAGTTGAACCCTACTAAATCGGATAAAATTAAATTTTGGAACGTATATATTCAAAAAATAGGTACTTGCATTTTTAAAATCACCATGCTACCAGACAACACTTGACCTATATTATGTGTAATTGCAGGTTATGCTCGTAACTGTCTGATATTAGGTGGTTCATAGCAATAATCTGATCGTATTTGATGGTTATTTCTTCCACTACTTCATATCGTACATCCCGGTTTTTAAAATATTTGCTGTGTGTGTTGAAGGAGGGTTTGGCCTCAGACTGAGTCTATTAGCCACAAAGTTAAGTTATAAAAAGAGGAATAAACAACTATTAAAACTAAATCGAAATGTTGGATATTTTTATAAATTTAATAATAGCGTCATAAATGCTTTTGTCCAAGGTACTCAACAGGCAACCAATACTAGTAGGCAGGGAAACTTTCATTTGAATCAATTCATCTACAAAATTGTTACAGTAAGTTTTATATTTCTTACAGTGAAAAAACATGATTCAAATCGGCAATGGACGTGTCATCGCAAGTACAAAGAGGACTTTCACAAATCCCAATTTTAAATAGATGTGCTCTAAAGCAACCATGGTTGAGTTTCATTCTAGTAATAAGAGAAGAATATGATCTACTAACATGAAAAGAAGAAATATGTGGGATTTTTTGAGGGAGTTCTGGATGATTAACAAAATAATGATTATTGGATTGTAAGGCGTAAATGGCCCAGCCTTCACGCCATTCCGCCCGAATTTGATCTTTGAAGAAATTGAAAATATCATTAAATGGCTGTACGTTTTTAATTACTTGTAGATTACATGCGTTTTTTGCGGCTTTGCCGACAATTTCATTGCCAAGAATTCCGGTTTGGCCCTTCGTCCATATGAAATTAATTTTGGTTTGTTTTTTCTTTAAATTACATAATATAGTTTTAATATTGATGATAATATGTTTATTATATTGTTTATAAGAGGAGCCTTCAATTGCTTGAAGAACAGATTGGGAGTCTGAAAGTATAGTTACATTTGGCAAATTATTGGCATAGCACCATTCTAAAGCAGATTCTATGGCTACTGCCTCCGCAGTAAATACAGAACAAAAATCTGGAAGTCGATATTGATGAACATCTGAAAAGTTAGCAACATAAAAAGCACTACCTGTGTGGTTTCCAATCTTGGAACCATCAGTATAAATGCAAATTCCACTATTGTTATCATGCAATAAGGACTTAAGGAGAGTATTATTCAATATACCGAAGTCTGAATAAAGCGGATATTTAACTGTAAATTTGGAAGTTATGATATGAAATGATTCTGTAAATAAAGGATATTTATCGCACGCTATTAAATATGTATTAAACTTACTGGTATCCATGTAGGAACTACCAGTCTTGACAATAGGCCCCAGCTTGGCTGAATATTGGATAACCAAATGTCGTTATTTCAACATTGGTCGAAGCCTAGGCCAACCTTCACATCCCACGCCTCGGCTGTTTTGTCGTGGCCCAAGGGTCAACCAACGCCTATGTACCAATGCTGGGCTCTCTAATCTCTGCCCAAGTCAGAGCCAACATTCAGCGCCCTAGTCTCGGTTTCTTACTGTTTGCCCAAGCCCCAACCAATGCTAGTGTTTTTAGACTTGGTTTTTTTACCCTTGAACCAAGTTTGGGCCAATCTTCACATATTCTACCAAATCAAGCTTGTGAAGTTTTCTGTATTTATTATATCAGCTAGTAATTAATTAAGAGAAAAATATGAGAAAAGTTAAACTAAAATACCTACATAGATTATAATTATTATTACTAAATATAAATTCAGCTTTCAAATTTTTGCGCGCTTCGTTCCTTCGAAACAAGCACATACATGAAAAGTCAGTAACGAGGCAGCTACAAGGGGAAGCCTTTACCGACGTATTAGTCAGTGTTCATCCGCCTACCATGAGTGATGTTACGTTTAACCGTTTTGTAATATTACTAACACATTCTCTGCCACCTATTTCTTTTATGAGTTTGCTCGGTGCCGAACCAACTTTCTTTTTTAAATTCATTTTTATTCAAAGTTTAAGGACTGTTGGTGATGTTTAAAGAATAATATTCAAAAAAATATATATTTTTGAAATTTAGAAAAAAGACCGCGATGCCGGCATATTGTAATAAATTTAATCCAATATACCGCCAACCGCCTACCGCCTTTGATTACAAAATGTATTTTTATACAAAATATACAATAAATTAATAAAAAAATGCTAATAAAAGTGGAAATAAAACTTTGTACGCTTTGCAACTAATCTTTACTGAGCTCACTAAATTATGGTGACCCGCTCCTTCGCCGCTCCACCGCACACTTTCCAGCTCGCCTGTAAAAATTAATTTACAAAGCTTGTCAGTAAATAACTATTTTAATGCATATAAAATCTAATAAATTTACCATCTGACTTGCTACGTCGTTTTATAGTACACTTAGAATTTATTCTTCAACTAATTAAAATTTAACAGCAGTATTCAAAAACCAAGAGAAAATATAGTGAGACAATAATGTCTTTTTCTATGTGCCTGCCAATTTTGGTTGAAGTAACAGCAAGTCCGCTAGAGAAACTTGCCTATAAAGCTCAATACAAGAGTGTCCGCGGCAGCCGCGTTGTGGGCATATGACGAAATATGGAATGAACGCGGTAAACGCGTTGCCGGAGGTGAATGTGTTAATAAAATAATGTATATGAAATAAAAAGTGTTTATTTAAAAACAAAGCTACGCTAATAAGAATAAATACAACTTTTAGTAGTAAAAATTAAACTTGTATGCTTGAAAACAATTTTTTAAGTCACTTTTTTTTAATTTATTTGTTAAACACCTAAAATATTATTAATTTCGTATAAAATGTTACACAGTAGCCGTACTGTGTCCGACATATAACAAAAATGACGCAACGCATTGCGTAAATTATAGATGAAAAGCACCATTGGACACAGCATATAAAATACATAATATTAGCAAATATTTTCAGCCTTGAGTTTTCACTCGTTGAATGCATACGGCTTTTCACGTGAGTGCAGATAAATTATAAATAAAGTATTATTTACTTTACAAAGCGGTAGAATTTTATAATCCTTTAAATTTCACCAATATCACTTGCACAATAATGCCCCTAAATTCACTTAACACGGTATCTCAAGTACATAGTATGTACCTACAAAATACCTCACGAGTTATAGATGAAGAATTGTGAACTATTGTTGTCGATGCTGAAGTTATAACATTTGTTTATTACCTAAAGTTCATGATAGTTATGTGTACTTAAGTTTGCAATATCCTTTCCTTAATCTATATATTTAAAACACAAGTCTTATTTTTGTTCCAGTTCGTTTGAGAGCTCCACCGTGCCGATCTAAGCGATTTTTTTTAAATTGAAGCTTTCGCTGTGTAGATCAGTCAACACTATTTAATTTTTGTATTTTTTAATGTTTATATTTTTTATTTAAACAAATATAAAATGTTTAATTTGAGACGGGCGAATCGGACATTCACTAGGGGCGCCCTCCCACTTTTTACGGTGGTGAGTCTTGTAAGTACTCCCGCTTATAAATATAAAAGGGTGATGCAGCAGTCCACTTCAAACATTAATAAGCGGTTAATATGGGGTTAATGTTAAAGAATTGTTAGGTTACGTAGACAAAACCCGCATAGTTGAAAATTATGGACAACAGGCGAATTATTATACAAATAATAGCTGATAGCAATTGCTTATTTAGAGCAGTTTCATATTGTTTGTATAAAAAAATTTCCAACACTATGTTTATGTCATGTTTTTGAAATATGTACTAACAGACGTTTTCAAGAATGTTTTAAACAAGATCGATTTTTAATTTTATTCTTATCATTTCGTAAGGTAGAATTTCCGTATGTATGTATGTAGATAAACTGGCGGGGAGGGGTAAGCCAGAGAGGAATATATGTCGGAAGATAAGAAAGTAAGCTGGGAGAGAGTATTGCTAGGATTAAGAATTGTCAACTGGTTATGTTTGGTTGCGTTTATTTAAATAATCACTCGCCAAAATCCAAAGGATTGTAATCACACATCAAAGGTTGTATATAGGGAAATGCTTCAATGCTTTTGACCGTCATGTCTTGACGAGGTTTCCCTAGTAAAGAATTAAACCATGTAATTTCCAAAGAAACGTGCATCCTTTAAAAAGTTACCACGTTTGCACAACTTTATTTCTCAAATGATTGCATTATCCCCAATACAATATTATTGTTAATCCGGCACGAATTTATGCAATTCCCAAGATTAGCGCTGCAATTACGGAACAAAAATGTAATTCCTTTATCTTAAAAATTTAATTAACCATTGAATTTACTTCACAACTCATAAGCCAACAGCACACTGGAATAATTCTTATTGTTGCTACAACAAAATATTAAGTTCTAATTTCAAGCTTTCAAATTTCTGATCGGTAAAACAGAACGGGAAACTCAAAAAGGTATCGACAACACTTGATTCATACTTTTCTAACTGTATACATAAAACTGTAATTTTGGGAACACTAACTAACATAAAATTCCAACGGGAACTTCTGGGAGCGAACCGCCCACAGCTCAGGCACGAAACCTCTCTGTGTTACCCATCCGACTATTAGACTGACTTGGGGATGCAAAAATATTTTTACGCTAATATTTTTTTAAGAGAGAGAAACATGAATATGCTATCAAAAACTGCAATGACACATTTTAAACCAATGGGAAATAAACTTTCTAGAATATTTTGGATCTTATTTATTAAGACGAAGAAATTAAATTCTTACCGGAGGTCTACAAAAAACCAGGATCAGACATACCCTTATCTGTATTTTGTGCAGCATTCAGTTTAATAAACAAGAAATACGCACGTAAAAGGAAATATAAATTTGAATTAAATGCACTTCTAGACATATTATTTCGTCGAAAAATTATTTTATCTCGTATTTTCCTCACAACAACAAATTTCATCTGTGTGAGGACGCTTTGGGATGACCTTTCACATCAACGAAAACACCATTTGATTCAAAATAAAGTCTGAAAGCTTAACCCACGAAAATATACTGAATTGTACAGGGTCGTCCTAAGATTATTTGCAATAAATGCATTTAAGATTGCATTAACGTCGAATCGAGAATTTTAACACGTTACAACTGGCATCTCGTTGTTTCGCTCCACACGTTCACCAAAGCCCTTAATAAGTTCCTTCAGCCTATTGTTAATAGCTCTACCACTAGTATATTTTCTCCTGGACTTTTATTATTTTTTAATTTTTCTATTACTGCCTTTACCCCTTCTAAACCTGGCTTCTATTCTACAGGACTTTCTTCGGCTTGTAGAATGTTTCCTCTTTTATTCCCCCTCTCTGGTCCGTCTCCTACTTCGTTCAAGATCTCTTCAAAATGTTCAGCCTACCTCTCTAAAGTATATAACACATCTCCTATCATGCTGCATTCCTTATCTTTACAGAACATAGGTCTTCCATTGTATCTTATTTTTTCTCTTTTCACTTCCCAATAGAAGTTTCTTATATCTTTGTTAATATAACTATTTTCTATTTTTTTGTAACTCTTGTTCTTTATATTCCCTCTGTCCTCTAATCTCTTCATATTTTGTCCTCGTTTCCTGTGAGTAGATAAAGAATGAGTACTGTGGAGCCACACAACCTTGAACTCTCATTTGACCTCCTTTCACTTTTCAAGCCCCTCCCATTTAGAAGCCACTTCCCCCTCTCCAGGCCACTCCCGTTTTTAAGCCCCTCCTATTTAGAAGCCACTTCCCCCTCTCCAAGCCACTACCCCTCTCCAAGCCACTCCACTTTTTAAGCCACTCCCCCTCTCAGCTTTCCCCCTCTCTAACTCGTCTCTCTGCCCCAAGCCTCTACTTCTCTCTTTGCTTATAATAAAAAAATCCACAAAAAGTTATAAATAATAATTTATTTAGATTAATAATACATAACCTGTAAGCTGTAAAAACAATCCACGAAATATTTCACAATTTTATATTAAACAATAAATTAATAAATTGTTGTAATAAATGTATACCTTTAATCAGAGTTATAAATTATAATTTATTTGTTTAATTTATTTAGATTACAACAATTAATACATAACCTGTAAACTGTAAAAACAATCCACAAAAAAGTATAATTTATTAAAAACAACGAATATACATGAACTACATAAAAAAAGATGCGTTTGCACTGAAATGCAGATAATATGTATTGACCTACTTTCCAACAACCAGTTTGTGTGTATCATCTCTCAACAAATATACATGTTTAATAAAATTCGATTTCAAAATAAACCAAACAATAATTTCTATTGCACAATAAATAAATAAATTGTTATAATAAAATACCTTTAAGAAGCGTTTAAATCGAATGATGCTTCCGCTTCGAAAAGAAATGGTAGAATGATCTACGAACCCGCCAATGTAGTCAGTTATAAAAATTCTGTCTGTACATTGAAGTGATTAAATCACTGGTCGACTAGCTGATTATTATCCACACAAATAAAACATTTACATGCCTGTTTTTTAAATTTCAGAAAAAGAAAACAAATTATGTTAACACATTCTTTTAAATAATGATTTCTCTGATCGTTTGTTGAATTCTTATATAATAAATTTAAAAATTTGCACTTCTATTATTGAATTTTGTTCCAAAGCTACATTTATCACATGTTGTTGGTAATAAAAATTTTTTATAAATTAACTTACTGACAATATCTTCCAAAATATGCGTTCTAAAGAGACAAAATAAAACCTTATTGTGCAAAATCTGATTTCATTTAAATGAAATGTTTTCAATAATTTCGAAACTGGAAAAAATCCAACAATTATAATTTAGTGTTAACACTGGTAATCAATCTAACCACTGGCTACTGGAGACTTGGGAGCCTCTGTAGGTTCTGTGGGCTTGGTTCGTTGGTGGTGTCGAAGTTCACTTCCGGGTTCCGCTCGACGTTGTATTCGCCGCGTTGAAGCTCGAGACAGCTTCACACAGAAGGGGTTCTTCGCTCTGGGACCGGCTTGATATCTCGATATTATTAACCTGCTGGAAGCATGTATTTGACGTGCAACTCGCGAGTGAATTCGTTCACTGTCAGTTAGGAACTGCGCTTATTTAATGATATTCGTTACCATCAGACCGGTTTCGAGTGGAAACCAGGCAACAAAACAGTTTTATGTAATGTGTAAGAGAGCACAAGAAGAAGTGTTCTCTCTCCTGACTTGCCGGACTCATTTTGAAGTCCACCCAAAAGAAACAAAAAAGGAACCGTCTGGGTCGGTTTTGAGAGAAAAGAGAACACAAGAAGAAGCGTCCTCTCTCTCCTTGACTGCCGGACTAATTATAAAGTCTGAAAGAAACAAGAATTCCTTCCACAAAGCTACCTGTTTGGCAGCTTAATTTTTAAAAGACAATAAATTTAATGTTGTTCTTTATTAAATTGCACGTGCGTGTTAGCATTTAATGCAATATTAATTTTTGAAGTTTAAATAATTCATTCATATAATTCATCATAATTAAACGTGTGAATATTTCGTGCATTTTTATTTGATTTTACTGCAGGAATGAATATTATTAACGCATTTAACATATCATTTATAGGTGTGTACCGATTACATCCTAAAAGAATACGCATTGCTTTGTTTTGTTTCACTTGAAGCTTACTTATCGTGTCTTTTGTACACAAAATCAATAACGATATACAATAGTTGAAATGAGGAAAAATAATAGTTTCTACGTTTTAATGCGTTTGATAAATGCATTATGAATACAATTGAAAATGTACACTTTTATTAGGGAATCATTAAATATTGGGACATTGCAAAAATGTCGCTGCAGGCTTTGATTCGTTGGTAAAACGAATATGTATTGACCTACTTTTGAATAACCAGTTTGTGTGGGTAAAGCAATATGTTTAAAATTCCCTTTAAAATAAACCAACACATTTCGCAGTGAAGTCTGATTTAAGATGATTTTTTGAATACTTCCTATTTACTTGTAAAAATGTTGAAGGTTTTTAATCAATTTGCAATTTGTTATAATTGTTAAAAACTGTTTTACTATAACCTTCATAAAATTTCTGAATTTTGAATGTGTTCTAACGATGAATGTCGACGTGAAAGTGAACAAGTGAATCACAAGAAGAAAAAGCGTTCTCTCTCCTTAAGCATTTGTAGCATGTAGATGATTTCTCTCAATCTCTATATATAATCTCATCCTCTGTTTCCATTCAGATAGTTAGTTCTCCAGTGTACAATGGGGTACGAACATCAATGGTCTATTGAACTAAAGACTGGCGCAATTAAGTTTTCTCGTTTTAAAACTCACAATACCGGGTTGTTAATTGAATCATATAAACTGCCCAATATTGTAGAATTAAGAAGCATTGAAGATATAGGTCACACTGTATGTTCATATATAGAAATTTTATACCTAAATGAAGATGGTAATCCAATAAATTCACAAAGAATAGAATGCACGAAATCGGGCAGAGAACATATTCACGAAATATATCTTTTGGGGGACACTTGTCCGTTCGTACTTTTCAAATGTGTAATGTCGTACGTGGGATAGCGAAATTTCTGGTGTGTGGATGGATAATATAGAACGCAACATTTGGTTTAATAGATCATGGTTGCATAATAGTGAACATAGACCGTTTAAGTGGATGATACCGTTTAAATGATGATACTCGAAGTTGGTGGAATTCAAAAGTGCATAACCGTTTTCATGATTGTATATTCCCATTATATACAACATTATCTCGTAGTGCAAATTAGACACGTCTTCTAAAAGGAATACTTTTGCACGAGCGTCGAGTTTAACTCGGACAGGAGTTTTGTGAAGATGTTTACCGAACTTATCCAGAGTCATCGTTTTGAGGTAATGATGATATATGATGATATGGATTACTAATAAGAGCTTCGAAGTAAAATGGAGCGGCTGTAGACGGATATAGCGACGTACTTCTCGCCTTAATCTTATCGCCTTTTCTCAATAGTCTCCCAATTAAGTTGTCAGCAGCACCAACTAGAATACCGTTTACAAACATAATGCATGGTGGTGAGCTGCAAACTTCTTGTACAGTCCCTTCTGTAAACGGTATTGTGTATTCCCGTTTACTGTTGCTACCTTTCAAATTGTAATATTTCGTTAGGTCGGAAATAGTAGGTTCGCTCGACGCAGGCTCGGTGTCCGCCCACATATACATCATTGTTGTGTACCTTACATTTTGTATATCTTCTAATAGGTACACTCTCGAACGAGTGTCGAGTTTCACTCGGACAGGGGTTTTGTGAAGATGTTTACCGAATTTATCGAGCGTCATGATTGCACTAACGTTAGCAGTATTATGAAACGGATCGATACGCGTGTGATGATTTATTCGATAATTTTACCAGCTCTCAATTCATCGATAATATATATGATTTCATTAGTGGGACCGGTGTGACCAGCCGATTTTGAACTTAAAAGGAGTCTCAATCTGTCCACTAATTTATTAGGATCTTTCCAAGGTATAAATTCCACTTGTTTATTATTATAGTTGAGAACGCGCATATCACCACCGCCACGTTTTGGTAATGTGCGAGTTTTCAATCGCGTGACCGGTGTAGTAGGTGTAGACTCGCTTCGGAATCTTGCCCCAGGAGTAGTTAGAAGGGCTCTAATTATATTTGAATATTTCTTTCCGGTTCCGTGTAGCAGTGCACCCTCAATGTAACCTCTTCTGGTAGCATTGGTACGTATAAGAAGGTCCTTATACTTGTGTAAGTCTGATTGAGTGTATCCAATAGTTGCTTTTTTAAATACTAATTCGTAAAAACCAGGAGTGCCTGTATATTTAAAAATTGTGCCTGAGGGTTTTTTAATAATAAAGTCGTTCTCGTCAAAAGTGAGTACGGCGTTTCCGATTAGGTACTGTTGAGATTCCGGATGAAATCGTACTCCATAATGGTGATCGAACTCGTTCTTAGTATCCCTGAACATGTTTTCCATATAAATTTTAGCTCTACCAGAAAAGGTCTCATCTATGTAAGTTTGGAATTCCGGATTGAACCCAACAGCAGCAAGTTGTTCTTTCAATTGATCCAATGTTGGGACCCCAGATTCTCCAGGACTTCTGTTTCAAAAACAGAGATATCAGATGAGGGGACGCTAGTAGTGCGCATTCTTTGAGCGATAGGCGATGATTCGCGAGGCATACCTATTCGTCTTGCGGGTGGAAGTCGTTTATAATATTTTGGAGTCGAGGTAGGTATGGGAGAAGACACTTCCGTTTTTAAGGGTTCTTCTTTCGGAGTTAATAATTCCGTTTTAACTCCGGTTATAAACTCACGCAATGGTTGAGTGCTAGGTTGATAGCGGCGTTGTAGTTCCACTTCTCACCGTGCAATTCCAGACTTGAGACTTTTGTATTTTTGTTTAACATGACGTCGTGCTTTAACCAAGTCTTCTGCTACACGCTTGTCCATGTTTACTAAAACGTTTAGTTCGTGTCTTCGGTATTTATGGTGAAGTAACAGTCGAAACCTTTTCGATAACGCCCCCAATTAAGTGGATAATCTTTGTCGATTACTAAAAAGCCATATTTCTTCTTCCAACAGTGTAAACACAAGTGTTTAAACGCTTCGAAAGTCATATCCCCACTAACATGATCGTTAAATATGTGTTTTAAGTTAGTATTATCCTGCTTAAGAACGACAATGAGATTTGAATTATCTCTTACGAGTTGTTTAGGTATTGCAGAGTATGTCTGACATAAATAAAAACAATCGATGTGTTTATGTCTACCGAAGCAGAAATAATCACGTATGGTGCTTTGACTATCGCAAACTACATCGTCGAAGATAATAACTGAGTTTTGGTTTGCATCCTTAGGTGGTAATATAGTTTCAGAAGAATCGTATTCGAAATAGCCGATGGGTAATGATCGAAATAGCTCGCGCAGATATGCGTATTTTGGTTGATAAAGAGATTTACTATAGACATATACGTTTTCGAAGCGTAAACCGTTTGGATGTTCTAGTAAACCTATCATTAGGTTAGTTTTACCACATCCGGAACTGCCTACTATTATACCGCGTTTGCATCCTGCCCCCAACAATACACTATGTTTAAAAACTTGCGGCGTCGGTGAACAATTATCCCGATTTATAAAAGACAACCTCTGTCTCTGACGCACCAACTTTAACTGCTCCATGTAGGACACGTTGTGAAAGAGCGTATATGGGTAAAGGGTATAAATATATAAAGATGTTGGAACAAGCTTTCAGTCACTCTTCTCCTGTGATAAGAGTAAGGTGTTATGAAACGTACTCTGCGAAAATCGGAGAATCGTCAATCAACTCGTAAGGGGAAGGGAGTGATCGACACTCTCATTAATAAGTTACCGTTAGAATTACATTTACCAGGGTATAACTACTGTGGACCTGGCACCCGTTTACATCAAAGGCTTGCTCGTGGAGACAAAGGAATAAACCCGTTGGATGAAGCTTGTAAAGAGCATGACATAGTCTATTCAAAAACTAACGATGTTGGTGAACGTCATAAAGCTGATCGTATATTAGGACAGAAGGCGTGGACGAGGTTTCGTTCTAAGGACGCTCGTTTTGGAGAGAGAGCGGCTGCGCTTACTGTGGGCGGCATTATGTCTGGAAAAAGAAAATTGGGTAATGGTGTTCGACGATCTAAAGTGAATAGAAGGGGTATTTTAACATTCAACAACGCCATCAAATTAGCTAGAAAACGTATTGGTGGTAAAGTAAAAAAGCTATCTTTAAAACGTTCTGCTCGTCTTGCCCTAGCGGCCTTGAAACGTAAACGTATCATTGCTCCCAAAGGGCGGATTATACCTATCCCTAAACAAGGTGGTTTCCTACCGCTCATTCCTTTATTTGCCGCTCTCGGAGCTATAGGCTCCTTAGGAACGGGAGCAGCTGCGGATGCCAAAGCAGTGAATGAAGCAAAAGCAGCAAAATCAGCTCTCGAAAAAACTAAACGACACAATAAAGCGATGGAGCAAGCGCCTGTAGGAAAAGGATTATATTTGAAACCATACAAAAAAGGATTAGGATTGTATTTACGACCTCCAAAAAACTACCCTTAAAGCTACCACACCGAGCACTGACCAATATCGATCGTAAACCAGTTAGAAATTCCACACTTCAGAGGTATTTTTATGCGAAATGGGTTACCGAAACGTATCCGTAAAAACGAATGTGGAATTGTGAATTTGGATGATACAGATGGGGAAGGTACGCATTGGATATCGTATGTTAAACGTGGTCGAAATATATTATGCTTTGATAGTATTGGTCAGTTAAAACCCCCACTAGAACTCGTTCAGTACTTTAAAAGTGATGGTAGCTTAAACGTTATTCGTTACAACTACGATGCTTTTCAGAAGCTAAATTCGTACAATTGTGGACATTTAGCGCTGAACTTTTTATATGATAACACTCCTTAACATTTCCGCAGTCTTACTGGGAATGTTGAGATGTCTCAAACATTCATCTTCTCCGATAAAACTTCTGTTTTAACTTCTTCTTCTTATAACCCTCCCATATATTTGGATGCTAAAAAACAATGGGTTATGCGTTTGACAAATTTCGAGACGTTTAATACTATTCCGAACGTAACGGATGAAAACAACGTGTTTAAAATCGTTAAAAGAATAATAAAGATACCTACACGGTCATATGAGCTTGCTGATATAGCTCAATACATTAATTCTCAAGTAAACGGTGAGTCTGTTAACATCGAACCGAATCATAACACCCTAAAATCGATTATAAAAGCCGATCACGACATTGACTTTACAGTTGAACACTCTATCGGGACATTGTTAGGGTTTAAGAATAGAATCTTAAAAGCTAAGGAACGTCACATATCTGATTTTCTAGTTAAGATTATCAAGGTTAACTCGCTAATGATAGAATGTAATATAATAACAGGGAATTATATTAATGGCACACCGTCCAATGTGATACATCAATTCTTTCCCAGTGTTCCTCCTGGATTCAAAATAATAGAAGCATCTGAAACTGCACCCTATTTACCAATTAATGTCAACACTATTTCAAACATTACCCTTAAGATATTGGATCAAGACGGGGACTTGGTTAATTTTCAAGGGGAAACCGTGACGATAGGACTTCATTTGAAGAGCGTCGACGATGGTGCTCAAATATAACACTCCTCGATGTTGCACTGATCGATCTGGCTATAAAAGATCGTGCTCGAAACGAAAAATGGTTAGTCAAGCATCGGTCACTACTCAATTGACAAGGGGCAACCGCTTATTCTTGCTAACCTTAGGCTTTATTATCCCAAAATGAATGTACTAAATGTAAACGAAAAAGTGCTCGTCGATAACTCGATTGTTGGAGCTGAATTTCACACTCACCAACCTTATACCACTCGTTTTGAGAATAATGACGAAATTCGAATACCTATTCAAGAGGATATGTCTACTTTGTCTTCGCGTAGTTATCTATATGTAGAAGGTACTGTACTGAAAGAAGATGGTAAACCATCAGCGAGTAGTAAATTTATAAATAATGGTATTGCACATCTTTTTAGTGAGATTCGGTACGAAATGAATGGAGTTGTGGTGGATTCGGTAACAAAAGTTGGTCTAACAACCACCTTGAAAGCTTACCTTTCCCACAATTCGAACGAAAGCGTTAAGTTACAAAACGCTGGTTGGTTTCCGGATGGTACCAGCACCTTGCTAGATAGTAAAGGTAATTTTTGCGCCTGCATACCTTTATCAACACTGTTGGGGATTTTTGAAGACTATGGAAAGATTATTATGAATATTCGTCAAGAATTGGTATTAATTAGAAGCAATTCGGATGTCGATGCCCTAACATCCAACGATGCTAATGAAAAGCTTAAGGTTAACTTGCAAAAAATATATTGGAAAGTTCCACATATTCAACCAAGATTGGCGGAAGAATTATCATTAACAAAATATATTGGGAAAAATATTGACACTCAAGTGGCATTTAGAAGCTGGGAAACTCATATTTATCCCGCTGTACCGCAAACGGATAAGCATAGTTGGTCTATTAAAACATCGACCACTCTGGAAACTCCCCGTTACGTTATCATAGGGTTTCAAACCGATCGTGATGGTCAATTGCAGAAAGATATGAGCGCCTTCGACACCTGCGATATTCAAAACGTGACGGTATTTTTAAATACGGAAAGGTATCCTTACGATCAATTAAATATTAATTATGCCGAAAATCGATTTGCTACTTTATACGAAATGTATGCTAACTTTCAACGATTGTACTATGACAAACCCAATGTACCACTACTGGCTCCTGATAGATTTAAGGCACTTACACCTCTAATCGTCATCGACTGTTCGCGACAGAAAGATTCCTTGCTAGGGAAAGCTGTCGTTCTTCGAGTTACTTTCGAAACCCACAAAAGCATTCCAGCGAACACTACTGCTTACTGTCTCATTTTGCACGATCGAGTATTTACGTATAACGCATTGACGAAGCAAGTACGGCAACTATAAACGAAATCATTATATACATTTATTAGTATAGCAACACGCATCGACCATGCTGTTTGTCGATGTTCAAGGTTTCAAGGCTACCGACACAGACTTTGTGCCCAAGGAATTAGCCGTGTTTGATGGACATCATGTGTCTCACTACGTCTTCAAACCTCCGTTTACCTTTCGCAACTTACCTCTAAAGTTTCGTCAACAAGCTACTTGGTTAATGCATAATCATCATTGTCTCGATTGGAATGAAGGATTCACTCCTCCGTTTATGTTTTCCATAATTCTTCAACGCTTGACTCAGCAGGCGGACACCGTTTATGTGAAGGGGTCTGAAAAGAGCAACTACATTCGACGTTTCGTGTCGCAACAGGTGGTGGAGCTAGAAGAGGAACCAGCTCTTCAAGCTATGTCTCCATCATGCTTTTATCACGTCATTCACTCTGCTTTTGTGCATTAAGTAATGTATACTACTTACATAAACTCATGTAATGGATTGTTCAGAATAAGGTTTTTTTTAAATTCATTAATGGTTTTATTAAAAACAACATATTAATTACAGCATTTATTCATTGGTACTACAAACTAATTTATGTTTGATACATGAATACTCACAATTAAACAAAATTTAACATTACACAATTATTTACATTTATAATTATTTATATACAGTAGACAAACATTGACACACGCTTTTAACATGTTACATTTATTTCATTAATAATAACAAAATTAAATAGAAATGAAATAAAAACAAAATTACAATTCATTCTCTAGCAATTCTATCAATCGACTTAAATCTTGTCTTTGTAAATCGTCATCAATAATTTCCATAAGCATATCTAAATTTTCATTTAGCATTTCTGGAACAATATCAACGTGCCCCCAAGCTAAGGTTTTTGTGGTGCCTGGAATCAAATACCGTTTATCATCTACGGCGGAAAGTGCAATCTTGTTTTTCATTTCCGTATATATGTTATATCCTATATATTCATCTTTAAATTTACCAAGCACCGATTGATTTGGTGGAATTCCGTGCAAGTTATCATTTTTAAAATTTGAAGTATCAAATCTATCCAAGTGCAGTTTTATGTCTTCATAAAAATTTTCCGTGAATACCTCAATTATTAGACTGTCTGTGTCCGTATAAAGTAAGGAAACTCGATCGCCATACAAACGTTTTAGAAAATTATAGTAAAAATCATACATCACAGTTTTCGAAATGTCTAAAATACTAAAACCAACATAAACCGGTTTGTCATAAAGCACTAATACTCGTTCCATTTCCACGGCTACCAAATTTTCCGTAAAAACAGCAGCACTTTTAAAATTAGCTTTAGCAATATAGGATTCGGCACCACGTTTCTTTCCAAAATTTTCAAAATGAGACAACTTTATGTCCACTCTGTTCTCAACATTTTCCATCGTCTTACCAAAGACATGTTATTCATCAATTTAAAAAATCTGTTTCAAAACTGTTTTTAGCTAGGTTTCGTAAACGGGTATTTAAATCTATATAAGACCTCAACCAAGGCGATTGATCAAATTTTAGAATCCTATGAATTTTTGTTAATACTAAACCGTGTTCCAAACACTGTTTTAGATTACGATAATGAATTACGTACTTGGATTTATTATACAAATTGGGGATGAGTCTTTGTTGCTTTTTTCCCGGTGGAGCCATTATCTCGGGACAAAAGGGAAATTCATTCTGCGCATGATGTAAATTCTCACTAATTTTCAAATCCACTTCCAGGACAAAACTTTGGGGGGATTCGTCTGTAATTTGCATGACGTCGAAATCTTCAATTTCTCGCTCTGACAGCCACGTAAAGTTACCACGAGGTAACAATTGTCGCATCGCAAATCCGTAAAGATTCGTGGCATCTAGATACATTATGAAGGAGCTGGGTCTTGAGGGATCATAATTTGGAAGAAATTTGTTATTTGCAATATTTTGCGTCCAACACACACGCTCACCCTCCTCGTATTCCTTTTTTAAAAAGTGTAACATGTCAATATCGGTTAACAACTCAAGCTTTAACATAGCCTCCCAACTCAAACCCGGTGCCGTGAAATATTGTGCCGGATCAAGATTATAGTATTCAAGACACACCGATCGAAAATTCTCAAAAATATCCGTCAGTAGTAACACATCACACGTTAGGTATATATCAGAATATTCACCCAACGTTTTACATTCAAATAACTTCCACACATCGGACGCGGGTTTATAATCTTCTTCGCTTACATTTTCATTTCGGAGTTGATCATAAAAATTGTCACGAGTCGGTAGTTGCGTTTCATCTAATTTTGAAAAGTCGTCAACATACGCATAAGGAAAAACACCTTTTTTTCGCATTTGTCGAAACAGTTCACCAGAACCAAATTTTCTTCTAATTTCTACACACTGTTCATCGGATAAATTTTTTCCTAATTTGTCTAAACTCGAACTCATAAATTTAAAACTGTCCAGAAACCTTAAACGAAAAAACACTTTCTGCAATTTATCTTTCGCATCTCTTACCTCATCAACTTGCACGACTTTAGTAAACGAAATGGATTTTTCTTTGTTTTGCGCAATGACTTGTATCTCCTCTTTTTCTAAGGCTAACTGTTTGATAAACAAATGCGAATCGTATCCACTCAAATTATGAAAAAAGATGGGTATAAACTTTGGAATTTGATAATGAAGATTGCAAGTTATGTGGGCAGCCCCGCGAAAGCTACCACTAACGTGGCAGTGGTCTCTATAACTTTAACATCATTTTCAGCCGACCCTTTACATATATGGCAGGTGGTAGAAGCTTGAAATTCGCTTTCTTCCTCCCCCGTTAAAGCCAAAGGTTGTTTCGGTTTTAGATAATCGTGATAAATACGTTTAACTTCCTCATCTAATTTTCTAGTGAGCTCTTTTGCAGCTTCATCCCCCCTGTAAATAGAAAATTTCGAAAGCGAGTCATGGAAGGAACATTTTATATAAAACGAAAAAGAATACGGGATATGGTGCTGTGTGCGAACGGTAAATGCTTGACCATCATCAGGCATCGTAGTATGAACAGGCACTAACATTGACTCAAAATCGCAATATATGACAAACGGTAATTTTAACTGCTTAGACAAATTTTTTAACTTCAAAATATTATCCGGAATTTCTTTTCCTACCCTATCTTTAATCAAACCAGTGCTTGGTAATTTAGCATAAACATGATTACAATCATTTTGCGTGTGTCTCATTAATTTTGCAGGCATCGCGAAATATTGCAAACAACCATCACAAAAATATTTAGTTTCTTTGTGCTTGTTAATTTGTTTGTACAGTAACCTAGAAAAATTCTTAATCCAACATAATTTCCGTGATCGTCTTCTACCAATAAGAAATTTACATGTACTTCTCTTTTAATTTTTGAAAAATACAAACGTCCAACTACCTCATACTTTATAACGTTATTCTCAAAAATCTTTTCCAAACCGTAAACGTTCACGGAAATTCGAGGATTATCGTTCAAAAACTTATCTATTTTTTTTACTTTCATCGGAAACTCCAATTCGTCAAGTTCAATATCTCGTTGGGATCTGGATACGAGTTACATCTGTGAGCACTTCCTTTAGGGGCACAAGAGCAGAAACCTTCATTCTGTACGTTAATGATAGCTCCCTTTTTTCGAATCTGCGTGGGTAGAGGGATATAAGAAGAAGCACGTAGAGGATTAAACTTATTAACGTTTACTTCTAAAAACAACCATCTAACTAATGTCCAACCTGGAAACATAAACGAAACACATAAGTTTTCACTTCCACACCGTTTTAAATGTCATACCTGATTCTCGCTCTGCAAATTTCTCAGATTTAGTAGCCAATATTTCAGTAATATCTTCGTAATATCCCTCTAGATCAGAACCTGGACTGATAACAGAATTCTTTGTGTTGAAGGACTTGATATCTTCCAAACCCTTAGCTTCGAGAACGTAATATCCAAATAACTCCACATTTACTTTTATCGAGATATGCTTGTTCACCTCATCACTTAGAACTTTGAACACCTTAGCTTTAATATCCTCCATAAACACAGACGTATCCACATGATGTTCATTAGTGGAGACTCTGTAGCTAGCAATACGAGACTTAAATGCAGACTCCATAACAGCAATCCCCTCTTCCCCATCTAATGCTCGGGCAGCTTTTTCCTTGTGATAATTAGTTCGCGTATGCGCTGCATAGCTAGTACGCAGCATACTTTTCCTGCACGGTTCACAGAAGATCAGAGCTAAAATATATCATACATAACACAAAAAAATCTAAAAAGTATTTATCAAAAAACCTTACCTGCAGGTGGAACCATTCGTGCTCGTTTTGGAGCTGGACCTTCCCCAGTGTTACCCTTGCAATATTTTTGTCGGTGACGTTTAAGGGCATCCTTTCTCGAAAAGGATTTATTATACTTTTCACAATTCATCTAATACATATGGATAGTTACTCGACGAGAATAAAAATTAAGGTGCAGTTGTCTGACTTTACTTTATAAAGGATAGCGTAGGAATGTGGTTTACGATTATAAGTCTATACAGAAGTAAGGGGCGTTGTTTAGAGGGTGGTCAAGTACAGAGAGGTGTGGTTCGGAGTGGGGGAAGAACAGAGCTAAAGTATTAAATATAATTAAATCTTAATAAGGGGTCTTTATGACTAATTCATAACTTCCGTTATTAAAAGAGATCCGAACATTATGAACATCTTTTGTATTAAAAAAGTGTTTTATTGTTTATAAAATAAATGAATTCGTTATTCAAAGTTTGTATGAATATTACATCTTCTAGGTTATTAGGTATTATTATAAATTTTAAAATTTTTAAACTAACAAATACAAACCCATAATTATATATTTGGATTATTTTCAACAAAATTCATCACTTTTCTACTGTGTTACAAAGGGAATTGTAAATTATACGTCTATGCCGTTTAATTTGTTAAGTAGATTCGAAAAAATTTGGTATTTTAAATTACATCCCCAGACAGACTTCCCAAAACATCTTCTAAATAGGAAGTTGCGTGACGAGATTTTTACTGTGTGGAATAAAGGTTTATTTTTAAAGCAAATTTTAAACATATTGCTTTACACACACAAACTGGTTATTCGAAAGTAGGTCAATACACATTCGTTTTACCAACGAATCAAAGCCTGCAGCGACATTTTTGCAATGTCCCAATATTTAATAATTCCCTAACAAAAGTGTACATTTTCAATTGTATTCATAATGCATTTATCAAACGCATTAAAACGTAGAAACTATTATTTTTCCTCATTTCAACTATTGTATATCGTTATTGATTTTGTGTATAAAAGACACGATAAGTAAGCTTCAAGTGCAACAAAACAAAGCAATGCGTATTCTTTTAGGATGTAATCGGTACACACCTATAAATGATATGTTAAATGCGTTAATAATATTCATTCCTGCAGTAAAATCAAATAAAAATGCACGAAATATTCACACGTTTAATTATGATGAATTATATGAATGAATTATTTAAACTTCAAAAATTAATATTGCATTAAATGCTAACACGCACGTGCAAATCAACCCTCCAGTGGTCGCGTTCCGAAAAGTTACGAGTTGGGTCGCGTGGGATACGTACGTATCCCAGATAGAATTTTTTTTTGAAGGATGTTAAATCAACAATATAACTGTTTCATCATAAACATACTTTATTTAATAGAAAACCCAGTCGTACAAGTTTTTTTTACAAAAATGTTAGTAAAATATATACGATTAAGAGAATATTTAAAGTAACTAAGTATTTGCCGTAAGGTTCAGAATTATTAGCGCAGTTCTTGCATACAACTGGCATTATTATTTGATGATCGCTGCAAACCCAATGATGACAATCTTGACAAGTTTTTCTTGTTCGTTTATCCTTTTTTCGAGGACAGATGTAACATCTTCCATTACCAGCTCTTGCGATTTTTGGCTGCGGAGTGTCTGCAATCGACGTCGACGGCGTTTCTTCTCCTGCCTTTGACGGCGTATAAGCATCTAGGAGAAGACGGCATTTATCATGTACTCGTCTTGGAAGTGTTTTTACACTCATTCGTTTCTGGATTTGTGGTCTCATGAGTTCCAAAGAAAGTGTGTGCAAAAATTTACGTCTTACAATTTTACGTGATGGATTATTTAGTTGATAGATCACCAATGCGTTTATACCAGGAATGTTCATAAGATTAAAAAAAAACTGTTAGTGGCCAGCGTCTACTGTTTCTAGAAACATTGTACCCAGCGCACATCTGGTCTACAACGACGACTCCAAATTTTGTGTCATTGTAGTCTAAGATCATTCCCGGCTTTTTTTTCTGCTCATCAACTTTGTCATCAAAATGCGTTGTGGACAAAACTAAAACATTTTTATTCTTCTTAGGAAGAAATGAGAGTAAAGTGCAATCCTTGCGAAATGCAAATTGGCTACTCTTTTCTGGTCTAGCTCGAGTATTGACGAATTCCGAAGGAATTTCTCTCTTATTTTTTCGGAGCGTTCCCAGCATGGTAATTTTGTAATCAGTTTTCAACTCCATAGCCAAAGGAAAACTTGTAAACCAGTTGTCCATAATTATTTGCCGATATGTTCCCTTTATAGTTTCAACTAAACGTTTTACCACATCTGCTGGTCTATTCGACACAGTATATGGTCCTTCTGGTTGAGTTCCGGCGTAGATTTCTAAATCTACTGTGTACATACTTTCACAGTCAACCAAGGCAAAAATTTTGATACCATATTTTGCCGGTTTTGATGGTATGTGCTGCCTGAAAACGCAGCGGCCTCTAAATGCCACAAGTTGTTCATCAATTGTTAGATATGGTCCAGGTGTCACAGAATTCTTGCAATTAGTGAGAAACATATCAAGAACTTCTCGTACGGGTGCAATTCGGTCTATCCGTTTCCTTTCTTCACGACTGTTTATGTCATCAAACCTAAGACAACGTAGTAAAAAGCGAAACCGTTTGTATGACATTGTGCAATAAATAGCTTCAATGCCTGCACCATCCATATTCAAGAAATATTCAATTATTGTCTTCCAGATTTATATGTCCCAATGAGGTACAATAATCCAAAAAGTGATCTAATTTCACAACTATCAGTAAGACGTGCATCGCGTTCACGGTCAAACTTTGCTTTGACGCGATTTATGTAAATGTTTGTTGAATTTGTGACGGTTTCAATTATATTTTCACTATGAAAACATTCGAAACATTCTAGAATTGATTTTGCATTTGCTGCGGCATTTATTGGTCCTGGTCTACCGACAAGGAGATTCTGAACTTTTGTTCTTGTTTGAGTAGGGCAAATTTTTCTCCACTGTGTAATGCCATCTTTTCCCGAATAATATGGAACATTACGATCAGGTTCGTCATTATCCACATCACTATCATCAATTTCTTCTGCTTCCTGTTCAGATTCTGAATAGTGGTCTTCTCCTGCAGAATCCTTGTCTTGAATATCTTCGCCTTCCTCATCTTCATCGTCTTCAAACGTATTTTGCTCCTGCTCATCGGTTTCGTTATCTTCCAGCTCTCGCAGCCACTCTAACCACTGTGCAGGATTTCTGCTAGACATTTCTACTTCTAAAATATATTCTAACAATAAATAAAGTCAAAAAAATTTTAAGAAATTTACCATTGATGATGTAGAAAATTATAACGTAAAAGGTCGCCTGGGACACAACTGTATACCAACTGCTTTTGTGAAAAAATAAAATAAGCAAATGAACAACACAACCCACCACGGTAAAGAGCGTACTGGGGGGAAGATTACCTGGAGTCTGGCTTAGATGTTTCATATGAGAGCAGCGCAAGCGCATTTTGAATGCCGCTGGGATACACGGGTATCCCACGCGACCACTGGAGGGTTAATAAAGAACAACATTAAATTTATTGTCTTTTAAAAATTAAGCCGCCAGACAGGCAGCTTTGTGGAAGGAATTCTTGTTTCTTTTGGGTGGACTTCATAATTAGTCCGGCAGTCAAGGAGAGAGAGGACGCTTCTTCTTGTGTTCTCTTTTCTCTCAAAACCGACCCAGACGGTTCCTTTTTTGTTTCTTTTGGGTGGACTTCAAAATGAGTCCGGCAAGTCAGGAGAGAGAACACTTCTTCTTGTGCTCTCTTACACATTACATAAAACTGTTTTGTTGCCTGGTTTCCACTCGAAACCGGTCTGATGGTAACGAATATCATTAAATAAACGCAGTTCCTAACTGACAGTGAACGAATTCACTCGCGAGTTGCACGTCAAATACATGCTTCCAGCAGGTTAATAATATCGAGATATCAAGCCGGTCCCAGAGCGAAGAGCCCCTTCTGTGTGAAGCTGTCTCGAGCTTCAACGCGGCGAACACAACGTCGAGCGGAACCCGGAAGTGAACTTCGGCACCACCAACGAACCAAGCCCACAGAACCTACAGAGGCCCCCAAGTCTGCAGTAGCCAGTGGTTAGATTGATTACCAGTGTTAACACTAAATTATAATTGTTGGATTTTTTTCCAGTTTCGAAATTATTGAAAACATTTTATTTAAATGAACTCAGATTTTGCACAATAAGGTTTTATTTTGTCTCTTTAGAACGCATATTTTGGAAGATATTGTCAGTAAGTTAATTTATAAAGGATTTTTATTACCAACAACATGTGATAAATGTAGCTTTGGAACAAAATTCAATAATAGAAGTGCAAATTTTTAAATTTATTATACAAAAATTCAACAAACGCTCAGAGAAATCATTATTTAAAAGAATGTGTTAACATAATTGTTTTCTTTTTCTGAAATTTAAAAAACAGGCATGTAAATGTTTTATTTGTGTGGATAATAATCAGCTAGTCGACCAGTGATTTAATCACTTCAATGTACAGACAGAATTTTTATAACTGACTATACATTGGCGGGTTCGTAGATCATTCTACCATTTCTTTTCGAAGCGGAAGCATCATTCGATTTAAACGCTTCTTAAAGGTATTTTATTATAACAATTTATTTATTTATTTATTGTGCAATAGAAATTATTGTTTGGTTTATTTTGAAATCGAATTTTATTAAACATGTATATTTGTTGAGAGATGATACACACAAACTGGTTGTTTGAAAGTAGGTCAATACATATTATCTGCATTTCAGTGCAAACGCATTTTTTTTGTATAGTTCATGTATATTCGTTGTTTTTAATAAATTATACTTTTTTGTGGATTGTTTTTACAGTTTACAGGTTATGTATTAATTGTTGTAATCTAAATAAATTAAACAAATAAATTATAATTTATAACTCTGATTAAAGGTATACATTTATTATAACAATTTATTAATTTATTGTATAATATAAAATTGTGAAATATTTCGTGGATTGTTTTTACAGCTTACAGGCTATGTATTATTAATCTAAATAAATTATTATTTATAACTTTTTGTGGATTTTTTTATTATAAGCAAAGAGAGAAGTAGAGGCTTGGGGCAGAGAGGCGAGGTAGAGAGGGGGAATGCTGAGAGGGAGAGTGGCTTAAAAAGGGGAGTGGCTTGGAGAGGGGGAAGTGGCTTCTAAATGGGAGGGACTTAAAAAGGGGAGTGGCTTGGAGAGGGGGAAGTGGCTTCTAAATAGGAAGGGCTTGAAAAGTGAAAGGAGGTCAAATGAGAGTTCAAGGTTGTGTGGCTCCACAGTACTCATTCTTTATCTACTCCTGTGCATTGTTCTTTTAATAATGTCATTCTTCCCTTGTAACACCATTTTACATTCTTCCCCAAACCAATTTAATATGTAATTGTCTGTTTCTTGTTCAAGCATACTTGACATTCTGGATCCTGAAAACCCCAACAAATGGTGACCTCGGCGCGATCCACGTGATCTCATGTTTTGCAAGCTTCACTGGATGGTCGTTGTTTCATCACATAATTTATTGCCGCTAACTTCGGTATTTTCTTCCCTTTCACTATATGTTTCTTTGGTCTTATTAATTTCATTCTTAATCTAATGTAAAGTTTGACGTGAGTTGCTTCTGCTAATACATGGACTGTCTGATTTATCTGTACGATTTGGCGCAACCCACGTACCCTTGTGTATTTCTTTGTGACAAATATAGGTGGATACTATTCTTTAAGAGTCTTCTCTGTAGCTAATTGAATTAACCGTTTCACGTTGTCACTCTCAGTAGGCTTGCTTTCATTTTCTATGATTGGTTTGCATAACGCTTCGTTTCCTATTTTGCCATTAAAATGAACTATGATGATTTTTAAATCATTCTTTTGAAGATCCTAATATAGCTTCTGCGTTCCAAAGAGTTGAAATTCATAATTCACAATTCTTTGAAAGCAGTTGTATCAACTTTGAACATAATTATTTTGTTTAACGAGCATGCATTCTAACCTCGTAATTTGTGTCAATTCTGTAAACACTTTCTGAGAATCTGATAAAGGCAACTAAGTTACTTTGCGCCAGTGTCAGACTACCCGAGACATGATCTGAATAAGGTAAAATTGAAATGCTATTTATTATTAACTACTTACTGTATTTTTAAAATATATCAATTATCATAGTATTTTATATCAAAGTATATCATATTTTAACTATTACATCTTAATATGCCGATTTTCTAAGTTTTAATCCCATCCAGAATCCTTCATCGGTGTCTAATTGGAATTTCGTTCTTGACAGTTTCAAAGGGATAGGCGTTTTTTTAGTAACTACAATATCAAACTTAGACAGTAGGTAGAAGAATACTACTTTTGTTTCCATTAATGCAAATCTGCTTGCTATACAAATTCTAGGACCAGCTCCGAATGGAAGATACGCATAAGGATTTATGTTGGATTTGTTTTCGTCGCTGAATCTCTCTGGGTCAAAACGATCCGGATCTGGGAAATATTCAGGATCTCTATGAAGACCAAATACAGGAATGTTTATATTATCACCCGGCTTCAAATGTACTGGTTTTTCTCCTTCATTAACTGATTGAATTGTGTAAGGTTTAACGCACTGGCGATCCATAAATATTGCGCTTGGCCATTTTCTTAACGTTTCTAAAAAATGTTTCTATTAAAATAGACAAACTAAAATATGTAAACCTTGTATCATACCTGACAAAACCATATCCATGTATTTCATACACGACAATTTGTCATACGTTAAGCCACCATTTAGATTATTTAAGAGTTCATCAATTTCTTCTTGAAGTCTTTCTTGTATATTTGGTTGCACCGCAAGTTCGTAGGCAACAAAATACATTAAAGTTGCTACACTGTCGAAACCGGCCAAAAAAAATATAAATGCTTGAGCAGCGATGTTATCATCATTCAATTTATCTCTTGCTATTTCTTCGGAGATATCTTTAGCTTTTCCGTTTCTAGCTTCCAACAATAAATAAATCATATCTGGACGAACAATTCCGTTTTCTATTCGAGACTTTATATTGTCTTTAATAACGTTTTTAAAAAACTCGGAAACTTCCTTTTTAAGCAGTTTAATTCCAAGTTTCTAAAACAAAAAATCTCATTAATTATTTTACATCTAAGACAATGTACGTATGTTTTTTACTTTAGCTAATTCAGGAAAACTCATTATGAGCAAAAATTTCATATTGTCCACTAATCCTCCACCAAAATTGGCAACTTCTTTTCCATTTAAGTAAAATTCATTATCTGGGTCTCTATTGGAATCGCAGGTAACTCCAAATGCAGTTGTAGCAATAACGTCATTAGCAAATCTAGTAAATACATCCCTCATTTCAACTTCTATTACATTATCACTTTTTTCTTCGTAATATTTGAGAAACTGTTTTCCGCAATCATTCATTAATCCAAACATAATTTTCATCTTGTTTGCAGTAAAGGAAGGAGATAAAGTCGCTCTCATTTCTCTCCATTTATTTCCTATAAAGATTTGGGACTTATAAAAATAGTTAAAAGGTTAGTTTTTATTTACCTTTTAGAATGAATAAGTTATGCTCCCATAATGGATCATCTTCACTAGGAGCAAAATTAAAATGATCCACAAAATGATCAAAATCTTTAACTGTTAATTGTTTTATTAATTCAGGATCCCTTATTGATAAAGTTGGAGAGGTAAATTGGTAAAATCCAGAATATCTAAAAGTTAATTTGTCACTGAGGGAAATGTATTAATCGTATATTACCTTTGGCCTGGAAAATCGTCATAAAGTTTTTGTATACCGTTGCAAATTGGTCTATACTGTATTATTGCCAAAAATTGTTCGAGCCATGTTTTCCAAAGTGGTAGTTGTAGCACTCCTCTTTCTTCCCAATATCTAAATGGCCTAATAAGTACATAATAAATTAAAGCCACTAAACCAGTACAGACCAAAAACCAAAACATAGTATATTATATAATAATAGATAATAATTTTTTAATATGTATGTCTTGTGAATATTACAGTGAGAATTGCAACCGCGAACTATAACCGACCTTCGATTTTATGCGTAGTTTTTTAACAACTTCAACTGATTCTTTATACACGGACGGGCACATAGCTAATAGCTTGTAGCATCTCTATAGTGGGAGGCCGACCTGCGACATTTATTTTATTAAGAGGGAGCCGGATAGTTAGGGGCCGATTAGTATATTCATGGTAACTTCGCAACAAAACACTACAATGTATTTTAACATAATTCTTCTATTGTACGAGCACTACCAAAACGGTCAACAAATTCATCCATCAAATTAATCGTATTATCAAGTTCTTTTGTGTTTTCAACACCTATCACGTTAATCTGTCATTAGTTATTTGATTCGGTCAAATAATGGGGCAATGTTTACATTTGCTGTAATTTATTGCATAAACAAGTTGAGTTCGAGCTAGTTTGTATAATAAAATGATATAAGTATCGTATTTCTTTAAAACGTGTGTATCAAAAGGAAAGAAATAATTATTGAGTTCATAATATAAGGTCGACTGAAATCTCTTTCTTTAATTAAAAGTATTTAGTATTATGCAGTCAATAATGTCTTTCATTTTGATACAAACGTTTTAACGAAATTGTAACGTTACATTTTTCAATTTAATAAATACCATTTTATATGTATAAATAATAAAGAAACCCCAGTACGATCCTGTGCAGTCTAACAAATTTGAATGCGTCAAAACTGTAAATATTACGTTAAGCTAAATAATGCTTTCTTTTAAGTATTAAGAGTCACCTCTGTATATTTATAAACCATATTTTAAAATCAGCAAAGCTTTCGTTGGTATGAACGATTATTTTAAGACGTTCCCATGTCTATAAGCTTTGTTTCGTAGAAGAAAAACATTAACAGAAGAGTTTTATTATTGTGGATTAGTGCCGAATTATTATAGAAATAATTTTTGTAACATCAACTAAGAAATTTCCGTTCATTGTTGCAGCATCTTTACCAAAATACAAAGTTTTTCCTGTTTTATAGTTATAATTTGCAAGGTACGTCGTACCTAAAGTTTAGTGAAATAAGGCCTTTTATTGTGAAGTATTGTTTGTGACATTTTGAAGAATTGTAAAATTCTAATACCGCATCAAGGACATTAAGGATATTTCTTTGATAAAAGTAAGTTAATGTAAATGTGAAATCTAATTTTATTGTTTTCTCTAACGAATATTCTTTGTAATTTTGATATATTTTGGTCCCTTGAATAAAAATTCTTATTAGAGTATATTTTATCAACATTATTACCATCAAAACTTCATTATTGTCATTGGAGATAATCGAATACTCTATGAATAAATGAACATATAAATTAAATTTTACTATGATGATAATGGACCTAGCATTAATTGAAGTTATTTTATAATTCAATCTGTGTTGACGTCAATTAAACTAATATTAATTAGTTTTGTTTTTTAATCTTTAATCAATTTAATCTAACCTTTTGTTAGTTGGTGGTGTGATAATCATTGAAGTGACTTCAAATAACTGGCGCCCATCTTTTCTTTTTGTGTTTATTGAACCTTGCTTTTCCTTACAATTAGTGTGTTATGGAAATCAATACCTACATCCTGAGCTATAATTTGTCAAAAGATGTCTTAAAAGTCGGAGCATTTATGTACAGTAAGGTAGGAATCACATTGCTCGATCACCCAGCATCGATCGTCCACCATCGGCTTAAAAAATCGGTCGACCGCTGATTATTAAAATATTCAAATCACACTGGTCTACCGTCCTTGAGCGGTTTATTTCTTTCTAACCTCACTTTTATTAATTTTCTAATAAAATTCTGAACATGAGTAGCAGTGATGATAGCGATTCCGAAAATGTAATGTTAATTATATGATTTGGAGGAGATTAAAAAAAGGAGAATGAGAAATATGGGTACGAGAAATGTATTTAAAACTATGTAACAACCCGCCGATAATCATTTATTAATTATCGTATTCAAATATTAGGACACCAGGTATATTTAATTAAATTGGTTAATCTTTATTAATTCATAAATTACCTTCATAAAATGTGATGTATAGCTGACGCGGTGTTTCACAGGAATTATATCTTTTGAACTTTGTTAAACTTCAGACAGGAAACACTAAGCTGCATCAACTTAATTTAATACGATGTAACTTTGCCATATAGGTACTTCACACGAAATACAATAGTGAAGTTATCATAAGACAGGAAACCATCTTGCAAATTTCACTCCGCATTTTGATAAACAAAATAATGTTCAGGTGCAGTTTTGCGAACACTGGCAGAAACTGCTGGAAAAATACGGGAGTTTTGAAACATCAGCTTTTTCGTCGAGCTGTTCGAAAAGCTTGACTTAGAGAGGAGTTCCCGGGAAGATCTACAATTGAACGGTCTTGGCACTGAATTAGCTACAACAAAGAGAGCAAACATTCTGGACTCATTTATTTAATTGTGAACTTAAGAATTTTAATAAAGTTTAAATCTAAACAATCAAAATTTTAAATATTATAAAATTAACGAGAATAATAATGTATAATTTGCAAACGGGCGCTTAACCCAAGAAGATATTAATTAAAGTGAAATTAACATATTCCAGACAGGAAATTGGATTAATTTATTACATACGTAAAGGGTGAGTAACTTGCACAATCGTACCTGTATTTGTTTAAATATTGAAGCTATTGAATAGTTGAATTTACTTTTATGTAAAAGATTCACATTGATGTTATTTGAAATTATCAGGGAGATAATTCAGAGATCTCTCTTTCACTTATTAGTTACATAAGAACGAATTTAAATATTTTTTGATTATAACTTTTATTTTCAGTTTTATTTTATTTTTAATATATTGGTTATTTCATTAAATCTGTAGTATCATTGTGTCTTACCCCAACATTCCCCAAACTACACAATAGCGGAATGTTATATTGGTGGCAGCGATAACTACCCTTAACGGCCTCCGAGAAAGTAAAATACGCTGTTCCACAGGTTATACTGGTGGCAGCGATTTTAACTACCCTAAAGAATACGTTGTTACGTATAGTTTACTGATTACCTTTTAAATAGTTTTTATTATTGCAACTAATATTTTCTTAGGTGAACGCGAAGCTGTAGCGCAAGCAGGTTATTTTCACTTACCGTACTCCTGCAAGCAACTCCCGGCGACGTTGGCAATGAAACGCCGATGATTTTAATTTTTTCTTTTCAGTGGAAAACAACGATAATTAAAATTAATTCAGGATTTTTTTACAAACATACTAACACATTGAAGTAGCAGTTCCATTGGCAGCAGTCAATTTCAATTTTAGGTCATTAACGAGATACCAACGATCACCAAATTTTCTTTTTAACGTTCGAATTGTTTTGTTACAGCCTATCTCAGGAAGAAGTGAATTAAGAAGTCTTTAAACAACTCTAATTTTTTTTGTACAGCAAATATTTAATTCTTTTTCTTTTAAGGTCCATTCCCTTAGTCCATTAGACACACATGATAGTACAGTTGAAATAATTACAATAGCTTCAAGTAGTAATTAACGATTGTTTACCTTGTACTAAACCATTTTTGTTTTTGTACATAATTTGTAAAAGGCGAATATATTTTTGTGTAATTCTTCACAGCTGGTCAAGTGTCTACATAATACTTAAATTTTCTTTTTATAATTTCATTTAAATTTTGCTACGATTAACCATGTCCACAACAGCGTCAGCGACAATTCCGACGGGTACGCCGTCATATGCATCAGCGTCTGGTGCTACAGCAAATCCTTTTGCAACCCCTTTTGTCACATTAGGGATGATAGCAGGAACTGTAGAAAGTTTTTCAGGAAAACAAAATGTTAAAGATTATTTTGAGAAAATTGAACAGAGGGCTGTTTTGGATAATTGGTCCGAAACAACTACGTTAAGAATTTTAAAATATAGATTGTCAGGGGAAGCTTTTAAATATTTTAAATCGGATGCGGCTATGCAATCTGATACAATTACTTTAGCAGCATTTAAACAAAATTTTATAGAAAAATTTGCAGCTATTAAAGTTCCAGGGGAAGCTTTAATAAAATTACATCAGTGTTATCAACGACACGATGAATTAGTTTCCAGTTTTGTTACTAGAATAAAAATGTTAGGATGTGAAATCATGCAGGAAGATTTAAAGTCAGCCAGTGACTTAGAAAAAGCTGGTTTAGAAAAGAAATGTAGGGAGCTCGTTTTAAATCAATTTAAAATAGGACTTCGACGCGATTATCAAAAACAAATAGGTACCCAATTAATGGGAACGAAAAATTTAACAATAGAAATTGCAGAAGAAATAGCTAGACATTTTGAAATTTCAGAATCTCTTATGGCAGTTAAAAAACAATCTCCTTCCGTTATGACTGTTCAAACTCGCAGTCCTTCAAATTGCTACATTTGCGGGAAAAGTAATCACTGGGCTCGTAATTGTAGATTTTCACAAAATTCAACCCCTACATCTTATAACACATCTAGGGCTCAATCAGCAAATACTTACAACCAAGTAGATCATAAAAATTATTCTAGAACTAATCAAGTTTCCAGACCAAGCAATAATTATTCTACCTCAAATAACTATAGTGCCAGATCATTTTCTCAAAACCGTTCAAATAATTTTCATTATGGCCATAGGAAACCGTTCAATAAAGAACGAGATCGTGGATATCAACGTTTTAATAAATTTTCTAATAATACTAATCCTCCTAATCAAGTTAATAAACAAGCGTCGAACCACATTCAACGAAATTTTAACTATCCTCGCAGCAATACGAATCTGCGACAAGGGGCAGCTATGCAAGCGGCACCCGCAACTTACAGACCTGGAAATACCAATAGGGCAGGTCAGAATCGTACTCGAGAAATTCATACAGTCGATAATTTAAACTTACAAGGGCTTCACTTATCGCCTCGAAGCGAAAGCCCCAGAAAATCTTACACTCTAATATTTTCAAACATGACATCTGCATACCTCAAATTAACTGGGAATTATCAGAAAATCTCCCATTTATCTCCATAGTTTATTTGTTTATTAATGGTAACTTTTTAAATTTTTAAATGGTAAATTTTTATTAGATAATGGATCCGCAGTAACGTTAGTTAAAAGTGAAGTAGTAAATCTTCATTTACTTCAGGACGAGCCTGATGTTTTTCTTACAGGCATTTCAGGAACAAGAATCAAGGCCTTAGGCAGTGTATCTTTGGACTTTGGTATTGTTCAAAATTTCGTAAATTGTAACTTTGACGTTTTAGTTTGCGGTAATCAATTGAAGGTACATGCAGATGGTGTCATTGGTCGCGATTGGCTAATTGCAAACAAAGCATTAATTAATTATGAAAATTTTACTTTAAACATTTGAAATTATAGTATACCTATTTATCGCCAATCAGATCAAAGAAGTATAGATTTTGAAACTCGTATACAGGGGCATATTTATAATAATAATGGTTCATTTGCAAATAATAATGTTTCAATAATCAAGGTTTCAATATTTCTCGTCAAGCTAGGGACACTCCTAGGAATTCGGGAACCACGCATGCTGCACGCACTGAGAATATAGGGGAAACAACCAATGCACGTGTTCATAACTTTCTTTTTAATGCACCTCCAGCTTATGAGGGCATACGTTCTCAAGCTCTAGAAGATCTTGTAGAACCAATAGTGGAATGTAATACAGCTGATTCCTCGGAAATGAGGGCTCCATGGTTAGCTGACCACTATTTAGTATCGAAGCAGTTGGGAGTCAAGTCAACCCCACCTTCGGCGAAGAAAATATTTAAGATTACGGAAGAAGGTCCAGAAGAGACTTCTTCTAAGGGTTGCAAGAAACCACACCCGTATTCAAGAGGAATACGGAATACTCAAGATAGTAAGAAAACGGTTCGTTTTACGGATCAGTGTTATCCGGTACCGTCAAATAAGAAGGAAAGAAATTTTCTTATAGAGAATCCAGTAGTTACAATTCACAGTTATGGTGAATTAAGTTCAGATTAATCTGAAGGAGAGGATTCCTCCATACCAGATGGCAAGAAGCCAGGTGTTACCAAAGTACATGAGATTCATAGTGAACCTGTACAACATCACTCAGAAGTTAATGCGAAGTTTGAAATAAATACGATGGACGAAAAGTTCCAAAGTAATGTTAAGTTATTAGAAGATTTAGTTTTACCCCCTCGAGCAGAAATAAATTGCGTAGCTAGCAATGGTAAGTTTAATAAAATCTCTACGGAGAATATTGTATTAGAACCGGTTTCTACGGGAAACCAAGGCGTTTTTGCAGCCAGAACCTTAACTCAAAACAGTAAGGAACTTATAGTTAGACTTGTAAACTTAAACAATAAACCTATTTCTTTGTCTAAAAATACTAAAGTGGCAATCGCGGAACCACTAAATGATTCTTATCAAATACAAGGTCATACAAATACAGTAAGTACTATTGATACATCCAATAGTGATTGGATCGAAACTCATTTTAATGTATCACATTTAGATAATCATGCTAGAGGTTTGATGCACGAATTTCTTTCAAGATATGGTGACATTTTCACCGATGGTGAAGGTGAATTGTCCACAGCACATAAAGTGGAACACAAAATCATAGTCGAAAACGATCAACCTATCAATAAAGTCCATATCGAGTACCTTTTAAACAACGTGAACTTTTGCGCAAGGAAATAGATAGGCTAATGGAAGCAAAAATCATTAGGCCATCTAATTCACCTAGGAGTGCGCCAGTCATTTTAATTGTCAAGAAACAAGAAAACGGCGAAGATAAAATCCGTATGTGCATTGACTATCGAAATTTAAATGCGGTTACAAAACGAGATGTTTTTCCTTTACCTCTTTTACAAGATGTTGTAGATTGTTTATCAAATGCAAATCTGTTTAGCGTTTTTGACGTTACATCAGGTCCGCATGGAATCAAATAGCATTAAATATACAGGTTTTTCAACTCCAGATGGACATTATGAATTTCTTCGACTTCCTTTTGGATTAGCAAATTCTCCAATGACTTGTCAACGTTTTATTTCATGTTCTTTAGCAGGTTTAACCGGAGACATGTGCTGGGTTTATTTAGATGATATTTTAGTGTTTAATTCCACAGGAATTGAAGATCACATAAGCAAGTTGCAACTAGTTTTTGATAGATTACGTCAAGCTAATATAAAATTAAAACCAGATAAATGTAAATTTTTAACAACAGAGGTTAAGTATTTAGGTCATATTATTACCCAACAAGGTATACAACCAGACCGGAGAAAATATCCGCAGTTAGAAATTTTCCGATTCCAAAAACTGTTAAAAATATTCGAGAATTTTTAGGCCTAGTAGGTTGGTATAGGAAATTTATTCCAAATTTTGCTCATATTGCAGAACCTTTAACAAAATTAACTAAGAAAAATATACCTTTCCAAATTGGAGAAGAAGCACTTCATGGTTTTAATACTTTAAAATCGGCAATAACGTCCGACAAAATTTTAGTTTATCCAGATTTCACTAAGCCATTCATATTGGCAACCGATGCTAGTAATGTTGGCATGGGAGCTATTCTCAGCCAAGTACATAATGGTTTGGAAAAACCAATTGCTTTTGCAAGTAAAGCTTTATCAAAAGCTGAAAGAAACTATTCGGCAAGCGAACGAGAACTTCTCGCAGCTATTTTTGGTATCAAACAATTTCGCTGTTACTTACTTAATCTGTTACTACTCGGGAACACCTTTTCTTTTGATCACAGATCACCGACCCTTAAAATGGTTGTTAACAATAAAAGACCCTACATCACGCTTAGCGCGTTGGGCATTACTTTTAGGCGAATATAATTTTGAAGTAATTCATAGGCCAGGAACGTAGACGCATTAAGTCGCATGTTTCCCGAGCACGATCAGTCTTTAAATGTTTATTCCTTAACGTTTGAAAACTTTACAGAAATTGTTATACATAACGTAATTAACACAGAAAATGTTAAAATTATAAAAGGTGATTTATTTACATGTCCAGAACACTATGCTTTGGCTCATTGTGTTTCACAGGACCTTGCCATGGGAAAAGGCATTGCAGTAGAATTTAAGCGACGTTTTGGTTCACTTTCTGAATTAAAATCACAAAATAAACAGATTGGCAAAATAACTACTTTACAATTACCTGATCGTAATGTTTATTATTTAATTACTAAAACTCGATACTTTGATAAACCTACTTATAAAATTATTTGGCATATTTTACATAAGTTAAAACACTTAATGCTTACTAATAAGGATAAATTTTTAGCTATCCCAAAATTAGCTTGCGGCCAAGATAAATTGAAATGGAACCTTGTTTACGAAATTATTCAATATGTTTTTCATGACACTTCAATTCAAGTTCTGATTTATGATTTCGACCCAGTTGCACCTCAAATTAATGTTATCACTCCATCAGAACCAGAATCAGTTCCGGTATGAGACAGACAGGAACTTAAAATTGCTCAAAGTACTGACTCTTTTTGTAAGAATATCCTTTTGCAATTGCAAAATGAAGAGGACATAAATTACTACTTAGATAAGGAAGGGTTGCTTTATACAATAGATGGTAATCAGGATACCTTAGTTATTCCTAAATCTCATGTTTCCAAAACAATTCATGATTTTCATGATTGTCCTTTGTACGGACATCAAGGTCAAATCAAAACCCTTCAGATAATTAAAACTAGATGTTATTGGCCAAATATGAAAACTGATATCATTAATTATGTTGCTCAATGTCACTCTTGTAATCAACGGAAAACATCGCCACATTTGAAATCGGCACCCTTACAAAATTTTCCCGAAATTGGGCGACCTTTTGAACGTTGTTCTATGGACATTACACGTCCTTTTGTAACTTTCTATAAAGGAAATAAATATCTATTAACTTTCATCGATCATTTTAGTAAATATATTGAATTAATGCCATTGCCAGATCAAAAGGCTGACACAGTAGCTAAAGCTCTTTTTACTCAGGTTATAGCTAGGCATGGTACCATGAAGCAACTAATTTCAGATCAAGGTACCAACTTTTTATCAAAATTAATGAAAGAACTTTTAAAATTTTCACATATTGACAACCATCAAACTACGGCGTATCACGCTATGTCTAACGGCAGTAGCGAACGCATTAATCGTGTAATCATTTTCTAAGCCATTACATTAGCAAAATTCAACAGGACTGGGATGACTGGATCCCATATATCCAAATGGCGCATAATATGCGTAAACATACTAGTACTTCTTTTTCTCCTTACTTATTGTTACATGGTCGTGAACCAAACTTACCGCTAGATGATATTCTTAAACCTCGTACCATCAAATATAATAACAGTGATAATTATGTATCAGAATTACAAGCCCGACTAAACATTGTTTTTCAACAAGCACGTGAAAACATGCAAATTAGCGCCGGAAGAAGAGCTCATTATTATAATAAAAAGACGAAAGAGGTAAGTTTTCAAGTTGGTGATTTAGTTTATCTATATGATCCATCCACTAAGGAAGGAACTTCAAAAAAGTTAGCTAAACCTTGGCTAGGACCGTTTCAAATTATTGAACAAAAAGGTCCAGTAAACTTTAAGATAAAAGATTTAAATAAACCTACTAAACTAAGTGTCGTACACGCAAATAGGTTAAAACCTTGTAAAGGATTCAAAACAGAACAAGCAGATGAAGCTCAACCAAATGACTTAGGTGATAAGTTTTTTCAGTAGATAATAAGCTTAACGAGGAAGAACTCTTCAAAGACCCAAGCCCCGAAGAGGTAAGTTTACACATTTTACAAGGGCTTGATCAGCAGCGCTTGAATCAACCTGTGAGGAGACCACGGGCTCCTCGCCGACGAGGGCGAGTTATCCCTCATTGGCAGAACCGTCAGTTAGTCACGGAGAATCTGAGAGAATTTCCACACTTAGATCAGTGGGGTTCTGTAAACAGAAATGGCCTTCGGCGCTCCGCAAGAACTAATAACTAAGCTTACTAAGGCAACATTTTCGGTACGGCGATCCTAATTTTTTTTCTTTCGTCCTGGGATCGAAAGGCGGTCACGTCCCTTCCTCCCGGAGTACTACGAAATTTTTATTTACTTGGCATTAGCACCAATCATAATTTATCAATTAATAGTTATTTATCCATAACTTGAACGGTTCACGTTATGCCTTACTAAGCACTATCTCAGTACCATAAGCGGGTACAGACTTATCAACAATATTAACTTACTTTACTTCATGCGATAACCTTTGGTGGACTACATTGAAATTCATTACACATGTTAATATTTTTTTAATGATTTTACTTTTATTATATTCTAACTTTTACATTTTTATAATTATAGCCATTAATGGGCTCAATCATGAACTATTACAGCCAATCAATGTTGGTCATAGGCCGTAATTGAATTGAGAAGGAAAGCGGACTCCAGTAGTCAAGTCCCCTTCTACCTTCCCACCACTGACATACTTGTCAAATATACTTATATTGTATAGGTTATATACATTGCCATAGCCTCAGGGTATATAGTACGGTATCAAAGTGAATGATTGCAGTCAACGCGATATTGCCCAAAGCTAACTCAGCTAAAAGAAAAACCCGTGCGCCACTCGTTTAAGTAAACGACTGCGTCCATAAACGAGAATGAACCCCAAAGTTCTAAAAGGGCATCAATCAGCTTCAATCGTTATTGCGATACACCCATTAACGTGATTCGAAACAAATATATGCGGAACTTATAAATACAGTGGGATTACGGATACTTACGCTCTTACTACGAGTTTATTCTCAATAGAAAGCTGCTGTTCCTATAGTGGAGTATATAGTACCTGATGTAAATAAAATTAAAAGAGAACCAACTAAGGGCTTCAACTCGTTGGTATAATTGCATACGGTAATATGAAATAAGTTACAGGTATGATAAAATTATTAAGGTAACAATAGAATAGGACTGATTAGTTTGGCAGACCGATAGCAGGCTTAGTTCAAGAATGATTAATTTAGGTTGTCAATTTAAAAGTAGGCAAATGTCAAACTTGACTTAAAGGTTATGTAACATTCTAGGTTAAGACTCTCATGGATATACGGAAATTCATGATTTCTTGAGTAGCGTTATGATATCATTCGGCTTTACATATAGAATAGCAATGGATTAATTATTCCGCAATGAAAAGGATATGGTCTTTCTGGATTACTTAGGGTTTACCCAGTTTTCAATATTACCAGTTATAAGTCTTAATCATAGAGTTGAATAAGATATGCCAAACACCAAAAAAAAAGGTAGTCCGTATATTTCTTCATCATAAATGTATCTTTCTCGGCACTTATCTGGAAAGAATCCAACACACCATGCAGGTCGCGCTGTCTCCACTAAAGTAACCTTACAGCTGTTCTCGAGCAAAGTAGCGGTAAAGAAGGGGAATTGGAGGAGTACTTCAATGGTACCAATAACAACAATAGCTAACGCAAGGGAAACTTAAAGAGAAACCCAAAACCAAGAACCCTAAAAAGAGAAAAATGAATTTAACATAAAGTCAATACCTTTAACCAATACCACTTACCTCTCAGTGAGGGTTTTATGGCTATAGACAAACAGGCAATTGGAAACAGTAAACGGTTTGGTTGATGATGTCGGGAGATTATTACTTCAACTAGAAAGAAGTAAGAAAATAAGAAATCTTATTTTCCAAAAATAATACATTTAGAAATTATCGATATAAGGTAACTTACATCAAAGTAGCCGGGGACTGTTGTTAGCTGCAGATCCTCTTCAAGAGATTAGCGAGCACGAAAAGGTAAAAATGAGATTCAGAAAACGGTAACTCGCCAATTAACAATTTCACGGATATATAACCTATTCAAGGGTAATGAAAATACAAATTATAATTCCGCGAAATTGCAACCACAACCAGCTGACAGATAGTTTAGATCATCAAAAAAAATACGAAGGAAACCAAAAACTAGTAAAGCTGGTGACTTGATGAAACATTATAAAAAAATACTCAAGTCAAACCAACATAACAACTTACGCTAAGAAATAATAGTTGCTAAATAACGATCCACAAGCTTCGACAAGTAGTTGGAAATATGACCCGTAATAACATACTTTTTTTTTTATGGGGATTTTGCGCTTTTGGATATATTTTACTGTTCGTTTATTGCTTTTTATTCAAGGATCAACATATGTCCTTGAATTGTATTTACTAGTAGACTTATACTGCTTAGACAACAATTGTAATTTGTTTTTATCTCTTAGATTAACCACGATGTGGTGCGTCGTCCTCTTACCGCTGACAATTATGTGCGCACTTTTTAATCCAGTGTTGGTGTTAATCGCGTATGACTGCGAAAGTCGTCATAACAACCTGACCGTCGTCTCCATACGGGATGTTCAGTCATGTCCAGATGTACAGTCAGAATATCAGGAAGAAGAAATACACGTACACGTTATTCAACGCAATGAATTCAAACTGCAAGAAGTGTACGCTTGTTTAATAGAAGAAACCCGTTTGGTTCGTCATTGTGGTATGCATAGTCACTCATCGCCCGTAGCAGGAGGATTCTCCACCTCCCTAGTGCCTATTGGCAAAGAAGCATACAGAAACATGCATAGATTTCAGTCGTTACGTCTTTATAATCAATTTTTGGGCAAACTTATTTTAAATGGAACTACTTCGGCAGCGATAACGGTCATAGGTCATGTAACAGACAATGCAAAATGTAAAGGCTCTACATATACCGAAAACGGTCACACATGGGAAGATGTAGTAGTTGTAGCTGCATTAAAAATTCATCTTCGAAACTACAGAGCTGCGCTCCAGTTGGAAGATAATCAAATCAATTTATTAAATGGAATCACCTGTGAATATCTTAAGGGATATTGTGTAGATTCGACATATGGTGAGACAGTTTGGGATTGGGATATAGACACAAATTGTGATGCAACGTTAACCGCCTTGTATAAAGGGCCCGCCGAATTGGTAACCAGTAAGTCATCTACGATGCAACCCGTTTTAGTCATAGAACAAAACGAAAAAACTTTTGCTCTGTCGTTATTAAAGAAAACGTTTTTATGTGGAATTGAAATCTGTCAATCAGAACATACACGTATTTTAATCATGCAGCAAGGAAATTATACTTCACTAATTCCGCAGATGCCGGTACTTGCTGCAAATACAGATCTGACCTATTATATCAATAGTAAATTGTTGTATGTTGAGCAAGCTTATAAACGTGCCATTCATAAACTATACGTCGATACAGTCTATCGTCGTTGCCTGACTCACAGGGAAATTTTACAAAATAGATTGTTGTTAGCACCTTTATCACCTCATGCTCTACGAGCAGTGATACAGCACAAAATGGGTTATATTGGACGAGTGTTAGGCGAAGCAATTTATATTATGCAGTGTACCCCAGTTCTGGTACAAATTCGAAAAACCGATAGTTGCTATCAAGAACTACCGATAGTAGTCAACAATCAATCTAAATTTATGGCACCAATAACCCATATGATTCAAAATTACGCCAGTCAAATCGAATGCAGTGGGCTTACACCACCGTAATACTACATAGAGGGCAAGTGGATAGCTTTACATCCATCACCCTTAGAAACTCTGCCCCACAACAGTTGGCCGTGGAAGCAGAACATAAATTAGAATTTAATCCCATTCAGCCAATTGGGCTACATGGTTTATACACTCAAGACGATCTCTCAAAGCTACATAGAACTTTAACTTTTGGCACACAACGGAAAGCTGTAGAAAACTTATTCACTATGAAGTTAGCTAGATATCAACCAGATAACCAAGGATTATCCTTTACTCATATCTTCGACGAAGCGGAATTCAAGAAATTAGCTCATAACACTTTACAGTTTATTTGGGGATGGTTTACGGATATGGGAATTTTCATGAGTGGACTCATAGGCTTTTATGTCATACTCCGAGCTATTAAATACATCTTAGGAGTCATTTTAAATGGATTCACCATTTATCAAGCACTAGGCTGCGGTATACAACTCCTAGCCAGTGTCTGGAACACTCTTACGATGCTGCTAGTTCAACATCATCATCGCCGACAACAACCTACTGATGAGGAAGCCAATCGTCCTTCCGCACCTAGGGCAGAACTAGAATCTGCCGAACCTGTTATCTCTAATCAACCCGGAGCACATTCCGTGCTTCCGGTAGCAACATCTTCAGCCATGCCCATCTATCCAAATATCGCGCAATACCAAGTTTAAACCTTATATATTGTCCATCCTTTTAATTATTCCTACGTTTGCTTTTATTTTATTTCATTGTTGCCTCAACAAGACATTCATTTCTTTTATTGAATTTTATTTCTATCTCCATAATATCCTTAATGGAGTTTCAACAACTATCGACCACCACCACATTGGACAAGTTCAACTGGATCATCTGGACCAGGGAGCAACTGTGCAACAGTGAGTGCACTTAAATCAAGTGATGTGCGCGTAAATTTAAGTGAATTTAAGGTCATTTTCCGTTAATAATTAGTGTTGACGCAGCGGTAAGATGAGCACTACATAACATAATACTACAGGTTAAATCTGTATTTTTCATTCATCTATTGCATTCATGTAAGAGTTAGTTACTCTTCATACCCGAAGCATGATATCCTGTAGTCAGCCAAATTCCTTCTGAATTTGCTTTTGACGAGAATCTTTTGATTATTTTTTTTAACTTTTATACATCGCACTGGATCCAATTTAGACAAGTTAGCTTCATATAGCACAGTCGGTGCTCATATAGTGTTATGTAGATTATTACTTAGGTTCAGTCGGAACATTATTATTAGTTAATGCATAAGTAGCTTACATGCATATATATATATTTTCATTTTTATTGCTTATTGTTTTACTAGCACAGTTGGTGCTTAGATATTAGTTATAGACTTAAAGTAGGTCATTTTATTATATTATGTATTCACTCTTATTCCAAACTTCAAACTGGTGTCCATAGGTTCAGTTGGAATCAATATCAAAAGGCAGCCATGTCCATAAGAACATGCCTTCTTTTAGAAACACGGGGGTAGTGTAACAACCCGCCGATAATCATTTATTAATTATCGTATTCAAATATTAGGACACCAGGTATATTTAATTAAATTGGTTAATCTTTATTAATTCATAAATTACCTTCATAAAATGTGATGTATAGCTGACGCGGTGTTTCACAGGAATTATATCTTTTGAACTTTGTTAAACTTCAGACAGGAAACACTAAGCTGCATCAACTTAATTTAATACGATGTAACTTTGCCATATAGGCATTTCACACGAAATACAATAGTTGAGTTATCATAAGACAGGAAACGATCTTGCAAATTTCACTCCGCATTTTGATAAACAAAATAATGTTCAGGTGCAGTTTTGCGAACTGGTAGAAACTGCTGGAAAAATACGGGAGTTTTGAAACATCAGCTTTTTCGTCGAGCTGTTCGAAAAGCTTCACTTAGAGAGGAGTTCCCGGGAAGATCTACAATTGAACGGTCTTGGCACTGAATTAGCTCCAACAAAGAGAGCAAACATTCGGGACTCATTTATTTAATTGTGAACTTAAGAATTTTAATAAAGTTTAAATCTATATAATCAAAATTATAAATATTATAAAATTAACGAGAATAATAATGTGTATTTTACAATCGGGCGCTTAACCCAAGAACATATTAATTAAAGTGAAATTAAACAAATTCCAGACGGGAAATTGGATTAATTTATTACATACGCAAAGAGTAAGAAACTTGCACAATCGTATCTTGTATTGTTTTAGAGCTTGAAGCTCTATTGAATAGTTGAATTTACTTTTATGTAAAAGATTCACATTGATGTTATTTGAAATCATCAGGGAGATAATTCAGAGATCTTTCTTTCACTTATTAGTTACATAAGAACGAATTTAAATGTTTTTTGATTATAACTTTCATTTTCAGTTTTATTTTATTTTTAATATATTGGTTATTTCATTAAATCTGTAGTATCATTGTGTCTTACCCCAACATTCCCCAAACTACACAATAGCGGAATGTTATAACTGGAGTAAGGAGAATTTGTTGTATTGTATCCGCTAGTCATCAATGCTTTAGTGCAGCTTGTAAAACCAAATTTCATTATGGGTCATACTAACTATAAGAACACAATCATAATATTTTTACATCCATGCCTACAATCTTTATACAAAAATTATGTTATGTTCTGATAAACAAAACTTTGCAAATACGCCCACGTGTTTGGAAATGCAAAGCAGTAACGCGCATGCGATCGTCGACCACAATCGGCCAAAATTCCATCCGTTTGAATTTCAAGCTGGACGATCGAGCATGATTGACGGTGGACGGCCGATGGTCTAACAGTGTGACGTTGCGTATGCAGTTATATGTGTTCGAAATTTTGGTCGGTCTTGGACGATCGACGTGGTCGAGCAGTGTGATTCCTGTCTAAGTATCGTATTTTGTGTTCAGCAAGAAAGTTATGAGTTTTACAGTAAGTAGCTTGAATTTTATAGTAACAAAAACGCGTTGTTTCAAAATACGATACTTATAACTTTTATAAACAAACCAGCTCGAAGTCAAACTTGTTTATGCAATAAATTACACATTGCATCATTATCCCTACCACGTCCCAGACGTCGTCGGCAACGTGGTCGCGGAAGACCATGAGTGGTGCCCATTAAACAAGATTTTAATTGTTATTTCACTGGAAACATAAGATAAAAACAAGCATGCTACAATGCTAGTAGCCTGAAAAGGCTGATTTACACAATGTTATTTAAGTGAATCTCGTCTAGTCATCAATGTGCAACTGCTTGCCACTGTACCAACCTCAGTAAAAAAGAATTGAATTTTTTAGAGCCGTTGATATTGAATTTGATTATATTCGATATGCCTCATTTACTATACAGAAATATGAGTATTTTTATGATTAATGATACAGCGTGTTCATTTGAAAACTTCCTACCTCAAATATTTTGAAACTATACAAAATATGAATTCCTGCAAAATCGCGTCGAATGATTTTTTAAAGGGGGATTTAATTGTGCTATTATCAAAATTTTGAAAGTTTTTTCACAACCCTCCTTTAATAGCTCTTAAACTATTTGAGTTGTTAATTTCAGATTGTTATCAAATCTCTTAAACTGACACCTTCAAAGTGTTAAACAGCAATCCTTTTTTTGAGATACATCCTACCTTATTTTAATGGGTATAAACAATGCACATTTTCCAAAAAATTGAAATAATAAAAAATAACAGTTATTTATGTTATAAGTTCTCTGTCTTTAAAGTCGAGGTCAGAAAAGTTCGTGTCCGCCTTTCTGAGACACGAATTGAGATATGCTCAATTAGCGCATTATGCTATTGCAGAAGCTACCAGTACACACTGCTGGGAGCGAGATATACCTATTCAGACCTCTACTAGCTCTCCAGGCTAGTACAGAACCCCTTCTTCCAGCATAGGATACGACCTCTAGTCCAGCTTCGGACTCTCTCCACATATGTGGGACTCCCGAATGAAACCAACCTCAATGTGGCAGGCTTGGACGATTATGTCACCCCAGTCTATCAGTTATAGCCTGGTGTGGCCTCGTCAGCGCTTTGTTTAGTACTACCTAAGCAGAAGCCCGGTGTGTACCCTTGAAGCTGAAGTTGTCTTGAGCATTGAGAGGCTATGTATTCGCTTCAATACCCCTTAAGCCCAGCGGCTCGAGACGATTTCTTCCGATAACAAAGCTGGAACTGCACAATTTGACTGACCTTCTTACAGCTGTCTTGTCGTGTTTATTAAATACAGTAATTGCAGTAAGGTAATGTTATTACTAATAACAAATGTTATTAGAATTAAAGATTAAAAGTTAAGAGATATGTCATTTAGTTATGTTAATATTACTGTTTTATAATAGTAGATAAATAAGTTCACTTTAACTACAGCTTATTATCAAATTAAAGAAATGTTGTTTATTTCTTATTTCACACCTACACGATGGGGAACTAGAGTCATTATCACCTATCTAGTATGCAAAGACAAATCACATACACCCATAGTTGCGGTAGCCGAATTATTCAATGAAAAATTGCTGCTGCCTCAAGGGGGACTTGAACTCACGGACTTTGGAATAGAAGCTGTGCGCTAACACCGCGCCGGGCCTAAATTTGTTTATTATTGCTTAATAAGTTCGTAGTTATCCTTATCTTTTTAAGAGCTAGTTTATTAGTTATAAATAGATATTTTTCTCCATGTAAAACTTACCTTTGTTATATTATATCTTAGGAGCCATTCATTAATTACGTAAAGATGAGTTTGGACATTTTTGACCCCCCCTCCCCATGTAAGGGCACGTAAGATTTCTCAGACTCCCCCTCCCCCTTCACAGAGAGAAATACTTCATAAGAGCTTTGCACAATATTGTTCAAAACGGTATTGGAGAAATTTATATTATAATTGTAGAATCGTATTGTCCAGCGTTGTGTAGCATTTCGTTACCGAATTGTCTAACAGGAACTTACGACAATTATTTAACACAGTCAGATTTAGTTCAGCATTCTTTGGAACAATGTTGTAGAGGATAAGCTAGCATATTATGTTGAAGTATAATTGTAAAAAATGTTTAGAAAAATACAATATTTTGTTTGAATGAAATCATAATCCAGTGTTCAAACTGCTTGCTACTAATTATTGTGTTTCGCAAAGTTTATGGATGACATCCTATAGATGTCACCACTTGTAATTGTCGCTATTAATGTAAATTCGAGATTTATATATAAACAGCCGACGGCAAAAGAAAATTTTAGTGTTATACGTGTATATACTACACGTTGTATAGTATGTAAATACTATATATTGTATAGCTATATACATATTAGTTACATATATTTTAATATATGTAAAAATATATATTTTATTTGTGATATCTAGCCTTCTGTATAGAATATTTGTGCCAGAGTATTGCACAATTTGTATAAATGTGAACAAGTAATTGTGTTAAATACTATTAAGCAATTGTGGCACACACTAGCGCAACAATTGTACAATTTTGTATAAAATTGTATGCAATAACATTACACATTCTGTTTTAATAAGTAACACAATTTGTTATGGAAACTTATACACAACTATTCATTTGATTCTACAAAATTACTATTGACTTCCACAAAATCTTGACACACTAAATGACACAATCTTGTTTTATAATTGTACACAATTTGTCCCTGTCACTTTTTTAAGACCAATTTGTTTTACAATACCACACAATTGTTGATGAAATTTAAATACATTTTTCTCTGTGTTCTTACGTAAGATTTTATCTGGTTTTAGAAATGGATCCATTGCACTAAAACTCATAATTTGAAGTAAATCAAAGATTTTTATTTTTTAGAAGACAATTTTGGTTATACCATTATATTATTATTAGATAATTATCTAGTCTTTGGAGAATCTACTTTATAATTAAAAGTAAGTTTTTAAATAATCGTTAACTGAGGAATCAAATCAGTCAAACAAACTACAAAAGAACGTAATATAATTTTTATTTTTAAGCTTCAAAATGTGTTAAAATAGACACATCAAAGATTTTAAAAACTTAATCAGCAATAAAAAATTTTAAAATAAAAATATGTATAAATAGAATTGTACATTTAAAAAAATAGCTCTTATATTTGTTTTCCCGAAAGTTTTGCTCTCAAATATTCATCAAACTATGTTAAAAAACGTTTATTTCGACTTATAAAATCTTACGTAAGAATGGCTTTGACCCCCCCCCTCCCCCCGAGATAAGGGCATGTAGAGATTTTGAGAACCCCCCCTCCCCCTCGGGACCCTGTCGTAATTAATGAAAGGCCCCTTATACCTTATTATTTTATTACTGCAATTATTACTGATATTTATTTTAAAGTGTTATTTTACACCACTATCTATACCACTATTATAAGAGTATTTGTTTTATAGCGATAAGTACGTCAGATACTAATTACACTGTGCTACAAATTAAAAAGAATAAATACACAAGACCTCCCACCTACATAACTGTTTTGATATTGAAAAATAAAAACTTTTCCTACTTACAGAATTTTCCCATCACTTCGAGTTCTTTTCCCAGTCCGCTGAATGTACCTTATCCAGTTTTGGTGCCTTGCACTACTGTAATGACCAAAACTTAGCCATTTCTTGTCACATTTTGGAAATCCTTTCTCTACTGGGAAGATAAGAAGTGTAGCTAATCGGTAATGAAATGACTGAGTTAGAGTCTGAAACAGCAACGAAAAAAAGTTCCTTTTTGGAAATTCCAATCATCATCAGGTTTCAGCGGTTCAAAATGATATTTACTCAACAAATAAAATTTGTTTCCTTTCATGTGTTGAAGATATATTTTGTTTTATCTCTAAGAAATTTTTGTTTTTTTAAATTGGTTAGCAAATGACAGAGTTATGGCCGATAATATGCAAAACAACAATTCCTTTTCGTTGTTTTAATGTCCAGTATCCACTATCCAGTCAATCTGTAGATTTTACCTTGCAAAAAGTGAAGTAGTTTTGGTTTTTGGATATGTTTTGTATGTTACCATTTCTTGTCACATTTTGCAAATCTCTTTTCTACTGGGAAGAGAAGAAGTGTTGCTTTACAAAAGTTCAAAAATAATGAAAATCGGTAAAGAAGTGACGAGTTATAAAACCGACACGAAAAAACGTTTTTTGTACGGCCTATATGTAAAGCTCTATTTCACTCCTTCGAAAGAGGGAGTAAAGTAGCTATTTTACTCCCTAGAGAGCAAAGTAAAATAATCGCGTTATATCCAAGGAAACCTAACATACTGTGCTAAAATTAGGTGATTTTTGTTTTAAAAAATTTCAATTGTCAAAATGATATGCAACGGTGCTACTCTTCTATAATTCTCGTAAGTGTTGCATCACCTTTTTTTATATAACAGACACAGTACAGCAACTGGCATCTCTTTTTTTTCTCTACACTTTCACCAAAGCCCTTAATAGTCTCCTTCCGCCTATTTTTAATAGCTCTACCACTAATATATTTTAACCTGGATATATATTGTTTAATTTTTCTATTACTGCCTTTGCTGCTCCTAAACCTGGCCCCTTATTATATTCTATAGGGCGTTCTAGAATGTTCCCTCTTTCGCCTCCTTTCGCTTCTGGTCCGTCTTCTTTTTCGTTCAAGAGCTCTTTAAAATGAGCAGTGTAACAACCGGCGTTTCCAAATTACAGAGTTGATTTAATATTTTTGGAATTCTTTTAGTTGAACACGCAGTATAATAAAGAGATATTGCTTAGCGTATAAAATTATAACATTGCACAAAACTTATAAAAACATTTCATTGAACTCTGAGGTAAATGCACTAAAGTTATTTTCTTATTTTTTTTATTTAATTCAATAAACAGAAATAGTAACGTCCTGGCTGCTCAATTCCCGGTATTAGTCTAGCGTATTGAAAAACACCTAAATGTCGAATCAGTAAAATAAAATAAATTTAGATTATTCTGCAACTTCAAAGTTCAGTGGAAATAAATATTAATTCTACTTATACTAATATATGGAAAATTGAAATTGTAAGAAATATCAAACCTTTATTCTACTGAACGCGCAATTCAAAAATTTAGAAAACAACTAAGACAGTCGCGAATAGAGCCTCCTGGGGAGACTTTCGAGGCCTAGTCTCGACCGGCCTATTTTTCGAAATTACCGCGAAGTTGCGCGAAGTGACTTGTTACCTACCTCAAATACGGATTACAGTGTTAAGGAATAATTAATTAAAGGTAATGTAAATCCTTTTATTTTAAATTGTTGTATTTATTCTGTTTGTTTATATTTTATTTTAATATTGTTAAATGGTTATAAATGTACTGTTCAGGGCGACTTGGTTTTGCTGATTATAAATCCTGAAATATTCAATTTTTGGTAGGGAATATTTGTTTATCAAATTACCATAAGGTTTAAGTTAATAAATACTAGTAAATGTTTTTCTGGACTTTTATTATTTGAGAGGTGTGCGAATCCCTTCTAACGCTCTGTTACAGGACCCAACTGCAGGACGAGTCGGTCGTGGTTATATCCGTACGGGTGGACCAGAGCAAGGATCAAGGGATCGAAGTATTCGTTAAGCATAAAGCCGGGGGCGCTACGTTAACGGCAGCGGTCACTACATTTGGTGGCAGGGTGGTCGCTCCACAAGGGTGGTCACTACATTTGGTACAGCGGTGGTCGCTACATTGGTATAGCGGTGGTCGCTACATTGTTGGAGCGGTCGTTACAGCAACCTACTTCTGTAATGTATCTGTAACTTCTCCTGCCATGCTGCCGCCTTTACCTTTACATTCTTTGTCATTCGCGCTCTGTATATTTCCTTTGTCCTTTGATTTCTTCATACCTTGTCTTCGTCTCCTGTATATTGTTCTTCTCTCTTGTATCAGCATTATACATTTTTTACCAAACCATGCAATATGTAATTGTATATTTCTTCTTCAAACAGTCCTTCAGATGCCTTTAGTATGGCTTCTTCAATAGTATTCTTTCTGCTATATTTTGAAGATCTCATTACGTCTTTTCTAGTTATATCTGTTTCGTTTTTTTGATCTTTTTTCCATCACATAATTTATTACCGCTAACTTTGGTATTTTTTTCCTTTCACTATCTGTTTCTTTATTAATGTTTATTAATTATTAATCTTGATGTTATTAATTTCATCCTTAACCTACCGTAAATAAGTTTGACGTGATTTTCTTCTGCTAAAACATAGACTATCTGGTATATCTGTACTTCTATCTGGCGCAACCAAAGTACCCTTTATTTCTTTATGACAAAAATAAGTGGACACTATTGTTAGGGTTCTCTGTAGCTAAATCAATTAACCGTCATTTTCTTCGATTGGTTTGTGTAACACGTGTCTTTTCTTATCGTGGCATTAAAATTAACTACTTTGCATCCTGATATAGCTTCTCTAGATCTCCATAATAGCCGTAATGCTCGTTAACCTACACCTTCTGCGTTCCAAAGAGTTGAAATTCACAATTTTTCGTAAGTAATTGTAACAACTTCGAACAGAGCTATTTTGCTCAACAAGCATACCACTCTCGCCGTAATTTGTGTTAATTCCGTAAACTCTTTCTGAGAATCTGATAAAGGCAAGTAAGTTGCTTATTTTGCGCCAGTGTCAGACTACCCTAGAGAGATGATTTGAATAAGGCACAATTGAAACACATTTTTTTATTAACTACCTAATTTCATTATGTTTAAAATACGTATGTACAAATGTATATTTATTATCATATTTCTTTTCTAAATATTATCATATTTTAAACTTAACTATTACGGATATACTATACAAAATGATGTGTACAAAAATAGTCCTATTGTGTCGATTTTCTAAGTCTTAATCCCATCCAAAATCCTTCATCGGTGTCTAATTGGAATTTCGTTCTTGACAGTTTCAAAGGGATAGGCGTCTTTTCAGTAACTACAATATCAAACTTGGACAGTAGATAGAAGAATACTACTTTTGTTTCCATTAATGCAAATCTGCTTCCTATACAAATTCTAGGACCAGCACCGAATGGAAGATACGCATAAGGATTTATGTTGGATTTATTTTCGTCGCTGAATCTCTCTGGATCAAAACGATCTGGATCTGGAAAGTATTCAGGGTCTCTATGAAGTCCAAATATAGGAATGGTAATGTTATCTCCGGGCTTCAAATGTACTGGTTTTTCTCCATCATTAACAGGTTGAATTGTGTAAGGTTTAACACATTGGCGATCCAGAAGTAATGCATTTGGCCATTTTCTTAATGTTTCTAGGAAATGTTTTTAATTAAAATAAACAAACTAAAATACGTAACCTTCTATCAAACCTGACAAAACCATATCCATGTATTTCATATACGACAGTTTGTCATATGTTAAGCCACCATTTAGATTATTTACTATTTCATCAATTTCTTCTTGAAGTCTTTCTTGTATATCTGGTTGCACAGCAATTTCGTAGGCAACAAAATACATTAAAGTTGCTACACTGTCGAATCCGGCCAAGAAGAATATGAATGCTTGAGCAGCGATGTTATCATCATTCAATTTATCTTTTGGTATTTTTTCGGAGATATCTTTAGGTTTTACGTTTCTAGCTTCCAACAATAAATGAATCATATCTGGACGAACAATTCCGTTTTTTATTCTAGATTTTATATTATCTTTAATAACATTTCTGAAAAAATCGGAAGCATCCTTTTTAAACAGTTTAATTCCAAGTTTCTAAAACAATAAAGCCCATTAATTATTTTACAGCGAAGACAGAGTATGCATTTCTTTACTCTAGCTATTTCAGGAAAACTGATACTAAACAAAAATTTCATACTGTCCGCTAATCCTCCACCAAAATTGGTAACTTTCTTTCCATTTAAGTAAAATTCATTATCTGGGTCTCTATTGGAATCGCAAGTAACTCCAAATGCAGTTGTAGCAATAACGTCATTGGCAAATCTAGTAAATACATCCCTCATTTCAACTTCTATAACAGTATCACCTTTTTCTTCGTAGTATTTAAGAAACTGTTTTCCGCAATCATTCATTAAACCAAACATAATCTTCATTTTACTAGCAGTAAAGGACGGAGATAAAGTCGCTCTCATTTCTCTCCATATATCCCCTATACAGATTTTTAATTTATAACAATAGTTAAACATTTGTCTTTATTTACCTTTTAGAATGAATAAATTTTGCTCCCATAATGGATCCTCTTCAGTAGGGAAAAAATTAAAATGATCCACAAAATGATCAAAATCCTTAACTGTTAATTGTTTTATTAATTCAGGATCTCTTATTGTTAAACTTGGAGTGGTAAATTGGTAAAATCCAGAATATCTAAAAGTTAATTGGTTACTAAGGGAAATGTGTTAATTGTATATTACCTTTGGCCTGAAAAATCGTCATAAAGTTTTTGTATACTATCCGAAACTGATCTATACTGTATTATTCCCAAAAATTGTTCGAGCCATGTTTTCCAAAGTGGATCTTGTAGCACTCCTCTTTCTTCCCAATATTTAAAGGGCCTAACAAGTGCATAATAAATTAAAGCGACTATGCCAACACACACCAAAAACCAAAACATAGTATACCAGTAAATTAAAAATCAATAAGTTTTTAATAGGTGTTATTTAATGTCAGTGTGATAATTGCCAGAGCGAGACATGAACGACTATGGAATTTACGCGTTGTTTGTCAACTGATCCTTTATACAGGGATAACCTTTTATTATATAAAGCAAACTTGTTGATTATTATCTGAATTGATAATAAAGTATTTGGTTTTGTTATCTATAATTTTAACACTTGTGATAAAAATATTGTTACATTCTGCTTAGTCAGTATCTGAGTTATCTCACGATCACTATTTTAATATTGTGTCATTATTAGACGTTTTTATTTTTACGCCCTACTGCATCGAAAAGGGTACTTTACATCTTGGTGACCGTGGCGGAAAAGTTGACATTACATCGCGGGCGGTAAAGTGTAAAAAAATCGCCCGCTGTAAAAAAATCGCCCGCATAATCCAACTTTAACATTAAATCGCGGGCGGTAAAGTGTAAAAAAAACGCCCTACTGTAAAAAAAACGCCCGCATAATCCGCAATGTCACAATATTTTCAGTAAAATTTACAATTTGGTTTTATTGTTTACGCGTGAAGTCATAGTTACGATCAGCCATCACGCCGCCTATTTTTAACGTTGTGAAATTATGAATTAGTATAGATGATTTTACGATAATTTAAAGTTAATATTTCTTTTGCAGTTGGGCGTAAAACGTTGTACGTACCTCGGGCCGAAAGTAGATTGCGCCCTTGGCTAAATTAAGGCCCTCCTTCGTCGGGCCTCAACCTTTAGCCGGCGGGCGCAATCTTACACTTTCGGCCCTCTATACGTAAATAACTATTACTTTCTGTTATATCAGATTTTTGCATTTGGAATAAATAAAAAGACTATATTTTTAAATAATAATGTGAATCAGAAACATCGGGGTTTCTGAAACAACTGAGGTAAACTTCAAATTTTACTTTATCAAAATTATGAATAATTTTCAAATAATTAAATAATGTTAAAATTAATTAATAAAAAAAATGATACATAATATCAATAATTCTCTTGTAAGTTCTTCAAGATAAATCTTTATTAATAACTCTCAACCAACCTAACAACACAAAACGAGTATGAATATGATTTAAATAAAGATGAAATGATGCAAAATCCGTCCATCATCCTGCAAATTAGCTGTGCTTTTTCTGTAGATTAACATGGCGAAGACATTTCTACGGCTAAATCGTTTCGTGTTTTAACCTATTTGACAAGTTGCCAACAGATAACCTGAATAAAGCATTAGATGAAAAATATGAAAAGTGTACTATAACTTCTTTATTTTTCATTAAAAAAAATGAACATAAACTTTTGTAATAAATTAATAGCATCCAATAATATATATTATATAAAACAGTGAACTGGTAGTCAATAGGATTTTGCATGAGTCAAGGGAGGAATTTTGTACGAAAGTATATAAATACATTAGAACTAATCTACAATGACTGCCTTTATTAGAAATTAAGATTAGTAACATATTCTTGAATTTACTATTTTTAAATAATAATTAGGTATGTTTAAATAGTACATTACATGTTGAGTTGGTAAAGGACATCTTTACAAGCCAAGCGATATACGTCGAGGTCAAACAATATCGCGACGCTTGAAAACTTTATCAACAAAACATGTACCGCTTAAACAGCTTTGAAGAATTTCATGGCAATTTTTAAAAATTGCACTTGGTTTACATTTATTGTGCATGAGATCTTTTCTTAAGAGTGTTATCTAGTTTATATTATGCTTTATAGCAAATACAAAATTACAAAAGTTATTTCCTTAACGAATAAAAAAGTGTAAATTTATAAAAACAAAACTATAGCTAGCGAGCTTTTAAAAATGGTAAGGTGTACTTCCTAAATTATCGTTCAAGTGTTATTTGAGATAAAAATGCCCGAATATACAACAGTATAAAAGAACGGCATGAACTAAAAAAAGGTCATATCCCGCGTTTATTCAAACATTTTGGTAAATGACAACTATCATTCTTAGTTCAAGCTTTTTCTCACAGAACGCGCTGTACGCTGAATTGTAAAACTGACATCTGACCTGTAAAAGTTTTACATGTTAGTAAAATACGATATTTATAGACCAATTGTCATAATAACATCTACGTCTACACACACTCCCACGGCTCATAAAATTATTTAAAAAGTGTCACATTTTCTTGTGATTGCTAGGACTAGGACTAGGTTTTATAATATAATAATTACTACAACCCATAATCTAAACCAAGCCCCCAGAAGCTATAAGCTTGTGCGGGAGGGAGGGGGCGATTATTATTATGTAGGCCCAATGTGCGGCTGCGGCCGACTTATAGATGGAACAGCGCAAATTCCACATTTGTGTTATAGCTAAGGAAAACTGCAGAAAACCTTAACCAGATCTGCCAGCGCCGGGAGTCGATCCCCGGCCGCTTGGGTGAAAGTCCGGCACGCCAGACATTACACTACCAAGGCTGTTACTACCAAGTATTTATAGATGCAATAAATGTTGTGTTTTGTTTACGAATTTATAACAAATAAGATATTGTACATTATACGCAAAGTAACTGTTTTTACTGTCTCAAGAAGGTGACCGGCTCGCCTATCGGCTCGCCAGTCATTTTCTTCTATCGCCAGTAAAAACAGGTTTACCTTGCTAATAACGTAAAATACTATATAAAGTTTAAAATAAATTTTCTGTAAACTTTCAATAAATTCCAATCAGCCGGCTATCGAACAAAAGAAATTTTTAGTAAGGTTTCATTGTTCGCCGCTAGATGGCAATGTATGCTCTCAGTATTTAGAGTCACTGCATCTAGTCACCTAGGCCAGCTGGTCGATCAGAGTAACGCAAAGCGTCGCCATATTGGGGCAGAGAAGGGTGATTTTGAATAATGGCAAATTAAATCCACGTTTTACGTGTTTGCCATATTAGAGGTTTGATCTTTCAGAATAAGAAAAACCTTTTAAAGTAAACGTGGATTTGATTAAATTCAATACAGAAGAAATAATGAACAATTTCGTGCTTCGTTTGCCCCAATATGGCAGCGGTTTGCGGTACTCTGGTCGACCAGCTGGCCTAGGTAACTAGATGCAGTGGCTCTATCAGTATTTTAAAAATAGAAATTAATTAATCGAGTCAGTATACCATAAAATACATTACTGCCTGATTCTTTATTTCCTTTGGAATTAGCAGAATCCTTTCCTTGCGCAGGTAATTTTCCCTGAAGGTTACCACCGTCGAATTTTGGTAGCACATTTTAGTATCTACAGATGACAGTAAGAGTTTTTAATAATGACGAATAATTTTTCAAATTAAACATGTTTCTTAAAAATTAAAAATATTTTTTTAAAATATATTTTATTTACACTAAATTGAGAGTAGTTTTTAATTTAAGTAGTTATATCATTTTAAAAATCATTTATAACTTTATCCTTCCGACGCTGATGGTGAAAGTTCTAAAAGTGGATTTGCCGACTGTGAATCGCACCTACGGCGAATCAGCGATGTCAAATCGGCTACGGCGAATTTTCCTAAACCCATAATCAAATTACCGCATCTTTTCTATTGTTTGTCATTGTTACGATATTTTGAAATTCGATGGGGGCATCCATTTCTTTCGTAAGCTCTCTGCTGTATAAGTGTTTGATTGAATAAACTCTATTATTTACTTTGTAGCCATTTAAGAATTCTTCAATATTTTGCGTGATATTCATCCTGGGCGGCTGCATGACCTTCTACAACTTTTGAACAAAACCCAATATATGTGATCAAATAACGACGCTAATGAACTGAAACCTCTTCATAAATTTAGCGAGTCCTTCTAATTTTAATCTCGTTTTCAACGTCTTTTGAGGTTGCTCTTACTTACACTAGAATGGCACAGATCTCCCGAATTGATGCTTTAGAAGTGTCTATCTATCCTGCTAGATCACCGAGATGAGTTCAACAGTTTTAATGTTAGATTTGTAATGTTGTCTTTAGTACATCCCATCGAGCCGTTGATACAGATAAAATGTGCGAGCAACCCTTTAATTAGGAGATTTAAGAAGAATTTGTGGCTTTTGATTTGATTTTATTTTAATTAGTCAGACTCTGGAGATTTTCTAAACAAAGTCTACTCTGGGAACCCATTGCACGGTAAGTGTCAAGGCTTCAAATTTTTTCAATAATCGTTCAATTAGGTAAGTGCCAGTAAAAATCCAAAAAATATTATTCAGGGGTGAATTAATTGGTCTTAGGCTTGAAACATACTATTCGAATAATTAGGAATAGCTGATATCTGCGGTTCATCCAACATACAGTATGATCCAAAATAATTAAGGACGGTTGAATTTATCGCCACGTTAAATTATTGTTTATTCATCCTTCTGTTATTTTATAGTGATGTCTCATAAAGGAGTGGTATAGGTATATTACAAAAATACGTTAAAAAATTGGTAATTATTATCAAATAAAATAAAACTTAAATGAAAATCCGGAACAATGTGGCAAAACACGAAGATGTAGTTTGACGCAACATATTTCGATAGTGTTACACTAACAACATGAAATACACTAACACCTATGACACGAATTCAAGCCGTCTCGGATCACGTTGTACATTGTAAATTGTTGTACATTACAAGCGAACAATACTTGACTTTTTTTATCAAGGCAATTATTTTCCGTAAAACTTTTCGATTCTGTTTAATAACCTGATTCTAATTGGTTTATTCAAATTCGAACCTGTCCATCCTTTGTAAAGGGTTTTCCAATAAGGGCGAGTCGATGTTCAAGTGGAATAAAACAAGCTGTGTGTGAGGTATTAACGAAATTTGAAAGGCCCATGTATGCCATTATGTATTGCTCACAGTGGCACGGATCCGAGTGGTCCAATTTTCAATGACTCTGTCGCATAGATCCGGCTGAATTTGAGCGATGGCCCTGGTTATTATCACTTCAAGGGCATCGGTCGATTGCGGCTTATTGGCATAGACCTGCGACGAAACCCCACAAAAAGTCTAGCGGGGTCAAATCGCATGATCTTGGTGGCCAATTAACGTCACCTCTGCGAGAGATAACCATACCCTCAAATCGTTCATGCAGAATGTTCATCATGGCATTCGCTGTGTGGCACGTAGCGCCGTCCTGCTGGAACCATATGTCGTCTACGTTCATGTCGTTCAATATGGGGCCAAAAGAAATCGGTAATCATCGTTCTGTAGCGCTCGTCGTTGACGGTGATGGACTCACCAACATTGTTTTCAAAAAAGTACGGACCAATGACACCGCCGGCCCAAAATCCGCACCAAACAGCAACCTTTTGTGGATGCATTGCCACCTGGTGAACCTCGTGTGGGTTGGCGTCGTCCCTTATACGGCAATCTTGCTTGTTGACACAGCGATTTATCCAAAAATGCGCCTCGTCGCTGAAGATGATTTTTCGGGCAAAATTGGGGTGCTCTTCAAAACGCTTCGAAGCCCAATCAGCAAACAAACGGCGTTGTCTATGGTCATTAACTTTGAGCTCCTGGGTCAGTTGGATCTTGTACGGGTGTAGGCCCAAGTCCCGACGCAAAATTCGCCAAGTTGAAGTCTGCGAAAGGCCGAGTTCTTCTGCACGGCGAGGAATTGACTGCCTTGGGTTCTCCTGCACGCTTTCACTGACCGCGCCGATGTTGTCCGCCGACCTGGCGTTCCTCTGACGTACGGGTGTTGACTGATTATTTATCGAACCTGTCGTCTCAAATTTGCGCACCAAACGTTGGCGAGTCGACTTTGAAGGGCCACCGTGTCTGCCGTAAAATGGGCGCAACGCGCGCAACGTTTGCACTAACGAACACTCATTTTAATAATAAAGCTTTATCATTTGGACGTGCTGCTCAAGCGTGTAACTTGCCATGATGATTTGGCATCAGTGACTGAATAATAAACAACAGATTAGACAAACGCCACCAAAACAACATGGCGCCACAGGCTGCCAACAGTGATCCGCCCCAATTGAAAAACCCTTTATTTTTCTTTGGTGATGTATTTTCCGTACATGTTCGTCCAAGGTGGAATCAAGTTTTGATAGCATCTATGCATTTTAAAAAGTTCCTTCTGTGTTTCGTAGATGTGATCACTTGATCTTTTAAAAATCAAGTTTTGGGACTCCAGCATTTGAAACACTATTATTCTCTGGATGTGATCTTTCTATAGCTTTATTTGGATATTTAGCTGTTTGCTGAACAGCATCGAAATTTTGTTGCATTTAATTCTCTGGTCGTTGCATGTGGTCTGCACTTTATCATGTTGCTCCAAATATTGATTGGCATTTTCCACGTTAAATATCCTTCTTTTGTATATGTTCGTTTTATATGTAATATTGGGTATGGTTTGACCGCCAAACAAAAATCAACGAAAACAATATAACAAATCATTTAGAACCGAATACAACAGCTATGGTCTAAACACTTTATCTCTATTTTTGAAAAGTTTTCAATAAAACGTTATCATAAAACGACATCCTTGCCTATCTCTTGGGTAAAAAACCCCGTGTGACTCATATTTATGCGATTTCAGGTTCCCAGATTTGAGTTCAAATCTGATGTAGTTATGTCAGGAGTTACATACGCATTGTTATTAACTATCACTAGTTTCCTAATCTCTTTTTCAGTATCAATCCATTGTCAAAGTAATCACTGTTGTCATCAATTTCTTCACATTTTTCAATATTCTGAGCTTCTTTTTTTCTCCATTGTTATAATTATCCTTTAGAATAATCGTATCAGCTTTATCATTCTCGTCTATTTCCATTTTGTTTTTTCTCCATTAGATTGTGTATCGATAGTTTGCAATGTCATCTGCGTGTGCTTGTGTTTCAGTGCAAGAGAGTTACAAGAGTGCAAGAGATATTTTAATAGTTCCGCAAGGATTGGGGGGGGGAAGCTCCTAATAGTCACCTCCACAAGCATCGTGACCTGAGTTTAACAATTTCAATATACTTTTGATTGCTATATTTTTTCTAAAGAGATTCATTTGTTTTCTTATATAATAAATTAGTTCGGCCGTTACACGGCCGTTCATTTTTCTTTTGTTTCATTTTTTTTGAAGATAACATTATTATTATTATTTACATTATTTATTATTTTCTAGGTTACATACATGTCACTGGACTGTTTGCGAATTGGACACATCAATGTCTGCTAATTGTTACCGAAAATTAACGAGATCAGGGAATTAATCACAAATTTTGAAATTCTGGCCGTGATCGAAAGATGGTTATCAGATGATATACCTTCTAGAGCGATTAAATATTGAAAATTATAAATTGGTACGTAAAGATCGAGGCAGTAGGAGAGGTGGGGTTCTTTTTATGTAAAACAAGATTTCTTTAAATGTATCATTAATACAAGTAATTTAATTGAACAATTATGGGTATTAGTTAAAATTAATAATAAAAGTATTGTGCTGGGAGTGTTTTACAGACTTCCAACTTTCAACTATAAGACATTTATAGATGAAGTTGAAAATTCTATTATGTTGTGTACACCATATTCAGACCATATTGTAGGTTTAGGGGATGGAAACGTAGATTTTCTAATGGCAGCTAATCCATCTACAGAATATTTTAATAATATGCTAGAGTCTTTAAATTTTAGTCAAATAATTACAGAACCTACTAGAAAAAATTCTTTTAGACATCATCATCACTTCTCAACCTTCACTTATACAGAAATCTACTGTTGTAAATTGTCATTTTTCAGACCATGATTTATCAGCCTGTCAAATTTCATGTTAAAAAGTTCTATGTTCTTCTATTAATTATACTTATAGATATTTCAAGAATTTTAGGCGTGATAATTTTTATACCGAATTGCAAACTCTCTCTTTGGATGATATAATTTATGAAGATGATATTAATCTAAAAGTTGAAATTTTAAGTAGCAGAATATTAAATCTATTTCATGATCATGCTCCATGGAAAACAATCAAAAATAACAAAAAGACGCTCGTCATGGCTAACTGATAACATGAAGCTGTTAATGAATTTGAGAGATTAGGCAAAAACTAAGTATAAAAAATTAAAAACCACAGCTGCCTGGGAATATTACAGGACGTTGCGTAATTATACAAACACCGCAATAAAGAATGAGAAAAAGGCTTATTTACAATTTAAACTTGACCATGCTAATAATTCTAAACTAATATGTAAGGAATTTAGAGCCTTAAATGTTGTCTCTTCTAAAAGTAAAGAAAATAACACTTTCAATGGCCGGGTTGATGAAATTAATAGTTATTTTGTGAATAGTATTCCACATATTTCAGTTTCTGAACAACTACTAAATTTCTATAAAAATAATAATTTAAATAATAATGGAGATTTTAGTTTTAATCTCGTAGACAGCAACACCATATCAAAAATAATTGATTCGTTAAAAAGTAATTCCACGGGATCAGATGGATTAAATATCACACTGATAAAATTATGTTGTCCTTTTATACTGCAGTATCTAGTACATATTGTAAACTCATGCATTTTAGAAAATATTTTTCCCGACAGCTGGAAGTCGGCTCTTGTAACACCAATAGCAAAGATCCAGTAACCTGTTGAGTATAAGGACTACAGACCGATTAGCATCTTACCAACGCTTTCAAAAATTTTAAAAAAGTAATTAACTCGCAAATTAGAGAATTTTTAGACCGTAGTAGTTTGCTGCCACCTTGTCAGTCCAGGTTTCGCTCAGCGCACAGTTGCACAACCGCTTTGGTAATGATAACAGATGACATTCTCAAAGCACATGATGAAGGAAAAAATACATTATTGGCTCTGTTAGATTTCAGTAAAGCGTTTGATACAATAAATCATGAATTACTGCTTAGTATTTTGCACTACATAGGTCTTGGTAATAATGCAGTCGGTCTGATCCAAAATTATCTTTCCAACAGGAAGCAACGAGTTAAAGCATCTAATGCTGTGTCTAGACCTGTTGCTGTTACAAGATGGGTGCCGCAAGGATCCATATTAGGTCCCTTGCTGTTTACCTTGTATACCAGAGGTCTTTATGATTGTGTGGGGCCTGTAATATTCACATGTACGCAGATGACACACAAATCTACTACTCATTGATATACTAAATAAAGACTTACAAGCTATAAATGAATTCTCCGCTAAGCATGCATTGATCTTAAACCCAACTAAGTCTTATATTCTACTTTTAGGCAAACCGATCAATAATTATCAATTATCACCCATAAAAATTGGAGATATCAATATTCCCATAGTTGAAAGTGCCAAGAATCTTGGAATCGTTTTTGACAAATCATTTAGATTCAAAAAACAAATTATTAAATATATACAAAAAGCTTATTACAATTTAAAACTTCTTTACCCGCATAAAGACTACTTAAGCAAAAACGCAAAGATCTTATTGAGTAAATCTCTTGTACTATCTCAATTCAACTATTGTATACCTGTCTATGACCCTTGTCTTGAGTTCGAAACATCACAACGTATACAACGTGTCCAAAACTCTTGTTTACGTTTTATTTACGGAATACCCAAGTTTGAGCATATATCCTCAAAATTAGTAGAAACGGGCTGGCTTTATATGAAACAACGGCGTTACGTACAGACAGCAACATTCTACCACAACATAATACTTAAAAGACAGTCACCCTATTTATGCAATAAGATAACGTATAGAACAGATGTACACAATATAAATCTGCGACAAAGAGGTCTGTTGACTATACCCAAGCATAACACCACATTCTACGAGCGCTCATTTAGCTATAATGTACCCTTATCATACAAAGCATTATCGATTATACAATTCAAAAAATCCTTGATTAAAAACTTCATTGCAGACAGTGCCGGTCTTAGCCCTCTTGGCGCCCTCGGACAGAGTCCTTCAGAGCGCCCTTATTAACTTTAAAAAGTTACTGTTATCGAATGATTTTAATGATTTTACTAATTTCGGCGTTCCAAACAGCCTAGCGCCCGACCTCGCACCCCCCAAAGGCCGGCACTTATTGCAGATAGTCATTAATGCACCAAATCGTAATCAGTCTATACTAGTTAAATTAGTTTAAGTTAAGTTGTTACATATATAGTTATCTACGTCCAATAGTCCGGCTATGATTTTATGTAAAGTGTATACAAGGGGGGAAATGGAAGAACAATTTTGTTGAATTTTCTTCTTGAGATTCTATATTATGGAATAAATATATATTATTATTATTATGTAATTATAACAATACAGCGAGTTTTTATTTATAATACGTATAAAAAAAGTTCCGTAGAAGACAGCAGAGAAAAACTGTAACGTCATGACGTTACAAATTCATACATATTGCAGTGGTATACACTTTAATAAAACAAAACCACAATACAACCGTATATCACTACAATATTTTTTTACATAACAAATTTTTGCCCCGTCACTAGCTCCAACTTTAGTTTCAGTAAAGCAATCGACAAATATCTCTTAAATTTGTAATACATCAACCTTACCTTACCAATTTCCAATATCAGTGGGTCTACCTAAATAACATATTTATCTCTAAAACCCAACAATAACTCACAATTTGAGTCGAACAAACAAATTTTCACGCTTGACTAAAATTGTCATAATTTCGATTTAAATCTGTCCAACCACCAATTTTACCCTTTAATCTTTACACAATATGCTTATATAACTATACCCATTAGTTTTACATCAATAACTAACACTTATAATACAAAATTAACTTTAAATGAAAATTTCTTCACGGCACAGGTGTATGAACATTTTTAAATTGAATTGGCTGAGAAAATACACATAGAACTACAACAAAAAAAAACTTTCTACAACTTACACAGCCAAGATGTTATCCAACGGAATTCCACAATAACATCATGAACCTAAATTAATTAAATTAGAACGGTGGCTCGACAAACCAATACCATAAATCGCAAAAGGAAAAATCACCCATTTTGAAAATTAAGCAAGGTAAGTTTCTTTTATATATGCTAATTTACTCATAATAGCCCGTTTTATTATATTCTAGGTGCAGTTTACCAAGTTTGAGCTATTGACGGAAGATCAAGAAAAACAATTCAACGTACCAAACGTTGTATTAAAATTTACAATTATTAAATTATATACACACTTAAATAGTATCCTTTTGTTGAAATATAAAACTTTTTATGCATGTCAACATAATGTGAATAAATTATTCCTCTAAAGAAACCCATTTTGAAAATTATTTTCAAAAATTGAGGTTATGTAATGAATAGATCGGATCGTTAAATAATCTTGCATGAAATGCAACTTTAACAAGAAATTATCGCGAATAGGATGTATTTAATTTAATTCCTGTATATAGCTAGCTTCAACAGTACTTCTGAAACTATTAAATAAACCTTTTAACAAAGATTCAATTACGAACGCCTGAAAGATAGGCAACCCAAATTACCTATTTAACATTTCTACCTGCAAATAACACAGCAATATGTAAGCGTCCATAGCAAAAGGAACCGTATCTTCACCACGGTCATAATTGCGATTTTCATGTTTTCCTTTAAAGCATTTATGCTAGTGTTTTTGGTTTTGTCATTACCCCTTAGTAAGTTACAGAATTTTGAAAATTAAATTTTAAAAACACTAATTTTTCAGAAACTGAGTTTAAAGTTTGTCAAATGATGTTGTTGTCTGATTTAATATGAAATTTGGCCATTTTAACAAATAAAAAATAAGAAGGTATGATTTTCGTGTTATTGCTGAGTAATCCAATACTACTAAAGTTGATTTTTATGTGTCTCCGAGCCCCATTCTCGCGTTCTATAAGGGCTGGAGAGATGGGCTTGGGCTCATTCGACGCGTAATTTGCCGAGGATAATGCACGACCGAAAATTTTTTAAAGTAGGTCATGTTAGAGATGGGTTGGGCTCATTCGACTCCAATATTAATAAAGTTGATTTGTATGTGTGTCCGAGCCCCATTCTCGCGTTCTATAAGGGCTGGAGAGATGGGCTTGGGCTCATTCGACGCGTAATTTGCCGAGGATAATGCACGAAAATTTTTTAAATTAGGTTATGTTTTAAAATTTTTTAAATTAGGTTATGTTTTAAAAAATCGATAAATGCTGATTCTATCGTACTATTTAGTGCTATTGAGTGTTATTTGGTACTAATATGTGCTCTATCGATAGAGAATCGATTGGAGATTTATGTAGGTCATGTAAATACTGACCTACTTTAAAAAAAATCGATAAATGCTATTTCTATCATACTTAAGTGCTTAGGCCCGTAGGGCCCATTATCCTAGTTCATAAAACTAAGAGATAAATAAGAGTACCGCATAGTGATGGGCGACGAAAATATTCCCGGTGAGGAATATTCCCCGTCGGGAATTTATAAAAATCACCGATAAATTCCCGAAAAATAGAAATTCATTTTTTATACTCCAGTGAAACGCAAGTAAACGTGCGTCAAAGCGTACACCGCCTACTATCGAATGCAAAAGTTCTGAGCCCTGAGTTTGAATGCGCATAACAAAAAACTAATCGCTCAAATTAATTCAAACAAAAACAGTTAGATAGACAATTTATTTCTGTATAAAATAGTTAATTTGTAAAATTATCTGATTTTAGGTTTTTAAATTTTTGCGAATTATGTTACAAAAAGTCCGGTTTTTTGTGAGTTTTGACGTAAAGTGTGTCTTTAATAATTGATATTTTAATAACTACTTGACAGAAGTGAATGTAATTTTATATGCAAGTAGCTGATACTGTTGTATGTACGTGGAAATTTGAAATTGAAAAAAATTGTAATTTGATATCTGCATTATTTCTCAAGTTATTCTATGAAATAGAGGGTAATGCATTCTGGTCTTCTGGTGCCTTAATCACGAAATTTTTCCAAAAGATAGTATTTTTTAATAAAACAACAAATACCTTAAGAAATTTAAAAAATATTTAGGAATTAATCAATAAATAATTATTTTAAAAATTACTTCTTAATTAATTCGTGATGATTTTCAAAATAATTTTTAAAGAATTATTTATTAATTAATTCGTGAATAATTTCAAGATTTCTTGTCGTATTTGTTTTATTAACAAAATACTAACTTTTGTAAAAAAAGATTTCGGTTAAGACACCAGAACACCAGAATGCATTAGCCTCTATTTCAAAGAATAACTTCAGAAATAATACAGATACCAAATTACAAAAATTTCGACAGACATAAAATACTATTAGCTATAGTTTGGTCAGCAGAAATTGGTTTTTATGGCCGGTATTTGACAACAATAGTAGTTATTCCAAGAACTGTTACAGGCTTACTGTTTAAAGCCATAAATAAAACGATACTGAGTTGTACAGTTTATGCTGTCAAATGTTACCAGGTAAGTATTAAGGAATTTTTTTTAAGTATAACATAAATTTTTAAAAACCCTATTTATTACGACATAAAAGGAAAGTTAAGGATAGTTGCAAAAATAAAACATTGTTTTGTTGTCATTTATAGGTTTAGACAAATATTCTATAAAAAATATTCTTATAAAGAATATGTTTCTTTTGTGTTATTTATGAAACATACGTATACATTACAGATTTAAAAATGTATTATACAAAGTATTCAAAAGATTCGTTTTTGTTTGTTATACCTGTTAAATGTGGTATGTTACAGCAAGGGTATAAACTGGTTTTTCCAAATTAGAATTTGTAGGTATTTCTCAGAAAAATAAGATCCCTAATATTAAAAAGATTAAGGGAAAGTCTAAAGATCCAAAAACTAAGAAACAACACACTTAAACAATATCTTTTTCAACTCAGTTTTAGTTTCGGGTTACAGTTCTTGGAGTGTAGAGTATTCCGTCCCGGTATTATTTTATTTATACGTATTGTGTTTTATTTATTTATCGATAAATATGTTCCGTCCATGGGAAGATGTCCAACAAAACTTAAACAAAGAAGTGCCAATGGCTGAGAATCCTGAAGATGTTTGCGAATATCATCAAGACACTTTAAGAAAATACCATCGCTTGTCAGCAGATACCAGACAAATAGTCATCAATGTGTACAATAGTGTAAAAGACCAAGATTGTGCCACTCCCATAAAAACGACCAGCAGACTAACAAAATTACCATACACTACAGTGCATCGCATAATTTCCAACCCCACAGTCGACAAAACAGTAAAATCTCAAAGACAACGTTTTTCACGTATTTCTGAAGATATGGGTGTAGAGATCAAAGAAGTTATTTATAGGATGTACAGCGAGAATACAGTGCCCACTATAAATTGTTTAAAATGCAAATTGCAAGAACTGAGTTATGATATAGATTACAAGAAAAGCAATTTTAGATTATACCTTAAGAGCATAGGTATTCGTTATAATACAATCAACAAACGAATGTACATTATGGAAACTCCAAGATTGCTAAGAATGAGATGTGATTACATCTTGAAAATTAGGAAATATCGCGAAGAGGGACGTTCCATTATTTATTTGGACGAAACGTGGTACGATAGTCACGACGTTGTAAAAAAAGGTTTGACAGATGGAAGTAAAAGGTGTTGTTTGAAGGCGCCTGTTTCTAGGGGTAAAAGGATTATTATTTTACATGCTGGTGGAACCGACCGACGGGTGGGTTCCAAATGCTCTCCTTATTTCTGCAAAACAAATAAAACACTGTTCAGCAGATTACCACCAGGATTTGGATTCGGCACTGTTCGAAACATGGTTTGAAAATCAACTGCTGGAAAATATTCCTAAAAATTCTGTCATAGTGATGGATAATGCGAAGTATCACTCTAGAATATACCATCCCAAACCTACTACTAACACTAGAAAAGAGGATATTCTTTCGTATATGGAAGCAAATGAAGTACCAATACCTGAGGGGCGAGTAACTAAAAAACAATTACTAGAGGTAATTAAAAACCTTAATATGCCAACTGAGTATCGTGTGGACAAAATAGCCGAACTACTTGGTCATACGGTTTTGCGATTACCTCCGTATTATTGTGTTTTAAATCCTATTGAAATGGTGTGGGGTTCATTAAAACGTGCTATTAGGAGAAACAATACTGCTTCTAATTTAAGTGCTGAAGTGGTGAATTTAATTCGTAAAGAAATAGACAATGTCAGAATTGATTTGTGGAAAAATTGTGTGAGGCATGTTATTTCAGTGGAGGATTCGTATGTATCACCTAATATGCAAAAATTTATAATCAGAGTAGATTTTGACAGCAGCGAGTCAGATGGTGATATAAATAGTGAAGATGACCTATAATGACAATCCTTCTTGCTTTGTACCATTTAGTATCTGTTTTTATATGTATAATAATAAAATTGTAATATAAATTCTAAAAATATATCAGTTGTTTCTATTTTGTGATACTTAAATTAGATTACCTCAAAAAAGAAAAAAAAAGGAAAAGACGGCCCTGAATGCAAATCCATTTCATGAATTAGAACAGTTATTGAATGCTCTTTCTAAAGATATTTTTACAATAGGTGTTACTTTCGGTACTTGAGTTTAAGATGTTTTAACAATAGGTATTACTGCCGCTATTTGAATCTCAGAGCCATAAAAACCAATTTCTGCTGACCAAACTATACTTACATATAAGATTACCATAAATTCTGTCGAGTAGTTATTGAAATATTCATTATTAAAGACATGCTTTACGTCAAAACTCCCAAAAACCGGACTTTTTGTAACATAATTTGCGAAGATTCAAAAACCAAAACTCAGGTAATTCTACAAATTTACTATCTTATACAAAAATAAATTGTCTATCTAATTATTTTTGTTTAAATTAATTTGAGCGGTTAGTTCTCTTGCTATGTGAACTCAAACTCAGAGCTCAAAACGTTTGCATTCGATAGTAATATAATTTTACAAGCTAAGACCTGTTGCCAACACGTGGCCGGTTCTAGCATTAAGTTAACACGTTTAGTGCACATTTATCTTTGATCTGCATTGACGTGTAGTAAACTTTTTTGCACAATTTCTCTATGATGTACCCTTTTTAAAGCATAATATAAATTCCCGATAAAGTGGAAAGTTCGGGAATATTCCCAAATATATTTCCAAGAATATTCCCCAAAAAATAAATTCCGGGAATTTACCCATCACTAGTACCGCATAAGGGTACGTATTTGTTTTACAAAGATAAGTACGTCAGATATAAATTATTATAATAAAGCCACTTATTATCTTGAGTATTGACAATCGTTAGCTATTATTAAAATCTCTAACAGCATGTAGATACTGGTTAGCGTATCGTCAAAAAGATTTTATCTACGAGAGATACTTACATTGTAAACATGTCTAGAAATTTCCAAGAAACTGTAGGCTTACACTTTACATATATACAAATAACATAGCAAAATGTCCATGCGTTTTATGAAATCTTGTGTAAGCATTTTTTGCTTATGAAAAACTGAGATTTCCTATCTCCTAAGAAAATGTTAGTTTTTGTTGTACTGTATCTTTCTGTACTATGGTCGCTTTTATAGTAGTTCTGTATGTCTATGTGGAAAGCAGTTGGACTGAATTTAGAATGCGAATAAAATCAATTTATTAATGAAGCTGAACAAAATACATGAAATACTAAAATTTTAAGTTGTTGGGTTTGAGGCAGTTTTGTAAGCATTGTGTAGTCTGAAACAATAGTCTGAAACAATACCTTTTGCAGTTGTTTGATTTTTCTGTTTTGTATTTTTAAAAGGGAACCTTAACAAAACTGTAAGTCATATACAGAAGTTGAGTCGGATTTCTGCTTTCACTAGTTACGAGTTGTGCCAGCGAGTTTCGGGTTACCACAAAGAGATGAATTCAAATCTATTCTGTATAAGCAATCATATCAATTGTTACACTCTAACTGATTGTTATGGGATTGTTTCGCACGTGGATGTAACACGGTTCCAATAATTTTTCTTAAATAAAATTATAAAATACTTATTTAATTCTTTTTCAATTCAATTTCAAAATATTTTTTGCGGTAGTGACTTTCACTAACATTACATTTAAATCATTTAAACAGCCTTGGTAGTGTATAGTCTAGCTGGACTTTTACCCAAGCGACCCTGTTCGACTTCTGGTACCGGCAGATCTGGTTTTCTGCAGTTTTTCCTTAGCTGTGACACAAATATGTGGGATCTGCGCTGTTCCATCTATAAGTCAGCTGCAGCCGCAAGTTCGACCTACGTAATAATAATAATAGCCCCCTTCCTCCCGCTTCATCAGCTTTATAGCTTCTGGGGCCTGATTTGCAGGTTATGGGTTGTATCAATTATTATATTATTATATTTCACGTAATTCTTGGAGAGGAGCACAATGCGACGGCTTACGTCTTCTCCAATTAGTAGTCAAAGGGTACCTCGTTAAAGGATCTAGAAGCGTTTCTTCGTCGGTTGTAGGTATGCAATTAACATTTTTTACTTGATGGGATTCGGACATTGTGCAAATCTAAAAACAATGAAAGATTGTAGACTTACCGTTCCTCCGTTGTAAAACTGAGAGAACATTCCGACTGCAGTTTGACTTTATGAAAAGTTGCAGAATAGTTATTTTCATTACTGGGCTGACAAAATACCAATGGAGTAAATTAGAAACTGACCTGCGTCACAAACGACCACGTAGCCACTTAATATCTAAATCAGTATTGGCCGATTGTGCCGATACGGAATGACTCATATTTGATCCCATACCTCATTGTTAAACACCGAGACATAATCTACTAATGACTTAAATATACATTTAAGACCTGGTCGAATGACCACGTTGTCATCAGCAGGATTATTTCGAAACTAGCGGAAGGCGCTTGTATGCAATAGTGACTTTAAAAACATTTTATTCCGTGGAACTAGTGTTTAAATGAAAGAACGTTCTGAAAATGCTGATGAGAACGTTCGCGAAAGTTCGCGCATGATAAAACCGTATCAAAAGAACGTTCTCTTATAAGGAAGCACGTTTGCGAACGTTCTCATAATAATTCTCGAAAACTTTCAGAATAATACAGCACAAACGAGCATAAACAAAAACATTAAAAATCGAGAATAAAACCGAAACTAAACGGTCTTAAACCGCATGCCCACGCAAAATGTACACGTGTACTCGCAGCTGCTGTCAGGTGTTTCAAAGACAGACACTGTTATGATCATAGTTTGCACAATTTATGCCTTGATAGCATTGACAAGAAATTTGGTTACCGCCCGGTAGCACCTTTTTCGAATTTTCTTCTAGTTACATATGAACTTTATATATAAATTTTTTATATTTTCTTTATACAAAAAGTGACAAATGTTTGTATAGTTTTTAAAATGTATTTCTTGTGCACACTTGTTGAACACCGGACGCCGCCGCCGTGGACACTACGCCGACCGCAAGCGGTGGACACTTTACCGACCGTGTCTGCGGTCAGTGTATTGTTCAGGTCGGCAAAGTGTCCGGTAGGGGTAAAGGTGCATACCACATTAAAAGTGTCTCTAACTAAAGTTTTAATTAAAATCAACAAGAAAAAAGATAGCTTTATCTCATTCTAATAAGTGGAAACAGATTAGAATTGGTCACCATGGTAATTAAACATGTTATTAACTTAACAGTGAGATGTGAATACGGCCCAACGAGTTTAATATTTTCTATTATTACATTACTTTTCAACACATTACAGTCAATAGTCAAATTAACTACAACTAGCATTTTATCAATGAGAAAAGGAAAATTGGAGAATATTCGAGCATTTTCAGCATTTTGAGAATATTTCAAGAACTTTTGAAATTATCCTTATTTTGTGTATATCTTTGCGAGTTAATGGTATATTCTCCAGTCCTGCTCACCTTTGAGGGTTTATTCTCGTTCTTTCTCGTTTGTGCTCCGGGAATATTCTCGAAAAATAAATGCTTGAGCATTTTCCAACACTACGTGGAACTGTTTTATTTATTAATTAACAAACCACATCTTCACGTTACAACTTCTATGCAAGCACATAAAATCGGTGTAATGTTTTCCCCTCCCTCCATGATGGGACAACTATTAAAAGTATTAGACAATTTAATAAGACTTTATTACATCTTATGACAATAAATATTAAGCATGGTTAGTACATAAAATATTTAACATAGATGCAGTATGATTAACAAACAACAAATAAAAATTAGATTTCCCTTCGTTTCAACCCCAACCAAAAGCCACCTTCAGCATTGAGTTGAAATTGAGACTTAGCAACCTTCAAAGGCACATTTGTCTTCTCGACTACAACTATCTCATATTTTGATAACAAATAGAAAAATATTAATTTCGTCTCCATTAAGGCAAACCTATTACCGATACAGCTTCTAGGACCAGAACCAAACGGGATATATGTATATGGCTTTATAGAGGATTTATTTTCATCACTGAATCTTTCTGGATCAAAACGCTCTGGTTCAGGAAAATATTCAGGATCTCTTTGTAGACCAAATATCGGCAACCAAACAACGTCCCCCTTTTTTAAATGAATAGCCTTCTCCCCTGGTTCCTCCGGTTCGATTGTGTAAGGTTTAATACATACACGATCTACTACTATTCCACCAGGCCATTTTCTTAAGGTTTCTGAAAAATAAGAATTAATGAAAATAAATGATATTATTTTTTCGTTTCAACAAATACTATATTACCTGATATCACCATATCCATATATTTCATTTTCATCAAAGCTTCGTAGGTTAAAATCCCATCACAAGATCCAGAAGTGTCATCTACCTCTTCTTGTAACCTTTGCTGGATGTCGACGTTTACTGCAAGTTCATGCGCCATAAAACACATTAAAGTAGAAACGCTATCAAATCCAGCAAAGAAAAATATTAAAGCTTGCGCCGTGATATCGTCATCAGTTAACATTTCTTTCTGAGATTCATTTTTCTCGAGGGATTCTTCAACCACTGCAAATCCCGCATCTGTGATTTCTTCAGATTTTTCAATTTTATTTCCTTTTCTAGCTTCCATCAACAAATGAATCATGTCAGGTCGTACAATTCCATTTTTCTCGCGGGTATCTAAATTTTCTTTTACTATCTTTCTAAAGAAATTCGTTACATTCTCTTTGAAGAATTTTATATTAAACATCTAAAATTGGACTCAAATAATAGCAACTTTAACCAATAATCATTATTACCTTTGCAATCCTAGGGGCCATGAAAAGTATCATCAACTTAATGTTTGTTAAGAGGCCATTGAAGTTGGTGACTTCTTTGCCCATCAAGTAAAATTGATTGTTGGGATCCTTTAAAGAATTACACTCTAGTCCAAATGCTGAAGAAGCAATTACGTCATTGGTAAATCTAGTAAAAGCATCTTTCATTTCAACAGTTATAAGTTTTTCTTCTTTTTCCTGGAAATAGTCGACAAATTGTTTTGCGCACTGAGATATTAGGCCAAACATGATCTTCATTTTGCTGCTTGTAAATGATGGACTTAGAGTTGATCTCATATCTCGCCATTTTTCTCCTAGAAGAGTGAAATTTAGGAATTACATTTTTAATTATAAACTTGAGAATAATCTATAAATTTCATGTTTTTAATATATCTATTGGATACCAAGATACTTTTTTTGTCGAATTGTTTATGAAATACTATTCATCTCTCCTGTAGAAGGAAAGTCGACATTAACACGTTTATCGTACCGTACAAAGCAAAAGCTGTTTGATCACGGGTGCTTTAAACGCTCTAAATGTACATAGAATTAAACATCATTATCATCAGATTATCTGAGATTAGCAATACATTCAAGATAAGTTGGCCAAATAAATTGAATTAATTAACATTTGAAAAAGTGCAGCACCTGCTCCTTGGATTGAAGGAAGGCATTGGTCGAAGTTTCATCAAAATCGGTCCAGTACTTTCGGATATTGTCCGTACCCGGACAGACAAATAGACAGACAGTGGCCGGAAGCATCCTGTTTTATATAGTAAAAAATATATTAAAACCTCTTCATAGTTTGAACGACTGTGACAGGGTTTCAGAAAGTCGAAATTTGAAGGAAGAAAAAGATACAGAAGATTTTTATGATTATCAATATTTTTTTATTTTATTAGTTACAAAGTTATTAGTAAGTAATTACACGTCTAATGGCGCAGGGGAAAATTGGTGACAACATGGCAAAGACAAGAACAAGAAGAAAGAGAAAGAAGAAAATTAAAAAAAGAATAAAATAAGCGAAGAAAAGAGTTCGAGTAAGGATAACAACGAATATACAGACCTAGAAATTTATATAGGTTCACCCAGAATATTGATATAATTTTTGAAATAATTTTGTTAAAACGTATCTTACTGTAAAACTACTTTAAAGGCTTATTTACTAAACATTTTTATGTGTTCTCCTACCCTTTCAAAACATCTGCATGTTTGGTACAAAAGGTAATAACATTTAAAGATAAAAGTGAAAAGTTTTCAATGTTTGTAAATTGGAAATTGAAATAAGTTCACTAATTAAAACTCACCATTTATTAAACATGAAATTATCAAAACCATAAAAGATCATTAAATTAATAATCAGTAACACCACCATTATGGTTAATGATTTAAAAAATTCGATTGTTCATGCTTAAGACGAGATAATTAAGCTCATTGATAGTGACATTACCAAGGCCTGCAAAACTGCTCTCCTAAGATCATTTACAGTGCAGAAAGGATCATTTCCACTGGAAATCTTTGGACGATAATGTCCCACACGTTTTCCATTAGGTTAATGTCCGTAGAGCATGATGGACAGTCTAAGGTTGAGATTTGTGACGCTACCAACCCCGATCTTGTGTTCCGATAGAGGTAAGCAGGTGCTTAACCTGTTGAAAAATTAGGTTTTCATGCTAATGATCTTCATAATAAGGATTCACTTGCCATCCATGTTAAAGGAAATGCCATCCAAAGCTTGTTTATTCCGTTAAACCCAGCCTAGATTATTAGGCAGTGAATTCCTCACTTGCCATCCATGTCAAACGAAATGCCATCCGAAGCTTGTTTATTCCGTTAAAAGAAAGATGTTTGCAATTTGCAACTGAAAACCTGATTGGATAACACATTTAATATTCCCTGTCGTTTAAATTAATAAAAAAGGTATTTTTAGTTAATCTGGAGCGAAGAGAAAAAATTTAATTTTCACTGACCTGACGGGTTTCGTGGTTATTGGCATGACTTATGAAAGAAACTATTGAGCTTTTTACGTAGAAACTTTGATGGTTGTTGCTTAATAATCTAGGCTGGGTTTAACGGAATAAACAAGCTTTGGATGGCATTTCCTTTAACATGGATGGCAAGTGAATCCTTATTATGAAGATCATTAGCATGAAAACCTAATTTTTCAACAGGTTAGGCACCTGCTTACCTCTATCGGAACACAAGATCGGGGTTGGTAGCGTCACAAATCTCAACCTTAGACTGTCCATCATACTCGCCGGACATTAACCCAATGGAAAACGTGTGGGACATTATCGTACAAAATATTTACAGTGGAACTGATCCTTTCCACACTGTAAATAATCTTAGGAGAGCATTTTTGCAGGTCTTGGTAATGTCACTATCAATGTGCTTAATCATCTCGCTTAAGAATGAACAATCGAATTTTTCAAATCATTAACCATAATGGTGGTGTTACTGATTATTAATTTAATGATCTTTTATGGTTTTGATAATTTAATGTTTAATAAATGGTAAGTTTTAATTAGTGAACTTATTTCAATTTCCAATTTACAAACATTGAAAACTTTTCACTTTTATCTTTAAATGTTATTAGTTATTACCTTTTGTACCAAACATGCAGATGTTTTGAAAAGGTAGGAGAACACATAAAAATGTTTAGTAAATAAGCCTTTAAAGTGGTTTTACGGTAAGATACGTTTTAACATAAATATTTCAAAAATTATATCAATATTCTAGGTGAACCTATATCAATTTCCAGGTCTGTATAAGCATTTGAAAGCTCCAATAAGATTTAGCAACCTGAGTTGAAAAAGGAGGACGAGCTGGTGAAAGAATTGAAGACAAAACTATAATATACTCGCGGTTATGGAAACCACGAAAAAAAGAAAATCCCCAATGGAACTAGAAAGCGCGCACGTATTGATATTTAACATAAAATATTCGTATATTGTGGATATTTAATGTAGTCAAACACGAACAGAAAGCAGGAGAAGGTGTAGGTTGCTTAATAAGAAAGGAAAAAATAAATATATGGGAGTTTATCTGAAAAAGGAATATTAATAGTTTAACTTGAATGGGAAAGCCGGGGGAAGCTGAATATTAAAAGCCTTGTTTCTACAAAGGATCTCTGAGAATGGTAGATTGTCAAAAACAGTAAGACAACTTGTTTTTCAAATTTTAGCTACTGGCGCTCAACTAAAATTGCAACTACAATTTATTTTAAGTAGTTATATAATTCCCACGTCCTAAATTAATCCGAATAAGATTACTTGATTAATCCTCATGCTTACCATAGCATAGTACCAACTTTTTTTATAAATTAATGTAAGTATCTAGATCAGTGTAAGTAATACAATTGAAAATAATCAAAATGATACACACTTTCCTACAAAATTATTTATTAAAATCAAATACATACATATTTCGTCCCACATAATCAGTGATGTGACAACTGTTATTATTTTTGTTATTTTAATGAACCTTTTATTAGTACCTCTTATTACATTCAATTCAACAACAAAACAGTTTCCGTTTCCAAAACAACTTTTGAAAGAAAGTAAAGTTGTTTTCAATTAACCACACATTACTTAAGTTCGGTTGCAATCAAAGATGTCAATTTTTAATTAGTTTTATATTACCAACCGACCCTTCATGGCATTTTCAGCAATATAATAAATAGCTTACCTTTCAAAGAAAATAGGTTCTTCTCCCATAGTGGCTCGCTATTCTCCGGGACAATTTGATAATGATCCAGAAAATGATCAAAATTCTTTACACTTATTTGTTTTATTAAATCAGGATCTCTTAAGAATAAAGTGGGCATGAGAAATTGATATACACCGCAATATCTATTAACATAAACAGTAATCGCATAAACATCATCGTTATTAATCTTTAAAAGAAAACTGCTTACCTTTTCCCTGGAAAATCATTGTACGTTTTTACCACAGCTTCAGATATTGATCTGTATGGTATAAATCCAAGTAAAATTTCTCTCCATATAATCCAAACATCATATTGAGGTATACCTTTATTACGCCAAAAATAGAATGGTCTTATTAAAGCGAAATAAGAAACTATTATTGTTAGGATCGAAACCAAAATCCAAAACATCATTTTCTTTAAGTAAAGTTCTGAAGTCAAGTTTTAGTAGGTATATTACAACATTGTAAATAGAAAATATATAACTATGCTACTTACTTTTGCTGTATTGCTAAACTTTTATTTAATAATAAATAGTTCACTAAAAATTCCAAACTTTGTAGATTATTTAATCTAATAAAGATAACTGTTATCCTGTTTCGTAAGTGTTTCAGATAGAACATCGCCGCTTTCTAAATAATAAAGTACTTCAAATTTTAACCTTGACAACAAACTACATAGTCGAATAGTGTGTAGAATACTAAACATAACAAACATTATAACACGAGCAGATGTAATAATGAACGTTATTGAAACTAATTTATTTTGATCTTTGTATACAATTCAAGAGATAGATAAAACCGGTCACACACTATCAACCCGGCTGACAACGCAGCTATCAGGGTTCTTAGCCGGATGGACAGACCGCAAACGACGACAGTTTACATTTACTGTGTAAAATAATAAACGTAATTGATTGTATATTTATTTAAATTGTGTTTATTAATAAATGTAATAAATATTATTGACTTCATAATGTTTATAAAAACTATAGACTAGTTTACGTAACGTAGCCTTGTTAAAGAGGCCGAGGTTAAGGTTTTCTGCCGTTTTTCTTAGTTGTAACACAAATTGGGATTTGTGTTTCATAGCTTCTGGGGGCCAAGTGTTCGCCAAGTAATGTGGTAGTAGCAATTATTATATTATTAAGAAAAAACTGTTGTATTTAAATGTTTCTATAAATTATGTCGAATGCTCTCTACACACGTGTTTCGGTTTTCTATACCCTTCTCTATAGTAGTTTTAGATTATTATTATTATATTTTTTAATTAGAAGCATTCTAAACTACTTAATCAAATATACTTATGCAATAAAAAATTAAAATGGGATTAATAAAAAATAAAACTACTAAATATCATAAAAACGTCTAACACAAGCATGAAAATAAAGCGATTGTCAACTGTAATAAAATTACGGTAGGTAAAGATAAATATCGTGGTAGAACCCTTTGAAATACAGGCGCATGACATATTTTAGCTACATAATTAATTTTAAAAGAACTTTTGGATTACTTTATTCGTGTTTAATAAAAAACATTTTTCAGAATTTCTTACCATTGTAACTATTGTTGTTTTAATTGCGTCACTGCCATCAACGGCTGCCTGCCACTGATTTCTTGACGCTCATAATTCGAAACCTATTATTATAGACATTATACAGTAGTGGCCATAAGTAGGGAAACTTCTAAGTTATAATAATTATTTTTTAAATTCTATATTAATCTCCATTTATTTATTGTAGATATGTTAACCTAAGCCAGAATAAATTTAAAATAAAGCAAAGAATTTTCATTAGTTTGATTGTTTTTTCATACATTTATAAATTATCTGTGGGCGAAAATACGGAAACTTACAAAACACTTTTGAATAAACATTTAAGAGTTAAGAAAATTAATATTTTATGGGATATCCCTTTGTAAATATTAAAGCTAACTTCAACCGGAGTGGTTTTCCAGTTTTTTTCGAAAACCTCGAATAGCTGTTTATGATTGGGGTATTATGCTTGTAAATTCGTGTACACAAACGCTCCCAAAGGTTCTCTGTGCGGTTGTGATCCGGTCTCTGGGAGGACCACTGCATTTCAGAAACATTGTTCTCTACAAACCAATTTTTCACAAGGCGGGATGAATGCTTGGGATCGTTAGCTTGTTGAAATATCCACCTAAGTGGCATTTGCTCTTCCGCATAAGGTAAAATGATGTTTATCAGCATGTCTTTATACAAGAAACGATCCGTAATATCATCAGTTTCTATCATTGAGCCAACTCCAGACGCTCAGGTAACCTTCAGAACCTCGAAAAAACCTGAGGAAATCGTCAATGCTGGAGCTAGTAGAAGTGAACCCCCAGCACAGTAAAGCGGCATCTGCCGCTTTCTGTAGACTATGGGCAACAAACAACATCAATGTTGCCCTAATTCAAGAACCCTGGTTATTCAGGGGGAAAGTTCCAGGCCTGTGTCAGAGGAACCGTCACTCTCGGACCATAGATACATTCGGATGGAAATCAATAATATTGATAAGCCACCCGTACAGTATCGCAATCCGGGAAATACGGACTGGGAGAAATATAGGCAGGACCTTCAAATTAATCTAGTAGATTTAAAGAAATCTATCAAAGATAGTACTGATATAGAGGTAACTTCTGCACATATACAGGAAGCAATCAACCTCTCTTACCAGAACAACTGCCGGGTTATACGAAAATCCACCAGTAAGGAGGTGAGGTGGTGGAATAATGATCTGGCAGAGCAAAGAAAAAACACGCGTAAATTGTTTAATAATGCGAAAAGAACAGGGAAATGTGATGAATACTACAAATCCCTGACTGTATACAATAAACAAATTCGTAAGGCTAAAAGAAACTCATGGAGGGAATTCTGCCAGGAAGTTGAGAACACTTCTGAGGCAGCACGATTCCAGAGAATTCTGGCCAAAGATACGGTTGAACCAGTAGGCACCATCCTAAAACCAGATGGGAAATACACCGAGACTAGCAGGGAAACCCTGGTGTTATTGCTTCAGGTACACCTTCCTGGCTCCCACATTCTTCAAGAGAATGAAGATCTGCACAATGTTCCACTTCCACCTGTAAGGGCGGAGAAAACAGATTGGCAGATCTCGAACAGTATTATAACCCACGAGAGCATTGAGTGGGCAATAGACTCTTTCAACTCATACAAGGCTCCTGGCCCGGATGGGATTATACCCGTGCTATTACAGCAGGAGAAACCTATTCTGGTGCCCATCCTTTGTAGAGTACTACGAGCAAACTTGGCCACGGGTTATATTCCCTACGCCTGGAAGAGCTCAAGAATGGTCTTCATTCCCAAACCTGGAAGAGATCCCTCCCAGGCAAAGGTTTATAGACCTATCAACCTATCATCTTTTGTGCTGAAGATAATGGAGAAACTGATAGATAGGCATATCAGAGAGAGTCTGCCCTCGGGTAGCTTGTTCCATCCCCATCAATATGCTTCTCAAGCGGGGAAATCATGCGAGACCGCTCTTCATCAGTTAGTGAGGAAGATCGAGGAGGCAATTGCACAACAAGAAACAGCGCTAACAGCTTTCCTTGATATTCAGGGGGCGTTTGACCACACCTCTTATAGATCAATGATAGCAGTAGCGAGAAAGCGCAGCATAGGAGACACCCTATGTAGGTGGATCAACAACATGCTGCAAGGTAGAAAGATCCAATCTACCCTATCAGGGGAAACAATGGAGATGGAGGCTGTCAAAGGGTGTCCACAGGGGGGAGTTCTATCACCCCTATTGTGGAACATGGTAGTGGATGAGCTCCTTGTTGACCTGAATAGGCGAGGATATTATGCCCAGGGATATGCGGATGATGTGGTCATTCTCATCTCTGGGAAATTTGACAATACGATTTCAGAGCTTATGCAAAATGCTCTAAGCGCTGTGGAAAGATGGTGTGCCAAGGAGAACCTTAGTGTAAATTCTCAAAAAACGGCACTAGTTCCATTTACCAGAAGGAGAGACCTGAGCAGGAGCAAACTGCCAAACTTCTTCAACAAGAAACTTGAATTGAGCCAGGAAGCAAAATATTTAGGTATCATCCTAGATTCGAAGATAACCTGGAACCCGCAAATTAAAAATGCCATTAAAAAGAGCAAAAGAACCCTCATGGCAACAAAGCGAGCCCTGGGCAAAACCTGGGGACTTCGACCACGGTTAGTACACTGGCTGTACACGGCTGTGGTTAGACCTAGAATAACCTATGGATCGCTGGTTTGGTGGACAAAAGTAGAACAGAGGCTAGCCAAGAAGGAGCTATCAAAACTTCAGAGGCTGCCCTGCCTGTGTATTACGGGGGTGATGAGAAGTACCCCGACAGCAGCTCTGGAAATACTTCTAAACCTGCCACCGTTAAACATCTATATTACGGCAGAGGCAAGAATGGCGGCTTTCAAACTGAACTATAATGGAAATTGGAAACCCAGTCATCTTGATGGGCACACCAAAATTACTTCCGTTGTAACCAGCCCACTGCTAGACATGAGCAGTGATACTATGCCTGCTAGGCAAAACCACAGTAAACCCTTCACCACTCTCCTGGAGTGTAACGAAGGGCTATTACAACAAAGTCGTCAGGCAAACAAGCTAATCTGGTATACGGATGGCTCCAAAACTGACAGTGGCACAGGTGCAGGAATATTTGGAGAATCACCTCAGTTTGCTGCCTATGCATCGCTGGGGGGTTCGCCACTATCTTCCAACCCAAAACTCATGCCATAGACATCTGTGTACATGAGAATTTAAAAAGGAACTACCAAGGTAAAGAAATCCTTATCCTTACAGATAGCCAGGCCGCCATAAAAGCCATAGCTAGCAATCGTACTAACTCAAAATTAGTATGGTAGACAAAACCTAATAACCCTTTCAACCCACAATAGCGTAACCCTGATGTGGGTCCCGGGGCATAAGGAGATTAGTGGCAATGAGAAAGCTGACTCCTTGGCTAAGAAAGGAGCAGAGTTACCATTTATGGGGCCAGAACCCGTCTTTGGAATTACCAACAACTTTGCTCGAAACTGGTTGAAAAGCTGGACAAAAAGACAGCACCACAACCATTGGAATGCAATTGAGGGGCAAAGACATAGCAAACTGATGCTAAAAACAACATCTGACAAATTGACTGATGACATTCTGCAATTAAGCAGACAACAGATTAGGCTGGTGACAGGCCTTATAACTGGACAGTGCAACCTAAGGAAGCATATGCATCGAATGGGGATTGGTAATGAAGAACCCATCTGTAGACTCTGCAATGAAGAGCACGAAACAGCCTCACATGTTATTTTCGACTGTGAAGCCCTGTGCCGATGGAGGTTTGCACTCCTCGAAGGAGCTTTCTCTCGTGAGACACTCATAAGGGAGGACCTGGTAAAGAGGTTACTAAGCCTAATCAGGATCGCAAAACTCTTTACCGACTAAGTGACATGATGAGAGTACAATAAGCCTAAGGCTGCGGTGCTGGGTTCTAACCCCCTTCATATGTCACATACATACAAACAAACAAACAAACAAAACTCCAGACGCCAAAAATCAACCCCCCACAACCACGTTACCTCCACCATGTTTAATAGTTGGGAATTAATACTTTTGATTAAATCTTTGGCCTTTAGGTCTTCTTATATACTTTATTCCGACATTTTCAAATAATTGAATACTGTATTCCAGTTAGTCTTTTTGGTTCAGCGTAAACAGCCAGCGGGTCGTTGAGATGTCGGGCATGGATTAACTAGTATCCGAAAACAGCCCAGGAAGACAGAGGTCTAATTAGTCGTTTGAGGTGTCGGGCATGACTAGTATTCGAGAGTAGCCTGGGTGCACACCACACGGCGTTCACTGAACTGGCTGATACCTATCTAATCCCAGATTTGGAATGGAAACATGACACAGGCCGTCGCTAGAGGTATCGGAGGTTGTTTATACTAGGATCCGAAACGAAATCTGGAGTAGTCAGTCGCTAAAGGTGTCGGATAAATCGACTCACTAGTATCCGAGACGAGATCTGAGGAGGTACCTGCACAAACTGGGTAACGGACGATACAGTCAAAAGTAAAGTAATGTGTGGTAAAGATTTACGAAAACGTTTCTCGCCGAAATACTCATTAAAGTTGAAAAGTACTTATACACTTGAGTACCGGTGTGGGTGGAATTGATTCTTACCAAAGACTTGGTCTGTAAGTGAGGTTTATCCCGGATGGGGGGGGTAAACTCCGGCCAACTGGGAAACTGCACACCACCAGGTAGATGTATAGTATGGGGATCATTCTATGACTGAGAAGTCGTCGAGAACCACTACGCTTAAGAGGTATAATGCAAATATGTAGCCTCTCACGCACAAGACAACTTCACACTAACGCAGTGATTCTCAACCTGTGCCTTAAGAGGGCACAAAATAAGAGGAGGGTGCGCGAAGACATGAAAAACAAGCAAAAAAATCCAAAAAACGTATTGAAACTTACGAGGGTAGATCAGTATTTACGGTCCCTGACATAGTAGGCTTTGCATGATATCGTCACTCATTTTTCTATGAGAACTGTCATTACTAATTATTTGTTGTGTCAAGTTTTGCGTAGGTGCGTGTTGTTCTTTGAAAGTTATTAATAATTAAGCTGGTCGATAACAGACAATTTTTAAAAATGGAAAAAAGTGAAGTCAGAGCGGTGATAAAGTATTTGCAAAAAAAAGGATTAACACCTACTGAAATTCACAAGGATATGACAGACGTTTTAGGGGACTCTGCCACTTCTTACCAAGTGGTGAAAAATATGTCTCGTGAGTTTAGATTAGGCAGAACAACTTGCGAACATGCGAAAGGTGCGGGACGTCCAGTCTGTGTCACCGTTGACAAAAACATCAATTTGATCCATGATATGGTAATGGCAGATAGAAGACTGACTATTCGCCATATCGCGGAAATAACGAACATCTCTTATGGGTCAGTTGAAAATATTTTAAGAAATGTTCTTGATCTCAGAAAAATCTCGGCGCGTTGGGTTCCAAAGATGCTGACCGTCGATCAGAAACGCTCTAGAGTGCTGCATTCGGAAGCCAATTTGGAGTACCTGAAGGCCAATCGGAAGCAATTTCTCACTCGCTTTGTGACTGTGGATGAAACATGGGTGCACCATTTTGATCCTGAGACGAAAAGACAAAGTATGGAGTGGCATCACAGAGGTTCTCCACCTCCACGCAAATTTCGAGTTCAACGGGCGGCTGGAAAGATTATGGCCACAGTGTTCTGGGATGCAGAAGGAATTTTGATGATCGATTATTTGCAGCGTGGACACACAATAACGGGTTCTTATTATGCAGGGTTAATTCCAAAATTGCGCGAAAGCATCGACCGAAAAAGACCAGGAAAGTTGGCACACAAAATTTTGTTCCATCAGGACAACGCTCCAGTCCACAAGAGCTGCATTGTCATGGCTGCCATACAGAACGCTGGCTTTGAAATCCTAGAACACCCTCCATATTCACCAGACCTGGCACCCAGTGATTACCATCTATTTCCAAAATTAAAGGAAAACCTGCGTGGAAAAAAATATGGAGACGATAATGTTATGACCGCAGTAAATGGCTGGTTTGAGGAGCAACCGGAAAACTTCTTCCTGAAAGGCATTGAAGCATTGGAACATCGGTGGACCAAGTGCATTGAAGTCCAGGGAGATTATGTTGAGAAATAAATAAATAATGTTTTAAAAATTCTTTCTCTTTCTATATCAGGGACCGTAAATATTGATCTTCCCTCGTATATGGAAAAAATAAGAAAAAAATATATATAACGTTACAATATATATATACGGTGGGGGCCATGTTGCCAAATGTGACGTAATCTCGCTATTCGTGCGGAATTTTAGCCTTGTTGCTGCGTATTAGCTGCAAATTAAACAAAATAGATATAGAAAAAATATTATGACTCCAAGAAATCATTGGAAGGGGGGGAGGCGCTTAGGATTTATATGAGAAGTTGGGTCCCAAATATTAAAAGATTGAGAACCGCTGCTGACTAACGTGTACATAAGGAATTCTGCTTGCTTCCGTTGAATTAAAAGAAGCACTGGCAGGACCACATCAGCCCCTATAACTTGGTAGATCGGGGTGGCGTAACCCTCCGAGACCAGTCACATTGAGGTTGGATTCGTTCGACTAGTGGTCCCACTGCGTGTGGGGAAATGTGTTTTTTTCTTAGGAGAAGTATTTACTCATCGATGGATGAGAACGGTCATAGCTCCGGATAGCTAGAAGAGGATGGATAGTAACCTCGCTCCACCCAGTGTGAGTAGCATTTGCTTAGCAATTGTGCGCTAATTGAGCGTGTCCCGAAAGGGGGACTGTGGTGGTTATTTTATAAGGTGCGCCTCATGAAAATAACGCTATCGGAGTTATTGGCTCAACTCACTAGTGATAGCTACAACTCCTACTTTTTGGACACCAATTTTAATGTTCATATGCGAAATGTACGCGTGCCTTACGATTTTTCTTGGATATTACAAGTTTCGTCAAAGGGACTTTTCTATAAAGTCCTAAATTGTTTAATGTACGTCGTATAGTTCTACAAGATAAAAAAGTATGATAATTTTCCGCAATTTCTGTAGCAAAGGACAATCTGGAATTTTTAACTAAAAGTATTTTTATAATTTTTCTGGCTCTATACTGTTATACTTTTTTGGTCTTCCACATTTTGGTTTATTCTGAATAGTCCCGTGTTCACGAAATGTTTTTCAAAATCTTGAAAATATTTGAAAGTACCTTTGTAAATATTTAAACTTTTTGATATTTCACTTTGCATTTTCTACTTTGAAATAAAATAATTATCTTATTTTCCAGATCTTGTGAAAAATATTTATTGTAGGACCGGCGGTGGACGAGTGGTGTCAGTGCATCACTCGTGTTCCAAGGGTCGTGGGTTCGAATCCCACTTGGGGCGACAGGATTTTTCTAATTGGAAAATTCCGCTACCTCAACTATGGGTGTGTGTATTCGTGTTGCATGTTAGATGGGGGACAGATGACCTTAGCTGTTGGTTGCCCCGAATCGTAGTGTGAAATAAAAAAAAAATTTATTGTTCTTCATTGCCGTAAATTAAAAAAACTGATACTTGCTGGCATTACAATTAAACTTTGTAGCATTTGTTTTAGCCTCTCGGCAGTATGATCTAAAATGAAAATAAAATTAGTGAGATATAGAACGTTTTTCATACATTTGAATCCACAGGTTTTTTAAGTTTTTATCAAATTTTAACACCTCAACTAAAAATATTATTTATTTTAAAAATAATTTATTTTTAGGCGGTAAGCAATTATTATAATAAAATTTGATAAATAAAATAAATCAATTAGGCTTGAACAAAATTGTAAAAATGGGTTTTCTGGAAACGGCAGTTTCCACACATATGGACTGCCGTCTGCCTGTGCTTGTTAATGTAACCTTAGAATCCAATTTATAGAAACTGATGTATCCCATGGTGTAACCTACAATGCTGTATTTTTTATAGCAATACATGAAAACATTTTCTCAGGCGGCTTCAAGTATTTTCAAGCCATTAGTGCCTTTAGTCTTCAAGAAATTCTTTTTTGAAAAATGGTAAGTGTTGTCTGTTAAAATGGCGATTCTGAAAATGCAACTAAATTATTTTTTAATTATTTACGTTCCGAACTTTAGTTTTATCCGATTTGAAAGTATTTAGATCTGGTCAGATATCTATGCCCATCTCAAGCACGTGATTTGTGATGACTCATTTCTTGTAATAATAACCTCTCTAAAACCCGCAGGTAAATTGATAAAATTGATATTAATGTGATAAGATCTAATATACTCTCGTTTTTTTCATCACGAGAGAAAGAGTTCATGATTGTTTATTCACGTGTTTACAAACGAGGTGTAATGTTCTCCCTCACCATCGTGAAGATTAAAAAGAAACTACAAAATAATATTTAAGTACACGATGAGACAACTATTAAAAGTATTAGACATTATAATAAGACTTTATTATACATGCATAGATAATCCATTCCCCTTTTACCGCGTTTCGCAGTGTCGGGGTTCCACACAAACTCTTATGGGGGTACAACGGAGGTAATGGAGCTATTGTAGCAAGTACATTACGCTCCCCCATACTTTATCACGCATACAACTTTCATACCTTAACCTAAGGAGCTCAAGCACATAGTACTAAATTTTTAAAATTCAGTCGCAACCGAGGTTTGAACCCCTGTCCCTCTGAACGAGAAGTAGGATCTCTACCACTCGACCACTGAGGGCTTCACTTTATTATATCTTATGAAACATAAATATTTGAGCATGGTTAGTACATAAAATATTTAACATAGATGCAGTATTATAAGCAAACAACTAATAAAAATTATATTCCTCTTCGTTTCAATCCTAACCAAAAGCCACCTTCAGCATTGAGTTGAAGTTGAGACTTAGCAATCTTCAAAGGCACATTTGTCTTCTCGACTACAATTATGTCATATTTTGATAGCAAATAGAAAAATATTAATTTCGTCTCCATCAAGGCAAACCTATTACCAATACAGTTTCTAGGGCCAGAACCAAACGGGATATATGTATACGGCTTTATAGTAGATTTATTTTCATCGTTGAATCTTTCTGGATCAAAACGCTCCGGTTCAGGAAAATATTGAGGATCTTTTTGTAGACCAACTATTGGAAACCAAACAACGTCTCCTTTTTTTAAATGAATCGGCTTTTCTCCTTCCTTTGGTTTGATTGTATAAGGTTTAATACATAAACGATCCACTACTATGCCACCAGGCCATTTTCTTAAAGTTTCTGCAAAATAAGAATTAATGAAAATAAATGATTTTATTTTTTCGTTTCAACAAATATATTACCTGATATCACCATATCCATATATTTCATTTTCATCAAGACTTCATAGGTTAGAATCCCACTACAAACTCTAGAAGTCTCATCTACCTCTTCTTGTAATCTTTGCTGAATGTCAACGTTCACTGCAAGTTCATGCGCCATAAAACACATTAAGGTAGGAACGCTCTCGAATCCTGCGAAGAAAAATAGTAAAGCTTGAGCTGTGATATCTTCATCAGTTAACATTTCTTTTTGAGGTTCATTTTTCTCGAGGGATCCTTCAGCCACTGCAAATCCCGCATCTGTGATTTCTTCAGATTTTTCAATTTTATTTCCTTTTCTAGCTTCCATCAATAAATGAATCATGTCAGGTCGCACAATTCCATTTTGCTCGCGGGCGTCTAAATTATCTTTTACTATCTTTATAAAGAAATTTGTTGCATTGTCTTAAGTGTTTTAAATTAAACACCTGAAAAATCGACTCGCATAACAGCAATTTTAATTAATAATAATTATTACCTTTGCAACCCTAGGGGCCAAGAAAAGCATCATCAACTTAAAGTTTCTTAAGAGGCCTTGAAGATTGAAGTTGGTGACTTCTTTGCCCATCAAGTAAAATTGATTGTTGGGGTCCTTTAAAGAATTACACTCTAGTCCAAATGCTGAAGAAGCAATTACGTCATTTGGCAAATCTAGTAAAAGCATCTTTCATTTCAACAGTTATAAGTTTTTCTTCTTTTTCTTGGAAATAATCGACAAATTGTTTTGCGCACTGAGATATTAAGCCAAACATGATCTTCATTTTGTTGCTTGTAAATGATGGACTTATTAGAGTTGATCTCATATCTCGCCATTTTTCTCCTAGAAGAGTGAAAATTAGAAATTACATTTTTAATTATAAACTTGAGAATAATCTATAAATTTCATGTTTTTAATATATCTCTCGATCACTACGATACTTTTTTGGTGGAATATTGTTTATGAAATACTGTCCATCTCTCCTATACGAAGAAAGCCGACATTAACAAGTTTATCATACTGTACAAAGCAAAAGCTATTTGATCGCGGGTGCATTAAAAACTCTTTATGCACAGATACATTATAATTAGACTATTATTGCAAGACTCATCTAAACATAAAAGTCTCTTTATCGCCCAAGGGTCTCTTTATGGTCAGACGGGCAATAACGAAACGTCAATTAAATGTCAGTAGTTTTTTTGTAGAACTTGATTGGTTCTTAATATAATTTGTAAACTTCTTACCAATGAAAATAAGCTGAAATTAAATATTTTGAAATAGTAACTATAGTAACGTACTTCGTATAAGCACATAAGTATCCGCACAGCTGCTTGATGTACCTACGTACTTTACACAATAATAGATTTGACATAAAAACTTAATCTGTACATAAAATAGTGTATGTATAGCGGGCATAACTTGCTTTTATGGCCAGAAGCGTTATTTCTAGCCCGAGGCGTCAGCCGAGGGCAAGGAAAAGGCTGTAGGGCCTTCATTATGCCCTTAATACATTAATAACTATAATGTACATAGAATTAAACGTCATTATTGCTTTTCTTTCTACATTATCTGACATTAGAAGTACATTCAATATAAGTTTGCCAAATAAATTGAATTAATTAACATTCGAAAATCTGCAGCACTTGCTCCCTGAATTCAAGGAATTGGTCGAAGTTTCATCAAAATCGGTCCAATGCTTTCGGATATTATCCCGAGCAGATACATGGACAGACAGGGAGCGGAAGCATCCTGTTTTATATAGTAAAATAGTTATTTGGGTATTTAGTGCGTGAAATGCTACTTTGGTGGTCAAGAATGAAAGTCTTTTGACGAGGCGTAACCGAGTCAAAAACTCATTCTAGACCACCAAAGTCATTTCGAGCACGAATTGCACACAACGTTTTTCCTACAGCGTTATTGAAATAATCGAAAAAGTAGAAAAAAATCAAAAAAATAATACAAGGAAATTTTTATTTTAGCATAAAGTGGACAGCTTTGTTGTTGCTACGGAAACGATATTGCTCAAATATGCATAAATCGCATAAATACACGAAATATTTTTCGCTTTAGAGCGAAAGATATTTCGTGCACATTGTCAAGTAAACAAAACCAATGTGGCATTTTGCATACGGATATTAATGAAAAAAGTTCATCATTTCTTGACAGCTGTAAAAAATATATTAGAAACTCTTCACATCTTCAACGACTGTGAGATGGTTGCAGAAAGTCAAAATTTAAAGGAAGAATTAAAAGTGCCAGCCAGCACACTGACGTCATAATGTCGCTGTTTTTTCGGCACGTCAAATTATCGTAAAACTGACATCATTATGTCACAGCCCAAAGACGTCAACATAAGACGTCATTAAAACGTCCTATACGAAGACTAAGACAGGAGTTATAAATAAATAGTTGAATATTGGACATAACATTTATTCTATACTATAGTCAAAATATCTCTATATTGTGTCCACCTGCTTAATATGACCAGTAATCCTTGGCCCTTGTTAAAATAATATCTTTTTAATGAAACTTGTACGTATTGTATTGCACGTCCAAAAGACGTCGTTTTGAAGACGTCTACGTACGTCCCATTATATAACGTCTTATAGACATCATTTATTAGTCATATGACGTTGTCGACCAATAATGACTTAAAAATAACGTCATTATAACCTCAGTGCGCTGGCTGGGGTATAGTTAGAAGATTTTTATGATGTTATCAATGTTTCTTTATTTTATTAGTTACAAAGATATTAGTAAGTAATTATACGTCTAATAATGTCGGAGAAAATTGGCGATAACATGGCAAAGAAAATAAAAACAAAAAGAAAGTGAAATAAAAATAATAAAATAAGCGAAGAAAAGAGTTCAAGTAAAGCTAACAACGAATATGTAGGCAAATGAAAGCGCTAATAAGATTTGGCAACATGTAGTTTAAGAGGGTTAAATGGTAAGGAATACGTGCTGGTGCAAAAATTGAAGAAAATAACTATAGTGCACTCGTGGTAACGGAAATCGAAAAAAGGAAAAGCCCTAATGGAACAAGAAGGTGGGCATGTATTAATGTTTGATATATACTCGTAATATCGTGGATATTTTATGAAATCAAACACGAACAGAACACAGAAGAAGGTGTAGGTTGCTTAATAAGAAAGGAAAAAATAAAGAATTGGGAATGTATCTGAAGAATACTATCCTATATAAAAAATATAGGATATTAATAGTCAAAATTGGTCACTTATATACAGTATGTCGCATTTAAGATGATTACACTCCCGTATTTTCGTTATTTTAAGGAGTAAGAATTTGAATGTTGGCACAGTGATACATATTCACGAGTTGCATTTTTTGAGGTAATCAACTTGAATGTGAACTGTAAACCCAGTCTACCACGACCCTTTAAACAGGGCCAATTCTCGATATTTCGCTTTGCGTTGGAGATATCAGAAAAAGTTATTGGAAAAACTTGTTTAGAATTCAATTTTTATCCTTAGTACCAAGTTTCATGACAAAATTCGCATTTTTAATTTTTCAGTATATTATTAGCGTCAAGTCTGTACTCAGTTAAAAGTTTACTTTTTAATTCGATAGAGTGTCATGGAAAATAAAATTTGATTGAACGAAAATACAATCTGACAAAACGTTGAGTTGGTTTCATGTTCTAGTCAATTATCATAAAATGCGTTTGAATTTAAAAGATAAAAATGAAATAATTCAGTTATTTGGTGATGTTGATCGTAGTAGTAGGGAAGTTGCTGCAGAGTTTAACTTAAGACATCCCCTACGAGATCCTATTAGTCATGGATATGCAGCCACCGTAAATCGTATTTTTAATGAAACTGAAAGTGTTAAGAAAATACATAACAATGGGCAACCTCGTCGAATACACCAGCATCTTGAAGATAACGATATTTTGGCAGCAAATCGAGCAAACCCACGCATGAGCCTTCGGAATTTAGCGTCTCAACTGAATATTAACAAGGATCAAGTTAGAAGATGTTTCATTCGTCATAAGATCAAGCCATTTAAACCAAAATTCTTACATACTTTGAAAGACGGCGATGAAAATAAAAGATTGGATTATTGTTTTTGGGCCCAAGGTAATCTTTTAAATGACCGGGATTTCCTGAATAACGTTATGTTTACTGATGAGGCTACATTTACCACTAATGGAGTGGTTTCGTCGCAAGACTGTCGATACTGGGCTACAGAAAACCCTCATTGGGTTATAAATTATTTTTATAATTTATTTTTTTTTATTTATAAATTCTGTCAGTTTCATATGCAAATTGAGAGAATAAATTAATTTACTCTCAAAGTTTTATCTGTTTTATCAAAGTTTTATTTATCAAATTTTATCTAGGAAGTAAAAAGTTTTACAATACCGGCCCTTAGATGAAAACAATGAAGATTTTGATAATTCCAAGCAAACAACGGAAAAATGTGTTTTATGATATCCAATGGTGTTGATGTCGTATCTTGGAAACTAATGAGCTCACAAACTACGAGGGTGGTTTGATAAGTTAGTGGCTTTTTGAATTTCCCGCGCAGTAACTTTAAATGCAACACTGCTCCCGTCAACTGCCATCTATGAATAGACTACTGTAAGATTTTGAGAAGGCTGCGCCATTTAGTTTGTGTTTGACAGCCATTGAAAGCAAACAACTTTGTGAGTTTTAACGAAAATGAAAAAAAAATGAATTTCGTGTGCTGATTAAGCATAATTTTTTGCGTAAAAAAACCATCACCGAAACCAAGGAAAGGCTTGATAAATACTATGGGGACTCTGCACCATCAATTTCAATGGTTAAGAAGTGGTTTGCTGAGTTCCGTTTCGGTCGTACCAGCACAAGTGACGCCGAACGTTCAGGTCGCCCAGAAGAGGTCGTCACGCCAGACATCGTCGATAAAATCCATGGAATGATAGTGGACGATCGGAGAATGAAAGTGCGTGAGGTGGCTGAAGCTGTAGGCATCTCAACTGAGCGGGTACATCACATTTTACATGAATATTTGGACATGAAAAGCCATCCGCGCGATGGGTGCCGCGATTGCTCACACTCGACCATAAGCGCAACCGTTTGACCACTTCAAAGGAGTGTTTGGCGATGTTCAGCCGCAATCCGAGTTTTTCAGTGTTTCGTTACCGTAGACGAAACATGGATCCATTACACTATACCAGAGACCAAGAAACAATCAAGACACTGGGCTTCTCCGGGTGAACGTGCACCAAAGAAGGCCAAGGTAGGTCTGTCGGCCAACAAGGTCATGGCCACAGTCGTTTGGGATGCACGCGGTGTCATTCACATCGATTACCTTGAAAAGGGTAAAACGATCACTGGCGAATATTATTCAGAGCTTTTGGACAGATTCGATATTGATTTGAAGCAGAAACGACCGAATTTGGCAAAGAAAAAAGTACTGTTCCATGTACATGTGTGTAGTCACCATGGCAAAAATCCATAAATTGGGCTAAGAACTGCTACCCCATAGAGCATATTCTCCAGATTTAGACCCCTGTGACTATGTCCTGTTTCCAAACCTGAAGAAATGGCTGGGCGGTAAGAGATTTGGGTCGAATGAAGAGGTCATCACTGAAACAAACGCCTATTTTGAAGGCCTTGAGAAAACCTATTATTTGGAAGGAATAGAAAAATTGGAAAAACGCTGGACTAAATGTATCGAGCTAAAAGGAGACTATGTTGAGAAATAAAACGCTTATTTGCCGAAATAAATATCTTTTATACAAGAAGTCACTGACTTATCAAACCACCCTCGTATATCAAATTTCTGGAACGTGATTTAGATCGATTTATGTGGCATCGGGATGGCTCTATTAAAAATAATGTCAAGAATTAATTTCTTGCTTCACAATCAAATGCTTTTTACTTAAGAAGAAACGAAGGGCTAGTAGTAGACAAAAAGTGTAAAGGCTGGAAGAAGCAAGATCATTCATGAAATTATATAGAACTAAAATAATTAATAACAGTTTTACAAGATTTATGGTGTTTTTTATATCTTACAATTGTTTCGACATGTCATTATCAAAAGTAAAATTAGAAAGATAAACACATACGTCGCTAAGTTTATACAAGAAATAGGTAACTAGATACAACGAATAAAAACGGAGCCCCGCGATTGGGAGCCAATTGTAACATTCCAAATTTCACACACATGAAATTATTCTGAATACTGAATTCATACTGTACGCTCATAAACAAATACTTACTGTAATGCTCCGACGTTTGAGATTTTTTATATCAAATCGTAGTTCAGGCGTAGGTCTGATTTTCATAACTTGCTAATTGTAAAGAAGAAATAACAGGAAATAGACACAATAAAAAAATGTTTGGGCGCTATCTGCTTTGATAGTCTTTAACGTCAGCATTCGAAAGCAGAGACGAATACTGGCAATATTGATTAAATTCAATTAATAGTTATGTTTGGTTACATTAATGTTAAAATAGGATACATTAAAGACTTTCACAAGTGAATGGTTCAATATTATCATAATAAAATTTAATTTAAATGAATAATCATAAATAGAATATTCAATTGTCTCCAATGACAATAGTATAGTTTTGATAATAATACCCTAATAAATATTCTTAGAAAGTAACACACAGTACATTGTTTACAAGAAATGTTCAAAAAAATGATACATACAGCATGTCTCAAAAATAACGGACAATACGTGAATACGAGATAGTTGATGATGTGTAGAGAAAGTTTTTCCCATAACTTTTTTTTCTAAAATATTTACTTTCAGAGTTATTTAAGGTTCAGGTTTTGAGTCCGGTCCTGCACGTTCTGCTCCACAATCTCCTGGTGTCGCATAATGCAGAGGACTGTAGTTTGTTGAACTTTACAGCATTTGTCAATACAGCACAATTTTGTCAATGCCGCAAAATACCCGAATGAATTGAACTTGAAGAAACTCGTAAATAAGACACGTTCCGTTTCGCTCATGATGCAGTTTGTTTATTTTAAAATAAATTCAAGGTCTAATAACAGCTTAAAACATCTCATTTTTAAAGAGAGCATCTGATATCATATTTCAATAAGTTAAAGGGAATTCTTTATGTGTGGCGGCGTTGAACGTAATTTAAAAAACATAAAAAGTGTTGGGATTTAATAAGAAAATTACATTTCTAGTTCTTCTAATCTGCGATGCTAATACATTTTACTAGAATCTGAAGCATTAATGTTTAAAACTAATAGTAAACCTTTTCATTAAAACTGAAATAAAATTTTACAAAAATGATCTTGGGCTCGAAATTTCTCAATGAACGTAAGTCAATAATCAAAAACTCTCTTTGTTATAAACATCCCCTTTCGCAGACTTTCCTTATTTATAGCAATTCTTTCTTTCGTATTCTGTGCTTGTAAATAAAATTTTGGACTAAACATTCCGCAAAAATACACATAGTGAAATTTGATCTATGTAAAATAAACAAAACGCAATTTAAAAAAGGATACAAAACATAAATATATTTTTACGTTCTGTAATAACATTCCAAAATAAACAGAAGATAAATTAAACTTTTAAAAAGAACATTCTCATAATTAGAGCGCCGCCAGGTTGAATTTGCGGCCCGATTGTGGTTTACTCAAAAAACTACAAGGGTCGCAATTTATTAAATAAGAGCAATTTTTACCATTAATCTATTTTATTTAAAACGGAAAACACCTTCAAATAAACTCTTGATAATAAAAATTATTAGTTTGATGAACTATCATCAAACGTTTGGGACTTTTTTGCAACTATGCAGTTTATAACAAAACGCTTATTACGGTGATATGTCATGGTGTTCATAAAGACGTAACCTTGACCAATATACGTGTTTTTAAATCGACTTCTCCGAATTTTTGCTTAACTCTACACATATCGCTTTACAATGTTTTGACTATCCCAATGCTGGATGACTTATTATTTATTATCAAATTGATGCAAAATATAACAGGACCGTATTAGCAAAAAGTATTGCAAACAATTTTTAACAAATTTACAAAAAAAATTTTTTGAAGGTAGAGTTTTTTTTTCTTTAGTTTTAGATTCTACCTCGGACGCTTTTTAACCCTCTGCGTTATTGTTCGTTATTTTTGAGACACCCTGTATAAGTTTCACATTTACATAAACTTACTTTTAGCAAACAAGTATCCTTAAGTCCTTGATACCATAGTAGAATTTTATAATTCTTCAAAATGCCACAAACAACACTTGCACAAAAAAGGACCTTAATCCACTTAAACACTAGGTATAATACCTCAAGTTATAGCTGCAAAACGTAAAGAACTTTGAATTTTCAAAAAACAAACAATAAATTGCAGCAAGTAAGCTTCCTGTAGTGCACGAAACGGCATTAGCACAAGTAATTAGTGCTTTTCAAACTGTAACATTATTCCATACATAAAACTTATAATTTTAGGAACGCCAACTATCATGATGATTTAACTGGGGACCTCCCCGAAGAGAGTAGTAGTGTAAAATGAGTTTGGTATATCTATACTATTAATGTGTATACGATAAATAACATAAACAAGGTGCCAACTGCTTACCCTAATGGGTAAGCTTTAGTAACTTGTTGCTTTTGTTGAAATACGAAAAAAGAATTCAAGCTCGGATCCTCACCTCTCTTACATCGCGTAGTTCAATAGGGTTTGGGTCATCCAGCGCTAGGTAGCGCTGGCTGTCTCGCCGAATACCGAGACACATAAATGAAAACACAATGCCTGTACTTAATAATTTAAGGATTATGTATTGCAATTCCAATTATTGATACATTTGCTGAGGGACACAGTGAGATTTCTAGTGACTATGAAATAGTTTATTGACTCATAACAGTTACTAAAAAATATAACACGTTTTTCTTTTTGTTAAGCTTAACAAGACACTCAATTGGTAAGATTGAGAACTACAGTAACCCTTAAAATCATTTAACAGATATTTATGTGTTTTACACGTGTTTATATATTAAATATGTGCATTTTTTAATAATGAGTTAATGGCCCACCCATGTATGCAAGGGTTTCCATTTACAAGTATTGTTCATCTATATATATATAAAAATGAATCCCTATTTCCCTTGGTCACGCCATAACTTGAGAACGACTTTACCGATTTCAATCATCTTTTTTTTATAAGTTTTCTAATACTTTGTACAAGGTTCTTACGGAAAGAAAAATTAAGAAAATTGAGCAGAAAATTGGAAAATTTCAGAAAATGTACATTTGGAAAATGTTCAAAGAGTGTATTTTACAGCGGAGAACGTATAACAACGAGCTGACAGGCCGCCATCGACCACATTGATGAGCTTCTTTGAAATGTTCCAGAATGATGACTTTTCCCGAACGCTGCTTTACTCCGAAATGCCAAGATATTATACCTGGAATCAATCGTCAAAGAAATTTCAACGACGGAAACAAGGACAGCCAGTTCCAGGTTACCCAAAAGTATTTTCCACCGATGCACTAGGACGTCTGTACACAGTCCAGCCAAGACGAGTGTTTTTATTTGCGTTTACTGTTAGTCAACGTTCGTGGCCCAACATCATTCCAACATCTGCGAACTGTTAATAGTGTATTGTGCGGCACATACAGAGAAGCCTGTCAACGTTTGGGATTGCTAGAGAATGACAGTCATTGGGACCACACTCTCGAAGATGCTGTGATTTCGTCAAATGCTAAACAAATAAAAACATTGTTTTCTATAATTTTGTCTACATGCTTCCCATCAAGACCGATTGATTTATTTGAGTGTTTTGACATATTTCCATAAAATGGACTTCAAACATGCATTAAGTTCGTCGGCTGACGTTAATCGTGGAATCAATGATGAATCAACTGACAATGTTTGTCGAAAATCACCTGCCAATAGAATCATCGCACCACCAAACCGGTTTCGGTTGTTTCGTAAATCTTGCATCGTGCAGTCTAATGCCTCTAAAGATTTTTTATGTGCATTCATCCCAAACGATCAATTTGCGTTGCTGCAACACTTTGGCCATCGCAGAATTCCTCGAAAGGTTTCAAGTTGGAGTTTCATTATTTTGCATGTTCAACGGCAACTTGAGTGCTGAATGAGCTGTTCGACCGCCTTCCAACAACGTAGCTGCAATACCTGATGAAGCAAGTGCAAGTGCAATTCCATTTTGCGATCGAATCGTTGCCAAAATCAATGATATTAAAAACGTTTTACCAGTTTCACCGGGAGCATCTAAGAAAAAAATTTCGCCAGTTCCATCGTTCACTACTTTCATGAGCGTATCGTAGGTATATTTTTGTTGCGGATTTAAAAGGGGAACGTTTCTTTAAACGGTTTCTCTCAATGCCTAGGAATCGTATTGGGTTTCGCGTTTCAACTCTTTATTAAATGCGTCGTGCATTGGACGATTGGGCGTTGTCATTCCTAATTGTATTAATCCTTTGTTGGTAAGCATCAAACACATATCATCAATTAAAATTAATGCTTTATTGTGAATTTCTTCGTTCATTTGTAAATCTCCATTCGGTGTTCTAAGACGCATCTGACGCAATATATTGTAGTGATCGGAGCCCAAGGGAGATACATAGGAGTAGTAATAAAGTAATAAAATGTCGACTCTTCCTAATTATTTATTGCTATTTAATCTAATAGATAATATTTATGGTTGGTGATCATCAAAGTTGGGTTATTATTATCTAAGATGAATAATTAGAGGAAACTTGCACTTACCTCTAACTTTGACATCTAGTTAAGCTTATAATAATTGTTGATTAGCATTTGCTTACTTATTTTTTTAATGACCTACGTTGTGTTCGTAAAATAAATACCTACGTTGTGTTTAGTTCTTAAATGCACCAAAGAGTTATTTGTTTTGTTTCAAGTTTGCTTATGGTGGAGTTTGTCTTCAAACTCGTAAGTAATGGTTGAATTCAGGTAACTGAGATTCAGGTAACTCAAATTCGTATTCGAAGTGTACCACACACAGGTTTGGAGATAAATGGAATGAAACACTGAATTTTCACAACAGAAATGTACAAGATTTATTTAACAATCACCACGAGGACAGTGTTACAAAAATATTTACAGTTTATTTACAATGTCGCCCCCCCTATTTTTAGGAGTCTTGAAAACAAACAATTTCATTTTCTGACTTTACTTTGAGTTATTTAAAAGTTTGGCTGAAAGAAAAAAAACTGAAAAGAAACCTAATGAAACACTGAAGGGTTCTGGTCAAAATTATTGCGCCCTGATCAAGTTACTAAATAATAATCAATTTATTTCGGCTAAGTCCGATCTTTCGAATTAACACTTTCCTATCTTTATCTGTTCACCTTGTGATTATGGTTATCTCCTTTATGAGATTTACTTGATTTTATTCTTTATCTTATTTTTTTTTTATTAACTTTTATAAGAGCTGGTCCGATACTGGTTAAATCTTAAGTGATAATTTCTTTAGAATTTTCGTGCGTTATGCACGTATTGGTTAAGCCATGATTGTACTTGGTACTTCAATAGGAAGATTAATAAACCAAGAACTGACGTTTAAAAAACGATTATTGTTTAACTGTTGATGTTTTCTTTGCTTGGTGGTAAACTCGGACAAATCTGATATAAATTTCTGTTTTGATTTAATACTTAATTGATTGAAACTTGTTGGAAATTTATCAGATATGTTGAGTTTGGTGGAAGGACAGGTAAATAGGAAAGTTCGCGTCGTGTTACAATTTTACTCTTAAGCCAGGATTACTGAACCAAAAGCCGAAACAAGAGAATTTACATTCGAATCAAAATAAATGTTAAGGTTAATAATGTTTACATGCCAGTTAAGTTAGTCTAACTCAAATGTAAATAAATTTTGAGGTTTCCTATATGGAAACTAGATTTGAACGGATGCCGGGCTCCAAGTAAAATCACAGCACTATCGTACTTTTGAGGAAATTTGGTAAAATATTTTATAAGCTAAATGATGCGCGATGTGACAATTCGCAAACCCGGATAGCTAAGGTGGGTTTTCACACACTTAGACTAACTGTTTCTTCAGATCAATGTGATTTGTAATAATTGTACATAATATAAATCCCCTGTTGGTTCCAAATAGTAAATTTTGTTTTGTTTTTTGGTTTTGTTTTGTTTTGGTTTTACTTAGTTGGAACTTACAGGTGTGCGTGTGTGTAAAGTGTATGATCAGAGAGGGCTGCTCAAAATCACCTGAGAGCGATTTTTCCGCATTAGGAAAATCGGTCTAGTTACGCCTAACTAAGAAAGGAGTAACCCAAAGGGTTAGAAGGTTAGACGGTGTAGTTGGAGGTTGTAGGATAGTAGAACTTCAGAGATGTTTATTTCTCAAAATTGCTCTACTCACTCTCGTTGAGATTTGGTACTAAAGGGTTGAACTGGTGATAAATTAAAACAATAAATTATAGAATTCCAATTACGTCCCTTTACAAAGAATCTTGTATAATGAATGGCTGGACTTTAACTTGAAAATTAAATTTAAAGAAAAGTAATTTGAAACAGTTTTCATTTTCGGACCAGTCTTAGACTTTCGAAATCTTTAGTTATCACAAGGTAAATAGATTTATGATTTAGAATTGACTCACGTTTCGTTGGCGACCAGATTGGTCTCCGCGGTGATGATTAATCCAAAATTGGTTTACGCTGCTGGTTCGCTGGCTGTTGCTTACGCTGGTCGTTCAAAATAATCCTTTGAATTTTTCACTAATTCACAATAATGCCCTAACTAATATTTAAGTTTGAAACTTAACGGAATTGCACTAATTTTAATTTTACACTAAACGATCACGTTACTAATAAAACTACCCGATAAGCTTAAGTAATTTTATTACTTAAAGTTTTCCTGACTTGAAACTAAACACCTAACGCACGCGAAATTTAGCTCGCACAATTTACAACTTTCCTTTAAATAACTTTCCTAAAATAAATCGACACAAAATTTAATTAAATTAATTTGTAAAATTAATTAAGATTTGTGTAACGAATAGATGAAAAGAATCTCGAAAGATATTTGCACCGATTCAGTAGTCAAAAGCGACTATCTACTTCCTGCGGCGAGGGTGCCTTTATAACCTTTTTTGGTTTGGGTGGTTGACACTTTAGTCTGTTGTTAACAAAACTGAACCTTTTTTGTATAGGCGTTAATGACCAAAGTCCCTTCTCCTATCATTACCCCAAATTAAATTTTTTTAAACGAATTTGGAATATGGATTTGCGTGTTCCATTAAAATATGATTAGTCAAAATTATATGATTGTTATTTAAGAAAAACGGAATTTGTATCTAGATTGTCTTTCGTTTGAATAACAATTTGTTTTCGGTTTTAAGTATTCAAGTAAATTGTGTTCCGAGAAAACTCTTGAGAGGTTGTTAAATTGACTGTGACCCCCTTTTTTTTAAAACAATAACTTTCCGAAATTTCCCTTTTCGCAACTAGCTTAAAGTTAAGTGAGTTTGTTTCTCCCGGTCTTGGCTAGAGGGGGTTGACGGTCTATTTAGTGGCTGAAACGCGGCGTCTTTCTTTAATAACAATCGTAATTAATTATGTAATCAAAACAAACATGTACAAAATGGTAATCCAAAATTACGAAATGATATTTTACAACATTACTCATGTTCTTTGAAACGAGACATTTAACAATGACACTTCAAAATTAAATTATTGACTTCTGGTATTACAATTTCTAATTCCCTTTTGAAGATTCATAACATAGAATGAACTCTATCTAAAATTAGTCTCTATTTCCGTTTTTCAATGATTTACTTATAGTCCAGTTTGGTTTGTTAACTGCGCAATTGATATGTATGTTCGGCCATTCCTTTGTTTTTAGAAAGGTCCATATGTAAAACACACGTGCACCGTGTCGAATCAGGCATTTCCAAATTGTGTGAGAACTCAAGTCCCGACTAAAGACTTGCGACGAGGCCTGCACCAAATTCTCGGACCCGCTGTCACAATAAGTCTCCGCGTTTAGCCCGATTCCTGGAAAACCTGCTAACGGTATCACATAACACGACGTCCCCGGAAATCGGCTGTCGATGTAGAAAAGAAATAGTAATATTTAAGACTGCTTGCGCGTTTTTAGTTACGCCCCTAGATTTCTGAAAGATAATATAATTTTTAGAAAAGTGCAAATTTCCGACTTACTACAATATCCTCGGCCATATGATCTTTATATTTGTTCCATAATATGAACATGCGAGTCGAATTGCAGAACGACCGATCTGGAGAAGTTTTTTCCAAACACTCAACATTGGTAATGGCAAAATTCCTGTTGACACATCGCATCGTCTGGATACATTACATTCCCTGCCAATTTTTGTCACTTTACTGCATCAAAGACCGAACTCATCGAGATGGTGCTCTCAAACATTGCTCAAAATTACAAAAATCATGTTTGGTTGAGCGAACGTGTTATATTGGCTGCAAAAAACGTTGATGTCAACGAAATGAATTTTCAGATTCAAAATTAGATAGCCGGCGAATTGATGACATACAAATCGGTTGATTCCATTACTAACCAAGATGATGTTGTCAACTATCCAACGGAATTTTTAAATTCGCTGGAATTGTCCGGATTACCACCTCATAATCTGCAATTAAAAGTCGGATCGGTAACCATTATGTTGCGGAACATAAACCAGCCACGTCTTTGTAATGGCACCCGGCTTGCGGTGAAGAAATTAATGAACAACGTCATCGAAGCCACAATTTTGAAAGGGAAGTACAAAGGCGAAGACGTTTTGATTCCACGCATCCCTATGATTCCGAACGGTATCCCATTCGACTTTAAACGGTTACAATTACCAGTGCGGCTTGCATTTGCAATGTCGATAAATAAATCGCAAGGGCAGTCGTTAAGTGTTTGCGTATCAAAAAGCATTACAATAAACACTATGTTTTTGAAATATTTTTTTTATTATTTATTCCAGTTCGAATTGAATATTCATAGTTAAGACAGGACGTCTGTCGGGTCAGCTAGTCTTTAATAAAATACGGTCATTTCAAATCTGTAGTAACTTTGGAAGTGTGTACATACGTTTCGAACTATTTTGTAATGTTGGTTTGTTTGAAAAATAATGCTGGTAAACAAATTAGTGAAATGAAATAAATAAAGATTATTAAAAGTTTCACAGTTTTATTAAAATATACCTGACAATATTGTTTCGACAGCTATGCTGTCATTATCAAAGGTAATATAATTATAAACAAACACGTCGCTAAGGTAGATACAAAATAGGTAACTAGATAAAATAATAATAATAATAATAAAAATTAATAATAAAAATCATAATTAAACATCTAATACTTCCAGTAACGGAGAATTACTGAGCTCAAGTTGTTCATTCATTAAAGGTACCCTGAGTTTGTGTTTGTATATCTCAAAGGCTTCTAAAATATCTAATTTGCGTTTGTTATTACAAAAATGTAGGAATTTAATATTATTTTGAGGAGTCATTGTGTGATTTTGTTCTAAAAGGTGTTTGGCGTAATTCGATTTTTCAGGATGTTTATTTTTGTAATGACGTACGTGTTCTTTATATCTTATGTCAAAATTTCGAAGTGTTTGTCCAATATATACCGAACTACAAAAAGAACAATTTAAACGGTAAATGCCCGATTTCATGATATCATGTGTTCTGTCTTTAGCATTAAATAAAAATGAAAAAGTGTTAGTGTTGGTTTTAAATGTTATTTTATAATTGTTGGTTTTTCTTAGTATATGTGCAATTTTTTCTGATATTTTGCCAAAATATGGTATAGATATGTAATTTGTGTCTTCTGTTTGATTGTCAATGGGATATATTCTTTTGATAGCTAACCTATAATCTTTTTGTTTAATTAAAGTGTCAATCATGTTCGGATTATAATGATTTGCGTGTGCTAGTTGTTTAATGGTTGATATCTCTTTGCTAAAATCTGATTTTGTTAGTGGAATAGTTAAAGCTCTGTGTACTAATGATCTGTATGCTGCTATTTTATGTGTATTGTGGTGACAAGATTCATTTGGTATTGTTATGTCTGTTTGTGTTGGTTTTCTGTATATGGAAAATTCAAAAAGATTGTCTGCGTTAATCTTGATATTTAAGTCTAGAAAGTTTATAGCCCTGTTTTGTTCTGTTTCTAGTGTAAATTTTATATTAGGATGGATATTGTTTATAAGAATTAAAAATTCATTGATAACCTCAAAAGAACTGTCAAAACAAGCTAAAATGTCATCAACATAACGAAACCAGAAGATAATGTGTTTAGAGAGGTTTAATTCAAATATTCGATCTTCAAACTTGTCCATAAATATGTTAGCTAATAGAGGACTTAGAGAATTACCCATAGGTAAACCATCCTTTTGTAAATAAATTATGTTATTAAAAGTGAAATAATTTTGACTTATACAAAGGTCAAATAATTGAATTAACTCTAACCTTTTAACTAATTCTATATTACTATTGATCAAGAAACTATCTAATAAAGGAATACATTCTTGTGGTGGTATTCTGGAGAACATGTTGCAAATATCAAAACTAACAAGTTTTGAATGTGGTGGAAGATGTATGTTTTGCAGCTTATCTACTAATTCTAATGAATTTCTAACAGAGTATTTCGATTTGTAACCTATCGTGTTAATAATCTGGTTCAGTTTTTTGGATAAAATGTGATTAGGTGCATTGATGTATGATACAACTGGTCTTATTGGCATATTCTGTTTGTGGGTCTTCACTAATCCATACAGTTTAGGTATTTGTGGGTTTTTATTAATGATTTGTTGCTTTTCTAATTCTGAAAAGCAGATATTGCAGTTTTCTAAACCTTGTTTTATTTCTTTTTGGAATTTTGTGGTTGGGTTTTTGTTTAACGTTTCAAAATTTTCTTTATTAATAAATTCATTAACTTTTTGTATGTAAATATCTTTTGAAAGAATTACCAAAGTGCTACCCTTATCTGCTTTAACAGAAATTAGATTGTTCTCTGTGATTTTCTGTTTTATAGATTGAAGAAGTGATATGTTAGATGTGTTGTACATTTTGTCCTGTTTCAAAGACATCTCTTTTAACAAATTCGAAATTTGGAATTTTGCATAGTTATTATGATCTTTCTTAAGTATAGTTTCGCATTCAACGGCCAAAATTTCTTTAATTTTGTTGGTAAATTTTGGAAAAGGACAAAATTTGAAACCTTTATTAAGAAATCGTGTTTCTCTGTCATTGAATGTTATATTCGACAAGTTTATGAACCGAGGATAAAAGTTTGCAGTGTTCTGACAATTATGGTTATTTTGTAGTGTACGTTTTTGTTGTACAAGTCGATGAAGTTTATTTTTCTGTGTGGTGTATTTTTTGAATTTAATGTGACTGACGGTTTCTCTAATGTCAAAATCTAAGATGTCAAATTGGATATTGTGTAATTTATGAGTAAGTTCTGTATAGAGTACCTTTATATAAACGTGCATATTGTCTCTTATACTAAACCATTTCTTCGATTCTTCTTTGAGCCATCTTCTTTTGGCATTCCTAATCACTTTTTCAGTAATCGAATTCTTGGTTCTGGTAGTGATGTTTATGTAGTTAGGAATAACCTTTTCAAATTTTGTCCTTTTCCAAAATTTACCAACAAAATTAAAGAAATTTTGGCCGTTGAATGCGAAACTATACTTAAGAAAGATCATAATAACTATGCAAAATTCCAAATTTCGAATTTGTTAAAAGAGATGTCTTTGAAACAGGACAAAATGTACAACACATCTAACATATCACTTCTTCAATCTATAAAACAGAAAATCACAGAGAACAATCTAATTTCTGTTAAAGCAGATAAGGGTAGCACTTTGGTAATTCTTTCAAAAGATATTTACATACAAAAAGTTAATGAATTTATTAATAAAGAAAATTTTGAAACGTTAAACAAAAACCCAACCACAAAATTCCAAAAAGAAATAAAACAAGGTTTAGAAAACTGCAATATCTGCTTTTCAGAATTAGAAAAGCAACAAATCATTAATAAAAACCCACAAATACCTAAACTGTATGGATTAGTGAAGACCCACAAACAGAATATGCCAATAAGACCAGTTGTATCATACATCAATGCACCTAATCACATTTTATCCAAAAAACTGAACCAGATTATTAACACGATAGGTTACAAATCGAAATACTCTGTTAGAAATTCATTAGAATTAGTAGATAAGCTGCAAAACATACATCTTCCACCACATTCAAAACTTGTTAGTTTTGATATTTGCAACATGTTCTCCAGAATACCACCACAAGAATGTATTCCTTTATTAGATAGTTTCTTGATCAATAGTAATATAGAATTAGTTAAAAGGTTAGAGTTAATTCAATTATTTGACCTTTGTATAAGTCAAAATTATTTCACTTTTAATAACATAATTTATTTACAAAAGGATGGTTTACCTATGGGTAATTCTCTAAGTCCTCTATTAGCTAACATATTTATGGACAAGTTTGAAGATCGAATATTTGAATTAAACCTCTCTAAACACATTATCTTCTGGTTTCGTTATGTTGATGACATTTTAGCTTGTTTTGACAGTTCTTTTGAGGTTATCAATGAATTTTTAATTCTTATAAACAATATCCATCCTAATATAAAATTTACACTAGAAACAGAACAAAACAGGGCTATAAACTTTCTAGACTTAAATATCAAGATTAACGCAGACAATCTTTTTGAATTTTCCATATACAGAAAACCAACACAAACAGACATAACAATACCAAATGAATCTTGTCACCACAATACACATAAAATAGCAGCATACAGATCATTAGTACACAGAGCTTTAACTATTCCACTAACAAAATCAGATTTTAGCAAAGAGATATCAACCATTAAACAACTAGCACACGCAAATCATTATAATCCGAACATGATTGACACTTTAATTAAACAAAAAGATTATAGGTTAGCTATCAAAAGAATATATCCCATTGACAATCAAACAGAAGACACAAATTACATATCTATACCATATTTTGGCAAAATATCAGAAAAAATTGCACATATACTAAGAAAAACCAACAATTATAAAATAACATTTAAAACCAACACTAACACTTTTTCATTTTTATTTAATGCTAAAGACAGAACACATGATATCATGAAATCGGGCATTTACCGTTTAAATTGTTCTTTTTGTAGTTCGGTATATATTGGACAAACACTTCGAAATTTTGACATAAGATATAAAGAACACGTACGTCATTACAAAAATAAACATCCTGAAAAATCGAATTACGCCAAACACCTTTTAGAACAAAATCACACAATGACTCCTCAAAATAATATTAAATTCCTACATTTTTGTAATAACAAACGCAAATTAGATATTTTAGAAGCCTTTGAGATATACAAACACAAACTCAGGGTACCTTTAATGAATGAACAACTTGAGCTCAGTAATTCTCCGTTACTGGAAGTATTAGATGTTTAATTATGATTTTTATTATTAATTTTTATTATTATTATTATTATTTTATCTAGTTACCTATTTTGTATCTACCTTAGCGACGTGTTTGTTTATAATTATATTACCTTTGATAATGACAGCATAGCTGTCGAAACAATATTGTCAGGTATATTTTAATAAAACTGTGAAACTTTTAATAATCTTTATTTATTTCATGATTATGGAGTTCCACAAAATAAGGCTGGAAACAATAAACAAAATTAGTGAAAGATTCCTCTATTCTGGAAAAAAATAATTAAGTATAAAATATAATCCTTACCTTTTAACTGTTTTGTCCTTGTCCGTTTATCAAATAAGTAAGTCATGCGTAAAAGAATCTTCACATGAGATCAGCGCTTATGATTATTTTAAAAGAATTTGTGTCCAAATACTAAAAACAATAATCAAAAAATAAATAAATCTATGAATAAATTTAAAAACAAGCAATTTAGGAATTTCACCTTGAAATTTGTATAACGCCTATACATAATAATAACAAAACGCAGACGACTATAGTACTGACTGTTCCAAACCAAGTTAATTATGTATATCATTTCATCACTTCAAAATTCATCAACGCAATGATATAATCGAGTGAGTATAAATAAAACATGACAAAATATTTAGAAAAAATACTACTACAACCAAATGTCCTTTCCCTTTATCAAATAGTTTAACAAACATACGTTCACCCAATGCCTTTTGTGTTGCTTCATGCGTTTAAAATATGTTTGTACTTATAAATTATATTATTACAGCACCATAAATACAGAAATTAGTTTTCTGTCAATTTGTAGATATAATATAGTAAGCACATTCATTAGATAGCGCTGAGTAGCTTATTTTTTAACATCATCAACTACTGTTATTACTAATTATTGTGTTGGTTAATTAGCAACCGGATATTCTTAATTATGAAATAAATAAAGATTAATAAAAAGTTTCACGGTTTTTATTCAATTATAGCCTGGCAATAGTGTGTCATTATCAAAGGTAATATATGTATAAACAAACACGTCGCTAAGATAAATAAAAAAAATAGGTAACTAGATAAAAAGATGAAAATAATCAGAATTAAATATCTAACACTTCCAGTAATAACGGATAATTACTGAGCTCAATTTGTTCATTCATTAAAGCTATCTTGAGTTTGTGTTTATACATCTCAAAAACTTCTAAAATGTCTAATTTGCGTTTGTTATAACAAAAATGTAAGAATTTAGTATTATTTTGGGGATTCATTGTGTGATTTTGTTCTAAAATGTGTTTGGCGTAATTAGATTTTTCAGGATGTTTATTTCTGTAATAACGCACGTGTTCTTTTATATTTTATGTCAAAATTTCAAAGTGTTTGTCCAATATATACCGAACTACAAAAAGAAAGTTTTCTTTAGCATTAAATAAAAATGAAAAAGTGTTGGTAACGGTTTTAAAGGCTATTCAGTGGCGTGCGGTGAGAATCTAGGCTAGGGAAGCAACCACGATTTTAATTATAATACACCTAGGTACAGGCGCGGATTAACGGGAAGGGAATAATCCCCCCCTTCCCAATTTAGAAATAAGTTTACATAGAATAGAAACAAATAATGTTTGCTTAATTATTATTTATTAAAACAATTATTTTCCAAAGATTTCCCCCTCAAAATACTTCTCTGGATCCGCCTCTGCTAGGTACAATAAAAAATAAAAGTTTTTCAAAGAAGCACTTTTACACTTTATATTTATGGAATTTGTTGACTATCATTCTTTATTTAAAAAAAAAAACTACTACTACGTATCAATTTTCCGGTCTTTCTTAGCAAAATACCGCTACAGGTTTTAATCTTTGTTGTTAAATTTGAAAGATCTGGTTTTGATCTGCCTTTCTTAATAATTTGTAATTTCTCTCCAAAACTGTATGCGAAAAATTCCTTATTAATAATTTACAAACTGAACAAAAAATCGTCCCGATTCGGCTATATCGAAGGTACTCGAACCTTTCACCGAAGCAGTTGAATTTGCAGTCATGACGATAATGCAATTTTAAATTTGCATACACGCAAACTAAATAGAACTATTCGTCTTTAAAAAAATCCAACTTATAAATTAAAATAATAAAATACGACAAAATACAGTCTCATTCGCAGATTTACATTACTTAAGTAACACTAAATCGAACAAATAACCAAATTATAATAAATAAACATTTGGGAACGAAGCACAATAAAAATAACGCCCAAACAATGTTAACAGCATCCGTATACTATAACACACCACGCTCGGTGATTCACGCCAAGGTTAAGAGAAGAGCATTTGTAAATAGTGCTTATATGAAGTGTGACCGCACGCCACTGAGGCTATTGAATAATTGTTGTTTTTTCTTAGTATATTAGTATATGTGCAACTTTTTCTGATATTTGCCAGAATATGGTAAGGATATGTAATTTGTGTCTTTTGTTTGATTGTCAATGGGATATATTCTTTTGACAGCTAACCTATAATCTTTTTGTTTAACTAAAGTGTCAATAATGATCGGATTGTAATGATTTACATGGGCTAGTTGTTTAATGGTTGATATCTGTTGGCTAAAATCTGGCTGTGTTAGTGGAATAGTCAAAGCTCTGTGTACTAAGAATCTGTAGACTGCTAGTTTATGTGCTCTGTGGTAACAGGATTCATTTGGTATTCTTATGTCCGTATGTGTTGCTTTTCTGTATATGGATACTTCAAATAGATCGTGTGCGTTAATCTTAATAGGTAAGTCTAGGAGGTTAATAGCCCTGTTTTGTTCTATTTCTAATGTCAAAATTATATTTTGATGGATACTATTAATAAGAATTAAGAATTCATTAATAACCTCAAAAGAACTGTCAAAAAAGCTAAAATGTCATCAACATAACGAAACCAAAAGATAATGTGTTTAGAGAGGTTTAATTCAAATATTAGATTTCTAACTTATCCATAAATACGTAGCTAACAGAGGACTGTTTTTGCAAATAAATTATGTTATTAAAAGGAAATAATTTTGACTTAAATAAAAAGGTCAAATAATAATTGAATCAACTCTAACTTTTTAACTAATCCTATATTACTATTAATCATGAAACTACCTAAGAAAGGAATACATTCTTGTGGAGGTATTCTGGAGAACATGTTACATATATCAAAACTAACGAGTTTTGATTGTGGTGGAAGATGTATGTTTTGTAGCTTATCTACTAATTCTAATGAATTTCTAACAGAATATTTGGATTTGTAACCTATTGTACTAATAATCTGGTTCAGTTTCTTGAATAAAATCTGATTAGGTGCATTGATATGTGATATAACTGGTCTTATAGGCATATTCTGTGTATGGGTTTTGATGAGTCCATACAGTTTAGGTGGTTGTGGGTTTTTATTTATGATTTGTTGCTTTTCTAATTCTAAAAAGCAGATATTGCAGTTTTAAAGCTTATTTTATTTCTTTCTGGAATTTAGTAGTTAGATCTTTGTTTAAAATTTCTACATTTTTTTGTTTATAAATTCATTAACTTTTTGTATATAAATATCTTTCGAAAGAATTACCAAAGAATTACCCTTATCTGCTTTAACAGAAATTAGATTGTTTTCTGTGATTTTGTTTGATAGATTGAAGAAGTGATATGTTATTTTTTTTGTTGTACATTTTGTCCTGTTGCAAAGACATCTCTTTCAACAAATTTGGAATCTGGAATTTTGCGTAGTTATTATGATCTTTTTTAAGTATAGTTTCACATTCAACAACCAAGATTTCTTTAATTTTGTTAGTAAATTTTGGAAAAGGACAAAATTTGAAACCTTTGTTAAGAAATTGTGTTTCTCTGTCACTGAATGTTATATTCGACAAGTTAATGAAACGAGGATAAAATTTTGCTATCTAACATATTTATGGATAAGTTAGAAGATCAAATACTTAAATTGGACGCTCTAAAATGGACCGTGTTACAAGCATCGTTTAAAAGTAGTGTCTTTAAGGGAGTTGTGGTGGGACAGTCTAAGCCAAAATTTATGGAGCTTTGCTATTTTAACAAATAGAAATAATTACATAGTTTTGCTTCAAATAATGGCTCAAACGATACTAGTTTTATTAGAATACATGTAAAGGAAGTTTAGTTGTTATGTATATATGTTTTTAATTAATTAATAGTCTTTTTAAAGTTAGAGATTAACTTTTGACTGTCCAGTCCAAACTTAAGAACGTGAAAATATGACGAAAATAACAATTATCCTAACCAGAAAGTTCATTCAAGTTTACTTTTTTATTAGTAAAAATAAAATAATATTACTATGTAAACACTAAAAAATAAAGAAATCTCTCTAGAACATAAATAAATTATACGCTTCTAGAATAGTGAAAAAGTGACAACGTTGCCTTAAATTATCATCGGTGTTTTGTTTGTTGTTTTGATGAAAACAGATTAATGCACTAAATGACGTTGACTCAAGTTTTGAGGTTATCTTTGCAAACATATGTATATAAAACGATGGTTGAAACACTATTTATTCAGATTCATTTAAAAATTAGCAGTAAGAAATTTCCGAATTATGTATCTTTTTATTTAAAACAACTGATTGTTTTCGAGATCCAAATTACGAGCTGCCAGTGGTGCTGCATGTAGCTATATAAAGCATTTTAATTTCCCGCTCGTTTGTCGCAATACAACGTTGTTACTTTGCGAGCTATATCAAGCGTTCAATAGACAAATTCTTCGTATTAATATTTTTTGCCAAAAGTATCTTTCTAACAAATTTGAAACTTTAACGGCACAATTTTACAACGTTTTTACGTGAAATTTTTTCTTATCATTTTTATGAAGTTATTATAATAAATCTATCAACAATTTATTACAATTTTTCATAAGATCGTGTGTTATTTCAAATGCAACTTATGCATAAACAAACTTCCTAAACGCTAAAGATTCAGAAAATAATTGTGTGCATTAAAATCTATCAACTGCACTAATTTCTTTCACATTTTCATCATTTTTTTCTACAGTCACAACTTCCTTAACTAAAGTTGTGTTTAAGATCAACAAGAATAGAGATAGCTTTACCTAATTCTAATAGGTAATTAAACATGATGTTAATTTAATAGTGAGATGCGAATACAGCTCATCTTTTGGTTTCGTTATGTTGATGACATTTTAGCTTGTATTGACAGTTCTTTTGAGGTTATCAATGAATTTTTAATTCTTATTAATAGTATCCACCAAAACATAAATTTTACATTAGAAACAGAATAAAACAGGGCTTTTAACTTCTTAGACTTAACTATCAAGATTAACGTACACAATCTATTTGAATTTTCCATATTCAGAAAAGCAACCCATACGGACATAACAGTACCAAATGAATCCTGTCGCCACAAAGCACATAAACTAGCAGTCTACAGATCCTTAGTATACAGAGCTTTAACTATTCCACTAACGCAGCGAGAATTTAACAAAAAGATATCAACCATTAAATAACTGTATTAGAAGGGGTGCTACTCAAGGATTGCCACTAGGGGAATGTGATGGAGCTTAGCAAGTTTGGGTTACAAAGGGTTACAGATACTTTAATTGGTACTTCGAGGCGAGCAAAATTTTGTTCAAGCCCATTCCGCCAATGGACTCGACGGGGAAGCTGGTAAAGTCCGCATGCTAGACTAGGGCTGAAAGGATGAAGCCTGGGCCCGTGTTCTTGAACTCATAGGAACAAGTTTCGCATACGAGATGACGTAATTCGCTATTGCCTTCTGGCATTTGATTGGCTAAGTTGCATCTTATGACGTATTGATTACGTCATCTCGTATGTGAAATTTGTTCGTACGAGTTCAAGAATACTGACTGTGGAGAGCTAGTAGAAGGTGAACAGCAACCTCGCTTCAACCAGGAACAACTGACAGCACTCACGCAAATGAGCGACTAGATGTGAACTTGAAAATTCCGATTTTTGGAAAATTCTGCTATCCGTCACTCTACATCATCTAACTAAACTTCTCATAACTCCCTTATTTTAGTTATCTGGCTCATCCAGGTGTCAGATTAAAGCTAGTTTTTGAATCTTTTATTAGAATATATTAATAAACTTTCAATGATACTGCACAGTAGAAAAGGAGCAGTTCCCGAAGGCAGATTTTAGTGCTTTTACAAATTTTGACATTGCTCCTGTGCTACAACGATCACCATTTTGAAACTTTTTGTATAGAATCATCTTAGTATATGCTTGTATAGTTAAAAAATAAAAAGGATATTTTTTGTAGTTTTGGAGAAAAAAGATTTTTTTGGAATTATTATTTGATTATTAATCTGACACCTAAACGAATCAGATAAATTCGTTCAGGTGTCAGATTAAAGCTAGTTTTTAAATTTTTCAGAGTATATCAAGAAACGTGCAAAGAAAACAAGTAACAGGCTCTAAAGGCAAACTTCTTTAAAAATATATATTTTTTTGATATTTTTTTAATTAAACCAAAAATGCACGTATTTGTAATTGGGTTTCTCTCATTTGGTTCCTCTTTGGTGCCAATTAGTTAGAATTAGTAAGAAGTGCAGCTTTTATACTCTAATGTTGTTTACCAGAGAATCGGTTAGGAACCTGATTATAAAAATGCTTCTTTTTAAAATTTTAAAAATGCCTTTTTTTCTTATTCTTATTTTTTAGTTCAAGATACTTTTACTAATATCTTTTGCAATACAAATTTTTCGATCAAATTTAATTATGTGCAATAAATAAATAAAATTAATTAGTCAGTCTTATTACAAGTGCAGGTTGATATGGGACAATGCTTTTTTCGCTCCCCGTTCTGGGTTCAAAAAGTCTATTTTGGATTTTTGACCCGACCTTCTTGAATTCGCCACTCTTAGCTGGAATTTAAAACAATGTTGTATTGTAAGTAGATGATAAAAGTTTAAAAAGTAATTTTATTCATTTATATAAAAACAAGTAAGAAAACCCTACATCTTCAGCTTTTCTAAGTTTGTGCTGATAAGTAACTGATATTTGTGAAACAATATTTCTACAGCTCGAACATTATACATAATTTTACAGCAATTACTACAGCACCCAACATTAAAAATATATCAAGCTTTTAATCTCTACCTAACTTTTCTAAAGATCGCTAATAATAATGTTCTTATCATAGACCTTTCAAATTTAAGGTCTGTGATACATTGCTACCCGATGCTCTTCTTTCCAAACCCAACCAAAAACCATCTTTCGATACCAATTGAAAGTTTCTTCTTTCAAGTCGAATAGGAATTTGCGTTTTTTCAACAACAGTTACGTTGTATTTAGATAATAAATGTACTAAGACAGCTTTAGCTTCCATTAAAGCAAATCTGTTTCCTATACAGTGTCTTGGTCCTACGCCGAAAGGCATATAGGCGTAAGGATGAATAATCGATTTGTTTTCATCACTAAATCTTTCCGGGATGAATTTATCAGGCTCTGGATAAAACGTTGGTTCTCTGTGAAGGGCAAATAGTGACAACCAAACGGAATCTCCTTTTCTTAAATGAACCGGTACTTCGCCAGGGATAGTGGGTTTAATTGTATATGGTTTTACGCAACACCGATCTAAGAAAAATCCTCCAGGCCACTTTCTTAAGGTTTCTAAATGTGAACATATTAAGAATTAAATAATGTTAAATGCATTTTAGTTCTTTGCACTCTTACCTGAAACTACCATATCAAGATATTTCATTTGCGTCATAGCCTCATAAGTAATGGATCCATAGCATATCATTAATGTTTCATCAATTTCATTTTGTAGTTTTTCTTGTACCTCCGGGTGTACAGCAAGCTCATAAGCAGCAAAACTCAATAATGTCGATGTACTATCATAGCCGGCACCAAAAAATGACATAGCAAACGCAGTGATATCTTCATCAGTGAGTTGAACATTCTTCTTTTTTCCTTTACTTGAAGTTGATAAAGAACCCTTTTCTGCAATATAATTATTGTCAGGTATTTCGACAGTATTATTTTCGTCTCTATCATGTACGCTATTCATAAGCAAATGGATTAGATCTGAGCGAACAATTCCATGCTTTTTGCGATAGCTTATATTTTCCTTCACGATCTTTTTAAAAAACCTGCTAACTGCTTGGTCAAAGGCTCTTATACCAAGTACCTAAAAAGCGTGATGCTTAGTTTATTTTATAAAATAAGCTATTCTACTTACCCTTGTAAAGCTGGGAAACATTTGAATTAAGACAAATCTAACTTTAATCCAAAAGCCACCAAAATTAACACCCCTTTCGCCTATTACAAACATCTCATTATTTCGTTCCTTTAGGGAATCGCTCTCTACACTAAAATGTGTAGAAGCAAAAACATCGTTGGTAATTCTACCAAAGGTGTCTTTCATTTCCAGTGTTATGGAGTCAGAGTTCTGTTCTTCAAAGAAGTTCATGGCTTGCTGAACACACTTAAGCATAAGTTCAAACATGAATTTCATTTTGCTGCTAGTAAATGATGGACTTGCTACTGCTCTCATTTTCCGCCATTCGTCACCTAGAATGAAGCAATAGTTAGTTATGAATCAAGTAAAAAGTGTTTTGTTTGTAAAGATTGTATTCAAAACAGAAGCATCGGCTACATCAAAAAAAGTTTGACGGACGTTCTTTATATACAAGCGTGCATACAAGATTTTATCTAAGTCGTATCTACGACAATTAGAATATTCGAGTCTACTCTAAAGAGTACTGTATTATAAATGTAAATATGCAGAGTACAGCTTTGTAACCTTGCAGTTATAAAAGACTAATGTTAGTAAAGGACGCTTACAGTACTGGAAAGCAGCATAAAAATTGACAAGCAATGATTGCAATGAGTAACTTTAGGTAACTCTTGCACTTGCAATAGACATGAGATTGGTACATAGCAAATCGAGATTTGTTAGGTGATTTTAAAACTGGGTTTGTACAGATAATAAAGCCAAATTTGATATAGGTACATCCTTTTGATTGATCAGTTCTGGCTTTAAGAACAGTTCCATTTTTATATTGTGAAAAGAAGAACTAAACGTTTCTTCTACTATTGTATAATTTTTTTTATGTGAGAATAAAGAATGTACAGAGACAATATTTGCAGAGCAGCGAACTAAGGTTTCAACAAAGAGGTTACAAATTAAACAAGCTAAGAAACAGAAGCACCACAGAAACTCTTTTGTAAAAAGAAGTAAGATACATACAACGGCACAACATCTCCATTTGTTCGGATTTTACAATTTTGTTTGTGCAATTATATACTTTTAAGGTCTTCGGTACTTCGAAGCTTCAACTTCAAAAATATTTTGAAGTTTCGAGATTTTTCAAATTTTTCAAGTCTCTGAAGCTTTAAAATTTTTAGAGTTTCGTAAATCTAAGTTTGTTTTAAGATACTATTTCAATATTTTTAACCACTGGACTAAAGATTTAGAATTTTAATGGTTCGAATCTTAAAATCTCAGGAATTTGAGATCTCTTACTTATGTAGTAAAGATTAAGAATTTCTATGTTTCAACTATACCAAATTTTAGAACTCAGAATAAGTTCAGCTTTTTCCAAGCTTTACAGTTTCGGTGCCCAAGTGAGTGTCATGTGGTTTTGTAAATTTCAAAATGTGGTTTCAACTACTATTAAGTTTCACATTAAGAATACCCGAAACGCTTTGGAGCATAAATTTTCAAACGATGGAAGTCTCTGAGTTCATGAAATCCGCTATTTCGCAATTTTAATTTCTCGCCGTTCACTTTTCTAATGTTGACTATTAAAGTTTCAAAGTTGTAAATTTCTAGATTTGGGCTATCAGAAAGTGAATTCAGACTTGGACAAAGAGAAGAGCGGGAACCCATTGCATGGCAAAAGCACACAATAGATGACATGCAATGGGAAAATCCTACATCCAGCAGTGGATCGACCTAGGCCTAATTTTCTGCTATTTAGCGGATAGGAAAGATAAAAAGGTTTCCTACACCAAGCTCTCCAACAGTATACAGAGTTTAGATGCGGCATTCTATTTTGAGTATGTTTACCACTGTCGTAAAGGACGTAAAGCATCAGATGAAGGTTGTTAGTTGTTGTCGGGAGATATTAGAGTTAGTTACGGAGATCTAGCGATACAGACATTTTCATTTCATTACATCTAAAACTTCTTAACTCTTTTAGTTTGGTTTTTTCACTAATTTGCTCTACACAAGTGGATGTCATAAATTGTCAGCACTTTACTGCCGCAGTGCTTTGAATCGTACATCTTTAACGAATTATAGCTCACTTAATTAATCAACAGTCACGATGTGCTATCCGATGCTCGTTATTACCAGCATGCAATGGCGATGACGATTGGTAAGTCTTGCCGAACTGATCTTAGCGTGTGTGATATTCGAAGCTACCTTAACAACTTCAAAGTGCCCACAATGGAGTGAATATGCTATCTATTTTTATGCTGTGCTATTAGTCTTTGGAACAGTTGTTCTGAAAATTAAATAATAGATTAGTCTACTTGTAATATTTTAGTCACTCTACAATCTTATGCTGCCCTATGACTTATTTAATATTTTGAATATAACTACCACTTTCTTGAAGCTATTTATTATTCTTGTACTGCCAAATATAACAATGCCTTGTGAACCTTTTTTTGTCAACTCTTTCTACTCCCTTTTACTTTCTTTTTATTAATTTTAGTACAGTAAAATAATTATTAATGCTGAAAAAAGCGAAATTACGAAGCCGAAGATTGGCATAGATGTTTACATAAATATATACTCGCTAAGAAACCCATAATTCCAGAATTAAGGAAAATGTGTAGAACCGTCATCTTGGAAGATATATGCTAGAATGGAAATTCCTTGATTTGACAGGTTTTACATAAGAAAACCTGTGTATTGCCTGTAATAGTTATTTACGTGGCGAGCTTTGTAAATAAATCTTTACGGGCGAGCTGGATAATTTGTGGGGCTAGCGACGAAGGAGCGAGCCTCCATAATTTAGTGAGCCCAGTAAAGATTAGTTGTAAAGCATTATTTTCACCTTCACCAGCGTTTTTTCTTTTTTAATTAATTGATTGTATATTTTATATAAAAAAGACATTTTGCAATCAAAGGTGGTGGGACAATTATATCTAAACGTTGTTATGGTGTTGTGATTAAGCAATAAATTATTTAGTTTCCATTAGTTTTTTGTTCATAAGCATTGTAGAATTTTTCAAGTCGCTTTCAGGAGCCCGTAAGACTTTACAGGGCTGTAACTGAAATTACTCATTTATTTAGTTATCATAACTGCCTATAAAGTGTCATTTACATAAAAAGTGGAAATCAGAAATTGATTTGCTTGCAGTTACGAATTAATTGATATGTAGGTACCTCTGAACATTTTATTTATCCTTATGTCGCTAATTTAAATCTAAAAAGGAATTGAGTTTAGGTAATTACAATACATTATCAACATAAATACTGCATTAAATAAATATATCTTTCTCATTGAATTCTTTAAAAATAACAATTGTATGTACAGTAAACATAAACATCTAATCTTTAGTTCGTTTTATTATTAAATTATTCTCTTGTAGAGAAAAATGATTTCTATTTAGTTCAACTGCACAAGCAGTGATTATTTTTAAGTTTATTGCAAATTTTTTTTTATCTTTTTCTTTCTTTCTTAAATAAGTAAATACTTATTATTCGCCTTATTTCTTTTATGTAAACTTTATTATGTAAAATCACATATCAACTATTTAATATCTTATAGTAAGAGAAATTCACCTCTTCAACTGTTGATTTAATCGTTCAAATTAACTTGTTTTACTTACTTTCATTATTTTATGTGATTTCTAATGACAAAGTAATTTTGTTTTTTGATTCATTGTATATGTTTGGTTATATTTTGGATATGGGTAATTTTAATATTCAACTTATTTAGATACGATTGTGTACAGATACAGAGATAGTATGGAATAAATTTGAAGGTTCAAAAAAGGAAAATTAATTTTATATATTTAATTTTATTAATGTTTATATTTTTTACAACCATAGTTTTGACAAAAATGGTAAACATACTGTTTTTTTTATATATACACTGTTGGTTTATAAATTCAAGCATATATATTTATTTTATAGTATAAATATTAGTATAATGATTTATTTGTGTAATAATGCTACTATATTTTCTATAGGTATTAATTAATTTTTATACGCAGATTGCTTGGTATTTATTTGTTTCTTTATATTAATAGCGGATGGCAAAATGCTTATTACTTTGTACTGCATCTTTGGTTACAATCCAGGTATATATATTTCTAATTACTTATCGAATATTCATTTTTAGGAATATATAAATAACTCATTCATTTTAATGAATACAGTGTTGAGATGCTCACACATCAATGTTCGCTCGCTAATTGCTCATTTTGACAACTTCAAGGAAATGGTATTAAGAAATAATTACGACATAATTGGGGTAACGGAAACATGGAAGGGAAGTCAGCATTCTTCTAATCTTGTTAGTATAGATGGGTGCATTTTCTTAAGAAAAGAGCGTGAAACTACCTGTGGAGGAGTAGGTATTTATATCAGAAATTCATTAAAATTTAGGTTAGTAAATAGTAACACTGATACTGAACAAGTGTGGGTGTCCGTAGAATCTAATAAGTGTAGATATGCATTTGGAGTTGTTTACAGGTCACAGAGACAGCATTATCTTGACTTTTTAAGTGCCTTTGAAAATGTTTTATCAGTTATTGTTCCTACTCATGACGAAATCTTCTGTTTAGGTGACTTCAATATTAATTGCTTGGATTTTGATGGTAGGGAGTTTTAGGAATTGCATAGTCTGTTAGATAGAATAGGACTATCACAAATTATAACTGAACCGACACGTATAACACAGAACAGTGCTACTTTAATTGATCTTATCTTGGTTAGCAATATTGAATTGATTGATTCGTCTGGGGTGGAACATGTAATTAGCATAGCTGACCATGAACTTGTATTTTGCCTTATCAAATTTAGTTGTAATAACAATTTTACTAAATTTTTAACTTGTAGGGATTTTAAGAATCTTAATTACGAACAACTTAATAATTTATTACGGTCAATCCCTTGGCAAAATATTTATGATTTGCATAACATTGATGAGAAGGTTAGTTACTTTACTGAAAGTCTTTTAGCAGTTTTTGATTTAGTGGCTCCTATAACTACAGTAAGAATTAAGAAAAAACCAGCACCATGGCTCACTGATAACTTAAAATTAATGATATCCATTCGTAATCGAGCTCTTCAGCAGTATAAACGTACTCAGGTAATGGGTGATTGGGACTATTATAAACAAATGAGAAATTTAACAAACACTTGCATACGCAGAGAAAAGAAAATATATTTTAGTAACTTGATAAATCGAAATAATAATAAGCAAATATGGAAAGAATTGAAGCACCTTAACTTAAGTAAAACTTCTAGGAATTTCTCTTTGCCCCAGTCTTTAGTTAATGTTGAAGACCTTAACACATTTTTCCTTGACAGTATCCCGCAAATAAACCAACAGGATGATACTCTCTTTCACAACTACAATAATAACACCAAAGAAACTGTCACATCCTTATTAACTTTGCAGCCTGTTGACGAAATGGAAGTATTGAAGGCCACATCTTCAATCAAATCTGGTGCTGTAGGTCATGATGGAATTGGTATACGCATGATTAACCTATGTTTACCTTTCCTTCTTCCTTTTATCACTCATATTATTAATCATTGCTTAACCCATTCAGTTTTTCCTTCAGCTTGGAAGAGATCACACATTATTCCAGTGCCAAAGAAACCTACACCAGCTGAGTTTAAAGATCTGCGGCCTATTAGTATCCTTCCTGTATTATCAAAAATAATCGAAAAAATAATAGAGAAGCAGTTAAGACTGCATCTTGATAAAAATTTTATTTTACCTGATGTTCAATCTGGTTTCAGATCTAATCATAGCTGCTGTACGGCTCATTTAAAGGTAACTGATGACATTTTAAAAGCTACCGATGATGGTAAGATTACAATATTAGTATTATTAGATTATTCAAAAGCTTTCGATACGTTAAATCATAATCTTTTAATTACAATTCTACATTATATAGGTCTGTCAACGTCTTCTATTAATTTATTTAAAAATTACTTAATTAATCGTCAACAAGCTGTAAAGTATATGGAAAACATATCTTCTTTTAAAACTATTACATCCGGTGTACCGCAAGGGTCAATATTAGGTCCTATTTTATATATTATCTACACCTCTTCCTTTCCATCTGTGTTGCAAGATTGTCAATGTCATTTATATGCAGATGACACCCAAATATACTGTTCTTTTTATAGTTCAGAATTAGATGAAGCTTGTGGTCTAATCAACAATGACTTGCAACGTATTTACAACATATCTAAGCAACACTGCTTGACTATTAATGGTGCTAAATCAGCTGCTATTATGTTTGGAAGGCCTAATATGGTAGATGATGCTTCACAATCAGTAAACATTAAAATAGATAGAGAAAGTCTGCAACTATCTCAAACAGTAAAGAGTTTAGGACTTCTCATTGACCAATCACTGCGATTCAGTGAGTATGTAAATAAATGTATTAATATTGGATATGGAAAACTAAAGATTATTTTTAGTAACCGGCACATATTTTCTCAAAATGTCAAGAAAAACCTTTGTAATACTTTTGTTTTGTCATCTTTAAATTATTGTGATGTAGTTTATGGGCCTTGTCTTTTGCAGAAGGACTCAAGGAAAATACAAGTACTTCAAAATGCATGTTTACGTTTAATATTTGGTATTAGAAAATATGAACCAATCTCTCATAAATTGCAAGAGATTAGGTGGCTTAACATGCAGCAACGTAGGTATATACATACCTCCTGCTTATTTTATAATGTTATTTTTATGCAAACTCCTGCCTATCTATATTATAAAATTCGATATCGTACAGATGTTCATAATTTGAATTTAAGGCACAGAGGTTTGCTGACAACTCCCAGGCGTAAAACGGAGATGTTTAAACGGTATTTTTCTTATAATATTGCCTTATGGTACAATTCTTTATCTAGTGACATAAAAACCCAATCTCTGAAAGAATTCCGAAAATACTTAATAAATAAACTATCATCTGCAAGTTAGCCTAATCTTACAATTAGTAATGTAGTTCGTTGGATGTGTGAGCACCACAGTACTAAACTTGTATATAGTAATGGCTTAGTATAGTTTAATAAATATGTATTACAATGAACTAATTTAATTATACTATATCAGATCACGTAATATGCTGGGTTAAGTGGTAGAGCAGTTGAATCCTAGATTTTAACTGAACTTCGCCCAGTAATTCGATAACTTATTATGTATATAATTTATTTTCTTGTAAATAAAGACATTATTATTATTATTATTATTATTATTAAATAAAATTCCTTACAAGCTAGTTTTGTTTTGTTTAGCTAGTAGTTATAGTTTCGGAGATATAGCATCAAGAAGATAGATTGTATTTCTCATAAGAATGTACAGAAGAAGGAACTTGTAAATGTGAAGAATAACACCTAAAAGGGAATAAAAATCCCGACACAAATACAGTAATTTTTAACCTCGATATTGTTTTATATGATTTGAACTAGCCTATCAAATGCCAGCCGATCTAACCTAATTGTTAAGTGGCAAACGTAGTCTAATTTGCCATAAGCACAACTTCAAGTTTTAAAACTATGTAATTCAGATGAAATTAATTCAGGCGGTCTCGCCTAACGTAACTATTAGAGGGCAACAATATGTACACCATGAAGTCATATACCGACCAGTTCATTTAAAATAAAGTTTTTTCAAAAATCTTCGCTGTATCAATAGTTTCCCCATTTGTAAAATTTCTTTTATACTTCAAAGATCTCTTGAAAAGGCAGCATATAAAAGCTCTTGTCTTAAGTTCGTATTACATTATACTTTTTTTGTCTAGAAAACTTTGACAAGTTTTAAAACTAGATGAAGCATTAAACTAGAAATTTGAATTTCCCGGTTCACGTTTTATAGCGTGTGCAATTTCTCCAAGAGCAGATTCCGTATTTGATTGGTTCACCGAACCACGACCATTCCAATCATCGAAATTTGCGTGTTCGATTGCGTCAAGCGCTCTGTGTAAAAGTACACCGGCAGTGCTCTTCGTTGATCTGCTATTAAAGGTACCTTGTGTTTGTGTTTGTATATTTCAAAAGATTCTAAAATGTGTAACTAGTGTTTGTAACGGCAAAAATGTAAAAGTTTAATGTTGTTTTGAGGTATCATTGTGTGATTCTGTTCCAAAAGGTGTTCGGCGCCAATTAGATTTATCTGGGTTTTTATGTTTCTGTAAGAGTATGTGTTCTATGTATTTTATGTCGTGATTTCGAAATGTTTGTCCAATATAAACCGAGTTAGAAGAAGAACAGTTTTATAGTGATTTGCCTGTAGTCATTGTTTGATAATAGAAATTTCTTTATCAAGATGTAATCGTTTCATTGGTGCGGTTAGAGCCTTGTGTACTAACGACCTATAAGCTGTTAGTTTGTGAGTTCTTGGATGACATGAATCAATAGGAATAGTGAATCATAGTGAATAGGAATAGGAATCATAGTCTGTATGTGTAGGTCTTCGGTATATGGAAAATTGAAATTTATTGTGTGGATTAATTCTAATGGTTAAATCTTAAGAGGTAATCATTATAACCATAACATAACTGACACTTTAATTATACAAAGGAATTATAGGTTAGCTATCAAGGAACATCCAATTAACACTCAAACAAAAACAAAAATTACATATCAATACCATACTTTGGCAATATATCATAGAAAATTGTAAATGTATATAATACAATTACAAAAAACCTTATATGGACTAGATGCTATAGGTATAGAGAGAAGAAACATTTGAAAAATTTAAAATGAAAACATAAAGGAAAACTCGAAAATCGACAAATACTGCATTATAAACGATCGTGCGATATTCGAATAGTAAAAAGAAGATTTAGACAAAAATTTATAATTTCACATGAATTCTTTACTAAGCTATTTCCACTAGTTTTTCCTATATTTTATGTTATATTTTTCCAATATTTAAAAAGTTATCAGACGAAAATTACAGGAGGTAATACTGTAAACCTGTTTTATGTCGTTTTCGTTTACATTGTTTATCACTCATTACTCAACTATTGATCTATCTCTTGATACAATCAGTGCCTAAGCAAATCTTTAGACGATATAGATCAAACCATTGATAAATATTGTAAATTTACTTTTTGATATGGATTAAGAGTACGGATGTCCTCGTTTAAGTGCTAGAGCATTAATATGCACTGGCACTTAAATGAGGTCATCCCTACTCTTGTATTGTAGTATTAGTAAAGATAATTCTTTACTAATAACTGAATAAGGTAACGGTTGTTAGAAAGATAATAAAACTTCACAAAAGTTTCCAATCTATAGCGAGCTTTCATTTACAACAATCAGAAATCTAAATGATCTATAAAACATAGACGTTATTATATAGTTATGATAAAACGATATAATTCATGCTATCATTTATATAATAACAATATAACAAATGCATTCCTTTGTCTGTGTCTATTATTTCGAATTAATCTTAAGAGAATCAATTTTTAAACGTGTAGTTTGCATGAGTGATTATCTGGAATAATTTATCTTTTATTATTCGAAAAATTAATGTTGCAGGTATCTCATTAAAATTAGTTAAAAATAAAAAAAATTGGATGTAGTATGTATTTGAAATATCATTTGACAATTCTCATTTTCTTGGCGTCCGAAATGATGCCTTGCTTAGTAGAATGACGAATCTTTTTTTTTGTTTTGGAGCTGCCCTGAAGCAATTCGTCCCCCACAAAGCACCAGTAACCATTATGATGCTTTTCTCGTGATTGTATTTATAATGCATTTCAGTGTTTTAGTTCCCTTATTATTTTAAGTTCTGTTTTTATTTGTATTTATATTTGTTTTTCCAAATATGTTCCTCACCGCCCCCTATCCTGTTGAGTAATATGTAAACATTCTTAACTGATTCCTGCTTAGAGATAATAGTTCATCGGTTGTACTTCGACAAGTGCTAATGTTGTTACCCACTAATTTTTGTGCTATTCTCCCGCACAGCCTTTAAGTGATGCATGGACCGTACTCTTTGGCATCCCAATGCTGATCCTGGCAAAAGTAAGAAGCTGCTGACCCCCCCCCCTCTTGCAAGTTTATAAATGGTGACGGAATTATAGAAATGTTGAATGTTGAATACGGTGCATAAAGAGATAAGACGCCAATTTATCGATCAGATTTATTGCTTCAAGTCTGGACATCAGTCGTAAATAGACGAGGCATGGATTTCTGAATACAATCCGAAAACCAAGCGCCAGATGCACAGTAGACACCTTGCACCAAATTCAGGATTAGTACAAATATGCTACTTTGGTCATAAGTTTTTACAGGACTCCTCCGCGTCGTGATCGCTTGTTCAGAAAAGCTAATCAAGTATTTGTAGAGTGTTAGCCGATGTGTGACCGATCATACGGATTATGACAGGGAACTACAATAGGAGCTGTTATTCTTAATATTTATTATGAATGGAGGCTCTAATAGACGCTGTTAGAATTTCGCGTGCTGCGAAACTACCTTGAAAAGATGCGAAAAAGCAATGAAGTATGAATTATAACTAATTTACTCACCTCTTAAGGAAAATAAACTCTTCTCCCAAATAGGATCACCATCCGTTGGTATAAACATGGTATGATCAACAAAATGTTCAAAATCTTTTACAAATATTTGCTTTATTAACTCAAGATCTTTAATTAACAGTTTTGGTATAAATAACTGATAAGTACCAACATACCTTAAATTAAAAGAAAATATTTTATGAGAAAGATCTGAGATAGATACGATAAAATATAATAGAATGCAATAAATAAAATAAAAGATCAAACTTCAGATCATATATGTAAAATCTGAAGAACTTACCTATTATGTGGAAAATCTTTGTACAATTTCATCATAGCATCAGTTAGAGGTGGTTGCTTAATTGCGTCCGAAATATTTCTTAACCAGATTTCCCAAAATTTATATTGTGAAACATTGTTGTTCGACCAATATGTAAATGGTTTAATAAACACAAAGTAAATTACATAAAAAATTAAAAGAATAGCTCCAATTAAATACCAAAACATTTTTTTATGTATTGATTTAATTAAAAAAAAACTTTTCACTTTTAAAACAAATTTTCACTACAAAAATCAACTTATCAATGGTCGGTGCGACTGGGAGGTTTAAAAAACACCGTTATCTTTTATATTACTATCGATTTTAGTGAAGGGTCGTTTCATTAATATCGTTAAATTAATATGAAAAGGTATTACAATACGGATTTATTAATAGTTATATCGCGTACTGTCAGTTGCGCAAGTCAGTCAGTAAGCAAGATAAAACTATCTGTTGAGATAGTTTTTATGGTGGGAACCGCTTCGATTTTTGTTTAGACTTCCGGTGAATCATTACATATGGAATAGCATGCTGTTTAATAAAACTCTACCTCACCCTATCAAATTCCAATGATTTTTGGATTATATTTTGTGGAGTAGTCAAAAGCAAGCCTTTTATATCTTTTATGTCCGGTCGGGCGATTATGACCTATTTAGTGACCTGTTTTTAGAGCGTTAGTTGCTAAATTAGAGCTCTGGGGCTCTAAAACTTTTTAGAGCCCGCTAGAAAGATAGTTACCCTTGTTTACGTCGTCTCCATAGTAACAACAGTAATTATATACCATTGCACCTACCTACTTGAAGTTTTGCACTTTTTAAATTATTTTTATTTTAAAATTAAATATTAATTTAAACTTAGGCCGGACATAAACTAACGTATGCATTTCGGGCTTAATTAGTGTTTTAGAGCCCATTATCGTCTTTGCGCCTTCGGCTTTCGCCTCGGGCGCTAACTAACTCTATGGGCTCTAACACATTCAATTAAGCCCTTAATACATAATATACTATTATGTCCGGTCGGTCGATTATGACCTATTTAGCGGCCTGTTTTTAGAGCGTGAATTGCTAAATTAGAGCAACCCCTTGTACTCCCTTGTTTACGTCGTGTCCATAGTAATAAAAGTAATTATTTCATTTCGTATTTCAAACAATTCTTTATATACCACAATTAGTAATATAAAGTATATCTTGATCTCCGTTGTCAATGATACCGGAGTTCAAGACGTTCTTGATCTCCGTTGTTGTTGGCAACATAAATAATTTGATGTTGCATTATAGCCACATGCATGCATGCATGCTGCTTTTTATCTCCTTAGTTACGCGTATGATGACACAGACAAGGCAACTTGCTTCTTTATACAATAAATTCGGATGGATTTTAAAAGGGAGAAATTAGGATTGAAATACGAAATAAAATAAAACAACTTATGCAATACGGAGATCAAGCTTCTTTAAATCCTCGAAGATGTTATAACGCCTCGGCTGGCGCCTCGGCGTTATACTTCTTCTTGGATTTAAAGTATCGCTTGATCTCCTAATTACATAATATATATTATAGACCAATGCACCTACCTACTTGAAGTTTTGCACTCTTCAAATTATTTTTATTTTAAATTAAATATTAATTTAAACTTAGGCCGGACATAAACTAACGTATGCATTTCGGGCTTAATTAGTGTTTTAGAGCCCTTTATCGTCTTACTGACTCTAAGGGCTCTAAGATACTCAACTAAACCCTTCATACATAATATACTACTTGGGGCAGCAGTGTTTATTTTATTTAATTTTGAAAATCCCCAAAAAAATGTGTTATTTATAAAACAACTCTGAACGGTAGGTGCCAGAGAACTTAGAAATTAATATGTATGTAGTACTCGTTTTAAATCTCTCGTCACGGGCTTTCTATATAATAGGTCACTTGGTAGGGGTTGTAAAAAATGTTTGCCTACAAAACAAATCAAAAATGTTTTGATTTTCTCGAAAACGGTTGGTTGGTTATGCTTTTCTAGAATTATCTCAAAATGATGAGTTTTTAATCCATATACAGCCTGTTCGTTCTCAACCTCGAACATATGCATTTAACATTGCGAACATTTTGGTGATTCCTGCTTGCCAAATTCAACTACAAGAAAGATAACGGTATCAACAGGATGAGAAAATTATTGCGCATCAAATAATACTAATATATCAATATATAAATTTGACGCAATATCACGCATAGGTACCATTCACTCAGACACTTGTACTTTAAATTCAATAGTGTGGAATATCATTAGAGATAGAAGTCGAGTGTTTTTAATAGTGTGAAATATGATTAGAGATAGAAGTCGAATGGTTTTAATAATAATAATAATAATAATAATTCTTTATTGCCCAACAGTTGAACCATTTACAGGACAAAAATACGAAAACAAACTGACAAATGAATATTGTAACATTTACAGGAAAAAAATACGAAAACAAACTGACAAATAGTGTACATATGTAGCTTATAAGTAAGTAAATATTTATTACATTTATTAAATTATACAACCATAGTTTCAATGTTTGTCTTGTGCAGTATCGATTTTAATAAGTTATTATTTATATCTAACTCAGAAGTTAAATTATTGAAATTCTTACACATTGTGTTGATAGGTGATTTCAACCCTATGTTTGTACGACTGGTGATAGTCTTAAAAGTATTTACATATCAACAATAAGTTTTAACAATAAGTGGTTATTTTTCTCCTTCACGTTTATTTTTTAAGTTTCAAACATTACTGATATTTCCCTTTCCGCAATTCTAGTAATTATTTATTATTATTTATTTCATTTCGTATTTCAAACAATTGTTTATATACTACAATTAGTAAAATAAAGTATAACTTGATCTCCGTCGTCAATGACACCGGAGTTCAAGATATTCTTGATCTCCGGTGTTGTTGGCAACGTAAAAATCATTTGATGTTGCATAACAGTCACACATGACATGCTGCTTTTTATCTCCTTGGTTACGTGTATGATAACACAGACAAGGCAACCTGCTTTATTATACAATAAATTCGGATGAATTTTAAAAGGGAGAAATTAGGATTGAAATACGAAATAAAATAAAACAACTTATGCAATACGGAGATCAACGTTCTTTAAATCCTCGAAGATGTTATAACGCCTCGGCTGGCACCTCGGCGTTATAATACATCTTCTCGTTTTTAAAGTATCGCTTGATCTCCTAATTACATAATATATATTAACAAATATACGAATATAAAAATATTGTTTTTACTTTATAAATTTAATTTAATGTAAAGTTCTTTTTAAAATAATAACAAAATGCTGTTTAAATCGTCTATTCACAAGAGAAAATACTTACACTTAACACACACTAATTTAATCTTAACTAATTACAAAACACAAGTATAAACTAACTATTAACAAACTATTTATATTTAACCACAATATTTATTTCGTGCTATTTACACACATATTTATATTCTACTTAGTTATTTATCTATTACCACTTGCGTCTTCTAACTAATTTAGCTAATTTATCTTAACTAATTTCAAAACACAAGTATAAACTAACTATCTCGTCCAAATCTCGTTCTTCCAGTTAGTGTTTTAAGTCTATTAATTACCTTCAGATCTTTCAACAATTGTAATTGTTTTTAACACTGATTATTCTTTATTCTCACAGCACTTTGTTTATTACGCGATTTTATTTATTTTAACCCCACACCTAACACCACTGTAAAGTTCTTTTTAAAATAATCACAAAATGCTGTATAAATCGTCTATTCACAAGAGAAGATATTTACACTTAACACACACTAATTTAATGTTAACTAATTACAAAACACAAGTATAAACTAACTATTAACAAACTATTTATATTTAACCACAATATTTATTTCGTGCTATTTACACACATATTTATATTCTACTTAGATATTTATCTATTACCACTTGCGTCTACTAACACGTATAATTCCTCGCGGTTGACTAATCTCTTCTTCCGTGTAAGACCGCGTTTATACACAGCATACAATCTTCTAGAAAATGCCGTAGATCCTTCTAGATGGTCTATTGTTTGCCGCGCCGTCGATGACTCACGCTGATAAATCACACATGCAGGTGTCGGCGAACCACACTGGCAGATGTTGATGACTCTTGCAGTCTCGAACATTCGACGGCGGCGTTTAGAGGGCTGATTGCGTTCATTACACTGCCCACCTCTTCAAGTCTGTTCTGTCCCAAAACAGGCCCCATTCTCCGGTTCCTGTAGAAAGGGTCGTGACGATAACGGTAGTCTTCACCTCGACTACACGTTCCATTACGGTAGAAGTAACAGTCTACACTCTTCGTTGGCCTTGATATGGGCTGTGGGTCAAAACTACAGACCAAGATTTTGACGTCCGTACCTCTAAAGATAACTTCCAGCATGTTTCTAACGATCCTCCTATCCAACTGGTCCCGCCCACACCCGAGTTTGGGAACTGCAAATTTGTTAATGCCCTTGGTAAGTAGCTCGGTCCTCAAATCCCATAACGCTCTCCACAGGTCCGCGTAATTGGGCTTCTGGTAGTAAGCCTGTTTCGTTACTAGGTAGTAAATAGAGCGTCCATGATCCGGCAAGTGTAAGGCCTTGCCAACAGAGGGATTGTGATCTTGAAGTTAATCCAGCCGTCCAAATTTGTTTCTAAACACTACTGCGATCCCCCTGCACATGCGGAGATCCTCCGAGACATAGTGGGCAATGGAATAATCAACAGGGACCCGGAAAAGATCTTGTTGCATCTCGGCCGTGGCTCCGAATCGTGCTTTTCTAGTTCCGGAAAACGCAGCCATAAATTCGCCAAAGGTTAGCTGATCATCTTCAGGCCTTACGGTATTGACAGCCTCATCTTCCCGATCCGGGACTGCATTATTATTTCCCTCATAGGGCGTCGGACGATTGGAGTGTGCCACTTTTGGTTTTCCTCTTCAACTTCTGGATGCGATAGATCAGATCATTTATTCGTTTCTTCACCTGGTATGGGCCTCCCAATTTCGCTGTAACTTTGGAGAATAGCCCCGACGTCTTTGCGGGTTGTATAACCAAGCAAGCTGTCCAGGTTGAAACCCTCCTTCTTGGGCTCTCACATCGTACGTAGTCTTCATCCGGTCACTCGCGATTTGACTATGGTTTCGGGTTCGGTCGTGAATCTCTTCCAACTTCTTCTTTAAGTTGATGACATAATCATTCCCGGTTACCTCCTGCTCTGCAGGTGGTGATCCAAATTCCAGATCACACGATAACCGTAACGTCCAAACATCACAGACGCTGGTGACTGGCCGGTTGTTTCGTGGACCGATACACGATAAGCCATCAGGAACAGATGCAGGTATTGATCCCAGTCTCGTTGATGATCGGAGACAACCTTGGCCAAATATTTGCCCATTGTGCGATTCATGCGTTCTACCATTCCCTCGGACATCGGATGTAACGGTGTGCTCCGAGTCTTGCGAATGCCCAACCATCGACAGACTCCTCCAAAGAGTACAGACTCAAAACTGCGGCCTTGATCCGAATGGGGCTCCATGGGCACTCCAAAACGACTGAAAAACTCTTTGACTAGTACGTCAGCAACAGTCGCGGCTTGCTGGTTTGATAGGGCATATGCTTCCGGCCATTTGGTAAAATAGTCCATTGCCACTAAGATGTATTTATTCCCATCGTCGGTTGATGCGGCAATACCTATAGCTATTCTTTCCAGAGGACTACCCACATTGTACTGCCTCATAGGTGCTCTTCGTTTCCCCAAGGGTCCGTTACCAGTGGCACATAGTTCGCATTTCCGGCTCCACCCCTTCACGTCTTCTTTACAGTTGACCCAATAAAAACGCTCCCTAACTTTCTCCAGAGTCTTCTTCACACCGAAGTGTCCTCCTGAGGCACCGTCATGGAGATGTCGCAATACTGTAGCCACTCGGCTCCTTGGAACCACGAACTGTGACCTCATGGTGGTGCCATCGTCACTCTCTAACACTCGCTTCAGGAGATCGTTTTCCACCTTCAAAGACTCCCATTGGGCCCAATATACTTTTAGGATTCTGTTGAAAGGGCTGACGACTTCCCAGGCAGGCCTTTCTCCCACACGCTTCCTTTCCAGTACCATTTTTATTCGGGATCAGCCTCCTGTTGCCGTTGCAATTCTTCCGGCAACCAATTGTCGTTGACGATGGTAGTTCTTAATACTTGGCAAACCTTCTCTTCCAAACGAGAGCAATGACGACAATCCCTTGGACAGGGTCTTCTTGAAAGAGCATCGGCATTTCGATGACTAGTGCCCGCTCGATGTTCCGTGTCAAAGTTGTATCCTTGTAATCGTTCGATCCACCTTGCGACCTAACCTTCAGGATTACGGAATTGTAGAAGCCATTTCAACGCTGCATGGTCCGTCCTCAATAAAAACTTCCGTCCGTACAAGTATTTGTAGAAGTGCTCAACGGACTACACGAGCCAATAATTCTTTTCTGGTCGCACAATAATTAATCATTAGAATAACGTTGTCTGTTTTCAATAATTTCTCACCTATCTTCCCGTTGTTGTTTAAGCTTTTACCGCCCCAAAAGGGACTGTGAGCATTAAAATCTCCTACTAAAATGAAGGGAATTGGTAATTGTCTAATAATGTCTTGTAGATCATCATAGTCTATGTGAAAATTTGGAGGTAAATAGATGTTTACGATTGTGTATTTTTCTGGCAGGTTTACTTGAATGGCAATCATTTCTAGGTGTGTAGTTAGTGGTACAGCTTTAGAGAAGATATTTTGTTTAACACCTATGCATACACTACCACTGACATGAGCTACATGGTTACGCGGTTTACTGTATAACTATTTCGTATCCCTGAATGTATGGAGGCTTATTTTTTATATGGGTTTCTTGAAGACAAAGTATATAAGGTTGGTAGTCTTTAATTAAACATTGTATGTAGATAAGACGGTTGTAGAATCTGTTACAGTTAAATTGAATTAATTTCATTAGTCAGTTAACAGTTAAACACCTGATGATTAAGAGAGGAGGTAAGCTTCGTCAGGAAAGTTTTCTGTGAGTAATCGTTTTTTAATGTTAGATGTACTTAATTCTTGTAAATCTGTTTTTTATTTTGGTATGCGCCAGAGTAGTATATAGATCTTTCATAGTGGCAAGCAATTTTTCTACGTCTTGAGTATATTTCCGGGCTGTTTCAAGTGGATTTTCAGACGTCCATGCTTCTTGAAAAAACTTTTGAAATTCTTCATATTTCATATTGTAGCGCTGATTGTATTTTTCTAAACGTTCTTGAACCGGCTGAAGTATTTCTTCTATAGATATCTGCGAATCGTTATTACGCTTAGTTTTTTTATGTTTTTTTGTTGGCTGCTGGAATATAAGTCTAGGTTCTTTCGTATCTGTTGTCGTGTCTTCTTCGGATGTACAGGTTGCAGTTAGATTTTGCGATTTTTGGCTAGTTAATTGTACAATTTCAGGACAAGATTGCGATAACGAGGGAGGGGGCCGTTTTTTTGTATAGATAAGTTGGTATATGTATTGTTACTAGTATTGTTTTTTGTCTGGATTTCATTTGATTCTGGTGTTCATTATTGGGTATAGGAAATGTTTGTGGATTTACGATTGTTTTCAGGTTAGGACGTATTTTTGATGCAGGTGGAAGAGTGGTCATTTACGAGTCTTTGCAATTTATAGAGTGATGTCCAGATTTATTGCATGTAAAACACTTCATTTCATCGGTTTGCAAAAAGATTCTGTAGGTTTCCCCTTCGTAAGAAATCAGAATTTGGTATAATAAGGTTTTCCTCTGGGGTTATATATACATATTGGCTAAAGCTAATTATGTGGGAGTATTCGGATTCGTGCATACTAGTCTTAATAAATTGAATAGTGGAGGTTATTTTAATGCCAATATCCTTTAAAGATTTTTCAATTACGTCGTCATATATTAGATATTACTAATCTTACAGAAGGTGTTATTAATTTTCTTACATTGATTTCATTTTCGCCTATCCGAATTTTGGGATGATTATGTATTAGTAGATTTGTTATCTCCCTTCGTTGAGAGGTGTATACATATTCTTCCATTTGAAAGTCTGGAAGCGGCGATAATATTTCGAGGTTGAATTATTTCGCATACTTTGTAAATAAAATCTTTTAGTGATATACCTTATATTGAATTTAAAACGATAGCTTGTTCTTTTGTGGGATATTTAAAGGTTTTGTTTTAACCACCTCGGTATAGATAACCGTAGGAGTTTCAGTAGCTGATGGGTCCCTTTGACTGGGGATTTCCATCATGTTATATATTTTTTGCCCGATCGGGCGTTTTGGTTCATTTACAACTTCTGCTCTCAGGGCGGTAAGTTCAACTTACCGCCAAGGCTCGGTAATAAAGTACCTCGTCATTTAAGTCAAAAAACACTCACTATCATTCTAAAATTCGTCCGGATTGAGACAAAAATTGTTTTTGTTCATTCAACTCTATAACAACCAGATGTTTAATGTTTACTCGATATATTTAAAATTCACTCATAGATCCGATCGGGCAAAAAATAGTGTAAGCATTACGGGCGTTAGGTACGCTTTACCAGTCGAGGCTAATAGTGACTTTAAATAATAGTACTTTACCGACGCGTAGCAGAGGTCTCCATATTAGCCGAGACCCTACCGCGCTTAATACTTAAATAACTATTGTTTTACAGTACGGGTGACAATAGGTAGACTGAATAAAGGATTATAATTACTTGTAGGAAATGAGTTCCTGGTTCCGAGGGAGACCAGGACAATTTGGTTATAAAATGTATCGGAGAGGAAGTTTGTATCTTACGTATATATAAATAATGAACTGATTGTTGTTTTGGCTTCAATTTTTAGGTAGCAGATACGTTTCAGTAACATCTCTGGAACTTGTCCAGTTACGTAGCGGGAACGTAGCGGGATAGTAATTGCTACTTTCGTGGAACTTTTTTTCTCTTTGACACATAGGGTCGCGTGGTTGCTCTCTCTTACTCTTGCAACTTCTATCATTTTCTATAGTAATGCTGCGATCGTTTCACAAAATGGATTACTATTTTTTTGTAATATGTACTTAATAATACAAAGACCGCTGAAATGTTTAATTATTTTGTCATTCCAGTATACCAAAATTATAAACCATTGCAACTTTTCTGTTAAATGTGATGATGATAGATCGAAAAATAACAACGCGACGCCGTCTTTAAATATATTTTTTAATAAAAAATGTCTTTAATAAAATATGACAAAATATTGTTGATACACATGATAGAAACCTTTTTATATTATTCCTAAGGCACAATTTATTGAAGGTTATATAGTAAAACATCTATTAACAATCATGACATTAATTGCAAATGGATTAATGGCCTCCAACATTTTACAAGTACATATGGAGATGGAGTAGTTTACGAAAAATCACTTTAAAGTGATTCTCCTGGGTAGCAAAAACATAAGTTTTATTTTCAATACTATTGTATGTTTCCGTGACTTTAAAGGGCTAAGCAATGGTTTCAGACTGGTGGTAGGAACTTTCAGTACGATTTTAATGTAATATATACTAACAATTGCACCTTACAGCTGACGTGTCGGTGATTTCAAAATTCTTTTTTTAAATAAAAGTAAATCAATAGTAGTACAATAAGGAGATACGTGTTTCTGCATTTAATCTAATGCGGCTTATTAAAAAAAATAACAAATTAACAGAAACAAGGTGCAACGTATTTACGTGGAATCAACACGTTACTCGCAACAGACAGGGTAGCCGCGTGGCTAACGTAGTAGCTTTATATATTGTTGGCCTAACGTTAGATTCTCACTAGCTCCGTTACTTTTTTAAATTAGTTTTTTAGTAAAAATGCATTCCTGTTTACAGTTGGGCTTTTCTTAGACTTTTAAATAATTCAATAAAAATTAAAAAAAGTCGTGTATTGCCTAGATCCGAAATCGTAAACTCTCTCTGATTATTATGTAGAAAATTGAAACAAGAACCTACAAATAACATATAGTTAAGAATTACCAAAAATTTAACAAAATCATTTATTTATATGGGTCATTCTTTCTGAACTCACCGGCTAGGGCCAAAAATTGGCGCAACTTAGAGGCCAGCGGGTGCTCATTTTAAAGCTTGAAACCTCTACTTACGAATGTCACCTGGGTACTATATGAAAAATTTATATTTGACTTCTAAAACAGGGTAAACACGTATCCAGTTTCAAAAAAAATTTAAAAAGTTGGAAAAATTAGAAAAAGAAATATTTTTTGTAATTTCTTTTAACGGCATCGCATTCTTCGTCAAAGACTACATACATTTTGTCCACTGCGGTTTTTTCCTAGAGTGCTTCAATTTCGAGCAAAATTGAGAAAAACAATTTGCCATTTTTGAAAGTTTATCATTTTTTTCATCGAAAATGGTGTCAGACAGAAAAAAATGATACAATATAATAGTATAGTATGATACAAGTGTATAAGTAAGCTTTTAAAGCACGCACGACAAGTTTAAAAGCACGACGCGAAGCGGAGTGCTTTTAATGGCGTAAGTGCTTTAAAAGCACTTATACACGCGTGTCATACGCTATTTTTTATTACAATTATTGCATCATAATTTGAGAAATAGAGCTGAAATCCATATTTTAAATAAGCATTTTAATTTTGAATTTGTATCATTTCGTACAGTAGCCTGTGCAATGACGTCATGTCGTTGATATGGAGATTGGTTTGCATTTGTTGTTTACTTTGCTGTTTTGTAAGAAATGAGTCAGTTTGAAGAAAGTATTCCACGAGAAATTCAAAAATTGGCCGAAAAAGCGGAATTTAGATTGATTCCGGAGAAATCAAGAGATGCTTATTGCAAAGAATATGAAAAACTGCTTAGGTGATGGAAAGTAAAAATTCGAAAGGTGTAAATGAATCATTGATGCTTGCCTACATGATGGAAATGGTAACATTGATTACAAGTATAATTATTTGTTTTTCATATTTTATGTTTTATGACAGTCTAGTGTGTATAAATCGTCTACTTTATGGTGTATACATTCAAAATTACAAGCAATGTTGAGACAGAAACGGAGTGGATCTGGCATCTTTGCACAAGCTGCATGCGTTTATGAAGGCGGTAAATAAAGGTTATGAAGCTAAAAAGTCTTTCGTTTTCACGGAGGAAGAACTTCGTAGATTTTTCGTTCAAGCTCCTGATGACATTTTCTTGTTTTTAAAGGTACTGATATACGATAGTTTTGACAGAGATTAGTAACAGTTGTTTCATTTTTCAGTTTGACGATTACTACGTCATCGTTCTTAGTTAATACTGGTGATCCTGTGATAACCGAAGCAAGTAATAACGAGCTGGAAACTGCTGGAATCCACATACAATAGTTATTTATGGTACAAGTGAGTTAAGTAACTCACGTGTGCCATACAAAATTTTATCCAATACCTCTTTATTTAAGTTTAAACATCGAATTTGCAATGTATAGTTAGTCTGTAGTTTTGATGGTAATAAATTTAATACTCTAGCACGATGACTGGATTTTATAGTATATTAAGTATCAAGAACAGTAAGGATAGTTTACCGATCGACGAAAATGTTTGGCGACTAGCGAAGTCGCCAATATTGGAGGAGATCGGTAAACTCCTTACTGTTTGAGATGCTTATACTATTTTTTGCACGACCATTATGAATACAAAGGTATTAACTAAGGAAGTATCCCCGAAAAAATAGATTTAAGATAATTTATTTTTGCTCTGTATATCCACCAAACATTAAGTAGGTTTTGTCGTTACCATGGATACGTTTGTAATTACTATTATTTTTGAATGTCACGATATTTGTCAAACTCGTGAGAATGAGTGAATCTGAAAACGAATATAATTGGGATATTGAAGAGGCCTGAGCAAATTTAAATAAACAACATACATTTTTTTAAATAGTCCAATTATTTAGAAAATAAATGATTTCTCGCGAAAGAGACATCTAAAGATCATGCATTTATTTTATAAATTACATATAATTTACTTACCGTTCTGTTTTTGGCAGAACTGAACGGTAAGTAATTACTTACCGACGCGTTTTTGCTTAGCAACCAGTAAATATAACCTACTGTTCTAAAACCAAGTATGGTAAACAATCCGAAATAGCATGGTCGTACAAAAATAATATTAAGTAACGTAAGCTGGTGATTGGTTGTTATGTTTGAAGGAGTGAGTTTTTTAAAATAACCCACGTTGCTAGGGGCAACGTAGGTTATAATGTAACATAAGAGTAAACAATTACTTTCCTTATTTAAAATGACCATAGTAAACATGGTATTTATGTAGAGGTGTTGGATAATAGTTATTTATGGTACAAGTGAGTTAAGTAAGATCACTACCCTAATCTGTGAGTAAGATATTATCCACGAACGGAGAATTTACCCTCGAGGGCCGGTAGGCCCGAGAGGGTTAATTTTTCTGAGTGGATAATATCCTTAACTCACGCGTGCCATACAAAAGTTTATCCAACACCGTTTATTTAAGTTTAAACATCGAATTTGAAATGTATAGTTAGTCTATAGTTTTGACAGTAATAAATTTAATACTCTAGCACGATGACTGGATTTTAATAATATTAAGTAACGTAAGCTGGTGATTGGTTATTATCTTTGAAGGAGTGAGTTTTTTTAAAATAACCCACGTTGCTAGGAGCAACGTAGGTTATAATGTAACATAAGAGTAAACAATCACTTTCCTTATTTAAAATGACCATAGTAAACATGGTATTTATGTAGAGGTGTTGGATAAATAATAATAATATAATTGTACATTTAACATTTACTTAAAATAAAAATTATACTGTTTGTTATATCTTACTAATTATATGTGTAAATTACAAATACAACTTTCTTTAAAAATGATGACGTCATTGTTTCTATAGCAACTTTAAAGCACTCCAGTGTTTTAATGTTGAGATTTCACACGCTTTTTAGTTTTATGAGGTATTATGATGCAAGAGTAATAAAAAATGCTTATTTTTACTCAATAAATACGAAAAGATTACATGAATGAATTACAGATCGATTTTGAAATTTACGGTTATAGGTGTTGCCTATCTATGGGCATATATAATAGAATTAAAACCTTCTAAAATGATGAAAATTTTCAAAATCGCTTGAAATCGACCTGTATTTTTTTCGTATTCATCGAGTAAAAATAAGCATTTTTTAATCTTATCATTTTTTTTCTAAATGAGATCTCATATATATTTGAATAATTGACATAACGTTTAGTATTTATTTCTTTTTAAATTATTCCTGAAAAATTAATCAAAAATTATAAACCTACGAATTTACATTTTGAAAGCGGCGACATGTCAACTGTATGGTCCCCTTATAAGTGGTAATACCGTTCAACATACCTTAAAGGTTACTGAACCGTAATGGAACTACATAGTTCCAATAAATAGTAGAAACAACTACATAATTACTAAAATAATCCGAACTGAAGTAGTTAAACCTATAGGTCATAAATTTACGTAACATTACGTAACAACTACTCAAATAAAAGTTCCGATCCCAGTTACTGCTACTTAGATGCTGCTTTGGATGGATTAACAGAAGAATCAAGATATGTATGGATGATAGTGATGGCCACAAACCTCTCGCGTTTACTTCATTTGGGTTTATTGAAATGTTTGTGTATAATTTTACTTGATACGTTACAAAAGATGAGGATTGTTATTAAAAAAACTCATCTGTTTAAATAAAAGTGCCGCCCTGAAGCTTTAAATATTAGTCACCTGATATCACGAATAGCATTTATGTTAGGTCACATACCAGCAGTGTTGTTTCAAATAATTCAAGGTAAATAAATTGTAAGGGTTTAATTAACTGATAAACTGCTATACTTTCAATTAAAATAAATAACCGTTGCGTATTAATTATAATATGTTCTTAATGGTATATAATAACTAGTGCTATCAAATTAAAATAATTTTATGATTATTTAGTTAACTTGCTAATAATCAACCGTCTACTAAAAACTATATTAATAACTTGACAAAACGTAGTTGTAGGCTCCAAAATAGATTTTTTCATTAATTTACTAATTCTCAGAATAACCTTTGTTTATCAATGTTATAGCGACAAAATTTAAAATAAGAAACTGCTATACTTACTGTAAATTGATATTTAAACACCCCAAGCGGGTTATGTTTCAAATACAGAAACTATTATTACTGTTAGACAAACTATTTTCAGGTCGTAGTTTTTTTCTTCGTATTATAATGTTGTCGGCAGAAATTTAGTTAGTTGTTACTTAAAGCAGGATAAAACGCTTTTCCCAAATTTCCCATAACAAGGAAAGTCATTGACACTATTTAAGTTGTTGTATAGTATCCAGAATCAAATTTACTTAAAACTCCAATTGCAATTTGGAAAGCGCGGAAGGTCATAAGGTCATCAGTCAGAATAAGCACATAATTTTAAATTGGTTTAAATTTTACAGCTTTTAAACTTCGAATATAATAACCACCACTAAGTTGGATTAGAAAAGTTCACTAGATACGACAGAAGAATCTTGGGAACTCGGTTCTCACTTGATGTTGTTCAAATTCAACCACTATTTCAACTTTAAAAATACTTTAAAGGATTACAATTAGTATGAAGCAAAAGCCATTTAAAAATTAAAACGCTTAAAAAATATATAAGTTTAACACTTTTTCTAGACACAAAATAGATGCTTTTAAACTAGCAGAGGGACAGTCCCCGGGAGATCAGAGAAGATGATTCCACAATACTGCATGCTCTGCACGTTCTATTGGATCTTCGGACCTTCTCCGAAGACGAGTCATAAATTGTTGAAAAGTACTTAAAATTACCTTTTAAATGATATGAATGTGACATACATATTTCGAGTGTCTCTTAGTGAATACGTTTATATGCTTAACTTAAAGTTTAGGATGTATTTACCTTTTATCTGAGAACAAGTTGTAAGGCTCACACTCTTGTTCCGTCTGCGTTTTCTTGTTACTAAATAATCTGGCAAATGATGGCTTTATGTAAGGAACTCCTCTAACTTGCCAATAACACCAAGAATTTGAAATGTAGAAATATAAGCAAGCAATCAGTATTACCAACACTAACAACATCTTTTAGGATAGAAATATCAGTTTTATGATGTTTCGTGTACGTTAAGAGTAATTTATTAAACCAACTATGATCAAAAGTAATCTCTGCCCACTACAAGTGATATTCTGCAAGTAAAAAATAAGCTGATTTTAATAATAACTATTAATCCGTCGACGGAAAACTCTAGAACTAATTAGAAATTTAATAATTAATGATAATAACACTGTTAATTACTGCATATATACATACATTATATTATTGTAATCTACGTACAATTACCATAAATAACGCTGGCTCCGTATAAAAATCAGAAAACTCTAAGTGTACACTCTTGGTCAACTCCGACAAACTATTTGACCCTATGTTACCTCCAGGATAACACGAATTAAAAAAAACTCTTTAAGTAAAATTTTGAAAATACTGTTATTCCTCTGCGAACCGGCAAAGATTTCTGACGTACCGGCACCGATCCGCGTACCAGCGGTTGGGAAACGCTGATCTAAAGGATAAGTTAATTTTATCTAAGAAATTTCTGCAAAAGAGAACACAAAAAAAGAATGGATTACGCGCCCAAAAGCTAACCGCCTCTGCCTGTAATACACTCGTACGCAAACACATAGTTTCTGGCCTAATGATACAAATTAAATGTTTGATTTCTAGTGTTTTTGCTGATTTGATTTTGCTTCGAGGTGTGCGGGAGTGAAGCTTTATCGGTAATTTATCAAAAGTTCCACAGAAGAAACATTGTTTGTGAACAGACAAGAAACAAAACCATACGCTCTTTCATATGTACATATTTAAACTGTATACATTTTCGAGATTGTCATCCGCATCCTGAAATAATTAGTCTATATCTTCCATTGATTCTTTAATTTGAGTAAGATGTATAAAAAGTCATATGGTTGCTTGTATGGATGGTTCTGGATGATCTTCTCTTGCTAAAACTCTTTGGAATTGCCCATGTAGGAAGTGCCAGTCTTGACAACAGGCCCTAGCTTGGCTGAGTATTGGTTAACCAAACATCGTTCTTTCGACATTGGCCCAAGTCTAGGCCAACCTTCAGAAATCGAGTTTTGGTTACGCAATCTTTGTCCAAGCTTAAACCAACATTCATATACCAATCCTAGGCTCTCCAGTTTTCACCCAGGCTTCAACCAACTTTCAAATACCAAATCTTGGTTGTTTAGTCGTCGTCCAAGAGTCAGCCAATACCCCGATACCAATTCTCGGTGTTCTAATCTTTGCCCAAGCCAGAGCCAGCCTTCAGCGACCGAGTCTCGGTTCCTTACTGTTTGCCCAAGCTTGGCCCAAGTCTCAGATACCAATTCTCAATTCTTTAGTTTTTGCTTTTAATGTCTACACTTGGTTGCTTAATCGTTAGCCAAGTTTGGACCAATCTTCACATATTCTACCACATCAAGTTTGTGAAGCTTCCTGTCTTTATTATATCAGCTAGTGAAATGTAAAGCAAAAAGTTCCTAGTCAGGCCACCAGATGGAAGGAATAACTATATATATATATATATATATATAATTATTAAATTTACACAAGGAATCGTACACTATAAATGCGTTCATACGGTGTGAGTACGTGTCGAGTGTGAATTAAGAGATTTTCGACTCCTTTATTTTTTTGTTGATGGCAATTTAAGATCCTACAATGATGTCGTCGAACACTTATTATAGAGTAAAAAAGTGCCGACAGTTAAAGGAAGACAAAAAAACAATTGATATTAAAAGTAATACTGAAGATAATCAAGTTAGTGAGGCATCTTCAATTATGGGACATCTAGACATTAATACAGGAAGTGCAAATTGTACAAGTGACGTTTTAAAAGGTATTTCTATAGGTGATATTAGAACTGAAGTGAACAATTGTGATTATTCCTTGGATACTGCAGTTTCTAATGACGTATCGTTACAGCAAAGTCATGATAATGATTTACAATTTCCTGAAAAAGATGAAAGTAAAGATGAAACGCCCGATAATAATTTGAATGATAAGTTGCGCGCTTGGACATTAAATAATATTGGTACATTGAGGCTCAATGTAGTCACAGACTTGTTAACAATATTAAGAGAAGAAGGACATTCAACTTTACCCAAGACTGTCCAACAATTGCTTGGCACAAAACATTGCCGGGAGCTGCAAGTAATGTTGAGCAATCGCAAAACTAATGGTCATTATATATACTTAGGAATAAAAAATGGTCTCGAAAAAGTTATATTTCCGGAAATTTATACCGAAAGTAAAATTGCAGTTCAAGTACATATCGACGGTATGTCAATTTTCAACAATTCTTCGATGCAAGTTTGGCCAACGGTTTTGAAAGTTTTCCATGAAAATTATGTCACCAAACCTATTGTAATTGCTCTGTACTGTGGGGATTCAAAGCCTCATTGTGTTGACGAGTATCTTAAAGACTTTGTGGAAGAAGCAAGCGAATACATAGAAAGGGGTATAATTCTACATGGAATTAAATATGACTTTGAAATTTTTTGTGTTATCGCTGACGCTCCCGCAAGAGCTTTTATAAAATGCTGCAAACCTCCCGGTTCATTTTATGCGTGCGAAAGATGTGTTACGAAAGGCATAACTATTGGCCGCAAACGCGTGTATCCTGAAACGGATTCCGCAAGTCGTACTGAACGATCATTCAAAACAAAACAACAACCAGGTCATCATCAGGAAAACGTACAATCTCCGCTTTGTACGTTGCCAAATTTTGATCCTGTTAGTGGTGTAGTACTTGATTCGATGCACTTACTCTATCTTGGTGTGATGAAATCTTTACTGGAAAAATTATTGGTAATCAAAAAACATACGGCTCGTCTGAAAAGTTCCGAAGTTAACATCCTCAAATCTGTAATGGATTCAATATCATCTGATGTACCAATTGAATTTGAAAGAAAAATATATGACATTAAGTACGTATCTCGATGGAAAGCCACGCAGTTTCGATTTTTCTTACTCTATTGTGGACCTCTCGTTTTTATGAATATTTTACCCAGAAATAAATATCGCCACTTTCTATTATTACACGTGTCATGTCGCATTCTTAACGACGAAAAGCTCGCTGTCACATATGCTGAATATGCAAAAGATTTACTTCGTAAGTTTTTCTTTTTACTACCATCATTATACGGAGATAATTCGCAGGTACTAAATATGCACAATTTAATCCATATCGCTGACGATGTTAGTAATTTAAAGGTTCCATTGAGCCAACTTTCAGCTTTCTGGGGGGAAAACTACATAAGCTTATTTAAACGATTAGTAAAATCGCCAAAAAAGTCTCTCACACAAATAGCGAACAGACTGCATGAACTTGAATCTGGCGACAAAGTAACAATCACGAAAAAATGTAATGTGAGTAAGTGTAAATATAACCCAATATTAGATGTTATTGAATACGAAGATAAAGAATTTATCAGTGTGATTGAAATAGAATTGAACGGCGTGACTCTCAGACCGAGTCATCCAAATAATATTGTGCAATTGCAAAGTGGAAAAATATTTTTAATTAAGGAAATCTTGAAAATTAAAGTCGCTAATAGCAAAGAGTGCGAACTTAGCAGTATTTATGTACGTGGATTTGAAGAAGCTAGTACAGATGAAGTTTTCGATTACCCGACTTCTTCAAGAGATATAGGTGTTATCAAAATAAATAAATTTTCACAAACATTGAAAATCCTTGAAGTGACACATATTAAATGTAAATGCGTCTTGTTAAACATAACCGGCAGTCAATATGTAATAACTCTACTGCATACATAATTCTAATTTAATTTCAAAGTAAAATGAATAGGTAATAGGAACAATCCGATGTACATACATAACAAATTCATTAAATATGTTTTTAGAGTTACCTACTAAACAAAATAAACAAGATATTTATTTAGTAAACGTATTGTAAAATTCAACACTGGCATTTTATTTGCAGACGTTATAATTATGATTAAGTTATTAACTATTCTTGGTAAATGAAACGAATGCAGCCAGTAAAAAATATCTGTTTACATCATAGCACAAAGAGTTATTATTTTATTAAGTAGGGTCACGTCAATTCTGCCTTTTTAATTTTTGCAAAATGCTGATTCTAGTAGTTACTTTCCCAGCAATGAATTCTCGCCGAAATTTGATAGTGGTGATAAAGAGTGTTATTAAACAGTTGTAAAAATGATTAAAAGAAAAAAGAAAATAATGTTTGATGTACTATATTATAATAAAACGTGTTGTATAAACCATTATTTTAGATATTCTCTAGGAGTAGGTGTTTTAAATTTTTAATCCTTTAAATTTTAAGCTTGCACTTAGACGTCGCAGCGGTTCTCCTCATCGCGAAAAGTTAATGTGAAAGAAAAGTCGAGTGTGTTACAGGGTTTATGTGTGTTACAGGGTGTTAATAATTGTTAAACTGAATGTTATTTAATAAATTATTGATCGTGATTTGTGCTACATACGTGGACTTCCGTTCTTCACGAATTTTTACATAATAAAAATGGCAACTTCGTATAACAACGGTTATTCTATAATAGAATTCCCAGAAGAAACCAATGGAATCAAATGTGTAGAACTGATCAACTGATCCCAGATTCATGGATATATACTCGACACGGTCAGTACATGTGCCGATATCCTACAACAAAGGATTTTAAAAAAGTACCCAAATGGGTAGAAGACAGGGTGGATCCCCAATTAACCTGGCCGTCGTATTCAATTACAATAATTTCTAGAGCTAGTGAGTATTATCTTATGTAATTAGATTTATTAGTATTTTAATTATATTTTTATTTTTTTAATTGTTACGAAGAATTTAATGTGCTATTATTATTTTACTCTTTCAGACAATATTAACCAAGGAAAAAGACGATTGCAAAGATCTTACATAAAAAAGGACATAAACAGTTCCGAATCTGAAAGCACATCAAGCAGAAGGCCCGCTTTACTGAGTCAATCCGTAATTAATAATACGCTCTCAAAGACACTACCTATGAAAAGCCAAAATAACTGTGCAGTAGAATCTGATTCCTCGGACTGTATGTTAAATGATAAGTATATTCAATTTCAGAATAGCTTTCCTATTGGTTTTCTTTAAAAGTGATCATTTTTTGTCTCATCTTACTTTTTTTGCTATAAAATGGTTATTAAGAAACTGTTTGAGAGAATTTTGACATCTATCCTGATTTTGAACTACCTAATATTATTTAGTGTACCTACCTGAACTACTGAGTTTCCGATAAATTTGTTTTATTGTCTTGTAGGCATCACTGATGATGATCATCATTCTGAAATATCAAGCGAATCCATTAATTCGCCGCATGAACAACCTGAGATACCCAGCAAAGGTAATTGCATAACGATATTTTAATAATCGTCTAATTTTATATTTTTGCTATCATTACAGAATCATCAAATCTGGATAGGTTGTTTCAAGACTTAAAGGAATTTATGAAATCTGAAATAAATAAAGCAAAACGAAGCATTCTCTACGATTTTGAAAAAAAGATCACCAATATCGCCAATATGCAGTCAATTATATCAGGTCTACAGCTTCAAATGACTGTTGGAGATCAACCATGGGCAGTACTAAACGAAGAGTTACCGATTGAAACCTTCGATGGTTTTCTAAAATTTGAAGCCGAATTAAATCGAAATATTGAAAAACAGCAAGCACAGGTCGGTGTATACATACATATATATTTTTTTCGCAAGTTTTAATTTAATTTTGATTTTCTATTTACAGAAAGAAATTTTTAAAATGATTATCATCGGCTCAGATAATTATGAGCGCGATGTACAAAATATAATTACTAAAGTAATTAAAAAATCAGTTCAGCTACACTACAGTGGAGCAGGCAGAAAAATTAAAGGGGAAGGAAAAATGAGTTTTAAAGACACCAAAACCTATGAATGTATGTGCGGTAAGCGTCTACTTTATAAAGTTTTAATTTTCTATGCAGCAACTTTCTCTGTCTCTCTGTCTATAATAGTAATTTATAGATTCAATTATTAACTTATCGAGAGCTTAAAAATGAAGTCGATCAAGTCCATTGTTTTTATTTAATTGGGTCCATTCATGGGTATTTTCTTTTTCAGATGTTTTGCTGATTAAATATAAAAACAGTCAAAAGAAGTTAAATATTTTGTCAGCGACAAGCCACTATCTATCTGGTGCAAAGGATCGAGAAGGTGGTCGAGCACATCGCACTACTGGACAGGACATTTTTAACGTGATTGTTTAATAATTAATCTGATTTATCTCATTTATTTAGTAATAATTAATACAACGCAACTGAAAAAAGATTATAAGATAATGCCGTTGTTTTATTACATATTTAATGTTTAAAAATAATATGTTATGTTGCATGTAGAAATTAATCTTATGTTGTCTTTTTATATTTTTATACTGTCAATAATTTTGACACAACACTTTTAAAAACTTATGATTAAAGAACTCTAATAAGTACAATATCACTGATAACAATTCATTTTTTAGTGGTAAAGATTAAACTATTGTACTTTGAAAAACATTTTTATACAGTGTGTGAATAAAGCAAGGAATAAAACTCATATTTTTTTTATTATCACTGTTTGGAAGAAAAGCTGGAACACGTCATAGACACCCCACAGTAGTAAGTTAAAAAAATTAAAAATAACATCCAGAAAATCGACAGGAAAAAAAATAAAATTGACACGTCCGAGCTTTTTTTTCAAACAGTGATAATACAAAAAATATAAATTTTATTCCTTACTTTATTTACCCACTGTATAGGACCAATGATTTTCTTTGAAACATTTTGCTTTAATAGAATGGATTTGTTGAATACTTATTATTAATCTCGTAGAATTAATTTCATATTTGTTAAAAAATGTTAAAGAAGGAAATATAAAAAGAATAAGATAATTTATGAATTTAGTACGTTCTGTATTATTTTCTACATCAAGATTATTTGAGAATTCTTAAAAAGCGTTGTCCCAATCCTTAACGAACCATGGGCCCTTTGTTATTTCCTACATGGGCTTTTATTGAACAAAAACATTCGCCCAGTATGGGCTCCTCGCTGAATGCCAAGCTCGTGTTGCAATTCTGGGCCATTATTGGGAAGTAGCCTTGCGCCAAGACTCGGTACTACATTGGTTGCCATTATTGGACCAAGGTATATCACTAACCGTGGGCCGTGACTGGGTTCTAAGCTGGGCACGAAGTTATCATCCCGATTTCTGACCAGGCGCGGGTCATTTCCGGATTTCAAGCTTGCGCCAGAGTTGATAAGCATTGTCCCAAGCTTGAGCCAACCTTGGGCCCTTTGTTATTTCCTACATGGGTGGTTGTTTACAATTTCTAATCCGCAACATAATATTTGAAATTTTAACTCATCCAGCTTTAGATGATTCGCATCCATATCGGCACAATGTAATAAGAAACTTTTCAACAGGAAACTAATGTCAAAACAAAATTTCGCAAAATTTGGAAAATACCATAATGGCCACATAATTAGTACATCATTATAAATCGTCATACATTTCATCAAAAGGAACACAATAAATATTCAAAAAGCAATATGAAAATCAAAACAAGATTTCTTTTGAATGTTCAATAGTATTCCTGCCCTAATCTACCTTTTTATTATCTTCCAGCCCCACGTAGGACGCCAATTTGTAGCATCAAAAATCGAAAAAGGAAACTTATACGTATGTAATGAAGCTCAAACACCGGATGATACTACTTAATTAATCAAATTACTTTCAGTTGTCGTGGGTGTTAATCACAAAGGTATACCGTAGTAATTGCAGATCAAGACAGAAATAATTTAACGACATTATACAGAGCGTCTGATAATATAATCAGTCCTCTCGAAGCGGTAGACGTCTGGAGATATTAAAGGGGGCGATTATTCCCGAAGGTTCTTATATTAGGTTATATTAAAAATTGTCTAATTATAATAAATTAGTTAATTAAATCAGTGTCATTAGATTGTATTCGAATAAAATGCGAAAATATGAGCGGCCCAAGCAGCAGTCACAATCACAGACGGATGAGTAGACAAGATAACCAGTGCGGTAACCACTGGTATTAAAGAAAAACTGAATAAATTAGACAACATTGGCATCCTAACCTAACATCCTATCCTAACTGCAATTAGAAAAACTAACACTAAACATTCAAAATACCAATGCAGAAATCTGTGAAATTAAAAAAAATATATAAAAATATATAAACAACATACGGATTTATGCTATAAAAGAAAATTCAAATGAAAACCCCAATGGTGTTGTGCACGCACTTACAATTGGGGCGAATGAATATCTGGATAGATGTCTCACAGTTGGGAAAGTATCTAAAGTAGCAGATTGTTACGTGCCTATTTCGTAGTACCCTGTATAGCTATGCGTTTGCGTGTTTGTATAGCGTTTGGGGATTTTCGCATTCTCTCTCTTTGTAGTTGCCATTTTGTGTTGGAACTAATTTCCTGTCTTGATGAGAGAACTTACTTTGTTCGTACGCTTGTGAAGCTAGTCCTTTATGAAGAATATTTTCGTGGACATCGCCGTAATAATTAATCTTTTCCTTTGTGTTATGTATTGGGAATTGCCTTAGTGCAGATTTGTGATAAATTTGAGGCAATAGTTTTTCCAAGTAGATTGGAACCTTTATGGGATCTTTCCACTTGTTCTTTTTGAAGGTTAGAACACGTTTTCGTAAGTGTATTTAGGTTAACTTTTCTATCATTCATTCTCTTATACTTAATTCTTTTGATAGGTTTCGATTTATAATCGTCGTTTGCAGAATTTGGAGGCGTTGTAATTATCTCTTAAGGTCACATTACACCGAAGGTATTTATAAAGTGTTTGTTTGTGCATTCTGGTAACTTGGTTCTATTTGTTACAGACCTTTTTTTCCTTTTGAGTTTACCATTACTCATTTTATAACTTCCTGGTTGTCTTACAATAATTACATACACTACGTTGTATATTTGGGTTGTTAAAAGACCATTACGCTGACTTGGTTGTTGTTGTCTCGTTGGATCACGCTACGTTCGACCTGGTTGGTGACGTTCCTCTTCCGTTCGCAGAACACACATCTGTATCATGAGTTAGCTATATTGTAGCAACTATTTACAACATCAATAACGTTCGACAACCTTTATTGTATATAAAGCACTACTGTATATTTGTATATTATAATTTTATGTGTTAAATGGTTTTTTTCTAGTGTGCGTGTAGCACTTATATTTACGTATCTATTTGATATATAATATTTTATCACCTTACTTTGTTAGGAATATTTGCGAGTGAATACGTATGACTTTGCTCCGTAATGAATTGGTAAACAATTAGAAATCTGACGATTAATGATTGCGCAATCTACATCACAGGTACTCGCGTTAACTTACCGTGCCAGTTACGTTTTTTTGAGACTTGAAGTCAAGTCAAATTTAGAGTAAATACATCGCTCGCATCAATCCTCACCCAGATCAAATTTGTAAATAGAAATTAATAACTTTCAATTAATTTTTGCCAAAGCTATTTGGCCTTGATTAAAATATAACCATACTTGCCTGATTTATTTTAATTGATCTACCTGATAATTTGTTTAATTAATAATAAAGCACTGTAAATCTCTTACTTGAAGACTTATTATTTATATGTTTGGTATTTGTGGTTTATATTTTCAGCTATCTAGGAGCCATTATTGGGAAAAGTCGGCCACATTGGTAGTAGTCGCAAATGTGTTGTTTTATTCAGATTTTGTCGGCCAATACTGTAGCTATCTTAGAAGATTCTTGGCGTCCATTACAGAAGACCTTTAGTGAGACCCACGACCTCACACTAGTTAGCTGGCAGCCGACAGATTTAACTGCGGTTAAAGGTTGTTACCGTTTCCCAATTAGCAGTCCCCATTTTGTGGGTAACAGCAGTTCGATTCAAAGTTCTGCGAGGTTAATTAAGGTTCTTATTATTTATTTGTATTTGTTAAGCACATGTGAAAACTTGATTATTAATCATTATCTAGTTATGTAAAATCCGCTGTTATTGATTTAACAAAATTTTATCTGAAGTTCTGTGAGAAATTACATAATACACAATTATAGTTAAATACTTTAATTATTTAATTGTTTTAAATTTAATTTTATATAAAAGCGATCCTCAGTGGCACTGACGTGGGCAAGATGAGTTTTGCGAGGCCCCCTTTCGATTGCAGGCTGCATTCCTAAGGTGACCTTATGGCTGGATAGTTCCGATTTTCAACAATTTGTCCCGCCTACCGCTTTTTGAAAAGAATATACTTTTTGCCAGTTTACAGCAAAAAATTAAAATATACCTACAGGGTGTAACTAATATAACTTAATGTAATGTGTGATAAGTGACCACATGTTGATAAGGAAAATATCTTCTAAATCATTACGAGGTTTGTAGTTATATTAGTTAGACTCTGTATACATATTATACATACTACATCCACATAAAATAAGTAACGCTTGCGCAAATAATTCGGTTTCTTTAATTTTTATTTATTTTTTGAAACTATATTTTTATAACTATACCGTTTGAGCACACCTGTCATCTCTAGTGGCAAAACCACATAGGGTTTGTAGTTTAGATATTCTTGCATTTGCTATGCGTACTTGGCACTTCCAATTAATAGAAGATATACTATTGAATAGAAATAAGAAATTGCTTATTTATATAGCTTTTATAGAGATTTCAATAAAATAAAAGCACTATAGATTACTAACCAAATAATAATTTAATGCTCATTTACATGGCCTTTTGAATGGTGACATGAATAATCTTTATAAGTCTTCCTTTCTTTGAATTTTATTCCACTCTTCATTAAAATAAACGTTTGTAAACTTTGTTCTTAGTTCCAAAGTTAATCCTTCGTGGCCATTATTAATATTGATTATTTTGTGCAAGTGCATCCACTTCTGTTAGAATACTAGCTACATTTTCATCCGTTATGTAATAGTTTTTGTTCAAATCACCTATCTAAACCATAACCTTATGATAATTACTGCTTTAGGCAGGCATTAACATGAACTGGATGTTAATCGTTTATGTAATACGTTTATTATTGTGCATATAATAAATATATAATATTAATTGCTACTACCCATTATCTGGCGAACCAGGACCCAGGATCTATGAAGCTTGTGTGGGAGGGAGGAGCGATTACTTCCATTACGTAGGTCCAACGTGCGGCTGCAGCCGACTTAACGGATAGTATTAGCACAAATCCCGTATTTGGTTACAGCTGAAGGAATCTGCAGAAAACCTTAACCAAATCTACCGGTACCGAAAGTCAAACGGGCAGTTTGGGTGAGAGAAGAGGACGCAAGTCCATACAATACCAAGGCTATAAAAATAGTCATAATGGCATACATAAGTTCTACGCTTTTCTACTCTAGAAACAGTACAGAGGTCCCAAAAACGCATAGTTAATGAACATTACCTCAACTATGAATCCTATTTGATTTTGGCACTAAGAGGTGACAAACGTGCTTAAACAGTATAGTGTTTGTAGCCTTAGAAACATTTCCATTTAATTTTCGATTTTAGCACTCTGGTGCCACAATGTAAAAATGCGACCGGCCACATGTCGACCAGAACAGAACATTTGTTAATCTCTTCGGGTTAGTTGGGACTATGAAATCTATATTATGCGTGAAATATAATTTAAGTATCTAATTCAGGTGAAAAATCTCATCACATTTTAATTAACGACTTAAACCCTTTAGGAAAATTCACTCAAATACGACAGATGATCAGGAAATATAATTTTGTTTACATTTTTAATATTGTTCAATAAATTTCTAAAGTTCATTTAATTGTAGTTTTTTCACATGTTTGCAGAATTTTGTGTTAAGATGTTCTGTTTTGGAAATATGTGTTTTTGCTTTCTTTTGTCTTGCTGTCCCGCATTACTAAAATTAAAATCTGGACACCTTACCGGAATTGCGCATATTATGTAAAGAAGAATTGCTTTTGAAAGGCTCATTTACGCTTTCTTATTATGATTAAAAAAGCAACAAACATTCTCGAGTTCTCTGGACCACTAAACGACGACGAAGTGGGATGTTAATCCGGTTTCATGAGAAATATCAGAAGTATTTTGGGAATATGATTATATTATTATATTACAGAATAAAATAATAATAGACTCGTAATACAATAAAGGGTCCATACCACTTCGCCCACCCGTCTTTTAGTACTATGTTGCCCAACGGTAAGTCCTCTTTACCCAATTTTTGAAATGTACGACATGGCCCAACTTTCCACGAGGGACACAATGCCTAACTTGACTACTCAGTCCACCTTTTCAGTAGGGACACAACGTCCGCCTTGACCACTTTGCCCAACTTTAATTTAGACTAAAATAGAACCACAGCCCCCAAAATTCGATTGTTAGAAATAGGTTAAGGCATACATAAAGTGTTGAATAATAGTAGGGACGTTGTACGACCACAAGTTAGCAATTTAATATCAGATATCTTAGGCACACTATACAAGCTAAAACGAAAGATTAATATTCTTTATTGATAAAAATATTATGTAATGACATAATTTATGCAATTAAAAATTTTTGTGCAACGGTACGCGAAGTGCACACTTCGCATAATCACTACAGGCCGCGAAATCCAATTTCGCGGTCGTTGTTCTTAGTAACAGCCGCGAAATAAAAAATATTGTGTATACCTTGTCCGCGAAATTCTTTAGCGTTCTCGAGATTGTTATGCAGCAAGGGGCCTCGGCGGCAATGATTCTCTCGGTACGTTAAAAATACTTTTCGCGGCTTGATATACAAATAACTAATTCGGTTAAATTGTGGTAGCACAACTTCGCTACTATTATTCAATACTACGTATGTGTGCATTAACCGATTTCTAACGAACGGATTTTTGGCGTTGTGGGTCTATATGGGAGTTTGGCGAAGTGGTCGTGTTGGGCAATGTGATACATTTCAGAAATTGGGCGAAGTGGACTCTCCGTTGGGTAATATGGTACTAAAAGACGGGTGGATGTAGTGTCCGGGTTTCAGAATGAATAGTATTTGTTATATCGCGGTGCGAGGCCCCCTTGGGGCGCGAGTCCGTGGGTGATGGCCCACATTCGCCTCGCCTTGCCCCGCCATTGGCGATCCTCATTAGCTATATTTGTAAATCTGTTATCGCATCTATACTGTTTTGTATAAATATTAGTTTAGATTTTTGTTGTAAGACAGGTTATATAATACCTTTGCGTACTGATTGCAGTTTATGTTATGTATTTGTTATGTATACTGTTTTTACTTTATATAAATAGTAGGTTAGGTAATCATTTCAGTAGGAGTAGGTTAGACGTTAAGACATTAAGTGACGATTGGTTCTGTCAGAAAAGTAGTCAAGTAGTATAGAGGAAAAAAGTGTCGAAAAAAAACTGTGTTTTAGAGTAAAGAATACATTATATCTTTAAATACAGAACAGTAAAATGTATTCTTCATTAAGTACAAATCAATGTAACAACTACATAAGTTATGCTACAAATGAGTATAGCGATTAATGGTGAAAATTAAAATCGAAATTAAAAATTTGATTGTGTTCTCATGAACTCATTAATTTATTATATAATTAATTTATTATCAAGTACATTAATTTATTTTAAAGGAAGAAAAATCGTATAAATTGTTTGTGCAGTATTTTATAAACATAAAAGTAAGAAAGCAGCGTCAATATTGCAACGTATTTACAAAATGCGAATTTTAATTAATTAAAATATTATTAAAATTAATTTGGGATTATTCCTAATTAATTGGATTTATTGAATTTATCTGAAAGGCTAAGAATTTATGGCAACTGGTTTTGAAATTTTGAAGAGATAATGTTTTTTCTTCTTTTCAACATTTATTGGATTTACCTGAAATTACAAATTTACGGTTACTGGTTTTGAAATATTGAATAGTTATTGGAAATTTTGTAATGTAGATTAAGATTAGTGTTCGACATTTTATCATTATGTTTGTTAAAATTAAGTTTAAAATTAAATTTAAGAATTTAATTTAATTTTAAGAAGATTCAAGAAGAATTTAAGATGAAACAAGTTTATTAGAGAAAACTATTTTTATTTATCTTCGTGCAGAAAAACACTTCTTTTATTTTATATTAGGATTAAATGATATCTAAATAAAACAATAATTTCATAAATACACCTGGTGTTCTACAGCAACTGCGTGGAGAACGGACGACTGGAAACCTGGAGACTAGATTGGGCTATGTGTTATGTTATAGGTAACTCTGATACTCCTCCATACGTGCAGAATATTGTGCACAATCTACTGTGAACTGTAGTTTACTCTAATGTAAGGAAGACAAATCGTGGGTTGTAGGTTAAAAGCCATGGATTGTGGACTATGGACTTGATTATGAATCGTAGACTGCAGACTAAAACAACAGTACACAAAATAAAGGTACAGGTTTGTGTAGCCCTAATAATCTAGTAATTAAATTGGCTTGCCAAAAAATAGAAGAGGTTAAAATAAGTAAATACAGATTTACCATGAAATAAAAATTATTAAAATAATTATATCGACTATCATACAATATGGCCACGTTTCTCAAATTGGTTTGCATAATAATCAAAAACATGAAAGTTGATTATTTTTATCTTAATTTAAATTAATAAAACGTATTGCGTCATTATCTAATACCAATCGATTATATTCGATATTATTAAATGATTACATCCGGTACGAGTAAGTTCTCCCCACGCTGCCTTATTAGCTACCCTACTAAACCATATCCCACCACTAAAGTTGCGGAAAGAAAATGCGCTAGTCAGAAAATATTTGAAAATCATAGTCTTTTCTCTATTCACCCTAACATGGATGACGTCTAGATTAACAAGCTTTGCTCAAGGTATCTCTCATTTGCGTTAGTGAAATCGTTGCATAATAATTTTTAACTAACGGGCAAATAGAAAGAAGAATGAGGCATAACTCATCTGTCGATTGCAGAGGTTTGATGTTCTTTTACCAGAAACCTACTGGTTTTATCTCCCTTGAAAGTTATGAGTAATTACAGATGTCTCAATCTCTCCCTTGAGTTCTCAATAACTAAAGTACCGTACATACACAGTAGTGTGGTCAATCTCTTATAACGTGCAGAAAATTTGTATATTCAATTTATAAAAACAACCTTAGTACGGCCTTTTGTAAAATTAAATGTTTTCTCGTCTCATTTTAAATAGCAGCTGATAAAAATTATAGTTCGATGTAAGCTAAAATCTGCGCATAACTTATTTTACATGCGCCAGCATTGCGCATTATAAAACTACACTACGCATTATAAAACTAAAGTAAAGAGCAGTTGTGTGTGCAACTTTTCATTAGTGGCGACGGCGTATTACCACAGTATAATTATATAAAACAATTTTCACTCGATTTGGCACCTTGACGTTAAAGTAGCTTGGAATATCGCACACACCAGTGACATACAACGATCAGTTCGTCGAGGCTTTCCGATCGTCATCGTCCTTGTATGCTAGTAATAACGATCAGGGGATATCACAGCATAACTGTTGTTCCAACCGTGCGAGGATACAACAAGAATACACGGCGGCTTACAATATTTCCGAAAGTGCATCGACTGGTTGTTATTATTCCGTAGTATTACATTTCCAGAGGAGCTCGCTTCGCGTTCAAAACGCGATTGCCTTTACCCATTCTAAAGGTACAGCTATTCCGATTCAACTAATAGTAAAACGAGTGCAAAACTGGCACAACTTTTAAATTATAAAGTCTAATCTAACACTTATCTAATAGCTCTTAGTAATTTGCAGTTTGAGATGTCTAATAAGTGGTCGATTCGAAAATGGTTGATTAATATTAGAATATCAAAAGACGTTATCAGTTATTAAGAGCATCGGCATTTTGTTGGAAAGGACTCGATTTCCACAAGATCCTAGCTAATGATAATACCAATCACCAAGACCTGCTAATTTAATTAAATCCTTGTCAAAAATGTATTAATTTAATTTCAGCTTCTTTTTTAAGATTCTTGCATGGGACAGTTAAAGTTCTTACGGAGTAAGGGGCATTGACTATACAGCTCATCTAGCAAGTAAACACTTTATTTCCTGTAAAAGCACCAAAATTCATCACTGGTTTATTAGTAATTGAACATTGTAAATCTCATTTTGTAAATACAGGTCATAATGCAAGTCTGCCGAATTGTCCATGCTATGGAAATATAGAAATGCTAATTTCAAAGTTTATTGTGAAAGAAGTTCCGATTGCAATTTAATTTTTTAATAGTCCATTCCCACTACTTTTTCAAAATTGTTTTCATTTAGTTTTTCTTTGGAATCAAAATCTATCGTTAAGTTAGTTCTTGTTGGGTCGTGGGAAGAATTACACGCATTTATTTTGTTAAATTAGTCTATTATTAAATTAGTTTTATTTAAATTATTTAAATAAAAGTTATTATTTTTTTGTGAAGTTAGTACAGTAGTAGTTTTAATTCTTTTTTTGTTTGTTAATGATTTGTTAAGTTCACTTTACTTATTTATTTAATAATAATAAATAATAATAATAAAATTCATCGTTAATTAAAAATTGTAAACTGTGTTTTGGATTACCTCTCTTCCTTTCTGTAAGAGAAAAAGATAAGGTAAGTAAACTCACAATTTGTCTAGCCTAATGCCTAAATCCAGCCGAGGGGTTACAACAGAACCAAAAATTGGGAATGAATCCAAATATATTTTTAAACAAAAATATAAGTTATAATGCACTTACAAGTAGGAAGTGTAGTGAATTTAAACAGGTATTTAAGAACGATATATATGAAATATTAAGTTAATTGCTTATTCGAGGCAATTTAACAAGGGAAAATGATCTTTCCAAAATCTTAAAAATAATACTTCATAATCAAATTTTACGTTATAAAATTACAACAAAGAGAAATTGTCCTTTTTAATTAGTAGGTACGTAGTTCGAACAAAAATGTACCTGCTTAAAAATGAGAAATAAATTATACCAGACTTTCAACCAAACCCTGATCATATCACACATATAATAAGAAACATTGCAAATGGAAAAATATTTGTAAATAACAAATTTGTTTTTCCTACGACCCCATACGAAAGTGAACAATAGCAAACGCTACCGATATTAAGAAAGTGAGTCATATAACACGCGTATGTTAGGAACATAACACACGTGTGTGTTATGAAAATACGTCACGCTAAGCAATATCTAGAAATCCATGATTTTGTTTACATTAAAATGATGACATCAATGTTTAATCCAATTTTGAGAAGCATTTTAACCATTATGTATCTATTCTTTTCTTATAAATATAACTTTAATTAATGTTTAATTAGTTATTTTAGCTATCAAAAAGAAATATCTAATAGATTACACCTAATGTAACCTCACTATAATACATGAAAATTATTGAAGCAAGTTTGCCAAGATTAAAATCAGCGATGCCAAATGGGAGGAAAATAAGAGTAATGTCAAATAATTTAGTTAGGTAACCTCTTTCACACCTGGCATTGTGTTATTAGTTGAAGTTATATTTGTTAATTATGGAGATATTATTAAATATAAATAAAAAATAAATTATGTGCCTCTGAAATTATTATATTATAAATTGTAATAGTAATTCATTTAATTAATTTTGCTGCTAAACCCAAGGTTTAATTTTATACTATAGTTAAATAAGTTATGAATATATGAGTTTTTAAAATTGAAATTTATATTTAGTAAAAGAATCTATTAAATAAAATGTTAACAAACACCCATTCACTTTAACAATTGTCATAATTCAGCTCCATAAAAATAAAATTAACTTGTCAAGATAACTTAATTTTATTTTTCTGGAAATGTTTTGATAGAAATTTCGTTATAATTATTCATATTGTGAAACTAAATTGTTTAAAAAATTAAACTTTATATCCTAAAAATAAATGGCTTAAGAAAATTAGCTTTAAGTGTGATTTTCTCTGTTAAACCTAACCATAAAAATTTTGCTTTAAAATCTTCAAAAATTATATTCTTGAAAATTTAAAAAAATCAATATTTTTTAAACATTTGAAATTTGGGGGGTCGTAGGAAAAATATTGCACATTACACGTTGGAAAGTAACTTTTCTGCACTCGTGTGATTTCCGCACTCGGCTTACGCCTCGTGCGTCAATTCACATTCGTGCGTACGAAAAGTTTCACTTTCCACACTAGTATTGCTATATACTAAATAATTCTACGACATGTAGTGTCGGTTTCTTTACACATAAACTATATCATCAACTATACTAGAATCATGCAGGTGAAGACTGTCATTAGATGCAACTTGAAAAATTCAAAAGTTCAGGCTTTCTAAAGCCTTTGTCATACTTGCATATGATCAAGACGTACGTTTGTATTGTAAAGGCAAAGCAATTAAAATTGCTAAAATAACTAAGTCCTATATTTTTAAAATCTAATATTTAAACTGTAACCACCTCAATCAAAGGCCACGAAAAGAATTCTTTCCTAATGATTACTATTGATTACTATGATTACTACTTGAGCTACTTTATGAATACTGCGTTAAGAGTATAGCGTTGCAGGATCTTAAATAAAATTAATATTATTTTATCGATTTGTAGCATTTAGGCTAGGCCAAAAACCTATAGACCAATACCTTTTCATACGTTTATTATAAAATAATATCTTATACAAAAAGATGTTAGAGAAAACGAAAACGAAACGAGAATTTGTATTAATTTTAGACTTATCTTGGGTATTCCTGACAAAATCATTGCTATACCTTCTAATAAAAAACGAATCTTCCTTTCCAGTATTAAATTTAACTTTAATAATTCAAATATTTCAAAATATTCCACCTACATTAAACCTAAATGCTAATGGCATAACATTTTTGTGAAACTGTAGAATCCTAGAAAATAACATAACTTAAATACATAATATACAGTTTATTTTTTGTAAACGATAATATAGGAAATCCAAGGGAATTTTATCATTTCCCTTCTAAAGGACCACGCACGTTTCTTATGGAAAATGCCTTTCGCTCAAAGTGACTGAAAATACGAGTACTATCACTTTGTAGGTTTCTTAGCACAGAACAAAAGTCTCCATGGGCGCTACTCATGAAATGCGTTATTTTTTGTACGATCCAAAAAACGTTTTGCAAATCGAAACATTGTAGCTTGCTGTTGAACGTATTTTGTGTGTATACTATGTCAATTCATGTAAAACTGCAGTTTTGTAAACTATGTTACATGTTTCTTCATGATTTATAAGTAAGAAGGCGTTAAAAAGTAATCAAACCATTTTCGAATGCAAATAACATCTCTTTTTTGTTATAATATATTAATCCAATTGTTTCAAGAGTGAAGTGTTTTAATCATTGTATAGAAAATACAATTCGTATTTGACATAAAATAACATAAAAATAATAGAATAGTAAATAACAAAAAATACATTCTTCACTCATATCTCTATAATATTGTAACAATCTAACATTCATAGACTAAATTACTCTAGTAAAAACAGAAATATATTCCCAATATATTGCAAAAATTGGGAATATATGTATGTTTCCTAGATGGCCAATATATTACTACTTTTACTAGGGATCATCCAGATTATCCTGTGCACTAATAATACAATGCAAAACGGTGAATAATGGATAGTTAACAGTTTGTTGGTGTCTAGCGTAACCTAACTACCAAATCACTGCTGTAGTGTGCGAACATACACCTAACGTCCTTGCTTCCGACTTACATGTACATGTATCCTAAAATTGGTTGATCTTCATTATCTTCATTCCTGTACTCTTCATTGTACGCTATCCATAATTGATGGCGTGTTGCGTTTCGAAAACGGAAGAAAAGTCTGATTCGAACGAATCCGTTCTCATTAGTCCTCAGATCCAATTCCAAAACTTGGTCTTCATCGTGTTCATCTTCATCAGCTCGAAGAATAGCATCTTGTATGTAGGATGGTGACAACTCTACTTGATACGTGCCGTAGGTCAATTCGTTTAAATAATCGAAAGTCACTTCTGAAAATAGTGTTAAATGTTCTCTGTTTAATGCGATCCAACGCCCTCTTTTTAGCCTCAGATTTTCTTGTTCAACTTTTGCCTGAACGGCGTTAACTTCGCTAGCCTGGTGAAGAATTTCTATTGCGTATTCTGCAGTTGCGTTTTTGCCTTGTGATCCGCTGATGATATTTATTTATTAATACACCAGCAATGCGCAGAAATTCATTCAAGCTCGGGATGTGCGCTGTATTGATGACATTAGCAAAGAGCTTGAAAATTGTTTTAAAATGTTCATTACAATACCAAATATAATCACATAGATCCTTTTGCAAACTCTTTAACTGCCTTCAAGCGAAAACTAAAGTCTTGATTTATTTTCGTCTTTCTATCTCACTTCTCTGTAATGTCTTTCATTTTGTCATAATTGGATATCTTATAGTTTAGTATTTCTTTTTTTACATCTATTCATTTTATCATTTGCTAGTGTGATTAAGCACAACTTATTTTTTTTCTAATTCATTTATAGTTAGGTATTTTTCTTATAATAATTAGAATTGTTATTAATTTTAATTAACAGTTGCCTGTTGTTGATAATTATTTATGATGTTTAATGATAATTAGCAATATGTAAAATCTAATGTAAATTAGTATCACAAGTTTATTTTGAATTTTTTTAGTTAATAGGAAGTATTTTAGTTGGGTTTGTCCTGTAAATACTTATTGTGTCAAATAAAATTTAAAAAAATTACAAGCTTCGACAATCCATCTCATGATAGTGATTACGCGTGACGCGTTTGCTTCTTCAGTCGATAATTGGCTTGCCCGCGTTTCAAGAGTACTGGCATTTTGAAAATGAGGCCCATCCTGGCGAGCGGTTCTGTATCATCTCTATATCCACGATCGACGATGAAAGTATCACCATTCTGAAACCAAGCCCTCCATTCCATCGTCATCCCGAGCCAATACCAGGCCTTCAAAGCCATTCCGTCGTCATCTCGGTTGAACTCGCTCATTAAAATGTCGTCGTTATTAGCTACATCTTAAAAATACGATCCCTGTATATCTAATATATTGTAACAAGAGAGAAAAAGAAAGAACCTCTTCTCGAACAACAAATGGAATATTCTACAGAAATCGAGAGGATTACTCATCGCACGAAAGAGACGCGGTTATTCTAGAAATATATAGTAGTTTCTAGCGGCTTCTAGTACGATTGTAGGAGGGTATAAAATCGACTTCGCCGATAAAAAGAGGCAGTCAACAGCGAGTAATTAAACGTGTATCACGAAATAAATAGTAAATGTATAGATAAATGTTATATGGGAAAATTCATAGTCTGTAAATAGTAGTTTTAGTTTGTTAAACAGTTTGTAATCATAGTGTTAATTTATAGTGTTTTCATTAGTGCATGTAAATAAATATTTCTTTGTGAATAGACGATTTAAACAGCACTTGTCTTATTATTTTAAAAAGAACGTTACAATATCTAATAACCGTCTGAAGCTACATAAACTGATGGCTTCAACAAATGTGTTCCTTTATGGATCCTGAACGACTGACACAATACTTTGAAGCAAGAACTCTTTTCAATATTAAGATAAGTACAATCATTGTAAACAATAGCCTTTGGAATTCTTAGTTCATTATTGTATAAATGATTTGAAAAATCATTCACGTCATTGTATATATTCTTCCCGTGTGATCGATTGAAATCATTTATTTTCAGTAGAGGGAGATAGCCGGTTCTGGACCCACATCTCCACACCTCGGGTAGGCAACCATATATACACGCTAACATATGCGTTAATGTATAGTTATTACCATAGAGGGGATGCGATTATTTACGATATAATGCATAACATTTTATATTAATTACATAAATCTAATTACCCTAATTAAATTTATTTGTTCTAATTAAAAAACGCTTAACGTTATTATCAAAGATTGAAATTAAAAATAACAAAATCAAAGAATTTCGGGTAGTCAACCATATATACATATGAGCTTAATATATAGCTACCATTCTCATACAGGGGCGTACAAGAGAAAAATATGAAAGAGGGTTTGAATTAAATGCTATAAATCAGGTCAGGGGTAAATATCCCTTAATACTCACCCTGCTTCTACGTTTATGAATCGTTTCATTCCCTTTCTTTATTATTAACATATTACTTTTACTCTCATTAAATTGGAATGTATGTGTAGGAGAGAGACATCCTTCTTAAATGATACAACATAGTATATTACAATACGATATGGTTTATTCAACTATTTTCACAATACATAGCATATACAATTTTAGATCTGGATAATTACACATATACAGATTTATATCATATAATTAACATATCACATATGCAATTTATAGATTAAATAAAATAATTACATAGGTAGAGGCTTTATATACAGACTTATATTAGTATATTACATTACTAGTGTGGAAAGTGAAACTTTTGAATTGACGCACGAGTCGTAAGCCGAGTGCGGAAATCACACGAGTGCAGAAAAGTTACTTTCCAACGTGTAATGTACAATATTTTTCCTACGACCCCCCATGGTTAGGTTTAACAGAGAAAATCACACTTAAAGCTAATTTTCTTAAGCCATTTATTGTTAGGATATAAAGTTTAATTTTTTAAACAATTTAGTTTCACAATATGAATAATTATAACGAAATTTCTATCAAAACATTTCCAGAAAAATAAAATTAAGTTATCTTGACAACTTAATTTTACTTTTCTGGAGCTGAATTATGACAATTGTTAAAGTGAATGGGTGTTTGTTAACATTTTATTTAATAGATTCTTTTACTAAATATAAATTTCAATTTTAAAAACTCATATATTCATAACTTATTTAAACATAGTATAAAATTAAACCTTGGGTTTAGCAGCAAAATTAATTAAATGAATTACTATTACAATTTATAATATAATAATCTCAGAGGCACATAATTTATTTTTTATTTATATTTAATAATATATCCATAATTAACAAATATAACTTCAACTAATAACACAATGCCAGGTGTGAAAGAGGTTGCCTAACTAAATTATTTGACATTATTACTCTTATTTTTCTCCCATTTGGCATCGCTGATTTTAATCTTGGCAAACTTGCTTCAATAATTTTCATGTATTATAGTGAGGTTACGTTAGGTGTAATCTATTAGATATTTCTTTCTGATAGCTAAAATAACTAATTAAACATTAATTAAAGTTATATTTATAAGAAAAGAATAGATACATAATGGTTAAAATGCTTCTCAAAATTGGATTAAACATTAATGTCATCATTTTAATGTAAACAAAATTCATGGATTTCTAGATATTGCTTAGCGTGACGTATTTTCATAACACACACGTGTGTTATGTTCCTAACATACGCGTGTTATATGACTCTCTTAATATCGGTAGCGTTTGCTATTGTTCACTTTCGTATGGGGTCGTAGGAAAAATATAGTTGTACATGTAAACTTAACTAGTTGCTAAAGTATGTTATTATCATTAGAAATCCTGTAATTTCCCCAAGTTAAGGTATTTATACATATTACATATACAATTTATTATAGAATAATTACTTTCAAAGAACAATTACATAGGTAAAGGGTTTATATACAGACTTATACAATACAAGTTATACATGAGCACTTAACTAGTTTCTAAATTATCACAGTTAAAAATACAAAAACGGGTTCTAGGGGAAAAAAATTCTAATCAATAGTTAGAAATCCTGTAATTTCCCCAAGCTAAGGTATCACCGTTCCCGCTAGCAATAATGTATCGTTTATCATCTTTCCATGATAACGCTACTTTATTTTTTAATTCTGTATAAATTTGGTGGTTGTATGAACGGAAAGATTGAACTTGTTTATAAATATCTATATTGCGTAATACCACGTTTCTATAATCTTCCAAACCCAGTTCTTTCTTGATAACTTCCTTCTGAACACCTTTAGCTGTTTTGCTAAGCTTACCCTCTACATCTACAGCATATGCTTTTGCCCCTGTTCCCAGAGAATTCTACCAGCATATTCGTCCTTCATTCTACCAATTATGGATTAATTCTTCGGGATTCCAAATTGATTATCAGCCTTAAAATTTGATGTGTCATACTTGTACAAATATTTCTTCATGTCTTCATAAAAATCGTCTGTATACATCAGCAGAATTAACGAATCGGTATCTGTGTACAGCAGCTGGACCTTGCTCCCGTATATTTTTTAATATGATTATAGTAAAAGTCATACATTATATGCTTAGCTAGATCTAGCACACAGAAACCAATATATATCGGCTTATCGTAGTGAACTTGTAGTTTCTCCATATGAATGGCTACCAGATCCTCCGTAAAGATAGCACACTCTTTAAATTGCGGTTTTGAAATCGTACTCTCGGCTTCCAGTCTTCTACCTTTATTTTCCCAGTGTGTAATTAGTCGTATATCTGATCTATTTTCTGTACTTCCTAGTTTTCTAGAAAACTGTCTTCTAGTTTTTCCGAAAACTGAATTATTTAATAGTTTATAAAACATTTTCCCGAACTCACTCGTATCAGCATTTCGCATATTTGTGTTTAGATCAATATACCCTTTTAACCACGGAGATTGTTTAAAAGATAAAACACGGTGGATCTTTGTAACTTTCAATCCTGCTGCTATACACTGTTGTAAATTTCGGTAGTGAATTACATACATGCTCTTGTCAAATAAGTTGGGAATTAGTTTTGACTGCTTCGAATTTTGCGGGATAATATTTTCCGGGCAGAATGGTAGCTGATCGTGATCATCGTGAAGTTCTTTGGGGTAATGCAGGTCTACTTGTAAAATGTATCCAGTCTCAGATTTTTTCGGAACTTTTAAAACATCGAAATTTTCAACTTCGTTGAACGAACGACGTGAAAAAGTTTTGACACAGCTAGAACACTGGATTCTGTTTGAATCGTGCTTGGTTTTTACGTGTCTCTTGCAAGTGAATGGCCTCGCGAAAGACTTGAAGCAAACCGGACACTGTATTTTGCAATCCTGTCGACCAGAGTCATTCTTCTTCTTACGCTGCTCCATTTCGACTAATGAAGGAACAGGAACACTACCCGTCTATTTATACTGATCGACCAGAGCAATCGGTTGTTCTATCCTACGTTGAGAAAATAATTATACTATGTAAGCATAGATACGTTACACATGATTGCGAGCCTGAGTATAAGCATAAACCCTATACTACAGATTTTTATCCTTTTTCATTATATCTACTACAGACGAGGTGAAGAATAGGTACATTTAACATGCGTATGCTACAATTATCTAATTTCTAGTTTTCTAGACGTAATGTAATTTTGAACACATTTTAACCCTTTTCGTTATATCTACTACCCTTGTAAGCGATTTCTACATATACGTTCTTATTGTTTATACACCATATAGATATTCGTAGCATCTAAAGTAAACTCTTATTTAAACGTTATTTTACAATATATCATACATTTCAGCAGCTCGTATGATTATCCGTCTCTATCGTAACCCAGTATGTAAGGACATTATGTTAAATACTATCTCATACATGTAAATAAACATTTCTTTAAAGAGTTTGTTAGGTCACCTAATCTGTTATAATATTACTATGATATTAGATCTCGTCGATTACAGTTTTACCATTAGGACATACTTAGTAGGTTATATGTGCTAAGTAAAATAATAAACAGATATTTCGAAAATGTTATGCATTCTTGAGAGAACGGGGTATAATATTTAAAAACACACTGTAGAAAACATATCAGCAGAGAAAGGGAATACATAAATACAGTATGTTTTGTATGATGAGTTGTCGTCAGTTTAAAAGAAATAAGTTCGTCGCCATATTTAAACGTTATTTTACAATACATCATACATTTTCAATAGCTTCGAAATACGCAGATATGTAATAATATACTATATACTCTTGTAGGTTATTCAACGTATCTATAGTAAACTCTTATGATTAATAATAATCTGTAACCTTATTGTTTTTTATTACATCACAGGTTAGAGCATACGAATATAATTTAGGTTAGATTAGGTTAGAGCCTACGAATACATTTTTAGGGCAGAACGTAGGGAGCAGAGTAAGTACAAAACAACATACTTTCATATAAGAGCGTTTATTGATACGAGTAGTTTCGACGCTACTTAAAACATAATACATAACTTATATATATAATATCTATTAAAATAGTACATTTCGTATACACTAATAATGGTACTACATACTCGACTATAAAGTAAACATGGTAGGTATAACAACAGTTTAAAAGAATAGATAGTAAATATAACTATATCTAATTATTTTATATAATACTATGTTAACTAAGAGGTTATATACAGAATATATACGCCTGTATTCGACCTCTAGAGGGTTCATAAGACCAGACCAGACCAGACCAGACCAGACCAGACTAGACCAGAACACATCAGACCAGACCAGACCAGACCAGACCAGACCAGACCAGACCAGACCAGACCAGACCAGACCAGACCAGACCAGACCAGACCAGACCAGACCAGACCAGACCAGACCAGACCAGACCAGACCAGACCAGACCAGACCAGACCAGACCAGACCAGACCAGACCAGACCAGACCAGACCAGACCAGACCAGACCAGACCAGACCAGACCAGACCAGACCAGACCATACCAGACCAGACCAGACCAGACCAGACCAGATCAGACCAGACCAGACCAGACCAGACTCGACTAGACTATAGATGATAGACAGTAAAATCATGAACAATTATACCGCCTGTAATATAATAGAGCTTACTTGATATTTTAAAATTAGTGGCTGAATCTAATTATTACAGAAATTCAATTGTAGAAACTGAAGATGTAATCTTTGCAACAACCGGAGTCTAAAATCTATAACCTTAATATAATTTTTGGGGGTCTAACCTAGATTGCTTCATTTAATTTAATCATTTATATTAATATTATATTGATTTATCATGCAATTTTGGGTTTTAAAGTAAAGTAAAGAAGAATTAATGTTTTTTATCACAGAACTTTGAAATAAACTTCTAAACTTTGTATTCATCGTTTTGTTCCGAGCTATCTCAATTTCAAAATCAAGGCTACAGCTATGTTGTTTTTCTTTACGGCGCCAATCTTACAAAACAAATAGTTTCTAAAAACGATTTGATTATAACACCCTCTATTAATCTGACCTGACTACTAAAAACTTCTAACTTTAGATGTTTTAAAGATTACATCTTCAGTTTCTACAATTGAATTTCTGTAATAATTAGATTCAGCCACTAATTTTAAAATATCAAGTAAGCTCTATTATATTACAGGCGGTATAATTGTTCATGATTTTACTGTCTATCATCTATAGTCTAGTCTAGTCTGGTCTGATCTGGTCTCGTCTGGTCTGGTCTGTTCTGGTATGGTCTGGTCTGGTCTGGTCTGGTCTGGTCTGGTCTGGTCTGGTCTGGTCTGGTCTGGTCTGGTCTGGTCTGGTCTGGTCTGGTCTGGTCTGGTCTGGTCTGGTCTGGTCTGGTCTGGTCTGGTCTGGTCTGGTCTGGTCTGGTCTGGTCTGTTCTGGTCTAGTCTGGTCTGGTCTGGTCTGGAATTAAAAAATAAAGTAGCGTTATCATGGAAAGATGATAAACGATACATTATTGCTAGCGGGAACGGTGATACCTTAGCTTGGGGAAATTACAGGATTTCTAACTATTGATTAGAATTTCTTTCCCCTAGAACCCGTTTTTGTATTTTTAACTGTGATAATTTAGAAACTAGTTAAGTGCTCATGTATAACTTGTATTGTATAAGTCTGTATATAAACCCTTTACCTATGTAATTGTTCTTTGAAAGTAATTAGTCTATAATAAATTGTATATGTAATATGTATAAATACCTTAGCTTGGGGAAATTACAGGATTTCTAATGATAATAACATACTTTAGCAACTAGTTAAGTTTACATGTACAACTATATTATATAAGTCTGTATATAAAGCCTCTACCTATGTAATTATTTTATTTAATCTATAAATTGCATATGTGATATGTTAATTATATGATATAAATCTGTATATGTGTAATTATCCAGATCTAAAATTGTATATGCTATGTATTGTGAAAATAGTTGAATAAACCATATCGTATTGTAATATACTATGTTGTATCATTTAAGAAGGATGTCTCTCTCCTACACATACATTCCAATTTAATGAGAGTAAAAGTAATATGTTAATAATAAAGAAAGGGAATGAAACGATTCATAAACGTAGAAGCAGGGTGAGTATTAAGGGATATTTACCCCTGACCTGATTTATAGCATTTAATTCAAACCCTCTTTCATATTTTTCTCTTGTACGCCCCTGTATGAGAATGGTAGCTATATATTAAGCTCATATGTATATATGGTTGACTACCCGAAATTCTTTGATTTTGTTATTTTTAATTTCAATCTTTGATAATAACGTTAAGCGTTTTTTAATTAGAACAAATAAATTTAATTAGGGTAATTAGATTTATGTAATTAATATAAAATGTTATGCATTATATCGTAAATAATCGCATCCCCTCTATGGTAATAACTATACATTAACGCATATGTTAGCGTGTATATATGGTTGCCTACCCGAGGTGTGGAGATGTGGGTCCAGAACCGGCTATCTCCCTCTACTGAAAATAAATGATTTCAATCGATCACACGGGAAGAATATATACAATGACGTGAATGATTTTTCAAATCATTTATACAATAATGAACTAAGAATTCCAAAGGCTATTGTTTACAATGATTGTACTTATCTTAATATTGAAAAGAGTTCTTGCTTCAAAGTATTGTGTCAGTCGTTCAGGATCCATAAAGGAACACATTTGTTGAAGCCATCAGTTTATGTAGCTTCAGACGGTTATTAGATATTGTAACGTTCTTTTTAAAATAATAAGACAAGTGCTGTTTAAATCGTCTATTCACAAAGAAATATTTATTTACATGCACTAATGAAAACACTATAAATTAACACTATGATTACAAACTGTTTAACAAACTAAAACTACTATTTACAGACTATGAATTTTCCCATATAACATTTATCTATACATTTACTATTTATTTCGTGATACACGTTTAATTACTCGCTGTTGACTGCCTCTTTTTATCGGCGAAGTCGATTTTATACCCTCCTACAATCGTACTAGAAGCCGCTAGAAACTACTATATATTTCTAGAATAACCGCGTCTCTTTCGTGCGATGAGTAATCCTCTCGATTTCTGTAGAATATTCCATTTGTTGTTCGAGAAGAGGTTCTTTCTTTTTCTCTCTTGTTACAATATATTAGATATACAGGGATCGTATTTTTAAGATGTAGCTAATAACGACGACATTTTAATGAGCGAGTTCAACCGAGATGACGACGGAATGGCTTTGAAGGCCTGGTATTGGCTCGGGATGACGATGGAATGGAGGGCTTGGTTTCAGAATGGTGATACTTTCATCGTCGATCGTGGATATAGAGATGATACAGAACCGCTCGCCAGGATGGGCCTCATTTTCAAAATGCCAGTACTCTTGAAACGCGGGCAAGCCAATTATCGACTGAAGAAGCAAACGCGTCACGCGTAATCACTATCATGAGATGGATTGTCGAAGCTTGTAATTTTTTTAAATTTTATTTGACACAATAAGTATTTACAGGACAAACCCAACTAAAATACTTCCTATTAACTAAAAAAATTCAAAATAAACTTGTGATACTAATTTACATTAGATTTTACATATTGCTAATTATCATTAAACATCATAAATAATTATCAACAACAGGCAACTGTTAATTAAAATTAATAACAATTCTAATTATTATAAGAAAAATACCTAACTATAAATGAATTAGAAAAAAAATAAGTTGTGCTTAATCACACTAGCAAATGATAAAATGAATAGATGTAAAAAAAGAAATACTAAACTATAAGATATCCAATTATGACAAAATGAAAGACATTACAGAGAAGTGAGATAGAAAGACGAAAATAAATCAAGACTTTAGTTTTCGCTTGAAGGCAGTTAAAGAGTTTGCAAAAGGATCTATGTGATTATATTTGGTATTGTAATGAACATTTTAAAACAATTTTCAAGCTCTTTGCTAATGTCATCAATACAGCGCACATCCCGAGCTTGAATGAATTTCTGCGCATTGCTGGTGTATTAATAAATAAATATCATCAGCGGATCACAAGGCAAAAACGCAACTGCAGAATACGCAATAGAAATTCTTCACCAGGCTAGCGAAGTTAACGCCGTTCAGGCAAAAGTTGAACAAGAAAATCTGAGGCTAAAAAGAGGGCGTTGGATCGCATTAAACAGAGAACATTTAACACTATTTTCAGAAGTGACTTTCGATTATTTAAACGAATTGACCTACGGCACGTATCAAGTAGAGTTGTCACCATCCTACATACAAGATGCTATTCTTCGAGCTGATGAAGATGAACACGATGAAGACCAAGTTTTGGAATTGGATCTGAGGACTAATGAGAACGGATTCGTTCGAATCAGACTTTTCTTCCGTTTTCGAAACGCAACACGCCATCAATTATGGATAGCGTACAATGAAGAGTACAGGAATGAAGATAATGAAGATCAACCAATTTTAGGATACATGTACATGTAAGTCGGAAGCAAGGACGTTAGGTGTATGTTCGCACACTACAGCAGTGATTTGGTAGTTAGGTTACGCTAGACACCAACAAACTGTTAACTATCCATTATTCACCGTTTTGCATTGTATTATTAGTGCACAGGATAATCTGGATGATCCCTAGTAAAAGTAGTAATATATTGGCCATCTAGGAAACATACATATATTCCCAATTTTTGCAATATATTGGGAATATATTTCTGTTTTTACTAGAGTAATTTAGTCTATGAATGTTAGATTGTTACAATATTATAGAGATATGAGTGAAGAATGTATTTTTTGTTATTTACTATTCTATTATTTTTATGTTATTTTATGTCAAATACGAATTGTATTTTCTATACAATGATTAAAACACTTCACTCTTGAAACAATTGGATTAATATATTATAACAAAAAAGAGATGTTATTTGCATTCGAAAATGGTTTGATTACTTTTTAACGCCTTCTTACTTATAAATCATGAAGAAACATGTAACATAGTTTACAAAACTGCAGTTTTACATGAATTGACATAGTATACACACAAAATACGTTCAACAGCAAGCTACAATGTTTCGATTTGCAAAACGTTTTTTGGATCGTACAAAAAATAACGCATTTCATGAGTAGCGCCCATGGAGACTTTTGTTCTGTGCTAAGAAACCTACAAAGTGATAGTACTCGTATTTTCAGTCACTTTGAGCGAAAGGCATTTTCCATAAGAAACGTGCGTGGTCCTTTAGAAGGGAAATGATAAAATTCCCTTGGATTTCCTATATTATCGTTTACAAAAAATAAACTGTATATTATGTATTTAAGTTATGTTATTTTCTAGGATTCTACAGTTTCACAAAAATGTTATGCCATTAGCATTTAGGTTTAATGTAGGTGGAATATTTTGAAATATTTGAATTATTAAAGTTAAATTTAATACTGGAAAGGAAGATTCGTTTTTTATTAGAAGGTATAGCAATGATTTTGTCAGGAATACCCAAGATAAGTCTAAAATTAATACAAATTCTCGTTTCGTTTTCGTTTTCTCTAACATCTTTTTGTATAAGATATTATTTTATAATAAACGTATGAAAAGGTATTGGTCTATAGGTTTTTGGCCTAGCCTAAATGCTACAAATCGATAAAATAATATTAATTTTATTTAAGATCCTGCAACGCTATACTCTTAACGCAGTATTCATAAAGTAGCTCAAGTAGTAATCATAGTAATCAATAGTAATCATTAGGAAAGAATTCTTTTCGTGGCCTTTGATTGAGGTGGTTACAGTTTAAATATTAGATTTTAAAAATATAGGACTTAGTTATTTTAGCAATTTTAATTGCTTTGCCTTTACAATACAAACGTACGTCTTGATCATATGCAAGTATGACAAAGGCTTTAGAAAGCCTGAACTTTTGAATTTTTCAAGTTGCATCTAATGACAGTCTTCACCTGCATGATTCTAGTATAGTTGATGATATAGTTTATGTGTAAAGAAACCGACACTACATGTCGTAGAATTATTTAGTATATAGCAATACTAGTGTGGAAAGTGAAACTTTTCGTACGCACGAATGTGAATTGACGCACGAGGCGTAAGCCGAGTGCGGAAATCACACGAGTGCAGAAAAGTTACTTTCCAACGTGTAATGTGCAATATTTTTCCTACGACCCCCCAAATTTCAAATGTTTAAAAAATATTGTAACGTTCTTTTTCAAATAATAATACAAGTGCTGTTTAAATCGTCTATTCACAAACAAATATTTATTTCTATACACTAATACACTATAAATTAACGCTATAATTATAAACCATTAAAAACTATTATTTACAGACTATGAATTTCTAATACAACATTTATATTCACTATTTATTTTGTAATACACAGTTAATGACTTGCTGTTGACTGCCTCTCTTTTATCCGCCATCCGCTTTTATATCTTCATATAAACGCACCAGAAAACGCTGGAACCTTCTATGTATTCTTAGAAAATGCTAGAATAAACCACGTCTAATTTACATGCTTGTGCGATACGTCATTTTCTCGAAGGCGGCAGAACACACCACCTGTCGCTCGAAAAGAGGTTCGTTCCTTTTCTCTCCCGTTACACTGCCCCCCTCTTCAAGTCTGTTCTGTCCCAGAACAGGTTTTATGCTCTGATTCCTGTAGAACGGGTCATGACGATATCGACAGTCTTCACCTCGACTACACGTTCCATTACGGTAGAAATAACAGTCTACACTCTTCGTTGGCCTTAATGCGGGCTGTGGGTCAAAACTGCAGACGAAGATCTTGACGTCCGTACCTCTAAAGACAACTTCCAGCATGTTTCTAACGATTCTCCAATCCAGCTGGTCCCGCCCACAGCCGAGTTTGGGAACTGCCAATTTGTTAATTCCCCTGGTAAGCAACTCGATTCTCAAATTCCATAGTGCCCTCCACAAGTCGGCGTAACTCGGTTTCTGGTAGTAAAACTGCTTGGTTACCAAGTAGTAAATGGATCGGTCATGATCAGGCAAGCGTAAGGATTTACCAACAGAGGGATTTTGTTCTCGAAGTTCATTCAGCCGTCCAAATTTATTTCTAAACACTACTGCGATCCCCCTGGACATACGGAGATCCGCGGAGACACAGTGGGCAATGGAATAATCACCAGGGACCCGGAAGAGATCTTGTTGCATCTCAGTCGTGACTCCGAATCGCGCTTTTCTAGTTCCAGAGAACGCAGCCATAAATTCTCTAAAGGTTGGCTGATCATCTTCAGGCCTTACGATTTTGATAGCCACCTCGGCCTCATCTTTCCGATCCGGGACTGCGTCATTATTTCCCTCATAGTGCGCCAGACGATTGGAGTGTACCACCTTTGGTTTCCCCCTTGGCAATTTAATCATGGTCATTTATTCGTTTCTTCACCTGGTATGGACCCTCCCAATTTCGCTGTAATTTTGGAGAATAGCCACGACGCCTTTGCGGGTTGTATAACCAGACAAGCTCTCCAGGTTGAAACCCTCCTTCTTGGGCCCTCACATCGTACGTAGCCTTCATCCGGTCACTCGCGATTCGACTATTATTTCGGGTTCGGTCGTGAATATCCTCCAACTTCTTCTTTAAGTTGATGACATAATCATTCCCGGCTACCTCCTGCTCTATAGGTGGAGACCCAAATTCCAGATCACACGGTAACCGTAACTCGCGTCCAAACATCACAGACGCTGGTGACTGACCGGTTGTTTCGTGGACCGATGCACGATAAGCCATCAGGAACAGATGCAGGTATCGGTCCCAGTCTCGTTGATGATCGGAGACGACCTTGGCCAAATATTTGCCCATTGTTCGATTCATGCGTTCTACCATTCCATCGGACTGCGGATGTAACGGTGTGGTCCGAGTCTTGCGAATGCCCAACAATCGACAGACTTCTCCAAAGAGTACAGACTCGAAATTGCGGCCTTGATCCGAATGCAGCTCCATGGGCACTCCGAAACGACTGAAGAACTCTTTGACTAGTACGTCAGCAACAGTCGCAGCTTCCTGGTTTGGTAGGGCATATGCTTCTGGCCATTTGGTAAAATAGTCCATTGCCACTAAGATGTATTTATTCCCATCGTCGGTTTCGGGAAATGGTCCGGCAATGTCTATAGCTATTCTCTCCAGAGGACTACCCACATTGTACTGCCTCATAGGTGCTCTTCGCTTCCCCAAGGGTCCGTTGCCAGTGGCACATAATTCACATTTCCGGCACCACTCCTTCACGTCTTCTTTACAATTGACCCAATAAAAACGCTCCCTAACTTTCTCCAAAGTCTTTTTCACACCGAAGTGTCCTCCTGAGGCACCGTCATGGAGATGTCGCAATACTGTAGCCACTCGGCTTCTTGGAACCACGAACTGAGACCTAATGGTGGTGCCATCTTCACTCTCCAGTACTCGCTTCAGGAGATCGTCTTCCACCTTCAAGGACCCCCATTGGGCCCAATATGCTTTGAGCGTTCTGTTGAAAGGGCTGACGGCCTCCCAGGCAGGCCTTTCTCCCACGCGCTTCCATTCCAGTACCATTTTTAGTTCGGGATCAGCCTCCTGCTGTCGCTGCAATTCTTCCGGCAACCAATTGTCGTTGACGATGGTAGTCCTTAATACTCGGCAAACCCTCTCTTCCAAACGAGAGCAATGACGGCAATCCGTTGGACAGGGTCTTCTTGAAAGAGCATCGGCATTTCGATGACTAGTGCCCGCTCGATGTTCGGTGTCAAAGTCGTATCCTTGTAATCGTTCGATCCACCTTGCGACCTGGCCTTCAGGATTACGGAATTGTAACAGCCATTTCAACGCTGCATGGTCCGTCCTCAATAAAAACTTCCGTCCGTACAAGTATTTGTAGAAGTGCTCAACGGACTTCACGACGGCCAATAGTTCTTTTCTGGTCACACAATAATTCCTTTCGGCTTTCGACAAAACCTTACTAAAATAGCCGATGACCTTTTCTTGTCCATCCTGTATCTGAGAAAGTACCCCCCCAATGGCCAAATTACTTGCATCTGTGTCAAGTATGAATTTCCCTTCTGTCCGTGGATAGCTCAATATTGGTGCTGTTGTCAGGGCACGCTTCAGCTGTTGGAAAGCTGTTTCACACTCTCCGCTCCAAACATACTCGCGCCCATCTTCAGTTAACCTTGTCAGAGGTTTCGCTATATTGGCAAACCCAGGAACGAAACGCCGGTAGTAGGTACATAACCCAAGAAAACTACGAACTTGGTGTTTATCTTTCGGTGTTGGCCACTCTTGAACTACACGAATCTTATCGGGGTCGGCTGCCACTCCATTTTGTGATACGACGTGCCCGAGATATTTCACTTCCTTTCTGAATATGTGGCACTTTTTCGGACTCAGTTTCAGATTGGCTCCACGTAGTCTTCGGAACACTTCCTCTAGGTTTTTCAAATGTTCGTTGAATGATTTTCCGACTACAATCACATCATCTAGGTATACCAGGCAGGTCTTCCACGACAGCCCTCTCAGGATGGTCTCCATTAAACGCTCAAAGGTGGCCGGAGCGTTACATAGACCAAAAGGCATAACCGTAAACTGCCATAGTCCGGAACCAATAGTGAACGCGGTCTTCTCCCGGTCTTCAGGTTCCATTTCAACTTGCCAATAACCACTCTTCAAGTCCAAAGTCGAAAACCATCGTGAACCAGACAGGGTATCTAACGTGTCGTCGATGCGTGGTAAGGGATAGCTGTCTTTCTTGGTCACGTCATTAAGCTGCCGATAGTCCACACAAAATCTCGTTGACCCGTCCTTCTTACTGACCAGGACCACCGGTGATGCCCAGGGACTGCTGGATGGCTCGATGACCCCTTGTTCTTCCATATCGATAATAATCTTCTCGGCTTCTGCTCTCCTTGCTAGAGGTAGACGCCTCGGCTGCTGACGGACAGGCATAGAGTTGCCTGTATTGATTTTATGTTTTATTATATCTGTTCGTCCCTTCTGGCTATCGTCAAGAGCGAAGATATCTTGGTATCGATGAACCAAACCCTGTACCTCTTTCACTTCTGTTCTGTTAAGGTCTTCGCACGAACTAGTAACCATGCCCACTAATTTTCCACCATGGTCTTTGGGCGCTGGTTTTGGAACATCAGCCATACACCTGGCTACTCGGAATACTGGCACACACTGTCCCACAAGGGTACTCTTCTTCAATGTCACCGGATCCACATTAACGTTCATAAGCCTCACCGGTACTGTCTTTCCAACCTTGATCAGCGCTTTTCCCACCAGTATGCCACTATGGATCTTCTTATCACAAACAGGCTCCATCATTCGCACACATCCAACCCGAAGATCTCCATCCAAACCTGCCTCGACAACCATCTCGCTTTGACCCGGCAATATCACATCTTCAGTCAGCAAAACCCTTACAACCGGATCTTCTCGTGGGTGCAACGGAAGTTCTTCGTTACCGACCTTCAAAACACCCTCTTTCAAATCCAACGTAAAACCAAATTTTCTCAGGAGGTCCATTCCAAAGATGAAGTCATCAGTGATATCGGCTACCAGCACCTCATGATCACGTTCTTCACTTCCAATGCCAATCTTCATCTTCACCACTCCGCGTGTTGGTATCACTTCACCTGTTGCTGTACGGAGTTGAGTAGTTGTTGATAACAGCTTCATACTTGATTGTAGAACATCAGGGCGTACGATGGATTTTGTCGCCCCCGTATCAATAAGTAGTGGAACAGTTCGGTTAGCAATCTTTCCATCTACAAACAAACTGCCGTTACTATTCTTTGATGTTACGGCATGGATCGTGATCTCCGGGGCATCTTCACTCGCAGCCAACGTTTGCCCCCTCTTGCCAACCCCTTTTAACTTTTCCGACGGTTGTACTTTTCTGGGTTTAGGGCAGCGGCGTCGTATGTGCCCTTGTTCACCGCAGTTCCAGCAACGGGGTCCTCGAACTTCTTGAGGATTCCTCTTACGACTATCTTCCTTCTGAAGAACTCTCATTAATAATTCTTCTAGGCGATCTTTGGAACTGGAACCTTCCTCTTCTTCCGCAACGGTTCGAACTCGCCCGTGGCCTCGGGACACTTGTTTTGCAGCTTCAAATTCTAAGGCGTGAGCAAGCGCATCATCAGTTGTTCTTGGTCGTGCCAGCCTCAATGATTGTTGTGTTTCTCCGTCTCTTAACCCATCAATGAAGGTCTGCACAGCCAGCTGTCCCAGAAATGAATCGGGTGCCGTAGGGTACGCCAATCGGACAAGCCGCGCAACATCGGCTTCAAACTCCTGCAGGCTTTCTCCATTCTTCTGGATACGATTCTTCACTTGCGCGTGATACACCTGTTGTAGATGCGCGTCTCCATATCTCATTTCCAATCTAGACACTAACAATTGGTAATCATTTTCCTGTCCTGCTGGGATTGTTTGCAGGACGTTCAACGCGTCTCCACGCAAAGCCACAGTTAGAGAAACGGCCTTTTCCTTGCGTGTCCATCCGTTGGCCCCAGCGGCCGCCTCAAATTGTTTGTAGTAGGTGGACCAAGGTATCTTTCCATCGAACGTGGGTGGTTTTACTTTTATCCCTACGGCAGGATCCTTTTCTTCTTTAAATTGTTTCTTTACTTCATTAAACGGCCTCTCAGAAGTTGAGGGAAACCGTAGTTGCCTCATTCTATCTTCCAGCATTTCGGCCATATCGTCTTTCTTAGTTGTTGGTGGTAATTGCATTTGGGCTATTTTCTCTTCTACCATCTTTATTACCCTATCTTGTTCCGCCAATCTACCTTCCAATAGTCCTAACGCGCTGGTATTCTCCAAAAATTCTTCGAAAACTTTTTCTTCTAACACCTTGACATTGTCCAGCAATTCTTCTTTAAGCCTTCTAGAACTTTCTTCGGACTTTTCTAGTAATTCTTCTTTAAGCGTTTTAACATTTTCTTCCAGTGCTTTAGTATTTTCAAGTAATTCTTCTTTAAGCATTTTAGAATTTTCAAAAACTTTTTGTTCCAGCACTTTAGTATTTTCCATTAATTCTTGTTTAAGCATTTTAGAATTTTCTTCAGACTTTTCCAATAATTCCTCTTTTAAAATTCTAGAATTCTCTTCGGACTTTTGCAGTAATTCTTCTTTTAAAATTCTAGAATTCTCTTCGGACTTTCTAGAATTTTCTTCGGCTTTTCTAGAACTTTCTTCCATTTTACTTAACAACAAACTAGTATCAATTGCGGGTCCAGGTATTTCGAAGCGGTAATTTTCAGGATCTTCCTTCTGTTCTAAAAGCCATTCTCTTAGCCGATTTATCAAAACTTCTTTCTTTCCATTACTATCCAAGTCCCTCTCGTCCAACTCCCGCTTCAAATCTATTACTAAGAGATCCTTTAATAGTTTCATCACCATTTTGATTGTTTGTTGAAATTATGTTTTAACACCAAAAATTTTATTCTCACAGCACTTTAATTAATTATTACGCGATTTTATTTATTTTAAAACCTCACACCTGTAACACCATTGTAACGTTCTTTTTCAAATAATAATACAAGTGCTGTTTAAATCGTCTATTCACAAACAAATATTTATTTCTATACACTAATACACTATAAATTAACGCTATAATTATAAACCATTAAAAACTATTATTTACAGACTATGAATTTCTAATACAACATTTATATTCACTATTTATTTTGTAATACACAGTTAATGACTTGCTGTTGACTGCCTCTCTTTTATCCGCCATCCGCTTTTATATCTTCATATAAACGCACCAGAAAACGCTGGAACCTTCTATGTATTCTTAGAAAATGCTAGAATAAACCACGTCTAATTTACATGCTTGTGCGATACGTCATTTTCTCGAAGGCGGCAGAACACACCACCTGTCGCTCGAAAAGAGGTTCGTTCCTTTTCTCTCCCGTTACAATATTGATTTTTTTAAATTTTCAAGAATATAATTTTTGAAGATTTTAAAGCAAAATTTTTATGGTTAGGTTTAACAGAGAAAATCACACTTAAAGCTAATTTTCTTAAGCCATTTATTTTTAGGATATAAAGTTTAATTTTTTAAACAATTTAGTTTCACAATATGAATAATTATAACGAAATTTCTATCAAAACATTTCCAGAAAAATAAAATTAAGTTATCTTGACAAGTTAATTTTATTTTTATGGAGCTGAATTATGACAATTGTTAAAGTGAATGGGTGTTTGTTAACATTTTATTTAATAGATTCTTTTACTAAATATAAATTTCAATTTTAAAAACTCATATATTCATAACTTATTTAACTATAGTATAAAATTAAACCTTGGGTTTAGCAGCAAAATTAATTAAATGAATTACTATTACAATTTATAATATAATAATTTCAGAGGCACATAATTTATTTTTTATTTATATTTAATAATATCTCCATAATTAACAAATATAACTTCAACTAATAACACAATGCCAGGTGTGAAAGAGGTTACCTAACTAAATTATTTGACATTACTCTTATTTTCCTCCCATTTGGCATCGCTGATTTTAATCTTGGCAAACTTGCTTCAATAATTTTCATGTATTATAGTGAGGTTACATTAGGTGTAATCTATTAGATATTTCTTTTTGATAGCTAAAATAACTAATTAAACATTAATTAAAGTTATATTTATAAGAAAAGAATAGATACATAATGGTTAAAATGCTTCTCAAAATTGGATTAAACATTGATGTCATCATTTTAATGTAAACAAAATCATGGATTTCTAGATATTGCTTAGCGTGACGTATTTTCATAACACACACGTGTGTTATGTTCCTAACATACGCGTGTTATATGACTCACTTTCTTAATATCGGTAGCGTTTGCTATTGTTCACTTTCGTATGGGGTCGTAGGAAAAACAAATTTGTTATTTACAAATATTTTTCCATTTGCAATGTTTCTTATTATATGTGTGATATGATCAGGGTTTGGTTGAAAGTCTGGTATAATTTATTTCTCATTTTTAAGCAGGTACATTTTTGTTCGAACTACGTACCTACTAATTAAAAAGGACAATTTCTCTTTGTTGTAATTTTATAACGTAAAATTTGATTATGAAGTATTATTTTTAAGATTTTGGAAAGATCATTTTCCCTTGTTAAATTGCCTCGAATAAGCAATTAACTTAATATTTCATATATATCGTTCTTAAATACCTGTTTAAATTCACTACACTTCCTACTTGTAAGTGCATTATAACTTATATTTTTGTTTAAAAATATATTTGGATTCATTCCCAATTTTTGGTTCTGTTGTAACCCCTCGGCTGGATTTAGGCATTAGGCTAGACAAATTGTGAGTTTACTTACCTTATCTTTTTCTCTTACAGAAAGGAAGAGAGGTAATCCAAAACACAGTTTACAATTTTTAATTAACGATGAATTTTATTATTATTATTTATTATTATTAAATAAATAAGTAAAGTGAACTTAACAAATCATTAACAAACAAAAAAAGAATTAAAACTACTACTGTACTAACTTCACAAAAAAATAATAACTTTTATTTAAATAATTTAAATAAAACTAATTTAATAATAGACTAATTTAACAAAATAAATGCGTGTAATTCTTCCCACGACCCAACAAGAACTAACTTAACGATAGATTTTGATTCCAAAGAAAAACTAAATGAAAACAATTTTGAAAAAGTAGTGGGAATGGACTATTAAAAAATTAAATTGCAATCGGAACTTCTTTCACAATAAACTTTGAAATTAGCATTTCTATATTTCCATAGCATGGACAATTCGGCAGACTTGCATTATGACCTGTATTTACAAAATGAGATTTACAATGTTCAATTACTAATAAACCAGTGATGAATTTTGGTGCTTTTACAGGAAATAAAGTGTTTACTTGCTAGATGAGCTGTATAGTCAATGCCCCTTACTCCGTAAGAACTTTAACTGTCCCATGCAAGAATCTTAAAAAAGAAGCTGAAATTAAATTAATACATTTTTGACAAGGATTTAATTAAATTAGCAGGTCTTGGTGATTGGTATTATCATTAGCTAGGATCTTGTGGAAATCGAGTCCTTTCCAACAAAATGCCGATGCTCTTAATAACTGATAACGTCTTTTGATATTCTAATATTAATCAACCATTTTCGAATCGACCACTTATTAGACATCTCAAACTGCAAATTACTAAGAGCTATTAGATAAGTGTTAGATTAGACTTTATAATTTAAAAGTTGTGCCAGTTTTGCACTCGTTTTACTATTAGTTGAATCGGAATAGCTGTACCTTTAGAATGGGTAAAGGCAATCGCGTTTTGAACGCGAAGCGAGCTCCTCTGGAAATGTAATACTACGGAATAATAACAACCAGTCGATGCACTTTCGGAAATATTGTAAGCCGCCGTGTATTCTTGTTGTATCCTCGCACGGTTGGAACAACAGTTATGCTGTGATATCCCCTGATCGTTATTACTAGCATACAAGGACGATGACGATCGGAAAGCCTCGACGAACTGATCGTTGTATGTCACTGGTGTGTGCGATATTCCAAGCTACTTTAACGTCAAGGTGCCAAATCGAGTGAAAATTGTTTTATATAATTATACTGTGGTAATACGCCGTCGCCACTAATGAAAAGTTGCACACACAACTGCTCTTTACTTTAGTTTTATAATGCGTAGTGTAGTTTTATAATGCGCAATGCTGGCGCATGTAAAATAAGTTATGCGCAGATTTTAGCTTACATCGAACTATAATTTTTATCAGCTGCTATTTAAAATGAGACGAGAAAACATTTAATTTTACAAAAGGCCGTACTAAGGTTGTTTTTATAAATTGAATATACAAATTTTCTGCACGTTATAAGAGATTGACCACACTACTGTGTATGTACGGTACTTTAGTTATTGAGAACTCAAGGGAGAGATTGAGACATCTGTAATTACTCATAACTTTCAAGGGAGATAAAACCAGTAGGTTTCTGGTAAAAGAACATCAAACCTCTGCAATCGACAGATGAGTTATGCCTCATTCTTCTTTCTATTTGCCCGTTAGTTAAAAATTATTATGCAACGATTTCACTAACGCAAATGAGAGATACCTTGAGCAAAGCTTGTTAATCTAGACGTCATCCATGTTAGGGTGAATAGAGAAAAGACTATGATTTTCAAATATTTTCTGACTAGCGCATTTTCTTTCCGCAACTTTAGTGGTGGGATATGGTTTAGTAGGGTAGCTAATAAGGCAGCGTGGGGAGAACTTACTCGTACCGGATGTAATCATTTAATAATATCGAATATAATCGATTGGTATTAGATAATGACGCAATACGTTTTATTAATTTAAATTAAGATAAAAATAATCAACTTTCATGTTTTTGATTATTATGCAAACCAATTTGAGAAACGTGGCCATATTGTATGATAGTCGATATAATTATTTTAATAATTTTTATTTCATGGTAAATCTGTATTTACTTATTTTAACCTCTTCTATTTTTTGGCAAGCCAATTTAATTACTAGATTATTAGGGCTACACAAACCTGTACCTTTATTTTGTGTACTGTTGTTTTAGTCTGCAGTCTACGATTCATAATCAAGTCCATAGTCCACAATCCATGGCTTTTAACCTACAACCCACGATTTGTCTTCCTTACATTAGAGTAAACTACAGTTCACAGTAGATTGTGCACAATATTCTGCACGTATGGAGGAGTATCAGAGTTACCTATAACATAACACATAGCCCAATCTAGTCTCCAGGTTTCCAGTCGTCCGTTCTCCACGCAGTTGCTGTAGAACACCAGGTGTATTTATGAAATTATTGTTTTATTTAGATATCATTTAATCCTAATATAAAATAAAAGAAGTGTTTTTCTGCACGAAGATAAATAAAAATAGTTTTCTCTAATAAACTTGTTTCATCTTAAATTCTTCTTGAATCTTCTTAAAATTAAATTAAATTCTTAAATTTAATTTTAAACTTAATTTTAACAAACATAATGATAAAATGTCGAACACTAATCTTAATCTACATTACAAAATTTCCAATAACTATTCAATATTTCAAAACCAGTAACCGTAAATTTGTAATTTCAGGTAAATCCAATAAATGTTGAAAAGAAGAAAAAACATTATCTCTTCAAAATTTCAAAACCAGTTGCCATAAATTCTTAGCCTTTCAGATAAATTCAATAAATCCAATTAATTAGGAATAATCCCAAATTAATTTTAATAATATTTTAATTAATTAAAATTCGCATTTTGTAAATACGTTGCAATATTGACGCTGCTTTCTTACTTTTATGTTTATAAAATACTGCACAAACAATTTATACGATTTTTCTTCCTTTAAAATAAATTAATGTACTTGATAATAAATTAATTATATAATAAATTAATGAGTTCATGAGAACACAATCAAATTTTTAATTTCGATTTTAATTTTCACCATTAATCGCTATACTCATTTGTAGCATAACTTATGTAGTTGTTACATTGATTTGTACTTAATGAAGAATACATTTTACTGTTCTGTATTTAAAGATATAATGTATTCTTTACTCTAAAACACAGTTTTTTTTCGACACTTTTTTCCTCTATACTACTTGACTACTTTTCTGACAGAACCAATCGTCACTTAATGTCTTAACGTCTAACCTACTCCTACTGAAATGATTACCTAACCTACTATTTATATAAAGTAAAAACAGTATACATAACAAATACATAACATAAACTGCAATCAGTACGCAAAGGTATTATATAACCTGTCTTACAACAAAAATCTAAACTAATATTTATACAAAACAGTATAGATGCGATAACAGATTTACAAATATAGCTAATGAGGATCGCCAATGGCGGGGCAAGGCGAGGCGAATGTGGGCCATCACCCACGGACTCGCGCCCCAAGGGGGCCTCGCACCGCGATATAACAAATACTATTCATTCTGAAACCCGGACACTACATCCACCCGTCTTTTAGTACCATATTACCCAACGGAGAGTCCACTTCGCCCAATTTCTGAAATGTATCACATTGCCCAACACGACCACTTCGCCAAACTCCCATATAGACCCACAACGCCAAAAATCCGTTCGTTAGAAATCGGTTAATGCACACATACGTAGTATTGAATAATAGTAGCGAAGTTGTGCTACCACAATTTAACCGAATTAGTTATTTGTATATCAAGCCGCGAAAAGTATTTTTAACGTACCGAGAGAATCATTGCCGCCGAGGCCCCTTGCTGCATAACAATCTCGAGAACGCTAAAGAATTTCGCGGACAAGGTATACACAATATTTTTTATTTCGCGGCTGTTACTAAGAACAACGACCGCGAAATTGGATTTCGCGGCCTGTAGTGATTATGCGAAGTGTGCACTTCGCGTACCGTTGCACAAAAATTTTTAATTGCATAAATTATGTCATTACATAATATTTTTATCAATAAAGAATATTAATCTTTCGTTTTAGCTTGTATAGTGTGCCTAAGATATCTGATATTAAATTGCTAACTTGTGGTCGTACAACGTCCCTACTATTATTCAACACTTTATGTATGCCTTAACCTATTTCTAACAATCGAATTTTGGGGGCTGTGGTTCTATTTTAGTCTAAATTAAAGTTGGGCAAAGTGGTCAAGGCGGACGTTGTGTCCCTACTGAAAAGGTGGACTGAGTAGTCAAGTTAGGCATTGTGTCCCTCGTGGAAAGTTGGGCCATGTCGTACATTTCAAAAATTGGGTAAAGAGGACTTACCGTTGGGCAACATAGTACTAAAAGACGGGTGGGCGAAGTGGTATGGACCCTTTATTGTATTACGAGTCTATTATTATTTTATTCTGTAATATAATAATATAATCATATTCCCAAAATACTTCTGATATTTCTCATGAAACCGGATTAACATCCCACTTCGTCGTCGTTTAGTGGTCCAGAGAACTCGAGAATGTTTGTTGCTTTTTTAATCATAATAAGAAAGCGTAAATGAGCCTTTCAAAAGCAATTCTTCTTTACATAATATGCGCAATTCCGGTAAGGTGTCCAGATTTTAATTTTAGTAATGCGGGACAGCAAGACAAAAGAAAGCAAAAACACATATTTCCAAAACAGAACATCTTAACACAAAATTCTGCAAACATGTGAAAAAACTACAATTAAATGAACTTTAGAAATTTATTGAACAATATTAAAAATGTAAACAAAATTATATTTCCTGATCATCTGTCGTATTTGAGTGAATTTTCCTAAAGGGTTTAAGTCGTTAATTAAAATGTGATGAGATTTTTCACCTGAATTAGATACTTACATTATATTTCACGCATAATATAGATTTCATAGTCCCAACTAACCCGAAGAGATTAACAAATGTTCTGTTCTGGTCGACATGTGGCCGGTCGCATTTTTACATTGTGGCACCAGAGTGCTAAAATCGCAAATTAAATGGAAATGTTTCTAAGGCTACAAACACTATACTGTTTAAGCACGTTTGTCACCTCTTAGTGCCAAAATCAAATAGGATTCATAGTTGAGGTAATGTTCATTAACTATGCGTTTTTGGGACCTCTGTACTGTTTCTAGAGTAGAAAAGCGTAGAACTTATGTATGCCATTATGACTATTTTTATAGCCTTGGTATTGTATGGACTTGCGTCCTCTTCTCTCACCCAAACTGCCCGTTTGACTTTCGGTACCGGTAGATTTGGTTAAGGTTTTCTGCAGATTCCTTCAGCTGTAACCAAATACGGGATTTGTGCTAATACTATCCGTTAAGTCGGCTGCAGCCGCACGTTGGACCTACGTAATGGAAGTAATCGCTCCTCCCTCCCACACAAGCTTCATAGATCCTGGGTCCTGGTTCGCCAGATAATGGGTAGTAGCAATTAATATTATATATTTATTATATGCACAATAATAAACGTATTACATAAACGATTAACATCCAGTTCATGTTAATGCCTGCCTAAAGCAGTAATTATCATAAGGTTATGGTTTAGATAGGTGATTTGAACAAAAACTATTACATAACGGATGAAAATGTAGCTAGTATTCTAACAGAAGTGGATGCACTTGCACAAAATAATCAATATTAATAATGGCCACGAAGGATTAACTTTGGAACTAAGAACAAAGTTTACAAACGTTTATTTTAATGAAGAGTGGAATAAAATTCAAAGAAAGGAAGACTTATAAAGATTATTCATGTCACCATTCAAAAGGCCATGTAAATGAGCATTAAATTATTATTTGGTTAGTAATCTATAGTGCTTTTATTTTATTGAAATCTCTATAAAAGCTATATAAATAAGCAATTTCTTATTTCTATTCAATAGTATATCTTCTATTAATTGGAAGTGCCAAGTACGCATAGCAAATGCAAGAATATCTAAACTACAAACCCTATGTGGTTTTGCCACTAGAGATGACAGGTGTGCTCAAACAGTAGAGTGTTTGAGCACGTCCGTCATTTCTAGTACCCTACAGACATTTCCATTTAATATGCGATCTTAGCACTGTGGTACCACAACGGTATAGTTATAAAAATATAGTTTCAAAAAATAAATAAAAATTAAAGAAACCGAATTATTTGCGCAAGCGTTACTTATTTTATGTGGATGTAGTATGTATAATATGTATACAGAGTCTAACTAATATAACTACAAACCTCGTAATGATTTAGAAGATATTTTCCTTATCAACATGTGGTCACTTATCACACATTACATTAAGTTATATTAGTTACACCCTGTAGGTATATTTTAATTTTTTGCTGTAAACTGGCAAAAAGTATATTCTTTTCAAAAAGCGGTAGGCGGGACAAATTGTTGAAAATCGGAACTATCCAGCCATAAGGTCACCTTAGGAATGCAGCCTGCAATCGAAAGGGGGCCTCGCAAAACTCATCTTGCCCACGTCAGTGCCACTGAGGATCGCTTTTATATAAAATTAAATTTAAAACAATTAAATAATTAAAGTATTTAACTATAATTGTGTATTATGTAATTTCTCACAGAACTTCAGATAAAATTTTGTTAAATCAATAACAGCGGATTTTACATAACTAGATAATGATTAATAATCAAGTTTTCACATGTGCTTAACAAATACAAATAAATAATAAGAACCTTAATTAACCTCGCAGAACTTTGAATCGAACTGCTGTTACCCACAAAATGGGGACTGCTAATTGGGAAACGGTAACAACCTTTAACCGCAGTTAAATCTGTCGGCTGCCAGCTAACTAGTGTGAGGTCGTGGGTCTCACTAAAGGTCTTCTGTAATGGACGCCAAGAATCTTCTAAGATAGCTACAGTATTGGCCGACAAAATCTGAATAAAACAACACATTTGCGACTACTACCAATGTGGCCGACTTTTCCCAATAATGGCTCCTCGATAGCTGAAAATATAAACCACAAATACCAAACATATAAATAATAAGTCTTCAAGTAAGAGATTTACAGTGCTTTATTATTAATTAAACAAATTATCAGGTAGATCAATTAAAATAAATCAGGCAAGTATGGTTATATTTTAATCAAGGCCAAATAGCTTTGGCAAAAATTAATTTCTATTTACAAATTTGATCTGGGTGAGGATTGATGCGAGCGATGTATTTACTCTAAATTTGACTTGACTTCAAGTCTCAAAAAAACGTAACTGGCACGGTAAGTTAACGCGAGTACCTGTGATGTAGATTGCGCAATCATTAATCGTCAGATTTCTAATTGTTTACCAATTCATTACGGAGCAAAGTCATACGTATTCACTCGCAAATATTCCTAACAAAGTAAGGTGATAAAATATTATATATCAAATAGATACGTAAATATAAGTGCTACACGCACACTAGAAAAAAACCATTTAACACATAAAATTATAATATACAAATATACAGTAGTGCTTTATATACAATAAAGGTTGTCGAACGTTATTGATGTTGTAAATAGTTGCTACAATATAGCTAACTCATGATACAGATGTGTGTTCTGCGAACGGAAGAGGAACGTCACCAACCAGGTCGAACGTAGCGTGATCCAACGAGACAACAACAACCAAGTCAGCGTAATGGTCTTTTAACAACCCAAATATACAACGTAGTGTATGTAATTATTGTAAGACAACCAGGAAGTTATAAAATGAGTAATGGTAAACTCAAAAGGAAAAAAAGGTCTGTAACAAATAGAACCAAGTTACCAGAATGCACAAACAAACACTTTATAAATACCTTCGGTGTAATGTGACCTTAAGAGATAATTACAACGCCTCCAAATTCTGCAAACGACGATTATAAATCGAAACCTATCAAAAGAATTAAGTATAAGAGAATGAATGATAGAAAAGTTAACCTAAATACACTTACGAAAACGTGTTCTAACCTTCAAAAAGAACAAGTGGAAAGATCCCATAAAGGTTCCAATCTACTTGGAAAAACTATTGCCTCAAATTTATCACAAATCTGCACTAAGGCAATTCCCAATACATAACACAAAGGAAAAGATTAATTATTACGGCGATGTCCACGAAAATATTCTTCATAAAGGACTAGCTTCACAAGCGTACGAACAAAGTAAGTTCTCTCATCAAGACAGGAAATTAGTTCCAACACAAAATGGCAACTACAAAGAGAGAGAATGCGAAAATCTCCAAACGCTATACAAACACGCAAACGCATAGCTATACAGGGTACTACGAAATAGGCACGTAACAATCTGCTACTTTAGATACTTTCCCAACTGTGAGACATCTATCCAGAAATTCATTCGCCCCAATTGTAAGTGCGTGCACAACACCATTGGGGTTTTCATTTGAATTTTCTTTTATAGCATAAATCCGTATGTTGTTTATATATTTTTATATATTTTTTTTAATTTCACAGATTTCTGCATTGGTATTTTGAATGTTTAGTGTTAGTTTTTCTAATTGCAGTTAGGATAGGATGTTAGGTTAGGATGCCAATGTTGTCTAATTTATTCAGTTTTTCTTTAATACCAGTGGTTACCGCACTGGTTATCTTGTCTACTCATCCGTCTGTGATTGTGACTGCTGCTTGGGCCGCTCATATTTTCGCATTTTATTCGAATACAATCTAATGACACTGATTTAATTAACTAATTTATTATAATTAGACAATTTTTAATATAACCTAATATAAGAACCTTCGGGAATAATCGCCCCCTTTAATATCTCCAGACGTCTACCGCTTCGAGAGGACTGATTATATTATCAGACGCTCTGTATAATGTCGTTAAATTATTTCTGTTTTGATCTGCAATTACTACGGTATACCTTTGTGATTAACACCTACGACAACTGAAAGTAATTTGATTAATTAAGTAGTATCATCCGGTGTTTGAGCTTCATTACATACGTATAAGTTTCCTTTTTCGATTTTTGATGCTACAAATTGGCGTCCTACGTGGGGTTGGAAGATAATAAAAAGGTAGATTAGGGCAGGAATACTATTGAACATTCAAAAGAAATCTTGTTTTGATTTTCATATTGCTTTTTGAATATTTATTGTGTTCCTTTTGATGAAATGTATGACGATTTATAATGATGTACTAATTATGTGGCCATTATGGTATTTTCCAAATTTTGCGAAATTTTGTTTTGACATTAGTTTCCTGTTGAAAAGTTTCTTATTACATTGTGCCGATATGGATGCGAATCATCTAAAGCTGGATGAGTTAAAATTTCAAATATTATGTCGCGGATTAGAAATTGTAAACAACCAATTCCAAAGAGTTTTAGCAAGAGAAGATCATCCAGAACCATCCATACAAGCAACCATATGACTTTTTATACATCTTACTCAAATTAAGGAATCAATGGAAGATATAGACTAATTATTTCAGGATGCGGATGACAATCTCGAAAATGTATACAGTTTAAATATGTACATATGAAAGAGCGTATGGTTTTGTTTCTTGTCTGTTCACAAACAATGTTTCTTCTGTGGAACTTTTGATAAATTACCGATAAAGCTTCACTCCCGCACACCTCGAAGCAAAATCAAATCAGCAAAAACACTAGAAATCAAACATTTAATTTGTATCATTAGGCCAGAAACTATGTGTTTGCGTACGAGTGTATTACAGGCAGAGGCGGTTAGCTTTTGGGCGCGTAATCCATTCTTTTTTTGTGTTCTCTTTTGCAGAAATTTCTTAGATAAAATTAACTTATCCTTTAGATCAGCGTTTCCCAACCGCTGGTACGCGGATCGGTGCCGGTACGTCAGAAATCTTTGCCGGTTCGCAGAGGAATAACAGTATTTTCAAAATTTTACTTAAAGAGTTTTTTTTAATTCGTGTTATCCTGGAGGTAACATAGGGTCAAATAGTTTGTCGGAGTTGACCAAGAGTGTACACTTAGAGTTTTCTGATTTTTATACGGAACCAGCGCTATATACATACATACGTGACATACCGGGTGGGGCAATAGTGTGGGGAAGTCCGATAGCTCCTAAACGTTAACAGCTAGAAAAATCGTTCTAATACGGATGTAAACAGTGGATAGAGGCGCATCTAGAGAAATTATTTTCAAATATACAGGGTGTTGCAGAAAAGTGTGGCACGCTTAAGGTATTTTTTTTTAAATAGAATGCCCTAAATATTTTTGCATATTTAACACTTCTCTTGGCAGGTTTATTCATATCTAAAATTTTAGCGTCATCTAATGACGGTTTAGAAGTTATAAATTTGAGTTAAATTGAGTTATAAATGAGTTTTACATTATCCCACTTAACAGTTTGCCGCTTTCACGGCTTTTGTTTTATTTGAAAAACCTTGGTTTTTTAAATAAATAATTGTTTTTAATTGTGTACTTCTTGAGGTTTTTTCTCAATAAATCAAAAGTGGTTACAGATAGCTATAGGGACGTACATACAAAAAATGTTCGTTATTTAATTCTGCATGTACATTTGCGCAGTACCACAATCGTTTCGACCGGAAAAGTCTTTTTTATCAATGCTCTTCCAAGGGCGGGGGCTAGGGGTGAGATGGGGTTTTTGGGAGCGATCGAACATGTGTTGCGGCATTCGTTGTCACGCGGGATGCTACGAGCGGTGCATCTATCGGTTTTTCCGTATCTCCGCTGTAGGGAGCTCCGCCCGTTTTTGAGAGACGGTATCTCGGAAACTAGGAGCCAAAACAACTCGACCATTACGGAACCAAATAATCTCCATTCTCTTATAAAACTGTCAAGTACTTCTAAAGTAACTTTCTTACTCATTTGTCTTTCTTATCTCAAAAATGTTTCCCCTTCAAATGCCGTGCAAAATCGTAAGAAAAAACTTTATTGCCGAAAAACTAATATTTGTTTTTCGCCCGAGAATCATGCTAAATTAATATCGCCGCCCCTCCCCCCCAGCCTAATCGGGTTCCTAAGTAGAAACCACTTCAGGAGGTCTTATATGAATGCCTCCTGGGGCATTTGAGCTCATTTCCGTTTTGGACTGCCGTTCCCGAAACTCACTCGCCAGCGTTGTCCAGACACCTTGTTCTGGTTTTGAATTATGGACCGTCCTATGTGTCTAGAATCCGGTTTTAGTCATTAGCGCCGCACCCCGCCATGCGATCGTTTCTCAACGTTCGTTTGGAGAAAAGAGATAAAAAGCAAACCAAATAAAAAAGTAATAGCTGACTACAGAATAATTCGATGGCATACAAGTTACTCGGTGAATTTTATGAATCCAATTTCTTTGTGATTCGTCGTCTTTCGGAAACTTAAACAACACGTGCATTTTTTGTTCTTCATTGTTATTACCGTTGCACCGGGTACACAATAACACAACACTTGTTTACTATTTTAAAAACATTTATTAGTCCCACATTATATTAATTATATAGGTACAAGCTAATAATATGCTACACATACAAAAATTACAATACATCAGCAAACACAATTACACAAATTGACATAAATACTATTATTTATTAGTACATACTGTCTTTTGTTTTGCCTTTTGTAGATGACGTCACTATGACGTTTACAATATGTTGTGAGGCCTTAGTTATATAGGTGGTGTTGCTAGTATACGTAGTAATTACACTGATATAATCAGTAAAGATGATTATTGCTGAAATAGGTATTCTGAAGTAAGTGGAGGTGATAAGGTATTTGCGAATTGGAAACCTCACTATAATTTCGGAAATTAATAGAATTAGAATTCAATTCGTGGTTTAGATTGTTGGTAAATTTTTTGTTCAGTCTTTCATTGTAGCTGATATTTTGGGAAAGTTATGTTACTTGTGGACTCAATGAAAAAACTGAACTCGTTGAATTATTTATGGTAATTGTACGTAGATTACAATAATATAATGTATGTATATATGCAGTAATTAACAGTGTTATTATCATTAATTATTAAATTTCTAATTAGTTCTAGAGTTTTCCGTCGACGGATTAATAGTTATTATTAAAATCAGCTTATTTTTTACTTGCAGAATATCACTTGTAGTGGGCAGAGATTACTTTTGATCATAGTTGGTTTAATAAATTACTCTTAACGTACACGAAACATCATAAAACTGATATTTCTATCCTAAAAGATGTTGTTAGTGTTGGTAATACTGATTGCTTGTTTATATTTCTACATTTCAAATTCTTGGTGTTATTGGCAAGTTAGAGGAGTTCCTTACATAAAGCCATCATTTGCCAGATTATTTAGTAACAAGAAAACGCAGACGGAACAAGAGTGTGAGCCTTACAACTTGTTCTCAGATAAAAGGTAAATACATCCTAAACTTTAAGTTAAGCATATAAACGTATTCACTAAGAGACACTCGAAATATGTATGTCACATTCATATCATTTAAAAGGTAATTTTAAGTACTTTTCAACAATTTATGACTCGTCTTCGGAGAAGGTCCGAAGATCCAGTAGAACGTGCAGAGCATGCAGTATTGTGGAATCATCTTCTCTGATCTCCCGGGAACTGTCCCTCTGCTAGTTTAAAAGCATCTATTTTGTGTCTAGAGAAAGTGTTAAACTTATATTTATTTTTTAAACGTTTTAATTTTTAAATGGCTTTTGCTTCATACTAATTGTAATCCTTTAAAGTATTTTTAAAGTTGAAATAGTGGCTGAATTTGAACAACATCAAGTGAGAACCGAGTTCCCAAGATTTTTCTGTCGTATCTAGTGAACTTTTCTAATCCAACTTAGTGGTGGTTATTATATTCGAAGTTTAAAAGCTGTCAAATTTAAACCAATTCAAATTATGTGCTTATTCTGACTGATGACCTTATGACCTTCCGCGCTTTCCAAAATGCAATTGGAGTTTTAAGTAAATTTGATTCTGGATACTATATAACAACTTAAATAGTGTCAATGACTTTCCTTGTTATGGGAAATTTGGGAAAAGCGTTTTATCCTGCTTTAAGTAACAACTAACTAAATTTCTGCCGACAACATGTTAATACGAAAAAAAAACTACGACCTGAAAATAATTTGTCTAACAGTAATAATAGTTTCTGTATTTGAAACATAACCCGCTTGGGGTGTTTAAATATCAATTTACAGTAAGTATAGCAGTTTCTTATTTTGAATTTTGTCGCTACAACATTGATAAACAAAGGTTATTCTAAGAATTAGTAAATTAATAAAAAAATCTATTTTGGAGCCTACAACTACGTTTTGTCAAGTTATTAATATAGTTTTTAGTAGAAGGTTGATTATTAGCAAGTTAACTAAATAATCACAAAATTATTTTAATTTGATAGCACTAGTTATTATATACCATTAGGAACATATTATAATTAATACGCAACGGTTATTTATTTTAATTGAAAGTATAGCAGTTTATCAGTTAATTAAACCCTTACAATTTATTTACCTTGAATTATTTGAAACAACACTGCTGGTATGTGACCTAACATAAATGCTATTTGTGATATCAGGTGACTAATATTTAAAGCTTCAGGGCGGCACTTTTATTTAAACAGATGAGTTTTTTTAATAACAATCCTCATTTTTTGTAACGTATTAAGTAAAATTATACACAAACATTTCAATAAACCCAAATGAAGTAAACGCGAGAGGTTTGTGGCCATCACTATCATCCATACATATCTTGATTCTTCTGTTAATCCATCCAAAGCAGCATCTAAGTAGCAGTAACTGGGATCGGAACTTTGATTTGAGTAGTTGTTACGTAACGTTACGTAAATTTATGACTTATAGGTTTAATTACTTCAGTTCGGATTATTTTAGTAATTATGTAGTTGTTTCTACTATTTATTGGAACTATGTAGTTTCATTACGCATCCTGCATGTCTCTTCAAAGAAGTTATATCTGCACCTACATTACAATTTAAATTACTTTTTATTCTTTATTTCAATGTTTACTTGAATTAAATCGGGGTTGAGCTTCAAAAATTGTCAAAATTTGCTAAATTAGCAATGTTAATTATCCTGCTAATAATTCACAACACTACCTATACAATGCCTGCGTTAACCAAGAGAGTCGCCGAACTGCGACGAAAAGAATGCCCAGTGTAACTTGTTGAATTTTCCAGCTTAAGAAAAGTTGCAATCTTTTTAGGAATCGCTCCAAAGGTGTTAATTCCTACATTTTGGCGGCTACACCTGCCCTTTTGATAATGCAAAAAAAAACCTTAGAGGTGAGTTTGTAGGGCGCAAAGCAACATAACGCCGATACAGGTCGATGGTGTTCACTCCAAAACCTTCATTAGTTATACAGAACCTTCTTTCTTTATATGTTTTAGTATCAGAAATAATAACATTCAGTTTATCACCACAATCCTGTATATCATCAAATTTCAAAGCACACAATTTAGCTTTTCTGCAGGCCCCAGCAATTCCGAAGATCAACGCAACCTATACAAAGACATACGATGTATATAAGAATAGTACAATTATTATTAGTTACCTTCATAAATAAATATTCTCCGTCTTTCGCTTGTTTTAAAAATGTTTCGATTTGTTCTCGTGTCAAAACGTTATATTTTTTAGCACGATAACCAACATTTAATTTTTTTAAATAAGGAATAACAGCACCAAACTTTTCAATATCTGTGTTTTCCTTAGCCTTCAGAGTGGCTTTTAACATCGAATATTCTGGCCATAAGGAAGCAGGTGACAGCTTTTGCGACTGTAAACACAATATCAGTTAGCTTTTAAAAAAAAATTGTGTGCACACTTACCCTCATATCAAGAAAGGCCAAAATGACATCTTCAGTTACTTCCTGGATGCCTTTTCTATTCTTCCATTCTTTAAACAAAACATACACTTTTTCGTACGCACTTTTAGACTTTGTAGGCAACAAATTGGTCCGCAATTCTTTTCCCTTTTCTTGTATATCTTTTGGAACGTTTTCCGACATTTCAACGACGAAAAATTTGTTGTTTCAAAATTTGTTGATATTGTTGCCGTAGTACTCGCGGCAATCTTCGCATTTTGTGTAGGTATTTTGCGAAATGTCAAGATGACAGTTTTCGAATAAAAAAAATTTTAATTTTTGATTTATTAAAATTTGGAGAAGTATTAGTGTTGCAAAAAATCTTGAAGACAACACGAGTTTTATAGGTAAAAGATCTCGGTCTATTAAATTCTCGCTTCCTGCGGTCGCTCGAATTTAAACTACAACCTCGATTTTTAAACTGTCTATAAAACTCTTGTTGTCTTAATAGCTATTTTATTACTCTTGCATCATAATACCTGTTTAAAAAACTAAAAAGCGTGTGAAATCTCAACATTAAAACACTGGAGTGCTTTAAAGTTGCTATAGAAACAATGACGTCATCATTTTTAAAGAAAGTTGTATTTGTAATTTATACATATAATTAGTAAGATATAACAAACAGTATAATTTTTAGTTTAAGTAAATGTTAAATGTATACTCCAGATCCTGTAAGTTCCAATGCACGTCACATCCTACGTCATAACCTCAAATGACGTCATTAAATTAGTATGTTTAGATAAATTTAGCACATGTATATAGGATGTTTTGGCACTTGCATCATTAATTGAAATGGGAAATAGTGCAAAGAAAAATAAGCCATTTTCATTATACAAGTATGAGAGAAAAATGAATAATAAACGCGAAAAAGGATTTTCGTATAATTTACAAAACCTTATTGGGTGTCACTGGAATTAGGATAGGTTAACATTAAATAGGCATTTCCAAGAATTATTTGTCTGTTTTGCTAAAGTACGTACCTTACCATGAACTAACAAAACGCCAGATGTGTTTAATGGGCACCACTCACGGTCTTCCCCGACGACGTCGGCGAAAACGTCGTCGACGACGTCGGGGACAAGGTCGAAATAATGAGGTAATGTTTACATTTACTGTAATTTAATGCATAAACAACTTGTAACTTCCAGCATGACTGTGTATAATAAAATTATGAATATCGTATTTCTATAAGACATCAAAATGAAAGAAAGTAGTTTTGAGCATCATAAAATGCGTACTGAATTTCTTTCTTTAAAGTATTTCGAAATAGCTTATGCAATTAACAAAACTTTTCATAAGCGGAATAATATTGATATCCATCGATAGAATTACAAGTAACCCTTTATTATAAAACGAAAACTCTTTGTTTTTTTTATTAATCTCATTCTTAATTTAGTTTAAAAATGGATATAATTAACGCAGGATTTAGGATTCTGAGTTCTGGTGCGCAAATAAGGATTTCCTATAAAGGACTTTTGATAAAATTTGGTAGTGATAATCGTCGGAAAAATATCATGTTTAAAAATGTAATGGTTTCACCGTCGCTTCCTTTTCCGTGTAGTTTTAAAATTTTATGCTGATTATTAAAACAAAATAAAAAGATTTTTTGAACATAAGTAACTGAACTAAGTAGGTATATAGCATATTGTGAAAATACTTAAAATAACACAACTACATAATTTTATTTAATTTCTAAAAAGACAAATAAGATACAGTATAATAATAAACAAACAATATACAGAAATATACATTTATTCTAAAATATACAAAAATACATTTAAATTCTAACTGTCTTCACCACCATCGCCGTAGCAGCTGCTGTCATCGTTCAAATCGCCGACATGTATTATAAGGGGTTGGGTATCAATATCAAATCGAACTTCCTTCTCCCATTGCTTGTTTATTGTTTGTTCGTCTTAATATATTGTTTTCGATTGGTTTATAGATGCAGTGATATGGTGGAAGAAAGAGTACTCTATGACCATACTGCAAAGTCAGCCTTTTTGCAGCAAAGATTAATATTATGTATTAGATATAATTAACTAAAACATAAACTTAAAGCTACCGTTCCATTATATGAAGCAATTCTGCCTTAAGTAAGATGGTCATCGAATGGTATATTCATCTTCTATAGCCATTCTTGTATCTCTGCTTTTTTATTGTCCTTATTGAGCGGCTTGTTTTCAATACATCGGTTATAACTGGTGTTGTCTAAAGTAATTATTAAAAGCTCTTCTAAATTCTTTAACAGTTGATGCTTAAACCACTTCAAGAAGTTATTTTTGTTCATTTCACCATGACAATCGACATACCTAGCTCATCTTCCAAAGAAGTCTTTGGCGATTATCTCGAAAACTACTGTTCCCCCCTTGCAACTTTACTATGAACACTATTCTTCAGCTCTATGAGACGCATCGAGTGAAATATAGCATGTACGGCTGCGGGTGGCGAACTTGAACTGGAGAACAGTCAAATTATTTATACGAACGTTTCTGATGCATCTCATAAACAACATTACGGATAGCTACTTGGTCAAAATTGTTTATGTTTTTAACAGGATTCATGCGTATTCTTTTCCGTTTAGAACTTCTCACAAGCTGATTGTTTCTTGATGCTTTAGAAATACCACTTATTGTGCAAATGTTGATGTTAAGAGCATTTGCAGCTCTGTAAAGAACCATTTAAATTATAATTGAATTACATGGATACACATATCCATTGTATAACATTCTTAAACGTACCTGCCTCTCTTACTGCAGTGAGTGGTAAGATTGGGGCACCATTATTACGTTCTTCCTCAAAATAATTTACTAAGGATTATATTAGCTACTTTGACTGTCAAAAAAGCGGGGGGTGTCATCCTAACCTCACTTTAATATTCGTGCAAATCGAAGAAATTACGCAAGATAACGAATTATTTAGTTTTGAAAAACGGTTTTTAATAGTTATGCAACATGTAGACACGTGTACAAACTATCTCGCGAAGCACAGTCGCAAAAATATAACCATCGACCTCAACCTTATGACCACAACCAACAAACGCCAAAACACAAATGAAAACAATGAAAATAAAAATCGATTGTAGACAGATATGTAAACGAGCAAACGAGAAACAGCAGGATTACCAAAGTCGAAAGACAAATATGAAAGTCATACGCAGTTAATTCCTTTACAGTTTTTATTTCGACTATATAAATTCAAAATATAATAGATGGGAATAAATAAGATGATTTTACTGGATTGCAGTAAAATTTATATGTGCAAAATAATAACTCAAAAAACCTTTAAAAACAAGCACTCCTATATTTATTTTTGTCAAGTTTACAACAAAAAACCGCCCTTAAAGAATTTGAAAAAATTATTGATGACGTGCATCGGAACTTACAGGGTCTGGAGTATACAATTATTATTATTTATCCAACACCTCTATAAAAATACCATGTTTACTATGGCCATTTTAAATAAGGAAAGTGATTGTTTACTCTTATGTTACATTATAACCTACGTTACCCCTAGCAACGTGGGTTATTTTCAAAAAACTCACTCCTTCAAAGATAACAACCAATCACCAGCTTACGTTACTTAATATTATTAAAATCCAGTCATCGTGCTAGAGTATTACCGTCAAAACTACAGACTAACTATACATTGCAAATTCGATGTTTAAACTTAAATAAAGAGGTGTTGGATAAAATTGTGTATGGCACGCGTGAGTTAAGGATATTATCCACTCAGAAAAATTAACCCTCTCGGGCCTGCCGGCCCTCGAGGGTAAATTTTTCGTTCGTGGATAATATCTTACTTAACTCACTTGTACCATAAATAACTATTATCCAACACCTCTACATAAATAACATGTTTACTATGGTCATTTTAAATAAGGAAAGTAATTGTTTACTCTTATGTTACATTATAACCTACGTTGCCCCTAGCAACGTGGATTATTTTTAAAAAACTCACTCCTTCAAAGATAACAACCAATCACCAGCTTACGTTACTTAATATTATTAAAATCCAGTCATCGTGCTAGAGTATTACCGTCAAAACTACAGACTAACTATACATTGCAAATTCGATGTTTAAACTTAAATAAAGAGGTGTTGGATAAAATTGTGTATGGCACGCGTGAGTTAAGGATATTATCCACTCAGAAAAATTAACCCTCTCGGGCCTGCCGGCCCTCGAGGGTAAATTTTTCGTTCGTGGATAATATCTTACTTAACTCACTTGTACCATAAATAACTATTATCCAACACCTCTACATAAATAACATGTTTACTATGGTCATTTTAAATAAGGAAAGTAATTGTTTACTCTTATGTTACATTATAACCTACGTTGCCCCTAGCAACGTGGATTATTTTTAAAAAACTCACTCCTTCAAAGATAACAACCAATCACCAGCTTACGTTACTTAATATTATTAAAATCCAGTCATCGTGCTAGAGTATTATAGTTATTTATGGTACAAGTGAGTTAAGTAAGATATTATCCACGAACGAAAAATTTACCCTCGAGGGCCGGCAGGCCCGAGAGGGTTAATTTTTCTGAGTGGATAATATCCTTAACTCACGCGTGCCATACAAAATTTTATCCAACACCTCTTTATTTAAGTTTAAACATCGAATTTGCAATGTATAGTTAGTCTGTAGTTTTGACGGTAATACTCTAGCACGATGACTGGATTTTAATAATATTAAGTAACGTAAGCTGGTGATTGGTTGTTATCTTTGAAGGAGTGTTTTTTAAAAATAACCCACGTTGCTAGGGGCAACGTAGGTTATAATGTAACATAAGAGTAAACAATCACTTTCCTTATTTAAAATGACCATAGTAAACATGATATTTATATAGAGGTGTTGGATAAAATTTATTACCGTCAAAACTACAGACTAACTATACACTATTGACACATCGATAGTGGCGCCTCTGTTGGCAATATTTCGCAATATATTATATACAAAATATCATTAATGTCAATGCAGCAGCTTTGAAAAATGAAGGATTTCAACAAAAAAAAAGGTTTTACACGCGGATGTTATGTCGTGGGGTGTAAGCGAAAATAAAGGTGTTCATTTCTATTCGTTTTTTCTTCATTACTTTCTTCAAACTAGCCAGTCTCGGTGGATTAGTGGTTTGCATGTTTGCTTCATAATCCAAAGATCGCAGGTTCGATCCCCGGCTGAGTTGGTAATTTTTCATAGCGGAGAAAAATTTAAAACATGCCTTCTTTTCGGATAGGAAGTAAAACTGTAGGTCCCGTGTCAATGCGATGTTTGGCACGATAAAGATCCCTACTGGGGGTGGAATTCCCCCAAATTCGGCTAAATTCTAGTAGGGTCGGCCAAATGATCATAGCAGTCGGTGCCATGAGGTACGAAGGATGCTCCGCCATCCTGATTCCTTGACCAAAAACAAACAAACAAACTTTCTTCAAACTGACTCATTTTTTACAAAACAGCAAAGTAAACAACAAATGCAAACCAATCTCCATATCAACGACATGACGTCATTGCACAGGCTACTGTACGAAATGATACATATTCAAAATTAAAATGCTCATTTAAAATATGGATTTCAGCTCTATTTCTCGAATTATGATGCAATGTAAGTGCTTTTAAAGCACTTACGCCATTAAAAGCACTCCGCTTCGCGCCGTGCTTTTAAACTTATCGTGCGTGCTTTAAAAGCTTACTTATACACTTGTATCATACTATACTATTATAATGTATCATTTTTGTCTGTCTGACACCATTTTCGATGAAAAAAATTATAAACTTTCAAAAATGGCATATTGTTGTTCTCAATTTTGCTCGAAATTGAAGCACTCTAGGAAAAAACCGCAGTGGACAAAATGTATGTATTCTTTGACGAAGAATGCGATGCCGTTAAAATAAATTACAAAAATATTTATTTTTCTAATTTTTTCAACTTTTTAAATTTTATTTTGAAACTGGTTATGTGTTTACCCTATTTTATAAGTCAAATATAAATTTTTCATATAGTAGCCAGGTGACATTCGTAAGTAGAGGTTTCAAGCTTTAAAATGAGCCTCCGCTGACCTCTAGGTTGCGCCAATTTTTGGCCCTAGCCGGTGAGTTCAGAAAGAATGACCCATATAAATAAATGATTTTGTTAAATTTTTTTAACTCTTAACTATATATTATTCGTAGGTTCTTGTTTCAATTTTCTGCATAATAATCAGAGAGAGTTACAATTACGATCTCGGATCTAGGCAATACACGACTTTTTTAATTTTTATTGAATTATTTACAAGTCTAAGAAAAGCCCAACTGTAAACAGGAATGCATTTTTACTAAAAAACTAATTTAAAAAAGTAACGGAGCTAGTGGGAATCTAAACGTTAGGCCAACAATATATAAAGCTACTACGTTAGCCACGCGGCTACCCTGTCTGTTGCGAGTAACGTGTTTATTCCACGTAAATACGTTGCACCTTGTTTCTGTTAATTTGTTATTTTTTTAAATAAGCCGCATTAGATTAAATGCAGAAACACGTATTTTCTTATTGTACTACTATTGATTTACTTTTATTTAAAAAAAGAATTTTTGAAATCACCGACACATCAGCTGTAAGGTGCAATTGTTAGTATATATTACATTAAAATCGTACTGAAAGTTCCTGCCACCAGTATGAAACCATTGCTTAGCCCTTTAAAGTCACGGAACCATACAATAGTATTGAAAATAAAACTTATGTTTTTGCTACCCAGGAGAATCACTTTAAAGTGATTTTTCCTAAACTACTCCATCTCCATATGTACTTGTAAAATGTTGGAGGCTATTAATCCATTTGCAATTAATGTCATGATTGTTAATAGATGTTTTACTATATAACCTTCAATAATTTGTGCCTTTATGCCCCCTAACTACCCCCCTGTGTTTCTATCATGTGTATCAACAATATTTTGTCATATTTTATTAAAGACATTTTTTATTAAAAAATATATTTAAAGACGGCGCCTCGTTGTTATTTTTCGATCTATCATCATCACATTTAACAGAAAAGTTGCAATGGTTTATAATTTTGGTATACTGGAATGACAAAATAATTAAACATTTCAGCGGTCTTTGTATTATTAAGTACGTATTACAAAAAAAATAGTAATCCATTTTGTGAAACGATCGCAGCATTACTATAGAAAATGATAAAATATTTTCTAAGTTGCAAGAGTAAGAGAGAGCAACCACGCCACCCGATGTGTCAAAGAGAAAAAAGTTCCACGAAAGTAGCAATTACTATCCCGCCACGTTTCCGCTACGTAACTGGACAAGTTCCAGAGATGTTACTGAAACGTATCTGCTACCTAAAAATTGTTCCCATGTTGGTTCCAGGCACATAATAAAACCGTAGCAATTACGTGCTTGTGACTAGTCGCAAAAACTTAATAGTTCCACCGGTAGTTGCTGGTACTTAACGATGACTAAAAATGATGCTTGCGATTGGTTAATTGAATTAAAAACATTGGCCAGCATTATTGGTGTACTACTACTATCTTCTCTAACCTTATTTATCTTTCTCTCGTTAAATGCCATCGATGTAATTTTTTTATTTATTTTTGGGCGAGGAATCGGCATGGCAGAGCATCCTTCATACCTCATGGCACCGATTACTATGATCATTTGGCCGACCCTACTAGAATTTAGCCGAATAAGGGGGAATTCCACCCCATAGGAATTTTTATCGTGCCAAACATCGCATTGACGCACAGTTTTACTTCTTATCCGAAAAGAATGCATGTTTTTTAATTTTTCTCCTCTATGAAAAATTTCCAGCTCGGCCTGGGATCGCTAATTCGCCAAGGCTGGTATGTAGATTATTTATTTATATCAGCTTCATATTATTTAATATTAAATATTAATAAGTGCTATAACTATAATTGTGTTGTCAAGGAGAGCTGGCGTGAGCACTGAAATGCTGTAGTTAGCAATTTTTATACACATCCATATCACATACTTATTTTGATCAGTTTGAATCAAGGTTATTATTGTAAATATTAGGGTGAAAGAGTTAGGAGTTATTCTTATTGCAACCAACGATAATTTTAGGGCTTTATTTAGTCATTTTACTAATACTGAGCTTCAACGAGTAGTTTCATGACTGAAATGAAGATTTTGATATGTTATCTGCTGTTATCTTCGGGTAATTTGTTAAATGTATTAACTCCAACATCCATTCTTCATTAAATTACAAAAGCTCTGACACCTAGAGCGTAAATAAGTTCTTTTGTCTCATTGATACTTTCTTGTTTTTTCTGTTTAATCATTGATTCACCGACCACCGCTCTTTTGTAAATTGTCCTAATTTTAGACTATTATGCTGCAATAAAAAATGACAGAAACAGAAATAGTTACAATTTTTATTGTTGCAAATAAAGATGCTTATTGTAAAGCAGCCTTAACAGAGGAAAACCCATTTGAAAACTATCTATTAAAGAATGTGCGATGTCCGTTGCTCGCTACCCTGGTTTCCACCCGCCATTTCATAATATGTGTTCTAATTACTTATTACACTTTTTGCACTAACTGTAAGTTGAAATATGATTTTTTTCGGAAATATATTATTTACATGTTTAGCAGTAATCTTTGTGGATCATTTAATTTCTCAATAGATTTGCAAAATAAATACTTTTCAAGAACATGGCAATATTCTTTTCTTCTTTTCAGAAATACATGTTCAAGAAAATGTTCGAAATCTTGAAGATTCATCCTTGTAATACGTTTTGATACCCAGCTAGCACCGTGGCTATATAAGGGCTGCAGTGTTACAGCACTGACTAGATTTTAAGAAGTTATTAGCAGTAATCAAAAATAAAAAGTAGTTTCGTTTATGTATTATTTAAGACAGTATTGAAATACCTAATTATATAGTCGAAAGCATTAATAGTTATGATGTTAGGAGGCTGCTGATATCGTAGCACGGCAGTTAAGGGTTGTTCATGTGTGTTTCTTACCGAGACAAAGTTCCTCAAGTGGACCGGGTATTTATCAATGGTAGGTATGAGGTTAAATATTAATATGAATTTTCCTGTCATTTCATTTTAGTAACCTGATCCTTAATTGATTTTCGATTGAAAGATTTTTTTCAGCAATGTTTTATTAAATGTTTGTGTAAGAGTACATTTATTTCGTATCATTCACGTGGTTATCATAATTTCTTACCGGTGTTGAATTTAGAAAAAAAAATTCCTAAGTAAATACACTATACTTGTGTTGTTTCATTACAGCTAGTATAACGTCTCCAAAGAAAATAGTCTAGGCGATATGTTATATTAATGCTCTAATAGTCATTCGCGTGGCATCTTCATTGTGTGATTTGCGTGGATTTATAACAACACGGAATACAACTTGTCCACGTAAATGACAACTCCTATAAACATTCATGTTCTTACATTAAGGGATACAAAGAAAATGTGAAAAAGAGGACGAGAAAAGGAAAATGCGAGAAGAAAAGATGAGAAAAAATTTAAAATGTTCCAGAAAAGGAACAAATGGAAAAGCTTACACATGATGACCGTCATATCAAGTAAAATAAAAAATACTAATTTTTATTTTACTTATCCATTACTAAGCCATTATTAAGCAGTATCGTGTTAGAAAGTGCAGTTTTTTTATTAAATATAATCTTTTCTGTCATTTGTATGTTATTTGGATCATTTACGTGGATTTAAACACTGTAAAGGTCGAAAATGTACAAATTAAGCTCTACTAATCAGCAGTATGTGTTCTATACAATCAATTAATCATACTCTTTCTTAGAAACACAGATTTCAACATTTTTCTTTTCCGAGAATTTTTCGCATCCAAATTGTGGATTTCGGGAGAAACACCCACGTATTATAGTGTTTTGTTTTTATCGTTGTAGCTTCTTGGTATAATTTTGTTTTTTGTCAATAAAATTTAAATTCTATCAGTATAAATAATAAAATACAGAGTGGATATTTTATATTTTTTATTGGTTAGTATTTCATCCGATTAGCACCTTTTTTTATTGTAAAATGGGCGAAAATATGAATAGGTGCTTAACAAAAGAAAGGTTTATTAATTTATTATAATAAAATTATAAAAATGCATAAATTATATATATTACATTTTTATTACTCAACTAAAAATTTTTACTTAGAATTTTGTTTAAATATATTTTATTGTATATACTTTTAATATGATGTACCTATTTGATATAATATGAATACATTCCATAAATATTTAGTGAATGTTTATAGTGAAATAAAACAAAATTAAATTTTAATCATTTTTCTTTGGTTTATTGTCACGAGAAAACCTACAAAAATATTAAAAAGCAAGAAATACTATTAAAAACTTAGAACACATAGTCATATCCTTAAGGTTGCATAGAACCTACAATAAAAAATAATACAGTACAATAAAAGCCACCATCAATTCATTAAATACACCATTTTATTTGATTTTTGCACCACCAAAACGTAAATAAACACCATCCTGTACACTCTATTATGTTTAATATAATTCCAACAGACTAACGTCGACTAGGATTAGAGAACTAACATTGCCACTTATGAGCCTCAAGTTTAAAAATATAATTATATTTTCACAATAAATGTTCAAAAACGTTTTATAAAATGAAACGAAGTTTCTAAAGGATTTTACTCTTCAATACATGTTTTACATATTTTAATTGCAAAGGTAAAAATTGATGACCTATGTAATATTTATATAATCTATAATATATTGCGGTGATATTTGTATATATTTAAATAAATATTATAATATGCCCACCGTTCCAAAATAAAACATAAATTATATACGGTAGATTGAATTAAAATACACCCCAAATATTTTTCTTTATTCCAATCAGCCAGCTCAGGGTTATTCGATAGAACATAAATTGTTTGAATTATGAGACTTTTATTAACTCTTATGCCTGAAAAAGGAGAAAAACTTATGTTGCAAACACTAGGGCTCCTGCAAACTGGACAACCACTGCTAAACTCTAAATTCAAAAAGAAAGAAAACTGGATGCTTGTATTGTATTATCAATTAAACACATAAATAATATAAGAAACACAAGTTTTATTTAATAAACAAAATAAAAATTCAAATGAAAAGGAAATGGCAAGAAATGTTGTTCAAATTAATACAATTAACAATTAGGAAATAAATTCCCAAGCTTGCTCAAATGGGATTAAAAGTTGTAATAGCCTGACATAGGGCTATTACGGTCATTCACTTGAACAAACCAACACAAATCAAAATTGTTTACAAATAAAAATGTTTATCTTAAGGAAGAATAAATTGAAATAAAAGAAATAGAATTGTTTTATTTTTGAAAGAACATAAGTTCTTAAAAGAACCTTTAAGATTAAAAGAAAATAAATTTAAAATTATTCAGGAAAAACTTTATAAACTTTATATTGTCAATCAAATTTAAAAACCCTTTTTTATGACGACCAACCTGGTATATCACAAAAATAGTTTCCTTTTAAATATTGTCTTCAATTGGTATTACTGCAATAGTATTTGTCAGCTGATTTCCTATTTGTAAAACGTCAATACGTTAAATCGATAATGGAAATAAATTCTCCCGAATTTATTTAAATAATCTTGTTCACTTCAAATAATTGTGGAACAACAATAAAAACTTCTTTATATTTTTTAAAATATTGTGGTAAACACTTCAATTTAATTCAAACTTTGTTTATACATGACATTTACGTCAATCATATGGTTAAAACACCTAACCTCACTTTAAATTACAGATATTTTATCCGGAGTCGGACATAGCTTCGCCGTGAACGTTTTGTCGACTACCTTTGTTAAATTTGGCTCCAACTTATATAGATTTTGTTGAAAGAAAAGCCTGCACTGACATTTTTCCAAAACAGAATCGAAACACGTAAAGTTTATGACGTCACTGACCCGCACAGCTGTTCTTAATTATCACAAATCTTAATTCTATGAACACAGGATTGTAGTACTTAAAACAAGGATTAAAACAATATAACAAACGTGTATCCTAAAATGCATCGCAACAAAGATACAAGACGAAAACGATTGACAATGTACAATTCTCGTTATAGCTTAATTACATTCAAAGATTCAACATTCAAGGGCATTCAAAGATTAAAGAATTGAAGGTAAAATCTGATCCTTTGAATTTTGAAGGATTATTAAATCGGTTAATTCTTCTGCTCATATTCAGTGAACTTAGGTGTATTTTGTGAAAGCTCTACGTGAAGAGGTTATAAAAACAAAATTTTAATAATCTCCAATTTTAATAAAAACTTAAATAAACGTCATTTCTCTTTCGTAAAAACAAAGCAAGCGGTGATTCTAACTCGGTCCAGTATTAAATAAATCGACTAAGGTCTAAAAGACGTTAATAACTTAACTACCGGAAATGATTGTGAAGCTTAAAGATTTATTTAATGAAGAAAGATAATGAGTTCGTATATCAACGTTAGTTCAGCTTTATATTAACCGTTCTTTGTCCTTCAGTTGCAGCTTTCAAGCGTAAAAGTATTTTTAGTGATGTTCAAAAGAGATAATTAACTGTACAAATGTTTAGTGTTACGTCAGGTTGATCCGGATAACTAATGTGTTGTAAGTTATTTCGTTAAATGATTATTATCAAACCTTCGAAAGACAGACAAATTTTACTTTTTTATAATTTGACACGTTTAATCTAAGATGACTGAGCTTTATTACATAAGTGCAAGTTTTCTTTTTAAATTTTTGATTAGCTACAAATTGGCGCCCAACGTGGGGCCGAGAAAGTTAATTCAAAGGCAAAATAAGGCAAATAAAAACAGGAATAATATTGAATGGTCAAAAGAAATTTTATTTTAATTTTAATGTTGTTTTTAAGTTATTGTGCTTCTCTTGATGAACTGTTTTTTTATAATGATACAATTATTATACGATGAATTCTGAACTATTGGTCGATTACGGGATGTGTTCCAAATCTTGCAGAATTTTGTTTTAATATTAGTTTACTATTGGAAAGTTTCTTATTACATTGTACCTAAAATCCGATGAGTTAAACTTTCAAACAACCAAATATTAATTTTACTCCATCTTCGTGGGAGTGGAGATCGTGTCTACTAAGTCATACCCCTTTGCGTCCCACAACCCCACAAGTTCCCTTGTGATAATCGCCTTACCTTCTTATAAAAATATTTAGAGCTTCAGTCATTTGTTTATTAGATAGTGGTGTTTCGAATAAGCCATAGGAGTTTCAGGTCTTGAATTGCGAGAAAATAAAATTCAGTTCAAACCAAGCATTTGTCCGTTCAAGTTACTATTGCCGATGGAGTTTCCCAGCATTGCGAAGGCGAGATTAACCGGTCATTTATCCTTGATAATAGTTATCAGACGTAAAATCAAACTAGAAGTAGTACTTCCTCTCGCAACTCCAGCTATTATTCTCGGTATGGATTTTGGCCATGTGCTTCAGCGTTTGTTTTGGATCCATTCAATATTTCTTCTATGGAACTTTCCAAAATTACTGACAAGGCTTCACTCACCCCGAAGCAAAATTAAGCGTCAGAAAAAAATATTTTGTCGTTTCAGAAACTAGGAACAATCACCTGTTATACAAATACATCTTCATAAGAAGGTCGATGACATTTTCGAATTTAAGAATCATTCTAGAGTCGAGCAGTCCTTGGAATAGCCCAGAGTTGTTAGTTATTAGAAAGAAGTCGAATGACGAGCCATTGTTGAGATGGGCGAAAATGAAATACTTAGTGTGACGAAAAAGGAGTACTTACCTTATTATAATATTGTTAATTAAAATTAGATTTTAATTATTAGAATTTAAAATTAATTCGTGATTTGGATTGTTGGTATTTTCTTTTCGTTCAGTCGCCACTGGTGGCTGATATTTTGAGAAATTACTTGTGTGGACTGAATGAAAAACTTGAACTCGTTGAATTGCTTATGGTAATTGCCTTTAGATTATAATAATATAATGTATGTATTATTAATGTATACGTACGCAGGAATAAATTAACAGTGTATTATCAAATTTCTAATTAGTTCTAGAATTTTCCTACAACTAATTTATATTAAGTACACACACTATAATTAGCTCATTTGTTACTTCTAGAATATTACTTGTAGTTGGCAGAGTATACTTTTGAACATAGTTGGTCTAAGAATTACTACTATTAACGTATATAAAAAATCATAAAACTGATATTTCTATCCTAAAAGATGTTGTTAATAGTGTTGGCAATACTGATTGCCGGTTTATATTTCTACGTTTCAAATTCTTGGAGTTATTGGCAAGTTAGAGGAGTTCCTTACATAAAGCTATCATTTGGCAGACTATTTATTAACAAGAAAACGCAGACGGAACAAGAGTGTGAGCTGTACAACTCGTTCTCAGATAAAAGGTAAATATATTCTAAACATTAAAAGTGTACTTACATATAAATATAAGAGGCAATCAAAATATGTATGTCACATTCACATTTAAATATGTCATTTAAAAGGTAAATTTACGTATTTTCCAACGGTACATGACTCATCGACAGACTATCAAAAGGTCGATAGTAAAGTAGAAAGTGCACAGCATCCAGTATTGTGGGAGCATCTTCTCTGATCTCCCGCTACCTGTTCCTGCGCTAGCTCAAGAGCTTACTAGTTGTGTGTAGAGAAAGTGTTAAGATCATATTTATTTTTATGTTTCACTTCAATATTATGTGCTGTTTACATCTATGATACGAACTATATAAACAAGTCTATAACAACCAGCGCATTATACGCGGGCATTATCGTTTATTACGTCCGCGAATCGTTAACTTTGGGAACGGAGCAGGCATTACGTTCAATAGCAATTTGGATCATTAAGCCAGAAACAAGATGTTTGCGTACGAGTGTGTTACAACTGACAACAAACAGCGAGTATATGCAACGTGGTTTCTGGGCGCGTGATCCACGAATTCTTTTGTGCCGACTTCTGCAGAAACTTAGCGTTTTGCATACTTTCAATATTATTAGAAAGAAACAAAACTAAGTCATATTAGTTGATTCATGAGTCACTAGCCCGTCCTCAACACGTAGCTTTGTTTTCATAACCTACTTTGTATTATAATAATAAAAACAGACAAGTGCTACTTCTAAAATAATATTGTATTAAATTTATAATTTTATTGTAATTTTTCTCATTACACCGGCGTTTATTGATTGTAATCTTAAATTAAAGGACATGGTGTAATATTAAAAGCGACAACAGCGTTGGCAATGTTTTTGAACAATAAATAACAGGTATTTCACGGATGAATAGTAATAATTAGTATTTGTTCCATATAGGAAATAATATTTGAAAGCCTTTATTAAACGTTTTTTACTTATTTATGTTTGTTGGTTTAATAAATTGTTTGTAGGTATGTTTAGGACGTTTACGATAAATATTTATGCGAGATTTGATTAAGTATTTGGTATTTATATATACCTGCCGTTCCCGATAACATACAGCCCCTAAAGGATCTTTTTATTTAACAGTTGTTAGATCAGTGGTGCCATATTTATATAAATATATGCTCTTAAGAAATACTCTAGTAATTTAAAAATTTCATGGCCATCAATTCCTTCTGAGCTAGTTATTACCTCGTGAAAACAGTCTACGTCTTACTTTTGTAATTCCGCAAGAATTGAAAACAACTTTAATTACCCTTTTTTGTTTCAAGCGGGCATTACAGAAAGATTTCACCATAGAAGTTTTTCCCCGTTGTGTTGAACTTAAAGGTTTCCATAGAAAATTTATGAGGATTTCACCTATTTTTTACTTTGAGATTTCTGAATCTAGATACTACACTCACTAAAAGTGTGCGGTTTTATTTAGGAATCGTCTGCCACGTAATCCCAACAATTCTCAAAGTAAGCGAAACATTCTGGAAGGCATTTCCGGCGAAATGGGGGATGGGGAGTGACCAAAAAGCTTGCTGGGATTGTGGATAAAACGATCCATGGAAAAACCGCAAACTTCTATTGACTGCAGGACAAATAACCTCAAAGTAAAAAATGGAGCAAATTTCCATCATACATTTCCAACAAAAGGCTGTAAGTCCAAAAGTAACAGAAAAAATATTTGGTTTATGGACTCCCAAAGTGAAATTATTTTTCTAGGTACACAATGGAAACTTTTAAGTACTAAAAACTACCTTTTAAATGATATAGACTATGACATACTTTAAGTGTCTTTTAGTGGATACGTTTACAGGTTAGTAATATTGTAATATATTTTATACACTGTTAACTTATAGATACTATGGTATCTACCAAGTACTGAGACCAGCTTTAGTAATCCGTGATCTTGAACTAATTAAAGACATTGCAGTAAGAAACTTTGATAAGTTTGGAAATCATAAACAAGCTGTACCGATATCTGCTGACCCAGTCTGGAATGGACACACTTTTAGTTTGAGAAGTAAAAATGCTCATATTCCAAATTATTTCTTTTTATATTTCACATTGGTTTTAGTTGAAGATGGTTGGTATGGCGTAAGGACTTCAATTAGCCCAGCCTTTACCAGCAGTAAATTAAAAGGGATGTTTGAGTTAATTCAGAAATGTGTGGAGGAATGTATAAAACATTATCAGAAACAAAGAGGGACTGTTATCGTAAACGCTAAAGATCTATTTTCTAAATTTACAGTAAATGTAATTGGTGCTACTACGTTTGGTGTGAATTGTAATTCGTATGAAGAACCCGAGAGCGAGTTTTATGTGATGGGGAAGAAATCGGTTGACTTTTCTGGATTACAAGCTCTTAAGTTTTTGGGTTACGCTATAATTCCTCATTTAATGCAGGTAAGATTTTATAAAGTAGGTTAATTGTAACATCAGGCATTTGGCCCGTCCCCCTTGATCGGTGATGTACTCCAAGAATAGCATAGCTATAGAATACCTCGTCCTAGTCTTAGAGTCATTCTCGCATTCTACTCGCGATCCGGTAGTGTTGCCCCACATTTGTGGTTTAGCCTTAGCTTGTTCTGAGAATTAAGCTTCACTCAACTGTTGCAATAGTTTCCAGAATTACTTCAAATTATTTAATTATTACTTATTTATTAAGTTGGAAATAGGATGGGGCATTGCTCTGGCAATGTCCTAGATAAGGCTCCCCTTGAAGTAATCGAAATAGGGTCCATATCTCCTTATTTATACACATTTAAAAAAATATTTACCTGAAGCTTTATCCCTATAAAAGAATTCCTCAGAATCTCCGAACTTCTTTTTGGAGCGTAGAGGTAAGTCGTTTATTCCCGGTTGTGTTCGGCGTTTTGGTAACCCTACTCAAGTCTGAGAATACAGAAAAAGATTTACATTAGAAGTACTATTTGAAATAATAATTAATAACTAATTCCCGTTTAATATACATGTACCAGGAGAGATCAATAAAAAATATTTGATTATGTACTCATATTCTAAACAAATTCGACCTAATTTAGTGATTCTACTTTAGTTGTTCAATGTTCGTATATTCAACAAAAGATTCGTAAAATTCATGAGTGGTCTTATAAATGAATCCTTGAGGTTACGCAGAGAAAACAAACTTATTCGCACTGATGTGATACACTTACTGATGAAAGCTCAGAAAGGCCAACTTAATCACGACAGCAAAAGTAATAGTATTGATTCTGGATTCTCTGCTGTTGATGAATCGGATGTGATCAAAAACCAAACGAAAACGGCCAATATAAGTGACCATGATATAATGGCTATAGCTTTAGGATTTTTTGTTGCTGGCTATGAAACTAGTTCTAACATTATGTGTTTCATTGCTTATGAACTAGCTTTAAATCCTGGTATTCAAGATAAACTTTTCAAAGAAATTGAATCGGCTCCAAGAGATGATAATGGAAGATTAACATATGAAGCTTTATTAGAAATGAAATATTTGGATATGGTAATTTCAGGTAACAATTGTCATAGAAATTGTGTGGTAGTTGCTTATATGGTTTTCATTCCTTAGAAACATTGCGCAAGTGGCCAGTTGCTTGGAATCTTGAGAGGGAGTGTAGGGCACCTTTTGTTTTAGAACCAACAAATGCAGGGGAAAAATCAATATTGATTGAAAAAGGAATGCTAGTACTCTTTCCGGTATTAGCTATACACAGGAATCCGCAATATTATCCAAATCCGGAGAAGTTTGATCCAGAAAGATTCAACGAAAAGAACAAACGTAATATAAAGCCCTTTACCTACATGCCTTTTGGTGTGGGTCCTAGAAATTGTGTGGGTATGTTAGAGTACTACATTGTGCTAGTCGTGTTTTAATGTACTTTTTGTTTGCAGGATCTAGATTTGCACTTTTGGAAACTAAGCTTATTATCGAACAGATTGTAAGAAATTTCGAAATTGTACCAGTAGAAAAGACTCCAATATCTATCAATCTTGTGCAAAAAGGGTTTTCTTTGTATCCAGCAGAAGGATTATCGTTTGGGTTGAAGCTAAGAACGAATACCATTTAAAACGGGCACACTGTGCAGTATACTTACACACAGAACAGTAGTTCAGTATTTGTAGATTATTTTTATAAAAATGTTTAAACTAAACTAGAAAAAGTTCAGCTTCATATGCAGAATAAAGCATCCAATTTTTAAAATTGATTTCTATTATATCTGTAGTTCTTACCTTCTCCCCTGAAAGAATTTCTGATATTCTATAATCCACCATCCCTATGTTTTTGTTAGCTAATTTGAAAGAAGACTAGAAATGACATAGTTCTTCAGATTTAAAACTATAAATTTATTCAGTTCGTTCAAGACTCGACTCAAAGAAAGTCAGTTAAGTCGAACTGCTTGGCTGAAACAGAATGATTCTATGTGAGTACAGCTAGAACCAATACCGAATGAGGTTTACAGCAAAAAAAACCAAACCAAAGTGATTTATGACCGGTGACGATGGTGAGTTTTTTTCCTTAAGGCATTATTCAAACAGTCCCGAACCATCTGCTGGGGGTACGGGGAACAACGCTATGAGAACCTCTCGAACAAGGCCCCCACTACACATTCCTTTTGAGAGGGATAGATTGGAAGAAATTTTGATATTTCCCAGGACGCAAGCAGCAGTACCCCTGCACGCTGTATAAAGTATATGTGCAGCTTAACTTGCTGGCAGGTTTTACACAGAACGATATTATGTGTATACTATAGGGTGTCCTGTTTAACAGTCTACACTCAATCATCGGACTGGCTTCTGGCTACAGCAATGAAATTAAAAGAACTTTGAATAATTCGACCTCTAGTTTACGAAATCAGTGTTAGAACCCATCTTGGAACTTTTGCTGGTACCCGATATGACGTCTCGGCATTTTTTTAAATGGAACTAATAGATTTTAAATATGAAGATCGATAGCAAATGTGATTCTGAATACAAAAGTATTAAGGTAATATAGGTCTAAAATGCATAATAACGGAGCTAGAGCCACTTAACGCGTTCTGTCCTGTTTAACAGTCTACACTCAATCATTCGGACTGGCTTCTGGCTAAAGCAATGAAATTAAAAGAACTTTGCATAATTCGACCTCTAGTTTACGAAATCAGTGTTAGAACCCATCTTGGAACTTTTGCTGGTACCAGATATGACGTCATCGAGATTTTTTTAAATGTTACCATTAGGATTTTTGTTTAATGACCGTGTTTATATATTTGTAAAAATTAGTGGGAATCGGTCCCATTAATAAAAAGACGATAATTTTTAACATTTCGGTATATTTCCTTTAATGTATACCATCTTCAGAATCTAAAAATACAAGAAAAACAATAACAAATGTATAAATCAGTGGCGTGCGATGAGAATTTAGGCTAGGGAAGCAACCACGATTTAAATTTTAATACACCTAGGTACAATAAAAAACAGTGTTATAATTATTAAGCTTAAAAGTATTTTAAAGAACTTTTACACATCAGTAGTATTCTTTTACACTATAATGATTAATCGGATTGGTAGTTTTTTAGCACATCTCGTTCTTTTGAATACTGATTAACCCCCACCTAGTAAGATATTTTTAGCATGATTGGTAATCCCCTTACCCCTTTGAATCGTAGAAATTCTGATTGACATGATTGAAGTATAAAAAGTGCTGTGACGAAACTTATAACTATTGCCAACGTTCTCTTGTGACAAAGCATTTTCAAATTTTTATGATTGTTTAGATTTAATCACAATGTGCAGAAGAATACGTCTTTTATACTTATGGAATTTGTTGACTATTATTCTTTATTTAAAAAAAACTACTGCTATTTATTTATAATGCAACTCGATTTTCCGGTCTTTTTTAGCAAAATACCTGGTGCAAGTTTTAATCTTTGTTGTTAAATTTAAAAGTTCTGGTGTTGGTCTGCCTTTCTCAATAATTCCCTCCGAAACTGTATGAAGGAAATTTTTTATCAAATAATAATAATTACCGTATTTACTCGAAAATAAGACCCCCTTTTTTTCTTAGATTTTTGCTCTAAAATGTGGGAGAGTCTTATAATCGAGTATAAAAAGATATTCAATAAAATGTGAAAACAATGAGTGTAACTGAGTAATGTTTACAGTATTTATAACAAAAATTGCATTACAATACAATAACATCTAAAATAGCGTTCTGTTGTTTAATAATATAACATCTCGCCCGGTTGTCTGCATTTTAGCCGATATTGATGCACGTAAACCTATGCCACCATTGTGAAACCCGCGATAAGCAAAGTTTATTGACTGCAACAACTACAGTAATTATGAAATCATATACAATTATTGTTAGCTTAGCACCTAGTCAGAATCGCCGTTGTCGTTATCACCCTCTGTAAGATCGTTATTAACCTTTATAATATATTTTTTTATAACAATGGTTTTACAAATTATTAAGCTTGACAACTGACAGGGTCGATTAGTGAAAAAAACTCAGTGATGGCAAAAACATTTCTAAGAAATTCATTTCAGCCTTTCATAGTACCGACGGAAGAATTGTAATCTCTTAAGCACCTTCATGAAATAAATAAAGATTATTAAAAGTTTCACAGTTTTTTTTTCTTAAGCACCTCCCTAATTGTTAACAATAGTAGCACCTTAATCTTTCCAGTAAGTGTGCAAAATCTTATTATCTATTGCAGTGACATCTGACCATTTTTGAATGAACTGCCTACAATTTTAGAAGTTTTCCTGGAATTCAGGTAAACTGCTTCCACAAAGGCATTGTTTCCGCGAGGAGATAAAGGGTAGATTTTTTTCCATGAACATAACTAACGGAATTTGTTAACAAAATAAAACTGAAAAATGTTCAATATCTTATATTACATACTTATATTTTTAGGGGTCCAATATTCGCATACAAAAGCTTTTTTTAAAAATTCGCCCCAAAATATAGGGGGGTCTTATTTTCGAGTAAATACGGTAGGTATAGGATTTGTATGCACTTAAAAATGCTGAAATATGCATGCACTTATGTACTATAAAAACGTGAAGTATGCACTTAAATATGCACTTAAAAACCATGAAATATGCGTTTATTAGAAATTTTTAATAAATATATGCACTTTCATTATTAAAAAAACACCTGTTTAGCGTTATTTACATTTTATTTACAGAAATTATTTTAATTAGACATCCTATGCAATAATTGAATTAATTATATTTTCTAAACATACATTCTAAACGTACATTTTTAAATTTTCAAAAGTAAACATATGCCTATTATCCTTAAATATTGTTTTATATTTTGAGAAACTCCGTTCCACATCGCTAGACGTAATTGGGGCATACTTAAAATTGTTTAATTCTACAAGCGAATAATGTTTTAGCTCGTCTAAAATGTCTTGTCCAGATAATGCATCGTTTATGCTTTTAATTAAGTGAAAACCAGGATTCTTGTCTATAACGGATTTAAATTTTTGTTTTATAGTCAAACCCTTTCGTCCTTTTACTTTATTCAAAGAAACACCTAACAATTTTACATGCTCAAGAGATTCATCTAATGAATTTCCCTGACTTTCTAATTTCTGAATTACTTTAGCTAAACGCACAAAATTTGTCAAAACAAACAATAATTCTGCCCTCACCTCCTTAGTATTAAAAGCATCCTGTGCGCTTTGTATGCATAGTGCATCTTGTTTATTAAGTTTATTTACAAATGCTTTAATAATATCAAAATAAGTTGCATAATATTCTGCTGCAGAAAGCCAAGTACCCCACCTTGTTATTACAGGCTCAGGTAGGAGAGGCACTTCTTGAGCAGTTTCCCTAAATATTTGCATGCGATATGGAGCTTTACCAGCAATTTCTTTACATCTGAGATTATAGAGTTTACGTTAGGATATATTTCACGCACTTTTTTCAGCAACTATATGCATTGCATGCATGCTACGGTGCCGCGTCGGTGACGAACAGGAGTACTTTGTTGTACTGTATGCCGTCCGGCCACAAAATAGCCATCGAATGAATAAACAATTTTGCCACAGAACAATGATTGGTGCTCTTGAAAACGTCCATTGCTAATAGATAGTATTTGGGATTGTTCTCCGAATTTAAAACTCCAATTATAACGTTAGCCACGTATCTGAAAATTTGATTTGATTTTTATTTTATCGAACTACATAATTAGTCGGTTACAAACAATTAGCGCAAAACAGTTATTTAAAAAAAATTATATTTTAATCAAGCAAAAATATTGTTGTGATTAAATATGTAACTAACAAAATAGAAAATAAAACATCCGTAAATTGCTTTGCTGGCTTTAATTAGTTAAATTTTACTAACAAAACGAAGGAAATAAAGTTTCTACGCACCTTCCAGTATAGTGTCAGTAGATTCGTCAATGGAAACCCATATGCAGTTATTCGCTACATGTTTTCTAATTGATTTTATGGTCTCTTCGTATAAACGTGGTAAATAATTTTTATTGAGTGTAGACTCGTCGGGTATTGGCATTTTTGAAATTTCTTCCAGAAAATTACGAAATGCTGAGTGATTAATTATACTTAACGGGATATCTGCAGCCACTAATGCACTACATAGTTTTTTATTAAATTCGATCGATTTGCTGGACTCACCGCGCGAATTATTAAGGTACCCCGGTAACAATGTTTGTTTTTTTGATTTCAGGGCAACACACTTTTGATGTCGAACCGTGTTCAGATGTTGTGTAACTTGTAAGCGTTTCGTTGCAGTCACTTTATCGTCGCACACTGTACAATACAACACCTTATCGTCAGTTGTAAGAACACTGAATTCCTTAACATAACTTCGAAGTGTAACAGACACAGACCGTTTTTCTTTAGCCATCTTTGCACTCTAAAATTTCAAACTGAAATGCAGTTTCCAATTTCTGAACTGTCTTAATTGAAAGATTACAAGATTAGTAAACAAAATTACAGGCAAATTTTTCTATAAACAGGAAGTTGTCAAAGGATCTTTGGAATTTCCTAATACCTATTTATCACAATACCGCAGGATGTAAGTATTTAAATTTTAATTGAAACTTTTTCTTAGAAAATATTAACAAGTACACAGATGGTTAAGGCAGTAAAATATTTTAAAGCCTAGTATTTAACAATAAGCTTAAATTATGGGTTTCCCCTAGACTCAACTAAGCCGCCCTTGGTTGGTTGTCTAAAATGCTAAAATTATTTAAGAAATATTAGAAATTTCATAATTAAAGCATGTAAAATGCTCAAAAAGTGGTAAAATATGCACACTCGTTCAAAAATGCTAAAATATGCATGCATTTATAAAAAACACCTAAATATGCATTTAAATGCACTTTCAAATTGACATATGTGATTCATATGTGGCTTAAACATGGAGAAATATAACTCTGCATATGTTTGCTATAAGTAGAAAAAACATGCAAATGCATAGAAATCCTATACCTAATAATAATACTTTACAAATTAAAAAACAAAATCGTTGCGATTCGGATGTATAGGACGTACTCGAACCTTCCACCGAAGCAGCTGAATTTGCAGTCATGACGAAAACGCAAGTTTAAATGTTGCATACAGAACAAACTAAATAGAATTATTTGTCTTTAAAAAAATCCCAACTTATATAAATTGAAATAATAAAATGTTCCAAAATACAGTCTCATTCGCAAATTTACATTGCTTAAGTAACATTTAACAAACACGAAAAATCGAACAAATAACGAAATTATAATAAACATCTGATCACGGAGTACGCTAATAAAAATAACTCGACCTTATACGATGTTAACTATAGCCCACAACGCACCCGCGACTCGCCCGCTACCGAAAGTAAGAAGTGCAAGAAGCAACGAAATCCGTGCTTATATATGCAGTGTAACTAACACATTTGAATCGGTATTACCTTTCCGCGCAAGTTTAATGAGCCTAATTTAAAATAGTATTCTAAATAATTATACATTTTGCTGTACGGAATTGATATTGAACTTTAAGTTGATTAAACATTACAAATTTAAATAAACTATAACCATAATTTTATAAAACTATTTTTGTTAGCAATGTTTTTTAATTCTAATAAATTCTTAAGGGAAGCATTGCTTCCCTTGCTTCCATGGTCCGCACGCCACTGGTATAAATAAAAGCAATTAACTTACACATTAACAATTATTATACATCTCAATGTGTTTGGATGAAAGTCAAATAATTTATGAAAGTGAGAAGTAAACATTTTTAAAAGGTTAAAACAGGGATAAGATAACAAACACAACATATTTGTAAATAATATTAAATTATGAATATATACAGTAATGTGAAAAATTGGTTAGATGCAGAAATTTAGTTAAGTAAATTGTTATAAATGTTACTTAGAATGTTTATATCTGAACGGAAATTAATTGAATTGGGTTCTTTTTTAATATGTATCAGTTCTATTATTGATCTTTTATTATATTGATTTTCTGTAGTAAGTATCTGAACATTTTTAAAATTAAATTGATGATGATTTTCAAGAGCGTGTTTAGATAAAGCAGTACAGTCTTTATTATTTTTTATAGTATTGTAACGAATAGTAAACCCACATATGACGTCATCAAACATTCTAGATATATGAGTCATCAACTGTATGACTCATCAATCAACACGTGCAAGTATGACTCATCGACACGCCTCATTGACGTCACCGACAGCTGCGTGTATGACTCATCATCACGCCATCGAATATTCTAGATGTATTAATCATCGTATAGATATAAATTGAGTCGCGAGTAGAAGGGAGTTAGTTAATGCTTAACCGGCGTCGTGTTGAAATGTACTCTGAATAAATAAATTCTTAATAATTAGTTAATACATAAATAGTTTTTATATAAATAAGTTCTCAAATAAATTTGTAATTACCTAGCATTTTTAAATGCTTTAGTTTGTTAAATAGTTTATAGTTATAGTGTTTTTAATTAAGTGCATTGTAAATAATCTTCTCTTTATTAATAGACGAATTTAAACAGCATTTTGATTATTATTTTAAAAAGAACGTTACAGTGTTGTCAGGTGTGGAGTTTTAAAATAAATAAAATCGCGTAATAATAATAAAGTGCTGTGAGAATAAATTTTTTGTGTTAAACATAATTTCAACGAACAATTAAAATGGTGATGAAATTGTTAAAAGATCTCTTAGTGATAGATTTAAAACGGGAATTGGACGAGAGAGACTTAGATAGTAATGGAGAGAAAGAAGTTTTGATAAATCGGCTAAGAGAATGGCTTTTAGAACAGAAGGAAGATCCTGAAAATTACCGCTTCCAAATACCTGGACCCGCAATTGACACTAATGTGTTGTTAAGTAAAATGGAAGAGATTTCTAGAAAGTCCGAAGATAATTCTAGGAAGCTAATGGAAAATACTAAAGCACTGGAAGAAAAAGTTTTAGAAAATTCTAGACAGTCCGAAGAAAATTCTAAAATACTTAAAGAAGAATTACTTAAAAATACTAAAGCACTGGAAGAAAAAGTTTTTGAAAATTCTAGACAGTCCGAAGAAAATTCTAAAATGCTTAAAGAAGAATTACTTAAAAATACTAAAACACTAGAAGAAAAAGTTTTTGAAAATACTAGAATGCTTAAAGAAGAACTAATGGAAAAGTCTGAAGAAAATTCTAGAATGCTTAAAGAAGATTTACTAGAAAACACAAGATTGCTTAAGGAAGAATTACTAGAAAAGTCCGAAGAAAGTTCTAGAAGGCTTAAAGAAGAATTGCTGGACAATGTCAAAGTGTTAGAAGATAAGGTTTTCGAAGAATTGTTGGAAAATTCCAGCGCGTTAGGACTATTAGAAATTAAATTGGAAGGTAGATTGGCGGAACATGATAGGGTAATAAAGATGGTAGAAGAGAAAATAGCCCAAATGCAATTACCACCAACAACTAAGAAAGACGATATGACCGAAATCCTGGAAGATAGAATGAGGCAACTACGGTTTTCCTCAACTTCCTCAACCTGAGTGGCCGTTTAATGAAGTAAAGAAGCAATTTAAAGAAGAAAAGGTTCCTGCCGTAGGGATAAAAGTAAAACCACCCACGTTCGATGGAAAGATCCTTGGTCCACCTACTACAAACAATTTGAGGCGGCCGCTGGGGCCAACGGAGGGACAGGCAAGGAAAAGGCCGTTTCTTTAACTGTGGCTTTGCGTGGAGACGCGTTGAACGTCCTGCAAACAATCCCAGCAGGACAAGAAAATGATTACCAATTGTTAGTGTCTAGATTGGAGATGAGATATGGAGACGCGCATCTTCAACAAGTGTATCACGCGCAAGTGAAGAATCGTATCCAGAAGAATGGAGAAAGCGTGCAGGAGTTTGAAGCCGATGTTGCGCGGCTTGTCCGATTGGCATACCCTAGGGCACCCAATTCATTTCTGGGACAACTCGCTGTACAGACCTTCATTGATGGGCTAAGAGACGGGGAAACACAACAATCATTGAGGCTGACACGACCAAGAACAACTGATGATGCGCTTGCTCACGCCTTAGAATTTGAAGCTGCAAAACAAGCGTCCCGAGGTCACGGGCGTGTTCGGGCCGTTGTGGAAGAAGAAGAAGGTTCTAAAGATCATCTAGAGGAGTTAGTAATGAGAGTTCTTCGGAAGGAAGAAAGCCGTAAAAAGAATCATCAAGAAGTTCGAGGGCCAAGGGCACATACAACGTCGTTGCCCTAAACCAAAACAAGTTCAGCAGTCGGAAAACTAAAGGGGGTCGATGAGAGGGGGCGAACGTTGACCTTGAGTGGAGATGCCCCGGAGATTACCATCCATGCCGTAACATCAAAGAATAGTAACGGCAGTTTGTTTGTAGATGGGAAGATTTCTAACCGAACTGTTCCACTACTTATTGATACGGGGGCGACAAAATCCATCGTACGCCCTGATGTTCTACGAACAAGTATGAAGCTGTTACAGACAACGACTCAACTTCGTACAGCAACAGGTGAAGTGATACCAACACGCGGAGTGGTGAAGATGAAGATTGGCATTGGAAGTGAAGAACGTGATCATGAGGTGCTGGTAGCCGATATCACTGATGAATTCATCTTGGGAATGGATCTCCTGAGAAAATTTGGTTTTACGTTGGATTTGAAGGAGGGTGTTTTGAAGGTCGGTAACGAAGAACTTCCGTTGCACCCACGAGAAGATCCTGTTGTAAGGGTTTTGCTGATAGAAGATGTGATATTGCCGGGTCAAAGCGAGATGGTTGTCGAGGCAGGTTTGGATGGAGATCTTCGGGTAGGATGTGTGCGAATGATGGAGCCTGTTTGTGATAAGAAGATCCATAGTGGCATACTGGTGGGAAAAGCGCTGATCAAGGTTGGAAAGATAGTACCGGTGAGAATTATGAACGTTAATGTGGATCCGGTGACATTGAAGAAGAGTACCCTTGTGGAACAGTGTGTGCCAGTATTCCGAGTAGCCAGGTGTATGGCTGATGTTCCAAAACCAGTGCCCAAAGACCATGGTGAAAAATTAGTGGGTATGGTTGTTAGTTCGTGCGAAGACCTTAATGGAACGGAAGTGAAAGAGGTACAGGGTTTGGTTCACCGATACCAAGATATCTTCGCTCTTGACGATAGCCAGAAGGGACGAACAGATATAGTAAAACATAAAATCAATACAGGCAACTCTATGCCTGTCCGTCAGCAGCCGAGGCGTCTACCTCTAGCAAGGCGAGCAGAAGCCGAGAAGATTATTACCGATATGGAAGAACAAGGGGTCATCGAGCCATCCAGCAGTCCATGGGCATCACCGGTTGTCCTGGTCAGTAAGAAGGACGGATCAACGAGATTTTGTGTGGACTATCGGCAGCTCAATAACGTGACCAAGAAAGACAGCTATCCCTTACCACGCACCGACGACACGTTAGATACCCTGTCTGGTTCACGATGGTTTACGACTTTGGACTTAAAGAGTGGTTATTGGCAAGTTGAAATGGAACCTGAAGACCGGGAGAAGACCGCGTTCACTATTGGTTCCGGACTATGGCAGTTTACAGTTATGCCTTTCGGTCTATGTAACGCTCCGGCCACCTTTGAGCGTCTAATGGAGACCATCCTGAGAGGGCTGTCGTGGTAAACTTGCCTGGTCTATCTGGATGACGTGATCGTAATTGGAAGATCATTCAGTGAACATCTGAAAAATCTGGAGGAAGTGTTCCGGAGACTGCGTACAGCCAACCTGAAATTGAGTCCGAAAAAGTGCCACATATTCCGAAGGGAGGTGAAATATCTCGGGCATGTCGTATCACAAAATGGAGTGGCAGCCGACCCCGATAAAATTCGTGCAGTTCAAGAGTGGCCAACACCGAAAGATAAACATCAAGTTCGTAGTTTTCTTGGGTTATGTACCTACTACAGGCGTTTCGTTCCTGGGTTTGCCAATATAGCGAAGCCCCTGACAAGGTTAACTGAGGATGGGCGCGAGTATGTTTGGAGCGGAGAGTGCGAAACAGCTTTCCAACAGTTGAAGCGTGCCTTGACAACAGCGCCAATATTGAGCTACCCACGCACAGAAGGGAAATTCATACTTGACACAGATGCAAGTAACCTGGCCATTGGGGGTGTACTTTCTCAGATACAGGACGGACAAGAAAAGGTCATCGGCTATTTTAGTAAGGTTTTGTCGAAAACCGAAAGGAATTATTGTGTGACCAGAAAAGAATTATTGGCTGTCGTGAAGTCCGTTGAGCACTTCTACAAATACTTGTACGGACGGAAGTTTTTATTGAGGACGGACCATGCAGCGTTGAAATGGTTTCTACAATTCCGTAATCCTGAACGCCAGGTCGCAAGGTGGATCGAACGATTACAAGGATACGACTTTGATACAGAACATCGAGCGGGCACTAGTCATCGAAATGCCGATGCTCTTTCAAGAAGACCCTGCCCAAGGGATTGCCGTCATTGCTCTCGTTTGGAAAAGAGGGTTTGCCAAGTATTAAGAACTATCATCGTCAACGACAATTGGTTGCCGGAAGAATTGCAACGACAGCAGGAGGCTGATGCCGAACTAAAAATGGTACTGGAATAGAAGCGCGTGGGAGAAAGGCCTGCCTGGGAGGCCGTCAGCCCTTTCAACAGAACCCTCAAAGCATATTGGGCCCAATGGGAGTCCTTGAAGGTGGAAGACGATCTGCTGAAGCGAGTACTGGAGAGTGAAGATGGCACCACCATTAGGTCTCAGTTCGTGGTTCCAAGAAGCCGAGTGGCTACAGTATTGCGACATCTCCATGACGGTGCCTCAGGAGGACACTTCGGTGTGAAAAAGACTTTGGAGAAAGTTAGGGAGCGTTTTTATTGGGTCAACTGTAAAGAAGACGTGAAGGAGTGGTGCCGAAAATGCGAACTATGTGCTCTGGTAACGGACCCTTGGGGAAATGAAAAGCACCTATGAGGCAGTACAATGTGGGTAGTCCTCTGGAAAGAATAGCTATAGACATTGCCGGGCCATTTCCCGAAACCGACGATGGGAATAAATACATACTAGTGGCAATGGACTACTTTACCAAATGGCCAGAAGCATATGCCCTACCAAACCAGAAAGCTGCGACTGTTGCTGACGTACTAGTCGAAGAATTTTTCAGTCGCTTCGGAGTGCCCATGGAGCTACATTCGGATCAAGGCCGCAATTTTGAGTCTGTACTCTTTGGAGAAGTCTGTCGATTGTTGAGCATTCGCAAGACTAGGACCACACCGTTACATCCGCAGTCTGATGGAATGGTAGAACGCATGAATCGGACAATGGGCAAATATTTGGCCAAGGTTGTCTCCGATTATCAACGAGACTGGGACCAATACCTACATCTGTTCCTGATGGCTTATCGTGCATTGGTCCACGGAACAACCGGTCAGTCACCAGCGTCTGTGATGTTTGGACGTGAGTTACGGTTACCGTGTGATCTGGAATTTGGATGTCCACCCGCAGAACAGGAGGTAGCCGGAAACGATTATGTTGTCAACTTGAAGAAGTTGGAGGATATTCACGACCGAACCCGAAACACTAGCCGAATCGCGAGTGACCGGATGAAGACTACGTACGATGTGAGAGCCCAAGAAGGTGGGTTTCAACCTGGAGAGCTTGTCTGGTTATACAAGCCGCAAAGACGTCGTGGCTATTCGCCAAGGTGAAGAAACGAATAAATGACTTGATTTATCGCATCTAGAAATTGCCAAGAGGGAAACCAAAGGTGGTACACTCCAATCGTCTAGCGCACTATGAGGGAAACAATAACGTAGTCCCGGATCGAGAAGATGATGCTGAGGTGGCTGTCAATACCGTAAGGCCTGAAAATGATCAGCCAACCTTTGGAGAATTTATGGCTGCGTTTTCCGGAACTAGAAAAGCCCGATTCGGAGTCACGACCGAGATGCAACAAGACCTCTTCCGGGTCCCTGGTGATTATTCCATTGCCCACTGTGTCTCCGAAGATCTCCGCATGTCCAGGGGGATCGCAGTAGTATTTAGAAATAAATTTGGACGGCTGGATGAACTTCGAGATCAGAATGCCTCTGTTGGCAAAGCCTTACACTTGCCTGATCATGACCGCTTCATTTATTACTTGGTAACCAAGCAGTTTTACTACCAGAAACCGAGTTACGCCGACTTGTGGAGGGCATTATGGGATTTGAGGACCGAGTTGCTTACCAGGGGTATTAACAAATTGGCAGTTCCCAAACTCGGCTGTGGGCGGGACCAGTTGGATTGGAGAATCGTGCGAAACCTGCTGGAAGTTATCTTTAGAGACACGGATGTGAAGATCTTAGTCTGTAGCTTCGATCCCCAGCCCGCATCAAGGCCAACAAAGAGTGTAGACTGTTATTTCTACCGTAATGGAACATGTAGTCGAGGTGAAGACTGTCGATACCGTCACGACCCTTTCTACAGAAACCAGAGAATAAAACCTGTTCTGGGACAGAACAGACTTGAAGAGGGGGGCAGCGTAACGAATAGTAAACCCACATATGACGTCATCAAACATTCTAGATATATGAGTCATCAACTGTATGACTCATACAGTTGATGACGTGTTGATTGCAACACGTGCAAGTATGACTCATCGACACGCCTCATTGACGTCACCGACACCTGCGTGTATGACTCATCATCACGCCATCGAATATTCTAGATGTATTAGTGATCGTATAGATATAAATTGAGTCGCGAGTAGAAGGGAGTTAGTTAATGCTTAACCGGCGTCGTGTTGAAATGTACTCTGAATAAATAAATTGTTAATAATTAGTTAATACATAAATAGTTTTTATATAAATAAGTCCTCAAATAAATTTGTAATTACCTAGCATTTTTAAATGCTTTAGTTTGTTCAATAGTTTATAGTTATAGTGTTTTTAATTAAGTGCATTGTAAATAATCTTCTCTTTATTAATAGACGAATTTAAACAGCATTTTGATTATTATTTTAAAATGAACGTTACAGTACATTGGTGTTGACTCATTCTCTTTTTTAAATATTGACTAGATTGACCTATGTATGTAGCTTCACAGTTTGAACAATTAATTTTATATATAGAATTAATTGTTTCTATTCATAATTTAATATTATTTACAAATATGTTGTGTTTGTTATCTTATCCATGTTTTAACCTTTTAAAAATTTTAATTGCTTTTATTTATACATTTGTTATTGTTTTTCTTGTATTTTTAGATTCTGAAGATGGTATACATTATAGGAAATATACCGAAACGTTAAAAATTATCGTCTTTTTATTAATCTGACCGATTCCCACTAATTTTTACAAATAAAAAAAGGTACCATTAGGTTTTAAATATGAAAATCGATAGCAAATGTGATTCTGAATACAAAAGTATTCAGGTAATACAGGCCTAAAATGCATAATAACGGAGCTAGAGCCCCTTAACGGGATGTCCTGTTTAATAGTCTACACTCAATCTGTCGAACTGGCTTCTGGCTATAGCAATGGAATTGACAGGGGAAGTGTAGTTACATCTAGAGCTTAGGAAAACAGTGTTAGAAAACTTTTTAATGCTTATGGGGCCCATTTATGAAATATTTTCTTTCTGCGATAACACAAAAAGAAGACGAGGCACGAAAAAGCATTTGAAAAATTTTGGTAGGGATTTAAATAAGCTTTATTTTACCTAAATTCCTTCATCTCGATAAACCTGATAGTTTCGAAAAAAACGACAAAAACCGTTAGGGTGCGTAGTTTACCCTCATTATCTCTTCGAGCCCTACATTTTGTTGACTTTGAGGGGGTTATTTGACAACCCACAAGGAAGGACTTATCTCAACTTTCCGCTATTTGTTGACTGGACTATTAGCGAATAATGGAACATTCCCAAGCAGCATTTTTAGTCACCGCTACGTATCAGCAACCACCGGTGGAACTATAAAGTTTTTGCCGTTAGTCACAAGAACGTAATTGCTACGGTATTGTTACGTGCCTGGAACCAAAATAGGGAACAATTCTCGGGTAGCAGATACGTTGCAGTAACCTTTCGGGAACTTGTCCAGCTACCTTTAGGCTACGTAGCGGGAACGTGGCGGCGTAGTAATTGCTACTTTCGTGGAACTTTTTTTCTCTTTGACACATCGTGTCGCGTCGTTGTTCTCTCTTACTCTTGCAACTTAACAAATATTCTTTCACTTTCTCTACTAATGCCGCGGTCGTGTCACAAAATGGATTACTATTTTATTTGTAATACGTACATAATACATAAAGAGATGAAATGTTTCGTTATTTTGTCAATCTAGCATACCAAAATTATAAACCATCGCAACTTTTCTGTTAAATGCGATGATGATAGATCGAAAAATAACAACGCGCCTTCTTTAAATATATTTTTTAATAAAAAATGTCTTGAATAAAATATGACAAAAATACTTATAAATTGATAAACATGATAGAAACCATTTTTATTTTATTCCCAAGGCACAATTTGACATCGATTTGTTATCTTTATTGAGAGTTATAGTAAAAGACATTTTAACAATTGCAACAAATTGCAAATTGATTAATAGCCTTCAACATTTTACAAGTAAATATGGAGTTGTTTTGAAAATGTCACCTTAAAGTAGTATTAACTGTAAAGTGTGTGTCTAAAGTTTGTGTCGCTTTATAAACAGTAACGGGAACTAACCAAAGTATAAAATACGGTTTCCGTAGCCACTTTCTAGCTCCTAATGTCACTGCAAAATTCCCATTGGAACTTAACCTCAAATTTAAACGTCAATCGTAAACAAACAACCAATATTTTTATACTGGTTGCTACTTAATAACAGTTATTATTTAATTATGGCTCAATTAAAGTTGTAGCGACGAAAGAAAAAAGGGGAATATATTTCACCCTTGTTTACTACATGATGGTTTATCAGTGATCTCATCCCTATTTTTGTATTGTAAACAGTTGATTTTGTTTCCACTAATTTCACCTAACTGCTGTTCTAATTTTCTATAAAAGGTGGACGTATATCTAAAATTCTTTTTTTTTCTTATTGCATTTGCCTTTGACATTTTTATTAAAAACTTGCAAAACTACTACCACTGCGAAAACACAATTAACCTCCAAATTCCAAACTAAAATTACTTTCAAGTGATTCTCCTGGGTAGCATAAACGTAAGTTTTACTTTCAATGCTACTGTATAGTTCAGTTACTTTAAAGGTTAAGCAATGGTTACAGACCAGTGGCAGGAACTTTCGGTGCTACTTTAAAGTTTTAAAAACTTAAAAGTAGCTTCGGGCAAGTTACTGCTACAATCATAATATCACTTGAAGTTGCAACAACATTAAGGTAATTATACTAAGTAGCAATACCGTTCCACATACTTTAAAAAGCTACTTAGAAGTAATGTAACTACATAATTCTAATAAATAGTAGAAGTAACTACATAATTACTAAAATATTCCAAATTGAAGTAATTAAACCTATAAAGTCATAAATTTAGTTGTAGTTACGTAACAGCTACTCAATCAAAGTTCCGATGTCAGTTACCGTTACCTTAATGCTGCTTGGGAATTGTTATCAAACCGCTATAACGACTTTGAATAAATAGAACTTTCTAATGTACGATTCCACCTTATCTCACCAGATAATATCTGCCACGACCACTTTACTCAATCACTTATGTTATAGCATTCATCAAACAAATGCGCTTTTAATTTTAGAATCAAAATGACCATAACCAAATTAATCTCTTTAATGTCCTAACGTTAAGATTTAGATTTCTAGTAGAGATGTTCGACTTACCCGTATTAAATACAGAAATAGTACTCATTGAATAGGTAACAGAATACCAAAAAACCTTTATTTCCTTAACTAATTTTTTAACACCATAGCCTGTACAGCATCAAGAAGGGTTATTACCATCTAGACCGCAACGTATAAAAATATAGAGTTGCTGATATGTAATCATTGACCACAAAACCATACTTGTGATACCTCATAAGCACTAAAAAGTTTTCTAACACTGTTTTCCTAAACTACAGATCTAACTATACATTACTCCTGTCAGCTCCATTGCTATAGCCAGAAGTTTGTTCGAATATTAGAGTGTAGACTTAAACAAGTTAGATCCCGTTAAGTGGCACTAGTTCCGTTATTATGCATTTTACACATGTAGTACCTCAATACTTTTGTATTCAGAATCACATTTGCTATCGATTTTCATATTTAAAACATACTGATTCTATTTTTTAAAAATCCCGATGACGTCACATCCGGTACCAGCAAACGTTCCAAGATGGGTTCTAATATTGATTTCGTAAACTAGAGGTCGAATTATGCCAAGTTCTTTTAATTTCATTGCTGTAGCCAGAAGCCAGTCCGAATGATTGAGTGTAGACTGTTAAACAGGATACCCTGTATATCACCGTCATCGTGATCGCATTGGGGAACCTGGACAATCAAAACCAACTATAGAATTGTTATACACGTCCAAAAAATAATAAAAATTAAATTGTATTTTATAGGAGTACATAACACTCATTAAACATGAAATTCATTGTTTAAACTCAAGAAGTTACATTATACATTCTTATACTAAATCTTTTGAATCTGAATTGTGTCCTTTATCGTTTCTCAATAGAATAATAAGTATTTTTAACGGCCATTTATTACAATAATTAATAGGTGTACATTCTATTTACTTAGAATATATTCTATTACTTATAAACAAAGGAATCGCCTGGTTGTATAATCATTATATATTTTTACTAGAAAGGGAACAAAGGGCTGGCTCATTTATGTTATTTTTAGTTAAATCTTACAGTCACTTATTGTTCATAATTATGCTATTAAAAAATAATTACCAATCGTTTTGAACGAAAAATGAAAAACAAGTTTATTTATTAATTTATTTAAAAATTATCTAAAACAAATTGCTATAACATATAGAGGGTGTGGTACGATGTGTAGTGAGGTTTATTTATAAAATATTTCTCTATATAAAAATTCTTATTTGTTCTTTGTTTTGAAAGAAATTACTTTATGATATCTCAGGGTCGCACAACTGAATTGATTTAATGTTCTTAATATGAGACTATTCATTCAATCAATATATCCATAGGTTCTTTTATTATATGATCTAAATTTTACTTATTGTGGTTATTGAATGTTATTAAATAAAGTAAGGTTATAGATAACCATTGACATTTATATCAGTACTGTCATACATGAGAGTTCCCAACTTAATGCATATAAAATAAAGTAAGCATAACAAATCAATTATTTATTCAACCTCTTTATTTACTACTCTTTTGTTTTGGATGTTAAAAGAAAGAAATCTTACCCAGTCAACTTACATTTATTCCTTCCTAGAATGTTAATGGATAAAACCACTCCTTTTTCCTCTTATCTAACTGCACTTTCACTGCACATACACGTCTTGCAATTTTCACTCTTCCTCCAAGACACACCGATGACTGAAGTTGAACAGGATCTGCAGACCACCTCTGCACTCTATGATGATGATGGACCACAAACCTACTAACTCTTCTATCGGTCCTTGTTGAATAGGTAACTTTATACCTCCTTCTGCACCTCCGGTAAGTCTCTTCGGTTAATCTTGAATTGGCCTCTCAATCTACTGGTATACCTCCAACAGGAACCGCTACTGACTAAATCTTCCACTCCACATTAAGTATTGATAATCTTCTTAAATTGTCTCACTCCTATGTTTAATTACTTTTCTGGAACTACTGAAAATCTAATCTTCTATATCTATCCTCTTCTTTTTATTATTTATGATAAATTTTACCCCCACTTTTATGGTATATTCTAAATTTTCGTCTATCTTCTATTTTCCAAACTTATTTAGTAATTTATTATCTTCCCTTACTTCTTACACTTAACTATTCCCTTTTCCAAATAAAACACCAGTTTTTTATTCTATATTTATTAACTTTTTAACTTCTTTTTTAAGAGCTACTTACAAAAACAACCATCTTTTTTCACCAACAAAAGCTTATTATTTATATCTCTCTGAGAAACCTATATTTCATTTATTTTAATTTTTATTTTATTTTTATCAGAGATATCACATTTCTTTGATCATTCTTACTACCCTTTCAACAATAATGCATATTTCTATAGTTATGAACAACTAATTTCTTTATTTAAAATTTTAATTTTGCATTATTATTGAAAGTGCAGTCTTGATTTTATATGATCCATTGATATCCTTAATTAATGTACAAAATTTTCTTTTTCAGGTTGACCTTTGACTAAGATCTCCTTTCTCTTACCATCCTGATTTGTATTTGATATTATAAACTCTTGTACTCTAATAAAGATAGGTTATTCCAACTTGATTTATCGTATTTCAATTTTGTATTAAGTTTTCTAATCTGAGCACTACGTTAAGACATTATTTATGTTTTATTTAATGATATTCAAGAACCACAGACTTGGTTGAATTGTTGTTCAAATGAACAATAAATCTCCAAAGTTTATACTCGACTGCACCTTCTCGTATTGTTTTCTCTTTAGCTCAAAAGTGACCATTGCAGATGGTACGATGGATGAGTAATTTAAGAAAACCCCACGTTCGAGCAACAACAATGCTATAATATTGGGGGTGTAAAAGTTAACTGTTTATTGCTGCTTAAAAATTATTTTGATTGCATAAATATAAAAATAAAATTAATTGACTCATATGACCATACAAACAGGCTATATAGCGTTTACTGTCTCCAGCCTTACTGTGTGGAACTCCATAATCATGAAATATAATCAAATTAAAAGATTAATTAAAACAGGCTATATAGCAACAGACTTCTGTAAAAGCACAGTGATGATCTATACAAAATATAAACCACCTACCTTTACCATAAAAGAAAATGCTTCAGCTAAAACAACTATGGTGAATCTTACCACAACTGAGACTCAACAGGCGGGTCGCTTAATATAGGGCACAAAATACTTATGGATCTAAAAATCATAATTAAAGTAGGTACACAAAAAATATTCCAAAAACTTCTTTAAAATTGAAATCACAAAATTTATTTAATAAAGAACACGGAAAATAACCCAACTAATAATTAAAATAGAACAATAAAAAACGGAATTTTGAAACCCTGAATAAAATAAAACTCAATCATGATATAGTTTAAGGCCTTTTACCTTCAGGAGTAATATCTCTGTCATCCTTATTATCTTAAACACTAGATTATAACTAACTAAAACCTTAAAATATTTAAATAATACTGAAATTTTTATGCCTTTTTAAATTACCATCTGATGTAGTAATAAAACAGAAATCCTCCTTCTTCCATATGGTATAATTAAAACTGGCTGGAATACATTAAATTCATCTCTCTTCCAAATAATGTTTAAATTAAATGGTAACGATAAAATAATTAAAAGGCAGCTGCTTTATTGAGAAAAGGTATGTAAATTATTTCACTTATAAAATTCACAGCACTGAATATTGATTTAATTAAAAGTAATTATTATTAAAACACATAGTCAAACTCAAAGAATTTCAACAATTATTAATCACTTTGACATTTCGCCAAAGTATAACCTAATATTTTGATGTTTGCGATTGTTTACATTTTTCAAATCGCAACATAACCTTCAAATTTTAAAATTTTGCTCTGAACGCAAGTGCACTGTTTGAAATGTTGAAAATTTTGTCAATTGAGGAAATTACTCGTAAAACGAAAACAGAAGTTAACCCAACTTTTAAATTCGTACGTACAACGCAAGAATGTAAGAATTTTAAGTTGTTTTATTAACATTAACATTGTTAACCTTTCCTTGTAACTATGTACCTCACTATTAGGATACAGTGTTACACAGAGCACCAAGTTGAAATAATCAAAGCAAGTAAAATGTAAAAGTTGAAATAAGATTCGTACCTATTAAACTAGGAAGAGAATAAATTTTCAAATTTTTATTTGGTTCTGAATTATATCAAAAAATACTTTTTGTGTAACACTGTTCCCCCTCTTCCCCTATGTTCTTTTGTATAACCAACGAGATCCTGGTCTGAACCGTGTTATGTTGGGAAAACAATCGAAGAACTAAACGTATCGCCCGCAATTGTATTCTTCAGGAGCTTCTTCAAGAGAATTTATCACAGTAGTAAGGCAATACAAGACCTTAACATGTGAATTGAGTGAAAACGTCAGTCAGTCAAGTCATCAACGTTAGTTTCTGCTCTGTTTCGCAGGGTAGTGGTTGCTCTATAGCAACCCATGTTCGTTGTGCCTCTTCATCCGTGTGGAGTAGATACAGTATATTTTGGGCGATACTCGCATCGACTATGCCCCCAGGCAGTTTCCTCCGAACCTCCAATCGTTAGAGAACCCACCGAAGGAAGTTTGCAAAGGTGATGTTGGTTCTTCTCCTGGGTGGGCTGATGGTGGTGGTGCTGTTGATAGTGGCTGCGTGTGAAGACGTTGGCAAAGCATGAAGACGTGACAAACTCTCTGTTATTTTCAACATTTCAAGCAGTGCACTTGTGTACAAAGAAACATTTTAAAATTTGAAGGTTATGTTGTGATTTGAAAAATGTAAACAATCCCAAACATCAAAATATTAGGTTATACTTTGGTGAAATATCAAAGCGATTAATAATTGTTGAAATTCTTTGAATTTGATTATGTGTTTTAATAACAATTACTTTTATTTAAATCAATATTCAGTGCTTTGAATTTTTTAAGGAAAATAATTTACTAATTTGATAGTATATCAATAGTATATACCTACACTGTGTCCTCAGATGTGGTCACCAAGAGTAGTTTTTTTAATATTAGTAATACCAAATACTAATACTTAATAAACGTTATAAACTATAAACTTTTTTTCTGGCTTTGAAACCACTAAAACTATAACAAAATGTGTATATTATTTATTATATTTATAATAAAAGTATAGAACATCTAAAAAATTAACTGTTTTAAGGTAAACGACTAATTCTTATAAGAATCTGGGGAGACACATTACATTTATACTTGTAAACGACGCATTATTATTATCTTGTCTTGTCGACGCATTTAAACTAGTGATGGGAACTTGGGTGTCGAGTGTCGTGATACTGTTCCTGGTCGTGACACTTGAAGTGTCGCGACACTTCGTGTCGCACAGTATCGCTCTTATTAGAGTGTAATTCGAAGTTGCTTGATCATTCTTACAAAGAAATTAAAGGCAGATTTGTTGAACTGGCCAGCAATCATTGAATAAGACGTACATATAAAACTATTTTGTTGTAGATTTTTTTAGTTAAAATTATAAATTCATGAATTATTTGCAAAACATTAATTTAAAAGCCGAAACCTAAAAAGTTGACGTGACGCCTCCGTGGTTCAATGGCAACCATGGCTTGCTAAACCGCACGGGCTGGTGGAATGCAAGATCGAACCCTGTTACAAGCAAAACTTTTTTTTAAATTTTATTTGTCATTAATCTTTAATTTAATAACAATTTAAATAATTTGTTATTATTCTTTTATTCGAAAAACGTACAAGAAATAATAAATTAGAAATGAAAACTGACGATGCTTTTTCATACTGCATACTACAAAAACCAATTTTTACAATATTAGTTAATTAACACTCAAAATCCTGAAGATTTAAATACATTTAAAGTTTCAGTATTGACAAGTACTTATTTTACATTTTATTTATTTTAATTTGAAATAAATACGTAATGAGAATTCTTGAATTCATGTCTTATTAATTGGGTATCATTATTTTTTATTTGTAATGTACTATTTTTGTAGGTTTTTCGAATAAAAGAATAATAAGAAATTATTTAAATTGTTATTAAATTAAAGATTAATGACAAATAAAATTTAAAAAAAAGTTTTGCTTGTAACGGGGTTCGATCTTGCATTCCACCAGCCCGTGCAGTTTAGCAAGCCACGGTTGCCATTGAACCACGGAGGCGTCACGTCCACTTTTCAGGTTTCGGCTTTTAAATTAATGTTTTGCAAATAATTCATGAATATATAATTTTTGAAGAATTGAGATTGTTATTAAGGGTAATATTTTTGGACAGTACGTTAGAATATCTTATCTATCTGTCGAGAACCCATTACTAATTTAAACTTTTCGCCTAATATTGCTATACTTAATTAATTAATTAAAGTACAATCTTCTACTTGTTATGTAGATTATGATTAAAGATAAATATTTTTTATCAATAGCCGTTTATATCTTTCAATTTCCTTTTTTAAGTCTGCACCATTACATTTATTGCAGTTCTTTTAATTCTTGTTTTGCAATTATTTTGGTATTGTTTCCAAAAAGACTCAGTTACTGGTTGCTGGTCAAGGCTAATTATGGGTAAATGCCTTTCTGTTCAATTTCATTCGAACTTACCGAACCTTCCTACGATCCTTCTTAACAATAACTATTGAAACTGATCATTTTTCTGGTGATCACTTTGCCTGAGCTCCAGAGAGCACCAACGGACCCAATATTATTACATAGCTAATATGATAACTTTCACGAATAATGAATCTTTTAACTTTTCAAGTCTTATTATTATTCATTTCAAATAGTAAGCTTCAGTTTAGTGCATTTTTATTTTATCGTTTCAAAATATTAAGTGCTTTTGTTTTCAGATGTAATATAGTTTGATTGGCTTTTCGGACATCTAAAGAATCCCAGAATATAAAAATATTGGGTACTTAATAAAAAAAATCCTATCCTAATTTTTTCAGGTCGCCTGGTATAATAAATAGTATATTATTATACGAGTTGTATAAGATGGTCTATTCTAGCACGAGTTGTTTGGGACACGACGAGAGAAGCGAGGAGTGTTTCAAAGAAACGAGTTCTGCAATACGTCTAATAAAACAAGTATAATATACTATTTTTTGTACTTTGCGTCATTAATTTTATGGAGACTGTAAATTCAAACTATTAAAAACATTGCATTACAATCTAGTGACTTTCGCGTTTAACATGTGGCAACACTATAAAATGACTTTTTGCGTTTTGTGAGGTTAGAATGAGTTAAAATTAAATGTGTTTATATGTAATATAAAACAACTGTTACCAATCTTACAAAACAAATAGTATCCAAAAACGATGTTATAATAGCCTCTATTATGAAATCGTTTTCGATGTCACAATGAGCCCATTGTGAACGCAAAGTACAAAAATAGTATATTAAAGAACAAGTTTTATACGACATGACTTATTGCACGAATGCTAGTTTAAAAAACGACCGTGTAGCGGGAGTTTTTTAAAGCATGAGTGCAATAAATGTCTTATAAAACGAGTTCTTTATACTATTTTTTGTACTTTGCACCTCTTTTTTACTAATTTTATCCGTTTTAAAATAAAAATTCGCACTATTAAAATTTGGGGAATTTTATCGTGGTTGGTACCAACAATCGATAAATGTCAAATTTTGACATTTGAAAATTCTAATTTTAATTTAACAATGATTTCAATGACATTTCATTTGTCATGGTTCATGACTGACAACCTCGAAAAAATAAATTACACTAGTTCTAATTCGAAGCTCAAATGAGCTAGTTCAGCACTAGTTTCGGTTCTGAATGAGCCTTGATATGAACGCAAAGTAGAAAAAAATATTTTTAAAATAGGACTAATACTAAAAGAAAATCATTTTTAGAAAGATTTTTATTTTATTTAAGAATGTATTTTTTAAATTATTAGAGTTTAAGAGTATAGGGTATAATATGTTACATAAAAGATGTTTAGAATTTTACAAGAAATTCGAAATTGCCAAAAAGATTGGGGGCGAATTAAACTCTTCAGACATCAAAGTCGTTGTATAAAATATCATTTGAGGGATTTGTAACTGAAATAACTATAAATCAAAAATGTTTGGTGAGTATGAATGTCTGAAGCCATGGCTTAAACTATTGGCAGAGATTCTTTTTATAAAATTCCCTTCGTAAAAAAAGTTTGTTGGCGAAGAAAATGGTCCAGATCTATGTCGCCACTCATCAAGGAAGACTTTACCGCTTAAGCTTACCTTAAGCTTAACTAGTGGACACTTGTTAACAGCTTCACTTAATTAAATAAGAAAAGTCGGAAGCAAGTTTCATCTGCAGAGGTACGCGAAAAATCTTCATCGATACTATTTACTTTTGATAACATTATACGATAAACATAAGTTAACAGTTAGTCTTGTTTAACGATTTATCCCATTAATATGTGTACAAAATTTGTCTTTTAAAGAAATTATTATTAATATAAAATAAGGTAACTGTAATTAAATAAACAATTAAACAAAATATTAGTGCGACTTGCTATTTCTGAAACGGTACACGACATAGGCAGATAAGGATTTATTCTACATTTATTAAATAAATAAAATGAAAATCATTCATTTTGCTGCATTTTAGATAAATATAGTTATTTGTTGTGATTATTTATTTGATAAAAGTAAATCATTTTACCTAAAACATATTTAATGTAATGTTACAAAGAATGCATCGATATTGTGATTTATTGATTTCGTATTATTACAATTATTCGTACTTAATCATGTTTATTTAAAAATAAACTACAAATCTTTGCTTGTTTTGTAATGCACCAATTCCAGAAAATGAAACTTTTAGAGTTAGTATTTAGTTTTCAAAGTAAAAAAGTAAGTCAAGGTTGCGTTATAGTAAAGAAACTCTACCCTACAATGCAATAATAAAGAATTAAATGAATGAAAACGTTCAATCTCTTTCTGTCATGGCTCAATCTTAATAGACAGACTAAAATCACAAACAAAATGAAATGTGATACCATCAATGCGTATAATTGCCCAAATATTGTTTAAACCCACTCTTTCGTTTGTTAAACAAGATTTTAATATGTGAGGATCTTTCTAAAAATGATTTTCTTTTTGTATTAGTCCTATTTTAAAAATATTTTGTATTATACTAGGCGACCCGAAAAAGCTAGGATAAGATTTTTTTATTAAGTACCCCAATATTTTTATATTCTGGGATTCTTTAGATGTTCGAAAAGCCAATCAGCTATATTACATCTGAAAACAAAATTGCTTAATATTTTGAAACGATAAAATAAAAATGCATTAAATTGGAGGTTACTATTGGAAATCAATAATAATAAGACTTGAAAAATTCAGTATTCGTGAAAGTTATCATATTTGGTCCTCCATATTTCAAGATAAATTAATTTTAAATACCACTAATTATAAAAAAACATTTATCTCTAATCATGATCTACATATTACAATACAAGTACTACATATATAAGTACAGCAATATTAGGCGACAAGTTTGATAATAATAACAAGTATAAATATAAAGTGTATCCCCAGATTCTTATAAGAATTAGTCGTTTTCCTTAAGACAATTAATTTTTAGATGTTCTATACTTTTATTTTAAGTATAATAAATGTATATATCTCTACGCGCATTAATACTTCTAATCATTGATAAATAATATACACATTTTGTTATACTTTTGTTGGTTTCAAAACCAGAAACAACTTTTATAAGGTATTAGTAATAATAAAAAAACTGCTCTTGCTGACCACATCTGAGGACACAGTGTAGGTATATACTATTATCAAATTTTCAATGAGTTGCAAAATTTTCCTCGGTAGCTTGATATTATCAGTTTATTTGTTACTTGTAGAATTTTCATTCTATTTAGTTCAGTGTATAACTCGGAACATAGGCACACCATAAAAAATAGTATTAACGTATATATAAAATATAAAGCTGATCGTTGTACCCTAAAAGATGTTGTTAGTGTTGACAATACTGATTGCTTGTTTATATTTTTACGTTGCGAGATCTTGGAATTATTGGAAAGTTAGAGGAGTTCCTTACGTAAAAACATCATTTGGCACATTATTTAACAAGAAGACTCTGGAGGAACAAGAATGTGACACTTACAACGCCTTCTCAGATAAAAGGTATGTAAATATAAGCCTTTTAGTAATTCTAATACTATTATATACTGTTCTCTTTTAGATACTATGGTATATACGAACTACTAAGTCCGTCTTTAGTAATTCGTGATCCTAAATTAATTAAAGAAATTGCCATCAAGAACTTTGATACCTTTGGAGATCATAAGCAACTTGTACCAGCCTATATTGATCCTATTTGGACAAAAAATGCTTTTACTTTGAAAAGTAACACGCGTTCATATTCGAAATTACCTCTTTTTACATTTCATATTGGTTTTAGTTGAAGATGGTTGGCATGATGTGCGATCCTCAATTAGTCCATCTTTTACCAGCAGTAAACTCAAAGGGATGTTTGAATTAATGCAGAAATGTGCTGAGGAATGTACAAAACATTATCAAAAACAAGGAGATACTGTTATCATAGATGCTAAAGATCTGTTCTCTAGATTTACAGTTGATGTAATTGGTACTACTACATTTGGTGTGAATTGCAATTCGTATGAACAACCTGACAATGATTTTTATCTGATGGGGAAGAAAACAGTCGACTTTTCTGGATTAAAAGCATTTAAATTTTTGGGTTATGCTACAATTCCTCGTTTAATGCAGGTAAGATTCTATATAATCAGATTAATTGAAAAGTTAAGTTTTAGGAAACTGCTAAATGCTAGTTTCTATAATTAATATTCCCGTCACACATTTGCATTATTCAATTAAAGTTTAAGAAGTGAGCCAGTGCAAACACGTGTCAATTGCGACGTAAATAAACTCAGATTTTATCTTAAAACTGAGAAAGAAGCCAGATTGGGAAAAGTCTATCTCCCCATCTGATCTTTAAGATCAAGCCAAGAAACCTTTCCTTGCCAGTCATCTAGAAGTTAAAGGTTATAATTTATGGCATAATAGTTACCAATAATGGTAACTTTCAAAGCTCATAAATGCAAACAATCTTATTAATTTTAACTCATTGTTATTACGTTTTATTGAATCACTTCACACAAAATTTCTTAATCTCTCTCAGAATATATAACAAATCTAATGCATCATCACATAGTTACTTACCGACTGTACCTCCTGTGCTGTAATAGATAACAACCAACAAATGATTATTATCCTAGTGGTAACCAACTTAATTTAGACTTGAACTTTCCTCGACTTCATATTTGTCCTTGTCATCAAACTCGTACCAAAGAATATTTTGAAATACTTCTGGCCTGTCCTCTCCATAAGATTTTGCAGCTAAATATCTGTAGTTCCCGTTCACCTATATTTTGCTTGTTCAAGTTGCCATTATATTAATCAAACAATAAAATCATTAAATCACAGTTTTCACCTGCGTTTTCAGTTGCGACCTAACGTTTCCGATCAAAACCGCAATGACTTCTTCTAACATTCTGATAACCCACTTTTTGTGTCGTCAGAGCCTGGAAATTTTCTACCCTAATAATCTGGTTCGCGCAGTCACACCAACGCACCAATGCAATCGTTAATCCTCCCAAAAGCTCACTGGTGCTCCACAGCATCCACGGAGACCTAGATTATCTCAGAGTCTGTTTTTTTAAGCATCAGTGAAATTATTCCTGAAGCTCATTCGTAATAAAGTGTCCACTTACTACCTAGTTCCTTTCTCGGATGTGATTCTTAATGTATAAAGCTATTTAAACAATTTAATACAATTCCCTAGTTGTTCTATATATTTGAACATCTGTAATTGCAGGAACAATAATTATATCGGAAATAAAAATCTAGAAAGGGAACCCTTCGACTGTTTGTCTGGTTAACGCATAAAAATAAGTGATAGCATAAATCAAGTTTAACTTACGTAAAACAAATGTAATCTATTTTAATGATTCATTTTTTAGTTATTCGACGTCCGCTTTTACAACAAAACCCTCTTAGCGTTTTTCAGAGGTCTTATAAATGAATCATTGAGATTACGCAGAGAAAACAAGCTTGTTCGTACCGATTTGATACATTTACTGATGAAAGCTCAGAAAGGACAACTGAATCATGACAACAAGGGAAACAGTATTGATTCTGGATTTGCTGCTGTTGACGAATCGGAAGTAATAAAAAACCAAAAGAAAAAAGCCAATCTAACCGACGATGATTTGATGGCTATAGCTTTAGGATTCTTTATTGCTGGCTATGATACTGCTTCTACCGTTATGGGTTTCATTGCCTATGAACTAGCTTTAAATCCTGATATCCAAGACAAACTTTTCAAAGAAATTCAATCGGCTCCAAGAGATAGCGACGGAAGATTAACTTATGAGACTTTATTAGAAATGAAATATTTGGATATGGTAGTCACGGGTAAGAATCGTCATAGAAATAGCAAGATGTGTGTTAAATTAATTATAAGCTTTTATTCCACAGAAACAATGAGAAAGTGGCCTACTGCTTGGTATATTGAGAGGGAGTGCAGAGCACCTTTTGTTTTAGAACCGGAGAATGAAAAAGAAAAACCATTATTAATTGAAAAAGGTATACAAGTTCGTTTTTCAGCATTTGCTATACATAGAGATCCACAGTATTATCCAAACCCCGAGAAGTTTGATCCCGAAAGATTTAACGAAGAGAACAAACGGAATATAAAACCCTTTACGTACATGCCATTTGGTGTGGGGCCTAGAAATTGTATGGGTATGTTAAAGTAAACTGTTCCAATTGAGTTTTTAAATGGCACTCTTTGTTTGTAGGATCTAGATTTGCACTTTTAGAAACTAAGTTGATTATAGAGCAGATTTTGCGAAAATATGAAATTGTGCCAGTGGAAAAAACTCCAATACCTATAAATCTTACAAGTGCTGGATTTTCGAACTATCCAGCAGAAGGATTTTGGTTTGGGTTGAAGCTAAGAACAAATGCTATTTGAATCGAGTGAATTGTGGAGTAAATTTTCCTATGAAATATTCAGTATTTGTAGATTTTGTTTGTAATAAAAAATTTAGAAAGAAGCTAAGTCCGGCTTTATGTTCAGAATAAATACATATATGAAATAAATAAAGAATAATAAATAGTTTCGCAGTATTTATTAAATTATAACCTGACAATATTGTTTCGACAGCTAAGCTGTCATTATCAAAGGTAAATATAAATATAAACAAACACGTTCACTTCGTTCAAGACCTGACCGGTCAGTTCATTTGAACCGGTCACTTGAAGATCAGCGGACTTCATCCGGATTTCCGAAATTCGTTCTGATTTTTCTTATTTTTAACTGCCATTCCAAAAAATGCCGCTTTTTGAGCCGTATTCAGGGGTTACCTCTAAAGACCAGATATTTATTGTGCACATCCTTCAATAAGAGCATTAACTTGACTACTTCACCAGCACCAACCTTTCTCAAAGGATCGTCGGTTCCTTTCATGAATTGATCTCACAAGATCTCGTTTGCCGATTACCAAACTTCTCAACCGATCTTTTAGTTCTAAAAACCCAACTCAACCCGTTGTAGGAACGGATGATCTTTTGCCGCCTCTTTCTTTCGTATCTTTACCAATATTGTCGAAGATTTCTTTGAAGGAAGATAAAAGGAATGGAATGGTATGAAGGGAATCAACGACCGACGATATTGAAAAATGGGCGCAATGGGGATTGCGCCAATCTCGGAAATCCGGATTAAATTCGTAAGAAGGTTGCAAAGAAATTGAGAAAAGCGACAAAAAACTGATTTCCGAAGAGCATTAACTGTTCAGCTGTTCGTCTCATCGTGATTTGTACCTTTCAAGTACAAGCAACAACAAGTAACAGCCTTGGTAGTGTAATGTCTGGCGTGCCGGACTTTCACCCAAGCGGCCCGGGTTCGACTCCCGGCGCTGGCAGAACTGGTTAAGGTTTTCTGCAGTTTTCCTTAGCTGTAACACAAATGTGGGATTTGCGCTGTTCCATCTATAAGTCGGCTGCAGCCGCACATTGGGCCTACGTAATAATAATAATCGCCCCCTTCCTCCCGCACAAGCTTATAGCTTCTGGGGCATTGGTTTAGGTTATGGGTTGTAGTAATTATTATTATTATAAAAGAATCACTTAGAAATAAACTCGTAATCAATATTTTGAATCTCAGCACTTTAAGTGGTGCAAAAATGCAAGTTAAAGCGTTTCCATATGGATCAAATATTTCCTTCCTAAGAAAATGGATTATTTCAGAACAAGATTGTTTTTAATTTCGAGCTTGTAAGGGCTAAAATCTAATATTGGTGTTAACAAAAATCTCCTTATAGTTAAAACGTATGAAAGATCGAATTCATAGCTTTAAAACATTCCCTTTTGTAAATAAAATGCCGTCAAACGAAATCTTCTAGAATAAAAATTTGTGCTAATAAGAGCTAGAATATTGTACTAGTTTTGATAAAAGTTCCCTTATGGTTAAAATGCAATAAACCTTGAATCTGCAGTTTTAAGATATACAGAGTTACAATTTCACTAGTAAATATTAATGTACAGCCAAAAGGCATTTTCTGGAACGAGCTGTCTAGACCACACGTGTGGAGGCTATTTGCTTTCCGTTGTGTATAAATTCAAAAGTGAATCGCCTTAAGTTTAGTTAGGAAGGTTCTCGAACAAATGATATGGATATATTTCTTATTGGATACAAAATCTCCCGCAACTTTTGTAATTGGGTCATTTGAAAATCCACCCTTCTTAAACCACTCGCTGACGCTAAAAAGTTTAGAGCTTAAAAACATTTTTAAAAGGAGAATTCGAAAATAGGGTTCGAGCGGAAAACTTGTCGTGTACGGGGCTCTGGGCTGCTGTGACATATATCCGCCAGGGTCAATTGCCGAAAGCATTTTCCCCAACATATAGTGGTGTTTTTTAGTTGACGTTGATGTACAGAAAATACAGTGATTGATTGAGAACGGGCGCGTGCTGGTCCACCTGGATACCGGGAGTTTCCCGGTGGGCCCTTATAAAGTTGTCTCGAAGAGCCCTACGAACTACTACACGGCTGAATTTAAATTAACTTAAAAATAACAGTTATCAATGAAAACAATCGAAATATCTAACATATCTTCACGTGGGATTAAAATTTATGCTCTATCTTATAAATAAATATCAATACAACATACGAGGGTGGTCCCAGAAGTACCCGACCCAACAAAGAAAACACAAAAATTTTGGAAAAAGATTTATTTATATTTCAACTTAATCTCCTTTCAGCTCTATACACTTTTCCCAGCGGTGTTCAAATAGTTTGATACCCTTTTTATAATAAGAACTGTCTTGCTCCTCAAAATAGCCATTAACTGCTGACATCACTTCTTCATCGTTGGAAAATCTTTGACCACTGAGCCATTGTTTCAAGTTTGGGAACAGAAAATAATCCGAAGGGGCTAAATCTGGAGAATATGGTGCATGAGGTAGCAATTCAAACTTTAATTGATTAATTTTGGCCATTGCAATAACGGATTTGTGAGCTGGCGCGTTGTCGTGATGAAACAACACTTTCTTTTTAGCCAAATGCGGCCGCTTTTGCTTGATTTCTTCGCTCAAACGTTGCAATAAGTTTGCATAATACTGGCCGTTGTAGTTTTTTCTTTTTCGAGATAGTCAATAAAAATTATTCCACGCGCATCCCAAAAAACCGACGCCATAACCTTGCCTGCAGATGAAACGGTCTTCGCCTTCTTTGGAGCCGGTTCTCCATTTTGAGTCCATTGTTTCGATTGTTCCTTTGTCTCGGGTGTGTAATGATGGACCCATATTTCATCCATTGTTACGAAACGGCGCAAAAATTCTGCTTTGGTGCTGTGAGACTTCGCTAAACACTCAATTGAAACATTTTCACGACACTGTTTTTGCTCGAGTGTGAGTAAACGCGGCACCCATCTTGCACACAGCTTTCTCATGTCCAAATTTTCAGATAATATGCGATGTACCGCACTTTTTGAAATGCCCGTAATGTCTGCTAGCTCGCGCACTTTCTGTCGACGATGATCAAGTACTGCTTTGTGGATTTTCTTCACCATTTCTGGAGTCGTCACCTCATTTGGTCGACGACTGCGATGCTCGTCTGGCAGCTCGTACGGTCTCGTTTAAACTCAGCTACCCAAAATTTAACTGTTGTAAACGAAGGAGCAGACTCACCCAGAGTAGAATCCAGTTCAGCTTTTATATTGGTTGGGATGAGGCCTTTCAAATAAAAGTATTGTATCACATAACGATGACCAATTTTCTCCATTTTCACAAATTCACTGACAACGTTCACTATTGATGGCTGCCAAACAAATTCTGAACAACGTGGCGCTTTCAAACTTGAAATATATGCTTTATAGACTGCGTACTTTCCAATACAGTGATATTTTCAAACAACTACCGCCACCTCTTGGTCAGATCGGGTACTTCTGGGACTACCCTCGTATACAGTTGAAATAAAAACCATAATTTAAAATCTGTAGATAATCCCTTTGTTTGATAGAGCTTGTTATTTACAAAAACCGTTTGTCGGGCCGCCGCGACGACACTTGTCGCACTTCTACTTTCTTTGAAAATGTCTACCGTAAAAAAATTTGCATTTCGGGAGGCATCTGATATGTCAAAATTAAGTGATTTGTGGAAAGTTAACAAAGATCAGGAAGAAAATGCGGAACACGACGGCCCTTCTTATATCGGTCGTATACATCGGTCTAAACGTCAATAAAGCTAGCACCCCCACTTCAAAAAAATTTTAAAAAAATTAGCCTATAATTTAGTACTAATTAAGGACAAATTTGTACCAAAAAAATTAAATTTGTACCAACAACCGTTTGGCCGCAATTCGTATTTGAAAAGTGGGGGTGCTGGCTTGAGCTCAAGCTAGCACCCCCACTTTAAGAAAACTGAAAATTTTCTACACTACCGTTTAGTTCTAATTAAGGACAAATTTGGGCCAAATTATTTTTCTCGTAATTACAACCATATTGCCGCTATTCGTATATCAAGACTGGCAGCGCGAACTGGCAATCAAGCTATTACCCCCACTTTAATAAAAATAAAAATTTTCTACGCTATCATTTAGTACTAATTAAGGACTAATTCGGACCATTAAGCCAAGTGTCCATAATTACTTATAATTTAAAAAATGATACAAATAAATCGTAATAGTTTAAGCATATATTTTTCTATTTGAATTGCAGTTTGTGGTAATAGTATGCCAGCTGGCAGCGGGCGGTTGCACGTCACTCTTTGTACTTTAAGGTTATTATTTATGACTAGCAATAAAATGGTATGGGTTGGATTGGAAGTGCATTGCTTTTTGTTAAAAATTAAAGGAATTGAAGTACAAACGATCGAGAGATGCTTTTATAAATCGAATGATCGAGAAATTAAAATCTTTTCATACAAATCATTATGCGTTAGAATTAATTGAGTCGTAATGAATGAAATATGAAACATTAGTTAAGTTTTCTCGATTGACAAAATAATGAAATGTTATAATTTATAAAAACGTAATTTAATGTAAATAACTTATTTAAGGTTGGAAAACAACAAAATTGTTGTAAAGCATTATAATGCAAAAGCCCACTAAAACTAATGAATGTGTGAAAACCACGAACGGCACTTCGAGACTCGAGTTTCGAGCTTGTTAGCTCTCATCAGTCGAAGATAGCCGCTCGTAGTTTTCACACATCCAACGGAGTATAAATACTAACTCCGGAATAACATTAATGTCGAGTGACACTAATGGTGACATCTATAGCCAGCCAAGCCTAGCCAGCAACAAAAGATGTCGAAATGGTATTTCACCATACTAAACGTAAAAGTTTAAAAAACAAGATATAAATATCTTGTTTAAAAGTTTCACTAATAGTGTGCAATCCGAGTTGGAAAACAACAAAATTGTTGTAAAGCATTATAATGCAAAAGCCCACTAAAACTAATGAATGTGTGAAAACCACGAACGGCACTTCGAGACTCGAGTTTCGAGCTTGTTAGCTCTCATCAGTCGAAGATAGCCGCTTTTCACACATTCATTAGTTTTAGTGGGCTTTTGCATTATAATGCTTTACAACAATTTTGTTGTTTTCCAACTCGGATTGCACACTATTAGTGAAACTTTTAAACAAGATATTTATATCTTGTTTTTTAAACTTTTACGTTTTTTTAAACACTGCACGCTGCTGTTAAAAAGGTGTAGGGGAAAAACCATTTATTGTTTATTTACAAAACTGAAGCTAAAGATAGGGATGTTTCTTTGTTTGATTTTCTCAGAACTGGAACTGGCAATGAAGGTATTCGGGCAGAGATCAAGTGTAAACAAAAAGCAAAAATCAAAAACAGCTGTATTTATTTAAGAATTTTCAATAACCAATATTATATATTTAGTAGTGGTATTTTTTAAATTTAAATACAGCCTGTTTGATAACATTATATTTTACACGCATATTTTCTGATTAGTGACTACATAAAAATTCACAAAGCTTGATTAAGCTTACTTAATCAAGCTTTGTGAAACCTTCCATTTGTCTGTTAACAGTTCTCTAATAACACCTACATATTCTGCGAGATCTCAGTGAGTTATGAATTTTGAATCTCATCTCAAGTACGGAATATATAATATTGTAACAGATGGGAAAACCCCCTATTCGTCGCCGTCGAACATTCGAGACTGCATGACTCTCGACATGACACATAAAAGTACTTTAAAAGAGTATTATGTCAAAAAGCTTTTGTTTTAAATTAAAATCGAATTTAAATTCGATTTGTATGCTAAGATTTTAATTTCTCGACCATTCGATTTATAAAAGCATCTCTCGATCGTTTGTACTTCAATTCCTTTAATTTTTAACTAAAAGCAATGCACTTCCAATCCATCCCATACCATTTTATTGCTAGTCATAAATAATAACCTTAAAGTACAAAGGGTGACGTGCAACCGCCCGCTGCCAACTGGAATACTATTACCACAAACTGCACTCCAAATAGGAAAATATATGCTTAAACTATTACGATTTATTTGAATGATTTAATTAAATGATAGCGTAGAAAATTTTTATTTTTATTAAAGTGGGGGTGATAGCTTGATTGCCAGTTCGCGCTACCAGTCTTGATATGCGAATAGCGGCTATATGGTTGTAATTACGAAAAAAATAATTTGGCCCAAATTTGTCCTTAATTAGAACTAAACGGTTGTGTAGAAAAGTTTCAGTTTTGTTAAAGTGGGGGTGCTAGCTTGAGCTCAAGCCAGCACCCCCACTTTTCAAATGCGAATTGCGGCCAAACGGTTGTTGGTACAAATTTAATTTTTTTGGTACAAATTTGTCCTTAATTAGTACTAAATTATCGGCTAATTTTTTTTAAATTTTTTTGAAGTGGGGGTGCTAGCTTTATTGACGTTCAGTCCAACCCAGTTCGTCATCGGTCTGTACTGATATTGCTGTAGATGTTCGTAAGTTGTATGTTTCTACTTTTTACAGATATTTTACTTTTATTCTTTATTTTAAAATTTTATACAGTGTGACAAATATTATTTTACAAATCGTTCTTATGGTTTAAGATAAGTGTCAAATAATTTTACACTATAATCTGCATGAAACATGAAGATCTTCCAAATAACGTTTCGTCTTATCAAATGAAAAATTAGATAAAGAATACTTTTAAAAATATCGTAGCATTTCTACTAACCCCGATTTTTGTTTCTTATTCCGGTTAAAGTGAAACGACTGTTGTTACTTAATATTATATTATAGCTAGTCAGGAGGCTAACCACAATAGACCTCAAAGAGAAAAAGAGGATGCTTGCTTATACCGGGAAACCGTTGTAGAAGTCCTACCTTATTCATCAAAGCCAGCAGATCAAGTGCCCATTGCTGACGTCGCCAGTGAGTGAGACAAGACGTCTAATATTTAAAATAAAAAAGTTTTTTTTTATAGACAGTAGACAAATATTCTTTGAGTGTGAGGGAAGTGAAGAGGTAGCTGAAGAAAATAGTGACACAACTAGTATGTTGTTTCTTAAACATAGTGAAATCATGGATTTTTTCTCTAGACATCCACTTCAACCCAAGAAAATGAAAATCGGCCAACCTTTACCCTTTGATTATTGCAAAGTATTTTTCCGTGATGGCGAAACTGAATCAAATGAAAATAGAAAATGGTTGAGCTTCAATGAAAGAAATCAATGCTTATATTGTAGTGTTTGTACTGTTTTTGGTTGTAATTTTAAATCAGCATATCAGCGAATAGCGGAGCATGAAATTTCACAAAATCATTGTAATGCTGTAAAAAGTTACATGAAGAAGAAATCTGGTCAAACGATTGAACAGTTTATTAATCGAAATGTTCAAGAAGAACATCGTCAGGAGATTATGGACAGAAGGGCGGCACTGGTCCGAATAATTGAAATAATTAAAATGATGGGTAAGCAAATGTTACCTTTTCGAGGTCATAGAAACGAATCTGCGAGTAGTTTAGAAGATCCCACTGAAATTCATGGAAACTTCCTGGAAATTGTTCTTCTAGTCGCCTTTGATACTGTCTTGGACAATCATCTCAAGAAAGCTATCCAAGAAAGCAAACACAAAAAAAGTGCTGATAAAAATAGAGGTCGGGGGGATTTAATAACTCTTTTAAGCAATAATACTGTAACTCAAATTATTTTCGAAATTACTCGCGAAATGCTTAAGATTATTTCTGAAGATGTTTGCTAAGCAGAAATATTTTCTATAACAATGGATACCACAATGGATGTTTCGTCTCATGATCAATGTGCAATTTTTTAGATATGTTAATACCAATAAAGTTGTTGAAAGGGCCATTGCTTTAAAACACGTAACTTCAACTACTGGAGAATGCCTCTATGGTGTGTTGAAACAGGTTTTAGATGACAATAATATTACAATAGAGAACTGTATTGCAGATGCATTCGATGGTGCGAATTGAAAGAACAATCAGCGAATCATATTCACACATGGTGTTACGCACACGTATTAAATTTGGTCATAACAGATACTGCACAATCGTTAACGGCATCAGCATCTTTTTTCGATTTATTACAAGAAGCTCAGGTATTTTTAAGGAATCTTACAAGAGACTAAATGTCTATGCAATATCAGGGAGTATCGAAAGTAATCGTCATCTAAAGCTTAACGCAATAGGCGCTACAAGATAGAGAAGTAGAAATGATGCTACCACAAAAATATTTGGTAATAAAGATATGTGGAATCAAGATCAGCATAGTACGATAAGAACAAAGTTGTTTTTATTAACCTAGTTCTAGCACTCAAAGAAATTTCGGATAGTAACTTAATATTCAATGCTAAAGTTAGAAGCCAGGCAGATGGTTTACTAAAGAAGTTCTGTTCTTTTGAAACAATTCTGCTTGCCATGACCTATATTCAAATTTTCTGTATAACAACTTCCGTTTCAGATTACTTGCAAACTAAAAATCTGGACTGTGTGCAAGCATGGCGGCAAATTTCCAATGCAAGCGAAAGATTGAAAGCCCAGCAAAGAGATTTCGAACCCGCCTTGAAGTCTGCAAAACGATTTGTTGAAATAATGAATAGAACATTAGAAAAATTGGATTCCGATTTATTCATAGAGAATATGATCCAAAAGAGGAGAAGAAGAATTGTAAAAAGAATGGCAGGAGAACTTGCCGAAGATGAAAAAGTAGAAGTAGATGAAAAAATGAAAAAAGAAAGAAAAGAACGACCTTTCATAAAGGTCGTTCTACAGCTACTAATTTATTTATTTTTACCAATTTTGTGATAGATAATATTGAAAGAGGTTTTGAAGTTGATTGCATATATACTGACATAAGCAAGGCTTTCGACAGAGTTGATGTTGATATTTTATTACGTAAATTAGAGATGATTGGAATAGGAAACCCTTTACTAGGATGGCTGCAATCTTATCTCAAAAATCGTAGACAGTTTGTTAAGATAAATAACGCAAGATCACAATTAATTAATGTGTTATCAGGTGTGCCACAAGGATCCCACTTAGGACCAGTTCTGTTTTCAATCTACATTAATGACATTAAAAATTACATAAATCACAGTTCGTTTTTATTGTTTGCCGATGATTTAAAAATTTATAAGTGTATTACTTCGGTTGCTGATAGTACTCTGTTACAAAAAGACTTATCGTCTGTGATTAAATGGTGTAAGAATAATGGGTTAGAATTAAATGTGAGCAAATGCAAAGCAATGAAGTTCTCTAGGAAGCGAATTATTACTACTTATAGTACCTATTACATAAACAATGTTGCTGTAGAAAATGTAGTGTCTATAAGAGATTTAGGCGTTCACCTTGATTGCGAGTTAAGTTTTTCATTACACTTAAATGAAACTGTTTTAAAGGCTAACAGAATGTTGGGTTTTGTAACACGTCATACTAATGACTTTACTGAATTAAGAACAATTATAATATTATACGCGGCTTTTGTAAGATCTCTTTTCGAATATTGTACAATAATCTGGTCACCTTTTTATGTAACACATGAATGCCGTATTGAAAAAGTGCAAAGAAAGTTCATTAAATATTTATGTTTCAAATTTAACATACTGTTTGATAGGAATAATTATGAAAACATATTAAAATATTTTAACCTGCCTCCTTTATCTCTCCGGAGAACATTTTTTGATGCTTGTTTTGTGTTTAAGGTGTTATCGTCAATTATTAATTATTATTAAAAAACTCATTTTCGCTTAACTGTATTTAATCCTATTATGGATAGTGTAATAACTTCACTTAATCAACGTTTTAGCGAACACGGGGCGTTTTATGGAGATTTAGAATGTTTTGATCCCCGAAGGTTTTCCGAAATAAGTAAATCTCTCCCTGGCGATTCACTAAATAAGATATGCACAATAATTCCCTATTTAGATAAAGAAAAGTTAAAAAAGGAATAGACGACTTTTGCCGAAATTTGGCCTCAGGTTTCAAAGCGAGATTTTAAAGATATTTATAAAGTCGCTGATGATCAGGTAGAGAACGATCCTAATTTTATTTCTGACAGTAGTGAAAACGAAGCGGAGGCGGATGCACCTTCAAGATGCAGCAATAAACAATATGCTATTCATGTATATCCTGCGAATTCCTGGTTTTATGTGAATACAACTTTTATTCTTTAGAATTCAAACAATTGCATTCTGTTTATAAATTTCTATTGACAATACCATTTACGCAGGTATCTTGTGAAAGGTCGTTCTCAAAATTAAAATTATTAAAAACAAGACTACGTAGTTGCCTTCTGCAGGAAAATTTGGAAGCGTTATTTCTTATGGCATGCGAACCTGGTATAAGTACAAACATTCCTGCGGAGCTAATTATTGACAGATTATGCCAGAAAATCAAAGCTTTTAAAAGATACCTACAGTGGTATTAGTACATATTAGCTATTATATTTTTTAAAATTATTTACGTTGTATTTTTTGTTTTATATTTGTATAGGTATTTGTTAAATATTTATGTTATATTATTATACGAGGGTGGTCCCAGAAGTACCCGACCTGACCAAGAGGTGGCGGTAGTTGTTTGAAAATATCACTGTATTGGAAAGTACGCAGTCTATAAAGCATATGTTTCAAGTTTGAAATCGCCACGTTGTTCAGTATTTGTTTGGCAGCCATCAATAGTGAACGTTGTCAGTGAATTTGTGAAAATGGAGAAAATTGGTCATCGTTATGCGATACAATACTTTTATTTGAAAGGCCTCAGCCCAACCAATATAAAAGCTGAACTGGATTCTACTCTGGGTGAGTCTGCTCCTTCGTTTACAACAGTTAAATTTTGGGTAGCTGAGTTTAAACGAGGCCGTACGAGCTGCCAAGACGAGCATCGCAGTGGTCGACCAAATGAGGTGACGACTCCAGAAATGGTGAAGAAAATCCACAAAGCGGTACTTGATGATCGTCGACTGAAGGTGCGCGAGCTAGCAGACATTACGGGCATTTCAAAAAGTGCGGTACATCGCATATTATCTGAGAATTTGGACATGAGAAAGCTGTGTGCAAGATGGGTGCCGCGTTTGCTCGCACTCGAGCAAAAACAGTGTCGTGAAAATGTTTCAATTGGGTGTTAAGCGAAGTTTCACAGCAACAAAGCAGAATTTTTGCGCCGTTTCGTAACAATGGATGAAACATGGGTCCATCATTTCACACCCGAGACAAAAGAACAATCGAAACAATGGACTCAAAAGGGAGAACCGGCTCCAAAGAAGGCGAAGACCGTTTCATCTGCAGGCAAGGTTATGGCGTCGGTTTTTTGGGATGCGCGTGGAATAATTTTTATTGACTATCTCGAAAAAGGAAAAACTATCAACGGCCAGTATTATGCAAACTTATTGCAACGTTTGAGCGAAGAAATCAAGCAAAAACGGTCGCATTTGGCTAAAAAGAAAGTGTTGTTTCATCACGACAACGCGCCAGCTCACAAATCCGTTATTGTAATGGCCAAAATTAATCAATTAAAGTTTGAATTGCTACCTCATGCACCATATTCGCCAGATTTAGCCCCCTCGGATTATTTTCTGTTCCCAAACTTGAAAAAATGGCTCAGTGGTCAAAGATTTTCCAACGATGAAGAAGTGATGTCAGCAGTTAATAGCTATTTTGAGGAGCAAGACAGTTCTTATTATAAAAAGGGTATCGAACTTTTTGAACACCGCTGGGAAAAGTGTATAGCGCTGAAAGGAGATTACGTTGAAAAATAAATAAATCTTTTTCCAAAATTTTTGTGTTTTCTTTGTTGGGTCGGGTACTTCTGGGACCACCCTCGTATTTACGTTTCACTTTTGTTCAAATTAATGTTTAGTTGAATAATTAAATAATGTTGACTATACAGGGTGTTCCGGAGAAATATCCAATGCTTTAAGGAGGTGAAAGGTGACTATATAGAAAACTGCAATGATCTCACATCTGCACTACTAAATTAATAACTGACCTCCGCTACGTACGTATCAATTTACAGAAACAACAGAATTGAATTTCAGCAGCGGTTGCCGAGTGACTCACTACCTTGATGACTTGATCATTTATTAAGGTCGGTAAATAAAATGTAACATACGTTCGTTGACCTAATTGTGATGGAAACATTGCCTGTTTTTCATTTTACGAATGTCATTTTAACAAAATGAGTAAAACTTACCGTTTAGATGCGAACAATCTTTATAACATGTGTTCAAAAATTCCCGTACCTGTCGAGCAAAGTGTAGTGGTGCTCAATAGTGGGAGTCCGTCGAACACTTCATTGACCAGAAAATGTAGGCGCCAGTCACCGGTTAATCGTTGGAGCAAAATAAAAGGTCTTATGTGGCTGTTGTGTGAATTAAAAACACCCGCCCGAGTAAAACATTTCGTGCAAACTGGGGATTTTCCTGTTTGCGTTCCAATAGCCATTGGCAAAATTGCACTCGCGGTATAAGTGTACTTTTTGAAAATGGTTGATTTGAAAAGTTCCGTTCATTCAGCAGGCGTGTTTGGTTCTGCCATAATTTAAACAGTAACTAAATACACTTAAATAAACTACTTATCACTAAAACAAACACTTAACACTACCAAATGCTAATGCAAGTTATTAATTCTAAAACGTGTATTAATCGAAACTCAAGTTTACCACCACGTAACACAATGAAAGTTGACAACAAACTGCATACTGCAGTTACAAATCTCAAAGATCTGAGTCAGTAACAGTTATTACAGATGTTCAAAATGAGTGTTATTATTTAGTTAAAAACGTTTTAAAAGCACATACTGCTATTTAGTGTTGATTACAATCTTCGAAGAATTTATATTTATCCTGCTACCTGCTTGGGTTAGTTTATGGTTCTTTTGTCCATGACCTTTAAAAGTATCTACTAGTAGACACAATTTTCTTTTCATACAGTTTTATCTACTATTTTGCAGTGGCGTGCCTATTATTTTTATAAGGGGGGTTGTCATTTCAAAGGGGCATTTCAGGAAATTGTTAGTAAGATGTTACTCTACACATGTTTCTCTATTGCCCTTTAACGGGAAAGGCATCTTTTCCAAAACACCCTGTACATGTATTTAGTACCTAACAAACTTTATTAAAATCCTTGGTTAGTTTAAATTACCTAATAACTAAACTAAATAAATCAATTATCCTTAAAAAATTAATCCAAGTGGCCCCTAAAATTGACCCAGCACGCGCCTGATTGAGAATTAATTTTACCGAAATCTACCGTTTATTTCCGCATAATTTATCGATTGATAATAAAAGTACAGTAAATGATTCCGAGTCGTTTTATCGAAATTTAACTTCGTATAATTTACCGATTCATAATAAAAAGTGCAGTTATTATTCTGTGGTCGCATTCTAATTTGTTGAAAAGACCTCTTCAAATTATACCGTTATAATACGATTGATTGCGGTTGTTGAGTTTAATTTCTCGTAAAACTACGTGTTTAATAGAATTCTGTTTTGAAGTAATAATAATAAAATCTGGAGTTCGTAAGATAAATCTAAAAAGGGAACTCCTTTTTGGGAACATTTTTATTAATTAATAGTGTTAAAATAATAAGAACATTTTAAAGGAACAATTAACTTTTAAACTTATACGGTTGACTCAGTTATTTGAAAGAGGGAATCTTATTATTATATAGTCCTCTATGAACACAGTATCGTAAATTTTAATTTCTCGAATTTACAGTTTAGTGGTGGTTTTGGAAAATTGTGATGCCTTCCAGTTTCTACAGTTTTGTGATAACTGTTTACCTGTGATTGTGAGGGTTATATTTGCCCTAATTAAGTGATGTGGACGGAATGATCCGAACAAGGTACTATGATTTGAAGGATTTTTGAGTTTGTAAAAAAAACAAATGTAAGTTGTATTATGTATCGATTTTTGTTTATATTTGCATGAAAGCCTTCCCTTAGCTAAGAATTCTTACGCAAGGTATTATATTTCAAGTTGTGACTTTATTATAAATTTTAAATGACAATTCATCAACTATCTAACTCTGTTTATGAATAAACTTAGTTTTTTGCAGATTGAATATTATTGACCCATAAAATTATGAAAGTCTTTATTTATATTTTACTCAACCTAACTTTAAATTAACCAAACATGACTAACAAATTGAATTAAATATTTAAAAGACCTGATTCCAGTTTCTGATTAATGGTGTTAGGTCATTATCTTTTAATCAAATTATCACTACTATCGAACTTTCATAATCAGATGGCGCCCAGATATATGTATTTTATTGTGCTCTAAAGGTATTGGAAACAATACCTGCGACCTGAAATTTAAATTTGTAAAGATAAGATCTCAGGTCGTGGCAATCTTGAGTTGTGTAGTAAGTATTGAACATTTTGTGTTGTACAGTTTGCGTAAGAAGTTTTGAAGGTTGAAGTAACTTGTTATTTTGTTTCACTGACGGTACAATGTGGGCCATATTGTTTTATTAGAGTGTTGCACTGACGCCTTTGTCTTTATTGTTAAATTTGTAAATGAGTATAACCTTTCTTATAGTATAGCACGTTTCTTATAGCAATTGGATCCGGTCAAATTGGCTGAGATTTTGATATACTCTAGTTGATAACATCCTGATCAAAAGTCTCCCGGGCTACGAAGCTCTAAAATTAATAGTTTTGGAGTTACAGAGCACGAAAGGCAGGAAAGATTCATACTCCGGTTTATGGATTTTTAACGTACAGGCTGGGTAACGACATTTTTTGTGTATATTTTTTGTTTTTGTTTTAATTAACACAGGTAATTATTGTGTCTTGCATGATTTGAATCATGTAAAATTATACCGGGTGTCTTATTATATTTTGACCCTTTATAAACCTATACAACCTTTGATCTAATTGAGATAATGAAATGCGGTGTTTACCAGTTTTCTTCTTAGTTTTTAAAGTTTTTTCTGAGTATCCGTTTTTTACCTACTTCCAGTTTATCCGGAAATGATATAGCGTATTCTCGAGGGTTAGGGTAACTTTGTGAATTCAAATGGAACACCCTGTATTTGTTTTCACAGTTGGAAAGCCCATTCTCTCCTTTTCCAAAAGTCTTGTCATGGTTATTATACAGCGTGATGGTTTTATAAGCTCTTAATGTGGATGCAGCATGTTATTGAAATGCTACGAAAAAATATAATGATTCACAAAGTAGACTATGGAAATTAAAGAAAACATCACTGCTAACTTCAAATTAGTTTATTGGCAATTACATGTTACTTCAATTGCTAATATTCAAAATGTACATACGAAACTCGATCTAACAAAGGGTATCAGGATACTTATTAAACATTAAAGAATTAAGAAATAAGTAAATCACTAAACATTAGTAATAAAAAATGTTCAAAATGCCGCCGAATTTACCGCCACGTTAAATTATTGTCACATTGGCAACATGAATACTTTTCTGCTTCTTTTATTTTACAGCGGCGTCTCAATAATAATATAGCTTTTAAATTTCGTTAATTTTAAATAATAAGCTTACTTGACAACAAAGTCGTGTAGCAAACCGTAGTTCTGAAAAAAAACTGTTTTGTAAAATAAGAAAACAAGCGGAATAAAGCAAAAATTCAATGAAAACCCGAACAATGTAGCAAAGTACAACGATGTAAACGAGAAAGTGACGAGTTGACTCTGTAATTTGACACAACACATTTCAATAGTGCTACACTAACAACTTGAAATACTCTAAAACCTAAGGAGCGAAATTCAAACCGTCTTCACTCAATTTGGATCTCACTGTATAACTCTAAAATATTTAAAAACACGTGTAGACGCTGCAACAAACTTTTTTCTTCTCTATTGCGCCTTATATCCCATGATTATAACCCTTTCTGGTAGTTATAAAAATATTATAGAATAAATTTATATAAATAAATAAAATTTATATAAAATTTAAATTTGTTTTATAAGTACTTACTAACCAATTTTTGTATTTAAATTTGTTTGTATTTCTTGCAGTTTTCAAGATCAAGTATAGGGCCATCTTACGTGAGCCACTCTGTACATAATTAGAATTTACACAGGGAATAAAACAATCCTACTGACGCACTGTGGGGCCAGCCTTAACAAAAACCGCTTATTGAGGTAAAAGTCGAACTTGTGTAAAGAATAAAACACATATTGGCGTTTAATTATAAAACGTTCAGTCCATCTGGAACCGGTGGCAAAACTTAAAAATCTTTGTTATTGATAAAGATTTTGATGCTGTGTTGTAGTGTTTATTTTTAAAAATCCTAAATTGTAAGAGGCTTTTTTGCTAAAATTCAAGTTTTGCTGGAATTTTTTGCCCGCTTTGAAATGTCGAAAAAAGAGCAAGAACCCTGTATCCCTTCTTGCACTTACATGAGAGCAATTTGAGAAGGATTGGTGGGGCTGGTTCGCGTAAGGTTGTTGTTGGTATTAAACCAAGGGAGCTCATCGACCAACCCCACTCTGTGGCATCCTTCTCTACCCCCAACCACTTTTACACTTGGTGGTATGTGCGATACGAATGGAAGGAAGCAGTCTCTTTGGTTGGGGACAAACGTGCCAGGTTCACCTTCGCGTTGGCTGCTGATTTGACGAACAGGCGGAACCGAAGGTCGAGTAGGATGTCTATGAATGCGTCCCCTCCATACACATCGACCAGGCACTTCTTTCCAGCTTCGGCTATAGCCTCGTGACTAACATCTGAGAGGAGAAAGACGGTGGCCAGGTCCATCAGGTTCCGCTTCTTTTTAAAAACACTCCACAATTTTGTTTCACCTTGCCAGAAAAGGGCAGAGGTGGTGTTGCATCAGCTGAATGCAGACTGCCACATTATCCGAACCGCCCTCGACGAAAGTACATCCTACGAGAACGTGATCGTTGTTGGAGACGAACTGGACCTACTTGTTTTCCTCTGCGGCTTGGGCTCGACCGTCCAAAATGTTTATTTTCAGAAAAGTGGCAGAGGTGAGTCAAGTTGCACTTGAGATTGGGCTTAAATTGTTGCAGATTTAATGTACTTTAAAAATGGTAAGAACGACTAATATCGAAAAACGCATAAGTAGTTTACGAGTTATAGTACAAGTTAAGTTTTTCGAAGCTGCAAACTTGGATTCACACTACCCTAACTGGTCCTAACAACATATCAGAAAATCAGAACTACATCATGCTTTGCAACTTTAGCCTTTTTATGTACGTTTTGACTGCCCTAATAACTCTGATAAAAGTTTAACGAAGCTGAAAGCATCATAAGAAACAGCTTGTACAAAACCTTTTAGTACAATGGAGAATATTTATGAACGAAATATTTGCAATTATTGTAAAAAAGTTACAAGTACTGTTATTTCTTAAGGGCTAGTAATGCCTTTAAAAATGCCGACTTAAAAATATTAATTCTTTTTGGAAGTTCTTTTAAATATTCAAATCCCTAATTGTAATATAAAATTCATGGCGAAGTGTTAATACCAGAGATCTGATAATACTACTTATATTCCTGTACCAGATTAGTAATAGTATATTACATGTTGAGTTGGTAAAGGATATCTTTACAAGCCAAGCGATAATTGTTTGACCGAGACGGTACGTCGAGGTCAAACAATATCGCGAGGCGTGGAAACTTTACCAACGAAACATGTATACTATTTTATTCACAATAATTAGACTTAAGATAATCAAAATAAAAAGTAATTTTAAATTTTAAAATAAATTTTTTATGAACTGTCATAATTTCAATCAGAGCCATCTATCGACCAAAAGAAATTTTAAGTAAGGTTTCATTCTTCGCCGCTAGATGGCGATGTATGCGCTCAGTATTTTAAAATTAGAAATTAATTAATTCCATTGCAATTATTAAATATAAAATATGGAAAAATAAAAATAAAACTAATATTAAATAAAAAATATGTTTTTAGCGTTAAATATATTTATAAAAACTTAAATTTAGATGGGATAAAACATCCCGTTTTAAATTATTCAGAAAAAATAGTTGGCCAAAACTTTACATGTCAGTTTTACAGACATGTAAAGGAAATTGTTAACCACTTTGGTGTTGCTATAGCAATAGCTTACTTTCCAAGGTTTTTACAACATATGAAAAGTACATATTGCAATATGATTGTGAATAAAATTGAATTACATATCTTGAAAAACTCATGTCACTCTTAATTTTAAAATGTTTTCCCACGTACTAAAAATATTGCAATAGAGATATTATAGAATACCTTTCCTGGAATAACTGAAATCTTACTTTTTATAATAAGCTGCAGGTATAATGAAGAACATAAATAAACTTCCCTGTATAATATGTACAAACTGTATAAACTAATATGTATCAGAAAGTACAGTGCGATGAGCAGGTGCTTCCTCTATATCTTAGATTTAGATGGTGCACATCAGTTCTAAAAGTTATGTTATTATATAAATACGTAGGGATTTTATGTGTAATTATTCTGTGAAAAAGTGTAGCAGACTGCAACAGCCTTCTGTTCTTCATATTTAACCAACAACAGTCACTTAAATTGTGCGATAGATATATTTTTTTATGCCAAAGACTAGTCGTAAGCAGGAGTTTTGAACTCTTTGTATTCTATTAGAATACTCTTTTGTTAGGCATAGGTCATATACCTCGCTACAGTAAGAAAAGTTAGATAAGACTAGGGTGTCACAAAGCATAGTTTTGACTTTTGTTGAAAGAAAGTGTCTTTGACGGTAAATCAGTTTTAGATTAATATAAGCTTTTTTTATATTATTAGTGATATGTGTGGTTAGTCTAAAAGTATTATCAATAACCAAGCCCAAGTTTTTTGCTTTGTCTTTTACAGGAATTTTGATACTGTTTATTTTAAGATCGATGAGAGGCTTTATTAATTAAACCTTTTGTGGATTTCCAAACAATACGATAGCAGATTTAGATGGATTGATAGACAAACCATGCTGAAGAGATCTTTCAGAAATATCAGTCAAATCAGATTGAATCTTTTGTAGTGCTTGATTGAGATCATCAGATTTAAAAAAGAAATACAATTGAGTATCATCTGCATACATATGAATTGAACAGTAATTTACAAAATTATGAAAGTGGTAAACGTAAATTGTGTAGAATAGGAGACCCAGTATTGAGTCCTTCGGGACTGCAGATCTGACTGGTTGAAAGTCCGATACATCATCAAGCAATTTCACCATTTGCTTTCTATTTGAAAGATAACTATTGCACAAACGTAAATTGTGTAGAATAGGAGACCCAGTATTGAGTCCTGCGGGACTGCAGATCTGACTGGTTGAAAGTCCGATACATCATCAAGCAATCTCACCATTTGCTTTCTATTTGAAAGATATAACTATTGCACAAGGTAATAGCATCAGAACCGAGTCCTATAGATGTTAATATAGGCAAAAGGACGGAACGGTTAATTGTATCAAACGCCCTACTAAAGTCCAACAATATTAATGTGGAGATTTTCTTCTCATCAGCAGCACGAATCAGGTCATCAGTAATTTTTAGCAAGGCGGTCGCACAACTATAGCCAAGACGAAATCCAGATTGAATATCAGGAATTATTTTGTAATTTGTAATGAAAGTTCTTAGTTGATCGTTCATTATTTTCTCTAGTACTTTAGAAAGAATTGGGAGTATACTAATGGGTCGCAAATGCTCTGTTGGAGCTGAGATTTTGGGAATAGGTATTATTACAGCTTTCTTCCAAGATGCAGGGAAAATGTTAGACGTTAGGCAGCAGTTTATGATGTGGGTTAAGTAAGGTAACAACATAGGGGCAACATAATTTTACTAATTTAATATTTAAATTATTCCTTCCTGTAGCATTGCTTTTTATATCATTAATTAGTTTAGCAATGTTCGAAACTGTAATTGTTGTAAATTTGAAGGGTTCTATATTATCTGGATGTTTATTTTCGTAAAAAGCAATAATATTGGTAGGATCAAAATTTACGTTAGACATGGTTTATAAATAAAAATTATTAATTTCATTAGGGTTGCTTAAACTTAACGGTAATTCTTTGGTATTGCTAGGTTGAGATTTGCTATTTAATTTCTTTAAGTCTTGCCACATCTTCCTTGAATCAGCATTAGCGTGTGTGTGTTAAAAGTAGGCCTTTTTTCTCTTTTGACTGCTTGATTGGTGATTATTGATTGGTGAAGTTTCGCAACTCTCTATAGGACTCTCAATCCGCCTGACGTTTGAATTTACTGTACTTCTTGTATGCGTTATTCCTAAGTTCCATTATGTATTTTGTGTTAGCAGTGCGGAAGATGCCTTTTGTAATGATTGATAGTTATTATTGGAGCATGGTTATTGACAATATTCATTATGTTTGAATTAAGAAATTCTACCTTGAGATCAATGTCAGGAATATAAAAAATATATGCCAAGCTACTCGTTGCAGATCTGCCAAAAAAGAGTCAAGATTAAAATTTTTAAAGCTTCTTATCTTTCGAGGGTAATTTTTTGGCATTGGTTTAGTAACAGTAAGTTGACAAGATATAGTTTCATGATCAGAGAATTTTGTGTTTTCTACACCAAAGTTTGTGATTAAGTTTACATCGGACGTTATTACCTTGTCCAACAAAGATTCTTCTCTTGTTGGTTCTGTGAAGACTTGGGTAAGATTTAATGACTCTAGTAATGATTAATAATATACGCTGTCAGGCATATTAGGTTTTAGCAAATTGATATTTATATCACCCATGCATAGAAGGTTATCTGATGTTACAGAAGCCTGCTTGCACGTTACTTCAAACTGATCATAGAACAATTTATAATTTTGTCTCGGGGGCTTATATACTACCCCTAACGCAAGTAACATGTTATCAATTTTAATATGTAACCAAATATGTTCAATATACATTTCAGGTACATTAATTCTGTTAAAAATTATATTTTTTTAGATAAATACATACCCCTTCGCCTTTTCCACCTTGCCGATCGGCAAGGTGGAAAAGGTCGAATCATTTTGTACCCAGGAATATAAATTGAATCATTATCAATATTGTTATCTAGCCATGTTTCAGTTATAGCAATTATATCACATTTACTTCGTTCGGTAGATTCCTTCAAGAGATTTAATTTCGGAAAAAGAGATCTAATATTAATACGACCAATCTTCATTGTGTTGAATTTAGCTATGTGCCCTTTTTTATAGATCGAATCTTCTTAATATTGCTGGAGAATTGTTTTTAACTATCTCTAAAATGAAAAAGAGTAAATAAAATAACAAATAACTCAAGCTGATATCAAGAATTTCAATGACATAATTAATAATTACTAGAGAGAGTACTATACAAGTTCCGACTACTATGGCAAAAGAAATTACAAATAATACAGGCCCATATCCAAAAATCACAGCCAAAATGACTAAAACTCACTTGAAAAGGTATTATGCAACATTAAATAGACTCTAATACTGAGAAAACTAAGACTAAATAATAAAAAACTAATAATACAATTTAATATTAAAAATCTCAATCAAAGATTATTAACAATTACTATGAAAATTTCGAAAAGAAAATAGAATAACAAATAACACAGCTGATATCAAAAATCTAGACTATTACAAATAATAATATTAAATTACTGTAGAAAGTGCTATGCAAAATTAAATAATTCTGTTAATAAAAAGATTACAAATAGTACAAGTAGTACAAGTTTATACAATCAAAACCATTAAGAATCACTTGAATAGTAAGATAATAGTAGTCAATGCTAAGAATATTCTATAAATAATGCACCGGGAAAAGAAAAACCTTAGAAAAAACGATTGAAGCAATTTGAGCTCTTTTGCGAGTATTAAGTTCACACGGAATTAAAACCACTTCCAGAAATCCAACGAAAGCTTTAGGAAGAGTTGATTTTAAGACAGAGAGATGACTTGATTAGACTTACATTTTCTACACTTCCTTACAACTACATTAGATACATGGCTAACTGAGTAAACTTTGGCTCTACATCTGCTAAATTATTTCTAACCCAAAATAGCCAACAAAACACCATCTATATATTTAAAACACAAGGCTTACTTTTGTTCCAGTTCGTTTGAGAGTTCCACTGGGCCGAGTTACGTGATTCTTTTTTTTATGTTAAAGCTTTCGCTGTGTAGCCTCCAGTTTATTGCGATATTTTGTTTTTGTATTTCATATAAACATGTGGTAGCAAAAGGCACCAACAAATAAATAGTAATTAGGCCGTTATTGTGGGAAAGTTTAAAGCATTAAAAGTGGTATCCTTTTGTTATATTACAGGACCTACAACTGGTCCCGCGGAACTCCAAAATATTTCCACGAAACCTCAGAGTTTTCCGGAACCTACTTTGGGAATCAACTTTTTTTTTTACATTTGCCATTTCAATAAGTTTCTGGAAATATTTCCATGGAAAGTTACCAAAAAATAAATTTCCGGAAACTTGCCAACACTATTTTTATGTCATGTTTTTGAAATATGTACTAATAGACGTTTTCAAGAATTTTTTAAGCAAGATCTATTTTTGATTTTATTATTATCATTTCGTAAGGTAGAATTTCCGTATGTATGTATGTAGAATAAGCCAGAGGGTGGAGGTAAGCCAGAGAGGAAGATACTCATATGTCGGAAAAGAAGAGGGTAAATTGGGAGAGAGGAGTGCTAGGCTTAGAATTTCCAACTGGTTATATTTGATTGCGTTTATTTAAATAATCACTCACGAAAATCAAAAAGATTGTAATCACACAACGAATGTTGTATATAGGGAAATCCTTCAATGCTTTTGACCGCCATGTCTTGAGGAGGTTTCCCTAGTAACCAATTAAGATCTTTTAAAATATCAAAAACTATTCCAGGAAATAAGATTAGAATACAAACTAGTTTATTAAAATACGGACTTAGTTTAATTTGGGAATTTTCTATTATACAAAAACATTCTATAAATGCTGTACTAAGATTCTGTAAGGTAAGTGTACACTGCACAGTGCACACACTTTAAATAGCGTTTGTTCTTGGCTTCAATCCAAACCAAAATCCTTTTGCTGGATACACAGAAAATATTTCCTTTGAAAGATTTATAGGTATTGGTGTTTTCTCTACTGGTACTATTTCAAATTTTCTTACAACTTGTTCGATGATCAACTTAGTTTCCAAAAGTGCAAACCTAGATCCTGCAAACAAAAACTACCATTAAAACACTAGACTAGAACATTTTACTTTAACATACCCATACAATTTCTAGGCCCCACGCCAAATGGCATGTATGTAAAGGGCTTTATATTACGTCTGTTCTCATCGTTAAATCTTTCGGGGTCAAACTTTTCAGGATTTGGATAATACTGCGGGTCTCTATGCATAGCAAATACTGAAAAATGAACTTGCTGTCCTTTTTCAATCAATAGCGATTTCTCTCCTTCGATTTTCGGTTCTAAAACAAAAGGTGTCCTACACACCCTCTCAATAAACCAAGCAGCTGGCCACTTTCTCATCGTTTCTGTGGAATGAAAAGTTTTTAGGTAAACTACAACACAGTTTGTAATTTCTAAAATGATTCTTACCTGAAATTACCATATCCAAATATTTCATTTCTAATAAAGCTTCATATGTTAATCTTCCATTATCATCTCTCGGAGCCGATTCAATTTCTTTGAAAAGTTTGTCTTGAATATCAGAATGTAAAGCTAGTTCATAGGCAATGAAACCCATAACAGTAGAAGCAGTATCATAGCCAGCAAGAAAGAATCCTAAAGCTATAGCCATTATATCATCGTCGGTTAGATTGGCTTTTTTCTTTTGGTTTTTTATTACATCCGATTCGTCAACAGCAGCAAATCCAGAATCAATACTGTTTCCATTGTTGTCGTGATTCAGCTGTCCTTTCTGAGCTTTCATCAGTAAATATATCAAATCTTTACGAACAAATTTTTTTTCTCTGCGTAGTCTCAATGATTCATTCATAAGACCACTGAAGTATGTTACGAGTGCATTGTTGAATATGCGGATATTAAATAGCTAAAACAGAATCATTAAATTAGATTACATTTGTTTAAGATACCAATGAGTGCATTTACGTTTAACGTTACATTTATTTTTCTCTCTCTTTTAGTTATGTGTAGTAAAAAGGAATAGGATTGTTGCTGGGGAGCCCACATTCCGAAGAGTGCGATATTCCAGCACCTTGTTGTCAGAGTTTTTAGGTCGCGCTAGCGCCTTTGACAGACACAACGACTACCAGTACAACACTGTTAGCCAGGACGTCCGGCACTGACGGCTTAACGTGCCCTCCCAAACACGACCAGTTGCGATATTCGTACCGCAATAGGGGCAGTGGCGGATTTAGGCACAAGCATTGGAAGCGGACGCTTCAGGCCCCGCAAGTCAGGGGGGCCCGCAGAGGCCTCCTGCCAAGGACCGCACTGGACACGCGACAAATAAAATTATGGACATAGGAAAAAAAAGTGTACGGTTGGCGCATTAGAGTTTCGTACGAAAAATCAAGCGGCACTCAGAGCGATAGGTAAAATATTGTAACGGAGTATACTGTTTCACCGCAAACCTGCGAGAAATGTATCATTTCTGTCGGTCCGAATGCTGGTCTTCTCGCACAATCAGCGCGGTCATCCGACTACTATAATGACTAATTTTTTGAATTAATGGTTTCTGATAGACATTCGGTGAACAGTGACGGATTTATACACAAGCGGTGGAAGCGATCGCTCTAGGCCCCACAAGTCAGGGGGACCCGCAGAGGACTTTTGCCCAGGATCGCAGTGGACATGCGACAAATAAAAATTATTGGCATAGGAACTCACTTTGTCGAGAATAGTAAAACATGTGAGCACAACAGTTCATATCATGTACAGGCGGGTAAAAAGAATGTACGGTCGCATTCAGCAAGCAAGCATTCAGAGCGATAGGTAAAATTTTGTAACGGAACATACAGTTTCGAGGCAGACCTACAAGTAATGTATCATCTCTGTCGTTCCGAATGGCTTGCCTTCTAGCAAACTCTGCGCGGTCGTCCGACTTACATTCGGGGAAGGGGAACTGTACCATGCTTTCGAATGGGTAAAATTTCTTTCTAAATTGTTTCAACATTTCCCAATATTGAAACAATTTAGAAAAAAAGTCTTAACGTTACCGATATGTAATGCAACTGGAGAACGATCTCTGTTCTTAAACGTGTAAAAAATTATTTAAGAAATAATCTTGGACAAAGTCATTTAAAAAATGTATTAGTAATGTTTATTGAAAATGACATTACGCAAAATTTATGTTTTGACTGTTTTAAAAATATTATTGATAAATTTGATGCTTCTAAAAGCAGAAAAGTTCCATTATAAATGAACTGATTTTATGGAATAAAATGTTTTTCTAAAATAAAGTAGAACTTTTATGGACTCATCTGTCACAATGACATATGTCAAAACTGACTTTTACGGACTCATCTGTCATTTTTATTTGCATTGTTTCACATGTATTTGACATATGTCGCACACAGCCACGTTGGCTTCGTTGCCTACTGTACTGTTATTAAAAGCACATTTTGTATTTTAAATTCTTAATTTAACGATTTCAGAAAAAAACGTAATGTACACCTCAGCACTAAAGTTGATTTTTTATCACTCGTTATGGTTGTTCAACAATCTCCATATTCGTAATAAAAAAGTACAACTTTATTTGGTATACAAATAATAGGAAGTTACACATTTTACACAGTCTAGTAACTATGAAAATGACTCATTGTTCATACTCTTAGTTTAAAGTTTAAAAATTGTTAATGGACGACTATTATACTCACAATTTTATAGTGATGTGTATAAATCACAGAGGGCACTTTAAGACAGCTATTTCGAGCTTTTGGTTCTCCTCAGTTAAGGGCAGCTTGTCTGTGATTTATACACATATCACCATAATATTGTGAGTATAATAGTCGTTCATCAACAAAACTTACTTTATTAAAACACGTTTGTGTTCATTTTGTATTTTATTTATGTTAATTTATTTTGTTTAATTAATGTTTTACTTTAAATTATATTTTGAATGCAAATCCATATAGAAAAGATTATCACCCTAACTGGAAATCGAGCCCTGGGTCTTCCACTTTCTGAGAGACATCTCTACCTCTGAGCACTGTCGACTACCAGCATATGAAGTTATTATTACCATATAAAGTTATTACAAAAATTGTTATTGAATTAACGTAAAATTGCTTTAACGATATATCCTTCTGATGGCTTTAACCCATACATTTAGAATAACCGGTCTATTAGATGGAAATCTAAAAGTGTATTTGGAATTTATTATTTCAAATTACATTCAAATGAAGTATTAGGTATTCAATGTATTTGTAGAATTGAGGTTATGATTTACTTACATTAACAAAAAGCAGCTGCGGAACAACACGACGTCCAAAATACATGTGTCTATGACATTTAAAATATTGAAGACACCAACAATATTACTATTATTAATTTAAATAATTGTTCAAATTTCAGTATTAATTTTAAATAATAAATGATTATTACATTGAGTTATACGCATTTCTTAATTTTTACAACTAACACCTGTTTTCCACAAAAAAGGTGGCATTGTCGACTTTTGACAATCCAGCATCATATCAAATCATATTCTATGTTAAATATATGGTCGTAGATAAAGTATAATGTGTAACACGTACAAAAACGCCAATTTCACACTCGTGTGACTGCGGCATGAGACGAAGTCGGATTATTTAAAAAATCTTGGGGAGGAAATTTCCTCCCCCCTCCCCCCCACCGTGAATTCGCGCTGATATTAATAATTAATGTACTTAGTTTTTGATAAAAAATAAAAGGTATATAAATTGTAGTAATTGATTTATACTAAGGGGCCCCAGAAAATTGTAACGCTTCAGGCCCCTTAAGTGTTAAATCCGTGACTGAATTGGGGTACCCTCCAACTTCTCACTCTAGGCCAGGCAACCAATATTATTTGTAGTTAAAGAACCATTTGGATAAAGACTTACTTTTATTCGAATTTATTTCTTTCGTTTTCAAATTATTACTACCATTACACATAGACTGTATTAGATATAGGACGTTTTTTTGCAGTGGCGGATTTAACACTTAAGGGGCCTGAAGCCTTACAAGTTTTTGGGGCCCCATAGTATAAATTAACACATATTATATACCTTTTATTATTTTATCAAAAATTAAGTAAGCACATATAATTATTAATATAAATGCATTTAATAACATATGTAAATATAACAATATTTTGAAATTAATATATGTATGTAATCGTCAACGTTAGTTTATGAGAAGTTGCCTTACTACCCTATACAACGCATGCTAAATTCGGGCACACAAAAGAGTAATGGAATGGGAGCAGCGAGACTGCTACGTGACGACATTTATCGTTTTTTGTGTAATTAGTGCACAAAATCTCTCAAACCACCAAAGTCATTTCGAGCACGAATTGCACACAACGTTTTTTCTACAGCGTTATTAAAGTAAAAGTAGAAAAAAATCATAAAAAATAACACAAGTAAATTTTTATTTTAGGGTAAAGTGGACAGTTTCGTTGTTGCTACTGAAACGACATTGCTCAAATATGCATAAATCGCATAAATGCACGAAATATTTTTGCTCTAAAGCGAAAAATATTTTATTCACAATCATATTGCAATATGTACATTTCATATGTTGTAAAAACCTTGGAAAGTAAGCTATTGCTATAGCAACACCAAAGTGGTTAACAATTTCCTTTACATGTCTGTAAAACTGACATGTAAAGTTATGGCCAACTTGTTTTTCTGAATAATTTAAAACAGGACGTTTTATCCGATTTAAATTTTGAGTTTTTATAAATATATTTAACGCTAAAAACATATTTTTTATTTAATATTAGTTTTATTTTTATTTTTCCGTATTTTATATTTAATAATTACAATGGAATTAATTAATTTCTAATTTTAAAATACTGAGCGCATACATCGCCATCTAGCGGCGAAGAATGAAACCTTACTTAAAATTTCTTTTGGTCGATAGATGGCTTTGATTGAAATTGTGACAGTTTATAAAAAATTTATTTTAAATTTAAAATTACTTTTTATTTTGATTATCTTAAATCTAATTATTGTGAATAAAATAGTATACATGTTTCGTTGGTAAAGTTTCCATGCCTCGCGATAATTGTTTGACCTCGACGTACCGTCTCGGTCAAACAATTATCGCTTGGCTTGTAAAGATATCCTTTACCAACTCAACATGTAATATACTATTGTACACGTTGTCAAGTAAACAAAACCAATATGGTATTTTGTATTCGGAATATTCGGATATTAATGAAAAAATGTCATTTTTTGATGGCTGCATAATGGAACTTTTTTGCTTTTAAAAGCAGCAAGAAGGGTACCTGATAAGCCGCACTTTTGGGCCACACTCCATTAAACTACATGTAATTGCTTGGGCCACTGTAGAATTTACTGAAAAACGTCGTTCACCCGACAAAGTGAACCCTTACTAGAGGACAGCCATCAAGAGCATTCTCTACACGCTGAAATATCCAGATCAGTAACAAAGGTTGGGGGAGGGGGAGGTTAAATACCTCTGAAATGTCTCCTTGACCTGCCGAAGCTTTAATTTAAGCTAAATTCAGTCACTGCGAACGGACAGAAGAATTCTTCATACGCCGAACAATACCGATTATATGACGGGGGGGGAACTTTCGAAACTGCATTTTAACCTGCGAACGCTAATCCGTGATCAAATCCAGTAGACAAGGACCAGACAATCTCGGATCGTCGAACTATCTATACGATACGGAAAGTTAGGGCGAAGGGGGGAGGTAGGATTTATGTACATTACCCAGTATTACAGCCCAACCACTCTACCGCAAATGTTTGAATGGTCAGTCTTTCCAGTCGCAGCGTCATTAACTAACTTGAAATATCCGAGTTAGATGGCGGGGAGTGTGGGGGGGTTAAATTCCTTTGAAGCGTCTCTTTGACCTGTCTAAGCTTTAATTTAAGCTTAATTTAGTCACTGCGAACGGACAGAAGAATTCTCCATACGCCGAACAATACCGATTATATGACGGGGGGGGGAAGGAACTTTCGAAACTGCATTTTAACCTGCGAACGGCAATCCGTGATCAAATCCAGTAGACCAGGACCAGACAATCTCGGATCGTCGAACTATCTATACGATACGGAAAGTTAGGGCGAAAGGGGGGGAGGTAGGATTTATGTAGATTCCCAGTATTACAGCCCAACCACTGTACCGCAAATCTTTGAAAGGTCAGTCTTTTCAGTCGCAGCGTCATTAACTAACTTAAAATACAAGTTAGATGGCGGTGGGGGGGTTAGATCCCTTTGAAGCGTCTCTTTGACCTGTCTAAGCTTTAATTTAAGCTTAATTTAGTCACTGCGAATGGACAGAAAAATTCTCCATACGCCGAACAATACCGATTATATGACGGGGGGGGGGGGGAAGAAACTTTCGAAACTGCATTTTAACCTGCGAACCCTAATCCGTGATCAAATCCAGTAGACGAGGACCAGACAATCTCGGATCGTCGAACTATCTATACGATACGGAAAGTTAGGGCGAAAGGGGGGAGGTAGGATTTATGTACATTCCCCAGTATTACAGCCCAACCACTCTACCGCAAATCTTTGAAAGGTCAGTCTTTTCAGTCGCAGCGTCATTAACTAACTTGAAATATCCAAGTTAGATGGCGGTGGGGGGGGGGTTAAATACCTTTTAAGCTTCTATTTGACCTGTCTAAGCTTTAATTTAAGCTTAATTTAGTCACTGCGAACGGACAGAAGAATTCTCCAAACGCCGAACAATACCGATTATATGAACGGGGGGGGGGGGAACTTTCGAAATTGCATTTTAACCTGCGAACGCTAATCCGTGAACAAATCCAGTAGACAAGAACCAGACAATCTCGGATCGTCGAACTACCTATACGATACGGAAAGTTATGGCGAAAGGGGGGGAGGTAGGATTTATGTACATTCCCCAGTATTCCAGCCCAACCACTCTACCGCAAATCTTTGAAAGGTCAGTCTTTCCAGTCGCAGCGTCATTAACTAACTTGAAATATCCGAGTTAGATGGTCGGGGAGTGGGGGGGTTAAATTCCTTTGAAGCGTCTCTTTGACCTGTCTTAGCTTTAATTTAAGCTTAATTTAGTCACTGCGAACGGACAGAAGAATTCTCCATACGCCGAACAATACCGATTATATGACGGGGGGGAAGGAACTTTCGAAACTGCATTTTAATCTGCGAACGGCAATCCGTGATCAAATCCAGTAGACAAGAACCAGACAATCTCGGATCGTCGAACTATCTATACGATACGGAAAGTTAGGGCGAAAGGGGGGAGGTAGGATTTATGTACATTCCCCAGTATTACAGCCCAACCACTCTACCGCAAATCTTTAAAAGGTCAGTCTTTCCAGTCGCAGTGTCATTAACTAACTTGAAATATCCGAGTTAGAGGGCGGGGGGGTTTAAATTCCTTTGAAGCGTCTCTTCGACCTGTCTAAGCTTTAATTTAAGCTTAATTTAGTCATTGCGAACGGACAGATGAATTCTCCATACGCCGAACAATACCGATTATATGAACGGGGGGGGACTTTCGAAACTGCATTTTAACCTGCGAACGCTAATCCGTGATCCAATCCAGTAGACAAGAACCAGACAATCTCGGATCGTCGAACTATTTATACGATACGGAAGGTTAGGGCGAAAGGGGGGATGTAGGATTTATGTACATTCCCCAGTATTACAGCCCAACCACTCTACCGCAAAATCTTTGAAAGGTCAGTCTTTCCAGTCGCAGCGTCATTAACTAACTTGAAATATCCGAGTTAGATGACGGGGATTGGGGGGTTTAAATTCCTTTGAAGCGTCTCTTTGACCTGTCTAAGCTTTAATTTAAGCTTAATTTAGTCACTGCGAACGGACAGAAGAATTCTCCATACGCCGAACAATACCGATTATATGACGGGGGGAGGGAACTTTCGAAACAGCATTTTAACCTGCGAACGCTAATCCGCAATCAAATCCAGTAGACAATGACCAGACAATCTCGGATTGTCAAACTAGCTATATGATACGGCAAGGTAGGGCGGAATGGAGGGAGGTAGGACTTATGTAGATTCCGTGTTACAGCGCAGCAAGTTTCGTATTGCATGTCTCCTAGACCTGTTAGAGATAACATTCAATTGCAACGTCATTAACCGACACTAGAATTCTCAGACGTTGATATATCCAAGTCGGAGGGCAGAGGGGTTTTGATAGTTGGATCATATGGCAAGAAGAAATGAGAATATTAAAATTCCCTACCGCTTCTTTCCCATGCGAGAGTAAACCTTGACCCAACGCTAATGACAGAGATATTCTCAAGACGGTGAAACAATTTGCACAGTGGGGAGGATTTTTGAAAAGTTTCCTAGATCTGCTAGAGCAAACATTTAGTCTAGTCCAATCGTCAAGATGGTTCTCAAAATTTTGAAATACTTGTTTCATATGGCAAAGTGCGGGAAAATTAAAATTTCTTAAAGTCTCTTACACTTGCCAAAGTAAACTTTAGTCAAGGCCAACATACAGGAAGATCCTCGAATGGTTGAAATATTTGGATTGAAAATATTTGGGTGGTCACTTTGGCCTGTCAAAGCAAACGTTTTGCCAAGGCTAATCAACAGGGGAGTTTGCGGGGCTCTGAAATGCTTGAATCATTATAAAGGTAGTGGGGTACAAGTTTCGATAAGCCATCTTGTCTGTTAAAGTAATTCTTTAGTTAGGACCTACTTGTAAGACAGTTTTCCAGATGCCAAAACATTTAGATTATGGGGAGGGTAGAATTAAGACGACGGGGTTTAGTTTTTCAAAGCCTTCTTACCCTGACAAAGTGAAGTTTTAGTCCGAGCAAATAGTTAGACAATAGTGTTCCCAAAAAGTCCCCCCGATCACTTGGGGTTGATTAAATGTTCCTGAAAACTCTATGGTTTTCCATATATGCACACGTGTTTCCTTGGACAGTCCATGGTCCTATGCTCTAATCTCCGACAACGGCAACATCCAAGTGGGGCATGAGTATAGGGTCGACCTGACAATGAATATAAAACTATCCTTGTTCGCCCTGTGAAGCTGGTTGGGTGAACGGGAGACCACACGACGTTCACCCCTAGAACTGGCTGCCTTCTACCCTATCCCTATCAAGGGCAAAGGACGAAGCTGTCAGATAAAGTGTGTGGTAGAGAAATTCGTGAGAATTCTCGACGGTTACTCATACCGATCAGGGGGAGCCCTGGTAGATGAGACCGGTGTGGGCGGATTCGAATCTCGCCTAAGAGAGGAGGTCATTTATGGTCACCAAGGAACCCGCTGCTTGGCCGAGGGCAATCATGGTCACCAGGGAACCCGCTGCATGACCTAGGTCATGTAAGGTCACCAAAGGAACCCGCTGTTGCCCGAGGCCATTTATGGTCACCAAAGGAACCCGCTGTTTGACGGAATCTCTAGTGCGGTGACTAGATGTGAGGTTCATCCCATGTGCTGGGAAACTGCAAGCCGCCAAGTAAATGTGCTTAGGAGCTGTCCTGGCCACCCTTTGATCCGGACTGCAGCTGGGTACGGTGATTGGGAGAAGCTCCGAAAGCCATTACACTTAAGGATAGTTGAAGCGAATATATAGCCTCTCACTATTAAGACAACTTCACCAATATCGGGTACGCACCGGGAGTCTATAACGTGTAGACTTTAAAGAAGCTCTGTCGAGGGCCCACCAAGCCTAAAATTGGTAGATCGGGGTGGCAAAACCGCTTAAAAACCAAGTCCTGCCACAATTGAGGTTGGATTCGATCGGGCAGTGGTCCCACTTTGCAAGAGGGCATAGCTGGGGAATAGTCCTATGCTGGACGAGGTACTCCGGTGCCGGAGGGTGAGCAGCGTGTTAAGTCAACTGCTCGGTCACTAGTGAACGCTAAGCTAGTAGAGGGTGGATAGGCAACCTCGCTCCTACCAGTGAGTTAATCTGGGAGCAATTGCACGATTGCCGGTTGTGCAACTTGCGCGCTGATTGGGCGTATCCCAATCACTTCCTCATGGAAGGAACGTGGGGGTATGTTAACACGGGTACCCCACGTAAAACAATCTTGGATCTATGTGAAGCTGGTGCGGATGTCAATATATATGACAAATTAATATGAATTCGAATCAGACATTTGGCAGTAAGATGTTTCACATATATAATTTCTTTAAATTCGGTTACGCTTTTGTTTTAACCAATAAAAAGTTATTTAGATCGCTACACTTAACTAAGAGCCACTTTCATAAGCAATAAACAGTTCCTGGAACTTAAAGTGAGATTAGTAATAATAACAAAAGTACCTTTTGTCATAACTGTAATTTAAAGATATTTTAAAATGTATTATGAAAATGATTATATTCAGAAACATACTTTAACTATATTTTACTTAAAAAAATACTTTAACTTTAACTTCTTAAATGTTACTTTTATATACAGTGTGGGATTAAAGTATGGAATATTAAAAAAAAAGCGAACCGGTTTTTTAAAAACGCTGAAACACGTCGATTTTGTTTTTTAAAAATACACATTAATATGTGCAATTCACCTTCCACATTCATTTGTTTCTAAGTTATGACGTCATCACAAAAAAATTTAAATGACAATATAGATTTTTAGTAGTGGAATCCGATAGTGACTTCTCTTCCCTTTATGATCATGCAAATAAATCATAATGTTGCATAACAAAAATTCTGAGAAAAATCGATCTGATATATTGATATATTGATATCATAATATCAATAACATTAAATGTTCAAATCGATTTTTCTCAGAATTTTTGTTATGCAACCTTATGATTTATTTGCATGATCATAAAGGGAAGAGAAATAACTATCGGATTCCACTATTAAAAATCTATATTGTCATTTAAATTTTTTTGTGATGACGTCATAACTTAGAAACAAATGAAAGTTGGAAGGTGAATTGCACATATTAATGTGTATTTTTAAAAAACAAAATCGCCGTGTTTCAGTATTTTTAAAAAAATATTCCATACTTTAATCCCACCCTGTATAGTCCAGTCGGCAGGCAACCAAAAGTATCTGTTTTTGGTTCTTTAGTGTTAACAGCTATCTTATTGCACAAACCTACTCAAAATAGCGTGTAGAATAATATATGTACTAAATCGTAGTGACAGCAGAAAAGTTATTAACAATTTAAGGTGCGTACTACCGTTTTCGAGGCAGTTTTTCTTCCGTAGCTCATCAGGATAACTTAGTACGAAGAAATGTTTAGTATATGATTTGCTTATCATTCGCATAAGTATCTTATATTTAATTGGTTATGTTCCAAAATGGCAAAGTTGTCTGCTAATCTAATAACATTTCCCATTTTTGACAGTTCACAAGTACAAGTGTGAATGATGCTCATACTTTGACGTTCTCCATATTAATAACGAACTCCAAAAATATAGTATTTGGATTTCTAACCTGTTATGTAACATTTTGAAACTGCATTCCAATTTTATCAGAGTTATAAACAACAATGCAAACTCCTTCCCATACATGACATTTAAGAACGAAATATTAAACTATTATTTGGTTTCACGTTTGAACACACCTCCTTCATACGACCCAAAACCAAATACTCCTGCTCCTCCCAAAGATATTGCAGATTTCTGGTTGCTGCAAGATGATTCCCCTGAATCTTTTGGACTAGCTAAACTATTCCAGGAATAAATCCTGTCTCCCCATTTTACTAGCTTCATAATCACAAACTGCGATCAAATCTCGCACGATCAGTCACATTTTCAGGATCCTAACCCCCAAATAAGTAACGATAATCAAAACGTCATTTGTCCACCACTGACAGAACACAAAGATACCATTGCAAATACACCTACCCCCATAGATAATTTCTGTTTCATTAAACCTGGCCATTCCACGTCCACGAAAGTTATTCCAAGTGAGTGAGTCCAGGTTATTGAATCCAAGTAAATGAGTTAGTAAAGCAGATGAGTGTAAGAGCAAGTGAGTGTGTTCAGGTGTGTGAGTTCAAGAGAGTGGGTCCAAGTGAGTGAGTCTAAGAGAATGAGTCCAAGTGAGTGAGCCCAAGCGAGTGACGTCAAGTGAGTGAGTCCAGGTGAGTAGTGTTAAGTGAGTTAGTTCAGGTGAGTAATTGAGTGAGTTCCAATTGAGTGCATCCAATTTAATTAATCCAAGTCCGTGAGTTGAAGTGCAAGTAGTAAGTCCAAGTTTGTAAATCCAAGAGAGTGATTGCAAGAGATTAAGAGATTATATTAATGATATTCAAAGTGTATGTTCCAAGTCATTTGTAAATCTTTTTGCTGATGACACGTTAATATCTGTAGCCGGAAAAAATTATGAAGAAATAACCAAAACTATAAATGATGAATTGGGTCTTCTATATGATTCGTTATGTAGCAATAAATTAAAATTAAATACCAGTAAAACTAAGTATATGGTATTAGGTTCTAGAAGTAGCCGTGCAAAATACATCGCAAATGATTTTAAAATTAGTATAAACAACGAACCTATAGAACGTGTACATGAAATTAAATACTTATGAGTAATTATAGATCCCCAATTGCTATTTACAAATTATGCAGAGTTTTTGTGTAAAAAGTTAAGTAAAAAGATCGGTTTTTTTAATAGAATATCAGCAAACTTAACAAAATGGTAACTTACTAAAATGTTGATATACAATACTATAATATATCCACATTTCAATTACTGCCATTCACTCCATACAAAGCAACAGATAACTAGGCTACAGGTATTGCAAAAATAGATGTATGAGGATATTGTTGAACTGTAATATATATACTTCGACTAACGCAATACTGCAGCAGCTAGATTGGCTTTCGATTGAGCAGAGCATACAAAAGGCGAATCTTGTTTTTGTTTATAAAATGATACATAAGAGAGTTCCTGAATACTTGTGGAATATGGTAATAACGAGATTTGATAGCCACTCTCGAATGCTGCGATCAAGATTTGACTTGAATGTTGACTTTATAAACAGGTCCTTCTTAAAAGGTTCTTTATTTTGTGAAGGAATTCGTCTTTTTAATGCCTTTCCCAACGATATTAAAAATGCACAGACAATAAGCACCTTTAATAAGAAACTCTGTAAATATCTAAAAACTCAAACTTAACCATAATTTGTTAATGATTATTTGTAAAAAATAGCTTGTGCTAAATAAATAAAGATTATTATTATTATTATTAAAACAGGAAAAAATCTAGTGGTGACAAATCCATAAGTCCCCTTCTACCGATCCATATGTTAAGAAAAGCATTCTTCTGGTTGGTGGTTCAATGGTTTGTAACAATAACTTGCAGGTAATTAATTTTGATAATTCGTTATGATTTGTAATAATTTATATTACTTTCTATTAATAGAGTAATAATTATGTACTTGTATTTCCATAGCAAACTTGACCAATTCTGATAATCAAGTCTTACTAGATTAATTTTACTACAAGCCAGTTCTCATTCCACAGAAAATCCGGGAATTTGACTTGCAAACTGTTCTGGATAATTTTTAAGATAATTTGGAATCGCTAAGTATACAGATTCAATTTGTATACTCTTTATAAATAAAACTATACGTATACATTTTATAATTATTGCAAATGAGTGTGATTCAACGAAAATTTGAAAGTTTATGCCTTAATATACCGAACTACTTGCATTAGCAGGGATGCATCTTAAATCTATTAATAACTATGCAAAACATATAGACGGAGAGCCAGCGACAAAAATACTTACGTCATTTCATTAAGAAAGTTTTTGATACCATTGCACTGTCTTAACAGAGGTAAACTTTAATTGGAAGTTCTGCCACATATCAGTGGTAGAGAGAGTGAAAGGGTTAAAAAATATTAATACAAAAACGTGATAAAAGTAAAGCTGATTTTTGGTGTGATGACGGTAAATAATATTTTATGTAGTATATTAGAATGGCAGACAGTTTGAGTAGGTATTGGCGCCATTGAGCCGCCCCCCCTCTCCTTTTTTTGGCCACGCCTACTGCTCTCTGATTGGCTATCCCTACTCCTGTAGCTCCGCCCCTTGCTTCTGATTGGTCGACGCCATCTTGGACGACACGCCTACTATTTTGAATCGCCATTTTGAATAGCCATTTTGAATCGCCATTTTGAATAGCCATTTTGAATCCCCATCTTGGATCGCGATTTTGAATAGCCATTTTGAATCGCCATTTTGAATAGCCATTTTGAAACGCCATTTTGGATCGCCATTTTGGATCGCCATTTTGAATAGCCATTTTGAATCGCCATTTTGAATCGCCATTTTGAAATGTCATTTTGAATCTGTCAATTTTGAATCTGTCATTTACATCCGCCATTTTGTATCTGTCATTTTGAATCTGTCATCTTGGATTTCCCGCCCTTGGATTTGAATTTTTAGTACTGCTACTGCCATCTATCGGAGACGTCATGTCATCGGTATAGTAGATTCCTCTCTCTCGCTCTCGCTCTCGCTTGGCTCTGACCCTCTCTCTCGCTCTTGCTCTGGCCCTCTCTCTCGCTCTCGCTTGGTTCAGGCCCTCTCTCTCGCTCTCGCTTGGCTCTGGCCCTCTCTCTCGCTCGGCTTTCGCTCTGGCTGTCTCTCTCTCTCTCTCGCTCTCGCTTATCATTTCCAACTTGTCATCATTTCCCGCCCTTGGATTTGAATTTTTAGTACTGCTACTGCCATCTATCGGTAACGTCCTGTGATCGGTATAGTAGATTTCTATACACCTGTAGATAGGCAACCTGCTACACTTTTTTTATAAAAATTAATGGATCCAACGAGTTTCGAACCAGGGTTCGTAAAGTACGTCTGTTTACAAGTCCATAGCTTAACCCCGAGACCACGGAGCTTGTCTTTTAAATTACTGCATACGAGTTATTTATAAAAATGCTTTCACGTATATTTGATTAAATCCAATTTATTTAAAAATAATTCCCGGAAAATATTGATAAATATTGTACATTAATAATAATAATAGGAAAAATGCTTTTTGAATCCTAAAGATTTATTTAAATAAAACTTAAAAAATAAAATAAAATTTTAATACTGACTGTTAAATATGTTTTCTAAGATTATCCGAATGTGCTAATATTATTACTACATGAGGCCCGTAACATCAATCGATCCGCGGCTTTTTATATCAGTACAAAATAATTAGATATAGTTATATTTACTATCTATTCTTTTAAACAGCTGTTATACTTTCCATGATTACTTTATAGTCGGGTATGTAGTACCATTATTATCCTACATTAACTTATATAAAAAATGAGATCGGTAAGGTAAAAACATGACGTCTGGATTGTAAAATTTATTTTCTGTAACGATGATTTCACCAGTGCTAATGAATTTCCAATTAGCTGGTGTAGAAAGTTAAAATTCAAACATGAAAGACTATTGGTTTCATCGAAATATTTTAAAAGTTGCCGACGGCTAATTATTATGTAATAACAACCGTAAATTCTGAGTAAATCTGTTTGGATATTTCCTGAAGCTTAAATCAATTTTGTTTGTATTAAAATCTAGAAATTTCAGAAAAACGGTTTTAAAATAAATTGTATATAGTTATACATTGTGAAATAAAAAATGCAAGAATAAAATACGTACACGGATTAAACTAAACTATATATTAAGAAATATTAATTACGGCTTTTATAGCATCTTACAGGAAAAAGATTACAGTCAATCAAGATCACAACACATATCATTAACTAGATATCATAAATAAATATATTATATATTGAAGGTAAAGACATGAGGATATCCATCGTTTGACTAATGTCTATTTATTAAAACAAATAAGTTATGAAATGAAGCAGGGAGTCTATTCAATGAACATTGCCTAATACTTTTATGATTTTTCTAGCCTATATGTTTTATTTCTCCAGGCTAAGTCTTCAAGGTTCTCATAACTATAGATATTGTAAGAGGAAATCACGTATCCAGAAACAGCCGTGATCTAAGGTATTAAGTTCCTCTAGTACTTTCGTTCACTGTATTTAGACGCAGATATGTCATATTGTTTACGGTAAGTAGGTAGGTAGGGAGGGAACAAGAATTAAAGCAAATGTAGTAAATATTCATGTTTATATGGTAAGTTTGATAATTTAAAATGTACGGACATCGGTTCCGGGTTACATACACTTAGGATAGAACCTACGATTCATTCTCGAGCATACATATTGCTCCTAGCGCTTACGATTATAACCGAGAACAACCGATTGCGCTGGTCGATCAGTATAAATAGGCGGGGTAGTGTTCCTGTTCCTTTATTAGTCGAAATGGAGCAGCACGCTAACGACGTATGTAAGAAGAATGACTCTGGTCGACAGGATTGCAAAATACAGTGTCCGGTTTGCTTCAAGTCTTTCGCGAGGCCATTCACTTGCAAGAGACATGTAAAAACCAAGCACGATTCAAACAGAATCCAGTGTTCTAGCTGTGTCAAAACTTTTTCACGTCGTGACCACTTAAAAAGACATATTAAAAGCGTTCACGAATCAATCAAAGTCCGGTGTTCTAATTGCTTCAAATATCTTTCACGCATCGACAGCTATAAAAGGCATTTAAAAAACGTACATAATAACGCAAATGTTGTAAAGACAGCTCTGGTAAAGGAAGCAAATGGACCTACTGATATCGTTGAGACAGAAGAATAAGAAGAAGATATGACTTCAGCCATGCATTTGGGTATTGATGAATGTGGTTCCTCGTTTACCAACTATGATAGTAACGAAGAGTTGAACAAGGAAAGGGCTATCGGTACAGTTCCAATGAGTCAGTCGTCGGACTTTATACGTATTAGTATTGCTGCGAGGGCATACGACGACTCAGAGACCCGTAGAACTACAACAGTCGTCATAGAAAACAACTTATGATCTATATTCTTGTATTATGTTATGTATACTAAATAAATGTTTGTAAAATAACTTTATATGTTTTATTTATCACGCCCATACTCTGATTTCTTGTCTAACAGGGTGGACTCAGCCATCTTTTTTTTTGTTTTAAGACTGTTTCTAACCTAAGGATGTATAGCCCCAGGGTTAATTAATTGAGTTTGACCTGTAGAGCATATTATGTTAGCGTTCAGTTAGTATGGCTTTGATATCCCTAATTGTTATTTACGCCAAACCTGACTACATGTATTGTTAAAGTAAAATTTAGAGGTAATATACAGGAATATATGCGCCTGTATCCGATCTCTAAAATATAAGCCTTTTAAGTCTTTTAAATATTACTTTGTAGAGCTATGTTCAACAGGTATGCGCTAAATATGTTAATGTCAGCATTGTACATAATATATATATATATATATATATATATATATATATATATATATATATATATATATATATATATATATATATAGGTCATTTGTTGCACGGAAAATTAAACTTCTCTGTAACGTATATCCTATATTACTTTGTACAACTGCGTTCATCAGGTATGCAATCAGCAGTAGAGTATCATACATACCTGGTATAATATAACGCTTATCAGTAGGTCCCTCGTTAGGAATTTTAAAAATAACGAAATTTTTATTGAATCAGCTAAATAGATTGTGTACTTATAAGTGAATCTCTAAATAACGAATGCGTTAACAGAACTCTTGCATTAATATACATAACATTTCATCGTGTTTTTTCAAAACACATTTCATTGTAAAAGAATAATTTCATTGTAAAAGAATAAGAATAATTTCAATTTTATTTATCAGGCATTATACATTATATTATTTTCATATATTAGTATGCAAAGTTATCGTTTCAATAAAAGTAAAATATTTATCTGATTTATTTCTCCAGGTTAAGTCTTCAGGGTTCTCATAACTGTAAATTTTGCAAGAGGTAACTACCCTGTGTTTCAAAGTTATAAATACCTAAACATATGTTATAGACTTATATTTCGAAGGTATCGAAAATGGGATTATTGTGTAATCAAATGTTTTAATTTTTTTTTATGTAAATTAAAGAATCATTAGGGTTTTTCTGAAGAAGGTTTTCCTGAAAAATACTATATAAAGTCAACCTAATTATGATTAAATGAGAAAACATATTATTAAGCTGTTCAAAATTCGAATGTCTAGAAAAAAAGAAAAAAATGGGTAGCTCTTACTGAATATACGAAGAATACGTTTTAGGTATGTATTGAGATACATAACATTTCTGTCATATATGAATTTGTATACATCGATCTAGATCCTGCTACCGTATATGTTTAACATAAAAATAAATGAAAACTATAAACTTCTTTTATCGTTTTTATTTATAAAATTTTAATAATAATATTAAATGTTTGCATTGTACGACATACTGATAGGGTAGGTGAATTGCAGGCATTTAGCAGGTCCATGTTTCTAAATGCGGATCCATAGGGTAGAAGAAGAATCAGAAAAAAAGTATTAGGCAATGTTCATTGAATAGACTACCTGTTACATTTCATACCTTATTCGTCTCGATGAACATACAGTCAGCATACAGTTGATATCTTTCTGTCTTTACTTTACCTAGGTAAACCAATCCTAGAGACAGAGTTGTATTCGCTAGCTTTTGGTTGAGATCGAGCACTTTATCTTCAGTAAGTTTGTCGGCGAATCTTTTGGGTAGATATGTTATAGACTTATATTTCGAAGGTATCGAAGATAATTACAAATTAGTATTAATTATACGAGTTAATATCCTACAAAAGTATATAGTAAATTATTACATATCTTCATATTTCAGAGTTGCTGAAATGTATGATATATTGTAAAATAACGTTTAAATAAGAGTTTACTTTAGATGCTACGAATATCTATATGGTGTATAAACAATAAGAACGTATATGTAGAAATCGCTTACAGGGGTAGTAGATATAACGAAAAGGGTTAAAATCTGTTCAAAATTACATTACGTCTAGAAACCTAGAAAATTAGATAATTGTAGCATACGCATGTTAAATGTACCTATTCATTCACCTCGTCTGTAGTAGATATAATGAAAAAGGATAAAATCTGTAGTATAGGGTTTATGCTTATACACAGGCTCGCAATCATATGTAGCGTATCGATGCTTACATAGTATAATTATTTTCTCAACGTAGGATATATCGATATTCTTCTAGTTTGATTAAATCCTATAAGTTATATTCATTTCACCCTTTTTTTTATTCTGTTAAGACATTTATAATAATCATAGGGAGCCTGGTATGGGCATAAACCGATTGCACCTATTCTTTCACCTCGTCAGTAGTTAGACTCAAATTTTATGATTTCATATATGAAGAATACGTTTAGTGATGAATATTCTGTGTTCTAGAATACTTGTATAGGGGCTAGGAAGCTTGATTTGAATACTACAATCTTGATCACGCGGTTGGAGTGTACTGATACCTCGATTGTGTGCATAGAAGTATAATGAGTATCAGTTATCGTATATTCAAATTAGTTGAATATATGTAGTACAACTTTATAGATTCCAGAAAGTTCCTATCAATATTAGAGCAATGAATGTAGACTGATGTGTGTGTTATATAATACCGATTCTCGCATATACGAACTTAGGAGCTAACTGCTGACTCTGCATGACATTAGATGATTATGATGACTTTATTACAATTCTTACTAGAATATAATTGTATGATATCACATCATGATATACAAAGCAGTCATTCAGAACAGGGTAAGATAATTCGTATGATCTATTAAATTTAAAATAGTAATCTGCTGTTCAGCTTGATTTAATTTTCGTAAATGTCTAAATATTACAAACATACAAACAAAATAGACTTAAGTAAGAAACAAAACGTATACATTACATATCTAAAATTGTACAACATATTGATAGGGTAGGTGAATCGCAGGCATTTAGCAGGCCCGTGTTTCTAACTGCTGATCTATAGGCTAGAAAAATCATAAAAGTATTAGGCAATGTTCATTGAATAGACTCCCTGCTTCATTTCATAACTTATTTGTTTTAATAAATAGACATTAGTCAAACGATGGATATCCTCATGTCTTTACCTTCAATATATAATATATTTATTTATGATATCTAGTTAATGATATGTGTTGTGATCTTGATTGACTGTAATCTTTTTCCTGTAAGATGCTATAAAAGCCGTAATTAATATTTCTTAATATATAGTTTAGTTTAATCCGTGTACGTATTTTATTCTTGCATTTTTTATTTCACAATGTATAACTATATACAATTTATTTTAAAACCGTTTTTCTGAAATTTCTAGATTTTAATACAAACAAAATTGATTTAGGCTTCAGGAAATATCCAAACAGATTTACTCAGAATTTACGGTTGTTATTAAATAATAATTAGCCGTCGGCAACTTTTAAAATATTTCGATGAAACCAATAGTCTTTCATGTTTGAATTTTAACTTTCTACACCAGCTAATTGGAAATTCATTAGCACTGGTGAAATCATCGTTACAGAAAATAAATTTTACAATCCAGACGTCATGTTTTTACCTTACCGATCTCATTTTTTATATAAGTTAATGTAGGATAATAATGGTACTACATACCCGACTATAAAGTAATCATGGAAAGTATAACAGCTGTTTAAAAGAATAGATAGTAAATATAACTATATCTAATTATTTTGTACTGATATAAAAAGCCGCGGATCGACTGATGTTACGGGCCTCATGTAGTAATAATATTAGCACATTCGGATAATCTTAGAAAACATATTTAACAGTCAGTATTAAAATTTAATTTTATTTTTTAAGTTTTATTTAAATAAATCTTTAGGATTCAAAAAGCATTTTTCCTATTATTATCATTAATGTACAATATTTATCAATATTTTCCGGGAATTATTTTTAAATAAATTGGATTTAATCAAATATACGTGAAAGCATTTTTATAAATAACTCGTATGCAGTAATTTAAAAGACAAGCTCCGTGGTCTCGGGGTTAAGCTATGGACTTGTAAACAGACGTACTTTACGAACCCTGGTTCGAAACTCGTTGGATCCATTAATTTTTATAAAAAAAGTGTAGCAGGTTGCCTATCTACAGGTGTATAGAAATCTACTATGCCGATCACAGGACGTTACCGATAGATGGCAGTAGCAGTACTAAAAATTCAAATCCAAGGGCGGGAAATGATGACAAGTTGGAAATGATAAGCGAGAGCGAGAGAGAGAGAGAGACAGCCAGAGCGAAAGCCGAGCGAGAGAGAGGGCCAGAGCCAAGCGAGAGCGAGAGAGAGGGCCTGAACCAAGCGAGAGCGAGAGAGAGGGCCAGAGCAAGAGCGAGAGAGAGGGTCAGAGCCAAGCGAGAGCGAGAGCGAGAGAGAGGAATCTACTATACCGATGACATGACGTCTCCGATAGATGGCAGTAGCAGTACTAAAAATTCAAATCCAAGGGCGGGAAATCCAAGATGACAGATTCAAAATGACAGATACAAAATGGCGGATGTAAATGACAGATTCAAAATTGACAGATTCAAAATGACATTTCAAAATGGCGATTCAAAATGGCGATTCAAAATGGCTATTCAAAATGGCGATCCAAAATGGCGATCCAAAATGGCGTTTCAAAATGGCTATTCAAAATGGCGATTCAAAATGGCTATTCAAAATCGCGATCCAAGATGGGGATTCAAAATGGCTATTCAAAATGGCGATTCAAAATGGCTATTCAAAATGGCGATTCAAAATAGTAGGCGTGTCGTCCAAGATGGCGTCGACCAATCAGAAGCAAGGGGAGGAGCTACAGGAGTAGGGATAGCCAATCAGAGAGCAGTAGGCGTGGTCAAAAAAAAGGAGAGGGGGGCGGCTCAATGGCGCCAATACTTACTAGTTTGGTTAGTGGGGGGATGGGGACACACAGCGAGGAAGGTCGAGAAAATATGTGGCCTATTACGTCATATCAGTTTGTACGGACTAGTAAACATATCCAATGAGAAACACTCAAAATGCGTCATATTATATATCATTTGAAAGGTAATTTTAAGTACTTTCCAACGGTATATAACTTATCGGCAGTCATTGACTATGAAAAGATCAAAGGCCAAAGCTATAGTAAAATTCGATCAAAATTAAGCAAATAACGAAAAAAATTAATAGGAAGCTAAAAATTGGCATAGATGTTGGCAAATACATACTGTTTAATATTTGTGTCTCTCACTGGATATGTTTACTAGTAAGTACAAACTGATATGCCGTAATAGGCCACATATTTTCTCGACCTTCCTCGCTGTGTGTCCATCCCCCCACTAACCAAACTGTCTGCCATTCTAATATATTACATCAAATATTATTTACCGTCATCACACCAAAAACCAGCTTTACTTATATCACGTTTTTGTATTAATATTTTTTAACCCATTCACTCTCTCCCGCTAGTCTCACCACCACTGATATGTGGCAGAACTTCCAATTAAAGTTTACCTCTGTTAAGACAGTGCAATGGCATCAAAAGTTTTCTTAATGAAATAGACTAATAAGCCAGCTGCATGTAAATGGTTTCTAAATTTCATACTGCTTTGTTTGATTACTAAATTTTGTACTTATTCAAGTGATTATTTTTGATTGTTACGTTTTGGTTGTTACGTTTACTAATCCGGTGCCTAATTACTTTATTTTATAATTTTTTAATCAATTTTTACTTTTTTTAAGAACCAATTAAAATAATTGTTATAACTATTTATTAAAAGAAGTGTTTTATCATTTATTTAAAAAGAAGAAAAGACACTGAATGGTAACTTGGTGCGCTTTTATTAATTTGACCGCGTGAAGCTGATTTTTGCTCTCGCTGTTTCACACAAACATAAATTTGTGGGGAGTGGTTTAACTATTTCTTTTCGGTGAACAAGTATAGTCATTTTCACTGGAGTACAAGGGCGTGCCCAGGGAGGGGTTTGGGGGGTTAAACTCCCCCAAAATCTGTAAAATATATCTGGAATAAAGTGAAAATCAGGTAGTTTTATGTACATCCCATACACTAATTCACATTTTTCAATTTTGATTAAACACCCTTAGTTTTTCTAAATATAAACTATTCATAGTAGGCCTGGACTGGAAAGTACTAAATAATAAAATATATACAGCTGTATTTTATATAAAAAACAAGTTACAACAAACATTAACTTAATTTACCAACTTTAGTAAAACAGGTCAAGGGAAACTGGATTTTGTATTGTGAATGACATATAACGAAGTTTAGATATTCTACTGTGATGCAAATCGCATATACAGTGAAGTTTCATTGATCCGAATCTACGTTAATCCGAATATCACTATAATCCGGACCAGCAAGTTATTTACATTGGTTACATTGTAATCCGGATTTAAGGTTTTGATAATTCGAACTTTAGAATTAATTGTTTTTATTCATCAAGTTTTGTTTATAGTAACTAATGCAATGGGTATTCAGATGTGTAATTTGATACAAAACTGCCGTTGTAGATAAGATAAATAAGATTTTATTTTATTTATGTGAATGTCTATTGAATGTATTTATTTTATTTATGTTTACGTTATATTTATGTCTGACAAATTCTTATTATAAAAAGTTACGTATTTTTTAAAAGTGCTTACATTGCAACTTCACAGTTCATATTAGTTACAAAGGTTTAAGTTAAAAAATAATTGATACTTCTTTTACGAATTACGACTTTATGTATCTCCGGCATACATAAAAAAAATTTTTGCTAAATTTAAAAATAGTTAAATGTAAAAAGTCCGCAATGTAACTTTAAATATTATACATTTCCAGTATTGTTACAAAATCTGTAGGATCATAAAACAAAGTTAAAAAAGAACGTTAAAACCTGCGGAATATCCGGAGATGGAAGAAAAGTTGTTTGCATGGTTTTAGATACGATATGTCACTGATATCCTTTGAAATTTTGGCCGAAAAGGCAACTTTAATCTAGCACCGTGCGGTGCATACGAAACAGTGGAAGCAGTCCCGCTTAAAATCGCAGGAGAAAAACTGTTCAGTGATTCGCACGTAGTGAAGCAAGCCATTGAAGAATCAGTTGCAAAGCAGCGGCTTTGCACTGGTTGGTAGAAAATCTGAAGCAATTGTTATGCCGGAAGATTTAAAAGAAAAATCATATCTCACGTATTAAGTTCAAAAACCATGAAACCAACAAAAATCGCCGCCTTTTTTAATGACATATTAATGCGGAATATTATTTTTTGTGTTTTTAAAACAGTTTTTGCATAAATATTTTTGTAGTTTTATTTATTTTTAAATAAATGGTTTTGCAGAATGATTTAATTGCATTTATTTACAAATAGAACATAGTAAACTCTACAGACGTGGTAATCCAGAAATCGCGATGATTCTGATTGCCCTTGTTTTAATTAGTCCGAATTAGCGAGCCTTCACTGTAGTTTATATGATGTGTAATAAAATTTGGTAAAATGTATTGCATTGCATTATTTACTTTAGAACCAACCCCCCCCCCCCCCCGCCTAGATTTTTCTCTGGGTACGGCCTTGCTGGAGTATTCGACCATCAAATACTAACAATACGTTTGCAGTACTAAAATAGCCACAATTCCTTCCCTTATTCATCAATTTATTACACAGCCCCACAAAAAATGTTCTGACCTGGGAACGTGACTATGGTATTCCGATGTGTTTTTCGATGCTGAAATCGAATAATAAACATACTTATGTAGTTTCTTACCTGCATTAAACGAGGAATTGTAGCATAACCCAAAAATTTAAATGCTTTTAATCCAGAAAAGTCGACCGTTTTCTTCCCCATCAGATAAAAATCATTGTCAGGTTGTTCATACGAATTGCAATTCACACCAAATGTAGTAGTACCAATTACATCAACTGTAAATCTAGAGAACAGATCTTTAGCATCTATGGTAATAGTACCTCCTTTTTTCTGATAATGTTTTGTACATTCCTCCGCACATTTCTGCATTAGTTCGAACATCCCTTTGAGTTTACTGCTGGTAAAAGATGGACTAATTGAAGTTCGCACGTCATGCCAACCATCTTCAACTGAAATCCACACGAAATGGTAAAAGAAGTACATTTTGAATATGAACATATTTTACTTCTCAAGGTAAACATATTTTTCATCCAAACAGGATCAGCAGATGCTGGTACAAATTGCTTATGATCTCCAAAGGCGTCAAAGTTTTTGACTCCAATTTCCTTAATTAATTCAGGATTGCGAATTACTAAAATCGGATTTAGTACATCATATATACCATAGTATCTAGAAGAGAACAGTGTATAAAATGTATAAGAATTAATAAGCCTTATATTTACATACCTTTTATCCGAAAAGGCATTGTATAGATAACATTCTTGTTCCTCAAGAGTCTTCTTTTTATTATTAAATAAGCTGCCAAATGATAGCTTTTTGTAAGGAACGCCTCTAACTTTCCAATAATTCCAAGAATTCGAAACATAAAAATATATACAAGCAATTAATATTACCAATATTAGCAACATTTTTAGGATATAACTATCACAACCACTATTTTTTAGTGACCAACTATTGTTACTGGTTCAAGCACATACTTTAATATTATTAATACCGAAAACTTATTTTCAAAAGTGGGCGACAAAATTTAATAGCGCCTCTTGCGGTGGTGTGGTGTGCATCTAAACGTGACATTTAAAAAATATTTGAAGTGTAATTAAAAGATAATTATTTATTAAAGTATTTGGTTCAAGCTATGTTTTGCTAACTACCAGTGGCGTGCGGTGAGAATTTAGGCTAGGGAAGCAACCACGATTTTGATTTTAATGCACCTAGGTACAATAAAAAAAAGTGTTATAATTATTAAGCTTAAAAGTTTTTTAAAGAAGAACTTTTACACTTCAGTAGTGTTCTTTTACTCTATAATGATTAATCGGATTAGTAATTTTTTAGCACATCTTGTTCTTTTGAATACTGATTAACCCCCACCTAGTAAGATATTTTTAGCATGATTGGTAATCCTCTTACCCCTTTGAATCGTAGAAATTCTGTGATTGACATGATTGAATCATAAAAAGTGCTGTGACGAAACTTGTAACTATTGCCAACGTTCTTTTGTGACAAAGCATTTTAAAATTTTTATGATTGTCTAGATTTAATCGCAATGCGCAAAAGCATACGCCCTTTATACTTATGGAATTTGTTGACTATTATTCTTTATTTAAAAAAAAGTACTACTATTTATTTATAATGCAACTCGATTTTCGGGTCTTTTTCAGCAAAATATCTGGTGCAGGTTTTAATCTTTGTTGTTAAATTTAAAAGTTCTGGTTTTGGTCTGCCTTTCTCAATAATTCCCTCAAAACTGTATGAAAAAATTCTTTATCAAATAATAATAATACTTTACAAATTGAACAACAAAATCGTAGCGATTCTGATATATATATATATATATATATATATATATATATATATATATATATATATATATATATATATATATATATATATATCTTGTCTTTGTGACACCAAAATTGCATATTCATTGTAAGAGTGGCACCCAATTTTGCAATCCGACACCCAGCGTTGGGTGTCAGACTGTTTTTAGCTGGAAATAGAGTGTATACAATACAGACCCATCTACATTAAAAAAACACAACTTTTGGTTGGGTGCCAAATTGACATATTTTATATAGCTATATACAAATTAGTTCTAGAGGGTCTCCACCAGGCGGCGCTCGTTAATATACAGGTGTATATTTTTATATAATATTTGTCAATGTGACTACTTAACAATTATTGCATTTAGTGACACCCGACATTTGGCAACTCTGTAATACCCAATATAACCCAGTCGATTGCATTTCAACCTTGTACCAGGCGTCAACAAACCTACTAAAAGATAAATAAAAAGTACAATTGAAATATATTTATGAATGTATTAGGTCAAGTGGGTGTACAAATATACTGCTCAACTAACCATTTGCACAGATTGGTGTAATTTTTTAAATATTTAAATATTTCCCATAAAACCATCGAGTATTTATTTTACAGTACTTATATTAAGCATATTTAATTGTATTGTGCTTTAATATCAACTTACGTATTAACATAATCATATTTTTATTAATAAAATATACGCAAATACCAATATAAACAAATTGTCCAGTTCATTTGTTGAACAGTATATGTATACACTTATTTAAATATATAATCTGTGTAATCTCTATAAAAAGAGGAATTGTGTAATACTTTTAATTTAAAAAATTAGAAGAACCGGACAAAACACACTATGATCATTATCACACCATTGAATAGAAGAGGACACAAGCAATTTTCTGCTATAGACTGCATAAGACGTTTTGTATGAATTATCTATTTGTTTAATTGTGAAATCTCTACAAATACAAATGGCAAAATATCGTACATTTGCCAGCAAACGTAACGTCCTAGCTGTAAAAAATTAAAGACATCGGTATTCTTAAGGGATGAATTAGCAGGTAATAAAAATGCGTATCTACCCCTTAAGCTTAAAACATATTTTAACAAAATTTAAAATAACACCAGATGGTGAGAAATAACGGTTCAAGTGATTTATTTACTACCTTGGACTGTCAATTTAGGATTTGCAGGTGTTAGAAAGTGTTCTTTATAAAAGATAATGTTTTTTGCCATTTATTCAAGTATTCCAGTATTACTTATTTATAAACAAAAAAAGCTACTGATACCTACTTCTTAATTGTTTTTTTATTTTAAATTTTCTATATAAGGCTTATATCTTAAATATATATCGATGACAATTTCACCTTGTTTAATTGATTTCTCATTTAATTGTTTTCGGAAAAAATGACTAAAAGTTGACATATTTTAAATTGAAGCTTATGCTTATTTCTGGCAAGAGGCAATTATAATCAAATGCGTGTAATCTTGGCAACATATTTCTCTGAAGAAACTCCTCATCAACTTCAACCTTCAAGTAAATAATTTCTTAAAGTCCAAACGGCAAAATACCATTTCTTTTTTGAAGAGATACTCAATTGTCCTTGAACTTGATAAAAATAATTATCTTTTTCATTCGGTCTTGGTCACCATCCTTTTCTAGATAACCATCTATTGTTTTGAATTGCTTCATTTATCTCGTAATTCCTGGCCGTGAAAGGACATTTAATTTCTACTAAGTGTCAAAAATTTTCTTCTATACCGTCTGTTGAAGCACCGAGAAGTGGCCATTTCGCGTTTATAAAAAGCACACAACTAGAAATGCGAAAACCAAATTTCGTTTCTAACAAACATTTAGCTCTATCTTCATTATTTTTCCCCAAGCTGTGGCTCTAGAAAGAAACTCTTTATAAAGGATTCCAGTAATGGTTGAAGCACAACCTGTTGTAGTAGATCGCGTCTTACAAACTTTGCCAAATAATGAAGTAGTTAATAACTCTTTTCTATATTGTTCAATCAGACATTGTGAGAATCAGCTTGCAATCAAGTTTGTGCTTCTGTTTCTTTGTAGTTTTTCTCTGATTTTTAAAATTTTCTGGAAATTCCACTTTCAAGTCTTCAAATGCATCTACTAGACACCTCAATTAATACTTTATTTTGGAATCGTTGGATGGTGTCGGTGTTACTTTGTTTGGTACAGCCCCAAAACTGAATATCATAGGTTCATACAGGCTTCAGTATTTGCTTGAATAATAAAAGCTTATTGTGTAGAGAGAGAGTGGAGTTTATTTCAATCAGCCAATACATTTTTCTGTATTTAATACCAAGTTCTTTTTCTTTTTTAACGTGTGCTTTCCATCGAAGCTTCGCAAATGTAATGCCTGTGTTCGAACATGGAATCTGGTTGTTATTTATACTGACTGGCGTATATTGGATAACTTTATTCGTAAAGTTTACATGTACTGATTTGGATTCATTCAATTTTATTCTCCATTTTTTTGTCCTACAGTAAACTAGATCAATGGCTGTTTATAATTTTTCTATGGCTTCTGCATTGGCTGTTTTTACTGCTAATATAGCTGTGTCATCAGCGAAAGTAGCAAAGGTGTTGTATTATAATGCTTGAATATCACAAGTATACAAGAGATACAAGATCGGTCCTAGTAACACTTCCTTGCGGCACTCCTGCTTTAATTTCCTTCAATTCAGAATAAGCACCTTCCTGCTTGATCCCGAAGTATCTGTAACTATACTTTAATCTAAAGGCAGCGTTTATTAGGTAAGTCAGCTTAACTGTAGCTTTCCCTGGTAACTGCTTTAACACTTCACCAGTTATTACATCGAACCCTGGAACTTTTTCGGATTGTTGTTTTCTTTGATTTCAGACATTACTTCCTTAGGTGAGGCAAGGCTTCATCTTGAATGAATCGCAAAATTATTTGCTTTTTGTTCGTTATTTTTTGTCCACTTTCCAGCTTCTTGTCTTATTGAAGGAATTTGGGTTATTGGACCTTTCAGCTTGTTTGTAGCTTTCCAAAGAGAATAGTGCTACTACCAGTCGTTTGTTTTCTTAGATACGCTTCAATTGATTCATTCTTTACTTGCTTGAATTTCTCTTTTTAGTTGTTGACTAGCACTATTCAGAGGTGTTTTACCTTGAGGGGCTTTAGATTGTTACCAAGTACGTCTTAATCTTCTTTTTTTCTGTGATAGTTGATGATGCAGTCCAATTTTTGTAACATGTATGTTCTGGGACCTGTTCCTCTTTGTTCTCCGCCCTTTGACAAACACAGACTTGACATACAATATTTTGTCTGTTTTAGCTCCAAAAATTGCAGCCACTTCAGAGAAAAAAATTACAATTTCCTCCACTACAATAAGATCGTTTTGTCGAACTGCCATCACAGACAACTGCGATCATTGGTGTGCCATTCTCATCTATAATTCAACATTCTATGGCCAATCTAGCTTCTTGTTCCGCAGCTTCTGATGAATTTCCAAGCTATTTCTTCCCAAGCGTTGCATACCATAGTATGAACATTTTTATATAGGGTAAAACTAAAACAAGGAATATCCATGGTTTATGTAATATTTTTAACTATGTGTAGCCGCCAACGGTATTTATGACAGCAGTGACAGAGGAAATGTTAATATCGAGTCTTTTTGGGTTTTCCGGACAACAAACAGTTTCGTGGAAGTAGCACATGTTACACTCAAATGGTAATTTTGAGACTAAACCAGCTCTTACTTCTCTGAATAGAGAATACTTTAGGTAAAATAAAAACATTTAAAACATGTTATCATCCACTCTAAATCTCACCTCTATTTTTTCTGTACTAGCTAGGTACATCATCACGTTCACTGCTTATTGTAATATTTTCTGTGCTGAAAGCAGTGAAGCTTGTTTGGTAAAGTATTATAGAAATATTAAAGTTATCAAAGTGGTAGAAGTTATGACCAAAAACACTTTTTGGAAATCTCACTTTGTAAACAATCTCACTTCAGCAATCGAATTGTTTCAACCAAAAACTTGGAGCAAATTAAATTGTAGACATTTCGGAAACGGATGGAACAAATTCTAGAAATTTATATGAGCGGATAAGAAAAGTAACGTCATCCATCTTATTGAAAGATATAAGGGTTATTGCTAGCAAATTTTGAAAAAAATTAGTAATATATAATATAGGGCCCGTTAACTTGGGCTCGTCCAATTCATAAATTTCTGTTGAAAACTAGCACTCTTACCTAGCATCGTCTAGCACCCAAATTTTAAAGCTAACACTATTTTAGTTCCAGAGCTACTTAAAGGTAAATTCGAGAGAGGGAAGGCTAAGTTAACGCCAACCCCGCCAATCCTTTTCAAAACTTAGCACTAGATAATCCATAGCACCCATGTTACGAAGCTAGCAACACAATAGGGGTGGAAATATAAGGGTTAAAAGCACCATAGATGTATGGTTTTACGTTTTTTCTTGAATCTTTCATCATCGAATGTAGAATTTTTATACTACCTATACTTCTATGATACAGCCAAGTCTCATCTATCTACCTAACAATGAAGAAGATTGACTTGTTCTTCACGGAGCGCTTCCAAGTTCTCCTGACAGCACTGGGCCCCGTATCCTCATGAAAGCTTGGACATGTCCAACTCTTCGTGAATTATTTTCCAAATTGCGCTGACCACTGTCCTATGAGATACCTGGTTGCTAGATAGTTCCAGGTAGTCAAAACTGCGAATCAGCTGCTCTGGATATTCTCGGTAAACTCGGGTCCCAGGATTCGTTGAGTCGGAGAGCTTGCGAGTTTTCTCCAGCCTTTAAATGGGTTGGGATACCCAAGCACAGAAACCCGATACGACTGAGCCGAGCAAGGTTATCTTGGGGAATGACCGTATGAGATGTTGATACGGACACGAGTCGTGTTTGAACTAAATACGGTTCTGGGTATAGAAAACACTGATCATTTTGGGATTATCTCCTGAAAAGTTAACTAACGTGACTGTAGGGGTTTTTGATCCTCTTCTATAGTTTGACTCCTCCATTACAGTCACAAACTATCTAAAGTGAATCACTACCACAAATTGCACAAAGGTCAAGCAACTCACTTTAGTAACTCACTTTTTGGGAATGAAAAACAGCGAAAGCTAAATACTCTTAGCTAAGAAATTCAAAACTACGAGCACTTGAAAGCCGAATGCCAACTAAATTGAAAAGCCTCTAGATAAAAAATAAAGTTTTAACAATGGCAAGTGAATCTTCCCAGAACACGATCCCTATTTATATAAGGGCCGGTATTATAAAACTTTTTACTTCCTGGATAAAATTTACTTTGAGAGTAAATTCATTTGTTCTGTCAATTTCATATGCAAATTGACAGAATAAATTAATTTACTCTCAAAGTAAATTTTATCTAGGAAGTAAAAAGTTTTATAATACCGGCCCTAACAGAATTATATCTAACGCATAAATAAGACAATAAAACAAAAATAGATTTCAATTATCTCATTTAAGAAAATTGGATTATTAGTTACAGGTATTATTTTACGCTGAAAGAAACTTTGTGGTAGTATTAATAAAAGGGTTTATTATGATTAATTATAATTTATTATTATAGAACCAACCAAATTTTTGTAACATTGATAACGTCTTCCTGTTGTCTGTTCATCGACAATAGTTAATATATTTGGTTAAATTAAATTATTTGTGTCGGTCCATATTGTATGAAGTTGGTTAATGATTTTATATAAATAAAACTGCAGAGTAGTAAGAACTACGTATAAGCAAGAACTGAAAACAAATGATTCATTTCCGCTTGTATTCATTCACGAATGGAATTTTTTTAAACAGTTGATTTTGCATTCGTTCGCGAACGAATAAAACTGCCTTCGTTAAAATTTAATTCTTGAAAGAATAAATCATAAATTTTTAAATATAAAATTCTTTCACAAATGATACAATACGAAAAGAATCGAATCTCTTTCATTTGCAAGTGATAATTTCCTTACCCTGTAATAACTAAATATTAAAAAAATTAAAATACATCGTTCAGATTTATTAGAAAGTATTAACTTATGAAATTCTATTTTACATATTAAGTATACAACTTGTCGTCAGTCAAAAGAAAATTATGTACAATACGGCATAAAGTTTTGGAGTTTATAAAGCACAGTAGAGTAATATTGTAAGCTGATTTATTTATCGTAAATCTTTATCGAATTAACTTTCTTTGTATAAAAAATAATTAATTTTAACTAGTAATATTAATAATGGATAACTTGAAGATTATTTGATATGGATTGTAGGTTTAAATTTAACACCAAAGGTTAGTTTATTATATATAGAAAACAGTCTAAACTTATTGTTCTAATTAAGTTACATTAAAGATTAAAGGATCGACCGCACTAAACATAAAACATTCCTTTTCCGTGATGTCATTCCGACCTCTCGAAACTCAATCCCCTAAAATTGCATAAAAGGAGCATTGCTTTGTCTAGAATTGTCATCTTCAATGTATCTTCAATTCCATCTGCTCTTTCGAATTTACAAGTATTATAACTTATATAAAACAAGACTTGATATATATTTGTTTTATAAGTAGCCACCATGCAAATTAAATATTTCTATTCTGAACCAATCGTAGAACATATAATGTCTATTAACAAATATATCAATGCCACCAGTTTATCAGAATAATATGACAAGTGACACCCGCTAATTTGGCAACGTTGGAGGGTGCCAAACTGGTAATTTATGATATAAAAAATATACACTTGGGTGCCATTTGCACTATATATATGCTGGTGTCATTATGCCCAGTTTTATATTGCAATTATATACACAGGGCGTCACTTTTACATTGATTGTGCAGGGTGCCACTTTCTACAAAACACATGTATATATATATATATATATATATATATATATATATATATATATATAAAACAAAATTTCAACACGTTCTATAAAAAATCACCTATTTATATGGGCTGTCATTTGTACAATACTTTACCACAAGAAATTAAAAGTATTTCTTCGTATGTAAAATTTAGACTAAGGTTGAAATGCCTTCTTGCAAAGCGAGTCGTTTACACCTTAGATCAGTTAATCAAAAGTAGAATACTATTGTCCAAGATAGTACCTACAAAAATTAATTTGAAATAATATATAATAATATTTGTTGATATACAATCACTTGTGCAACGTTAGATTTCAAAAAAAACTTTTCAAATGATTTATAAATCGAATAAAGCGACATTCACGACCTTTCCCTAGCCCCCTTAAGATCTTTACTACATACTAATTATTACTACATATATTGTAGTTGTATTGCTTTAATTATGCTTTTGGTATGAAGAATTATGGGACGAACCTTAGTTAAGTTTTATTTTGTGTGTTTGTATACTTTCTTAATAAACATTGTCTTAAATTATAAACGTGTTATTTAATTATACAAAACCTTCGACAATTATTTTTAACCACAAAATAAACATTTTGTAGATAATATAAGCAAATATAACTCGTTTTCTATATACATCTATTTCTGATGGCAGTAGATTGTTTACTGTGCGTCATTTCACAGTGTAGTGTGAACTGATTTTTGCGGGCCCGCAGCGAGCTCGTTGCCAGCTCGCAACGGGAGTTTCCCGCATGTGGACACCGGCGCTTATATGCAGCGTAAGTAACGCATTTGAATCGGTATTACCTTTCCGCGCAAGTTTAATGAGTCCAATTTAAAATAGTACTCTAAATAATTATACTTTTTGTACGGAATTGATATTGAGCTTTAAGTTGATTAAATATTACAAATTTAAATAAACGATAACCATAATTTTATAAAACTATTTTTGTTAGCATTGTTTTTTAATTTAATAAATTCTTAAGGGAAGCATCGCTTCCCTTGCTTCCATGGACCGCACGCCACTGCTAACTACACTTGACATTGTACAAGTGGTAAATCAACTAATTTCAGAACTGATAATCAAGCTTCTGAAGGGCTATTCTAAAACTGAATAAATAATTCATAATATTTTACTAGTTAATACATATTACATATATTATATACAGTGTGTCCACCGATGTGTTTCGTAGGGGAGATTTCTTTTCGGTATAAAAATTTCTACCTTTAATAACATATATATTTCCTATATTAATAAATCTGGTACATATTGATTTATTTACTTTAAATTAAGCATAAAATTTAACTTGCATTGATTTAAACACGAAACCATAATTTTAGAGTTAATCCAATTAATAGATCAGAAAAATGAGTTTATAATTCAAAAATAGCCTGTCTATATTTTTAAGTACTCTGGGGGTGCTTCCTGACTATTTTAACAAGTTAACAGGGTCAGTAGGGGGATGCATGTTAGCCACCATCTTTGCGAAATGTTCAAACGTACATATCTCACGAACAGTACATGCTATGGCAAAAATGATAGGGAACTTTTTGTTCAAGATTAAATACTCTACACATTCATTCCGAGTCATTTTCATCAAATTAATCGTTTACTAGTTACAGGACGTCAAAGTATACAAACAGTAGGTTTTGTGAATTATTTCGTAAACTGTTGATTATAGCTACATTAAAATGTTAAATGGAAATCTTGTAAAGTTCTCCACAATTTTTGCCCGAGACGCCATTTTGTAGGACTAATAGTTTACGAGCTTCAGCGCATCAAAAACTGCACAAAATAACTATTGATCGGTTATAAAAATATGTATTGCAAACTGGTAAAGCACTAAATTCTCTTAATCTTAATTTACGAGCCCCAGCCCGTCAAAAGTTATAAAACAGTTTTTTTAAATGTCTCCTATTAATTCGCCGTATACTCAAATATGTTATTATCAATCTTGTAGTGCTATTACAATTTCTATGATTTTTATTTAAAACTTTTTCTTGTAAGGCATTGGAATTTAGCTTGAGACTCGCTGCAGCCTGCATGCAGCTAGTGCACCCTTCTCCGACCCCGCCAACTTGGCAAAATACTCAGGAAGCACCCCCGAACACTTAAAACAACAGACAAGCTATTTTTGCAGGAAAAAGTACTTATTGACTGGACCAAATGAAATATAGAACATTTATAGGTGTTCTATACTAGTATAGCGAGCCTATTGGCGAGGATCATCTATCTGTACGTTTTATTATAAAATCAATAATAGAAAAATTTTCAAGCGAACTGCATCTGGAGGACACGCTATATTATGATAGTATGTGTTGTCGGCGCTATATTAATTATTAATATATAAATTTGACGCAATACCATGAATAGATATCATTCACTCGGACGTACTTGTACTTTAAATTGAATAGTGTGGAGTATCATTAGAGATAGAAGTCGAGTGTTTTTAACAATAAGTTATTTTTCTCCTTCACGTTTATTTTTTAAGTTTCAAACATTACTGATATTTCCCGTTACGCAATTCTAGTAATTATTATTATTTAACAAATATACGAATATAAAAATATTGTTTATTCGGAATCATATGGTAATATGTGCATTCCTAACCGCCTCAGAGGGTGGGAAATTAACCATTCCTAACTTACTTTTAATTCCCTCTCTTGGTCAGGAATGTAATCATTCCCTACCTGTTATCCCTCTCTTGGTCAGGAATGTGATCATTCCCGACCTGTTGTAAGTTCGTAGTTTGCTCGGTAGAGGGCGGGTGCATTATTAGGTCAAGTTTGTCACTTCAGTTGTCAGTTGTAAATAATTATTATTTGTTAAAAAATATGATGATTCCGAATAAAATAGTATACAAACCTCGGCGGGACGTTTCCTCCTGTCTCGAGCATTAGCTCACCTCGGGCCTGGGCCCTCGGTGAGCTATCTTAGCTCTCGACAGGAATGAAACACTTCCCGCCTCGGTATGTAATCTACTATTTTACTTTATAAATATAATTTAATGTAAAGTTCTTTTTCAAATAATAACAAAATGCTGTTTAAATCGTCTATTCACAAGAGAAAATATTTACACTTAACACACACTAATTTAATCTTAACTAATTTCAAAACACAAGTATAAACTAACTATTAACAAACTATTTATATTTAACCACAATATTTATTTCGTGCTATTTACACACACATTTATATTCTACTTAGATATTTATCTATTACCACTTGCGTCTACTAACACGTCTAATTGCTCGTGGTTGACTAATCTCTTCTTCCGTGTAAGACCGCGTTTATACACAGCATACAATCTTCTAGAAAATGCCGTAGATCCTTCTAGATGGTCTATTGTTTTACGCGCCGTCGATGACTCACGCTGATAAATCACACATGCAGGTGTCGGCGAACCACACTGGAAGATGTTGATGACTCATGCAGTCTCGAACATTCGTCGGCAGCGTTTAGAGGGCTGATTGCGTTAATTACACTGCCCCCCTCTTCAAGTCTGTTCTGTCCCAAAACAGGCCCCATTCTCCGGTTCCTGTAGAAAGGGTCGTGACGATAACGGTAGTCTTCACCTCGACTACACGTTCCATTACGGTAGAAGTAACAGTCTACACTCTTCGTTGGCCTTGATGCGGGCTGTGTGTCAAAACTTCAGACCAAGATTTTGACGTCCGTACCTCTAAAGATAACTTCCAGCATGTTTCTAACGATCCTCCAGTCCTAGTCCCGCCCACACCCGAGTTTGGGAACTGCGAATTTGTTAATGCCCTTGATAAGTAGCTCGGTCCTCAAATCCCATAACGCTCTCCACAGGTCCGCGTAACTGGGCTTCTGGTGGTAAGCCTGTTTCGTTACTAGGTAGTAAATAGAGCGTCCATGATCCGGCAAGTGTAAGGCCTTGCCAACAGAGGGATTCTGATCTCGAAGTTCATCCAGCCGTCCAAATTTGTTTCTAAACACTACTGCGATCCCCCTGCACATGCGGGGATCCTCCGAGACACAGTGGGCAATGGAATAATCAACAGGGACCCGGAAAAGATCTTGTTGCATCTCGGCCGTGGCTCCGAATCGTGCTTTTCTAGTTCCGGACGACGCAGCCATAAATTCGCCAAAGGTTAGCTGATCATCTTCAGGCCTTACGGTATTGACAGCCACTTCAGCCTCATCTTTCCGATCCGGGACTGCATTATTATTTCCCTCATAGGGCGTCAGACGATTGGAGTGTGTCACTTTTGGTTTTCCTCTTGGCAACTTCTGGATGCGATAGATCAGATCATTTATTCGTTTCTTCACCTGGTATGGGCCTCCCAATTTTGCTGTAACTTTGGAGAATAGCCCCGACGTCTTTGCGGGTTGTATAACCAAGCAAGCTGTCGAGGTTAAAACCCTCCTTCTTGGGCTCTCACATCGTACGTAGTCTTCATCCGGTCACTCGCGATTTGACTATGGTTTCGGGTTCGGTCGTGAATCTCTTCCAACTTCTTCTTTAAGTTGATGACATAATCATTCCCGGTTACCTCCTGCTCTGCAGGTGGTGATCCAAATTCCAGATCACACGGTAACCGTAACGTCCAAACATCACAGACGCTGGTGACTGGCCGGTTGTTTCGTGGACCGATAAGCCATCAGGAACAGATGCAGGTATTGATCCCAGTCTCGTTGATGATCGGAGACAACCTTGGCCAAATATTTGCCCATTGTGCGATTCATGCGTTCTACCATTCCCTCGGACTGCGGATGTAACGGTGTGGTCCGAGTCTTGCGAATGCCCAACCATCGACAGACTCCTCCAAAGAGTACAGACTCAAAACTGCGGCCTTGATCCGAATGCAGCTCCATGGGCACTCCGAAACGACTGAAAAACTCTTTGACTAGTACGTCAGCAACAGTCGCGGCTTGCTGGTTTGGTAGGGCATATGCTTTTGGCCATTTGGTAAAATAGTCCATTTCCACTAAGATGTATTTATTCCCATCGTCGGTTTCGGGAAATGGTGCGGCAATACCTATAGCTATTCTTTCCAGAGGACTAACCACATTGTACTGCCTCATAGGTGCTCTTCATTTCGCCAAGGGTCCGTTACCAGTGGCACATAGTTCGCATTTCCGGCACCACTCCTTCACGTCTTCTATACAGTTGACCCAATAAAAACGCTCCCTAACTTTCTCCAGAGTCTTCTTCACACCGAAGTGTCCTCCTGAGGCACCGTCATGGAGATGTCGCAATACTGTAGCCACTCGGCTCCTTGGAACCAGGAACTGAGACCTCATGGTGGTGCCATCTTCACTCTCTAGCACTCGCTTCAGGAGATCGTTTTCCACCTTCAACGACTCCCATTGGGCCCAATATGCTTTTAGGGTTCTGTTAAAAGGGCTGACGACTTCCCAGGCAGGCCTTTCTCCCACACGCTTCCTTTCCAGTACCATTTTTAATTCGGGATCAGCCTCCTGTTGTCGTTGCAATTCTTCCGGAAACCAATTGTCGTTGACGATGCTAGTTCTTAATACTTGGTAAACCTTCTCTTCCAAACGAGAGCAATGACGGCAATCCGTGGGACAGGGTCTTCTTGAAAGAGCATCGGCATTTCGATGACTAGTGCCCGCTCGATTTTCCGTGTCAAAGTTGTATCCTTGTAATCGTTCGATCCACCTTGCGACCTGACCTTCAGGATTACGGAATTGTAGAAGCCATTTCAACGCTGCATGGTCCGTCCTCAAGAAAAACTTCCGTCCGTACAAGTATTTGTAGAAGTGCTCAACGGACTTCACGAGCCAATAATTCTTTTCTGGTCACACAATAATTCCTTTCGGCTTTCGACAAAACCTTACTAAAATAGCCGAAGACCTTTTCTTGTCCATCCTGTATCTGAGAAAATACACCCCCAATGGCCATATTACTTGCATCTGTGTCAAGCATGAATTTCCCTTCTGTCCGTGGATAGCTTAATATGGGTGCTGTTGTCAAGGCACGCTTCAACTGTTGGAAAGCTGTTTCGCACTCTCCGCTCCAAACGTACTATATTGGCAACTCCAGGAACGAAACGCCTGTAGTAGGTACATAACCCAAGAAAACTACGAACTTGGTGTTTATCTTTCGGTGTTGACCACTCTTGAACTGCACGAATTTTATCGGGGTCGGCTGCCACTCCATTTTGTGATACGACATGCCCGAGATATTTTACCTCCCTTCGGAATATGTGACACTTTTTCGGACTCAATTTCAGGTTGGCTCCACGCAGTCTCCGGAACACTTCCTCCAGATTTTTCAGATGTTCCTTGAATGATTTTCCAACTACGATCACGTCATCTAAATATACTAGGCAAGTATTCCACGACAGCCCCCTCAGGATGGTCTCCATTAGACGCTCAAAGGTGGCCGGAGCGTTACATAAACCGAAAGGCATAACCGTAAACTGCCATAGTCCGGAACCAATAGTGAACGCGGTCTTCTCCCGGTCTTCAGGCTCTATTTCAACTTGCCAATAATCACTCTTTAAGTCCAAAGTCGAAAACCATCTTGAATCAGACAGGGTATTTAACGTGTCGTCGATGCGTGGTAAGGGATAGCTGCCTTTCTTGGTCACGTTATTGAGCTGCCTATAGTCCACACAAAATCTAGTTGACCCGTCCTTTTTACTGACCAGGACCAACGGTGATGCCCATGGACTGCTGGATGGCTCGATGACCCCTTGTTCTTCCGTATCGGTAATAATTTTCTCGGCTTCTGCTCGCCTTGCTGGAGGTAGACGTCTCGGTTGCTGTCGGACTGGTCTAGAGTTCCCTGTATTGATTTTATGTCGCACAATATTGGTTCGTCCCTTCTGGGTATCGTCAAGAGCGAAGATATCTTGATATCGGTGAACTAAACTCTGAACCTCTTTCACTTCCGTTTTGTTAAGGTCTTCGCATGAACTAGTAACCACACCCACTAGGTTTCCACCATGGTCTTTGGGCACTGGTTTTGGAACATCAGCCATAGACCTGGCTACTCGAAATACTGGCACACACTGTCATACAAGGGTGCTCTTCTTTAATGTCACCGGATTCACGTTAACGTTCATAAGCCTCACCGGTACTGTCTTTCCAACCTTGATCAGCGTTTTTCCCACCAGTATGCCACTATGGATCTTCTTATCACAGACAGGCTCCATCATTCGCACACATCCTACCCCGAAGATCTCCATCCAAACCTTATAGCCTACAGAATCACAAAGGCTACTTTTATATATATAAATACCAAACCTACCAAAATATAGCTGTGCTAGAAGTATCAACTTGACCTAAATAACACTACTTTAGTTTTTGCCGGCTAACCCCAATAAGTCGGTGAGGGGCGGGGTAATACAAGATATACAAGATAAAAAAACAAGCGCCACTTCGTTTTAAAACAATTCTTATTACTAAAGCTTCAAACTTCTTAGATAAACGAAGAAATAGATCTTTTACTAACATATAGACAACTTCCACAATTTTGGTCGTACGGTGCATATACACTTACAGGTGACAAGCTGGAAAGCAAATATTAAAACCACACAATAAATAAATAGTAATAAATAAAACACTAACATGTAGTGAAATGTAAACTTTCTAAGTAGGGCTTTATTGTTTAATGCAAATTGTAGACAGTAATTATACTGATTAAGGATTTTAATGTCTAGTAAAATTAACAGAATGGTGATTCTATCACAGCTGGTTGTAAATCTTAAAAACTACCCTATGATAATTTCACTACTCGAGATCTCGTTTTAACTAGTATTTAAAACTAACATGCATGAATAAATAAATTATATAAACGTTTTATAAATATATAGACAGAGATAAAATAAAACAATATATATTGTGATGTTCACGTTTATGTGTGTTAGAAAATTTAATATGAGCATATAACATACATAAGAATAGATAATTTTTGAAAATCATTATTGCACAGATGTGGTTATTAAGGATCAATAAATAAAAACAGATAAACTTACATACAAAGTCATAATGATATCCCCAGAATACAAAAATTTAGTATATAATTGTAAAATAATGAAATAGAATGTAATAGCATATATTTATTATGGTATTTTGATACAATATTAAAATTAACAAGGATAATAAAAGGAAAGCATATCCTAGCCATAAGTCAACCTGAAAATTAAAAATCATGTAATAGTTTAAAGGTATATTGATTTTCTATTGCATATTTAAAATTCTCCCTGTACTTCAATAATAAGGTCTCATTCACTTCTATGGTTATAGACATTGTTTATAAGAAAACTGAAAGGATTACCAAAGATAGGGAGTATTTTAATAAAAGGGAAAAAACAGATAAAATAGTTGAAAAAAGAGGTATCTCGCTGAGATAATAATAAAATAAAATAAAATAAATGTGTATCTAGTAAATGTAAACTGATAAAGTCCAAGAAGAAAATTTGTTAAATTAAAACATATAAAAGGAAAGTCCGGTGTTTTATTGAATAAAGGAAGAGTAAGAGCATTAAATGCTGAAAACAAAATTAAAGGGTATTATGAGACAGTAGAATGGATAGAAAAAAATAAAATTTAAAAAAACTGTCTTTGAGCTGGGTTTGTTAATCATCAAGGTGTGGAAGATTTGAAGTCGTCATCATATTCCTGAAAAAGAAAATAATTATTAAAGTAACTTAATCATAAGAAAGAGATTAGAAGATACTTACTGAGGTGTTGGGGAGATGGCAGTCATCATTCGGATCCTAGATAAGAAGAAAACCATGAAAGCAGTTTATGATGCAGACCAGAAAGTGTAGATTGTGGAAATTATAGGTTGTGAAAGTGGAGGTGATTGTTGGAAGAGTAGAAAGAAAATACATATGTCAAGATTTTAAGAAACTATTAGATGGCCATACAAGGAAGACTTACCTAAAGAAAATTTTACATGTAAGTTGACAAGGGTAAGATTTCTTTCCAATAAAGAGCTAATAAACAATATATGCTATACGTACTTATTCCTTCTTGAGAAATATTTTTATTGATAACTGTCAGGTTTGACATTTCAGATATATGTGTCAATGGTTATTATTCATAACCAAACTTGATCTATTGAAAATTATTAACCACTGCATGAGTGTAAAAAATTTAAATTGTTGATAATATTTAACCTTTCAATAACAGTATCCCATATTGAAAGGTTATAATAGGAGTCTCATATTTAGGTATAGAAGAACATAATTTTATAGGTAATTTTTACGATTGAACATCAAATAATTCGACCCTGAGATCTGAGATATATAAAATTAAATAACAATTTGCACGATACAAAAGTTTCGTCACATATAAAATTGACGCCCAACGTGTCTGGCTAGCTTAAAAAGCTTTCAGACCATAAAAATTGGCACACAACGTGTGAGGCACCGCGAATTGTAATGTCATTTTTATACTACCATGTAAAAATAATACACAACGTGTTTGGCTAGTTGAAAAAACACGGAAAATCAAAAGGCAACACAACGTATTGGTTTATTATTCATCATCATTCATTATTATTCATGGTAAACCAACGCCAAAACTAACATAGATCTTATCAAAATAATATTTAGTTTGAATGAGTAATATTTTACAAAATAAAGATAAATTTTGATTAAAGGTATAGGTAAATATGTTTTATTAAGTAACTGATTTATAAAAATTTCTTACATATAAAGGTTATTTAGTTCAATATAGAAATGGATAAACCCGAAAAAATAATAAGATCAAGCAAACCAAAGGTAGGTTTTAAAGGTTTCTGAGATGAGCGAGCAAGACAATCAGAAGGCACGTCGACGAAGATTTATGAAGAAGAAACAGAACAAGAAATAACCATACCGGTAGGAGAAGAAAGAGAATTACAAGAGAGGGAAGTTATTACTAAAGAAGTCGCAGCTAAACCACATTTGACTTTTCCAACGGGAAGTGACAAAATGATGGAAACTCTGCTTAAGGCCATTGAAGAATCAAGAAAAGCAGCTGAAGAATCAAATAAATCTATGGAAGAAAAGATAAGAAAAACAGCTGACGAATCAAGGAAATTTATGGAGATGAACCAAGAAGAAAATAAAAGAAACATGGAGAAGAACCAAGAAGAAAATAAAAGAAACATGGAGAAGAACCAAGAAGAAAATAAAAGAAACATGGAGAAGAACCAAGAAGAAGAACCAAGAAGAAATGAAAAGAAAATTGGAAGAATCAGCAGAGAAGATTGATTAAAAAATTTCAGTTTCAGCAGAAGAAATTAAGAAAACATCTGAAACAATGAAGAAGTTAGAGGAGAGATTTGAAAAGAACTTCAAGGAATTTAAAGAAGAAAATCAACGAATGATCCAAGAAAGGTTGGAGAATTTTATGGAAGATGTTAGGATGGAAACCAATAAGAAGTTAAAAGAAAACCAAAAGAACAATGAGAAAAGGCTAGAAGAAATTGGTCGAGCGGTGGCACAAATAGACAATTTAAGAGAAGAAAATTACCAAAGTACCATCAACAAAATAAATTTGATTGAAATGGAAGAAATAAGAAGTCATCATGAACATGATCAGAAAATAGAAGCTACAAAGAAGGCAGCACAGGAAGCAATAGCAAAATCTATAGATAACAGAACTAGAATTGATCACATGGTTGTAGAAGTGAATCAAAATTGTGAAGTTATAAGAAAAGATATAAATGGAGTACAAGAAAAATTAAATGATTTAGAAAATGTTCGTCCAATACATCAAATGCAACCAAGCATAGTCCACAATTGTAGATATGGATCTGAAACACTGCCGAAATTTGAGGGGGTAAGATTTGAACAACCAATGGTTTTCCTAGCGAAATTAAATGATATCATGAAAAATGAAATCTCGGAAAATTCGAAAATGCAAATTATTAATAGTGTACTAATAGGAAATGCAGATAAATGGCATAGCGTAATAAAGGAGAATTACAACACATATGAACAATTCAAAATATTATTCAAAGAGCAATATTGGGGAGCATCTCAACAAGCAAGCATCAGAACAGAATTAACATCAGGAAGTTACAATGCTTACCGTGGGTCACGAGAATATTATGTAATCGATAAATATAACCAAGTACAACACCTTACTCCAAAATTAACGGAAGAAGAAATAATACAACATCTTTCAAGGCATATGGAAAACGAGATAACGCAAGCCGTGGCAGTACAGAACATAAAAAAATTAAAAGATTTTCTCGAAATTATTAGAAATTATGATGTAGCGACATATCAAGAAAAAATGAGAGAAGCGACAATTATAATGGAAAAGGAGAAGAAAAGGCGAAGTATGAACCAGTCAGAAATAATTATGAAAATCGAAAATGGTATAATGCGCAGAGAAATTATAATAATTATCGTAATTACCAAAGTTATAATTGATATAAAGATTATAATAATAGAAATTTTAGAGATAATCAATATGGGAATTATCGATACCAAGATAATAATTACGAAAAGAATCAAAATCGGAACGAAAAAATGGACAACAATCAACAAGGCAGAGGGGAAAAAAATAAATATACAAATGCCAGGTATAGTAATCCAGAAGAACACTCAAAAAAATTTCATGCCATGGAAGTAAGGGAAATAACGCCTGATCCTTCCACAGGCCAAAAAAACGTCAATCAATTAAACTCCAACATTTTAGACTTGGGTATTTCAACAATAGAGACAACAACAAATGCATTATGGGAAAATGAGGAATTATATGAAAAGGGAAATTTACCTTTTATTAATGTTAAGTTTTTAGAGCAAAAATACGTAGCTTTATTTGATAGTGGATCTGAAATGTCTTTAATAAAAAAAGAAATTGTGGAAAAGAATTGGGATAATTTAAAGAATAGGATGTTAAGAATTAAAAGAATAAATTAAAAGAAAATTCGCATCGGCTCAGAATTATTAGAAGAAGTTCCATTTCTAATTGTTCCTGGTCTTCAAATAGATTTCATTATGGGTATTGACTTCATTGAAAAATATAGTGTAAGTATAAATGGAAAAAATAAATGTATAGAATTAAAATAAAAAATGGATTGTAGCCAATGATAATGTTGATAAAAATGTAAGTTTGTCTGATGAAGGGCGAAGATCTTTTCGAGCAGAATATGATGAGGAAAAATTGTTAGAAAAGGAAGATGATATAGTATTGTACACCATTTTACAAAGAATTATAAATGAAGAACAAATAGGAACACAGAATGAAGAAATCAAACAAAGATTAGAGAATTTTATAATGGACCATGCAACATTGTTAAATGAAGAGCCAAGATGTGCTTCAGAATACGAACATAAATTGGAAATAACAAATGCAGATGGATTTCAAACTAAGAATTATCCGATTCATTTTTCTTTTAGAACAAAAGTCGAGGAAGAAATTTCAAAAATGTTAAAAGATGGTATAATCGAACCCTCAAAGACTAATTTCATTAATCCTATTGTTGTTGTACCTAAGCAAGATAAATCTCAACTACGACTTTGTTTGGATGCGAGAAAACTTAATGCAATCACTAAACCACAATATGAACAACCACAATCTTTTGACAATTTACTTAGAAGAATAAATGGTGTTAAAACAAAATAGTGTACATAATTGTAAATAAAAGGGAAAACAATGTTTTTCGTGTATTTGATAGAAATGTAGTACATTGTTCAATTCAAAATCGTAAAGAAAAGTGGGACTTTGATCGTTAGCAACAGTTTTCTTCGCGATTTTGGATACTTAGCGACCATTAAATAAAGCAACAATTAAACTTTATACATTTTAATTATGAATATTAATAGAAAATGTACAATTATTTAAAGTATTAAATGTTATCCCAGAAGATGCCGCTAATGATCTAAAATCTGGAACTGCCGTGCAAAGGTTGTCGCTTGATTGTTGATCGACTGCATCGGAACGCCACCCCCCGTGTCTTTTGAGACTTTGTATATCTGCTCCGCTGTCTGCAAGTAACGTCGCACTAGTCCTGCGAAAGCAATGTCCAGTGTAACTGTTTGCATTTGGTAATTCCAAGTATTCCGCAATTTTCTTTGGTACAGCGTAAAAGGTATTAATACCAACCGGCTGTACTGTGCATTTGCCTCTTCTATAGAATATATATAACCTACGATGGTCAGTTTTTCTCGGCCTTAAACACAAATATTTTCTATATAATTCAATTTCATCAACGTCTTTAGTAGGTATTGCGGTACTTGGGCGTTGCCTCACTCTTCCTACTTTTGGCCACGCCTACTGCTCTCTGATTGGCTATCCCTACTCCTGTAGCTCCTCCCCCTGATTGGTCGACGCCATTTTAGATGACACGCCTACTATTCTCTGATTGGCTGAAGGCGGCCATTTTGAAAACGCCTACTATTCTCTGATTGGATGACGGCCATTTTGGAACTTTGGGCGCCATTTTACCACACCCTATGAATCCATGACGGGAAACTGTATTACCGATAACATGCATGCTTCTAAGAGATGGCGCTATGAAGGAATACCGACAAACTATGTACTATTACTACTAGAGGTCGTCATGAAGAAATCTGTATTATCGATTACGTATGTACTGGGTGATAGACGGCGTTTCGAGGTTTATCATTTTATATTAATAAATTTCACCGATTTCTTAAATAATTATTGTCATTAATAAGATAATTACATATAGTAATAATTATTTAAGATAACTGATCCAGCATTAAAAATTTGAAATTCAGCTTTAAACGCAAATCGCGGACTTGTTCGATATAAACGAACCGCCAGTTTTCTATCTATCTCTACCATTATATAAATTGTATACCTTTTTAAAATTTCTAATATAATATTTACGTCGAGATTGATTGATTGATCATATAGTTGATATATTAATTAGCTACATTTTTCTCTTTCACAACCGATCAATGAAACATTTCCAGTGCGTATTTCTTGGTATCCCTTACAACCCTAATATAATTTTACATACAGTGGTATTTCATTTTAAAATTTGTCATTTTGAAGTCGACATCTTAGATTTCCCACTCTTGAATTTTTAGCTCTGGGATTGGATCGACCATCTTTAATCCCTTTCACTAGACGGAAACTCTCTCTGTCTCTCTGTCTCTCTCTCTGTCTCTCTCTCTCTCTCTCTCTCTCTCTCTCTCTCTCTCTCTCTCTCTCTCTCTCTCTCTCTCCTTCTCGCTGTCCTGCGTACCTTGCTATCTCTCTTTCTCTCAACGAAGAAATCTGTATTATCGCCTAACAATTTATGGATATTTGCTAATAGATGTAGCGTTAGTATGAATACCTCGTAGATACTCCCATTCGTGATCTGGTTTATCGATAGCTTTTATCCATACCCAGATGGTCAGTCTGTCATCTTGAAACACGTTCTGAATGGTTCGGCCATCTTTTTCCCTACCATAGGCGATCATCTTGAAAGTCCTACACCTTAACGTTGAATAGATTCTGCTTTTTGAAAGAGAAAACACAGGTAGTTTTATCGCTTCCTTCTATTGTGAATTAAAAACATATTGTTCTGATATTTTTTCAGATATAATTTAAGATTCCCCTAAACAAAGAATGCATAGGCTTACGGTGGTATGTTTAATTATGCATAATCAAGTTCAAATTCATTCGTATTTCAACATGAAATGGTTGAATATATAAAAATTTAAAAAATAATTATTTACAAGTAACTTACGGAAGGACACTCCATCAAGAACACATCTTCTTGCGGTAGATGGGGCGATCAGATAACGTTTCAAGAAAAGTCATAAAACAAAAGAGTTTACCTGACCGCTAGCTATAAACCTTTACACAATACGCATTTTAACAAATAATAATTAAGTTGATTGGCCATTATATCTAATTTAAAATACTAATCACGTATGCATCCCATGAACTAGTCATAAAATATATTTATAATGTTTCAATTGCATCGTCAATTTTATTTTATAATAACATTAGAATTTCATTTGCATGAGATTGAGGGTTCAAATTTATAAAAAAGACAGTTTTATTATAAGTAGTAAAAGAAGAGGTACGCTAAATTATTGTTTTAACAGAATACGGAAAATTTAATATAAACATTGTATCCCTTTGAATCATTCCGAATCAGTCTAATGGAATGTTTTAAAATATTATATCAATGTTAATAGCAAGGGTATAATCTTCTTTAGGTAAAATCTTGCATTCAGTTTTGGCTTTTAGAAAAGGGTGTTTTTTACCTGGAATAGATAATCATCTGTTTTAGGTAGAATAACGAGGTACAATAAAGCCGTAAAATACATATAAGGCGTTTTATTTCTTTCAATTGTATTTCTCTTCATATAGAATGCAACTATTGGTAAAGTCTATTAAATTAGAGACGGTGTCGGGTACGTCATCATCAAAGCATATGTTATTGTTACAAGAGCGAGCGCTATGACTCTCTACGTAAACGTAGTATACTTGTAACCTTGTAAGTTTCAAGAGGTCATTAATTTAGTATGTTTACATTCTTTAAATGAGCATTTATGCATATGCGACCAATTTATTATAAAATCTATTGTAGATTGACATGTAAACGAAAAACAGCAGTATTGCCAGCAGTTGAAAGAAAAATATGAAAGTCATACGCAGTTAATTCGCAGTCAGTTTGCATTTCGACTATATAAACACAAAATATAATATATGAGAATAAATAAGATAATGTTTATACTGTATTACAGTAAATCTACATGTAAAAAATAATAATAGCTTTTTTAAAATATATATACCTGACTTAAATGATACAAAATTCAATTCATCCTCTGTTTTATAAATTCGTTAGGGCTGTGGAACAGGTAAAAACGCACTGATTTCGATCTCCCTTACTGATGCATATTTCTAGCGATGATGTCAGAGGGCAGCTTTGCAAATTGCAGCATTTTGACGTCATTTGATGGTGATTTTAATATAAATTAAATGTAATATTTTTATCTTTATAAAAAGTTTTAAGATAATATTTTTACAGAAAAGAACCATTCAAAATTAAAAAAAGGAAAAGCAATTATACCTGGTTTGGGTTCGGGGCAGGTAGAGATCCTTCATCTGATAAAACCGCATATTTCTAGCGATGACGGCAACGGGGCAGGTAGAATCTTGTTTTCACCCTCGAAATGTCTAAAGGAATGTATATAGCCTAAGGCATTATATTTTAAGCGACCAATGAAATGTTTCCCTTTTGTCGTAGAGAGAGCTAAATATTTGAAATAATATTTTTCACGTCAGTCCCTTTCGATACGCTGTATGCGTGTGGTATATAACAGTGGTTTGAAAGATTAATAATAACTGGTTTTAAATTTAAAAAGTGTCTGTTTATACTGAATATTCCTTCTTGATGAGAGGTGGTTAAAAGTGTAAATATTTATTGTTTTTCCGTTTTTAATTTAAAGTGATACGCCAAGGGTAAGTCTATACATTTTCTGCATTGCTATAATTGCTACAACCCATAGCCTGGAAACCAGACCCCAGAAGCTATAAGCTTGTGCGAGAGGGAGGGCGCGATTATTATTATTACGTAGGCCCTAAATGCGGCTGCAGCCGACTTACAGATGGAACAGCGCAAATCCCACATTTGTGTCACAGCTAAGGAAAACTGCAGAAAACCTTAACCAGATCTGCCGGCACCAGGAATCGACCGCGGGCCGCTTGGGTGAAAGTCCAGCACTCTAGACAGTACACTACCAAGGCTGTAAAAGGCATTAGAACTAGTTTTTCTCTTTTTATGTAGTTAATTCAGCCGTTGATACTAACGCATATTAGTGTTAGAAACCATTCCGATCCCTGAACGTAGTTCAAGAGTCTGTGTATTTATTAACGTAATTTTCTTAACATGGAGATCCGAAAGCCCTTCACGAAGGGTAGCTACTGACATAGATATGATGGTTAGACGAGCCTGCAAAACTCGCAGTTGTATCAAGTACTGTCGGTTCCTTTAAATTTCATGATCTATTTGGGTAGAAAGTTTCATTAGAATACAGCGGTCTTGATCACGTGGTTAGCCAGCTGTGAAATATAAAATTCTAGGGCGGGAAATCCCCATGGTGGTGACTTCAAGAATGACAAATTCAAAATTGTAAACGTTTTATCGAGCTGTCGTCGTCGTCGTTGTAAGGACCTTTGTTGAGTTAATTGAAACCGCGTGACGGGCTTCGATCCCTGTCGATAGCCAAAGTTACTAGAATAGAGAGGGATATATACGAAAAAGTTACCGAGAGAGAGAGATAGCTAAATAAATAATATATTTAAACATTGATGTCTCATTTACTAGCATGATTAAGGGAGAAGGGCGACTATATAAAAGGTAGATCGTTATCTGCGAGAGAGAGAGAGAGAGAGAGAGAGAGAGAGAGAGAGAGAGAGAGAGAGAGAGAGAGAGAGAGAGAGAGAGAGAGAGAGAGTACACGAAAAGTAGAAACATAATCGAATTCCTATCTGACATTATTATTTCTTCTAGAAAAGGTACAAAGAGTACAGTGTGTGCGTGAGAGAGAAAGGTAGCAGAACTTGTAGGTAATAGTAGCGAGAAATAGCTAGGTACGCAAGACATTAAACGCTAGGTGTAGGAATTTCAAGATGATCGCCTATGGTAGGGAAAAAGATGGCCGAACCATTCAGAACGTGTTTCAAGATGACAGACTGACCAACTGGGTATGGATAAAAGCTATCGATCAATCAGATCACGAATGGGCGTGTCTACGAGGTATTCATACTAACGCTACATCTATTAGCAAATATCCATAAATTGTTAGGCGATAATACAGATTTCTTCGTTGAGAGAAAGAGAGATAGCAAGGTACGCAGGACAGCGAGAAGGAGAGAGAGAGAGAGAGAGAGAGAGAGAGAGAGAGAGAGAGAGAGAGAGAGTTTCCGTCTAGTGAAAGGGATTAAAGATGGTCGATCCAATCCCAGAGCTAAAAATTCAAGAGTGGGAAATCTAAGATGTCGACTTCAAAATGACAAATTTTAAAATGAAATACCACTGTATGTAAAATTATATTAGGGTTGTAAGGGATACCAAGAAATACGCACTGGAAATGTTTCATTGATCGGTTGTGAAAGAGAAAAATGTAGCTAATTAATATATCAACTATATGATCAATCAATCAATCTCGACGTAAATATTATATTAGAAATTTTAAAAAGGTATACAATTTATATAATGGTAGAGATAGATAGAAAACTGGCGGTTCGTTTATATCGAACAAGTCCGCGATTTGCGTTTAAAGCTGAATTTCAAATTTTTAATGCTGGATCAGTTATCTTAAATAATTATTACTATATGTAATTATCTTATAATGACGATAATTATTTAAGAAATCGGTGAAATTTATTAATATAAAATGATAAACCTCGAAACGCCCTCTATCACCCAGTACATACGTAATCGATAATACAGATTTCTTCATGACGACCTCTAGTAGTAATAGTACATAGTTTGTCGGTATTCCTTCATAGCGCCATCTCTTAGAAGCTTACTATTAGCAGTGTTAACAGCTTTTGCTACTCTTTAATGCGACCTCTAATAGGTGAGAAGGAGAGAGCTAGAGAGCGAGATAGAAGGCTCTTTAATGCGACCTCTAATAGCATCAGTACATACAGGTAATACAGATTTCTTTAATGCGACCTTTATTGGTAGTACATAGGTCAGAGTTAGCGCTAAAATTCAAATCTGGGGAAATCCAAGATGGTTCCTTCAAATGACAAACTCAAAATGACAGTTGTAAAATTGACAAATGCATAAATGACAAATGCAAAAATGACAGATGCAAAAATGACATAGGCAAAAATGTCAAAACTAAAATTAACAGATTCAAATTTAGCGCCACATGTTGTGATATAAAATGGCTGCACAGACTCTAATTGAAGGGTCTTCTTCTCTAATACAGTTCTCTTTTTACGCGATCTCTCTCTACATCATACCGGTAGTAGTACAGATTTCTTCATTACGCCCTCTAGTAGTAGTACACGGGCTGCCGGTAATACAAATCCCTTCATGACGCCCTGGCTTAGGTGCCCTAATACATACTGTCTTTCATTTCTGAGCTCACTACGAAAACACGTTTTTTTTGGTTTTAGTATCGTGCAATGTTACAATCAGAACAAATCCAGTATCTTCAACATCTTCTACTTTTACCTTTGGACACATATCCGTCATTTTGACGTTTTAAATATGCAAGCAACTTTTTATAAGTAGAAATGTCAACATTTTCATTAATAGCCAGCGTACTTTTCAACATTGAATACAATGGCCACAATGTTGAAGATTTCAAACTCTTAGCCTACAACAACGCGTTAAAAATTAGTACTGAAAATTAATGTAATTAATGACAAATACCTTTTCAAAAAAGAAAGCGATTAGGATGTTTTCATCACTTCCCTCTTCTTTTTTGATTTTCTCCATGAACAAAATTGTTCATAAGTTTTTTCATACTTTTCTCTTGACTTCGACGGTAGCAAATTTGAATAAACTTCTGCTACTGTTGTTAAAATATTGGAAAACCCTTCACCCAATTCAGTCATTTTGCACAATGAAAAATTTATTTACTAAAAACATCGTTCTCTTGTTTTGCTACCATGTTACAAAATATGACACTTTGATCAATTAATTTTTCTTCATTTTTACATTTTAGTCCTTTTGGTCAAATCCACGAGAAATAGCATGTTCAAGACGTTAATAAGAAAAGTAATTTTTCCTTGTTCGTGTAAATGAAACTTTTACACTCACTGGAAAACAACCACTTTTCTTAACTTATAGAACAATCTACTATTAGTTTTGTTCATGTAGAATTAGAATAGAGAAATGGGGTTATGTAATTTAATGTTTATGACATAACTTTTTAAACCTTAACCTAAAATTTTGCAAAAGTCAAATTTGTTTATGTAAAGTTTGATTGTGTTTATGTTATGAGAGTTGTTTGTTATGAAAAAAAATTTTAGATACATATATGACAATGATGCTTTGGATTCATAAAAAAAATAAAAAATTATATAGATAAATAAATAAATAGCAAACATATTAATGTATAATGAATAATTATGAATCTTAAGTTATTTTTTTTTACTGAACCAAAGGAGGGGAATATGTGATGTTCACGTTTATGTGTGTTAGAAAATTTAATATGAGCATATAAGTAGATAAAAATTGGGTGTTCTGAAACCACCCCCCACTCCTGACCTTGACCTTGAACTTATCTCTCTCTAACACATGGTGACCTTGAACCTATCACTATCACCTAAACGTGGCAACACCGCATTCTCAAGGTCAACAATATGACAACAATGTATCGTCAAGGTCATCAATATGGCAACAATGTAACTCCAAGGTCATCAATATGGCAACAATGCATTCAAGGCCACGCTATATTCAAGGTTACTAAATAAAGTATATTCAAGGTCACCAAACACCATTCAAGGTCAAGCTGTAGATATATATATATATATATATATATATATATATATATATATATATATATATATATATATATATATATATAGCAGGTCGCATGTATGGGAAGAGTAAAGCGTTTGCAGTTGCAGTGTACAGTGCAGTGTTACAATGGAAAGCCTCGCTAAATCAATTGAGAATGCGAACGCGCAAGCTCTAGAAAAGCAGTTGATGGCTCCAAACGAGCTTCCTAAGGATGCTAAATGGGTACCACTAGTGAATCAATCAGTGTTTTATTTAAACAAATCAAAAGGTAAAGTTGTATTTGTTGGATTATGTGCTCATTTGGGATTCGCTCCTGTAATAAAAGTAGGAGCGTGGGAGTCCTTATATGAGCTGTGGCAGTTAATACCGTTACTAACATATCGATTAAACCTTCTGAAGGGTTTGGAATTTTTCAATTTCTACCATAGCATAATAGATTGTGTTGTAGACATGCCGAGTGACTGCATAGTGAACATCACAAACATATTGGAACCATTAATGAAGATGCAAATCCCGAACGTGTTTGGAATGCTAGAAGTTGTGCATTATCTACCAAAAAAGGTAATAGTGGATGTGGAAGTCAAAAGGTGTATTGCGTAATGGAAGAATGAAGAGGGGGAAAAGGTGGGAGCGGGTGAATATAAGAACACATGATCTATGCATAACGTAGTGAAACAGAATGGAGACGCGTAACAGTGAAGACGTATCAAGCAAAGCTATTGATAAACTGAATGCTGTGGATAAACTACGGTGTGAATTAGAAGCGCTAGAGGAGGATGCGGCACACGAAGCTGTGCATGGTACGGGGATATTCAGTTTGGAATATTGTCAAGAGTTAGCACAACGATATAGAAAAGGCGTGCAGTTGTGTCAAGACTTCATTAGAGGCGTGATTTGTGATGAGTGTTTGGTAAAAAAGCTCATTGAGCAACAGCTAAGGGACTTTGCATATGACTTAATAGAGGAGGAATTAAATGAGGGGTTTAGTGACATTTGATGAAAGTAAAAACAAAATGCATTACATGTTAACATGGGAGTATGCACATCGTCAAGCACGCAGAAGTCAATGGGAGATAATAGCAAGGGATAGGGTACGATTTCAGAGACGAATAAGCTACATGGAAAATGTAATCGCTCCAGTTTTGAAAGAAGAGTATAGAGAGGGTATCTATAATACACGCTTTAAAATGTTGGGTAGTTAAGTATAATTAGCATTAAAATAATTTTAAGGTGTTTGTGGGTCTTCGAAAGTGATGGGAGTATAGTTCAAATAATCACGGCAGTCGCTTACCCTCAGTTACAGAAATGGGTTCAATCAAAGTGGGTTGGCAACATTACTGGGTTCTTGAAACAACAGATAAGGGTGAAATTAAATTCTCGCGTTAAAACGCACAATACCGGGTTGTTAATCGAAAGAGCTAAACTGTCGAACACTGTGGTTGTACGTAGTGAAAACGATTATCGATACACTTCGTGTGCAGGTGTAGAAGTCCATTATTTGTTAAAAAATGGTAAACTTATAAATATACAAAATTCCACATGTACAGAACATGGTTTGTTCCAACATCGTCATACTATTCACTTGTTGCCTGATAAATGTGATTTCATTCTTTTCAAATGTAAATGTGTTACACCGTATAGTGAATGGATTGCTGCAACTCAACGTGCACGTGACAACCTTGCTGCTGGGTTTCCTGCGGGTTTGGTGCGTTATCTGGATTGAGAGTTAAAGGGTAGTAATTGTTATATATTCAATTGTGAATAGTTATATAAGTTTGTAATAGACAATGAATAAATAGTTATAATCATATTATGTTGTTTTAATAAAACCATTAAAGAATTTAAAAAACTTTATTCTGAACAATCCATTACATGAGTTTTATATAAGTAGTATACATTACTTAATGCACAATAGCAAAGTGAATGATGATGATAAAAGCATGATGGAAGCATGATGGAAGCATAGCCTGGAGAGCTGGTTCCTCTGGTAACTCCACCACCGGTTGTGGTACGAAACGTCGAATGTAGTTGCTCTTTTCAGATCCCTTCACGTAAACGGTATCCGCCTGCTGAGTCAAGCGTTGCAGAATTACAGGAAGCATAAAGGGAGGAGTCAATCCTTCATTCCTATCAAGACAATGATGATTATGCATTAACCAAGTAGCTTGTTGACGAAACGTGGGTGGTAAGTTGCGAAAGGCGAACGGAGGTTTGAAAACGTAGTGAGACACACGATGTCCATCAAACACGGCTAATTCATTGGGTGCAAAGTCTTTTTCTGAAGTCTTGAAACCTTGCACATCGATAACTAGCATGATCGAAGTGTGCGACTATACTAATAAAGGTAACAGGTCCTTGGACGTATATAACGATTTCCTTTACAGTTGACGTACTTGCTTCGTCAATGCATTATACGTAAATACATGATCGTGCAAAATGAGTCAGTAAGCAGTAGTGTTCGCTGGAATGCTTTTGTGAGTTTCGAAAGTAACTCGAAGAACGACAGCTTTCCCTAGCAAGGAATCTTTCTGTCGCGAACAGTCATGACGATTAGAGGTGTAAGTGCCTTAAATTTATCAGGAGCCAGTAGAGGTTTGTTGGGTTTATCATAGTACGATCGTTGAAAGTTAGCATACATTTCGTATAAAGTAGCATATCGATTTTCACCATAATTAATATTTAATTGATCGTAAGGATATCTTTCCGTATTTAAAAATACCGTCACGTTTTGAATATCACAGGCGTCAAATGCGCTCATATCTTTCTGCAACTGGCCATCACGATCGGTTTGAAACCCTATGATAACGTAACGTGGAGTTTCCAGAGTGGTCGATGTTTTAATAGATCAACTGTGCTTATCCGTTTGCGGTACAGCGGGGTAAATATGTGTTTCCCAGCTTCTAAATGCCACTTAAGTGTCAATATTTTTCCCAATATATTTTGTTAATGATAATTCTTCCGCTAATCCTGGTTGAATATGTGGAACTTTCCAATATATTTTTTGCAAGTTAACCTTAAGCTTTTCATTAGCATCGGTGGATGTTAGGGCATCGACATCCGAATTGCTTCTAATTAATACCAATTCTTGACGAATATTCATAATAATCTTTCCATAGTCTCCAAAAATCCCCAACAGTGTTGATAAAGGTATGCAGGCGCAAAAATTACCTTTACTATCTAGCAAGGTGCTGGTACCATCCGGAAACCAACCAGCGTTTTGTAACTTAACGCTTTCATTCGAATTGTGGGAAAGGTAAGCGTTCATGGTGGTTGTTAGACCAACTTTTGTTACCGAATCCACCACAACTCCATTCATTTCGTACCGAATCTCACTAAAAAGATATGCAATTGTTTATTTTTTATAAATTTACCACTCGCTGATGGTTTACCATCTTCTTTCAGTACAGTACCTTCTACATATAGATAACTACGCGAAGGCAAAGTGGACATATCCTCTTGAATAGGTATTCGGATTTCGTCATTATTCTCAAAACGAGTGGTATAAGGTTGGTGAGTGTGAAATTCAGCTCCAACAATCGAGTTATCGACAAGCACTTTTTCGTTTACATTTAGCACATTCATTTTGGGATAACAAAGCCTAAGGTTTGCAAGAATAAGCGGTTACCCCTTGTCAATTGAGTAGCGACCGATGCCTGACTAACCATTTTCTGCTTCCAACACGATCTTTTATAGCCAGATCGATCAGTGCAACATCGAGGAGTGTTATATTTGAGCACCATCATCCACGCTCTTCAAATGAAGTCCTATCGTCACGGTTTCCCCTTGGAAATTAACCAAATGCCCGTCTTGATCCAATATTCTAAGGGTAATGTTTGAAATAGTATTGACATTAATTGGTAAATAGGGTGCAGTCTCAGGTGCTTCTATTATTTTGAATCCAGGAGGAACACTGGGAAAGAATTAATGTATCACATGGGCAGGTGTACCATTAATATAATTTCCTGTTATTATATTACATTCTATCATTAGCGAGTTAACCTTGATAATTTACTGGATATAACTGGAAAATCAGATATGTGACGTTCCTTAGCTTTTAAGATTTTATTCTTAAACCCTAACAATGTTCCGATAGAGTGTTCAACTGTAAAGTCAATGTCGTGATCGGCTTTTATAATCGATTTTAGGGTATTATGATTTGGATCGATGTTAACAGACTCACCGTTTACTTGAGAATTAATGCATTGAGCTATATCAGTAAGCTCATATGACCCTGTAGGTATCTTTATTATTATTTTACCCATTTTAAACACGTTGTTTTTATCCGTTACGTTCGGAATTAAACGTTTCGAAATTTATCAAACGCATAACCCATTGTTTTGTAGGATCCAAATATATGGGAGGGTTAAAAGGAGAAGTTAAAACAGACGTTGTAGCGGAGAAGATGAATGTTTGAGACATCTCAACATTCCCAGTAAGACTGAGGAAATGTTAAGGAGTGTTATGATATAAAAAGTTCAGCGCTAAATGTCCACAATTGTACGAACTTAGCTTCTGAAAAGCATCGTAGTTGTAACGAATAACGTTTAAGCTACCATCACTTTTAAAGTAATGAACGAGTTCTAGTGGGGGTTTTAACTGTCCAATACTATCAAAGTATAATATATTTCGACCACGTTTAACATACGATGTCCAATGCGTACCTTCCCCATCTGTATCATCCAAATTCACAATTCCACATTCGTTTTATGGATACGTTTCGGTAACCCGTTTCGCATAAAAATACCTCTGAAGTATGGAATTTTTAACTCGTTTACGTACTTGGACAGATCGATATTGGTCAGTGGTCGGTGTGGTAGCTTTAAGGGTAGTTTTTTGGAGGTCGTAAATACAAACCTAATCCTTTTTTGTACGGTTTCAAATATAATCCTTTTCCTACAGGCACCTGCTCCATCGCTTTATTGTGTCGTTTCGTTTTTTCGAGCGCTGATTTTGCTGCTTTTACTTCATTCACTGCTTTGGCAACCGCAGCTGCTCCAGTTCCTAACGAGCCTATAGCTCCGAGAGCGGCAAATAAAGGAATCAGCGGTAGGAAACCACCTTGTTTAGGGATAGGTATAATCCGCCCTTTGGGAGCAATGATACGTTTACGTCTCAAGGCCGCTAGGGCAAGACGAGCAGACCGTTTTAAAGATAACTTTTTTACTTTACCACCAATATGTTTTCTAGCTAATTTGATGGCGTTGTTGAACGTTAAAGTTCCCCTTTTTTTCACCTTAGATCTTCGTCGAACACCCATACCCAATTTTCTTTTTCCAGACATAATACCGGCCACAGTAAGTGCAGCCGCTCTCTCTCCAAAACGAGCGTCCTTCCCCCTTACGAGTTGATTGACGATTCTCCGCTTTTCGCAGAGTACGTTTCATAACACATTACTCCTCCTATAGCAGGTGAAGAGTGACTGTAAGCTTGCTTCACCATCTACATATATTTATATATCACACACGTGTGCTCCTCCCTCACAACGTGTCCTACATGGAGCAGCTAAAGTTGGTGCATCAGAGGCACAGATTGCCGGTTGTAAATCGGGATAATTGTTCACCGACGCCGCAAGTTTTTAAACATAGTGTATTGTTGGGTGCTAGATGCAAACGCGGTATAATAGTAGGCAGTTCCGGATGTGGTAAAACCAACCTAATGATAAGTTTACTAGAACATCCAAACGGTTTACGCTTCGAAAACGTATATACTATAGTAAATCTCTTTATCAACCGAATACGCATATCTGCGCGATCTGTTTCGATCATTACCCATCGGTTATTTCGAATACGATTCTTCTGAAACTATATTACCGCCTAATGATGCAAACCAAAACTCGGTTATTATCTTCGATGATGTAGTTTGCGATAATCAAAGCACCATACGTGATTACTTCTGCTTCGGGAGACATAAACACATCGACTGTTTTTATTTATGTCAGACATATTCTGCGATACCTAAACAACTCGTAAGAGATAATTCAAATCTCATTGTCGTGTTTAAGCAGGATAATACTAACTTAAAACACATATTTAACGATCATGTTAGCGGGGATATGACTTTCGAAGCGTTTAAACACTTGTGTTTACACTGTTGGAAGGAGCAATATGGCTTTTTAGTAATCGACAAAGATTATCCATTTAATGGGGGGCGTTATCGAAAAGGTTTCGACTGTTACTTCACCATAAATACCGAAGACACGAACTAAACGTTTTAGTAAACATGGACAAGCGTGTAGCAGAAGACTTGGTTAAAGCACGACGACATGTTAAAGAGAAATACAAAAGTCTCAAGTCTGAGATTGCACGGTCAGAAGTGGAACTACAACGCCGCTATCAACCTATCACTCAACCATTGCGTGAGTTTATAACCGGAGTTAAAACGGAATTATTAACTCCGAAAGAAGGACCCTTAAAAACGGAAGTTTCTTCTCCCATACCTACCTCGACTCCAAAATATTATAAACGACTTCCACCCGCAAGACGAATAGGTATGCCTCGCGAACCATCACCTATCGCCCAAAGAATGCGCACCACTAGCGTTCCCTCACCTGATATCTCGGTTTTTGAAACAGAAGTCCTGGAAGAATCTGGGATCCCAACATTGGATCAATTGAAAGAACACCTTGCTGCTGTTGGGTTCAATCCGGAATTCCAAACTTATATAGATGAGACCTTTTCTGGTAGAGCTAAAATTTATATGGAAAACATGTTCAGGGATACTAAGAACGAGTTCGATCATCATTATGGAGTACGATTCCATCCGGAATCTCAACAGTACCTAATCGGAGACACCGTACTCACTTTTGACGAGAACGACTTTATTATTAAAAAACCCTCAGGCACAATTTTTAAATATACAGGCACTCCTGATTTTTACGAATTAGTATTTAAAAAAGCACCTATTGAATACACCCAATCAGACTAGCAGAAGTATAAGGACATTCTTACACGTACCAATGCTACCAGAAGAGGTTAGATTGAGGGTGCACAGCTACACGGAACCGGAAAGAAATATTCAAATATAATTAGACTCCTTCTAACTACTCCTGGGTCAAGAGAGTCTACACCTACTACACCGGTCACGCGATCGAAAACTCGCACATTACCAAAACGTGGCGGTGGTGATATGCGCGTTCTCAACTATAATAATAAACAGGTGGAATTTCTACCTTGGAAAGATCCTAATAAATTAGTGGACAGATTGAGACTCTTTTTAAGTTCAAAATCGGCTGGTCACACCTGTCAGACTAATGAAATCATATATATTATCGATGAATTAAGAGCTGCTAAAATTATCGAATAAATCATCACACGCGTATCGATCCGTTTCATAATATTGCTAACGTTAGTGCAATCATTACGCTCGATAAATTCGGTAAACATCTTCACAAAACCCCTGTCCGAGTGAAACTCGACACTCGTACCTATTAGAAGATATACAAAATATAAGGTACACAACAATGATGTATATGTGGGCGGACTCCGAGCCTGGGTCGAGCGAACTTACTATGGCCAACCTAACGAAATATTACAATTTGAAAGGTAGCAACAGTAAACGGGAATACACAATACCGTTTACAGAAGGGACTGTACAAGAAGTTTGCAGCTCACCACCATGCACTATGTATGTAAACGGTATTCTAGTTGGTGCTGCTGCCAACTTAATTGGGAACGATTGAGGAAAGGCGATAAGATTAAGGCGAAAACTAACTCGGCAGATCCGTCTGCAAGCGCCTCATTTTACTTCGAAGCTCTTATTAGTCTTCCATATCATCATATATCATCATTACCTCAAAACGATGACTCTGGATAAGTTCGGTAAACATCTTCACAAAACTCCTGTTCGAGTTAAACTCGACGCTCGTGCAAAAGTATTCCTTTTAGAAGACGTGTCTAATTTGCACTACGAGACAATGTTGTATATGATAGGAATATACAACCATGAAAACGGTTATGCACTTTTGAACTCCACCAACTTCGAGTATGTCATTCCTTTAACAAAAGGTAGCATTAAACAAATCAAATACTATCCCACAGATGCGCAAATCTTTTTAAACGATACGTTATACGATGCCGAATCACTCATCGGAGTGTCATTGAAGAATGGGGTTAAGTTTAAGGCGAAGAAGCCTGGATCAAAGGACATATTTATTTTGGAAGCTGTTATTAGTGTTCCAACATTTTCTAAATGAGTATCAAACGTCAAATAATTGAAGAATTGCATAAACCTGCTCGTAAACGATTTCGAAGAAGACGCGTAATCGTAAAAGGCTTGAACGATTTGTACATGGCAGATCTTGTGGAAATGATTCCCTATGCTAAAATAAATAAAGGTTTTCGATATATTTTAGTATTGTTGAATATGTTTAGCAAGAGTGTTTGGGCGTGTCCACTTAAACGAAAAACCGGTGAAGACGTCACGAAAGCAATGAAAAAATTATTAACATCAACAGGAGGTACTCCGGACAATTTACAAACGGATATGGAGAAGGAATTTTACAACCAGCATTTTCGTAAGCTAATGCAAACTTTCAACATCAACCATTACAGCACCTTTACTAGTATGAAAGCAAGTCCGGTAGAACGTGTAAACTGAACTCTTAAAAACAAAATGTGGAAGGAATTTTCAATGCAAGGGTCATATGTGGTTGCAGTTATTACCAAAGGTTGTTAACCAGTACAACGATACCGTACATCGCACCACCGGCTACAAACCCATCGATGTGAACCACAGCAACGCCAAGATTCTTTTACAAACAGTTTACGATTTCCAGAAAACCACCGACCTGCGAAGTGCTAAATTCACAGTCGGTGATCACGTGCGAATCAGCAAGCATCGGGAAGCGTTTGCGAAAGGCTATACTCCCACATGGAGTACCGAAATCTTCCAAATTAAAAAGGTTAATGGAACCAATACCATAACGTATATCTTGGAAGACACGAACGGGGAAGAAATACGTGGAGGCTTCTACACGGAGGAATTACAGATGGCTAAACATCCTAAAGTATTTTTAGTAGAGAAGGTGTTAAAAAAAAGGTAGATCAAGTTCTAGTCAAGTAGTTGGGCTTTGATAATACCCATAACTCGTATATAGCAGCACGTGATATTGTGCATTAAGTAGTATAGTGCATGCAGTGTATGTGTTGCAATGTTAATATATAACTAAGTATCATTTTATGTAAGCAGTAAACAATAATAAATCACTTTTTGATATCAATAGTGTGTTTTATCTCGTCTTCTCCGGCTTAGACATTTACAGAAACACAGAGTATGATGTATATAATTTATTCACATTAGTCAATAAAATACCATAATGATTATAATAAATACATGAAATATATACGGAATGTAGGACAATTTACAATAATGAGTAGAATACATACGGGTTATAAACAACAAAGCACAAATACTATTTACAATAATGATTATAATACATAACAAGGAAAAGGCTGTTGTCAACGTAGTTGGGGCCTCTGTGATAATACTAATCAGTACCGTCGGTTCTACGAACAAACGAGTTCCAAAATTACACTTCGGCTTGCAGTAATTCTAACAGACGATCCAAATTCTGATAACTATCACGCCCCGGATGAATATCGCGGTGTCCCCATGCTAAAGTGTTGAGCGACCCGGGAATAATGTAACGTTTGTTATCGGCTGGTGATAACGCTACTTTATTCCGAAGTTCTGTGTACATATCATGTAAACGTGATTTGAATATAAACATTTTGCGGAAGAGCACAACACCATCCTCCACAACCTGACGGTAAGGGGCACTCCACAATATTCATCTTTCATTTTACCAACCACCGAGGCCGTGCGCGGTATACCGTGAATGTTGTCAGGTGGGAATTTTGAGGTGTCAAATTTATCTAAGTGTTGCTTCATATCAGCATAAAAATTTTCAGTACGAATTTCTATAATGAAAGAGTCAGTATCTGTGTACAGCAAGCGCACGTTATCACCATATAAAGGTTTGAGAAAATCATAAAAAAATTCATACATTATCGTTTTAGAAAGATCCAAAATAGTAAAACCCACGTACACCGGTTTATTGTAGATAACGGACACTTTTTGTAATTCTATAGCGACCAAATTTTTCGTCTCAGCCCCATGCTTTCTACCATGACGTTCCCAATGACTGACCAAACGAACGTCCACCCTTTTATCGACATTTTCCATTGTCTTGCCAAATAAACTGTTAACCATTAATTTGAAGAAGTCCCTGTCCGCTTCGTTAGTCGCCTGATTACGTAAAGTGGTGTTCAAATCAATATAGGAACGCAACCAGGGTGCCTGATGAAATTTTAACACGCGATGAATTTTGGTTAATTCTAAACTATGCTTAAGACACTGTTGTAAATTTCATTAGTGGATAACGTAACGCGTTTTATCGAAGAAGTTTGGAATTGATTTTGGGTGACGCGCGTTGCCCGTAGGCGGCACCAGAGGTTCGGGGCAGAAAGGAAAGTCATTATGTAAATCGTGCAACCGCGTTGAGTAGTGTAGATCTACTTCCAGCACATAGCCCATATCGGCGTCTTCCGCCACGGAATTTAGATCGAACTTTTCAATTTCGTACGGACTAAGCCATTCAAAGTCGCGCTGCGGCAGATACTGTCGCATACTCTAACCGTAGAGGTTGGTAGCATCGAGATACATAATAAAAGAATGGGGCTTGGACGCGTCATAATTTGGAAGAAACGTATTATTCGCAAAACACTTCCTGCCAACACAGGTACTGACACCTCCCCGAATGCCTTTCTTAAAGAAATGGAGCATGTCCAGATCCGTGAGCAGCTCCAGTTCTACAGACGTGCGTTTCAACATAGCATCCCAACTTAAACCCGGTGCAGTAAAATACTGCGCCGGATCTAACTTGTAATTTTCAAGACATACACGTCTAAAGTTTTCAAAGACATCAACCAAAAGTAAGACATCGGTTTTCAAATAGAGATCCGAATAGTCGCCCAAAGTCGTGCATCCAAACGTATTCCACACCTCCACAGCGCGAGCATACTGCGATCGAGAGACGTGTTCCTCTGTCAAACGATTGAAAAAGTCCTCATACGTCGGCAACGTGTCCTGTTCGAGTTTGGAGAAGCTGTCGACGTACGAATAGGGAAACACACCTTTTTGTCGCAGTAAGTCGAAGCTAACCCCATGATTGCAAGAAGCAATCACGTCGATTGCTTCTTTTTCTAATGCCAATTGCTTTATGAATAGATGTGAATCATATCCGGTCAAATTATGGAAAATATCGGTACGAAGTCGGGAATTTGATGCATTAGATTGCACACGGAGTGAGCCGCACCGCGGTACTCGCCGCTGAGGTGACAGTAATCTTTCACCTTAACGTCGTTTTCACCAAAGGGTCTGTTACAAATATGACACACGGTTGCATTGTCATAGTTCAAAGTTTGTCGGTACGATAAAAGTCGCATGTCTTTAACATGTTTTAAATGATCCTTATACAACCTTCTAACATCCCCTTCTAAGCGCATCATAAACTCACTTGCTGCATTCGGACCACGGTACAATTCAAATTTAGATAACGCGTCATCGTAGGAACACTTAATGTAATACGCAAACGAATGTGGTTCGTGTTCGTACGATGTCATGGTAAATTTTCCCCTAGGATCCGGTTCAACCGTGTCCAAAGGTTTCAACACACTTTCAAAATCCGCATAAACGACAAAAGGTACTGTAAGTTGCTTTTGAAAATTTTCAAACTCCAATAGATTACCCTGCCGGTCGTGCCCCAATTTATCGCGTACGGGTTCGATAGTTGGTAACTTGGTATAAACATGATTGCAATCAAAACGGGTATGTTGTTTTAATCTACTTTCACTTGGAAAATACTGCAAGCAGCTGTCACAAAAGTATTTTGTTGCATGGTGAGTCGATAGTTGTGACGACACCAAACGCGAAAAGTTTTTTATCCAACAGTAATGACTATTACCCTCCATATCGGAAATTAATAATAAATTTACATGCACTTCTTTCTTTTGCTTAGAGTAATACAGAGGCCCTACAACTTCTTGTTTCATCATTCCGTCTTGAAATACAGCTTCCAAACCATACACGTTAATGGATAAGCGTGGATTACGCGCTTCAAATTTCGAAATACCGTCCAGTTTGACAGGAAAGGTGATATCTGAAAATCAAACAGTTGCGGAAAATTTGGATACGACGTTGTCCTGTTGGAAGCCCCCCTCGGCGGATACAAAGCGGACGCCAATACCCAACCAAAACAGCACTGATCGTTATTTTGCACGTTGATTACAGCCTTTTTATGTTGTATCGACAGCGGAAGTGGAACATAGGACGAAGCACGGAGCGGGTTGTATTTATTAACGTTGACTTCTATAAATAACAGCTGCCCCAGTACCCAACCTGTAAGGACCCTACAATTAGCAATCGAATCGTAACCCGTAACTATTCATTACCTGAGTTCCGATCATTAAAGTCCGACATCTTCGTATCCAACACCTCAACGAAATCATCATACAAATCGGTCAGATTCGAAGTCACGGTCACAATCTCATTTTGCGTATTAACCGATTTAATTTCGTGCAAATTTTGACTTTCCAAAAAGTACATTCCGAATACTTCTAGATTGACTTTCACACTACGAAAGCGCCGAACGTTTCTTTCTAATAGTGTTAACACATTTTCGCGGGTCTCATCAGTAAATTCTCTGAGATTTATGTGATGATTTCTCACCGAGACTCGATAACTGGCTATACGAGCCTTGAACGCCGTCTCCAGGACCACCACTTCCTCCGTCTGCACTGATGCGGCATTACGATGATTGTGGCGGTTGCTTCGTAGATGCCCAACGTAGCCATGTCGTGGAACATCCAGCTCGCACACATCGCAATACACCGTCGCGGACGTATTTCCTGAAACAATTGCACTGATCACTAACACTAAAACCGTTAACAATGTCTACACGTACCTTGCGGGGAGGTTTTTTTCGCTTTCTTAGGTGCAGGTCCTTCACCAGTATTCCCTACAGCATCCGAAGCTCCCCCAGCTGCAATCAACAAAATACTCGTATCACATCATACAACCTCACAGGAATGGTTACTTACCGCTCGTGGATGGGTAGTCCAGCGGTCCACGACAGCTTTCTCTTCGGTGACGGGTTAAGGCATCCCGTCGGGTGAAGGACGCGCCGCAGCTACACACATGCATATTCTTAGTAATTAGTAAACGGGAACGCACTGGCAAACGATAAAGCTTTTACCTCAACTTTTACCACTAACTTTCGCGATACTGATTTCCAGTCGGGACGACGAGGACGTGTTATACAAACCCGACCAGGATAGGAAGAGGACTGGGTTATTGTTAGTGGGAGGTCACAGTTATACCAACCGTTAACGTCGTTGATGATGCAAAGCAGACAAGTTTTCCGCTTCGGTTAAAAGTGCGAGGCGTTCGCTCTCACAGGACCCCAACTCCGTCATCAGTTGTCGTAGGTGCTGCGTCTCGATACTCATGATTTTGATCTCGTATCTTTCCACAGCAGCTAAGAGTTCCGCTGTGCGTTGAAGGAGAGCGATGCGTTCACTCTCACACCCTCGCAAACCGGACGCCACTTCTCTTAACCGTCGTGTAATCCTTGTCTGCTGTGCGTCATCAACGACAGCAAGCGGCAAAGACTGCTTCTCGCATGGTACACCATCTATGAAGACAATCGGTGAAGTTGTGAAGTCTCTGATGCTGCCGGACAACTGGATAGACGCTGTGTCATCAGAAACCTCCATAAGTGTCGCTGGGTCTATGTCCAACTGGTCATGCACCCCGTCATGACAGGGGGTACCCGGAATGACTAACTCCTTATCGTCATCGTCAGGAGCGCTTGTAATTGATGTAGAACAGTCCGACTCCGTTTCATCAACAATTACATTTGCACTTGTGGCAATCTCCATGGGCAGGTTCACTTCGTCGTCGTCGGTTGCAGATGGTGATGCATCCCCCAAAAGGGACCCCCGAATTGAGGTATCATAATCGCTGCCCGGTGGGCTATTCAACAATTGGGAGTCCCACTTACACGACCATGGTGATGCCGCAGGTGCTTCCTGGACCGTCACGATGGGGATTCCTCTCACGTACAAACTTCCAGCAGCGTAAAACACATTTGTCGAAGTCAACAGCTCTCGCAGTAAAGGTTGTGACCGCCCACTAAGCATGTCGTACTTCGGCTTCTCCACATTAACGGCTGCCGCCTTTACTATCACATTTTGCAGTACTATGATCTTCTTTGCGGCAGCAACTGGAGATGGTGTACGCTCGATAGTTGGCACAAGTACCGGGCACGCAGCAACTGGAGATGGTGTACGCGGCACATGTACCGGGCACGCTTTCCTCATCGATAATTTTGACCAGAAGGACAATGTCACACAACGACACTTATTCACTTCACCAACACTGGCAACACTACCAGATGATGTATCCATGATGAACGAAGACAGACTGACGCTCCGCTGCGTCGCCCTCCGGTTTTGTCGAACCACCTCCCACTCCCTAATCTTGAACCCCTCCACCACCCCCACTTTCACCCACACTTTCACCCCCACTCCTTCACCTTGAACCCCTCCATCACCCCCACAACTTTACCTTGCATTCGCGCAAATACTTACATTTCCTCAAGGTCATTGGTGTATAGGTCGGTGTATAGACAGAAACCTTGCATTTCCTCAAGGTCATTGGTGTATAGGTCGGTGTATAGGTACCTCAAGGTCTTCCACTCCCCAGGGACTCCCACTCCCTCCGAGGGTGTTGCTACTTCGATATAATAAGGAGTGTTTTCCACACCAGGTAACACATCACAATGTCCGTCGTCGCTCCTCGTGCACCACATTCAGCTGAAGCAGGTACCGCGCCAGATGCGCAGCACTGGGATCGCTGGCACAGCCTACGTGCTCAATCGTTACGCAGCATCGCTGCCTCGTTGGGTCCACATGTAGCCATCGCCCGCCACCATCGGGAGCTAATGAATCAAACCTCATCCATAGGTATAGGTATAGGTATAGAAGGCCTAGTGTTCGAAATATGGGTGATGTGGAAATGGTTTTGGTATGCAACCGCTAACTCCGCCCAACATTATGATCCAGACCGTTTCGGTAACATAGAGGACATTGATTGTGCAAACCGAACCCTATGGTTTCAACAGGTGGCTACGGTATTGCAGGGGTGGTTTACTGTGGCAGATTCCCCGTATTGTCTGTGGTGGTCGTACTACACGTGGAAGGAGAAGCACCTATGCAAGGGTTGCATACGCAGTGTGTGTAGTACGGCAACCCTACCGCTGCAATACCACACCAGGATGTCGAGATCGATTTACCACATACCATCCCATTGGTGTGATGGCTGCATTGTTCCCTCGCGTTATATTCTATGTTGTATCTGGTTACTTTTAACCGCAAACGTCTCTACCATTTTCAACGTTTATGGGTGCTAACACGTTTGCAAACACGCAATGTGGTGACCATTTCAGGTGTTCTACGATTGGACTATCCGACGGTTCCCATTTGAAAATGTTCACTCGGCAATAAAAGCATTCTACTTTATCTTCACGCCTCGTGTAGACAAATCCGGCCTCAGCTAAAGATTTTGGAGTTTGTAATGATAACACGCGTTCTGTCAAGCACGTATTTTGTAAGCTCGCTTCTACACACATTTTGAATTTTCAATACATGCGACCTGCTATATATATCTACAGCTTGACCGTGAATGGTGTTTGGTGACCTTGAAGATACATTATTTAGTGGCCTTGACTATAGCGTGGCCTTGAATGCATTGTTGTCATATTGTTGACCTTGAGAATGCGGTGTTGCCACAGTCGATAAGCAGCAAGAGTTCGGCGACAAAATCCCATGTTATTTGTTATGGTGGTCCAACGTAGTAATTTTCGGTCAATTTCAAGGTCATTCGCGGTCTAGCGTATGACCTCACCGCGCTCGCGTTATACGCGGACCAGCGTATACCACGAATACAGGTCAACTCTACATATCACATTATGATTGATGCAGTCATCCGGGGGATCATAACGATTTTATATTGATCTAATTAATTAAATTAATTTAATTCACGGTATCATTTGCATATGTCATCTCTCATACTAAGATCCTTCTTAAATGATGTATGCTTTCAAGGATGCCCCAGACATCGTTAAACGTGATTTCATCGAAAGGTTACTGTCAATCACCTGTTGGATTAGCACGGTCCAGCATGCGATATTACCACGTATACGGATCAACTCTACATATTATGATTGTTTACATAACTCATCCTTCATTTGTACATATCATTTTTGCTAATTAAATTAATTCACGGTATCATATGCATATCTCATCCCAATAATAATTAATTAACATTTATATTGATAATAAATTCAAATAAATTCCTGAAAACACTCTAAATAGAATACGACTAACAAGGCCCGCATTTAACCGCTATTTTCCCGTTTTAGGTTTAACTACATGTCGTACACTCTAACTTTTGTAATATCATATAGTAAAGAATCAATCAGGATCACATCATATGACTGTTCATATCGAGCATTTCATTTTCTATATCTCATTTGCATATAACATTTCAACTACAGACATTCCTAAAATATAAATCTATTAGTCATAACATTTAAAATGTGTAACATAATTAATATGTAGCAACTTGTCATTGCTCATTATTGATTTCACCTCAGTTCTCAGAACCGGATCTATAAGGATTATCTTTACGCCAACATGAAACCTCGAGTAAAATGTATTGTTTTATCCGATACCCGTCAAATATTTCTTATCATAACATACCATTATGTTCAAAACAATGCAAATACAATTACTTTCAATATAGTCACATGTTTAGTTAAAAATTTATTTAAAATTTACAGCAAAGGAATTTTAAGCAGCAGATTTCTTAAAACATTGCTAGCTTGATACATGTACTGGAATAATAATGTAAAAAGTGTTTATAAATATTTATATGCGATTGTTTAATTGATTTAATGAAAACCTTATACGGTTATATGTAATAGGAATTAACTACATATCATAAATGGTTATATTCCATATTGAAACCCGTTATGTAATATAAAAATCCTATCTTATTAGTCAGCTTGCAGATTTTCCCTAATTAGACATCTCTCAAATGTATTGTTTCATTCAACGACCGACAAACATTTATTAACCGATTAGCTTCCTTTGGAAATTTCTTGAAAGGTGTCCATTATGTTTAAACAACTATAATTTATTTATTTATAGAGAAAAGGAATATTGCGTAATGCTTTTGTAAATTCAAAACATATTTTAGTAAATATTTATAATTGCTATAGATACATTAAACAGTTTACTTCAACCCTCAGTATTATTATTAATGTTTGAATTACGTACACGTTAATTAATAACCCGGTTTTTCAAAGAAGAACATTCCTTATATATGTGTAGTATATGCAGGTTTGAGATTATTCATGATCCTTTCCAATATTATCGGTTTTACAAAGATGAATCTTTATCAATTATAAATATCTATTATTATTAACTTGATAGAGTCAACATCTAACTTCGGTTTTATAGAATTATAACGTTTAAATATTGATATTTTAAAATTGTCTTGCGTTTCACGTTTATTACGATAACAATTATTCTGCATCGTTAGGTTCTACACGGATTAACCCTGAGTCAGTTTCAACTTGGATGAAAACATATATTTATCGTTAATGTTTAAATTAAAAACGTATTTGCTAGCTTGATACGTGTACAGGAATAATAGTGTAAAAGTGATTATGGATATTTATACGCGATTGTTTAATTGATTTAATGAAAACCTTATATGGTTATATGTAGCAGGATGATGCGGTATTAAAAAAATCTATAGTGAATTATTTAAGCATCTATATTAATTCTCGAGAAGCTATTAACCCGACATGATCATTATGAAAGCAAATATAATTACTTTCAATATAGTCACATGTTTAGTTAAAAATTTATTTAAAATATACAGCAAAGGAATTTTAAGCAGCAGATTTCTTAAAACATTGCTAGCTTGATACATGTACTGGAATAATAATGTAAAAAGTGTTTATAAATATTTATATGCGATTGTTTAATTGATTTAATGAAAACCTTATACGGTTATATGTAATAGGAATTAACTACATATCATAAATGGTTATATTCCATATTGAAACCCGTTATGTAATATAAAAATCCTATCTTATTAGTCAGCTTGCAGATTTTCCCTAATTAGACATCTCTCAAATGTATTGTTTCATTCAACGACCGACAAACATTTATTAACCGATTAGCTTCCTTTGGAAATTTCTTGAAAGGTGTCCATTATGTTTAAACAACTATAATTTATTTATTTATAGAGAAAAGGAATATTGCGTAATGCTTTTGTAAATTCAAAACATATTTTAGTAAATATTTATAATTGCTATAGATACATTAAACAGTTTACTTCAACCCTCAGTATTATTATTAATGTTTGAATTACGTACACGTTAATTAATAACCCGGTTTTTCAAAGAAGAACATTCCTTATATATGTGTAGTATATGCAGGTTTGAGGTTATTCATGATCCTTTCCAATATTATCGGTTTTACAAAGATGAATCTTTATCAATTATAAATATCTATTATTATTAACTTGATAGAGTCAACATCTAACTTCGGTTTTATAGAATTATAACGTTTAAATATTGATATTTTAAAATTGTCTTGCGTTTCACGTTTATTACGATAACAATTATTCTGCATCGTTAGGTTCTACACGGATTAACCCTGAGTCAGTTTCAACTTGGATGAAAACATATATTTATCGTTAATGTTTAAATTAAAAACGTATTTGCTAGCTTGATACGTGTACAGGAATAATAGTGTAAAAGTGATTATGGATATTTATACGCGATTGTTTAATTGATTTAATGAAAACCTTATATGGTTATATGTAGCAGGATGATGCGGTATTAAAAAAATCTATAGTGAATTATTTAAGCATCTATATTAATTCTCGAGAAGCTATTAACCCGACATGATCATTATGAAAGCAAATATAATTACTTTCAATATAGTCACATGTTTAGTTAAAAATTTATTTAAAATTTACAGCAAAGGAATTTTAAGCAGCAGATTTCTTAAAACATTGCTAGCTTGATACGTGTACTGGAATAATAATGTAAAAAGTGTTTATAAATATTTATATGCGATTGTTTAATTGATTTAATGAAAACCTTATATGGTTATATGTACATAAACGCGTTGTTAGTGTAAGCTAGTAAAAAGATAGTAGCCATATTGAAATTAATATCAAGTCTAGCGTTTTACAAGAAACGGTTATCATCTAATTGCTATCATACACGGATTAAACTAAACTATATATTAAGAAATATTAATTACGGCTTTTATAGCATCTTACAGGAAAAAAGATTACATTCAATCAAGATTATAACATATATTATTAACTAGATATCATAAATAAATATATTATATATTATACCGAAGGTAGAGTAAAGACATGAGGATATCCATCGTTTGACTAATGTCTATTTATTAAAACAAATAAGTTATGAAATGAAGCAGGGAGTCTATTCAATGTACAATGCTAATACTTTTATGATTTTTCTAACCTATAGATCTGCAGTTAGAAACTCAAGCCTGCTAAATGCTCACAATTCACTTACCCTATCATCATCATATCGTACAATACAAACATTACATATTATTATTAAAATTTTATAAATAAAACGATAAAACAAAATTATAGTTTTTCACCTATTTCTATGTTAAACGTATTCATCTTATATGAAAGCACGTACGGTAGCAAGATCTAGAATGCTCCTACCCCCTCAGAAGTGAAAGGCTTCAACAACTTCAGATCAGCAAACTGAAAAACTTGATAGAGTTAGCATCTAACTCAGAATGTCATACAAAGCTATCAACTAAATCCTATACAAGTATTCTAACTAGACAATAAAGGTTTACTGAAATTAAATACCTTATAATATAGCAATAGAATTTTATTCTTTAAGTTTTATTTAAATAAATTTTAGGATTCAAAAGCATTTTCCTATTATTATTAATGTATATAGACCGTAGCTACATCGAAGTCGCATGAGTTGTTACCGACTCTTTAACAAGCATATGCTACAATTCTCTAATTTTCTAGTTTCTAGACATAATGTAGTTTTGAACAGATTTTAGCCTTTTCGTTATATCTACTACCTTGTAAACTGTTTCTACATATGTGTTCTTATTGTTTATACATCATATAGACATTCGTCGCCATATTTAAACGTTGTTTTACAATATATCATACATTTTCAATAGCTTCGAAATACGCAGATATTTTATAATATACTATATACTCTTGTAGGATATTCATCGTATCTATAGTAAACTCGTATGATTTGAAACGTTATGTATATTAATGCAGGAGTTCTGTTAACGCATTCGTTATTTAGAGATTCACTTATAAGTACACTATCTATTTAGCTGATTCAATAAAAATCTCGTTATTTTTAAAATTCCTAACAAGGGTTCAGGGTTATTTATCTGTTTTATAATATTCAAAGACAATATATGTATAAATTATCGTGAGACTCCTGCTCTATATAAAACGCCATATATAAAATTAGAGATACAAATTTATCCTGTGTATTGGTGAAAACTCAAATATTCACGGAAATATAACAATCGGTACATATGACGATACTAATCAGTCTGACGCGGAATATATATTTTATATTATACAAATCAAAGACAATATATGTATAAATTATCGTGAGACTCCTGCTCTATATAAAACGCCATATATAAAATTAGAGATAAAAATTTATCCTGTATTGGTGAAAACTCAAATATTCACGGAAATATAACAATCGGTACATATGACGATACTAATCAGTCTGACGGGGAATATATATTTTATATTATACAAACGGAGAGAAAAGAATAGGTACAATAGCTCAAAAAATAATCAAAGTTTTGAACTTTACATTTCCAACTAAGTCTAGGGAGATTATACACGATGAAAACCTTATATGGAAAAAAGATTGATAGTATTAAAACTATGCATCGCAATTACGAATGTTTTGCCGAAGAAGTCCTGGACGCAGCTATAAAAGTTAGAACAACGCTTGTAGACAATAATATTTTATTAAGTGTGTTAAATTCTTCTTGTAGATATAAGGATGATTTATTTTTGAATGAATTAGTTTATAAGTTTACTAAGTAAACTATTGTAGATTTGCAGAACGACCTTGATTTAGATGATAGACTTAAATTTATTACATCTGGATATAATGTATAATAAATATAATATAATAAATGTCTTTAAAACTTATTGCTTTTATTACATCACAGGTTAGAGCATACGAATATAATTTAGGTTAGATTAGGTTAGAGCCTACGAATACATTTTTTAAGACAGAACAAAGGAAGCAGAGCAAGTACAAAACAACATACTTTCATACAAGAACGTTTATTGATACGAGTAGTTTCGACGCTACTGAAAACATAATACATAACTTATATATAATATCTATTAAAATAGTACATTTCGTATACACTAATAATGGTACCACATACCCGACTATAAAGTAAAAAAGGTAAGTATAACAGCAGTTTAAAAGAATAGATAGTAAATATAACTATATCTAATTATTTTATAAAATACTATGTTAACTAAGAGGTAATATACAGAATATATACGCCTGTATTCGGCCTCTAGAGGGTTCATACCCTAATATAAGGTTAGTGCGAGAGATTAACGATCCCTGACCGAAGGGTTAAGGGCTAAGGTTAAGGGTTAAGGTTGAAGCATGAAGGGTTAAGGGTGAAGGGTGAAGGGAGAAGGGTGAAGAGAGAAGGGTGAAGGGTGAGGTAACATTGGAAGTATGATTATATAATTAAACCGAACTTACCCAGAATCAAAGGTTTAGGCATTAGACTATAATCACCATCGTCAACTTTTAAAAAATTAAGCGATTGCAAAGTCGAATACGTCTACTGGAATAAGACTAACGAGCTAGTCGACAGGCTACGATTGTTATATGTCGAGCGACCTAAATCTAACCTAAAATATATTCGTAGACTGTAACCCAACTAATATTATATGTAAGTTTTTCGAATGTTAATGACGATTTTGTAAGTAGCTACAATGGTCTAACCTAATAAATATTTTATGAACTAATCTTAATAGAGATTTTTTTTGTAAGTAGCTACATGCTCTAACCTAATAAATGTTTTAAATCGAAATTGTGATCTTCTGTTAGCTTAAATCCTACCCCGGGAGGACCTGGAACTGTTACAGCATCTCCAACTATTGAACGTCCGAACAAATCTATAGTAGCATTCATACTGCGAATGATAATGGTAACGAACTGACTACTTACAACCGTGATGAAATCTTTTATTCTATAATACCTTCTTCTTTTAACTCGGAAATAATTGAAATTATTTCGTTTTCATTCAGAGAACTACTGTTACCGGCTTCATTTACAGCATATAACAATCGTAGCCTGTCGACTAGCTCGTTAGTCTTATTCCAGTAGACGTATTCGACTTTGCAATCGCTTAATTTTTTAAAAGTTGACGATGGTGATTATAGTCTAATGCCTAAACCTTTGATTCTGGGTAAGTTCGGTTTAATTATATAATCATACTTCCAATGTTTAACAGCTGTTAGTTTACCGTGTGGTCTATAGGATTTCTTATGCGCATTAGTAAGGGCTATTATCTGCATATAATTATTGATATCATCTTGCGATGGTGTAAACTCTAATTCTCTAAACGTGAGTAAGTCAAACAGACTGGGTGTTGCTTCGAAAACGTTGTTTTTAATTATGATGTTTGTATCACGCATAGTCACAGGGGAACATGCAAATGTCCACGCGTCTTGATCAATTTTATATCTAATACCGAATCTAGTTCTATCTATATTTTTGTTTCCAACAGCGTTAGCTATTAACATACCGTAATGAGTAGGGAGATCCTGAGTTTTATTAGATTCTTCTTCTTCTTCCTCATCTGTATCTGAAGAGGATGATGCTGCTTGTTTTTTAACTTTCAAACAGGGGAATGTAACTAGCAGTAGTAGTAGTAGTAGCAGCAGATGGTTGTGTTTTAATTTTCAATAGGGGAACGTTAACTGATTCGGGAATAGTTTCCAAAGGAGATATAACCTGTTTATGAGTATCACGATAAATACGTTCTGCTTCTGCTCTATCACGACGAAACCTCACCCTTCTCCCTTCACCCTTCTCCCTTCACCCTTCACCCTTAACCCTTCATGCTTCAACCTTAACCCTTAACCTTAGCCCTTAACCCTTCGGTCAGGGATCGTTAATCTCTCGCACTAACCTTATATTAGGGTATGAACCCTCTAGAGGCCGAATACAGGCGTATATATTCTGTATATTACCTCTTAATTAACTTAGTATTTTATAAAATAATTAGATATAGTTATATTTACTATCTATTCTTTTAAACTGCTGTTATACTTACCTTTTTTACTTTATAGTCGGGTATGTGGTACCATTATTAGTGTATACGAAATCTACTATTTTAATAGATATTATATATAAGTTATGTATTATGTTTTCAGTAGCGTCGAAACTACTCGTATCAATAAACGTTCTTGTATGAAAGTATGTTGTTTTGTACTTGCTCTGCTTCCTTTGTTCTGTCTTAAAAAATGTATTCGTAGGCTCTAACCTAATCTAACCTAAATTATATTCGTATGCTCTAACCTGTGATGTAATAAAAGCAATAAGTTTTAAAGACATTTATTATATTATATTTATTATACATTATATCCAGATGTAATAAATTTAAGTCTATCATCTAAATCAAGGTCGTTCTGCAAATCTACAATAGTTTACTTAGTAAACTTATAAACTAATTCATTCAAAAATAAATCATCCTTATATCTACAAGAAGAATTTAACACACTTAATAAAATATTATTGTCTACAAGCGTTGTTCTAACTTTTATAGCTGCGTCCAGGACTTCTTCGGCAAAACATTCGTAATTGCGATGCATAGTTTTAATACTATCAATCTTTTTTCCATATAAGGTTTTCATCGTGTATAATCTCCCTAGACTTAGTTGGAAATGTAAAGTTCAAAACTTTGATTATTTTTTGAGCTATTGTACCTATTCTTTTCTCTCCGTTTGTATAATATAAAATATATATTCCCCGTCAGACTGATTAGTATCGTCATATGTACCGATTGTTATATTTCCGTGAATATTTGAGTTTTCACCAATACAGGATAAATTTTTATCTCTAATTTTATATATGGCGTTTTATATAGAGCAGGAGTCTCACGATAATTTATACATATATTGTCTTTGATTTGTATAATATAAAATATATATTCCGCGTCAGACTGATTAGTATCGTCATATGTACCGATTGTTATATTTCCGTGAATATTTGAGTTTTCACCAATACACAGGATAAATTTGTATCTCTAATTTTATATATGGCGTTTTATATAGAGCAGGAGTCTCACGATAATTTATACATATATTGTCTTTGAATATTCTAAAACAGATAAATAACCCTGAACCCTTGTTAGGAATTTTAAAAATAACGAGATTTTTATTGAATCAGCTAAATAGATAGTGTACTTATAAGTGAATCTCTAAATAACGAATGCGTTAACAGAACTCCTGCATTAATATACATAACGTTTCATCGTGTTTTTCAAAACACATCTCATTGTAAAAGAATAAGAATAATTTCAATTTTATTTATCACGCGATATACATTATATTATTTTCATATATTAGTATGCAAAGTTGTCGTTTCAATAAAAAGTAAAATATTTATCTGATTTATTTCTCCGGGTTAAGTCTTCAGGGTTCTCATAACTGTAGATATTGCAAGAGGTAACTACCCTGTGTTTCAAAAGTTATAAAGACGTATTACAAACATATGTTATAGACATATTTCGAAGGTATCGAAAATGGTTACAGATTATTATTAATCATACGAGTTTACTATAGATACGATGAGTATCCTACAAGAGTATATAGTATATTATAAAATATCTGCGTATTTCGAAGCTATTGAAAATGTATGATATATTGTAAAACAACGTTTAAATATGGCGACGAATGTCTATATGATGTATAAACAATAAGAACACATATGTAGAAACAGTTTACAAGGTAGTAGATATAACGAAAAGGCTAAAATCTGTTCAAAACTACATTATGTCTAGAAACTAGAAAATTAGAGAATTGTAGCATATGCTTGTTAAAGAGTCGGTAACAACTCATGCGACTTCGATGTAGCTACGGTCTATATACATTAATAATAATAGGAAAATGCTTTTGAATCCTAAAATTTATTTAAATAAAACTTAAAGAATAAAATTCTATTGCTATATTATAAGGTATTTAATTTCAGTAAACCTTTATTGTCTAGTTAGAATACTTGTATAGGATTTAGTTGATAGCTTTGTATGACATTCTGAGTTAGATGCTAACTCTATCAAGTTTTTCAGTTTGCTGATCTAAAGTTGTTGAAGCCTTTCACTTCTGAGGGGGTAGGAGCATTCTAGATCTTGCTACCGTACGTGCTTTCATATAAGATGAATACGTTTAACATAGAAATAGGTGAAAAACTATAATTTTGTTTTATCGTTTTATTTATAAAATTTTAATAATAATATGTAATGTTTGTATTGTATGATATGATGATGATAGGGTAAGTGAATTGTGAGCATTTAGCAGGCTTGAGTTTCTAACTGCAGATCTATAGGTTAGAAAAATCATAAAAGTATTAGCATTGTACATTGAATAGACTCCCTGCTTCATTTCATAACTTATTTGTTTTAATAAATAGACATTAGTCAAACGATGGATATCCTCATGTCTTTACTCTACCTTCGGTATAATATATAATATATTTATTTATGATATCTAGTTAATAATATATGTTATAATCTTGATTGAATGTAATCTTTTTTCCTGTAAGATGCTATAAAAGCCGTAATTAATATTTCTTAATATATAGTTTAGTTTAATCCGTGTATGATAGCAATTAGATGATAACCGTTTCTTGTAAAACGCTAGACTTGATATTAATTTCAATATGGCTACTATCTTTTTAATAGCTTACACTAACAACGCGTTTATGTACATATAACCGTATAAGGTTTTCATTAAATCAATTAAACAATCGCATATAAATATTTATAAACACTTTTTACATTATTATTCCAGTACACGTATCAAGCTAGCAATGTTTTAAGAAATCTGCTGCTTAAAATTCCTTTGCTGTAAATTTTAAATAAATTTTTAACTAAACATGTGACTATATTGAAAGTAATTATATTTGCTTTCATAATGATCATGTCGGGTTAATAGCTTCTCGAGAATTAATATAGATGCTTAAATAATTCACTATAGATTTTTTTTATACCGCATCATCCTGCTACATATAACCATATAAGGTTTTCATTAAATCAATTAAACAATGGCGTATAAATATCCATAATCACTTTTACACTATTATTCCTGTACACGTATCAAGCTAGCAAATACGTTTTTAATTTAAACATTAACGATAAATATATGTTTTCATCCAAGTTGAAACTGACTCAGGGTTAATCCGTGTAGAACCTAACGATGCAGAATAATTGTTATCGTAATAAACGTGAAACGCAAGACAATTTTAAAATATCAATATATCCTTTATGAATATTCTTGTACCACATTCTTGTCTAAAGGCTTGTAGGAATCTAAAACAAATAAAATTTACAAACAAGTAAAATAAATACACTTACGAGCAAATAAATCGGCCCACCTGGCACTTTCATCTTTGAGTGCATTTTTGTCAGCCCTTAGACAGCATTTAAAAAATATATTTATGTCATTTGAAAGGCTATTTATTAAGCTTTAAAATGAGCCTACATTTTTTGTGGATGTCTGTTTTTTAACCTGTGTAGAATTTTAAAACCAAAGTTACCTGCATTTTTTTGGTATTGGAGGTGTGCTTACTTTGGCTTCCATTAGATTTTGTGCTTAAAAAATCACGTGTCAGTAGAAAATTTAAACCACATTTGTTATGATTTGTCAATTTTTGATATTATCTGTTGATAAAATGGATACTGCACCAGAAGTTTCCGCTCAAGTTGTTGCTTTAATTCAACTTGGCCATAGTCAGCGATTTGTTGCTCAAGAACTGAATGTAAGCCGGGCAGCAGTTAGAAGAGTATACCAGCGATTTGTGGAAACTGGGTCCTTCAAACGTCGACCAGGAACAGGCAGATCCCGGTGTACAACAGAGAGGGATGATCACTTCATTATGTTAACCTCGTTGCGAAACCGACGCCTAACTGCAGTTGAGATACAGCAGCAACTTCGTGATGCCCGAAGAGTGACTGCAAGCGAGTGGACAGTAAGGCGAAGATTACGGGAGAGGAACTTGACACCTCGTCGACCTGTAAAATGTCCGAAATTGACTGCAGCTCATCGCCAAGCACGGCTTCGTTTTGCAAGGGAACATTTGAATTGGACCCTGGATCAATGGAGCTCTGTTCTGTTTTCCGATGAGACCAAGATATGTTTGTATAGCAACGATGGAAGAGGACGAGTATACCGGCGACTCGGAGAACGATTTGCGGAATGCTGCATTGTTGAACGCGTTAGCTACGGAGGTGGTTCTTGCATGATCTGGGGTGGAATTTCTCTGGAAGCACGCACGGATCTTGTGTTCATCACCGGGGAAGTGCGTGGTCGCAATAGAAGGGGTTTAACGGCTATAAGGTATGTCGAAGAGATTTTGGATGAACATGTGGTGCCCTACGCCGGCTTTGTTGGAGACCATTTCATGTTTATGCATGATAATGCAAAGCCACACACGGCGTTAATTGTGCGAAACTACCTTGCAGAAGTCGAACTTCGAGTTTTAGAATGGCCAGCGTGCAGCCCTGACCTAAATCCTATAGAGAATCTATGGGATCGCCTTAAAAGAAAAGTTCGGGCCAGAGTTCCTGCTGTAATGTCTATACCACAGCTAATGGTAGCCGTTACAGAAGAATGGCACAACATTCCGCAAGAAGCCATTGCTACTTTGATTAGGTCCATGCCAAATCGTATGGAAGCCGTTATCAGAGCTAGAGGAGGTAACACACGATATTAATAATAGAAAATTCTTGCTCAAATTTTGTTTCAATTTATTGAAAACCAAATTTTTTCCTTTGTACTTTTGTTTGGAAATGTTACCTTTAGGTTCTACACTCGAGAAAAGGAAAAAAACTCAAAAAATGTAGGTTCATTTTAAAGCTTAATAAATAGCCTTTCAAATGACATAAATATTTTTTTTTAATGCTGTCTAAGGGCTGACAAAAATGCACTCAAAGATGAAAGTGCCAGGTGGATTTTATAAGTGGGATTTTATAGATTAATAAAGTTAATATTTTTTTATATAAGAATGAATTTTAAAATAAAAAAAATCACTTCTCTGGCTATACAGGGTGTCCCAAAATGCTGTTTACACGCAATATCTCCCTTATTTGAAAAGATAAAGAACTCAACCAAATACTATTGTGAATGCCTCAAAATGGACCTTCAAAAAACATCCTTAAACGCTGGTTACATAGTGCAACGTTTAAGAGATCATGCCAACTTGATTAATTTTTCAAATTGCACCTTCTGTTTATTTTTCACAGAAATGTATTCTTCACTTTATTCTGCATATGGTTGTATGCCTTACTTAATTGTCTAATGTGCATTTAGGGGTTTTAAAAAATATTTGTTATAAATTGAATTTATCTTAAACTTAAAGCAAATGCTCAAAATACCCTCCTGTGGACTCTACATGGGCTTTAAAGTGCCTCAGGAGTTCCCTTGTAGACACGGCTCTAATCATAATATTTCTTGAATAAATAATTTTGTTAGTGAATATGAAGTGTACAATTTATAAAAAAATATTTTTTCAACCCTTAAATGCACATTAGATAATTAAGTAAGGCATACTACCATATGCAGAATGAAGTGAAGAATACATTTCCGTAAAAAAAAACATAGGGTGCAATTTGAAAAATTAATCAAGTTGGCATGATCTCTTAAACGTTGCTATGCAACCAGCGTTTAAGGATGTTTTTTGGAAGTCCATTTTGAGTCATTCACAATAGTTTTTGGTTGATTTCTTTATCTTTTCAAATAAGGGAGATCATGCGTGTAAACAGCATTTTGGGACACCCTGTATATATTTATAGATAATCCAAACTCTTGTTGCTTGAATCATGATAGTATGTTTAAATTCTTATAAGAATTATTCTTTTGCAAGCGAATTAAATTTTTTCGTTCTTCCTACCCTGGCTTTCACCTCAATCTGACTGTACCCCGTTTTCCATTTGCTTTGTGGTTGATCCTTTAAATTAAGATGTGAAATTTCTTTAAGAAATCTGGATTTCTGGAAGGAAATTTTTTGTTACGAAATTTATTATGTCTCCTTCGTTATACATCACAAATCTTATTTATTAATCTTTATTTTGTTTTTTTCGTGTACGAGATGATTCTTATGTAATTATTTCCTGAATGTATTATGTTGTCTTGGGAGTTAATTACATTTTTTTGTCAACAAAATGTTCAATAACTAACAATATTCGTAATCTTATTTTGTTATCTTTTACATTTTGTCATTCATTTTTATAAATCGTAAATATTTATTTTACTTGTTTGTAAATTTTATTTGTTTTAGATTCCTACAAGCCTTTAGAGAAGAATGTGGTACAAGAATATTCATAAAGGAACCTTTTCTTACGAACAACGAAACATTACATTATTTTTAATTGTATATTTACATAATTTGATAATACTTTAATTAGATGGTATGACATTAATGGCTGTTTTTAAATCAAATTGATATATCCTTTTTACATTTTAATTAATGACATATTTATTCATACAATCTCAATTCTGAATAAATTATCACTACAGTAGGTACCTATTATAATGTATTTGTTAATTTGTATCTATATGACTAATAATGTATTATATTATTAATTGTTACAAGAACTTTGTTTATTAAACACAATAAAATTTTGAATCAAGGTATTATTTTCTGTGTGTAATTAGCCAATATTAACTCAATAATGTTAATATGTCTATAACGGGTCTCATACTGGCACAGTATGGATGGATATCGTTGGATATGGTTGCACACCGGTGCATAATAATCATCGTTATTATATTTTTTAATTATATTATATTATACACTGAGAAAAATGGTTCGTAAAAGTTATGTCCCCGTCGTCATATTAGCGCTCTTGATCTACAATTTTTAAACTAATAGATTTTTCGAACTATGTTTCTCAGTGTACAATATAATATAATTAAAAGATATAATAATGATCATTATTATACACCGGTATGCAACCGATATACAGCCAATGTTGTCCCAGTATGAAACCAGAGTTATACCAACATATCAACAACATTGGGCCAATCTTGGTTAGGTAAAATGGTCCAAGTACTTGCCAGTATTATCATTTCGACACTGGCCCAATATTGGCTGCCAATATCTGCTATGTAAAATAGCCCAAGTACTTACCAGTGTTATCATTTCTGCACTGTCCCAATATTGGTTGCCAGGATTGGTAATAACGGTGCCAATATTGACCCAATATTGGTCCGTTTGTTCAACATCGGCAAATTCTATATGGGGTTTTATGATTTTCCCATACGTTGATCTTCCTAAATACCAGTCAGGTTTACAGCGCCTTTCCTATGTGTGTGTGGTGGGGTAGTCATATCACAGTATAACAACCAGTGGTGCACTCTCGCAAATATGTTCTGCCGCCACGTGCGACTGTTTGGGCGATCAAGGTTAATTTTAATGGCAGCATTTGAGGTTTAGGTAAAGCAAAACTTTAAAATGGAGAAAAGTGGAAAAACATATGCATTATTCTTCACAAATCATTTATAAATGTAGTTTTACACTGTGATAGTTTAGTAAGAAAGACAACGATACTAACGTGTGATCCAAAACAACTTTCATCAAAGATAGCCAAGGAAGAGAGAGATAGACACTAAGTTATGTGCAAAATTGATTCGGTTCATTTAAAATTATTAACGTCATTTTGATGTCAAACAAATCTGGCAAAACTTTCAAGTTGTGTATTTATAAGCCATGGTATTCACTGACTATCAAAAACGATGCATGTTAGAGATGTACTTCCGAAACGGTAACAAAATCAATGGTGAATGGGTTTACTCCATTAGAAATGCTTTTGAAGATTTTGTGGAAACTTTTCCAAATGTGGCCGTTCACTATGACACGTTCAGTCGAGCTCTTCGTCATATTGCGAATTTATATCGCGAAACAGGAAGCGTAGGCCGTAAGTCATGTACAGGAAGACCAAGAGTACGGAATGCAGACAACATTTTGATATCATTTTGACTTTTAGGTGACAGGTTTGAGGTTAGGTACAAAATTCGACAACGACGTACGTGAATTTTTTCTAGGCTAACTTTGATGAAAGTTGTTTTGAATCACACGTTACAATAATTGTTGCGGCATTTAGTTTGTCGCAAATTTGTCTGTTGGAACCAAATCTTGACAAACGCTTTTCTTTTGCTTCTTCTAAAGATATTTTTTGTGTTATAAATGTTCTTTGGTAGTTCAAAATGTAATTTTTCTAATTCGTTCGGTTTTGTGTCATAATTTAATAAAGATATGTGGTGCTTTACTGTTTTATAATAGATACTACTACAAATATCCAACAGTTTTAACGTCTTATCGCAGCGCAGAAATAAGACAATTTATGCCATTTAATAGAGTGCGGAAGATAAATGAGTAGTTCATTTATAATTAGATGGAGAATAATTGAACGGTGTATGAGGAAAAAACAAGGAATGTCACACTACTTTGATTAGAGATATTTTGATTGCTCTTGACAACGGCATTATTTTAAAGGTAATAAATATAACAGCGTAAAAATGCTTGCCATGGATTATAGACATGTTCTTTTCGCGTGGTAGTTTGTACACCAAATAGTCACTAATAAGTGTAGATCAGTGTTTCCCAACCGCCGGGACGCGGACCGGTGCCGGTCCGTCAGAAATCTCTGCCGGTCCGCAGATAAATAACAGGGTTTTTGAAAATTTTACTAAAAGAATTCTTTTAATTCGTGATATCCTGGAGCTAACGTAGGGTCAAATGGTTTATCGGAGTTGACGGTATTGATAGGGTAGTAATAGAAAGTAGTAGTAATAACCAAAAGAATTTTTATCTTGCGTCCTCGATTAACGCGAACAATTAAAATCCGGATTTCGCAAGGCCGCAAAACTTGCTTCGAACCGAGCCGTTTTTGTATGTCGATGCGTTGGGTAGTTCCCGTCTCAGATTTGTAGTCTCGACCGTCTCCGGTAAAGCGTTTAAGCGGAGGCGGCAAAAACTGTCCCCGCCTTACGGTAGGTAGGAGCGAAAACCTGACCTCGAAATCTTTGCCAGCGCAGTTTCTACCGGAAAAGTTTTTTTGTCTACACTCTTCTGGGGGCGGGAGCTAGGGCTGACATGGGGTTTTTAGGGACTATCGAACATGTGTTGGCGGCATTCGATGTCACGCGGTGGATCTATTGATTTTTTTTGAGTGGCGGTATCTCGGAAACCGTAGAAGCCAAAACGACTACCTTGGGCGTACGAGAATCGTGTTAAAGTAATATTACCGCCACCAGCCTAATCGGGCTCCTAAATAGAAACCAGTTTTGGAGGTCTTATATAATTACCTCCTAGGTCATTTGAGCCTAGTCTCGACCGCCCATTCCTGTTTTTGATCGCCGCTCCCGAAACTCACTCGCCAACGTTCTGAGTTATATCTCCGCTCCCTGTCTCGAAATATCTCCTTCTGGTTTTGAACGATGGACTGCCCTATATGTGTTGGACCCGGTTAAAATCTTCGGCGCCTCACCCCACCATGCCATCGCTTCTCGATGTTCGTTTGGCGACAAGAAAAAACCCTGGCCTCTCGAAACCCGATTTCGAATCGGTCTCAGTTTTGGTTGTTCGAGGTTTGGTATACGGCAAGCGGATGAAGTACAAAAACCTTTTTTTATTGAAAAGATTCTTCTTGTACAGTGTAAAAGTAAATTTATTTTTATAAGATTTATTTTGCGGTTTTTTTTAATTTCTTACCTTACCGGTCCACAAGCAAATGCTACGTCGTTTGGCGGTCCTTAAACGAAAAAGGTTGGGAATCGCTGGTGTAGATCGTTATGGTTTTGAACAATAATTGCACGATTAATTTTATCTCTCCACACTTGATAACGCTTTCATTCTTTTTCTTTTCTAGAGAAATTATGAAGAGACACTGATGAATTTTTTTAAATGTTATTACACCCAACAACGCAACAGTTAAACATTTTAACAATAAATTATGCAAAAAACGTAAACTATTATTGTAGTGCAAGGGTAAGTTAATATTTATTAATAATGCAACGTAAAAAAATACGCGCGGTAAATAACGTGTGGATCAACATTGTGCATCGCTTCTTTAACTTCTAGTCGAGGCAGTCGTGCCGGTATGACGTCACACACTAAACTCTCTATTCTTTAAGAGCCGGTAGCCGGTATTTACTATCACTAGACAAGTGCGGTTTTCATTTTCATCCTTAGAATTTTTATTTTCAAATGATAATGAAAAAAAGATTTTTGCACTACACCCCCTTTAAGAAAATATTTTATCTTTAGATCTTACTGTATTAAAATCTCGAAGTTGTATGGAAAATGGAAATATTTTGTTGTAATAAAATATTGTTATCATTTCGAAAAAGGACTACAAGTAGGGTTCTTAAATAAACAATATTTTTAAGATTGAGGGACTCTAGTAAGAATTGTTAAGAAAAGTTAATAGAAATGTGTAAATTCTATTCTTATTTAATACTTTTTTGTTTTCGATTAATTTATACGATTACAAAGTTATATTTCTACAATATTATCAGCAAATGATGTATTTTCCTATACGACCAAAACAACTTTATCTAATGGCATTTTTGTTATACGAAATATGTCAAAGCAAATGTAACCTCACTTTTCGTACAAGATATAAGAACTGTTTTGTAAATTATTTAAATTAGGTAAATAAAATGAAAATAAACGAAAAAAATCTATGTGCATTTGCTGTTTCCGCGACTCCAATCGACAAAGAAGGTTATTTAAATAAACGAGGCGAGGTAAACAGGAACTTCCAAAAGCGTTATTTTGTATTAAAAGGGAATTTACTGTTTTACTTTGAAAAAAAGGGCGATAGAGAGCCTATTGGTGTTATCATTCTAGAAGGATGTACAATTGGTAATAAGTGACAACTGCTTTTCTGTTATATGCAATAAACAGAGTAATTTTGTAGAGCTGGACGAAGATGACGAACAATTCAGTTTTAAAATTGAATTCCATGGAACTAATAATCGCAGCTACGTTCTTGGAGCAGAATCTCAAGAATCTATGGAACAATGGATGAAAGCACTTGCATGTGCTAGTTATGATTATATGAAGTTGATGGTTGCAGAACTGCAAAGGCAATTGGATGATATTGAAGGTAGATAGAGTAATTAATATATTTCCTTTCTAAATTACAAATAAATTTATTCAACTTTCACAAAAATTATGAGCGTAAAAGAAACTTAATTAAAGGATTAAAAATGATTATGTACAATAATATTTAAGATCAAGTATTTACAAGTACAATTTCAAATAAAAGATAAGATAACAATATTCACTTATGTACACAGCTTTGACATTTAGTGAATTTTAAACTGTAAGGTATTTATAAAAAAGAAAGGTTGAAAATATGTAAATAAACAATAAAAATAAGAAACCAGTTTGCTGACCTCATTAATAATTTACCTGTGTAAAATCTGGAAAAAGTTTCTTCATGTGTAACTTTACTAGTTGAGCTACGTCTTGCAAAACATGTGGTACACAGATATGAATAATATTAATTGCGATGTTAATGATAATAATACAAATAGTAATACCCAATGGTATGTTTCTTTAGAGACACCCGCACCACTTGCTCAAGCAGTAGGATCACCAGTGCCACCACCTCGGCAAAGGCACAACCCTTTCAATAAGTTGGACAACACTAACCCTCATCAAAGATCTCACAGTATGCGATCAGCACCTGGTAGGTAATCTAAGTTCTCTACTGGACTAAAATAACAATCATAATTTCTAGGTCGCATGGACGAAAATACAAGACTTAATGATGCTCCACCATCAAAAGCTACCATTACCTTCTGGGAGTTGCATAATTCATATGGAAGGCCAATTCTAACAGATTTTAATTCGTGGAAACATGCACAACGATTGCAAAGGGAGAAAACTGAAAGTCTCACTACCGCTAATCTCATTAATCTATAATTTGAAATGTTACCATGTAATCTAGCATTAGAAAAAACTAATTTATTTCTATGTTGTGTGTCTTATTTGTGTTTGTTATTAAAAATGTTTTTTTAAGAACTTACATTGTACATTTGTTAAATAATAGAATAAAATGTAAAATAGAAATCTGTATGGGTGATTTTATTTGCAATAACTCGTCTTAAGGTATGCTTGGATTAGTGTTGTAAATGAAAGAACGTTCTGAAAATGCTGGTGAGAATGTTCGCACATGATAAAACCGTATCAAAAGAACGTTCTCTTGGAGAGCATAATTAAGCACCTTCTCATAATAATTCTCGAGAACGTTCAGAATAATACAGCATATACAAGAACATTAAAAATCGAGAATAAAACCGAAACTAACAGAACCTAAATCGCATGCCCACACAAAATGTACATTTGTGTTACTCGCAGCAGCTAGGAGCATAATCAAGCACATTCGCGAACATTCTCAATAATTCTTGAGAACTTTCAGAATAATTAAATACAGCACAAACGTCACAATCGAACATAAACAAAAACATTAAAAATCGAGGATAAATCCGAAATTAAATGATCTTAAACCGCATGACCGCGCAAAATGAACATGTGTTACTTGCAGTTGCTGTCGGCATCGGGTGTTCAAAAGGACAGACAGTTTTATAAGCATAGTTTGCACAATTTATGCCTTGGAATGCATCAGACAAGAAATTTGGGTTACCGCCCGATAGCACCTGTTTTGTCTTTCGTTATATATGAACTTTTTATTTAAATTTGTTTATACAAATAGTGACAAATATTTGTAAAGTTTTTAACATATATTACTGGTGTATGCGGTGGCTGGGTACTGGACACCGGCCGTAGACACTACGCCGACTGGCGATTTTGGACACTTTGCCGACCGCAAGAGCGATGGACACCTTGCGCGGTCAGTGCATTATCCACGGTCGGCGAAGTGTCCGCGGTCAGCGTAGTATCCAGTAGCGATAAAAGAAACCCGAGCTTCTAATCTAAATATAATGGGACGTATTCACATGCCATGATTAAAGGTGTCTCTAACTAAAGTAAATTAAAATCAACAAGAAAAAATCTTTGTCTATTTCGCGTATACTACGGGGGACTCAACTGAGGAGACGAATCGGCAATGGGCGTTCCAAACATTTGCGTACCCAATGGCCTGTATTTTAAAAAATTTTCGTTAGAGGGCGCTTCGGTCCTTGACAACGCTCAGACCACGCTGGCCATTGTTGACAGTTCGCTGGAGTGCCATATGGGTCGCAATGTTTCATAAAAATTAGCCAGATTTGCGATAAAATTTGCGATAAATCGCATAATCTGTCAACACTGTCAGCGTTGTCCAGAATCGTAGCGCCATCTAGAAGTAACGTTCAAACTTGAATTAACGTTCAAGGTCGGGGACGCTTTATTTGACTCGTTTCGTCTCCTCAGTTGAGTCCCCCGTAGCGTATACAAAGGTTACTTTGTGACACTGTTTTTGCGAAGAACAGTTACACAAAGTGCTACTTTGTGCAACTGGAAGTAGTGATTTTTTTATTTGTAAGGCTGGCAGTAAGTAAATTTTGCTGCCAGCCTACTCTGTCAGTCTGTCTGTGATAGGTACTAATAAGTATTCATTAACTGGCGCCGTTTTGAAAATTTGAATGTTATGATGCTCAGAAATAACAGCGAGAATAATGAAACATACTTATTTTTATTATAAATAATTATTTTGATAAGACAATCATGTACTCAATCAAGGTTTTACTGTTTCTATTACAATAAACATTTTTTATCTTATATCAGAAGAAACAACTAAGCTGTCACCTTTTTTTAAACTTGAATTTTTTCCTGCCTACGTGATTTTTTCAAAAAAAATGACAGTGGATGTCATTGTATGCGTTATCAGTTATTACCAACATTACCACATCGAAAATACCCGCGTGTACATTTTCCCACTTCTTTAAAGTAAGTTGTAAATTAAGGCGAAATAGACAAAGTAGTATGTAAAACACGTGTTACAATTCCTTTTTGTAATACTCGTATATTGCTTAACTCGCCGCCTCGCGGCTCGTTAAGCAAACTTATACTCGTATTACAAACATCGTCATTGTAACACTAGTTGTACAATATACCATTATCTCATTCTAATAAGTGGAAAAAGATTAGAATTGGTCACCATGGCAATTAAACACGTTATTAAGTTAATAGTAAGATTTAAATATGACCCAACGAGTTTAATATTTCCAATTCTCTGTTATTGCATTTTTTAACACATTACCTTCCAACAGTCAAATTAACTGCAATTGCTAGTATTATAAATGAGAAGAGGACAATTGGAGAACATTCGAGCATTTTGAGAAATTTCAAGAATTTTTGAAATCTTTATTTTGGGTATATCTTTGCAAGTTAAAGGTATATTCTCCAGTCCTGCTCACTTTTGAGGGTTTATTCTCGTTTTTTTTAGTTTGTGCTCCGGGAATATTCTCCAAAAGTAAATGCTCGAGCATTTTCCAACACTAGCTTGAATACACTAGTGTGTAAGTAAGCATTTAAAGCAAGTACGACAAGTTTAAGAGCATGACAAAGAGTGCTTTGTATATGCTATTTTTTATTATACCTTATCACGGACATCTATAATATCATTAACAATTGCTAATGTTTATTATTATGAATGAAGAAGCTGATGAAGTCCTTGTCCTAGTAACTTTAAAGCACTCGTATGTTTTAATTTTGTTTTTCATGCTTCTTGGCTCGTTAAACAAAAATGATGCAGGTATAAGAATAGGTTCCATTTAGAACCAAGATAAGTAAAACTACAAGGTAAGAAACGCATTTAAGATTCTTGTATCATGATCGGGTTTTCTCCTTATAAAGCTCATATCGTATTGAAATATCTTCATAATATTAGCCTTAAGCTATATACGTTCCTTAGAAACAACACTGCAAGTAGTAGTTAAAAGGGGCGTTTCTACCTGAGAAAAATATCCCATTTAAACATACCCGTTTAATATAGAAAGAATTTAGCATATATTCTGAATTTGTCGGCCAATTTAAAAGCATATAATAGAAAATAATTCAGCTTCTACTATGGATAATTGAGAAAGTATCACTAGATGATCTATGCTAAAAATTCTAATTACGACCTGTATATACAAACTAAAGACGGACGGTGTAGGCAGTTTAATAAATATTTCAAGTAAATATAGATCATGACAAATATATATAATTATATATATAATATTAAATGCTAACATATACTATGTCGCTATGTAATATTGATTCGTACCTTGTTGTGTTTGAACTTCAAATTCGTTCATTAAATTAAACTTTTAAATTAAATGCAGAATCTTTTAAAGGCAGGTATATTATATTTTAAGAACGGTGTTATTTAAAATAAAATTGACGATGCAGCTGAAACAGCTTTCCTTGAAGTCTATTAGGATTTTATGACTAGTTCTAGGGATGCATACGTGATTAGCAATTTAAATTAGATATAAAGACCTGCTATAGAATCAACTTAATTATTATTTTGTTTGTTAAAATGCGTCCTGTGTAAAGCTTTATAAACCTAATCCATGCGTTCGTTTTCCAGTAAAATGCAGATCACAATACCGATGAAATATGTATAAAATATTTATAATGTTGAAAATGCATAGAACTCTTTTTAATAGAAGTATCTTTATGCAAAAGATGTTCCAGTTATTCTATAGATTAAATGTTAAAAAATTAAGCTGATTTGGATCTCTGAGGCGGTTTCTAACTGAAGTGATATTTTCTAAAATTTAAATTTATTTTTAATGTAGCTGTCAATTGATTCGATAGCTAATCTATCATTATCAAAGATGATGCTTATAAACTAATGTTGACTTTTTATATTGTATTTATTACCTGGTCTACTGTTGTACACTGAGATGTATTCTATTTCTATTAAAGTCACTATTATAGTAATGGGGGATGATATAATTTAAAACTACCTACCCGTTTAAATATTAACATACATGAAGATGTCGCCCATTAAATCAGATGTAACACTATAATAGCATTATCAAAAAGAGTCTTATTTTGGGTGCTGTCTTAAAATTGCTTGATATCTTCATTCCGCCTAATTAACATATGCCTACAGGTTATTGACCCTTTATCCTTTTTTTTCGATAACAATAAAGGATATCATAGCCAAAACCTGACTGAACACTAACATAATATGCTCTACAGGTCAAACTCAATTAGTTAACCCTGGGGCTATACATCCTTAGGCTAGACCATGCAAATCAAATTGACAAAATCTTGATACAAAAATGGCAGAGTCCACCCTGTTAGATGGTTAGACAAGAAATCAGAGTTACGTTGTTGTTGGCTGGCAAACATCTTTGAAGAACGCTCTGATTGATTCGACCATCTGTTATCCTGTCATTATGAAGTCATGCTAATATATGAAAATAATATACTGTCTGATAAATAAATTTTACAGTAAATGGGGAAACCTTAATGAAATGTATATTGCTGAGCTCTGCAAGCGAGCTTCACTTCACCACTTCAATAAAAATTTCGTTATTTAAAAATTCCTAACATGGATAGCTTTATCTGTTTTAGAATATTCAAAGACAGTATATGACAATAAATTATCGTGACCTCTTCTTCACACAACAAATGGAATATTCTACAGCATTCGAGAGAATGACGTATCACACCAAGTATGTAAACCAGACGCGGTTTATCAAGCGCCTTCCAGAAATACATAGTAGGTTCCAGCGGCTTCTGGTACGATTATATGAGGGTATAAAATCGACTTCGCGGATAAAAGAGGAGCAGTCAACAGCGAGTCATTAACTGTGTATCACGAAATAAATAGTAAATGTAAAGATAAATGTTGTATTAGAAATTCATTATAGTTTTAGTGGTTTATAATCATAGCGTTAATTTATAGTGTATTCATTAGTGTTTGTAAATAAATATTTCTTATTAATAGACGATTTAAACAGCACTTTTATTATTATTTTGAAAAGAACGTTACAATATATTAAATAAATAAATAAAACCATAGAAATAAAACAAATTGTACAAATGAGGGTACTAAATATAAAAAGTGACAATCTCCAATTTTAGGTAAAATGATATATTTTTCTTGATTATATATAAATTGAGATATACGAGGTAAGCGCCATAAATTCCCGGCCTGAAATAGAAAAAATGGACTTGGTAAAATATAATTATTTTTCAATATAATCTCCCGTAATGTCAATACACTTATTACAACGTGCAATTAACAATTCAATGCCCTTGGTAAAAATAATCTGAAGTTTTTCCTTCAAAATGTTCAATTACAGCTGCTTGCAACTCGTTCCGTCCTTAAAACCCCTAAGGTCTTTTTTAAATTGGAAAATAAATAAATAGTCACTAGGAGCCATATGTGAAATTGTGGCAGTATGAACGGGTGCATTGTCGTGCAATAATCGAACACCTCTTATCAATTTTCCTCGACGTGACAATGAACATGAAACTTAACATGGTATGAATCCAAAACCAGTACTTCACTCTAACAACAAGAAACAGTTAATGCGTATATCAAAGAAAAAATGTTCTTTAAATAACAAAAATAGAGTGTGTGAACTTCTGTGAGACAGGGCTTGTAGATGAAGAACTGTGAACTATTGTTGTCGATGCTGAAGTTATAACAATTATTTATTACCTAAAGTTCATGATAGTTATGTGTACTTAAGTTTGCAATATCCTTTCCTTAATAAAGAATTAAACCATGTAATTTCAAAAGAAACGTATATTATTGTTAATCCGGCACGAATTAATGCAATTCCCAAGATTACCGTTGCAATACGTAACAACACGTAATATCGTTATATTTAGTATTCAATTAACTATTGAATTGTATTGAATCACTTCACAACTCATAAGCTAACAGCACACTGAATTAATTATTAACTTTACTGAAACAAAATGTTAAGCTTTTAAATTTCTGATCGGTAAAACGGAACGGAAAACTCAAAACGGTATTGGCAACACTTGATTCATACTTTTCAAACCGTAACTTTGTTTTATACATAAAATTGTAATTTTGAGAACACTAATATAAACCTACAACGGGAACTTCTGGGGGCGAATCGCCCGCCGCTTAGGCACGAAGCCTCTCGGCGTGACTCGTCCGTCACTTCTCTTCTGGTGTACTATATTAGACTGACTTTGGGGATCCAAAACTATCTTTGTGCTAATATAATCTTTTAAGGGAGGGAAATTAACCACCCTATCGAAAACAAGACGTGACACATTTCGAGCCAATGGGAAATAAACTTTCTAGAATATTCCGGATCTTTTTTATTAAGACGAAGAAATGAAATTCTCACCGGAGGTCTACAAAAAACCGGACCAGACATACCTTTATCTGTATTTTGTGCAGCATTCAGTTTAACAAACAAGAAATAGGCACGTAAAAAGAAATATAAATTTCATTTAACTGCATTTTTAGACATATCCTTTTGTTAAAAAGGCAATTTTACGAGAATTGTTCGGTAACTACGTGACCTAACAAAGAAACCGCAATTTTTTTGACAAAAAACATTTTATTTTTCAATATAGTCTCCTGCTCGCTCAACACACTTATTCCAACGATATTCCAAATTAGCAATGCCTTCATTGTAGGTCGATGAATTCAAGAATAGCTCGAAACAGGGTCTATTTTTAACTGAGTTGGGCCCTAGGTTCAGCTAGCAAATTTCAGGCCTCGTATTTGAGTGAAGGAGTACCAAACAGCGTAAAAATGAAATAAAATAAAGTATTATATATTTAAAAACAAAAAACTAAACTCAATATATTTTGATTTAAAACTAAACAACTTCTCAAATTGCCTGATCAAGGAACTAAAATCATAACACATTTTAACACAAGAATTTAATTTGTTCCTTTAATTTTTTATTTATTTTGGGCGTGTGAGCGAATGTTACTTTTAAGCCTTTTCGCTTCCCGCGACTCTCGCAGAAAAAAATGTCAAACTTTTACAGCTTGTACGGTGTACCAAAGAAATTGTGGACCCAATCGATTGCCAGGGCAATAAAGTTCAGTCATTTGTCTCTAAATTCTTTAAAACATCGAGGGTTTACGATAATATGGCGCGAAATTATGAATTTTTGAAATTTACCCTGCATTTTGTCGGAAGTTTTTCGTTTTCTGCCGGCGACATTATTACCGGTTAAGTTTGAACATTTTTTGCCAAACAAAAAATTTTGAAAAATGTTTTTAATTAATAAAAACATTTTTTTATTACCGTTAATTTTTTTAACGTGTAACAGTCGACATCAGCGTTACCCGATGTGCATCATGAGGACGTTGTCGGGCGGATTTTGCACATCGTATGTGTTTTCTCCTCTTTGCTGGCGCACCTCTTGCAACCTCGCTGCAATGTTCAGAACTGTGCGAATCTCATTCTAGGGAATCTTGTTCCACAATTGCGCCAGTTCTATTCCCAACTCGGAGAGTACTTGGTGGTCTCTGCAGGTTTCGCAGACAATGCCCGATTTTGTCCCACACACGTTCAGTTGGATTGAGGTTTCGCCTGATAGCAACCATCATAGCTAACGCCTCCCCAACCCATGACAGATCCGCCGTTGAAGTTGCGCATCGGGTTGACGCAATTGCGATCAAATCGCATTCCTCGACGACACCATACGCGAACTCGTGCGTCAGAATGGAAGAGGCTTTCGTCGGTGAACAAGACCTTTCGCCATTACCTCGTAGCCCAATGTCCGTAGTGCATACTGCATTCTCTTCTGACGATGCCGGTCCGTCAAGTGAGGACCATTAGCTCTAACATGAGAACCAAGTTCACCTTCATGTAGACGATTTCGTACCGTCCTATCGGATACTCATAGAATCAAATTCATGCCCGCTACAATCATGTGAGCGCTTCTCACAGGATCCCGTCGAGCTGCATTCACAAGTCTTCGATTCTCGCGACGTTGGATGAGGGCGACCAGATCCTTGACGACGACGAAAAGTTCTCGTCTCTCAATGCCGGGACCACATACGAGATACAACAATATGGTCAACCCCATATCTTAATTCGACTTGTCACGTACTAACTCCTACCTCCAAAAGAGTAACAATTTGTGCACGTTGAATGTCCGTTAAATACGGCATTGTAACGCTTCGAATGACTTTCTGATACTGATTAATTTCAAAACATTAGTAAAATAAAACTCAAAACATTAATTTAGACACTTGCACATCGGGGAAAGTGGTGTCGGCGGATACACGTTAAAAAAATAAACGTTAATAAAATGTTTTTATTAATTATAAACATTTTTCGACATTTTTCAAAATTTTTTGAATTTGGAAAAGAAAAGGTTCAAACTCAAGCGATAATAATGTCGCTCGCAGAAGAGGAAAAACACCCGACAAAATGAAGGGTGAATTTCAAAAATTCCTTCGCGCCAAATCGTAGGCACTCGAAGTTTTGAATACTTTACACAAAAAGGACTGAACTTTATTGTCCTGGCAGTCTATTGGGTCCATGATTTTTTTGGTATACCGTACAAGCTGTTAAAGTCTGATATTTTTTTAATCAAATTTTTTTCTTCGGGGTGGCGGGAGGCGGAAAGGCTTAAAAGTAATATTCGCTCGCACGACCTTAAACTAGACAATTCAAACTTTTTAGCTCGCAAAAGGTTCATCCATTTTCGTCCAAAATCCGCCGGTTTTGGTAAAAAAGTTATGACGGTTCGAAATTTTGGTGCGTTTTCAAATGGTGCATTTTTTTCCCCTCGAGAGTACATATATTATACATAAATAGTAACCATTTTTTCCTATCCTCCATTTGAAACAAATGCGGTGTCGCAAAAAGTAAACAAACAAATACATAAACGCCAACGAAATCTCAACAAAAGTGCAGTGGAAACACTAAAATGAGACTTCGGGATTTCGGAGTCGAAAAGTTTTTTTGTGTATTTTTATGATTTTGTTTTCCAATTCGGGCCCCTTTTGCCGTTGGGCCCTAGGCACGCTACTAATGTTAAAATAGGCCCTGGCTCGAAATAGCTATTTACAGCAGCGATTACCTCAGAATTAGACGAAAATCTCTTACCGCCGAACCATTTTTTTAGATTTGGAAACAGATGATAATCGCTGGGAGCCATATCTGGGGTATTCGCCCTATTGGGCGAATGAGGCACTAATTCAAATCCCAATTCATGAATTTTGACCATTGCAATCGCAGACTTGTGGGCAGGTGCGTTATCCTGATGGAAAAGCACTTTCTTTTTCGCCAAATAAGGCTGTTTCTCTTTGACTTTGTCGCTTAATTGTTGCAGCAAATTGGCATAATACTCGCCATTTATTGTTTTCCCCTTTTCTAAGTAGTTGACCAAAATAATTCCATGAGAATCCCAAAACACAGTTGCCATAACCTTTCCTGCTGACAAAACTGTTTTTGCCTTCTTTGGTGGTGGAGAACCTTTGTGTGTCCATTGCTTGGACTGTTCTTTGGTTTTGGGAGTGTAATGGTGGACTCAGGTTTCATCGACGATTATGGAACGGCGTAAAAAGTCCTTCGGATTGCGGTGAAAACAAACGGCCAAAAGGCCACGAGAAACGCTTAAAACGGTTCAGTTTTTGCTCCGGTGTGAGCAACCGCGGCACCCAACCCAACAAGTATTTTTCATTTTTAATTCTTCAGTTGAAATTCTGTGCACACTGTCATTTGAGATACCCACTATGTCTGCTATCTTGCGCATTTCTACTCGACGGTCATCCAAGACGATACAATTATATCTGGGGCAGTAGTAGTTTTTGGACGTCCACTACGGGGTTCATCATTTGTGCTCCTACAACCACGCTTAAATTCGGCAACCCAGTTTTTAACCATTGAAAATGAAGGAGCAGATTCCAATAGTGTTGAATCCAGCTCTGCTTTGATTACGGTTGGTGTTAAGCCTTTCAAATGAAAGTATTTTATCACTGCTTTGAACTCAGTTTTTTTCCATTGTTTACAAAATCACACAAGATGTTCACTTTGGCGTACTAATCAAAAACAGACTAATTGACAGATCACTCTGTACTGTCATATTCAACCTATTAAAGAATGATTCTACAGAATGAGACTGCAAATTCGCGCCGTCTCTGTGTTAGGCCACATAGTTACCGAACAATCCTCGTATTTCTGTATTTTATTCTAAAAACAATTCATTGGCGTGAGAAAGCTTTGGGATGACCTTTCACATTAACGAAAACACCATTTGATTTGAAATCTTAACCCAACGAAAATATACTGAATTGTACAGGGCCATCCTAAGATTATTTGCGATAAATATAAATATAATATAAAACAGCACTAGAGGCCAATTTGGCCTATGGCTTCTATTTTCTTTCTCCATATTCTTCTGTCTTGAATTTCTGTTTTCCAGTTTCTTAATTCTGCATCTTTTAGGTCCTCCTCTATTTGCTGCTTCCACGTTTTCTTGGGTCTTCCTACTTTTTGTCCTCCTTCCAGTTCCTGTTCCAACACTTTTCGTATAGGCTCTTCTTTTCCTCTTCTCTTAACGTGTCCAAGCCATCTCAACCTATTTTGTTTTAGTACTGTGGTGATAGTTGGTTCTTTATATAGCTCTTCTAATTCCTTATTTGTTCTTTTCCGCCATGTTTGTTCCTCTTTTATACCGCCAAAAATTCTTCTAAATATTTTTCTCTCCCACGCTTGTAGTCTATTTTCAACTGCTTTCGTTATTACCCATGTTTCGCTGGCATATGTTAAAATAGGTCTTACGACTGTTTTGTACAAACGAATTTTAGCCGGTCTTGGAACACTCTTATTAACTATATAACGGTTTAGGGAACCCACACACTTTGAGGCACCAACATTCTTTTCTTTATTTCTGTTTCCTGTCTCCCCTCACTGTTTATCTCCACCCCCAACTAAGTCAGACTGTTTGTTAATTTACAAGTTAACTTTTCTTTTGTTGTTGTTGTTACACTTAGCTCTTGGTTTTCACTCTGTATTGTATTCCCCATTATCATGTAATGTCATTTCTTTGTGTTGATTTGTAGTCCTACCTCTTTCCAAACTCTTTATTAATCCTTTCAGTTGTTCTTTTGTTCTGGACATTATTACCACATCATCCGCGTAATATTTGCGATAAATGCATTTAAAATTGAATCAAGAAATTTAACACGTTACAAATGCACCTTTTTCACATATTAACATTTATAAAGAAATTTTTCCACTAATTCACTAAAACTATTTAACATCGACACAAACTTGATTTAAAAATTATTATTTATCAGGCATTTTTGAAGGGGATAGTTAAAAGGTTTCTTGTAATTCTAGATATTTTAATAGCTTTAAATTTCAGCAGAAATAACCAGTTGAGAATGCGCAGAGCTAGCATTGCCATGACGAACAAAAACAACTGTATACTTAATAAACTAATTTATTTTTGAAAACTAATGTTGACGTAACACATTAGTTATAAAAACTAAAATTCCAAGTCCTAAAATTTTCCGAATTTTTTTTGGTGCTAAAAACATTTATTTTCTCGTAAATTTTTAAAAAAATACAAAATTTTTCATTTCTCAAAAATTTACCGAAATTTTCGGTGGTTATTTTGACCACTTTCCCGAAGAGATACAAAAAAATGTTTCGACCAAAAGTTTCTTAGAATCCAATGTACTATAAGATTCCAAAAAGAAAAATTCAAGCGAGTCAACAGATAGACCGATAGATAGACTTCACGAATTCAGAGACGAACTTTCTGTTCGTCGAAAATTTATGTTCTGTAAGCTTCATTTGAAAATAATGAATTAGAAAAGCTGCATTTAAATGAGAAATAAAATACTTTAAGTAAGTTTTTGCATAGCACGACAAGCCACTGCTTCCATTTAAATTTAGCACCTACCTAGTTCGATCCATTCCCCGTGGGGATAAATAATACATTATTTTGCATCTGCTTCTAAATTCAACTCGTGTAAAAAATAATTGCTTCAACTATGCCTACCTTGATTTTGTTCTTGTAAAACAGCTTTTGAGCAATGAATGAAATTATACTTACCATTAGAATAGAAGTAGCAATCTTACTTTCTATTGTTTTTTTTTTTAACTAAAAACTCTTTTCAAACACATAATTCATTTTATTTTGCAAAATCTGATATTGAACTTATGAAGAAGACACATTAAAGAAACTAATCTGGTTTTTACTTTTTGATACTCAACGAGTACTTTATTATTAATAATACCTAACTAATATGTATATAATTATTTATAAAGTTATTAACATTTTATGTGTATTTTTCACTAATTCAACTAGTTCATATCAATAAAATATTTACAAATTCATTTAACTATTATAATATTAATAATAATAATAATCCCAATTCCCTAAAATTGACATATTCTTACAACAGTAACTATTATATACAGTACGTTGGATAGAAACGTTTCTACAATTGAAACAAATAACATTCCTATACCGTCCACAATAATAAAAATATATATATATGTTATTATTATTATTAAAATTTTTGTTTAATCATTAAATAAGTATATAAATTATTAGAAACATTACTTTGCCATAAAAATAAGAGAAGAAATAATTTTACATTAATTAATTACATTATTATATTCACAGTAAATAGAAGAGAGAGGAAAGACGAGATAGTGATTGTTTTTAATTTTAACAAATACTGGTTAACATTAAAGAAAAATTATACAGAAGTTAAAATAGAAGGACATATTTAAAATATGATAAAATAAGTCTATGGACTTCGTGCAATTTACCCCGGCATTTCATATCATATCAAAATTAAAAACAAAAATCTTAAAAACAATTCTTTTTAAAAGTGCAGGAAACCAATAATTAATTTTATTTTTAGAAAGCTGGCTTTATTAATTCATATTCAGAATATGAATATTATAACGATGGTCCCAAAAACAAAAAATAACTAAAACACAAAAATAAATAACTTTTAAAAATATTTACAACACAATCGCTTTAAAATAACATAAAAACACCAGCTTTTCATAAAAACAAACTTAAATAAGTTACACAAAATTAATTAACTTATTTGTCTTCCTATTCTAACAGGTAACAAAAAGACATGCAGGCCTTCCTTGCATTAAAATGTAAAATGTTCGCAACTGTGGTTCAGTGTGCCAGTGTCTTTTTCTTAATAAATTAAAAGAGATTAAATTATAGAATTAAATGTTGCGAACATTTTAGGTACCACATCTGAGGCAACTTGAATAAGATACGTTGATTTTATTTTTTGGCCCCAGTTCCTTATTTTATACTAATAAAAAACATTTCTCACATTAATGTTAATACGTACATAAATTTTTTAACACTGCTATATTCTACAATATTTAGCTGATTCTTTTTAGTTTAATCTTGCAAAGAAATGATCCAAATATTTTTTTTAAATTTTTGATTATTTTCATTTTTACGACTTATGTACAAATTGTTCTATCTTCTTTTTAATTTTTCATTATTATTATATACAGCGGACAACAACAATATTGTACCCACGGTGTCTGGTTTTTTACCATCTTATTTTTTCTTTGGTAAATATTAATTAAGCAACATGTAAGTAATATTCTTTTTTTTTTCTTATATTGCTGCATAATAATTTGACTTTATATTTATTTAATCAAAAACAAATAAATAACAATAACAAAATTAATCAAAAAAATATTTAGATTACAAAAAAGGTTTGCATAGTTTTGACTGACTACACACGCATTCCCTGTATATTTCATTTAAAATCAATTTGTACATATTTATATACAGAATGAAGTATTTGCTAAAAACAGTTTAACGTCCTTTTAACTTTATATTAAAAGTTTTAAGAAATATATTCCCTGAACACACACACCACAATAAAACACTGAAGTTAACTGGCAGTTTAATTATGTCTTAATATGTAATTCGGCGGTGGTTTTGTTTTAGATTTCCTTCTTTTGTTTTTACTATTTCACAGCTAGAAATATGGTAAGAACTTTTTTCACCTTATCACTAATCATTACTATTCAGTACATGGTGTTTAAATATTTGGGTCATTGATCTTACAAAATTAGCACATGAATTAAAAAAGTACAAAAATTTAATGTTAAAAAAATAGTACTGTTGAAAAATTACAAGAACATAAACAGTAAAATACTTTTTGAAGTGCATTTCTTTTAATATGCAAACGACAAATACATTCTTACCGTATTTTCTACAAACAAAAACAATTTAAAAATTAATAGTTTATCACATATCACAATTTTTTTTGTACGAAAAGACATTACGTTTTTCACCATTTCAAAAATTAAAGATAATAATACAAGATCCTTTTTTTAAATTAAAAAACGTACAAATGTATTAAAAATATATCATATATTACTCTTCTTTTCTTTTATTTCTGTTCAACCTATGAGTATGTTTTTTTTAATTTTTCTCATTTTATTTAATAAAAATTGTAAGTTAGCACGCATTTTAAAGCTTTAACAAAAAAGAAAACAAACTTGTCTCAACACCTACTACTAGTACACTTCAGTGTTTTAAAGCAGAGAAGCTGTCATATGATATAACTGAACTAAAACTTGGATGTGAACTGGTAAACAGGACAACCGATCTTGGGTATTCGAATCCAAGGCCAACCATGATAACGCATTGTAACCTTCTAGTACGTACCTGTAAGAAAAATAAAGATGATTATGCATACAGTATAAAAAAGTATTTTATGTTTGCTTACGGGCCCCGACGTATATTAATTCGTCTACGTTTGTTTTTTGTTAACGTTCACCCCGCAATCTTTACTCCGAAATTCTTTTCTGGTCTAGAAAGTTACTCTTTCTTAGTGAGAAAGCCAGAAGTGAAGTACTGCATCTGCATCTACACCATGCGACGTTTCATAAAATTCTATCAGGGGGGGGTTTCCTTACATCGCTTCTTGCAAGGTTTTTGGGGTACTTTTGTCGATCTCAAGACGCGAGAAGCGGTGGAAGGAAACTTCCCTGAAGAATTCCAAGGGTCTTGACATAGAGTAGGTGTGCAGGAGTAATGCTCTACAGCAATAGGAAATATCCACCTCAAAGAACAAAAGAAAAATGAAAAAAAAAAATACCCCACAAAATATATAGTGTAATGAACATAGGTATCTTATAATTTATACATTAAATGATTGTATCTGTTTCTGTATACTAAAATGTGATGTTAGGTTAAGAACTATTCCGTATTTGTTTATATATTTTGTCATGTATTTATTTTTCGTATTTTAAATCAATGGATGCCCGCCATTTTTACCTAGAGATTCTTCTTCTGGTCTACTGTTAGCTGGTAGCTGTTTCTTATTGCTAGGGTGAAATATTACTCTTGCACCTACTCTATGCCAAGTTTCATGAAATTCTGTAGGAAAGTTTCCTTATACTGTCTCAAGATTGACAAAAGAACCCAAAAACTTTGCAAGAAGCAGTGTAAAAAAACCCTTTGATATAATTTTATGAAACATCGCATAGTGTAAATGCAGATGCAGTACTTCACTTCTGGAAACAAGAGTCACTTTTTATACCAGAAGAAAATTTTGGATTGTAGGGTGACTTTTAACAAAACTGAAAGCAGACGAATTAATATTTGTCACGGCTCGTAAAAGCAAAGTGTACTAATATAGGGAGTGTTTTATTAGGAGAATAGAAGCCCCAATTTTGTGCTGAGTCTGAGTGTTTGATGAATGAATGTGGCAACTACAGACGAGCCACAAAAAATTGCATTTACTGACTCAAGTGTAATTAGTGTTTTTAGTGTAATTAGCACCCTTAATTTCTTGAAACCAAAAAATTGTTAGAGTTCTGAAGAAATAAAATAGAGTTCTAGAGTTCCTTACAATATTAACAATAGTTCTGGTATTTTAAGTATGGAAATCGAAAAAATGATTTTAGGGTGCTAACTTCACGCACCATTATTTTCGCAAAAAAGAATTCTGATGGCGTTTTTTTAGCATAACTGTAAAGAGTTTTCTAGAGTTCCTAATAAAACATTTCAATAGTTTCCGCTTAATTAACAAATATATAAACAATTAAAAATTTTACTACGAAATTAAATTTATCAAAATGACAGTTCTTAGTAATACCCGAACAGTTACCAAACTCGAACAATAGTTTTGGACAGAGTTCGGGGTAGCACCCGACGAGTTCTGTATAGAAATTTCGACAGAGCTCCTATTAAACAATATTTTTAAATGTTATAAACAATTTAAAATTTGTAATTAAGAAATACGTGATTAATTAAACTCGAACTACAGTTCTAAGTAGCCCTCGAAGAGTTCTGTACAGAACTGTTAAGAGAACTCCATAATTAACAATATTTTTAATTGTTATAAACAATTTAAAATTTGTAATTAAGAAACACGTGATTTATTGAATACTAACAATAGTTCTGAGTAGCCCTCGAAGAGTTCTGTACCGAACTGTTAACAGAACTCCATATTAAACAATATTCTTAAATGTTATAAACAATTTAAAACTCGTAATTAAGAAACACGTGACTTATTGAACTCGAACAATAGTTCTAAGCAGAGTTTTGAGTAGCCCTCAAAGAGTTCTGTACCGAACTGTTGATAGAACTCCATGTTAAACAATATTTTTAATTGTTATAAACAATTTAAAATTTACAAATTAAGAAACACGTGACTTATTAAACTCGAACAATAGTTCTGAGTAGCTCTCAAAGAGTTTTGTGCCAAACTTACAAATTTTGAATTGTTTATAACAATTAAAATCTAGGCTTAAAATACCAGAACTCTCGGTAATATTATAAGGAACTCAAGAACTCTTACAACTATGCCGAAAAATGCCATCAGAACTCTTTTTTGCGAAATTAAGGGTGCTGCGTAAGGTTAGCACCTTAAAATCATTTTTTCAATTTCCATGCTTAAAATACCAGAACTATTGTTAATATTGTAAGGAAGTCTAGAGCTCTACTTTATTTATTTCAAACTCTAACAATTTTTTAGTTTCAAGAAATTAAGGGTGCTAACTACACACGAGCCATTTACTGTATAAATAAAATAAAACATGCAATTTTTTCTTCAAATGTTGAATATAGATTAAAAACAAAAAATTATTAGTTTTCTTTTAATTACTTTACTATTGTCCACTTTTTAAAATGAAAAATTTGAAAACATTAATTGCACTGCTGCCAGTGGTTATATCTTTACTGCCAGTGGTCAGTGGCAAGTACTTTCATTACCTACTACTGACAGCCATTTTTATTGCATTAAACTACCTAAAAAAACTCTAAATAATATGATTACTGTCATACTAGGAAATACACTTTGATTAATTTTGATCAAAATGCTAAATACTAGTGTTATTTTATAGCGAGGAAAAGATTTTAAGAAATATACTTCGTTTTCCCAAACTGTAGAGCCTCGCAAAATAACAAAAGTCTAAAAACTAACTACTTTCTCACCTTAAAACATCTGTAGTATATTGAGAATCAAGTGGATGTGATGTGACTGCTGATTGTTGCAGTAACTCATCCGAACTTTGTTGAATGGCAGGACTATGTAAATGTAGTGCATTTTTAAGAAATGCTGGACAGACATCTTCAAGATGAGGACACGAAGCCCAGAACCATCTAGGCATTCTTCCTGTAGGTGCAGTCGACACCAGATATCCCAACGCCAAAGGTTGCTGCAGCAATGTACCAACTTCTTCAGCGGGCTCGCTGTTTCTCGAGTTCGGTGCACAAGGGAAAGGGCTGCCTTGATGTCCAACGCTGTTCATGCTGCAGTTAGGGCTGCCAGGTCGCGATTCTTCCCTTCTTGGACTACCCGTAGGGCTTTGCCCACCACCAGGTCCAGTTTCAGGCCAATTAAAAATATCACTAAAGTCATTCATACTATCAATTCCCTCGGGCATGTCATCGTTTAGAGCGTTAAATAAATCTTCATCACCCAATTCAGGCCCATTTATGTGCTGCTCTTGGAATGCTGTTTGAGAGGACTGTGTCGTGGCACTGGTTGGGAAGACCAGAATATGTGTACATGTAACATCCTGAGGAGTAGAAAGTTGTGAATTGACGCTTGCTTGACTAAAACGTTCATCGGGAGTAAATTGATCCGGCATCAATCGCAATACTGAATCAGGTTCTAAACTGACTAAACAAGCACTTAATATGCAAGGTACACCGTTTGGATACATTAATGAACACTGATTACAAATTTCTTTAAGATGCTTTGACGCTTTCAATAAATTCTTACGACTCAACAACCAACTCCAACCTTTAAGTTCGCCATGACCAATACGACCCACCCTACCTACAACTAACCGCCAAGGTTTAACACTTAATGACATGATACCAATTGTCCAGTCCATTAATTTCTGAAGACCTATCCTTCTTGCAGATGCCTTTTTTCGTCTGCTTCTGTTCGGTACATCAATATTTATCGTAACTGTTTCAAAAATTTCGCCCCGTTCATCTGTAGCTACTGCCAGCAACCAACTTTGATCTTCAGACAGGCAATAACTAAGATACAATACACAACCTTGTTCTGAACTTGGAAGGCCAAATGATTCTACAGGTTCCACCTTTTCTTTGATTGGTGCTAAAATGTATGGTGGAGTGTAGAGTCTATATGGAGTACGGTTTTTATCCTGCAATTAATAAAAACAATATTAAAAAATATTTTTGGATGTAGTAGCCACACTGATTTAAATCTTTCTTCAAGATTCTACATACTACTTCTACAACTTGTTATCATTTTCATGCCTTTTGATTCAATTAATACCCATTTTGGAACTCGAAAGTTTTTTTGAAGCAATCTGTGTAATCTGTTCACTTTGTAAAAAATGGGAGTGGGTCATGACTTTTTGGCAAATTTTACTCTGTATTGGGACATGTCAAAGATGGACCTGCATTCCAGCAGAATTTTATTAAAACTAATTATGTGGTATGATCATTGTTATACAGGGTGTCCCAAATATAAAGGATTTTGAGTTAATGGGTAACATATGAATAATGGAAGAAGCCAAAAATGCATAAAATTCCGCACTATCTCAAAAAAAATGTTTTACTAAAAATTTGTGGGCACCCGGAAAACTAAGCAAACTGAAGACGGCCCTGGTGTCTGGTGAAGCTTAATAATAAATAGTATGCTGATCTCATTCTATTTAGTTTATTCCAAGCAAAAAATGTTTACTATTTAAACTGTTATTATAGTAATAAAGACATAAATGCGTCCTAAATAAAGATAGACTAAACAACAGTGGCCGGGTGTTTTGTTATTTTTCTTACAACTAATAGTAAGAATTAACAGTTAGAATTGCTATAAAACGAATTAAGTATTAAACAACATACTTGATATTGCGTGACCATCTGTTTATATCAACACAAATAAAGCATACCTACAACAGCAGATCATATTTCGACCTACTAATAGGTAATAACAACTTTATTTACGTTTAAGAGTCCAGATATCGTAAATTACTATTACTTTTGTAGTGACATACAATAACAATTTTTAAAAGGCATTTTCTCGAAAACTATTCAGTTGAAGAACAAACTTTATAAGGAAAATTTGCTCTACTCCATTCCACCTATCTACCATTAACTCAAATCCCTTTATTTCTGAGACATCCTGTATAGGAAAGCTTTGAAGGTTATGTTGCAGTTAAAAAATGTGTCTGATTAGTTACATGTATGACCACCACCTGCTGCATATCAACATAATTTTGTTTAATTATGTTGCTATACAACACCATCTACATTATAGGAGTACCCCAATAGTGTACGCAAACATCACTAACTGTAAGTAAGTGGTAATTTTGGTACTCATATCTCAGCAAAACAGTGTTGCCATTGTCTTAGAATTTCTTTGTGTGACAATAAAAATTCTAATACCTATCAATTTTGTAATCAAGTTTGCAAAATAATGAATTGTTAATGTTTGTATATAAAAAAAATTAATAAAGGTGTTTATTAAATATCAGTAAAAAGCTTCTTAATTTTCATAAATTTATTTATCATAAACAATAATGATATTAAGACAGCACTGCTTTATAAATTTGCTTCCACAGGTACTACAACCAGAAAATAATCAAAATTGTCAGTAGGGACACTTTTATAGGAATAAAACATGGCCAACTCTTTTTACAAAATGAATGGAAAATATTCAAATCTATAATCTAGCTACAAGGATATGCTACACAACGATGCCACACAAAAGAAATCATTTAAAACAAAAACTGAAAGTTATGAAAAAAGTTTGATGCAGGTTCTTAATAACATTGTTGCAGAGTATAGAGTAGATGAAGTTAAGAAGAAATCGTAGAATGATATAGAAACTAAGCATTTTAGTCAAATGGTAGAAAAATGATGAGCCCAGAATGAAAAATACATATATAGGTTAGCTTTGGTTTGCCTGTATGATTACTAGGTTGGTTCTTATTTGGGTCATGTTGGAATTTCGATTTTGCTGGGTGCTCATTTGATTCTAAAAAAAAAACTGAAAATTTTAAGACCAATACGAACTTCCTATCTCTATTTTAATCATTCGCTGTAACGAAGAAAAATTTCCCATTTAAAATGCATACTTTTCTTAACTTCTTATGTATATATGTGACCACTGGGACAAATTGAGAAAAAATTTGAAATTTGAATTAACAGTGTTCGATACTACTTTTAGGTACAAAAAAAATTATATGGAACATTTTTTCCAACGATTTACAAATAAATTCAAAATAATGCACCGTTCAATTAGTGTTGGAGTGATGTAGAATATCCCGTATAATTTTTTTTCACCTAAAAGTAGCATTGATGCCCGTTAATACTATAAAATCAATTTTAAAATTTTTTTCAAAAGTTTGCCCCAGTTGTCAAAGATATGCATAAGAATTAAAAAAGTCCATGTATTTTAAATGGGAAACTTCTCCTCGTTACAGCGAATGATTAGAATAGAGATAGGAAGTTCGTATTGGTTTTAAAATTTTCAGTTCTTTTTTTGGAATCAAATGAGCACTCGGCAAAACCGAAATTCCAACATGACCCAAATAAGAACCACCCTAATGATTACTGAAACAAAGCAGAAATTTATTTTAGAAATCTTTTTGTTTTAATTAATGCCGTTAAATTTGCTTATGGGACTCTTGACGGTTTTATAATAGTGTTTTTAGCCTAAAAGTGCTTTTTTGACATTAGTTATTACTCTGTCATACAACTAGGTATTAGATAAGGGTTCAGACATTTTTTAAAAATTAAGAGTGGCTGTTAATCGAAAAGATAACAAGTGTTGATTGTAACAAATAATTAGTTCTATGCAGTGAGATTCAGTAAAAAACTTTGATTTTGGATTATTTCCTTTATACACATAACAATGCGTACTTACCATGGATACTGTCACTTTAATAATGAAAAAAATTGAAATCTCAAAATTTAACCGCCAATTAATTTTCTGTCAAAATTTAATTGCTCCTGACTAATTTTGAACTCGTTATCAAAGGTGCTTAGACAAATGAATGTGCAGAAAATGGAAACATATTTAAAAATTGTAATTTCTTTATTAACTGTGCTAATGTAAATACCAATAAATAATTTACAAGCAATATCTATTTATGCAGGAAATAATCACACCAAATACCCTACGTGTATGTAAAATAGCTTGATTAACTTTTGTCGATTTTTTTTTCAAAATGTCTTGCTCTAAAGAAATAAGTCTCGATAATTTTTTTTTGTTTATTGTTTCCAGCCTTACTTTGTGGAACTCCATAATCATGAAATAAATAAAGATTAGTAAAAGTTTCACATTTTTTTCTAATCATTCGCTGTAACGAAACTGTGAAACTTTTACTTATCTTTATTTATTTCATCGATAATTTTTGCTCGACGTATTTCTGAGCAAAACATTCTGACACAAAACGTCAAAATTTATTTGGCTATTTTACATGCACTTGGGATATTACTGTCAATTAAACCACTCTGCATTGGCTATAGAGTCTGTTCAAGATTCTTCAATGTTACTGCTTGCACATACAGGGTACGTCAGTGAAGCGGGAAAATTTAAAACTCTTCCATTTAAAAAAGTTTTTATTTTAGCATGAATGTTTTTACAATTTTCTGTTAAGTAAGAGACGCCATTTTATTTTTTAAAACTAACGCTTGGCAGGTGGGCACCATTACAATCTCCGCACTCTTGTAGTCTTAATCGAAACTTTTCCATTACTCGCCCTAACATGACCGGTGTAATGCGTGCAACTTCTTCTTGAATTTTTATTTTAGTTCCGCTAAAATATGCGGTCGCTCGACATACACCTTACTCTTGAGCAAACCCCAAAGAAAGTCCATCCGGACAAATCAGGAAATCTAGCTGGCCAAACAATGTCCCCGTTTTTGGATATAACATGATTCGGAAAGAGTTCTCTTACAGCAATAATAGACACATGAGCAGTATGACTTGTAGCACCGTCTTTCTAGAACCACGTAATTTGGGGAAATCGAACCAATTCTTGCCTCAAAAATGTTTGACCATGCTTGTGTAACGTACTGCAGTAACGGTTGTAGCGTTTCCTCGATCGTCTTGAAAAAAGAACGGTCCAACAATGCCAGCTGACGAAAGTGCACACCACATTGTGACCTTTGGTCTGTGCAATGGTTTCTCATGTAACTTAAGTGGGTTTTCAGCGCTCCAATATCGACTATTCTGCTTATTTGTAAACCGTTCAGGTGAAAATGGGCTTCATATGACATAAACATATGGTGGATCAAGTCCAAAAGTCATTAAGTCGCCATCCAAATGCTGCAACATTTCTTGACAAAAATTCATGCGAGCAACAAAATCACCATATTTTAATTCCTGAACAATTTGAATTTTATAGGAGTGAAAACTTAAATCCTTATGCAAGATTCGATATATCAATGGTTCGCTGATATCGAATGCTAATGCATGTTTAATCGCAGAACGTTTTGGACTGCATATTATGGCAGTTTGAACTCTATCAATGTTGTCTGGCGTTCTAACACTTTTTGCTGCTCCTTTATGTTTTAGATTTTTTGTGGACCCAGTTTCTTCAAACTTTTTAACCCATAAGTTAATTGCATGAACAGACGGTACCTGCCCATGACGTGGAATATTGAACTGATTGCGAAATAACCTTTGTACAGTTGTCACGGAATCACCATTTTTATAAAATGATTTAACACAGAAAGCACGATGTGCACCTGACCACTATTCCTTCTTCTTCTTCTTCTCTCATCCTCTATTACCGTCTTACGGTGTTGAGGTTAATACCCTTTCACTCTCTTACTGTTTTCACTTACACTTTGTCTGTCACACTACCGAACTGCTTCACTATTTCACTGCTGTCTAGACTCCTATTACTCTTTTTCTCATTAGTCACTATTACTTAAAGGTTAAGAGATAAAGAATAGCTATGTAGCTAATCTTCGCCTTTTCAGGACAAATGTCTGTAATAGGTACATTTGTTAAATAAAGACGATTTATTATTATTATTATTACTTTTACAAAATTTGTCCCACTTCTTCCTGTCTCTTGCTAACTCCTTGGCTTCACTCCACTTTAGTCCTCTATTTTTCAGTATCTCAACCATTCTATTGTTCCAAGTCACGATTGGTCTCCCTTTGGGTTTTTTCCCTATAGGTTTGCTACTCCAAATTTTCTTTACTTCCCTATCGTTTTCCATTCTGAACAGGTGGCCAAGCCAACGCAGTTGTGAAGTTTCAATTGACCCCTGGAGGTCTTTGATTTCTAATCTCTTCCTGATTTAGGTGTTCCTAATTCGTTCTTTCTTTGTTACTCCTTCTATTCTCCTTAGAACTTTCATTTCGCACGCTTGGATCCTTTGTTTTAGTCTTGAGTTGAGTACCCAAGATTCACTACTATAGGTTAGGCTAGGTACTAATATTGTATTGAAAACTCTAATTTTGGCTTTATTTAAAATCTCTTTCTTTGCAAAAATTGTATTACTTATAGCGTAATATGTTCTCATGGCCGTTTGGATTCTACTGTTTATTTCCTGCTCATGTTTTCCATTTCCACTTATTGTAGTCCCAAGGTATTTGAAGGTATCCACTTGTTTCAGTAGTTTGTTGTTTAGTTCTATGTCTATGTCTTTGGGTTTCTTTGCTACGACCATTATCACACTCTTCTCTCCGCTTATTTCCATGTTCCTCTTCGTGAATTCTTGATTCCAGCAGTTTAGTTTTTCCTGTAGTTCTCCTTCTGATTTTGCAAGTATTGCTAGGTCGTCTGCGAACATAAATACATTCGCTCGTACCTGTTCCATGTTTCTAAATCCAATTAATACACCTCTTGTTTGTCTCTAGATCTCTCTTGTGATGTCTTAGAGTAAGACCATAAATAAAAGCGGACTCAAAACTCCTCCCTGTCTTGACTCCTTGGTATGTTAGGAACTCTGTTGAACTTTCATTTCCTTGTCTAATGTAATTTCTTGTGTTCTTGTATAGGTATTCTACGGCTCGTATGAAGTTGTTCTTCACTCCCATCTTCCTTAGTATCTCCCATATTTGGTTTCTCGGTACAGTGTCGAATGCTTTGGAGACGTCTACGAAACATACAAATAGTTCATTGTCGTACATTATTGTTTTTTCTATAACTTGTTTTAACCCAAATATAGCATCTTGAGTGCTTCTTCCCTCCCTAAAGCCACTGTGGGATTCACTTATTCTGGAATCAATGACCACTATTCCATGTTTACTAAATGGCAATAAATGACTGATAATATATCATCAAGTTCAGCGCCCAAACGTCAAATGAATTACCAAGCTTTTAAATTTTCCCGCTTCACTGACGTATCCTGTACATTACCTAAAAATGCTAACTAAAAAAGAATGCATACTAATATTACTAGCCCCCTTTCTATTAAATGTATTAATCTCCATTTCTATGATTTTATTTTTAATAATTAATAAAACAAATTAACTTTTGACGTTTCTCAAAATTCTTTGTTCTACACTTTTAAAAAAATGAGCTTTAATTAATAAAATAAATATTATAGAAAATATGAGACGCAATTACATCTGTGTGCATTTTGTGGTGAGAGCTGTTTTTCCCAAGCTGTAATAAATTTTTGATTTGCTCCAAAGTGCTTGAAGATTATGCAATTACATCGCTGCTCTTTATCGGTTGATGAATAAGGCACTGAGAAACAACTGAACGCGAAAAAAGTAGAAACTGTGGGGTGCAATGACAAACAACTGAACCCGGAAAAATAGAAAATGTTTCGAATGTTTACACATTTGTGAAGCTATAAGACAAAATTCATGAAATGGGTCACGTAGGTATTTATCAGTAGTACGATATTTAATAATAACCTGATCTTTAATTGGTTTTATAAAATTCTTGATTTTGCAAAAGTTTTAAGTGCAAAACAATTTAAGAAAAATTTGTTTAAGCTACTAAAACATTAAAAATCAAAATTCTTCGAAAATCTCTGCATAAGGGAATAAAGATTAAGAAGAAGTAAATATTTTTTATCTAACATGATATTCTTATAAAGGCTTTCATAATAAACAAATTAGATATTTTATTACTTCTTTACAGAGTTGAAACATTTTTCTTATCAATTTATATTCTGTGTACATTTACCAAGGCATTGGCGAAAAAAAATTTCCGATCCAAATTTTCTACAAAAAAATATTTATGTCTTCATAATCTTTATTTCCTTTGGCAGAGATCTTCAGAAGAATTTTGGGTTTAATGTTTTAGTAGCCTAGAAAAATGAATTTTTCTTAAATCGTTACATAAAAATGTTAGTTAAAAAATTTAAAAAAAAAATCAAGAATTTTATAAAATCAATTAAGAATACCATTAAGTGACATAGGAAAATTAATCTTTTCAATAATCTTAATCTTTTAATATCATACCACTGATAAATACGTGATCTACTTCACCAATTTTGTCTCCTGTCTCGCAAGTCATAGCTAAGTCGACCATTCTTGGAGCAACTTTTTCTGAAAGCACAAGGTCGAACCAAATTGCAGATTGCAGTTAGAGCAAGTGACCAAGATGGTTGTATGTCGCAGTACCCGTAAACACAGCCTCGACTAAGTAAAATTAATTTTATGAATTAAATATGAAAAATGAGGGTTTAATAATTGAAGTAAACTATAGTGGAAAGTGAAAGTAGGAAAGTAGGCAGATTAAGACAGAAGTGAGTTTTTCAAGATAATTAAGCCAATTACAAATAATAAATAGAATGATAGATCAGCTTAGAAGCGACGCGAGCTTACGGGAAAATAAACACGTTAAAAGCCAATGCAAATGTGTATGCAAATAAGATACCGCCCTTCACAGATGTGTACGGAAATAAGTTAAATAAATATAAAGGAGTGGAAGAGAGAGAATAGATCGAGAAACTCAATCAAATGTTTAGAAAGCCAGAAATGGAAGGAGTATATAAAACAGCTTGAACATAACAGATATAGGAAAAGAAGAGATGAAACAGGTACAGGAAGAGACCAAAAAATTAATGAAGGAAATAAAGAAAAGAGATTAGGAAATAGACAAGGAGAAGAAATCATTATTACATAAAATAAAGTACCTAACAAATAAAATTCAAAGACAAACAAATAGAAGAAATGATAAAATAGTAGCGAAATATTCACCAGAAGAACTAATAAAAATAGCAAAGACAACAAAGGAAGGAAAAGAAACAAAAAAAGTGGAGGAAACGTGGGTAATACTAACAGCATATCGAGAGAATGAGGACACCAAGAAAGAAGAAAAAGATGGATTTTTTACAATACAGGAAGAAATAGATGAGAATGAAGGAAGTATATTGATTATGGGGGATCTGAATGGGCGAGTGGGTAATCAAAACACAGGAATAGAAAATATAATGGGTAAAAATAAGGAAAAGCGGCGATAACTAACAACGGAGCAAAAATCATACAGCTATGTGTAGCTATAACTTAGTGTTTACGAATACAAAACTTAAGACATAAAGAAATCCACAAATACACAAGAGTACAAACAAGCAGAGGAGAAAAGTCCACAATAGATTACTTTCTGGTGTGCAATAAGTTTAAAAATATAAAAGACACGAAAGTAAAAAGACGAGCGGAAATAGGAAGTGATCTTCTAGTGAGGATGAAAATAAAGACACAAAAAGAGATACAATGTGACAAAAGAAGGAAGATAGTAAAAAACAAGATAAGGAGGTATACATTAAAAAATGAAGAAACTAGAATTAAATACCAGGAAATAGGTGATAAGAAATTGAAAGAAAATGTACTCGAGTCGGGCAAAGAGTGCTGTGGAATATCAAAAATAGCAAATACGAATGTAAAAAAACACATTGGTAGAATAATTAAGTGAAAAGAATTATAACATTATGAAAAATATAAAGAAAAAAGAAAAGAGGAAAAAGTTGCAATCAGAGAAGCAAAAAGAAACTCGGAAAACTTCGGACTGAAGATAATTATACAGAAAATTGTTAAAAGCTATTTTATGGAACGATCAAGCAATTACAAAAAAAAATTATAATATAGTGAGTATAAGGCAGGAAAAATAATTACTAAAAAAACTAAAATAATGGACATATGGATACAGCACTTCAAAGAGCTAACAGAAGATACGACAAGAATTATAGAAGATGAAGAAAAGAATATAGAAGAAAGTGAAGATGTTAAAGAAATTAAGAAAGAAGAGGTAATAAGTGTAACAAAGAAGATCAAAATAGGAAATGCACCAGGAACTGACAACATTTTACCCGAAATGATAAAGTATTTAGAAGAAGAAGGCATAAACAAATTTACAGAAATACTGAATGAGGCAATTAAAAAGAAAGAGATACCATAGGATTAAAATACAAGAATAATCCTTCCAATATACAAAAACGGAGATAAGTGGAATTGCAATAACTACCGTGGAATGATACTATCAAGCATCCCAGGAAAGATTCTAGCATGAATAATAGAAGAATAAGAACAAAAATAAGGAAATACAATAGAAGAAACGCAGTATGAATTTAGAAAAGGAAGAAGCACGATAGACCTAATACTTATGATCAGACAAATTAGTAAAAAAACAATAACAAAAGACAAAGAAATACATGCATGCTTCATCGATCTGTGTAAAGCGTTGTAAACAGAGAAAAGATATGGAACATATTAAAGAATCAACAAAAGCTTAATAGAGGTGATAAAAGTGATGTATAAAAATAATAGAAATATAGTAAGAACAAACAACGAAGAATCAAAGAATTTTACAACAGAAAAAGGAGAGAAACAAGAATGTGTTGTGCTCAGCCCCCTACTATTCATATTAGTGATGGATGATTTAATTAAATTAAGGATAAGAAACAAGATGAAAAAATTGAAAGTAGAATACTGGAAGTGAAGTTGACAGAATAAAACCTACAATTAGCTTAAAACGTATTAAACCAAGAATTACAAAAGTATAGTATGGAAATAAACGTAGGCAAAACGAAGAGCATAATATCAAATATAAAGAAAACACATAACATACAAATACAGGGAACGAGAATTGAACAAGTTGAAATCAATAAGTATTTAGGATCAGTAATAGATGAAAATGGTAAGATGGACAAAAAAATAAGTGAAAAACTGGGAAAAGCAGGGAAAGTACACAACAATTTTTGGTAAAAGAGAAGTACCAAAACATACAAAAACAGAAGTTATCAAAAAAATAGCAAAACCGACAATACTATATGGCAGCGAAACGCGTTTAATGTATGTTTAATAGTAAATATTAGGCATTCATTTAATTCAAAGTTGACACTCACTCATTCGTTGAATCTCACTGCAATTATACATTATCACAGATTACTTACATCCTTATTTTTAAGAAAAAGGTCGGCACTTGCAGCTGTTCCAAAACCAGTCAAAGACTTAACATTACAACTATGTACTAGAAGACGTCGACACTGTGAGAACATACTAAGGGCAAGTGCTCTCATATGGTCACTTTGTCGTGATCTATCCCTGGATTTACCAAGTTCCATAATACTTTCCTGAGATATGATCTATAAAAAAATATTATAAACACATTTAAATAAAGATTTTAATAAAACTGACTTGGACACTAATGTTGCTCCGAATATTTTCGGGAACAGAGGTAAGAACAGATTGGAAACACCTGAGTAATGCAAGACATGCAAGCCTTTGGAGATCTGTCTGATCGCAGCCTAAAGAGAATGGTTCCACCATATAGATTATCACAGATGGGGCTTGTCGTTCGTCCTCATCATGGGCTGGTTCTGCTATGCTTGGTACCGTTGGCATAGTAACTTCTTTACTTGCACTATCTGCTAAATCTAAAATTAATTAAAGCAGTGCTTAAGCAAACAGCAAAATTGAAAATTCCTTGTGTACGATACCTTGCTCACTTTTAGGAGTTGATGGAGCTTTGTCGCCTCCGCTAGGCGTACTAGCACCCTGGCTGCTTGGATTATTATCAGGTGTACTAGGAGGCGGCATTGGACTGGGTGCTGGACGATCAGTGCTAATTTCAGGTGGATCCAATAGAGTCTTATCCATGGGCACTTGCTGGAGATGGGGAGCAAGGTGATGCTTGCATACCTAAAATAAAAAATATTAATTAAAATATAATTTTAAAATATTAATTTGTTTTGTTCAAATATTTTTATATCTATTAACACTCACTTGAGCATATAACTTGAGCATATCGGTAGTTTCACTTTCACCCAACAATGTAAACCAGTCTTCGACTGGTTCATTTCCAAGTTTGGCTTTAGCAGTTTTACCGACACGAAGAATACCATCTCTGAGCACTTTTGTGATTGGACTATGTCTACCTAATCTGCACATCTCGTAGGCAGTGGATAGTTCCTTAAAGAATGTTCTTACACGAGGTAGAATTGCTTCATTGTCAGGTGCCACAACTATATATGCAATGTCACGTGCATATGAATATGGCTCGAGTAATAGCCTTTCCCAATGGTGAACGGCATATGGAGATAATGAAAGCCAATCTTTTTCATGTCCAACCACTAACGATGGTACTGGTTGGGGTTCACAACGATCATCAGTACCTGACAAAACAAAAAAATATATTTAAATATAAAAAACTGAAAAAGACATTTTTAAACAACTAACATTACTTTTTTATCAACAGTTAAACAAAAATAGTTTTCAATACATACTTATAATTCACAATGTTATAAGATAAAGTTCATTACCTTAGGGATTGGAAAACCTCATCATTTTCCAGAAAACAAATTTGTGCATGTGTAATTTCGTTGCCTAAAAACAATATATTTTTGAACAGCTGAAATAAATTCAGGGCGTCGCTTTGTTTGTTGGAGTCATATTTTTATACCTGCATTCGGTATAGTTTACAGTTTATTATCAGTGTTTGCTAAATTCTTATTTTAGTACTTTTAGCACATTTAGTCATTTATTATGTCAAACAGCCTTGGTAGTGTAATGCCTGGCGTGCCAGACATTCACCAAAGCGGTCCGCGATCGACTCCCGGCGCCGGCAGATCTGGTTAAGGTTTTCTGCAGTTTTCCTTAGCTGTGACACAAATGTGGGATTTGCGCTGTTCCATCTGTAAGTCGGCTGCAGCCGCACATTGGGCCTACATAATAATAATAATCGCCCCCTCCCTCCCGCACAAGCTTATAGCTTCTGGGGCCTTGGTTTAGGCTATGGGTTGTAGTAGTTATTATTATTATTATTATTATTATATACAGATAAGAACATTCTAAGCTAACAGATGAACTCTGTCTGCCATATTCGAGCTGAATTGATGACGTGCCTGTCACTTTCTCTAAGGTAACAAACTTTACAATGTTCCTTTCTAAATTACATTGTCTTTTATAATTTTTAGTTTCTGCATTCTCTTTAGCATTTGCTTTACAAACATTGTTTCACCAGCACTTGTTTTTCATGCAAAATCAATATGAAAATTAAGAGAACTCTTTCATTTTCAGTAGTAACATAATAAGTACAGGGTTAGTTTTATTAATGTATACCCCCTTTATTATTTTAATTTTTGACCGATTCAAAAAGTTTAAAAACTTTTTTGAAAGATCTTTGATGTAGATTCCACTCATGCTAACAGTTTTGCAGTAGCATTTTATATATACAAGGTACTCAAAAAAGTATGTTTTTTTTTAATTGAACACCCTATATATTTTTACAATATATATGCATATTGTATAATTGCTCTACTAATTTTTGTGCTATTTGTCAAAAGATATACACCCTGTATATATAAAATGCTACCGCAAAACTGTTAGCATGAGTGGAATCTACATAAGAAAAGTTTTTAAATTTCTTGAATCGGTCAAAAATTAAAATAATAAAGGGGGCTTTACATTAATAAAACTAGCCCTGTACATTGAGAATTATCGATAATTTTTGACAATAATGCACAAATGCAAGTTATGCTGCATAAAGCAACTTAACTTGCATGATTGCAGATTTGTTGAAAATTATTCAATGTCCAAATTATATTTTATAGGAAAACATAAATCAAAAATGAAGTTTGTATCGTAGGTTTGACGTTTATTGTTCTAAGATCGTAATTGATTTGATATGATGACCTGATTGGTAACGGGTTGTTCAATTCAAAAATTATTTTAGAAACTTAATTATTGTCTAATAATTATCGGTAATTGCATATATGCAACACAAATTATTGAGTAATTTGGTTTTGTTGAATCTTGATTGGTTAAAATAATTTTTAAATGTGTATAGGGTCGTTGACAGCTGTTTGATATCACAAATTATAAGGTTAGGAATTCTGGTAATCAGTGTTACCATTTTCTTAGAATGTTTATGTATCCTAATGTAGAGTTTCTAAATATGAACTGAGCTCTGCGTTATTTAGAGTTGTCACGCATGTCAAATTTTCCTAGTGACATTTCATATTTGAAATTATTTATTAGAAGGTTGGTAATCATGAAAATTGGTTTAATAAATTTATCCAACACCTCTATATAAATACCATGTTTACTATGGTCATTTTAAATAAGGAAAGTGATTGTTTACTCTTATGTTACATTATAACCCACGTTGCCCCTAGCAACGTAGGTAATTTTTAAAAAACTCACTCCTTCAAAGATAACAACCAACCACCAGCTTACGTTATTTAATATTATTAAAATCCAGTCATCGTGCTAGAGTATTGAATTTATTACCGTCAAAACTACAGACTAACATTACATTGCAAATTCGATGTTGAAACTTAAATAAAGCGGTGTTGGATAAAATTTTGTATGACACGCGTGAGTTAAGGATATTATCCACTAAGAAGAATTAACCCTCTCGGGCCTGTCGGCTCTCGAGGGTAAATTCTTCGTTCGTGGATAATATCTTACTTAACTCACTTGTACCATAAATAACTATAAACTGTCAGTATGACAATTATATAAATATGAAATTCGGTACAATACTTTATTAAAAGCTGTGATAAAATTGTTGTATAACTACTTGTACTACAGTAGTTTTAAAAATTCTCTACAAACAGTAAATAAATGATAATGAGCGCATTAAGAAATTTTACATGCATAAAAATGAATATGACAGCATAACCTAAAATGTATAACTGACAGCTGCTGAATGTTGTCACTAAAGTAAAAAGAGAAAAAAATATCTCTGTTTCAGACAGCTTAGTTTTGGCCTAGAAACAGATTGATTTTGACATCTATGTCCTAACTCTAAAATAACACAGTTAAAGTTTTCATTTAGGAACTCTATCCTAATGGAGATACCAGAGTTAAAAATTTTTTAATAGATTTAACTTTTTCCTTGTTTTATTTTAGAATAAAGGTGAGTTTATTGGATAATAATAAATATATAAATAAATAATAATTAATAAAATAACTGGACATCACACAACACTGCTTTAAAAATTTGCTTCTATGAGCAAGGAATAATAAGATTCAATTAGTTTCTTGCAAACAAATTTAATTCTTTATTCATAGTAAAAAATGACAAAGTCATGTATATTACTAAAAGATCGTAATAAAAGATTTCAAAATAATCCCTCAGACTAATTGTGAACCAAGTATGCATTAAATAATAGTGTATCAATTGTTTTATCCAAGAAAGAAGAAATACATATTAGACAGTTGAACTAGCAAATTAAAATGAGCATATCCAGTAAAAATAAATTTAAAAAAAAACGTACCTCGTCCTGCTAATCTATGGAATTGCCTCCATGTTAATGGCCCTTTAACAGCCAATGGCGCCTCCCACAGCCTAGTTTGGCACTTCTTTTGTATAGCTTCTTGCAGCAATGGCTGCAGAGACTTCATAACCCTTACTATATCCTGATTACATTGAGGGCCACAAGCTCTTAAGTATGGCCACCTGTGAACACACACGGCATGTCCCACTTTACCGTGCCTTTGACTTTGTGGATCTTCCATTTTGCACATCGACAGATTATCAATGGTGTGTTTGCTTTGTTCTAATGCTAACGAGGTAACTTCATTACCATCGGCAAATTCGAGTATATTGATAGTTGTAGAATACGTTTGTGTAAGATGGGTACGATAGAATCGAGCTGAACGGTATAGAGAATTGGCAGTACTTTGGATCATGACACATTGCTCTCTTACTAATTCTATTATGCCATGTGGTATTATATCTATTTGGTCTCGATCTATACTAGGCTCCATTTTGGTTGTACTTGTTTGAAGAAGGAATGATATTAATGACGACTTCTTTCTGTCACTAGGGTCTTCTGCTATACCTAAATTAATACATTTTTAAGTTTAATTTTGATTGTTTTTGTTTTTTTGTTTTATATTTTTAAATTTTTCAAAGTTCTTACTTTAAATTAACTTTAATTCAGAAAAAGAAATACTTCTACTAGCATCTTATTAACGAGATAATGTAAATTGTACAGTGTGAATGTTTTTATAAAAATTCCTGAAATGCCAATAAAGCTTCACGCAACTGTCTTTCTCAATCAAAATAAGGTATGAACTTAGGTAGTTGATTTCTTCATATGATGCAAAAATGTAACTTGACATGTAACTGCTGCCGAACTTATTATAAAGCTTTGAGTTCAAAATTGGAGAAAACTTTAATCAGAAGGATAATGCCTTGACAACATGGCTAATGTAATGTCATTTAAAGGAGTTGGGACCAACACATCACAAGTCAGAATATCACAGAGAAAGCATCACAAGGTAAAAAATATCATAAAAGACAAAATTTGCAAAAAGAAAATCTATCCTTCAACAGGCTCAAATAGCCAACTATGACAACGTCTCGAACATTAAGCTTAGCATTTTAAATATATTTACTGTGTTTTTTCTTTTGCAATGTTTTGGTTTGTGATGTTTTGACCAGTTACCATCTAAATAATGATAAAATATCTAAAAAAACAATTGCTTACAAAACTGTTTTAGTGACAATACCTACCATTTATTTTTAGCAGTCTGTCTAAACTTAAATATGACTCGCTTTTCATTCGTATATTGATTATAGTAACTTGCACAAAAGTAGCTTTAAGTCACTTATCATTTTACCATAAATGGAATGTGAAGGGTACTAATAACAGTACTAAATGAGTGACACCGGTCACTTCGGTAGAAATTTTATTGGACGCTATGTTATGTGCTAATTTCGTAGCACCCTGTATAGCTATGTTTTTGTTTTAGTTTGTATAGTGTTTAGGGATTTCCGCTTTCTCTCTCCTTTTAGTTGCCATTTTGTTTGGAACTAACTTCCTGTTGTTGATAAGGGATTTTGTCACTTCGTTTTGATCATTGATGCGAAGAAAATTCTCTAAAGAATATTTTCGTGGCATCGCCATATTGAATTAATTTTCCCTTTATGTTGTGAAGTGAGAATTGCATTTGTGCAGATCTATGATTAATTTTTGGTGTGATTTCCAATGTTATTGGTATCGTAAGGGATTTACCGATAGTTCTTTTTGAAGGTTAGGAGCACGTTCTCGTAAGTTTGTGGATTAGCTTTTCTTTACATTCAGTCTCTTATACTGTAATTCTTTGACAGGATTCGATATATAAGCGATCTTAGTCGCATTTGGGAGCGGTATAACTCTTTCAGAAGGTCACCTTTTATCTAAGATATTTATTCAATGTTTGCTTGGTGCATTCTGGTAATTGATTTCATTTGTTACAAACCTTTTCTTCTTTCTATTCTATATAATTCTTTTTACCTCAATTTCATACACTTTGTCGTATATTTGGGTTGTTAAAACACCACTAAACGCTGAGCTTGCTGACGTACAGTTACATGGTTGCTGTTGTCTCGTTGGATCACGCTACGTTCGACCTGGTTGGTTACCTGAACGTAACATGACTTGAACTGTTAGTCAGATCTAGAGTAAATAGTCCCGCTAGCATGAATTCTCCCTCCGTCAAATTTGTATATAAAAAATCAATAACCTACATGTAATTTTTGCCAAGGCTATTTCTCCTTGATTAAAATATAACCATACTTGATTAATTTATTTTAATTGATCTACCTGATAATTTGTTTAGTTGTTAATAAAACACTGTACATCCCTTACTTGACGACTTATTATTTATATGTTTTGTATTTGGGGTTTATATTTTCAGCTATCAAGAAGCCAATATTGGGAAAAGTCAACCACATTGGTAGTAGTCCCAAATGTGTTGTTCTTTTCAGATTTTGTCGGCAAATACTAGAGCTCTTTTAGACGATTCTTGGCGCCCATTACAGAAGACCTCTTGTGAGACCCTACACTAGTTAGCTGGCAGCCGACAGATTTAACTGCAGTTAAAGGTTGTTACCGTTTCCCAATTAGTGATTCCCATTTTGTTGGTAACAACTAGCTAGTTTCTTTGTCAATTTTGCAAATTCTTTAAATTTACAAAATCAAATTTACAGTAAAGAACAAAACGCTAAAAGTACGGGGGACTCAACTGAGGAGACGAAACGAGTCAAATAAAGCGTCCCCGACCTTGAACGTTAATTCAAGTTTGAACGTTACTTCTAGATGGCGCTACGATTCTGGACAACGCTGACAGTGTTGACAGATTATGCGATTTATCGCAAATTTTATCGCAAATCTGGCTAATTTTTATGAAACATTGCGACCCATATGGCACTCCAGCGAACTGTCAACAATGGCCAGCGTGGTCTGAGCGTTGTCAAGGACCGAAGCGCCCTCTAACGAAAATTTTTTAAAATACAGGCCATTGGGTACGCAAATGTTTGGAACGCCCATTGCCGATTCGTCTCCTCAGTTGAGTCCCCCGTAGCTAAAAGATAACTAATACTTAACCGCATATAACATTCATGAGCTTGGTAATTCAGTTGAAAAGATAATGTTTAGAAGAGGTGAATAAAGTGGAATTCACATAATTTCAGAGCAGTTAAGAACAATCGTGTGGAACACTTATTTGTGTTTATTACAATAAGGGTTACTAACTATAAAGCTGTTTTATATGTTTGGAAAGTTGTGATGACCTATGGATGCCTATGGATTTTTGAAAACACAAAAGCAGGGCGTTTGATTAGTTCATGTAGTTCTAATAGTCATTTCCGAAGATTGAATCAGGTTACTGTCATCGTTACCGAAAAAACAGACAGAACACCATGATTTTTCCATAATTACATAGTAGCAGTAATTTGAATATATAGTAGTATTTGGAGGTTATAACTAGGGCTGTACGATTATGGAAATCAATAATCGAAAGTGGATTTAAAAAAAATCTATTTAATCGATTGATCTATAAATCAATTTATTGTATATAAATGTTAACTGTCATTAACGTTGCCCAACCACTGAGTAAATACATACTTGTATGTGGTATAGGGCGGTGTTATTTTTAACGACAACTACAGAAAGATGTTTTATGTGGTTGTTGAGACCAACTCCTTAATTTAAAAGTGAACTTTATAAGTGCGAATATTTTACCTTGATAATTATTGATCTAATCAGCATAAGTACTTTTCAATGTTTTGAATTTGCATATCACTTAATTTTTTCTATAAATGACTAGGACTATGGGATTATGGAAATCAATCAAAATTGATAAAAAAGCAATTGATTAAATAGATTAATCAATTATTATGCAAGCCCTAGTTATAACATCCAAGTTGCATTAGGTTTTTCAGACCAGTCCTCCTACTACAAAGCTCTGTCAGTGTTCATTTATTACAAACAGAACGATAGCAGTAAATGCCCTTGCATTTGTTTAATGCATTTCAGACTATTAACAATTTCTTCTTTTAGCTCAGAACTGAAAGACTATGTTTTTAGAATCTCCACATCACGTGACCAAATTCTGTTTTATGAAAAGACATATTTGTTTTGCACTAACAAATGCAAAGTGCATATTGTATCACAGGGCAGCACAGCACAGAAAAAATCTGCATGGGTTTGATTTTTATTCTTCAATTATGGCTGAACTGATTGATTGATTTAAGCTCTGAATTAGATTCTGATGCAAAATTGGAATGCAAACATGTTATTTACTGTACGATACCTCAAAAAAATACCTTTTAAATTTAAATATATTTTTTTTATAATATAATCAGAATTATTTGTTATATAATATGTATAATTGGTTTATACTTCTGCTCTATTCTAGCCTGCATCATAATTTGCATACATATATTAAAATCTATTAAATACAAACATTTGTACACAAATATTGCTGCGCTGCCCTGCATCTCAATGTTTACAACGTGTCGTACAAGCTCATAAATAATGGATTAGTAAACATTCCAAATTCAGTTTGTTCTGGTCTTAGAACTTTTAAACAAAGATTTACTAATATCGTTTTCGATTTATACGCACTAATATTGCCCTAGCACTGAGCAAGTTCTGAAATAGTGAAAATTAGCACAAACTCCGAGCATGTAAAAAAGAACCATTACTAGAACGCGCGCATCAATAAACAAAACAATCTAACTTCAACTCTATGAAACAACATGTGCAATGTGCTGGTTTTATTGTGCAATAAATATATGACACATTGTATTGCTCTATTACTTTATATTTAGTATTCCTCAATCAATTTTTTTTCAAATACTCATGGATATCATTGGTGGGTTACCGCAATATTTAGTTCTAGCAATCGCAAACAGTAAACTTTGATGTCTTATTTCATTTGTTTTTAAATTATTTTGTTTTGCTTCAATTAATGAGCATCGACATTACAGCATTGGTAGTGTAATGTCTAGAGTGCTGGACTTTCACCCAAGCGTCCCGAGGTTGATTCCCGGTGCCAGCAGATCTGGTTAAGGTTTTCTGCAGTTTTCCTTAGCTGTGACACAAATGTGGGATTTATGCTGTTCCATCTGTAAGTCGGCTGCAGCCGCACTTAGGGCCTAGGTAATAATAATAATTGCCCCCTCCCTCCCGCACAAGCTTATAGCTTCTGGGGCCTGGTTTTCAGGCTATGGGTTGTAGCAATTATAATAGTATTGGTTCATTGGCAAAATCATTGCCATTGGTCAAGCTCTACCCACCAAACATGTAAAGGTTAAAATGCTTACAAGTATTTACAATATATCGCTGAAATCACCATTCATAAACTTCCATCTGCTTGAAACAAGAAAGTTTTAACTTTTTCTACTATCATATGCAATTTACCTGCCTGTCAATTGTTTGTTTATCAATCACAAGGTTGTTGCCCAGTTATTACGTTGTGAGCAATAATACGAGGGTTGTCCCAAAAGTAATGTATAGTGCATTCTAGCGGGCGTTGTAGGCATCGTAGACAGCTGATCGAAACGTCAGTGTGTAGATTGAAGTCTTAAGAACACGTTGGTATCATATGGTAGTGAAATTCGTTTAAAGAGAAAATGTCGAAAATTCGAAAAGACAACGAGAAAGTCTGTCGGGTCGAATTTCAGCAATACAGCAGCGTGCGAATATTCGCATTGAAACAGTGCGCGGTAAAAAGTGCCCGAAATTCATGCCGCCTTAAAAGAAGCGTGTGGAAGATTTACTGTGAATCGTAGAATAGTACATAGGTGGCACACGAAGTTTCGAGAAGGTCAAACAAGCATCGAAGACGATCGGCGCGCGGGGCGGCGCCCGTCTACTGTAACAGATGACAACACAAACATTTCCATCATTGCAACATTGCTCGACGAAGACCGGAGAATCACAGTAATAAAAATTGAGGCGGAAACAGGAATCTCGAAAACGAGCTAAAATATAACTATAGTAGTTTCTTAATTTTTTAAAAACCCTATTTGGCCTTAAAATTGGATATACTTAAATCAAAAAGAAGGGTCATAACATTTATACTTAAATAAAATAAGAACATCAAATTATCACTAGTATTTGCATTACCACTCAAGCTCGACTCGAGCAAATTGATAAAACAAACTATGGTAACAGTAGTGGCAAAATATAATTATAATGTAAATATTGCAAAACAAAATTAATTAATTTGCAGTGCACCTATATGACCAAACATCAAAACTTATTAGATTCATTAAATTTCTCACGAGGCTAGGGACCGACGCCCCCCCAGCCTAAATACAGTCTTGAAAGCTAAAAGAAGCAGACCATATCCTCAAGAGAGGACAAAAAGAAAGTTAACCAAAGCAGAAGGAATTTTTCAAGACGCTTCAAAAATTATTTTTTGATTTAATTGGTGATCCAATAAATAGAACTTAATTAATTTCATTAATTACTTGCGATCCATTCTTAAATATGTTAACATCTGGGACTTTATACAAAAAAACGAAACTATTTTCTCTGCAGTTTGACGTTTCAGCATTCATCAAGAAAGATGTTTGCATAGTATTTTATTGGCATTTCAGGTAGACACCATTACATATACAAAAATGACATACCAGTAATTTCCATCTCATCTTCATAAAATAAGCCACTCCGATGAGATAATCTCCTGTTCACAACTGCTGAAAACCCACAACTACATCGAATGGAATCCTCATCAAGTGCTGGTGTTTGTGGTTGGTGTTGTGGTGAGAGCATACCGCCATACGGTGGTGGTTGACCCATTCCGCCCATATTAGGATAAGGACTGCTCGGTTGCTGTACCGTAGCACTATGTGTCCGTTCACCCACTGAACTCAATAAATAAACACCCGCATCAGCACCTTTAATATTTCCTATTAATTTCCCTTCCGCATTGCACACACACAAAGTACAACTATCAAAATTATGGTCTCTAAATATATTTAAAGCCGTGTCACCTAACAGAATATTAACAACTAACGAACTTGCTTCAGGCGTCCTTTGTATCGACGGCGTCGATTCCGGATCAACTGAATTTAGATTTTTATTTAGGTACGAACTGGCAGTAGAAGTTGCTGGACTTGGTAATTCATAAGGTGGTGGTGGTGGTCTGAAGCCTGCATGCAAAGGACTTGGCGGATACGGAGTAATGTTCTGGTGAACATTACTTGATACTGAATTCGGTCTCGAGTTGATCGGCTGTGAAACGTTGATATTGCTTGTTTGTGTTATAGACTTTTCCATGTGCTGCATCCATGATGGTTTGTAAACGCAATGTGAAGGTACAACAACAGGTGGTAAACTTTGACTTGGTAAATTGGTTAATGGAGCATATTTACTAGAGCCTACCATTTTGCAAACGCTAGGAGGTTTAAATACGTAACTCCAATCCTCTGGAAAAAAAAAAATAATCTCTCAGAATTCAATTTAACTGGCTCTAAGAAATTTTATTTAATAAAAGTGAAGTTATATATATATATATATATATATATATATATATATATATATATATATATATATATATATATATAAAATCTTTAACTTCATATACCTTTCGGTGTCGAGGCGTCAGACACACCGAGCCGCAGAGTGAATATGTGCATGTGAGACGAGGCAGCGGAGCCATATAGGCAAGTACACTGCGCTCGTGGTTTACCCATCTGAGTCCTGACCGACGCAAACTCAACTTAACTATGTTAAGCGAGAGAAATCCACTATAACCACTCTGCCGTACTGCTGACTTAAAAGTGAAGTTACAAATCAAATTTTACCTATATTTTCATCCATAGGACTGCCCATGTTAGGATAGACTTCTGGTTTTACCCTCACAATTCCAAGATCTGTAAGATCAGGAGGTGGAAGATCAAGCTGACCACATGGAGAAGCGATAGGATTGTGTTCTAAACTTGGTGGAGTAGGAAACATTTTACTAAGTTCTTCTGGTCTTAATATTCCCATATTTGATGAACAAGTACTGTGTCCAGACAGCCTTTTGGTATCTTCGTGTATCCCTGATGATTTATTTGAACCCGGTGGAGTTTGTACTTGAAGCTTTTAAATAAATTCATTAGCAAAATCATTTTAGTAATTTTAAAAACAAGAAGACTTACAGCTTCATCACCACTAGTATCGTCTGAGTTATCAAAAATTTGGTCAAGGTCTTTATAAGAGGGCTGAAGTCCCTCACTAGTAAAGAGGTTTCCTGTAGCTTTTTTCAAGTCTTTTGATTCTTCTTTTGGTCCACCAGCCACCCGTGCAAACCCTTCCATATTGCATGTTGCCCCTCCGCCTTCTTCATCAAACTCATATGGATCACCAGGTCTTTTCACACCATGGGGATGGGTTGGTTGAAGAGCAGGCACTGGGTCCATCTCCATCTAAAAATTTGCCAATCAATCATCGATCAAATTATCAATCAAAATTTAAAAATCTCCTTTTTACTTACTGGTTCCTGTTTGATCTCTTGCTTAATTAATAAGGGCTGAGTTTTAGTGTTATTGTGGTTGAGATCATTAATGTTGTTCAGCACTCCATTTTGTGCACACATTGAATAAAGATCACCTTTTCCCAGCCTAGTATTCCTTTGGTTTTCTTTTGAGTCTGGTTTAAATCGTTTTACAGGATGATTTAACCTTAAATTATATTTAGAAATTAATAAAAGTTCACTTTTTATTTTCAGAGAATTCTGCAACTTACCAGGCATCTAAAGTTGAATAATCATAAAGCAGATCCAATGAATGTTCTTCTTCCCCTAAAGCCACTTCATATTCTTTCGAACTCAAAACTGGTCTCTTAAGGGTTGCAATACTGGAGGATTGTACATTATTTGCAGGCGGACTAACTTCTACCTTTTGTTCAACATTGTTAGTGTTTTCTGGACTGGGGGCGTTTGAACCTGTGCTAGGTGGAGGTTGATCAGGAGTATGAGTTTTCTCCGCAGGCGATTGTGTAACAGTAGGAGGATTTGGTGATAGTGTCGGCATCACCTGATCACCAGGAGGTACAGAGGCAGGTTGTGAATGAGGATTAGGTAAAGGAGATGGTGCCACAGATGCTGGACTGCCGACTGATGGTATCGCCATGGATTCTTGCGTGCGGGGATATGATGGTGGCCCTCCTTGTGGAGTATAGGAGCCAGGACACCTGAAAATGAAAAAGAGATTGTTTTAAGATATGGCTTCCAGCTGATTTCGATGATCATGTTTTCACAAGTGCATTTTTATGTATCATTAAATTATTAAAGCTTAACTTTGCATGACATGATTGTTTTATTAATGATTTTAAAAACAAGTGAATTGAAATATAAACGCGTGAAGAATGTAAAATGACTGTTTCTAAATGTATATGCATTTGATGATAATGTTAAGAGATGCGCATGGTCGAACACAAGCCTATCGAGGTTAAACAATAAAGCCATCCAACACCTGGTCAAATCTCCACATTGCCAATAATGATCTACAGAGCACTTCATATTAGTTGCAAACAATGGTTGATTGTAAATGTCGCTGCCAATTTTAAAGCCTTATACACTTAAAAAACTACGTCAATTAAATTTAAAAATAGGCATATACACTAAGAAACTTTTTAGTTTAAAATTTTTTTTAATGAAAAAAAAATTGAGCTTTTAAAAATTATTGTTGAAGAAAACAATTGCTTCATGACATATGTTACAAAGGTCTGTATATAAACGACAGTTGGGATTTTGTATAAGTTTTGGCCTTCGCTTGAAAAACTTGCAAATCAGAAAAGATTTATAAAACTCAGTTAGTCATAAAAACACAAGTGTTGTTTTTGTTTGGGAAGGTAATGTGGAATGTAACTCTAATGTGGAAGGTAACTCAGAAACGACTCTTTTCTATTCAAAGTTGCTTGGAACTGCACGTTAGCAAAACTTGTTTTGGTTAGAATTTAAATGGCAATAGTATATGATGTTTCTGAGCTATTTCTGCAAAAAAATTGCAAATTATACATTGATGAATTTACATTTAATATTGCATCTTTTGGAGGTTATGTTATAATTTTAATTAAAGGAGGAAGGGAAAAATCAATCAAGATCCAAAAACTATGCACAGATGCTTATTAATTATACTAGCAATCTTTGAATTAATTATCGATTCTCGATTAAAAGTTACCCACCGCTCTAATGAGGTCTCATATATTTGAAGGATATCGTACAGGTGGACGTGTGATTTAACAAACACCCCTGCCCTGACTTACCCACCTACCCCCAGACTTGGTTTAGTTCTTCTCTAGTGTTTAGTTCTGACATACACTAGTTGATTTTAAAATAAACGCCGGATTTAATAGTTTTTGCAATTAGTGCTTTTTGAACATCAATCCAATGCAGCATGGATTTTAGTTTTTATATATTTAACTAATTAAATATTCCTAACCTCAAAGATTTTATTTAATGCTTGTTTTAACGATTGACTTTAGGTTGATATTTGGCATCAGCAGAAATCACAAGCACATATCAGTGTAACAGCCACCTGTGTATCAGTCACTTGTAGACACTCAGCATTTTTATGTGGTTATTGCACAAGTTTTTCAAGAAGAGTCCACAAAATTATGCACGGGCCCAGTTGTCCTTTACATACATGTTTTTATACCATTAACTGTTATTTTCATTTTCAAATCTTGTATGTGAGTCATTCCACATTAAATCGAACACTTAAAAAACACTACATTTTTATAAAAGGTTCGAACTTTTTTCAGATATTTGGTATATTAAAGTAAACAGCCTCAGGGTTTTAATTTTCATCTAACATCATTTCTTTCAAAACTATTTGCAGTTAAATTTAAAGAAATTGACCGGTTAAGGTGTTACATCAACCCTTGTTTCTCCTAACTTCTTCATTATACAGATTTGACCCATACCTCTTTTTAAAGCTTAAAAGTAAGCTTTCACGCTATATAATTTGTTATGCAATTATTTAAAAAAATTAAATTTTACGTGATTTTATCAATAATTCTGGAAATTTACACTAAACACATGTTAAAAATCTAAAAAAATACTAGAATTTTGCCTCATATTTATTCTAATGGTTACCAAAGTTTCATATTGGAATTGCTTTTAGAAATATATCAAATAAATATTTATTTGAGACGCACCGCTCCGAATGGTAAGTACCGGCTACTCACTTCTTAAGTCATTGTTTTTGTTACTTTCCACAAAAGGGAATTTTACTATAATATAATATACATTTAAATCTTTATGTTTGTAGGGATACGGGAATGAATCAGCCCTTTATACATATGCTATTTGTTATTGTAGTTCAGGCTTCATAATATTTGTTATTAGTTAGCACTGGGCGAATTCGGTCAGTGTAATTGCTATTGGTGTGGACGTGTGGTATCATTTATATTAAACATTTGTTACACATAAATATGACAAAGTCTGCAGATTGAAGTATTTATGGCCCTTTTGTAAAAAGTGAACAAATCAACCAACAAAATAACCCCAGTCTTTCGGTGTATGTTGTTAGCATAAGTATAAGTAATTTTAGAAATTTAGTGAAATAAATAAATCATGAGTGGTGCAAAAAGAAGTCAGTATGATGCGTGTTTCAATCCATTCAATGAAAAAACCACAAATTTAAAAAAAGGAAGTCTTTGCGGCGTGTGACACGTGCTATGTTAGTGAAATTGAAGTTGGAGAACATTGAATTGTCGTCTCAACTGAAAGTGTGTGATATTTGCCGACTAAGAATTTCAAAACTTTCTAACCCTGAAGTCCCCCAGCCATCCAGTAGTGAGTTGTGTAAACCTAGGACTAGTTCCCAAAATCTTCCTGAACCCATTTCCGATAAAAGTACAGAAAGTGGTGATACAAACTCATCTGCAAGTAGTTTAGTAAATGAAGATGAGAACAGAACTCACATATCTATTGTTAATGAAAGTTTGGTGTCATTAGGGGAAACTCCTATTAAGAAAAGGAAACTTGCACAAAAACGTTATTCGCGCCAGAAATTACAAAAAATAAACCGTACACTTCAAGATAAAATATTTCAGAATGTTGAAAACGACTCAACTTTGGATGAAACACAAGACAAAGTTCATGACAATTCAGGTATAGTACAAAAGTTGATTGACTCGTTTCATGCTACTGAGGATAGAAATTTGAAAATCCAGATCTTAACAATTTTTGAAAATTGGTCTTATAGTAAAATTAAACAACATTTTGAAGCTTCTACACAAATGATAAGAGTTTCTAAAAAATTAGCTGCGGAAAAGGGAATTTTGGCAACACCTCAACCAAAATCCAGAAAGAGTTTAAAAGTTTCCGTTGTAGAAAAAGTGTTAGAATTTTACAATTCTGATGAGGTTAGTAGAGTAATGGCGGGAAAAAAGAATTACGTAACAGTGAAACAAAACGGTAAAAAAATTCAGAAACAGAAACGATTAATGTTAAGCAATCTCAAAGAAACTTACCGCTGTTTTAAAGAACAACACCGTAATCTGAAATTAAGTTTTTCAAAATTTGCGCAGTTGAGGCCAAGACAATGCGTACTTCCTGGAGCCCATGGGACACATTCTGTTTGCGTTTGTGCTCACCACGAAAATGTTAAGCTAATGATTGATGGTGCTAACATTTATCGACTGTCAGAAAGCTCAGGTTTGGTAATCAGTAATTACAATGATTGTCTGACGCAAATAATCGGTAATCCTCCATCATCAGATTGCTATTTAATGAAATGTTCTGCCTGTCCAGGAACTAATAATCTAATTACATACATTGAAGAAATATTTGATGCAGAAGTTATAGAACAGATTACTTATAAGCAATGGATAACAGTCGACCGTACAAATCTTGAAATATTGCAGTCGTCAGTTGAGGATTTTCTAGAGAAATTATCTGTAAAGTTGTTAGCGTTGTTGCCCCATACATTGATAGCTAAACAGCAATCTTTATTTTTGAAAGAACGTAAAGAACAATTAGAGTCAGGAGAATGCATGGTAATTGGTGACTTCTCTGAAAATTATGCTTTTGTAATTCAAGATTCTGTTCAGGGTATTCATTGGAATAACAGACAAACCACGATTCACCCTTTTGTTGTATACTACAAAGAAAATCATATTATAGTGCGCAAGAACTTTGTAGCAATATCAGAGTATTTAAAACATGATACAAACGCTGTCCATCTTTTTCAAACAAAACTAATAAGCTTTGTAAAAAATGAAGTAGCAGCCGTTAAAAAATGATTTACTTATCGGATAGAGCCAGTGGACAATATAAAAATATAAAGAATTTTACAAATCTATGTTTCCATGAAGAGGATTTTGGTATTAGCGCTGAATGGCATTTTTTCGCGACTTCTCATGGAAAGGGGCCATGCGATGGTATTGGGGGTGCCACTAAAAGACTTGCTGCGAAGGCCAGTCTCCAATTAAGTCAGGATCCCATTACAACACCTAAAAAACTATTCAACTGGGCTCAGAAAAATATTAAAAACATTTACTTTAAATTTTTTACTCAAAATCAACATAAAGAACATAATGAAGTTCTGAATTCCAGATATGAAAAAGCAAAACCAATACGTGGGATGTTGAAGTTGCATTCCATTATCACATTATCGAAAACAGAGGTCCTTACCAAACAATACTCTTTTGAAAGTGAAGGAAAGCGTGTTCAGATTTCTACAGATTAATTAGTACTAAATTCTGCCCCTTTATGTGATTTTTCCAATTTTCTTTCTTGTGCTTGTGTCAAACTGTATTATAATTAAAACTATAAAATTAAAAGTACTAAAAGTACAATACTTTATGTGACTTAACGCATGTAGCCGCAAAGACGAATCCAGTAGCTACTACTCACTCGTTTTCATGGAGCACCCGATTAGTAATTTAATTCTGATAGAAGTAATAGTAATTACATCTTGTAATTTCCTAGGATCATGTAAGAAATATGAGGCAATTAAATGGTTTTTTACAATTTCAAAGCGCTGGGTTGTATTAAAATTTCATTTTTACAAATTAAAACGCAAAATATGTTTCACATTATGTTTTAAATTTGATAAAAAAAATTCCAAGAGATAGATTTTTCTTTTAGCTTTCTACGATTTCACATTTCTACGATTAATATAACCGGAGATATACTTAGTTAAGTAAAGGCGTGCACGCAAAATTTCGAAAACTTCAATAACCAATAAGTAGGAAAATACATTTTTCTTTGGTAAATAAAACCATGCATAAATTATATTTTATACATTAGAATACACTGTCAGAATTTGAAAAAAATTGGAGACCCTAAGGTAAATTCTCACCTAATTTTGTGCTATTTAACGTGGAATGACTCATGTGCATTTGGTATATATGGGATTTAAGAATATCCTCAACAATGCTGGCAACTTACAGTAGACTTAAAAGTCCTTTAAGGCATATTTGAGTATTGCACAAAGTATTTTTTGGATTATAAATATAAAATATTTTATGTATATTTTAAATGTGTACAAGGCTCATAGATGTATGTAACTTGTTAGTACAGAAAACTTTTAATTCATCAAATTCCTAAACATGTTATAATTACTTTTTTATATACCAGTTTATGGTAAACAAATTAGAACTTCATTAGCAATAAAATCAGGTCATGAACACAAAAATTTAAAGGATAATTGGATAAGAGCTTACCTAAGCGGTACCAATCGTCAATTCATAGGTATGAGAAAATTAAGGTTTATAATAATATTATTATTATTTATAATATTAAGTTTTTATAAGCTGAAAAATAAATATATGGATATAATGGCCTTATCTTGGTTTAGCATTTGGAACTAATTAATGTTATGTTATTTGAGGCGTTTGGTACCTTTGTCTCAAAAAAAAAATGCAACTTAGTGACTGGTAGCTTTTAGTAAACAATATCTAATTCTAAATTGAAATTAAACAATAATCCTATTTTGTCTTCATATAATTCAGATTATTACTTTTTATTTATAAAGGGCGTGAAATAGAAGGATTGATTTTCGTCAACCTACTGGACAAAAGGCAATGTAAAGCTTTAAAATTTGCATTTCTTTGTTAAGCTTTTTATTACGAAGGTTTTCATTTATAGGAATTTTTCAACTGAAAATGAAATTGAAAGAATTTCAAAATGGCACAGTCAGAAGAGAAAATTGAGGAATATCGACTAGTTTCAACCAGATCGAGCACCAAACTCAAGCCACTTGGGATCATGTTGATGGTGACATTTTTGTGATTGAGTGATCGACCTAATTATCCTGATTCTGAAACTGTGTAGTCTCTAAATTTGAATCCTTATGATGTTTTACTTGAAAATATTTCAAAAACATTTATAAGAAGGCATTTTATAATCTGGCCGAACTTGTAAATAGTACCAGATGGCAAATTGATGCTACTTGAGATGTGTGTGATCATATAAAATTTCAAATATTGTCTTTCTGCCCAACCTTGCATACATATTTCTGTATTACCAGAGCAGGATTATTTTACTTGTAATAATTGAAATTAAAAAATTAATACGTAGGTACTTGCATATAACTGTTATTGTTTGAAATTTAAAATAGCAAACTTAAACAGATAGAATTTTTTGAGATTCTGCAGACCAAAAAGTTGAGAACTGCTGCTATAAATGATAAAACTATGTTGGGAAAATTCAAAATTATTATAAGCCTTAGCTTTAAAAATAGAAATATTTAAAATAATCAATTCTAGTTTTCTTACCATAAACACGACTCCCCTTTATATTTTCATATAACATGTCTAAGAATATTTGCACGCATTAGTAGTAAAAATAAAACAAACTGTTAAAAATGTTGTTAAAAAATTGAGCAAAAACCTAACTGATCGTTATGAAATTATAAATATCTTTTGTATGCAATTTGATTTTCTCTTATTTACAACAATAAAATAAGAATTTATAATTTCATTATTAATTTTTATAATAACTGTGGCGGATGTGGTAAGCCCGTCACCCAGTAAGCGAGTGACCAACCTGTCAGCCGCACAGTCGGAGGGCACAGGGGAGCGCCTATGGAAGGGGACTCTGCCCCGCACCCCTTTGCCCGGCCGGGGCGCACTGCCCTTGCCGCTGCCCCATTTAGAGCTGGCCATGTTGCCCATGTACTTCCTACACCTGCAATCGTGCATTGATTGTCAAATGTCTTTTTGCTTTTTGGTTTGTTTTTAGCGTTAAGAGGCCAGTGTAACCGCTACTTACATTGCACTTTTTGTTTTTACAATGCAGTAATAAGAAAGGTGCTATATTTTTGTAATTATTACAAAATTTAGAATAAAACAATAAAAGTATTATTAATTAGGTCAGCTGTGTGTGTTTTTTATACATAGAATACACAATCTTACAAAATATTTTAGTAAAGCTCACAAAATACAGACTGAGTTTAAAATATATATAATATTCATAATTTCTTTGCTTGTTATAATATAGAAAAATAAGGTAACTTAGAAAACCAAAAAGAATTACTTTTGAGCTGTTTACGACAAAGCTGTTTACGACAAGTTACTACCGAATGTTTTAGAGTATTCCAATACAGTCACCAAAAGCAGATTGTATCCGTTACTGTTCACCTCAAAAACATAAAATTTGTACTATACCACTTGCAATGGTTCATTTGAATGAACTTGATCAAAACTTATACAACAAAAAAGCATTCCACATTCAAGGTATATTGTCAGCTTTGCCATTAACCATACATTTCTATAGTAAAACCAAAAAATGAATAAACTAAACCGGAGTGAATCTAGCAGCCGCAGACTAGCAGTCGGAGTTGATTGTGAACGAGCCTTGCTCCCAAATTATCAAATTTAGACAGTTTGAAATAAGAAAATAGACATTGCAATCTGTCAAAGTTTTAAAAGGCTTTTCACAATTTCAATTGTTAATTATTAAACTACTTTGTGAAAAATCTTTTAAGCAGAAAATAATGTCGTGCACACTTTTGCAAGCAGAAGGTTATTTATTAATAGTAGTTTAATAATTAACAATTGGAGTTGTGAAAAACCTTTTAAAACTTTGACAGATTGCAATTTTTATTTTTTTATTTCAAACTGTCTAAATTTGACAATTTGGGTGCAAGGCTCGTTCACAATCCGACTGCTAGTCTGCGGCTGCTAGATTCACTCTGGTTTAGTTCCTTCATTTTTTGGTTTAGTTGTTTAGTGAAAAACAACTGCTATAAATAATGCAAAATAAAGTAATTGAGGTCAACCAAGTTGATTGAACCTTATAACAAATTTCTACTTTAAATCCTGTTATTTATGTATTATTTAATGAGACATACTATGTTTACTAACAATTGTTTTTTTTTATCAGAAATATATATTTAAAAAAATAATGTTCATTTATCTGCAAAGCGGGCAAGAACTATTTGTATCAAAAGATTTCATTTGTTATTGACAATGTACAAGTCGATAGATACCTACAACAACAACAACTGCTTTATACTCTTTTCTGCACTTAAACTTGGCATCAGATGCAATCGTCTTAACCTCTTATATAATCAGGCAAGCAAAACCAGTGTTTGATTGGAAATTTCAGTCTTCAATTAGAGGTATCACAGTGGTAAAGTTAAAAGTGAGGTTATGTATGATAAGTCAAAGATAACAACAGATGCAGTTGTCTTGACCATGCCAACTGCAATTAACGCACATTACCAGATTACTTGATATAATAAAATAAACTGCTTCATCAACTATAAATATGTAGCTGTGAATTCTATGTTTTTTTACTACTCTGTCTAGTATTTTTTCATTAATGTTACTTCAACTTTCTATGTAATGCTTTTATTGTTTAATAATCTTATTTCTAATAAATATATTACAGAATAATATAATCTATAATAGCAACATGCTCTTTAATTGAAGACAGAAAGGTGTCACAAAAGCCAACATATCCTTAATAAGAAACCGATCAAACAATAAGAAAAGAGCAACTACTTCTTGAAATACGTTAAAAAAGCACTACATTTTTGCACATGTACAATGTGCAATGTTATAGCAGCAAACTCTGCCTATTGAAAGATTCTACAAATTAAACTAAACTTAAGGAACTTATTATCCTTTTTATTTTATAAATAATATGCCATATAACTTTATGTAATTTAAATAATATTAATGCACACATGACATCTTCGTATATGTATATATGCATTATCACAAGACACAAGTAGTTAAACACAAACATTACAAACAAAATATGTATACGTACATCTCACTACATCAAATTACTTACTTAGAACAGGTACAATTTGCTCGTTTCAATGGATCTTGAAATTCCCATTGACCCGAGTTGTCATAAGGTGAATTCTGACGTTCTTGTCCTACTACTCCACCGCTGCTGCCACCGCCACCTCCACCATTACACTGCTGATTCTGCGATGAATTAGAACCTGGAGGTCCACCAAGAATGCACTCCTGCCATACTCGTTCTGGCAGAACTGTAGCTGCCGTAGGATCCTTGTGCATTGTCGATGAATGCTCTACTGATACTGGAAATGGTCCTGGCTGCGGCACTTTACTGTTTATTGGAACAGGTGAAGGGGGAGGAGTTTGTACTGTTACAGGTGTACCTATCATAAATAAATATTCATATACTATACCAAAACAAAAAAAAGGCTCGCTGTAAAACTTACTGGTGCCATTTTTAATAACAGTATTAGAATTTGTAGTTGCAAGTCCATTGAGCGTACCACCATTAACGGTCTCATCCATATCAGTGACCAATACATAACAAGAAGGGTACCTCATTTTCACTCCACCTACGATTACTTCAACAATACTGGTATCACTGCTGGACATACTAGACTTATCTAATGGATAAAAATGACTCCAGTCTTCTAGAAGACGCATAGTTGCTTCACCTGATTTGTGCGTATGACCTGTTAAAGTGCCAGCCAATCCAAAAGGAGCCAGAATAACTAAAATTATAAAAATAAAATTAACCTCACAAATTAACTATTTGAAAATATTTTCAGATACCCTGAAGACCACATGAAGATGCTTGAGCTTGTTGTAAATGCCATCTCGATAGTTTCCGGACAGGAGGGTGCTGCCTTACGTCTACACTTGCACAAACTGTACTCTCGCCATGAACAAAGAAGGCAAATGAAAATGATAGATGGGTAGTGCTGTTGATTGAAAAGAAAGAAATGTTTATTGTAATTATTAAAAAAAAATTATAAATGTCAAGCATTACCTTGTTTCCATTCCTTTCTTGGATCCTTCGAATGGTTGCACAAACCATTTTCCTAGTCGAACAAAATCCCTTGAGAGTAGACATCGTTCAATTAAGTTGTGCAAAGCTTTGAAAAGGAGAGATCTGCATTCATACGAAAGGCCGCTTTCCCATGAACCTTGTTCGCTATCTGTAAATTGGAAACAAACGCCAGTTTTACTATATGTATTCATAATCATCATAAGATATTTATTAGAAATGTATCTATGAATAAAAAATATATGTAGACTTTTATGAATTTGATTTGAAGTAAAGATTTTATAGCATTATGGTGAAAGAAAGGTTATAGAAGAAAAAATACCCGATCGGCGAAATTGTGAGTGAAAACCATTAATAAAAGTAAAATTTAAAAGTTATGGGAAATTAATAATAAGGCTCAATATTGCATGTGATAACGAGTGATAAGGCTAGATAAATAAAACCTTGCCTGCCAGTGTTAGGATAGGCAACACATTCTACATAGAAAATCCCAAAGGGTTGCATAAATAAGAATACAGCAACTACAGTGAAAGTGTAAAAGTAACATTAAACATTAAAAGCAGTAATAGTGTGTATTTTTCAATTAAAAGAGTGCGGATAAATAATACTAACAGCCTTATGAATATGAAAGAGGACAGTGGATATAAGAGAAATAGGACTAACAGTGTTATCAGTGCAAAAGAACTAAGAAAGCGGCAAAGAGAAGTAGAAGATCCGGAAGTTTTTGAAAAGTGGGAACAGTTACAAATAAAGGCGTTTTCTAAAAGCGCGAAAATATCGAGAAGCCCACCAAAGCAGAGCAACAAAGAGGAGGCAAAAGGAAAACACAAACCGACGGCGAAGAAAACGAAGAGATGGAAGCAATACTTATAAAATTAGATGAGGTAAAAGAGGAGATAAAGAACGAACTTGAACTGAAAATAACGGATATGAAAGAAAATTTTGCGGAAGTGAAAGAAGAACTAACGAAAGTAAAAGCAGAGTGGGAGGAAAAGGTTAAAAACTGGCAAAAAGAAAAAGAAGAATTTGAAAAGAGAATTGGTAATTTGGAGAACAAGTTAGAGAAGCAGGAGAAAGAGAAAAGAAGAAATAATATAATAATCAAAGGAATAGAGTTTAAAAACGACAACATCGAACAAGAAGTCAAGGAATTCCTCCAGCAAGAAATAGATATAACAGCAGAAATAGAAGAGGTCTTTAAGGTAGGAAGACAGGAAGCAAAGGTGACTGTAGTGAAATTAAAAAGCTTTGAACAGAAACTAAAGATACTGGAAACAAAAAAGTAAGCTGGGAAACAACGAAATATATATAGAATGCGATCTCACCATGGAAGAACAAAAAATACAAGCAGCGATTAGGAAGATAGGCAGAGAAGAAAAAGAAAAAGGCAAGAAAATTAAAGTGGGATACAGAAGATTAGAGATAAATGGGACTAAGTATAAATGGACAGATGCAGAAGGCGGTAGCCTGAAAAAGGTGGATGGTAAGGAGCCAAAAAACTAATTAAATATGTAAAGGACGGAACCAACACGACGAAACTAGCAAAGAAAAGGATTACGAATAAAAAAAAGATATATAAAAGAAGAAAAGCTAACGGTGGGTTTTTGGAATGCACAGGGTTTAAACAAACCAGGAAAAAAGCAGAAGAAAACAAAATAGACATTTTATTAATCCAGGAAACTAATCAAAAAGGATTATCAAATATAAAATTAGGAAACTACATATGGCTTAACGGTGGAGAAAAGCAAAACAAAATGGGAACAGGTTTCCTAATACAAAAAAGATTAAAAGAATTGATAGTGGATTACAAAGTAATAAACGAGAGATTGAGTTTTCTAAGGTTAAAGGGAAAGTTTAGGAAATACAGTGTAATAAATGTTCATGTACCAACTAATAATAAAGAAGTGGAAGAAAAGGAACAATTTTATGATGAGTTAGAACAGATATTAGAAAATATTCCAAAATTTGACATTAAAATAATAGCAGGGGACTTAAATGCAAAGATAGGGAGAGAGAAGGAATATGAAAAGATAGTGGGAAGGGAAAGCTTACATGAACAAACGAATGAAACTGGCCAGTTACTCATAAATTTTGCAGCGAGAAATAATATGATTAATATTTCTACTTGGAATAAAAGAAAGGATATACACAAGGCAACTTGGAGGCACCCAGATAACCAAACAAATAACCAAATCGACCACATGCTAATAACAAAGATAAACAAGGACTGCATTCAAAAGGTTAGAACATACAGGGGAGCAAACATAGGATCAGACCATTATTTAGTAAAAGCGATATTAAAACAAGAAAAGCCAAAAATCAGAAAAAAGATAACAAGGAAAAGGAAGTGGCAGCTGAGTGCACTAAAAGAGGAAACCATATTGAAAAAATTCAAAGAAAAATCAAGAAAGTTAGTAGAAAAACACCAAAAGGAAATAACATTGAAGAAAAATGGAATAAAATAAAGAAATTGGTGACGGAAAGTGCAGAAGTTTTAGGAAAAGGAAAAAAAATATATAAAAATGATTGGTTTGATGAGGAGTGTGAACAGCAAATTAAGAAGAAAAATAAATCATGGAAAGAATGTTAGCGAATAACACACAAGAAACAAAAAACCAATACAAGAAAGATAGAAATACAGTTAACGAAATCTGCCCAGAAAAGAAACGAAAAATGGTAGATAAGAAGATGCAAGAATTACAGGAAAACTACAACTATAAAAATACAAGAATGTTTTATAAGAGCCTAAAGAATCAACAGGGAGAACGTTATAAAGGCAAAAGCATTGGAATACAAGATTCCCAAGGACAATTATGTATGGATGAAGGAAAAGTTATGGAAATTTGGAAAGAATATTTTAAAAGTACTCTGGTAGCACAAGAAATATGGGAAAGAGAGGAGGGAGGAGATAAAACAAATGGAAGTGACACGACGGTACCTTCAAAAGAAGAGTTCGAGCAAGTTATTAAGAAGATGAAGAATAATAAAAGCCCAGGGATAGACGAAATACCGCTAGAACTGATAAAGTACACAGATGAATCAATAAAAGAAAGAATTTTTGAACTAATTACAGAAGTATGGAAACAGAGAAGAATGCCAGCAGAATGGAATATCGCAGTTATAAGTCCAATTTACAAGAAAGGAGACCCACAAAGAACTGAAAACTACAGACCGATATCGCTGTTAACTGTTACATATAAAATTTTCACAAGTATAATCAATAAAAGGTTACAAGAAGCAGATAAAAAATATGCAGTTATCAGTGTGGTTTTAAAAAAGGAAAATCAGTCATCGACCATATCTGGGTAATTGGACAAATTCAAGAAATGTGCAACAAAAAGAATACAAGAATCTATGCATTATTTGTAGATTTCCAGAAGGCGTATGATTCAATAAAGAGAAAAGAAATCTTAACAGCATTAAAAGACCTGAAATTCTCCCCAACAATAATACAGTTAATACAAATGTCTTTAGAGAACACAACAAAGTTAGATTTCAAGGCCATGACTCCAAGACATTTAACAGTAGTATAGGACTTAAACAAGGAGACCGGTTATCCATCACATTGTTTAATATAGTATTAGAATCAGTACTTAGACAAAGCAAAATAAAAACGGATAACCATTTAGTGAGAAACTCTTATCAGTGTCTAGCCTATGCTGACGATGTGGTATTCTTAAGCAGAACCAAAGAAGAATTAAAGGAAATAACAGCAAGATTCCAAAAAAATGCAATAAATGTCGGTCTAAAGATAAATGAGAGCAAGACAACATACATGATTCTAAATAACAACAACAAAACAGGAAACGAAACACTAAAAATAAAATTAGAAAATCAGGTACAATGTTTTAAAAAAGAAGACCAAGTAATATATTTAGGTGTACAGATTTCGGAAGAAGGAGATTCCAGAAGGGAAATTGCAAGAAGGTTAGCAGCAGGGTCAAGATGTATAGGGGCATATAATAAAATTATAAGGGATAAAAAGATATAAAGGAGAATAAAAGAGTGCATTTATAAAACTATAATCAGACCGACGGTAACCTTTGCAGCAGAAACATGGGTAACAGATCAAGAAAGTAATGAAAAACTGGATGTGTGGGAAAGAAAAGTGTTGAGAAAAATCTATGGGGGGGTCAAAGTAGGAGAGGTATGGAGACGTAAAACGAATCCAGAACTAGAAGAATGCTACAAAGACAAAAAGTTAAGTGTAATTGTAAAACAGTGCAGGTTAAGGTGGCTGGGTCACATTATAAGAATGGAAGATGGGGATATGGTAAAGAAAGGAAAAATCTCAAAAGTTACATATAAAATAGCATAAGCAGCACAACGCACATTATTCAAACTAGTGAAAAGCTCGCTAATAAATTTAAAAACCATTATTCTTTCAAGAATAAATTTGAATTGTTAGTTCAGGTGCTATAAAACATTGTTTTTAGTTACTTTTGAGGTGAATGAGGACTGCTATGAAAATCCAGTCTTGAGATTTTATCTAACTCACTAATAAGTCACCATGTGGAAAGAAAATCTAATACTCCATTTATACGTATAAATTTGCGACACATAACTTGAATGTAAAGTGTTTGACATTGTTTTGGTAGTTTTGTGACTGTGAGTCATGTGATGCAGTTGTCTTGGGTGTTTTAAATTCGGAATTTAAAATAATGAGACAGTTAATACATTGTCCGGCATTGCAGTTGATTATACATACTATGTATTTGGAAATAATAACTGCCAAGAATTAAAAACAACTACGGCAGATCTCCAAATAAGGAACAAATTATTGAAAATGACAATTCGTTACTGTTATAAAATGCTGCATCTTTGCCACATCTTTGACTAGGACCTTGAACAGTGTAATCAAAGTCTGCAGCTTTTTCCTGCAGTTCCAACAAAACTGTTATCAATGAGAAAGAGGAAAACTGCTGGTGATTGTTGTTTTTAATTACTACATTCAAAAGTCGCTACCTTTCACTGTAATCTTTTCATATTGATCCTTTATACTAAATTCCTTTTATATAAAAGATTTGTTAAGAAACAACACGGCATTTTCTTGAGGAACGGGTGGAAGGTTTGAGTGACCATTCAGAACATAGTAACCGAGCGTTTGCAGAAATGAATTACATCATCTATTTGACCCGCCAAGGTACTTCTTTTTTGTATGACATGAATAAAAAGCACATGAACATGCAAAATAAGTACAACAATTTAGAAATTTGGTTTTTGGTATTTGGTTTTTATGAATTCAAAAATTCGGTCCCTAGCAAACAAAATCTTTTTAGAGGGACAGCATTGAAAATAGAATGGAAATTCCAAGAGACAAAAAAAAGGAAGATTGCAAGCTGAAAATAATAATTTTTTGCAATTTTCAATTAAAATGTCAACAAAAAATACAAATACACAAATGTTGATATTATGATTAAATGATACTATACACATATAGTAAATACTATATCATTTCCTATTGACTTTTAATAAGTACGAGCAAAAACTGAAAGTTAAAATAGATAGGCGAGTTATCTGGCCTGCACCTTATCAGTTTGGCATTTACAGTCAATCGCAATTGTTGATAAATAATTATAATTCATAATCTTAAAAGAACTATTTTTCATTTCTATGTCATATCCTATCATTCATCTAAAGCAGCTGATAGTGTGCAAGGCTGTATCCCTTTCTATCTTATTATTGAAGTTGCAGTTTGTCTTGCTTGCTCATCGTAACATGCTGTCTATAGGAAATACTACAGATTCCAGTTCTGCATACAGTGCCATGTTTTTAAGATATGTCAAATACAATTAATCTTGCTTTAAGTTAGCTGTTTATAACGTTTACATGCACGTTTAGTAAACAACAGCACCTTTCACAAAGGTACTTTTTTCACTCTTTTTAGAAAATTGCAAAAAGTCGTGTACACAAGTTGAAAAAGTAAGTGTGCTTTTCACACATTACATTTGTGCAGCACGGCAAGGTTTATTGTACAACTTCTGTAACAACTTGTATAAATAACTATTATTTTACTGTGGTAGGTAGTATGAAAAGTTTTAAATTAAAAGTAATAATTAACTATTTTTGTGAAAAATTCAAAATAGACTATATCACTTTTTTTTGATAAATCAGCAAAAAAAATTTAAAACGAATTTTATGTCTAGCACTCTTATCAATTACTAATTTGCTTCACAATAATAAAACCCTTGATTGTCCCCAAGGCATTTATTTACAAATACTATTTATTAAAGAGATAATAGCCATTGAAACAATATGCAGCTGCCCTAATTAAACAAATATCACAGCTAAACGTAATTTATATTATTTTTACATTGGTCTATGGGTGAATGTTGGTTTTTATTGTTTTGTACTTGTCATGGTTAGGTTCCTAAGTTTGGCAAAAAAAAGAGAATTGGAAAAAGTTAAAAAAATCCAATCAGTCAATGAAATAATCTATATTTGAAGTTAAATTACTTTTAATGAAACAGTCTCTGATTAAAGTTAGGTGGTAGCAAATGTCATAAAGACTTAAATATTTGAATTTTCTTCTATTCTTTGCCAGACATCTTCAAGATGTACCACAATCCTACTACAATGTTGACTGATAACTTACTTCAATTGTAGACAAGTGGGCTTAAGGTTCTTAATGCAAGGATGGTTGGATTAAATCTAATGTACAAAATAAATAACTTAGGCAGATCTTTTATTTTTATTTAAGCAAACGAATAATACATGTATTGTAAAAACGGAAATAATTAGTGCTAGCAAAATATCTTGTGATGATATGTCAGTCTTTTACAGCCCTGAAGGACCATGAGCATGACTGCTACAGTGATATAGTCAATATTGCTGTCGCCCAGTACTTATTATATTTAAAATCTAAAAAATGAAAATCTAACTACAATCTTTCTTGAGAGAATTTTAATTTATTGTTCACAACTACATTTCTCTGAGAAAATTACGTTTAGAACAAAAAGTGAAAGTCTGAAAACTATTACTAAACAACTTTTTAAAGAAATTCCCATTTCTTAAAACCTCCTGTCTTTTGTCTCTATTGTCATCCTAAAGTGCTTTCATCGAAATACTTAAATAAGTAAGGCACTATACTGCTCTCAACTAAAATACACTTAAAGACACTCTCGTCATCTTTTCCACTGAAATTTTCCGTCATCTCGGAAAAAGCAAAATTCTTTGAAGGTTTAAGAGAAAAATAAAAATCCCTCGTGGTGAAAAAAGACGCTCCATGATAAAATATTCAAAATTTCCTGCGGAGTGTACTATACTGTGAGCGGGTGGTCGGGTCTCGAGAGCAGATTGCGAGGCTAGAGAGAAAGATGCCGGGCAAATCGATGAGGATTTGGTTCGAACCAGAGGTGCAAAGAAGCGGCACAAATATATCAATACCAACTATATATTATTGTATGGAAGAGCGAAGGACACGTGCAGGAGCAAGGTGAACGTGAGCGAGAAAACGATTAAATGTGGCAACAGCACGTTTTCAGTTTTATTTTGAGACATGCTGTTGGTTGGTCGTCGGTCCGTGCCGTGGTGATAACAACGCTACCACCCAGCAGGAATGCAGAACACACATCTCTTGTCACCTTTGTTAAACATCGTCAAACCTTGTCATACCTGTAAATAACATAGTTGTTTGCAACTAATTCTGAGTCTGACTGGTGCTCTGGTTAATTTGATATAGGAAAATAGGTGGGGGTGTCGCAAGAACGTGTATTTTCAATAACATCTAGTTGGCTGTGGGTAATTTCGAAAAGTAGTAGTCGCAGTAGATGATTAGTTGGTTGCTGCTAGTAGTTGCTGCACACATTTTTTTATTTTTGAAGGAATAAAATGAACTGAATTATTTTAACGCCGGTTCGGCGCCACTTTTGTTGAAACGATACATAGAGTCCTTATGCATTATTATTATTATTATTACATACACATTTTGTTTTAGTTAAAACTGTTTATTGAGTTGCCCTATGCGAGTAATTGACGTAATGTATTTAACCTTGAGCCGATTTCAGGAGGTAGCTGAAATTGTGGATCACATTGTTGTATTTTGTCGTCTTATTACTATTACTATTTAGTAGTGTGACAACAGCAAAACCTACATTCATTAGGTTTATACTCTTATTTATAATATTTAGCGATTAGAATAATTCCAGTTTGTTAACAAGGATGCAGATACATTCCATCATAAAAACTCTTATTAGATGTAGATTGATCAACCAAATTAATAGGCTTTGATTTAGAAATATGCTATCACTGCAGCAAGCATAATCATTAAGCTGTAAAATGCATAACTGGAAAATTTTTTGTTATCGATACTACTATTGTAGTCCTAGATTTATATCCCATTTTGTTAGTTATTGCATAATCGCCGTTTCATTCAAACAGGTGTTGTTTCCTTCATAAAAGTAAGGGCGGAAAACATACTTTCAGAAGTAGGATGTAATGATAATAACTAAAATAAGTTAAACAACGCCAACTATTGCAATAATTCTTCATACAATGATGCATGCTTGACGTTTGCAAGGTTTCGCATTACGTAACAACTATGAAAGAAGCTCTTCGTTTATGATTACTACAAATATCCATTGCCCTTATTATCATCTTTTCACATCAACTAAATTCTCATAACTTCAACAATATTGTAGTTGCCCTTCGCTCTTTTCCACTAGAGCAGCAGCATTTGCTAGCTTATAAAACGCCCACACAACGTCAAACAACCTTTCATACACACACACATTCGGTGGTGGTTTCTCTCCAGTTTTACGCTGGGAGATCGCTCGGTCGGTTTTGGTCGTATTCTGGAAGCTGATTGGTTAGATTAGATAGGTTGCTTTTCATTAACCCCATATTCGAATTTCCACTTGAACTAACTTTTGATTATATACAAGATATCCTTGGTGTGTTACATGTATTTTTTTTATTTGTTTGACCACGTAGGTGGGTGGGTGGTAGTGGTGAATGCGATACAAAAGAGAATCAATAATGTGAACTTCAGGATTCACGCGAACGTTTTTTGTTCTCCAAGTTGTCGTTTTTGTTGGGAAGAAACCACCCGACACTTAATTTTTCATAAAAAATAAGATTTCTTAAAAAAGTCAGTGTTTCCAAAATTAAATAAATTATTATAGTATAAAAGGCGATACGGGTAGGCGTGTCTTCTAGATTTTTGAAAAGTCCATGATTCGCGCGGTATTGTCGTTGGGTATACATATGTAGTTCCATCTTAAGTGATCCAATTTGTCTGAGGTTTTGAACATGACCCTCTTTGATTTTATTAAAATTTTGCGCAACTGTTATATAAATATTATATTTTTTATGCAAGTGGTTCTTGAGTTACGCCCTTCTAAAGTATACAAAAATGAGGGATTTTGACCATGTTGACGTTTGATCGTTTTCTCCGGATTTTCCTGGTTTTTTGACTACAGATTTTTCTATTTGCAAGATTGCCTGGGGTTTTTTACAAAACGATAGACTAGGTCAAGATGGCCTTAAAAATGTAATGGTTAAGCCGGAGGTTGAATAAATTCATGGCGGTGGGTAAGTCGGAGGGGGGGTGGGGTGATTCATAGAACAAAACTCTAATTTTCCCAATTTGAAAAGAATATTTATGTTAAAATAGTGAACATTGTTATATTATTAAAATAATTTAGTAATGATCCCCAGATTGAGATTACAAAACCAAGAAAAAGCGGAGAAAACCGATTATTGTAGCCGCCGACGGAATAAAATAAAAAATGTGACATAAATAGGGATGCAAATATTTTGGAACCAGTTAATAGGTCAATTAATAAAGGAGCATGTGCACACAGGTATACATACATACAGGATAAGCGCCATCCTTAAAATATTTAAAAAAAAGGTATTAGTAATGATCTCATTAAGATCCCAAGCTGAAACTAAGCTAATTTTCTTCAAAATTTCTAATGGTTTTTTTTTTAATAATTCAAGGTCAAAGATTTCAGGGGCCGAAATAAAAGATTTTTTCAGCTTAAAGTATGCCATGCGATGCCATCATTTTAAAGCCCAAAACATGCACTTCAAAATAGTTTTTGTCTCATTATCTTATCGTATTTTTAACAAAAGTTATAAATGAAAATATAAATGGCAACATGGCCAAACTCCCTCATTTTTGAATACTTTAGAAGAGCGTAACTCAAGAACCAGTTGTCTAAAAATTATAATATTTTACATTTTTACTTATCTTTAGGAGTATAACAGTTGTGCCAAATTTGAGAAAATTCAAAGGTGAGTTACAACTCATGTGAGACGTAAATAAATCATCCAAGTGTGTTGTGTTTGTATAACAGTAGAAGACGGAAATACGGGTAGGCGTGTCTCTCAGATTTTTAAAAAGTGCGTAATTCATGCGGTGTGGTCGTTAAAGTCGCCATTTTAGACATTTTTGGGCCATTTATTTCAAATGATATGTGAAACGTACATATATCGTGCAAAATCTAGAATCTTGCTAATTATTTTATAACGATAAAAGATGGCCACACGGATAGACGTGTCTTTCAGATTTTTGAAAAAGGCCATAATTCGCGGAGTATAGCCGTTTAAAGCCAACCATTTTGAATATTTTTAAGGCCATTTATTTAAAATGATATACGAGACGTAAATAAATCATCCAAAATCTCGAATCTGTCTAATTTTTTGTATAAGAGTTAAGTCGAAGATGGCAACACGGGTAGACGTGTTTTCCTGATTTTAGAAAAAGTCTCTGATCCGCGCGGTATAATCGTTTAATGTCACCATTTTGGATATTTTTGGGGTCACTTATGTAAAATGGTTCGTGAGACATAAATAAATTATCCAAAATCTAGAATCTGTCTAATTGTTTGTAAACCAGTAGAAGATGGCAATACGGGTAGGCGTGTAATCAAGATTTTTAAAAGTCAGTCATTTGCGCGGTATAGTCGTTTAAAGTCGCCATTCCGACTAGGTCACCTAGCCTACATGTGTGTTTTTTGAACTTTTTGAAAATTTGTTCTCTAACCCTAGAAAAGATTGGGTCAACATAGATATTTTGAATCTGAATCATGTGTAACAAAGTAGTGTACACTACTTTTTCGATCACACCGTGCATACATTTGGCAACGTGTTCGCTGAGTTGGCTATGTGCTTCCTCGGTTGTTAGGTCAGGTTGTCTGGCTGTTATGTTGAAAAACGGTTTTAGTTGTTCTTCCGAAATTACCTTTTTTTAGGCTGATGTCTCCAGATGACTATCGGGGCTACTAAAACTAGATTAGTAATATTAATTTAAAGAAATAACAAGTGCCGAAAACCGCGAATGTCGTAGGGTCCAAAATTCCCAAAAATGTAAAAATGCAACTTATAGCGCGTCAACCATCAGCATATGCGAAAATCTAGAGACACGCCTAGCCGTATTGACATCTACCAGAGATCATTTGAATTTATAATTAAAGTTGGCTGTGATTTTTAAATTAGATTGGCAACACTAACTGTTCACTTCACAGTTTGATTTGAATTGTCAAAGTGACGCTCCAAAATGTTTAATCTAGAACATAAAATTGCATAACCTCTAATTTACACAGCGAGTCAATTGACAGGATCGCCAAACGTATAAAAAAATTCCCGCCTACTTTAATTTTAAATTTAAATGATCTCATGGTACTATTATACAATTAACCAGATTCGCCATTTTCGACGAAATCAATAGGCTTGAAGTTTTCTGATTACCGTGAGATTGTCGCAATATTTCCATGAAGTCCATACCTCAAAATAGTGAAAAAAAATGTAAGACAGACCATGTCGTTCGACACAATTGGGACGAGGGATAAAAATGTCAGGTAATCGATCGGTATAGAGAACGAGCAGGCCAAAGTTGCAATCTTCTTTGTATCGCGATAATGGTTGATCAGATTATGTTCTTAAGTAAGTTAATTGATTAGGCGACTCTTCTAATTATCCTCATCTTTTCTCTAACGTATTCGATGAATGCGTTTTAAAACGTGATTTTGAACTTAGTATTTTTTTCTTACCATCTAAACATTCTTCAAGATTATAAGCATCAAACAAAGACAATGGTGATGGTAATCATTGACTTGATATCGGAAAGTACCGAGAACAAATTTCCTTCAAATGTATGTGTCTGTAGCGTCCAGCACCTGTCAATGGTCTATAGATTATCTTCAGATCCAGGTCACCAAAATACAATATTTACGATTCGAGTTATAAATTCTTGTCCATTAGTGACTGTATCAAGGCTACCTCTTGTTAGTAAACGCAACGAAATAATTGTATGAAGTTTCAGTCAGCTTATTCTTATCCCACCTCCCATTTCTGGACTTCTTAGAGATGCAAGCGCTAGAAATAACTACATAGTTTAATCGTTTCCTCCCGTCAAGCCCCACCACCTCCCATCCACAACCAGTTACAAAAACGATCATTGTCGTTAAAGTAGAAAAACCAGATTTTGGACTTTCAAAGGCGATCAAAATCTTTTCTAGAGAAAAATAGTTTTCTCTTTGTTGGGTGATGTTTGTGTGTGCATTGTAAATGCACTTTTATTGAGTCAGTCAAAAATCGGCTCATGGTTCGAAAAGGTAATACTGAAAAAGTACAACAAGCAAGAGTATCTGATACTTACGTTTTGAATCCTCGGTACTACGAGTCATCTATAGCTTGTAGTTATTGTCTTTTGAAGGTGTTGTTTCAGTTTTTGGTTTCGAAGCGTAACTTTCCTGTCAGTCCTTCTTTGAACTTATCGGGTATACAGCGGGCAAGTTACAGACATGTTTGACAACTTTCTAACCAGTGATGCAGTGTACCAACCAGTTCTACATTCTCAATATATTTCAGGTCTAAATTTGAACGGACTATTCAACAGTAACTTTGTCTATCAAAACTGTACTTGTGCCAGCACTTTTCTTTTAAATACAGTATCGAGTACTTCCACTATCGAGGTGTAAAAATCTATCCAATGCGTTTTAGCTCTTTATCTGGAATAAGGCTAATCAACAGGATATCTATGAATACTAGGATGTTTATTGTGCAGATTGCAATAATAGAGTCAAATATACTGTGAGGCGAGAAAATCCAAAAGTTACTAGCGATGGTACTTCTTAAGCAGAACCTTGCAATCTAAAAATGGCTTTGGCAATTTTTTACAATCTATCCCATTCGACATTACTAGACTAGAAATTAAATGTCAAAACGACTTTTCATATCAAAAGCAAAGATTAGATACATACATAGTTATATTAATTTTGATTTTTTACTTGCAATTCAAAATTAGAAAAATATAATGAAAGTAAGATCAGATTTGCTTTAGTTTTGACATTGTAAAATAATATTTTTATAGATATTCATAATCTAGAGCTTTCTCAGGCCTTTTGAAGATAAGATCAGATTTGAGAATTTCAAGATCAAACAAGGCTTACACTTTTGGATTTGATCTTTACTGAACTCAAAAAGATTTCAAAAGTAGGTACAATAAGTAACATAAAGACCAAACGTGTAACTTTATTGAATACCCTTGGGATTCAAGAAATAATTTATGGTAGGCGTATTATTTTTATTTCCCGAAACAATTATATATTAAAAAAAGTGTATTGTGTAAGCATCAGTATATCAATGCACATTAGGGTGGTCCAACAAAAAAGCAAAGTCGGAAATCTTATGCTCTCACCCCCTAGGATTATTGTATATCGAAAAAAAGGTACCCCTACTTTTTTATTTTAAAATCGGACGATGTTTAGGGGTGCCTCAAAGCCTTTAAAGTTTCCCATGTATTTTATAAGGGAAAAACACGTTTTCGTAGATTTGGTATAGAATCCTAGAATATAAATATTTTTCAACCGGACTACTCTGTTTCTCTTCAGAAATGTTCAGAGAATGACACATCCAATAATTTATTTGTTAAATTTCTTATATTAACTATTTTCTACAGACTTGCAAAGAATCGCATAAATGGAAGAAACACGGAAAAATCGTTAAAAAATATTTATTACTATTTTTTAATATAAAAGATTTTGATAAATAAATTATTGGATGTCATTCTCTGAACATTTCTGAAGAGAAACAGAGTAGTCCGGTTGAAAAATATTGATTTTCTAAAATTCTATACCAAATCTATGAAAAAGTTTTTTTTTCCGTATAAAATACATGGGAAACTTTAAGGGCTTTGAGGCATCCCTAAACATCGTCCTATTTCAAAATAAAAAAAATAGGGGTACTTTTTTTGGATATACAATAATCCTAGGGGGTGAGAGCATAAGATTTCCGACTTTGCTTTTTTGTTGGACCACCCTAATGCACATTCAATGTTAAAAAGGCCATGGCCTTTTCTATATAGATAGTAGAATTGAACTATTTTTTCAAATCCCTTAAACATCCAATTTCAAGTTCATCATCTCATATTAGGGTGGTTTTCTTTTTTTGCATATGCCCACATATGTATTGTTCAAGACTTTCCCACAATTAAAATCCGAGCGACAAAAATATCCACAGAGATAAGATTCACTTCTTATCAGAATCGTAAAACTCTTTATCTCAAGGAAGTTCGAATTCGCCAAACTGATAGCAAAACATTGTAAATATAGCATAACAACAAGATTTAAAAAACATACACACCACACATAACTGCTCCATCATGTTCTCACCATTATAGAGCAAACAAACATGTTTAGCAAACAAACGCGGTTAACCGCAATATTCAAATGGAGGAATAATAATGTGTGTGTATATGCGTGCTTCAAGTGTTTTTTCCTTTTCTATATTGCAACCATTTTTATGGCGCTGTTTAATTCAATTGTTTCAATCTTCATCAGAGATGGAAGATGGAAATTTCCTGGTCGTATAAAAATAAAGACGATGTGCGAAAAAGAAGATTGCACCAAAGAAAAGGAATAACTAGCAGTAACGTCCAGTAAATTATCAAGAGCTCGTTAAGCATTTTAACAACCACTCCAGGGAGTAAATCACGGCACATAAACACCACGTGTACAGAATACGGAAGTTTAACGGAAATGCGACATTAGCTAAACTAGGTGGCGCTTATGGAGGCATGAATAGAACAGGAAAAGTTAAATTCGGGAAAAAAGGTTTTTAATTAAGAGTTTTTATCAAAAGAGATTATCTTTTGGTATTTATGCATGCTTACTAGTGCATGCCATGAAACGATGATGTTGCTTCTTAAATTTTCAATTTTGTCTAGGAGGAATTAACTGTTTTAGAAGGAACGTCTGGATAAATCAAGAATGTTTGTTGGATACTTGGAATACATAAACAATAACTATTGCATCAGAACAGAGAAAAAGAAAAAATGCGCAGCACTAGTAGCTACTGTTCGTCTGCTCGGAAGTAGAAATATTTCAGTGCAGAATGTACTCGGACAACACCAAATGCCGTCGTCACAGAACCAGCAAAGGCAGCTTAGAAACGGAAAAGTTGCGTGCTCTACGACACGCTCTCGTAGCAGGTTGATGAACCTGGTGAAATCCTCAACCTCGGCAGAGTTAACTCCTCCGTTTTATATCTCTATACAACAGTGGGGGATCCAGTGTAACACATTCGAAGGTAAATGGTTTGAGTTTAGAACAACCATGAAAACACAATAACAATTCTGTCGTTATCAACTGTTATTTCCGAAATGGACGAAAGAATGGAAACGCGCAATATGGAAAGAAAATAGTGTATCAAATTAACACCTACTGGTTGTAAACAGGAAATCGTTACGAAATCATAGTACACTTAAAAGTTGCAAATTATGTAAAACGAAAACAAGTAGTACACTTACTTCGGAACGGGGCCTCAACTGTATTTAAGATTTATTGTTCAATCTTTCAAGTTAAGTTAAGTTAGAAACTTTATGCGCCGATTAAAAAAATGGAAGTGAAAACAAAAGAAATCACACAACAAAATAAAAATGTTTATTACGACTTCAATAAGAACAATATCACCGTAGATTACGCCTCGCGTATACCAAGCAAGAGGGTTTACCTATTGGAGGAGCGCGACCGTGTACGTCACGATGACGTTTGCTCGTGACGTCACGCGAATCGAGACGCGGGAACAAACCCATCGGCCTCGAATTGCAGCTGCTAGGCGTGAGCAGCGCCAAGAATGTATCAATGGAACGCGGTGTATTAGCTTAACACTTCTTTAAACACGTGCACACCAAAAACTATTTCTTACTATTTTTATACTTGAAAGACCCCTTCATTTGTTTGCCTACGACTTATTTTAGCCAATCCAATGGTAAATTCTTTGCAGATAAAATAGTGTAGATAACAAAAACAGTAGTATTTTTGGAAACATCAAGGGATATGGGTTCGGTTGGTTGGTGTGTAGTAAATGCCGCCAACACAATTTTACATACGTATGGGGAAATCTTATTCCATGAGTAAAAAGCATATAAAGAGCGTTCTCGTAATTGTTAATAAAAGGAATGACCAATTTTCTTTGTAAGTGATGCTTTCGATTAAGCGTTAACGCTCGTTATTATGAACCATTCAATATAATAGTCGTTGGTCGTATAGTAGTGTAATCAAGGACCTTTTCCCAGAAGAAAGTGGGTCGAATCGACTATTATGTAGGAACCTAATACGTAATTAGTTTAAAAAAGTCTTCCTTTAAGTTTTCACATAGCAGGCTGAGTTTTATTATTGCGATACTAATAAACATTCTCAAAACCATGCAACATCATTTAGCGCACGCACTCTCCCGTAAAATGAAGTCTTCATACCTAAAATCTCTGAATTATTAATTGTTTCCATTTTTCCACCCAACGATTGCTCACATTTTTTTTTTCAAAAGCTCTACTAAATTTTTCAAAAATGGTCTTGTCCAACGATCGCTAAATTCGTTTCTGTTGGTGTGCCGCTCCAAACATTCGAGGGTACGAATCTCGCGGCGATTCGCACTACATTAGCTAGGCGGCCGTCGCACTCTTGATCAATACGACACACCGTTGCATGCGTCCTGCCGATACCACCCACGGCGTGATACCGCGTGAGCAACCCAAGTGGGGAGCCGCGACTGAACATGCCCTTGCTACGGAATTTTCCTACCCGAATTGATGATCAACTCGGAACAACGATAACATCAAGAAAATTAAAGCGCTTCAATTTAGACCGCGTCTCCGCCGCAATGAAAACCCAAAACGGCGTAGAGGAGCAAAACGAGAAAAATAACTTGATATACGTCATTTTGGTGATCAAAAACGAAATTGTATATTCCATATTAAAGAAATTTCTTTAGAGATAAAAAATCAAGTATACCCAATAGTGTTAAATCACAAACATTCCAATTGAAGGGCAGCCAAATGGAAACTTAAATTTTAAAGCCATCCGAGATGCTTTACTTCTTAATCGTTTAAAATCCCCGCCTTTCCCCATCAAAACATATACTTTACTTCATCGACTGAAAGCCATACATTTTATCCGTCGACCGACAATCCCTATTCCTTCCTCCTTGTGTTTGGTTTGGTTTGGCTTTATATCAAGTGCTGGAGGGGGTGTTAAGTTTAAGTGGTATCATAAAGGGATTTTTGAACTACAGAAAGCATGAGATTTGAATACAAAGAGAATAAAATGTAAACCTGTGTTAGAAATCATGGTTGTGTTGGTAATTCTTCCCTACCACCTACCGCCAAAACGGTCTCTTTGATTAGCTTCATCCGTGTGCATATGTTATGAAGTAAACTGAAACTGGATGAAATCCCCCGCAGGAATGGAACAAACCAGCAGCAGCGGAGCGATGTTTGATATCCCTTTTATAAATGTGTCAAGCGCAAACGTAACCAATTTATTCTGCACGAGGAAAAAACTGCGTCATCTCAGTAAAGTAAGAAAAGATACGATTTTACGGATTGAATCTAACGTCATCGATTGATTTTCCTTGTCTAATATCAAAAAATTGCACATGTGGTATCTTTATCTACGTTTATTCACATCTACTTATTTTCTACTTAAAAACAAAATGTACAGGGTCATTTATTATATTTCGGCCGCCCTTTTATCTTTTGTTACGATTGCAGATAGAAAAAAAAGTTTCATACAAAAGTTGTTCTGTCGTGCCTATATTTTTTAAAACATCATCAAAAAAGCAATTGCATGCATGGGTCACTTGATACAAAATATTATATAATGTATGTATATATTTTAAATTGAACACCCTTATAATATTATTACATTTTAGAATAGCCCACTTTTCCCCTTATTCCAAATATAGTATAATGTTGTAAAGTCTATCATTAGGTAATACTTTTTGGCATATTTGACTTTAAAAATTAAGAAAACCCTGATTAAAACAGTAGTAGGCTATGCTTTTCAAAATGCGAATGAACTGAAATGGCTTTTTCAGCCTCACTATAACCTTTTTGATCAAAGGAATGTCAATAAACAATAACCAATGGTTTCCATAGCCTACTTTGTTATTTTCAGTTTAATCACATTTTGACAAGCATTAGTCTACAATGTGTCAAATATGTCAAAATGTATTAATGTTTTTTTTTGATGATGTTTTTAAAAAAATATAGGCACGACAGAACAAACTTTTATATAAAACTTTTTTTTCTATCTTCAATAGTAACAGTAAAATATAATGAATGACCTTGTACAAAATCGCTCCACTTAAAAATTCATCGCTTCGTCATTCGTTTGGCCGTTTTTAGATAAAAACGGATAAAATTAGATTAAAAAAAAACGAGACAACGTTGGTTTGTAGGAAACGTCTCTTAGGCAGATACTGGCGGCACAGAAAAACTTCTGACAGAAAAGTGACACAATTTGAGTATCTAGCAAACATGTATTTACAACCAGATTCTAGATACAATAATGGAAATTGTTATTTATCAAATGTCTCGCTGGTTTTTGTAAAAATAGTATACCTAAACAATTTTTTATTGGTAGTCAAATCCCATGGCAATTCATAAGAATTCAAATGAAATTTATTTATTAAGTATCTATGCTCGATTTTGGTAGCCAACATTTAATTTAATAATTATATTCATATATAATATCACAAGTGGTCTAATTTTTTCCGACAAAATTTGTCATTTCAGATATGAGTAGCTTTCGCAACGAAAACTACACGAGTCGACGCAGGAGACGAGTGTAATTTTCCAAAAGCAAAAGCTACGAATGTCTTAAATGATAAATTTTGCAAGAAAAAATTAGACCACGAGTTGTATTCGGCTTGACAATCCATCGAGCAAATTTTTATTTAGCGTGTATAGTTAATATTAATTTAATTAAATTTGACATTTCATTTTGACATAAATTTTTTCACTAAGAAAAAACCTCTAGTGGTTTTTTCACTATAAAACTAATTTCATTGGACCCAATTTGAAAAATTCTGTAATTTGATTGGTTAACAATTTTCGAGTTGGATTGTCAGTAAAAAAACACAGGTACGCTCAGTTCGAATTCTGTCATCAGTTTGGAGCGTAGAACTATGACTTGTAGATCGGAGAGTTGCAATGAGCTAGTCGAGTATGGTTTCAAAGCGTTTATTTAATTTGTTATAATGAGAGGGGGACGTGACCTTGCTAAATGTATAATTAATGTTCAGTTTTGTGCGATTGCACGTATCACATATCGAAGAGCGATCACTTGTCATAATCTTATACACCCGACTGCACGGGATAGTGTACATAATCACACATTTAGCAAGGTCTGCCGCGCTCTGTTTATTATATGAAAAGTAGTACGCAAATTGGACTGCATGCTGTTTACGAATATGCTAACACGATTACTGCTTGGCACATATTTTTAGCGATATAACGAATTCAATTGAAACCTATTTTTGTTACAGGCGATCGGTCATAAGTCGTTCCATACCATCCGCGGAGTTAAACATAGTCCTATATCAAAAATCGAAGACACCTTTAATTCTTGTTCTCATTGCAAACAATTGTAACAAACAACTGAAATAGTTGTGACTTGATTACTGAATGCATTAATTGTACTATTAAATCTATTCTTAGTCGTGTAAGCTTTAACTTACCGGGTGTTATGAGTTCCGGAGCAACAAGGACGGCAAGGTCCGGTTCTTCGCCGTACCAGAATATCCAAAGCTCTTTGGCGGCTGCCAAGCTCAGCGGCGGCGGCTGTGCCGGTGCAGGTGGCACAATATCGAACAGCGTGTCGGTTCTTGGAGCTGACACCCGTCTCCAAACGCACAAAATGTCGTTGGCCAAACAGCGTGCGTAACTGCGGAGAACGGGATCGTCCAGAGGTTCGCCGCCACCGCCGCCTCCATCGCTCCATACTAGCTTACGCCATTTTATACCGGAAAGCTCGGTCTGAAAAAGAAAAAAGAAAGATTGTTAAATTATCTGATGGTAACACATGATTGAAAAGAATTTTTCGACTCGATATGTAATATTTATAAATACAAAATTTATGAAGCGTCTGATATTATAATTGGCAACGTCGCAATTTTTCATTCGCTCGTCCTCTAATAAAAAGACTTTTTTAAATTAAATCGTTAACGTTCTAAGATCGTCAAGGTGGCAAGGAAAGACTACCAGAATTTGTGTGCATCAAGGTATGGGGTCCAAAGGTAGATAAACTTACTCGACGTAAACTGGTGGTTAAAAAACTCGTTAAAATCTTCAAACTTGGAGTTTTTTAGAATTCAATTTCATCAGGTTAGATGCAGGTGTCTTAGATGTAAAAGATTTGGGCACATACAAGAAACGGAGCAGGAAAGTGTGTTTCAAGGATAGATGGAGGAAATCAATATTTGGAGACATGTTTAAACTTTAAAGCAAAAAACCGCCGAGGGGGGAGGGCAAGAAATTTTGAAAAAATAGTTTACTGCCTCATTTGAATCGTCGAGTTATCATTGTATGTGAATTGGACAAATCACTGGCATATGGTCGATCATGTTATCAGGCAATTTCCTGGTGTAGACAAAATTGTGGATCAGCTACTCTAGACATAGTCGGCTGACTCGGGCTCCTGAGGATTCGAGGAGTCGCAGAGCTGGTGGAGTTTGCCAGTCCTTAAGTAGGGTGGGTACCCGGGTCCCAACAAACCCGATACCGCTAAACCCAGTAAGGCTTATCCTAAAGAATCATTTTAAGGGATGTTGATAAGAACATATAGCCTGCCACATCTAAGACAAGAAACATCTCCACCTCCATGCGTTATATGTCAGGTCTTTATTAGGGTACAGTCGAACGAGGCTTGGCTTGGAAAATCCACCAAGCCATAAGCCTCTAATTGGTAGGTCGGGGTGGGCAGATTCTGGGCCAACTCCAGCCCACACTTGAGTGTACTCGACCTGACAGTTGGTAAAGTGTGTATGATGGACTAGGGGTGTAAAGGGGGTAAAACATTATTTCATTACAATTATTTTAACAGGCATTTATATTCAGACTTCATCCAAACGTCAATTTCTGCATACCATGTGACCGGATTGCACTTTACAACCATGCAAATCTACAGCGTTTCGCAAATTAGGCGGCACCTCCCTTATATCTTTTTTATTTTTTTATCGAATTTGAACCAAATGTTCCTCAAATATACCCAAAAGATTCCTCAAAAAACCATTCGCCTTCTTCAAATGCAAAGCCACCTGCGATTCCAAAATAAAATGGAAAAAATATTAGGTATATTTTTATCTGAAAATTTTACCAACATAAGTTGTTCGGAATTGCCCAAAAAGCATAAATCCAAAATTTCATTAAAAACAAAAAAAAATTTAATTTCTTGAACAAATTCAGTAAATTTAAAAACACTGTTCTCAGAAGTTGGTCATTGACTTTGTTGGTCATGAATAAAAAACGAAAAAAATAATTAACAAATCATTCTGTCAAATTGTGTTTCTCAAGTTGTGTGCAATTAAAATGTTGCTTTTGAATAACATAAAATCCATGGCCAACTTCCGGGAAAATTGTTGTTTTACTGGACTTTTAAAAACATTTGCTTTTAATGAAATTTTGGATTTAAGCTTTTTGGTCAATTCTGAACAATTTCTGTTAGTAAGATTTTCCTATAAAAAATGCCTACTACGATTGTGTCGGTTTATTTTGGTATCGCAAGTATTGAAAACGTTGATACTGCAATATACCTTGAAAAAATCGGTCAATCTAAATTTACGCTAATGTCAAATGATCGGAAAAGGTCGACAGAAAACACGAATCCATGTCGGTAAATTTCCTGATTGTCGTGGATTAAAATAAAAAATTATAACATTTTTCAGAAGAGTAGGAAGTAGGAACCGTGGTGAAGTGACCCTCGGAGAGGTAAACCTCGACGAGTGAGCACGTTAGCTAGCCCGAAGAGCTATTAGTAGAGAGTACGCACTCACTTCAGCAAAAATGAAGATTGATCCTCCTTGCATATTGGGAGCTGTAAACACTTTCCGATGAAATTTGCCAAAAATCATAAAGCCTATGCATATGAATGTTAAATGTCTTGAGCAGCTATCCAGTTTTGCATTGGATTTGTTTATATTAGTAATTACTTTTTAGTATCTACAAATACATCTTTCCAATCAAATCGAAACCGCGAAACCTATTTTGCGGATAATTCTAATAGGAGTAGTACCTAATTTATGTCTGAAGTCAGGCATTAAAATGTAAAATTTAAACCATGCTTCTGGGTCCGTTATCCATGTCGCAACTTCCTAAACTTGTAAAAGAGAAGAAAACTACAAGTCACGTCTATTAAAAAAACTCTGAAAAAGATGATGACCAAGCAAGTTCTGAACTGAAACATTCCGTGACGACCCGACCCAATAATAAGGTAGTTTTACTACAGTAGGTATTATTATTACTATGAGACGGTTTTAAAATTATAGTGTCAATAGAAAAGGGCAGCCCGTCAGTCTCCTAAACACTTGTTGCTTCCTGAAAGAACATTAAATTCTTAAAGTGCGCCCATAAAGACATTAAAAAAACACATAAATACTTCAATAGCCAACGAGCACTTGACATTCTCAACTACTGCTGCTCTGCACGTATAATAACCACCACCACGCCGAGAGCAAACGAGTTCATTCGATTATCCGAATGCAACAGGTATACATTTTACCGGAAACGAATCGAAACGTAGACCGGCTAGGATAAGTACAGTGAGTGTGACGTATTAGATTACTGCTAGCTCTATTACGCGCGAAGACAACAGTTGTGTAATTACTTTAGTAACAGAAAATTGGGCAGATTTGAGAAATTAGCAGCTTACCAAATGTTATTACAGTAAATAACATCCTACTCCTGATGGGTTTTCCAGTGCTAATTGGTAATGAACACGAACTGTTAATGTTAACACACTTTTATTAAGGATGGATGGATTATTATGTGATTTTAGTTAACAACGTAATTTATTTGTAAATACAAAAATGTCAAATATTTACTTGTACTAACAATCAGAGGTGTGAAAGTTAACGTTTCGTCCATAACGCAGAAGTAGTACTATTACTACTGGCATAATTTAATTGTATAAGAGATAACAAGACAAAAATATTGTTTCAGTAAATATTAAATAAAAGGCTATAACTTTCTGATACTAGCACATTAGACAAATAATTTAAAACTAATTAACACGCAATAGACATAGATCTTAACATTTCTGGAAAGATGCAGATCAGAGTTGACCATGATATTATTTTTTTGTGCAAAAATGCTCCCATTAAAAAAATGAGAGGATCGTGCCCAAATACTATTATTGAGCAAAAAGATCTGGAAAGGTTCTCGACAAATTATTATTTTTGAGCAATCTAATGGCCATTCAGAATGACCGATTTTAGAAGTTGCAATGTCTCATAAATTGCAAATCCGTTTGGAGGATTTTTTCATCCAGACATTTTCCAACCAACCACTTGCATGGTAGCCATCCCTACTTAAAAATCTTGAATGACATCTGCCTCTTGTGAAACGTCGTTGAAAAGCTCTTTAAAATGGAATTCAACGGTACTACCATGAAAAATTCTTCGATCGATTTTTAGAGTTTTAAATACAAAAGAAGATTAAGAAGAATCAATTATCGTAAATTAAAATTATAAAGTGTTCAAAATGGCTTCCGTTATTCTCTAAACAAATACAGCATCTATGCTCGAATTCCCCACGAGCATTTGCAAAAAGTTTCTCTGGAAATATTCCTATATCTCGAGTTATTCTTCGGCAACCTCTTCTAAAATTATTTAATGAGAGCGGTTGGGTTTTGTATACTACGGACTTTAAATGTCCCCAAACAAAAAAGTTGAGGTGTTGCGCATTACACCAGGACATACTTGGGAATCAGTCTATCGGACCTCTCCAACCAATCAATTGCTCAAATAAATAAATACATGTATCAATTCCATCAAATACGAACGTATCAATTAGGGATGACTTTAAGATTTTCAGGTAGTAAGCTGAAAGTAAGGATGTAACCAAACATTCATATTCAAGTATAATAATTTGCCATGGAGTCTTTTACATCAGAAAGTTGTTTTGAGATTCTATTCACTTGCGTAAGTATTGTGTAATTAAAATATCTTCATATCCATCACCATTTACATGATCCTCTTTCTAGTCATTTCTTATGAGAAATACGATCTATAGATTCCTGATGCTCCCCGCAACTTAAGTGGTAGCTAAATAAATTGAAATCAGATTATGTGGATTTTTACACGCAATAAAAAAGCTCTCTTGCATTTTTTACGTAGAACCTGTAGAAATCGAGTTATTTAAGAATTTCCATTTCAGCCGCCTAATTCTCAAAGATATCAAGCTATAGTATACAGATATAGAAAAATAAGTTGGAAGTATTTGCGAAACCATATGTGTGTATGATAAGGAACGCGCTAGTAAAATAAAGAAGGGTTTATATCGGCCCGCGCCTTTGCTCGTCTTAGTTTTTGTTAGTGGGAGAATATTCGAACATAAGAATATTTATTTTATTTTCAGTCATTATAGCTAAAAATTGCAAGCTATTTAAAAAGCAAGTAATTATTTGGTCCTAATTTGCCAAATAATTTTTTAATTCTGGGAAAATTTAATATCATGCAATTCTCTTTCAATTACAAACAACTACACCAATGCTTGGTTTGTAGTTTACTAAACAACTTTAATGCTCGAATATTCCCTCACTAACACAATCTAAGAAGAGCAAAAGCGTGACCCGATATAAACCCTTCTTTATTTTACTAGCGCGTTCTTTATCATACATATGGTTTCGTAGATACTTCCAACTTGTTTTTCTATATGTGTATGTATATAAGCAAAGATATATAAGCTTCTCGTTGGCTTCTTAAACAGTATGAATTCGCGAACATCTATGCCAATTTTCAGTTTCCTGATTAATATTTTATAAAGGATTATTTTTCCCGTTATTCGCTTAATTTTGATCTAGTTTTACTGTACTATTTCTAATGTGTTAAATCTTCAATTAATTATGTTTTTATGTAAAATAAAGATATGTTGGATAATGCGTTGTATGGTGCAAGTAAGGTAAAGATATTATACACCTAGAAAAATTAATCCACTCGAGCCTAACGACCTTCGTGGATTAGTTTTTCGTAACTACTATTTACATTACCCAGCTTAAAATTGTAATTTCACTATTTTCTCCAACTATACATAAATATGTGTCGTGTTTTACTATAAGGATTGTTATTGAATATTTGCATATTTGTGTCTTTAAGAATTCGTAATTGTTCTATTAATTTTAGCGCTATTAAGTACTGTAACAAATAGAGAAATTAGGGCTGTAAACATCCGGATATTTTAAAATCCGGTTAATCCGGATTTAATGAATCCGACATCTCAAGTTCGGATATCCGAATACTTCGGATTTGAATTGGTATATACAATAACAGTTTCCATTTTTAAATTAAAATAGTTTGTCTCTAGTGAAATTAGTTACCATTTATGGTAACAATAAACAATTGACAAATAATCATTGCAATTGACTAAGTCTTACCAAAAGCCAAAAATCAATCAAAAGAAAATATAGTTGTTCCAATAAAATCTTAAAAATTAGATTAGTTTAAGTCTAGATTAGTGACGGTTTTTTTATTTCTAACATGCACAAAAAGTATTATTATGTACTATACAATCTAAGTATCATTATAAAAATAATTAATGCACATAGATGTTGCGGGTTATCCATATAATACGTCACATTGAGAAAGTAAGATAGTCATTAGGGTGACCGTAAAAAAATTAGTCGGCAAAATATCCGGATTCCATTTGAAATCCGGATTCCAATTAGAATCCGGATATCCGAACTTGAAATGTCATATTATCCTCGAATCCGGATTTCGGATATCCGGATTTCTGGAAATCCGGATTTAACTTGCAGCCCTAAGAGAAATCCCTATATGCGGGCGGCAGAACATTCCAGAGCGAAGCGTCATATACCCGCAAGAACCTACTAGAAGATTCGCGGTAGTAGTAAGTAGGAGTCCTACTTACTACTCGCGGTCCGTCTACAATATTCGAGCCAGGTCGCGTGTATGACTTACGTCGCCGATCTTTCTAGTGCATTCTACACACTTCCGTGTAGCGGTGTGTTATAACGCTTCTCATGACACCCAACGCCCAAGCGTCGGGAAATCAAAAGATCTCCAACACTTCTCGAGACATCAAGGTAAACAGTAGCGGCGCATCATAACATTTTGTTATCAGAAGTACTAACAATAAAGTTGATGCATTAATCATATTACCCAGATGCACGTCTATGCGTGCGCGTAAGCATGGATGGTACTCTTGAAGGTCGCTCGAATTGTCAAACCAGTGGGAGTGATAGAAAAGGCAATATATAAAAATCTGTATTTAAAATAAAGATGGATATACTGTATATTGCAACGCTTCTCATAAGCATGTCTCATGACGCCTAGGCGTTGTAACACTCCGAGAAGCATTGATACCTTTATGCGTTATAACCCACCACTACTTCCGTGTGGATATATATCAGCCGCAATGGGCCCGGCAGTGTTAGTGTTTAGCCGGCGTATCGAAGTGTGCTCTGTGTAATTAGTAATCAAATATATTAGTGAATAAATAAATGTTTAATAATTGTTAATACATAAATAGTTCTTTTATAATTTACTTTAAGTTTTTAAATATCTAGCATTTATGTTCGTTAAGGGCCAGTATTATAAAACTTTTTATTTCATTTCGTATTTCAAACAATTGTTTATATACCACAATTAGTAAAATAAAGTATATCTTGATCTCCGTTGTCAATGACACCGGCGTTCAAGACGTTCTTGATCTCCATTGTTGTTGGCAACGTAAAAAATCAGTTGATGTTACATAACAGCCACACGTTACATGTTGCTTTTTATCTCCTTGGCTACGCGTATGATAACAGACAAGGCAACTTACTTCTTTATACAATAAATTCGGATGAATTTTAAAAGGGAGAAATTAGGATTGAAACACAAAATAAAATAAAACAACTTATGCAATACGGAGATCAAGCTTCTTTAAATCCTCGAAGATGTTACAACGCCTCGGCTGGCGCCTCGGCGTTTTAATACATCTTCTCGGATTTAAAGTGTTAAATTTAATATGCAAATTTACAGAATAAATTAATTTACTCTCAAAGTAAATTTTATCTAGAAAGTAAAAAAGTTTTATAATACCGGCCCTAAACAGTTTATAATTATAGTGTTTTTAATTAGTGTATATAAATATCTCTCTTGTGAATAGACGAATTAAACAGCATTTTTGTTATTATTTCAAAAAAAAGAACGTTACACTACCAAATTAGCTATTTTTTTAATTACTGTATTTTGTATTTCTATAAAGGTGAATTCTAATTTAAGGGTTGAATTGGAGTAAATATGTAATGTCTATATCAATTATTTATTTTCTTTGTATTTACGTTATTTTAGGGGCGTTATTTCTGAAAATTAGTTTGTCCACGAAATGGTGAGCTACAGAGATAAACCGTTAGATCAAGTAGGAGTGGGGATGGAATACTTTATTGTTCGACAACAATCAGTGTTGATAAAATTTTCAATTAGTGATTTTGACAGTGTGTTGGTATCGGAGTGCTGGGTTAGCACTAGATAGTAGTAAACATATTAAAAAATATAAATGGGCTCTTCCTAGGACCTGTATTAATCGAAGCGGGAACAATAAATAAGCACCAATATAGTACATACAAATTTCAAAAAAAAAATGTAATGAGATACTTTCTCGTATGTCTGTACGTTAGTACAAGTTAATAAACCTATCAAGAGACTTGTCCATTATTAAGTTACTGTTTCGAAATAGCAAATTAAAACAACACTTTTAAAAACTCGTCTTAATCCGTATTATTAAGCAGTTCATTTAACAACAGGAGGTAAATGGTTATTAATAAGCGTATAATATATAGCGTATATAAAACATAATAACATTAGGTAATTGTGTGTATCACGATAAAACTGATTGTGTTTTTATTACACCGCATTCCAGTTTCACGTTTTACGATTAATCACGTACAACACGACGGTGCGGCGCAACGTTGCACGTGCATTTTATTCATCATCGATCCATATAGGGGATAGACTGTTGAGAAAATCTAGAATATAGTACATATAATATTATTTTCTTTTATTTTAATTAGTCAATTCGAATTTAGGCATACTAATTTGAATTAACGCCGGCCTGAGTTCGATCCCGAAGAGCAGCATTCGCGTGGATCTTCTCTCGGCTACTCGGACCGGTAAAATTACTTTTAACATAATGATTGTCCAAAAGGAAGGTTTTAAGAGCATAAGCATGTTTTGATTGTAAATTTTCCATTAAAAAAAGTGATAAAAACAACAATTGGGATTTCCTCAAAATTGGGTATTTCCGAAAAAAACATTTGAATATAATTTTGATTTTGAGTACGGCCTTAATTACCCAACAGTTTCGTAATTTGTAATTATTACATCTTGTTTATTTTATTATTATTATTTACATCGAAGTAGAGATAGTAGATGAATGTTTCTGTTTTCTAGCTGAAACCTTGATAGGCATATACACACACAATGTGAAATAGGTATTTCAAAAGACGACCTTGAAAATTATATCCATTTAATTTGCAACTAAATATCTTCAAGAAAAACCTGTTTACACAACACGACAACAACTTTGTTTGATTCTGTTCTAGTTTTGATTTGAGCTTCTCTTGTAATTCCATCCGCTGCTGCTGTACGCAATAATGTTTTTAATTTTGCCCTTTATTAAACTTTAATTATATTTCTTTTTCTTTAAGAGTACCAACATTTAGGTCATATAGTCCCCCAAAGATAAAATATTTTTTCGCCGCCCCGAAATATCTTTGCTCGGAAGTATTCTATTGACGAAAAAGAAGTGCTTGCGTATCTCCCCACCACTGCGCTAACTAGACCTTAGCCGATTAGATAATTCCTGATGATTTTGGCGAAAAACTAGGCAAAATAAAAATATTTTTGTCATCAACTCGGGTCAAAGATCGATTAACAATATCAAAGCGTTAAAAATAAACTGATAATTTAAAAAAACAACATTCACTGACATTACTACCGTTTAATAAATAAAAGTGGCAAAACCAATCTGTATATTTAAAGAGACAAAAGTAGGAAGTATAAATAATACGTATGGTATAATAAAAGACGATCGAGTAGGAGTAGGCGCTCATTACGTGTATAATACATATATAGAAGATTTTTTTATTATGTAATGGAATTAACCACATTAATTATTATTTGTAAATACCTGCGATAACAGCCAAGCAAATTTGCCTTATCAAAAACCATTGTAAGCCAAAAATGCCATCGCAACGCAGCGAGTAGTATACCTACCTAATCGGATTATTATCAAAAAGCCTATTGTTATAATCACGACTAATAGAGCGTAACACAAAATGTGGGTTAGGAAGTTCGACGACGTCTTATCAGGGACGTTATCTGGTCTCAGCTGTGCAATGTTAGTAGGTACGGTTAGAGATAGGCGGCTGGTAATTTGGCTTCCCGGTTGGGCATGCGGCGAATACCGAGCGAATGTGCTGCGGCTACGACGGAGACAATCGGGCAACCTGTTGCGCTTTTAACTAACGGACTAGCGGTATAGTTCGGACCACTTAACGCGCTCATTAGGCGTGCGGCAAAATTGTTTTACATGCTTGTAATCTATAAATTGATTCAATCGGTTTGCGCACTCGAACGAAAGCGAGGAAAATCAGATATGTACGATAAGTTTGTTGTTATAGAAAGAGTGTAGAGCAGTTAGATATGCAAATCGACATTTGTAGAGAAAGTGAAACGTGCAGCGGGGTTGTTACACGGAGTTATCTAATAAATAATGTGTATGGTATTTAATGGCAACAGTGCCTTGTAAACATATCTAAACATGGAACTTTTAAATTACTTTCAAACTATCAAAGAAATATTTTGACAACAAAAGAAGTAGTACGCCCACATGCTGTACATTTTGTTACTAATTTAAGTCTAGTTTTGATTCGAACACGCCAACACGAATTTATCCATTCATGGTTTTTAGTAATTATTTATAAAATCATTTTCTAAACTGAGCAACAGAATAATTAAAATGTTGTAAAGAGTTAATTGGTTTTTAATTTTGTTTAAGATTTCGATTTATTCTACAAAAAGATTTATTACTAATAATAATAATAATAATAGTAAAATACATAAATAATATACTTACTATTAATAAGCCTTTTTACTAATCTGCTATCAAAAAACATTTTAATAATAACTTAAAATTCAGGTAAAATATTTTATTAATAATTAAATAAATAAACATTTGTTTGGATGTGAAAACTTATTTATTTTAATATTTTCTTTATACTGTGTAAGCAGTGAGGGAGTACTGATAATAATCGTTTTTTGTTTTAGCGAGCAAGGACGCGAAGGTAGCTTATTTTTTGACTGATGTTCTTGGCGCCTGCGTATGTGTACTTTATGTTCAATCAGTTCCCTCCTACGTTTCTCTAACTCATCGCCGCGGCGAAGAGTTAGAGAAACGTAGGAAGGAACGCCGGCTGCCTCCAGGGCATTCTTTTCACTGCTGCTAGCGGCATTTTCTCCTTAGCCTTTTACTCGGCTAAGCTTTGACGAGTCTTTGGAATAGCCAACCATTGAACATTATGCTATCGTTAACTTAAAGCCCAAACTCAACTAATTTAACGTAATTTTCAAATCTAACTTAAAGCAAACGAATTTCAGCTGAGTATGAGACTGGCGGGGAGATATTTAGTCAATAGCATTTGCAGTGTATTCTTCTATTAGGCGGATGAGGAATCTTTTACTTCAACATAGAAATCTGTTTAATCAAACTTCAACCTTAACTAGCTTAAATTAACCAAGCTTATAACCTAATTTTAAATCTAACATAACTCCATGGAAACCCACGTACTCTAACCTTATTTGTCCAAACTACAACGGGTGAGGGGATTCATTCAAAACGAACGGCAGGGATGGAGGGGCTTAAAATAATGCCAAATAATGCGAACGTTCGTTTCGTTCTCGGATCTTAAACAAACATATCAACAAATAAACAAAAAAAATGTGTTAAACTGCTGAATATTTATTTACTCATCATTTGGGGAGGGGGAGATATAAATCGCAAACGTTCGAGGTATAGATGTTTAATGTTTGCGAACGAAAACAAACGTAGGGGAGGTGGGGACAAAAACTGACCAATTTTTTTTAATGGACCCTAGCTTAAACGAAACTTGCAACCTAATTTTAAATCTAACCCAACTCTAACATAGAAATCTGTTTAACCTAACCTAACTAAACTTCAACCATAACTAGTAAGTGGCGAATTTCATAACCTCAATTAATTTAACCTAATTTGAAATCTATCGCCAACCAAGCAAGTCTCAGATGAGTCTGAGACTGGTGGGGCGATATTTAGTCAGTAACATTGCAGTGTATTGCTCTTTTAGACAGATGAGATATCTTTTACCTTTAAATGGATATCTAATTACTCTAACCTAACCTAACCATTCAACCTTGATTAGCTCAAATTAACCAAACTTCTAACCTAACTCTAGCATGGAAATTTACTTACTCTAACCTAATCTACCCAAACTTCAACCCTAACTAGTTTAAAGTATACTTGCAACTTAATTTTAAATCTAACCTAATTCTAACATAGAAATCTACTTACCCTAAACTAACCAAATTTCAACCTCAACTAGTTTAAATTAACCAAACTTCCAACCTAATTTTAAATCTAACATAACATGCTTTTCAGGTAAATTTTAAAGTGGTAGGAATCAGTAAATAGTATTTCTGTATCAATCTAATTCTCTATCATACCGTAGAAAACGTTGCAAAGGCGCTTCTATGCAAATCTTTTTGCACAATGCTCCCCCTTTATTAGGTTCATTCGAAAGCTTTACCAGTCGCCAAAACCCTCTCTGTTTGCGCGTCTGTGTGTGTACAGTGTGCAACGCTTGAATGTAATTTTCTGTCAACTAACATAAACTTTGTATTATAATCCCATGGAATAGAATAAGTATGTATGCATTTTATAAACCCCTTTATCCCACAATTATTTATCGCAAGTAGTGCACAAACTCGCGATCAGAGACCGGCGTCATTTTGGCGATCATTTCGAATGAAACGAAAAAATCCTAATTTTCGCCCAAATTTGCACAAGAGAGCTTTTGCGACGTGTCTTTTTGAAATCTAACCCAACTTGCTTGCTTGTATTTCTAGAATTTAGTATTTTAGAAGTTGAACCATGTCGAGGAGATTTTCGCACTTTTAATTCAAATAATTTATTACATAACACAATTTAGTTTATAGTTTTCATTTATCAGTGTCGTGTATGAACACGAGAAATCTCTTCAGACTTGTATGCATTTGCACCGATTGGTTTTGGCATGAAGGTCCCCTGGAACAAAGTGATGATCCTTATTGGACATGGGCGTGGCCGGACCACACCCACTGTGAAAATTAAAAATATTGCCTACTTTGCTGTAGAAGTGAAAGCGTTTGCTTAAGGCTTATGACAGTGATTGAAAATGCCAATTGAATCTTTCTGAAACCACATGCGCCTAATCCTGTAAATAGTATTTGTGTTGTAAAGTTACAGATCTTCAAATATCATTACGATGTCCACATTGTCCGCTAATTCTCCTGCAAAGATTCTTGTAAAACTTACTCTCAGTATCAGAACTTAAGTTTTCTTGAAAAGCAAATAATACATGACGCAGATGTCTTTCGAGATATTCTAATTTCTATATGCAATATAACAACACGACTTTAGACAATCCTGAATAAGAGTTCTCCTGGGACGTATCCTTCTAAATAAAAAAATCTGTAAATGTTTCAGACTTTATAATACAACCACATGCCTGTCCTGTAAGATGTTGGCTACATTCAAACCGCATTTGATTTAAAACCATATTACTAGTCGTGTAATCTAAACACAAGCAGCAAACTAATGTAACAAAAGGATCCTATCGTTGTCGGCAATATGTTCAAGTGCATTTACTTCAGACTTCAGAAATTTCTCAAATGAATGTATTTACAGTTGTAATACAGTTTTCTTGAAACATCATTCACATTACAGTCTCTGATACTCATCAAACCAGAGCCAATCCATTTCATTTACTACATTTACGTAAGCCTACCCTTTTTAAATTACCACGTACTCAAATCTCTAATAACACTCTTTTTCGTAGAATGATTTTTAATAGAGATCATTTTTCTACATAAAAGCATCATCACAGCCCATTACATACTAATTGATTTAATCAATAGCACGTTTTTATATCAAATTCTTAAGGTGCCTTTCATTGAAACAAAAAGTTTAAAATCTCAGCAGTTAATAGACTAATTGATAGTTTACAATTTAATTATCCGTAACTAAACAGTCAACAAGAGCAACAGGAATTAACAGATTATCAGGAAGATTAAAATGAAAAAGGGAACACAAAAAATTACTATAATTGCCTGTATTCGACAAGTAGTAATTGCTTCACGCTAGACGTGCTGCGCATTTTAAATTCAAATTCATTCCCTGCCTAATTTGTTAAATACCGGATTATTCCTGAAACCGATGAATGAAAATATTTTCCAGGAGCACGAGGATGAAATCGATGAAATTCAATTCGTCGTTTACATTTCATAGAAATTTGTCATCTCTCAGCGGGCATGCGTCAGGATGGGATTAACATTTGCAAATTATTCGTTTTATGGGAATAAGATGGTTCAAATGGACTATCGTTTATTTTAACGAATGGGGTATTTATTCATTTATTTGTGGATTTCACAATACAAAGGAGAAGGTTTTAGATAATTACTGGAAATATTAATTTTTAATAACGTTAAGTTGTATTAATTATATAAATTAAGTAGAATGGGCATTACTTACAGAATTACTAGCAGTACTCTCCAAGGTTAAAGAACTATTTTTGACGAATATGTATTATAATGCTAATGAAACTTCATCAGACCTATGATTTCGCTTGCATCTTTCAAGATGGTTTGATGTATTAATGTAGATGCAGTATTATAAGAATTACTGGGGCATCACTGTGGAATCATTTAAAATATTGTTTATTATTGAGGGGGCGTGCGAGTGATAAAGGTGAGTTATCATCACTATTATCACTTTAGTGCTGTTCGACGTCATCGTCATCACAAACAAACAGTACAATTTGTACAATTAACTACAACCACCATGAAATTGTTTATGCTCTGTGGATTTTACAGCATTTTATTTTATGGATTCATAAGATATTCTTGCAATTGCCAGTGTATTGTTGCAGAATTGCTTCATATTTGTGGAGTGAGCGACATCTTTCATTGGCATTTCTTTCTAGAATTACCGGTATATTGCGGATTTGCTTACCACCCGTGGAGTTTACAGCATTACTTTAATAATTCATTGGACATTCTTGAATTTGACGGTATATTGCTGCAGAATTACTTCATACTTGTGGAACTAAGACATTTCATTGGAAATTTTGTCTAGAATTAGATACCGGTGTAATATTGCAGATTTGCTTATCATCTGTGGAATTCTAACATTGTTTTTATAAATACATCAGATTTTTTTAAGACCGCCGGTAAATTAGTGCAGAATTACTTCAAACTTATGGAGCGAGATGCGTTTCTCATTAGAAATTTATTCTAGAAATAGTACTTTACATCATTTCTTTAATAATTTATCAGATATTTTAGAAATTATCAGGATATTGCTGCAGAATTATTTCATACTTGTGAAACAAGGACATTGCTCATTGGAAATCTTTTCTAAAATTAGATACCGGTGTAACATCGAGAATTTGCTTATTACCTGTTGAATTCCATTATTTTTATAAATGCATATTTTTAAGACTGTCGGTATATTGCTGCAGAATTACTTCATACTTGTGGAGTGAGAAGTGTATCTCATTAGCAGTTTATTATAGAAATACAGATGTATTACTGTAGAATTGCTTATTACCTGTGGAGTTTACAAAGTTTACATTATGAAAATCATCAAACATTCTTGAAATTGCTTCAAAGTGTATTGCTGTAGAATTACTTCATAGCTGCGGAGTGAGGGGCACTTCTGATTAGCAATTTCATCTGGAATTACAGGTGTATTACCAGGAATTGCTTTCCTTTATGGATGCATGAGCTATTCTTGGAATTGTCCGTGTATTGTTGTAGAATTATTTCATACTTGTGGAACGTGGGGCATTTCTTTGCATTTGTTTTCTTTTAGAATTACCAATGCATTACCTAGAATTGTTTATTAACTCAATAACTTTTCCATGTGATGGCATTAAGATGGAAAGTATTAATTAAATTACACTGGCATGTTTCTGTAATAAGTACATAAGTTTACTATTAGTAGGATCAATATTACAGGTGTATTACTGTAGAATTACTTATTATCTGTGGAGTTTACAAAATCCCCATTATGAAAATCATCCAATATTCTTGAAATTGCTTTAAAGTGTATTGCTGCAGAATTCCTTCATAGATGTGGAGTTAGGGACACTTCTAATTAGCAATTTCATCTAGAATTACAGGTGTATTACCATGTAATTGCTTATTACCTGTGGTATTTCCAGCATTTCCTTTATGGATGCATGAGCTATTCTTGGAATTGTCGGTATATTGTTGCAGAATTATTTCATACTACTTGTGGAACGCGGGGTATTTCTTCTTTGCATTTGTATTGAAGATGGAAAGTATTAATTGAATTACACTGGCATGTTACTGTAATAAGTAGATAAGTTTACTATTACTAGGATTGATATTAAGGGTGTTATTGACAAGTAGCATGACAATAGAAATTATGTATGTGTGAATTACTTATGTCTTATGGAGTTACTATGTATTAATGAGAAACTATTCTCATGAGTTATTCATTTATTTTAGAACTGACAATGTTAATATTTCATGTAAGACCAGTATTACCTGGGTTGAGTACGATAGTATTTTATGGACTATTATTCATATAATTACAGTAGTTCGTAGAAGTTCTATTTCCTTTTTATTAATTAGATATCGATAGAATTGTTGGCTCTTTTGAAATACATTACTTACCGCAATATACTCTTTTTTGAGATCTTTTCGATAATTTTTATTAAAAAAAGATTGATTTACACTTTTACTAAATTTTCTTTCTCAGTCTGGAAGGATGCGCGTAGGTCTCCGGAATTGCTTATATTTATCAGGGTGGCTCGGCAACCGGAAGGAAGAAACATACTATTATAACTGCTTCCACCAAATAATATTTCTAAGCTACAAAGTCATACATACAAAGCTTGGTATAAAAAATTGTTCTGTCTTCTGGTCTGGATCTTCGATATCAATGACGTGTGTACATATTTGAATCTGTAATTTTCTATCTCTCAGAGTTAAATACATTGCAACGTCCATTAATGATGCTCTTGACTCTTATGTCTTCACGGAACAAATGATAAAGCAACGGTTTGGACGTTTTAGTAGATATTGACTTTGGTGTTCTAATGTCAACGGCGTTCTAAGGGTGTCTCTAACGCTGGTAGAACAGCAACTATATAGTTGCGGTGGTTTTGGGATAAGACACCCTTGTTGATTTCTTCGATTCTCCATACCTCCCTTACAGCCATTTCTTAGAATCATTATTCGTTTACAGTTTCTTCGAAAATATGAGTACATGTTAGTGTAAACGTACCGTTTACATGAGATGTGTTGTGCATAATCTTAACCATCACGTTATCTTGTACATTTTTAAGATCTACTACTCTCAATGCTTTCATTACTTGTTGAAGGAAAAAGCTCTTGTGATTTATTCCAAGTCGATATAAAAAATTTTTCCTCGCCGTCACCGTTGCTGCACCACGCGCCTCAATTAGAAATAAACTGGCGTCAATTACTTCCATACTTCTCTCTCACCTTTTTATGCTCTGCTCTACGCGCGAAACGGGCATTCCACGTGATCGCAGTTCTAATTTTAATTTTATCGGCTATAAGATCTTTAAGTTTCATACCACAGCCAGTTCTCAGGGCTTCCTTTAATCCAGGCGTATTTGCATTTTATCGGAGTTATAAATATGAATTCGTTACTTGATAGTTTACGTAGGTCCGTACGTATATTAACTTTTTTATCGGCGATATACGTCAGCTGATAATCTATTTTTTATTTGTAGATAAAAATAGTTGTATTGATACTCAAAGGTAATTGCAATGAAAAATAAAAATGCATTTCCTTTATATTGGATATATGTTTCCTTTTCTACAGATAAGATACTATCCAATGCAATAGAATATGTCGGTGAGGGTATAGTCACTTAATCCTTTCCATCTCAGAAATACAAATTGTTTCAAGAGTCTACCATTAATCATCCTATTAATGCCCAACGATTATCCCAAGTCAGGTCTACTTCACGTAATAATCCCCATCCATCACCAATCTCTCCCCATCCTCATTCCATTTACATATCTACTTTAATGCCGAAGACCTTTGACCTTGACTGTGAGACACTAAAACCCATCTCTCTTTTGGACAGTATTATACAAATGGCATTTTCCCCCTTTAGTACAATTATGACTAGAATTTGGAGATCCGCCAAAGTTACGACCGTGGTGGTCATTCGGTGTGATATATTTTTTGTCTCGACTGTAAAAGATAATTTAGTATCTCCATTTATAAAAAAAGAATAAAAGCCTAGTATACAAACAACATGTGAGCGCCGACGTTGAAAACCTATCGCTGTAATTTACATAACCTCATAACCCACTTTCTAATGGCATGATTTGAAATAAATGCAGTCTCTATAACAGTTGTTAAGATATCAGAATTATCAGCGATAGTTATCACTACTACTAAGATCATCAATCTTTTTATTCTTGTAGGTTGATAATAATGGCAACTCGAGAGGAGCTAGCACTGAATCAATTTCAGCTTCTGAATAGAAGATAAATATTATTGTACAGTTAGTATCAACTTTCAAGCAGGTACTACTGCTAGAGTTGTTCTCTTTTCATAATAATGAGTTTCTAATAATACATGTGGCTTGCTTGGTCTTGCCATCTATACATAACCAAAATGTTTATTATCTATTAGAATAGTTTACATTAGTTGCCTCTCAAATCTCAACACGGTTGGCTACCTTCACTTTTCTTTTTGATAGATCTAAAATCGCATGGACATTCACCACTGTTGTAAGTTAATAAAAATCTGATCGCCCTTAGGCAGAGACTATTTGGCGTAAAGTTTATTTTTTGTAGATCTCTCCACCTCTATCATTGTCGCGGAGACACCCCTAATTTCGGTCTCTCGCAACGATGAACAAGCAGGAAAGAACATTATCGCATCGATGGTGTTGCGTGGTGGTTCGACGCGCGTATGGTCGAGCCACCACAACAATCGCAGGGCACCACCTAATCGATATACCGGCGGCCTCCTTGACCCGCTAAGTATGTCACGGTAGACAGACACCAATCGTGAGCAGAGCAGCAAACTGCGTACTTGCGGTAGCAGCAATGCGTACCCATACCCGGCGAGTTGATAATATTTGAAGTAATGCTAATTCTTTTTTTCTGTTTTGGTTAGCCAAACCCGGCTAATGATAAAATAATAAAAATGTTAATAAGTACGTATTAGTAATCGTTTCTCATTAATGAGTCATCTTCGGCAAGGTTGCCGTCTGTCTGTGTATTATAATAGTATAGTCGAGAAGCATCAAGGTAGTGAAGCTTAGAAAAAAATTGCTACTATTAAGTATTCGAAGTGCGTCGCTTCGATTTTTTGGCACTCCTTCGATCTTATTGTTTCAAAAACAATAGAACAACCAATAATCATCGAAAGATTAATAATAATCAATTTTAACTCAGACATCATGTTTCTTTAATATAAATCAAGAAAACTCGAACAAAAGAATGTCGCACTGAGAACATAAATACATTATTATTACAAAATCGCATTTTACTCCTACGTTTATTACATTAATAAACAACAAACCCATTCACATTTGAGCGAACGACTGTTATTATGCAACGATATCTACTACAACACCAAGGTATTTTCTAACCAGACTCCAAATAAACATTAAAAAAATTATCACTTTACGATCTTCACTTTTTTTGCCAAAAACAAATTTTATCATAATTCTTTGGATTTTGCCCTTCGATGATAGTAAAGACGGGGGTCAGAACTTTTCCATTTAACCAGGAATTATCTGAAACTGGAAAGAATCGTGAAAACCTAAGAAAACAAACGAGGAGGGAGCGATTCGCGTGTACACAGTCGAAACCATTCGTCTATTAATGTGAGTGTGTGTATCTTGCAGTCTTTCCAACACGGTTTATTCCCGTTCCTATTGTGCGAGTGCTTTGACCTCCACACCAAGACTACCCATCGCGCGCGATAATATTTTATTGTAGGAATTTCAATTTAAAAATTTCGATGGAATTGTAAAAATGTTCAATACACATTAATTATACGTTTATGCATTTTTATAAAACTCTTAGTTTTGTCAGAAATTATTTAAACTGGATAGACAACGTATCAGTTTCGTTAAACTTTTATGAGGAATTATTTCCCAAACGGTTTCGTCAGCATTTAATTTTCTGGATCATCAACTAAAGTGAGTAGGTGTCTTAAAAATAGAAGAGGACCTTTTATTACCCCCGACCAAGTTATTCGCGTGTAAAACAATAAGATACGCAATTATTTCGTAAAACTAGAAAAAAAAATCAGAGCAATCGTGTTGCGCTTGAAAAGCCGTTCAAAACGCACCAAGCTGACAATTATTTATTTAATCTGCTCCCCCTTCGTAACTATTGTTTTTCCATCTACCCTTGCAAAATTAAAATGGCTCAACTGTTGTCCAAACAAAAAATCTAGAATTTGAGTGTTCATTCTACAAATCAGTGAGATTAGTTTGGAATTTTGTTAGAAAACTACATTCATGATTATGTCTATTAGAATACCTCTTGGACAAGGAATGCCCTTCCGAGGTTAGACCGAGGCATATTGAAAACAATGAAGGAACTCAATTTTCGCCCGCAATTGGATGGGGTTTCTTCAGGAGAATGATTAAAGGCACCTAATTATTTCCGCATTATTTTCCTGAAGGAAGCCTCATACAATAATTGTAATTAGTTAATCTACCTCCAGGCGAGAAGAGATGCAAAAATCGTGTCAATGTGGTTCTTTGAACAGCTGCGTTGTTGTGAGGGAGACGTTTTTGTAGGATAGTAATAAGGAGAACTATTAGTAAATATGTTTAGATTATCCCGGTATAAACAGAATACTAAATACTATAGTCTGAACACTTTTTATGTATCCCGAGGAATAGTAGAGTATAAAGGAAGCTTCTGGCGCAAGAGGCGACGTCATCAACATTAAATGCAGTTCTGAACTGTCTGTGCTAGAACCGGCTTTGACAAACTACTAGCAATGAAAAAATTGTGCCAAACTTAGTGAAACTCATGGGGTTTTATTTTAAAATTGATGCTACATCTAATTTTAGCATCAAACGGCTTAATAGCATCTGTGTCTTGACGTATGCATGCAAATTCATTATCTAACACAAAAAATAGTATATTAAAGAACAAGTTTTATAAGGGTTGATTTGGCGCACGAATCCCAAGTTAGAAAACGAGCCGAAGGCGAGTTTTTCTATGGGATGAGTGCGCCAATGCCCTTATAAAACGAGTATTTTATGCTATTTTTTATAATTTGCGCCCCCTTTTTTCTTATTTTAATACAAAAAAAAAATATTTTGGTCGTCTAGAGAATTTTGTGTTAGTTGGTAACACTCGGAGCCCACTTGAGTTTTTGAATCATTTGTCATCATCCGTCACTTCAAATAAATTAGTTATTACTTTTGTTACTTTATTAGTATTACAACTAAATAAAATATGAGCGAAGACAACTTAATTTGCACTCCACCCGAAATTCACAAAATTGCCGAAGCAACAACGCAAAATTTGTTGCCTGACAAATCAGAAGCGGCATACAAAAAACAATTTGCCAAAGAACCCCGCACAAATCTTATGGGAATTGGCTCCCGGTCAAATTGGCTGAAATTTGGATATGTTGTTCGTTTCGGCATCCTGAGCAAAAGTCTCAATGGGCACAAAGCTCAATTTTGCGTATTTCGGCTCCTACGGAGCTCCAAAGCTCCACGGATTTAACATTATTTACTACTTAAAAAGGTAATCTTTTCAATAGTTTAGTATTTGCTGCGTTAAAAAAAAAGTACCCTCTTATGTTTTCGATGTTGCTGCATTCAAATCTAATGCCAATATAATAATATTGACAGTTGACAGCTGTCAAACAACAAGCAATAATCGAAATTGATAAAATCCACATGTAAATATATGTTTTTGAGGTTGCTGAGTTCAAAACTGAAGGTAAAAAAATATTTTAAAAACAACTGAAGCATGCTTCACCTAATTATTACTCTATCTTGACACATTATCATGCACAGTCAAATATTTAATTAACGATACTACTCAACTGTCAATATCGTCTTTTTGGCATCAGATTTGAATTAAGCAACCTTAAAGACATATGCTTACATGTCAATTTTATCAATTTCGATTGTTACATGCTGTTTGACAGCTGTCAACTGTCAATATCGATTTTTTAACATCAGTTTTGAACTCAGCAACCTCAAAAACATATATTTACATGTGGATTTTATCAATTTCGATTATTGCTTGTTGTTTGACAGCTAGTTGACAGCTGTCAACTGTCAATATTATTATATTGGCATTAGATTTGAATGCAGCGACCTCGAAACCATAAGAGGTTACTTTTTTTAACGCAGCAAATACTAAACTTTTGAAAAGATTACCTTTTTAAGTAGTAAATAATGTTAAATCCGTGGCGCTTTGAAGCTCCGTAGGAGCCGAAATACGCAAAAATTGAGCTTTGTGCCCATTGAGACTTTTGCTCAGGATGCCGAAACGAACAACATATCCAAATTTCAGCCAATTTGACCGGGAGCCAATTCCCATAAGATTTGTGCGGGCTTCTTTGAAAACTGGCGAAAAGAAAATAATATTCAAACTCTCAGAAAATGTTGTGTTGGCATACTTTGAGTCCCAGCGGCAAAAATATAAACTTTCCACTTGATCAATTTCTTGACATTTTTGAACTTGTTCCTTTTACATAGCAGAATTTGTCTTTCGAGTAGCTACTAGAAAAGAAAATAAAGAAGCAAAGATGATTAAATCGATGATACGTGTCTTGTTTATAGTACCATAAAATTACAAACATGAATTGGACTTACTGATTTGTCCAAGCAGATTTGCTGTAGGTACGAGACTTGTTTATGTTACTAATTAGGAATATCCAAAACCTAACCTTCTTTCCAAGTAAAAATAGACCATAACTTCAAGTGAAATTACATGTAAGTAACAATCAACAAACAGCGAACCAATTCAACGATATTAATTAAAAATTTATCGGAGGTTGACAATTTTGACAGATACTTGCAGTTTGAAGTTGTCACATTCCACGCATTACCCATCCAACCCTTAAAAACGAAATAACCCTATAATTCATTAAAGTACAGTGTACTTTTATAGATAGCCATAAACGACTCCTACTGATAGATGTTAATAAACGTATTACAAACGCAAATTAGAAAAAATAAGTATTAAACCTTCATAACATCATGGGCTTTGCTCTGTTTGGACCGGTTTTTCAATGCCTAGTGTTTAATCATTAGTTAATAATTAGAACCTTGCTCGAACTAATCGAGGTATATCAAAAATTTGAAAAACTGTTTTTGAGACTATCATTACTTACATAAAATTGTGGATCGACTACCGCGGACCAGACTAGAGGGCTACTTATTTCGTTGCATTCTCTGCTTCTTGCATGCTTTGTTTCATAATGGGAGACGAACCTTTGCCGTGGTCTAACATTAGCATAGAATGCAAAATATTAGTATGCATGATCTTTATGAACGATAAGAGCTATTCTAATTAACTCCTAATAACTTTCAGTTAAATTTGTTACTTACCATTAAAGAGGTTAGAAAGAATTAAATACAAAATTCGGAGCTCAAAAAGATATTCAGATCAAGAAAAACTTTGTAAGTTGATTTGCCTTGTCTTCGAACTTCAAGTACTTATAAGGATTCGAACCAATTCTAATAGGAATACTTAAGTCCTGTGATAGATCGATTAAAGTCCAGTTCGATAAACTTTGGAGAACGAGCAGGCCAAACTGGATATTTTCTAAACATTTACATGTGCGAAACACCTACAGATATTGATAGTTCTAAGTGAATAATCAACGGCAAAATCAAAAATTTTAAGAGCAAACCTTGATGACTGGTGTGTAAGTGAAAGATAAGAGTTAGAATAGAGTATTCAGGTGTAGTTCTTGCGTAAGCAAAAGAGGGTTCAATGGCATAGGCATTAGGTTCGGGCTTCGGAGTTGATAGTTTAAATAAATATATCTTATATTTACGAAATATCTAAAACAAATTTGGTAGGTAGATAAGATGCTGTTATCTAAAAACAGGGGGCATATCATAGGTTGTTGCTTTAACTGAAGAAATATGAGATAAAATATGATTTGATATTAGTGAAATTACGATTTCTAACCAAAAAGACGTAGATCCAGTCTATGGACGTATATGGGTACCCCACAATGACTGTCGCACCTTTGCCGTTTGTTTCTTAGCATGTGTTACTATAGCAACCTTCAAATAACGATTATTTTTATATACAAACATAAACATCGCTAAGGACTTCAAACAGCAGGGCCCGGAACATCCAGAATCAGGGTTGGCAGGTTTAAATTAATGGTTTAAACCAATTGGTTTTTAAGAAAAAAAAACAATGTTACTTTTATTAATTTTTTGAAATGTAGTAAATACATACATACATATTTATAAAACTTATTTTATTAATATTTTTACTTTGATGGCAATACCCCGGTCAATAGTGTAGGAATCCCCGTTTTGTGTTCCACATACACAATACCTATGTTTAGAGGCTTAGGGAATCCCCTAATTTGCGATGATATGGAATGAAAGGTTAATATTCATTTATAATCAGGAAGTGAACTCGTGCATTACAATGAGTGGAAGAAAACGAGATCTAGTTTGGTTATATTTTGATGAGCTCAAAGATGCGACTGGCAGAAAAGGATATAGGGCCTAGGAAAGGAAAAGGGCATACAAAATCGGGTGTTTTAGTTTTTTAAATATGGTTTTTTGCCAACCCTGTCCAGAATTTTATCTTCCACCCGTAGACTATGCTCCGTTCGGATTTCTTCGATGGTGAAGAAGGCGTGAGAACGGTTACGCAGGAATCCTGTTCAATCCATAAGGAAAATTAACAGAGTGATGGGAATTATTAAATCCACTATTAATGGCATTGCCAAAACCAATCTAAGGTTGCGAGCATATCGGAAAAAAAAGTGCATGGACTTACAAAGAACCAGAAGGAGGGAGGAAAGCGTTTATTCCGGCGGCACGCAAACTCCAAAATTTTCTTCGACAACGAGAAGATGTTTCAACTGCAACAGTCCTGTAATAAACAAAATAACCGCTGCGCTCTTATCAGTCTCAGTGATGCTCCTCGAGATAAATTTTAAGTTCAGCGGTTTTAGAAGATATCCCAGGTTAGGTTTAGAGCGCGATTTCTCGATGAGGCAAACTGCCGCTAATTCTCGTGGAACCGTGAGTAAAAATTAATAAAAATATTCCATTGAGTAAATCGTAGAGAGTAGTTTGAAAAAAGATGCTCAGATACTGTTTGGAGACGATCATCCCTGGATGTTCCTGGCCTGGTTGACGTCGAATGTTCCAGACTTCATTTCTCCGAATGATTGGCCTGCGTAATCCCCATATCTAAACCCATTGGATTTCTGCATCTGAGGACGTATGCTGGAAAGATTGAACATTAGAAAAGTGAAGTCATTGAACCAATTCAAAATAGCATTGACCAAGTAACGGGACTCCATTGGAAGTAGTGCGTACCGCTTGTAATGTATATCAAGGGCTTGTCGAATTGTGGAATCTGACGGGGAGCAGATTAAAAAACAATAATTTTTTATAAAACTATTTTTAAGGTACTATGTACTAAAAAAATAACTATGTTAATTTAACATAGTTTTCTTTTTTGCAACTCTCGGCAGATGCGACGGTCATTATGGGACAACCTATAAATAGTTAGGTTAACATAGAATATAGGAACCTATTAGCAGCTCTTTCGATTTAAAAAAATGGGAGCTATTCCATTATGGCTGCCAAATATAACAAAGTCGTAGGAACAGATCAAATATGGAAACCTACATCCTTTTTATTTTTAATTTCATTAGTGTTTGGTTTTATCGGTCAAACATCAAACAGACAAGTTTTTTGAACGTCGAAGGTACTAGAATGGGATGAAGGAACTCTCATAGGCTAGAAAACTCCACGAGCGACAATAGTTGGAAAGTTATCAAACGATTTATTTTTGTTTAACGACTTCCAATTCAAGTCGCTGAAGATCTTCAAGCTACCCCACCAATTTCAGTACGGACACTATTGTTCAGTTCGACGAGATGCATCGGATAGTAGCATGCATGCATGCATCGAGATGTGCGGCTGCGGGTGGCTGACCTAATCTAAACTTTTACCCAGACTGGTAGTTTACGATAGCAGGTTCTTCTAATAGATTAAATGGGAAGAGAAGGAGAATTTTGCCAATGGTATATTTAAGATAAAAAAGTTGGTATGATCTACTGAGAAAGAAGAAACTTGACAACACATACTGTATATTAAAACCCTCTTGTAGTTGCGTTTAATCACGCATGAACGGCACGGAGAGGGTTCTGACAAAATGTGCTAATTGAAACATTTTTTTTGAAACGAACTCTACTGAACTTTCTGGAGTATTCTTCATACAATACATATTGTTCATTACATGTTATGTTATTCTTGATATTCTGATATTGTGTTATTCTTCATAACACTTGTTTTGTAATTATCGGCGTTTGCCGTTTTTATACTGAAGTTGATATTTCTACGAGGGTTGCTAGATATGTATTGCGAAAAACTAACAAAAACAAATATTTAGTGTTGGAAACTTTTTTTTACTGTTTTTTAAAATATTCTCCCTAATGATCAATACACGTTTGCATACGCTGAAACCAAATTTCGTAGCAGTTTTTCCATAGCGAATCAGGTATCTACGACACATCCGTTTTGAATGCATCAACCGCCTCTTCCGGCGTCGAAAATCGTTGTCCACGCGGTTTGTTCTTCACGTGTGGGAACAAAAAGAAATCGTTAGGTGCCAAATCTGTACTATACGGCGGATGACCCATCAATTCGACGTTTTGAGTGCTGAAAAAACCAGTTGTTTGCGCCGATGTGTGTGAGCTCGCATTGTTACGGCGGAGAATGATCCTGCGTCGCACGTTGTTTTTTCTTATTTCTCCGACTTAAGACTTCTGGTAAGCAAATGGCTGTGTACTATTCTACGATCCTCTAAAACCACAGTAGCAACTTGTCTAGTTTTTCCAAAAAAACAAGTGACCATTTGCTTCGAAGTGATTCGAGCGCGAACGACTTTTATTGGGTTTGGCTCATCTTGGAAGACCCATACAGTCGTCCACTGCTGTTTACTTTCGGGCTCATACGTATAAAATTTTTATCTGCATTTGAGAATAAATGAAAATTTTTTTTCTTCAATTGTTTTTGAGTTACGTCTTTCCGCAAAAGCTTTTTAAATGGGAACCTGCTAATTTTACGCTGCCATTCGATAGAATACAACAGTATTAAAAAAAATTTATTTTATTTTAATAACATTTTTTCAAGGAAACGCCGGTTCAAATATTGACGAATAGTATGTGTATCTAAGAATAAACTCGCCATTGCTAATTTTAACAGCAATAAATTGCATACAATTATTGTATGCAATTTGTTGCTGTTAATATTAACAATGGCGAGTTTAATTTTAGATGCACCTACTATTCGTCAATACTTGAACCTGCGTTTTCTGGAAAAAATGTTATTAAAATGAAATGAAATTGAAAAAAAAATTAATCCTATTGTAAAGAGAAAAAAAATGTTCTATTGAATGGTAGCATAAAATTAACAGGTTCCCATTTAAAAAAAAATCTAAAAAGTTTAACTCAAAAACAATAATTGAAGGAAAAAAATTTAAGTATTCTCAAATGTAGATAAAAATTTCCTAAAACTTTTGTATTGAACATTATTTCCTAAAATGACGACAATAAATCGCCGTTTCCATACTTTTAACTAACCCTGTATATCGAGCAAGCCTCGTATTCGATGAGGTTTGGAGGTTACTTTTTCTATTGTAAGTAATGATATACGTCTAGCTTTTGTTAGCCGCCCGCGAGTAAAAGAATTGTTGATCGCACGATATAAATAATCCAAGTTAGCAAAACAGTGATGGCTATTCCAATGTGGTTTTTGTCCTCGCTTCGGCTCGCGACGCAAGACTTAGAAATGTTCTGTTATAAGATCGAGGTGTGTTTAAATCAAAAATTTGGAGGGCGAGTCAACGATGTGGCAACATAGTCAATATATCGCTTTTCTCATATCTTGGTAATTTATCGGTCAGTTTGATTTGACTTTTATTTTATTTTCTTCTTCTGTTTGTGCTCCAAGCCTTTAGGATCTCATCTAACAGTGGACGACTTCACGTCGAAGAAATCTGACTAAACGAAGATTATTTAGTGCAGTGTTTCCTAAACTTTTTTGGCTCATCGCACGCCACCTTTTCAAAGATATTTTCAGCTCTCTTGAGGTCAGCAACGCCCCTCTAGATTCATCCAGTGCTCACTTTTGGAAATCCTGCTCTAGAATTAGGGTTCTTCTGCGGCTGGAAGGATTCTGTATTGGCGTGTAGAGTTGTTTAGTACGCTGACTGAGTGCTATTGCTACATATGCAGGGTTCTTGCGCTTTTAAAATTTGTAAATTCCCTGAGTTTTCTAGCCCAAAAATTCCATTTTTCAGGTCAATTTTTCAACCCATTTTTTGAAACAAAATTGGAATTTAAGAGTGTAGATAAATATCGGTAAATAAATTTAAATTTTCCGGTAAATACCAATAGTCCAGTCAATTTAGAACAAATTTTCATGAATAGCGGAAAGTTGAGGAAAGTCCGTGGATTTTTGTATAGGCCTTCCTGGATGGCTGTTAAATAACCCCCTAAAAGTCACCGTCTGTAGGTGGCGAGCTCGAGGAGATAATGAAGGTAAACCCCGCCTCCTAACGGTTTTTGTCGTTTTTCTCGGAAACTATTAGGTTTATCGAGATGAAGGAGGTTAGGTAAATTAAAGTTTATTTAAATCCCTACCAGAAATGTCCCAATGTTTTTTCGTACCTCGCCTTCTTTTTGTGTTATCGAAGAAAGAAGATATGTCATACATAAAGGAGCAATTTTCTCCAGTAAATTTGCTCAAGGAACTTTCGGACGTAACGTTTTGTGGTCTCATATTCGTCATGAAATAGATAAGAAACATTCGTTGAGAGCCGGACGCGATCGTGGTCCAGCCGTATTTTAACTTAGCATCTTTTTGGCAAAATCCATCAGGCGATATTATCGTTATCCTTGGTGCCAGTCGGATGAAAATTTCGTATTGACAAATTAATTTTTAGGCGAGTACACTGTGCTAGTCAATTTTTCTATCCAACCCAACACGTACGGGGTGTTTCGCTTTTTTTAGAAATCCTTAGAAATATTTATGTAGGTGCAATTTTGTTGTCTTAAAACGTCTGTTAACAGATAATTAAAAAGATTTTGCTCCACATTTAGCATGCATGCAACGTACTGTATCAATATTAGTCTTAAGATCTTAGAAATAAGGGAAATTAGAAGGATTTCTAAAAACGCGAAACACCCGGTACGTATTGGGTTGGATACAAAAATTGACTAGCACAGTGTACTCTCCTAAGAATTAATTTGCCAATACGAAACTTTTATCCGATTGGCACCAAGGATAACGATAATATCGCCTGATGGATTTTGCCAAAGAGATGCTAAGTTAAAATACGGCTGAACCACGATCGCGTCCGGCTCTCAACGAATGTTTATCTATTTCATGACGAATATGAGACCACAAAACGTTACCTCCGAAAGTTCCTTGAGCAGATTTACTGGAGCAAATTGCTCATTTATATATGACATATCTGCTTTCTTCGATAACACAAAAAGAAGGCGAGGTACGAAAAAACATTCGGATATTTCTGGTAGGCATTTAAATAAACTTTAATTTACCTAACCTCCTTCATCTTGATAAACCTAATAGTTTCCGAGAAAAACGACAAAAACCGTTAGGGGGTGTGGTTTACCCTCATTAACTCCTCGAGCTCGCCACCTACAGACGGTGACTTTTAGGGGCTTATTTAACAGCCCTCCAGGAAGGCCTTTGCAAAAATCCACGGACTTCCCTCAACTTTCCACTATTTTTTCTAATTTGACTGGACTACAAACCCAATTTGAATTTTACTGTTGAATTTCCTGACTTTCCGACATTTTCAGAAAAAGAATTTTCTCTGACAATTCCAGCTTCACCAAGTTTTCGAGGTGCGCAAGAACCCTGATATGGCAACACTGTCGGTTGGTTTGCAATATCTTCCAAGGTAAACTCCATCTACAGTTCTTCGGTTAAATTTGACTAAATAATTTGAGATGGTAACGCACGCTAAACGCATTTTTCTACCACAAAAAAGTATCTATTTATATCTCTGTCACAAAGTATATTTAAATTCGCCATCAATTAACGATTGTATCAGTCCAAAATAATTCAAAATATTAATATTGCATAAGACAACAGAATTAAACTGCGTCAAAAATACTAATGAATTCAATCAATTAAAAAAAAACTGAATGAATTCAACAGCGCGCGTAAAAAAAATTACAAACAACGGTTTGCTCTTATAAAACAGATTTATGAAGTCTTAACGACCCACGACACTTTTCACTGGCATCGATTAGAAGAAGGTGAAGGTACAGTCATCTTAATTTAAAATTGTATATAATAGACAAAACTCGATGTTTTTTCAACTTTCAGTTTTATAGATTTTATTTGCTTGCTATGATGGGGGTATGGTGTACGCAAAGCAGAGGGAACGTGCCTCTTTTTGGGGAGGAGGGCATCGCTATGCTTCTGCTTGCCTTTCGAAAGGGGGTGGTGGTGGTGGTTTGCGAAAGCTCTAGCATCAAGCAAGGGGTGTTTGGGCAGAAATGTGGGGTGCGAGACACCCTTGCGCGATGCCCGGTATTGATTGACGGAAGCAGCATGGTCGGGACTCGCAGCCGCATGGCAAATCCGACAAGAAGCGATTTCTTAAAAGATACTTCTTGCGAGTTGTGTAAAAATCTATCCTCTATTATTAATGTTTTATGTGTTTTACCATAATTAAGAAAGATGTTAATCATTACTAATGCGAGTAGTAGGTAGTACGAGTACCTACAGAAAAGGTGTTCTTGCAGTTTTTTTTTTTGTTTTATAGTTATTGATACAGAAAGAGGAGGGGGGAGATATAAAGAATAGATACGCACGCAGCATTATACGAAGTGGCAGATAGATATATCAAACGTTGTAGTTTGTAGAATATTTCTTGCTGGTGATTTTTCTTTTATCTTTGCTTGCCCTCATGCGGCATTCAAGCAAATACATGGCTTCACTTCTCTTGTAAGGGCAAGCAAGTGGCCATTTATTAATATTGTTATTACGTGTGGTATCATTCTATTACGCAATAAAAGAAGATAGATAAGGGTCAGTTTCGTTCTTCCATATCGGATGTGACGCTGCTGATTGCGCTAAACGCACTGACGGTCAACCTTCAAGTGGGATGTGGATGGAGAGCGAACCCTTTTCGTAACAAGATACGATCTGGGCGGAGGCGTTCGACAACACGCAATAGTAGATGGAGAAGGGTCGGTCGGTAGGAAGATTGGGCGAAACAAAATTGTCGTAAATTAAATATTATTGAGAATTTTCTAGATTCGCAGTAAATGATTTTTTAAACTAATCTTTATCGTGATTTTACGAGGGAAATCGGTGATGGGTATGTTTTAATAGTATTTGGGTGGAACAAATGCGTAGGAAGACTGTGGGCTGTTGGTATCCATCTATCTCTCGTAGGTATACGCATACTTATTAACTAATCACAGCAGAAAGGTTAAATGAATGTAAGAATATAAAGTTGACGGTTTCAAAATGAAATAACCAATCTTTGTAGTAGATTAATTTTATTTTTTTGATTGGGCGGCTCCTACCTTGAAACTTTTAAATAGTGTATTAAATCTGTCGACAAAGACTAAATTTGGAATTATCAACAACGCTAATAACGTCGCGCGCTGTTAGAGCCCGGCCAGACGAGCGACTTTTCGTCGCTTTGTCGCTGCGACTAAAAAGTCGTTCAAAATAGAACAACAGTATTTAAACGGAGTCGGCCACACGAGCGACTGTTTGGAAGCTGCGACAAAAAAGATGCAACATGTTCCATTCTAGTCGCTGACGCTGGCGATTAAATTGACGCTGGCGACTGTCGCAGCCAATGGAACACACGGTCTCAGGTCCGTGAAGCTAGCACAACCATTATAGCACAATCAAATAAAACTTTCGTAAATATTTAGTACTCATTAATTACCAATTAATTACTAAAAAGAAAAATTTATTACTGTTGCCTTTTAAAAAAAAACCCGGGTTGTTCCAGCCTCACAGTGAAGCTAGCACAACCACACCAAAAATAAACAACGATTACAAAAAACTAACGTACTTATTAATTACTAATTAATTACTCAAAAATCAAATTTATTACTATTGCAGAAAAAAAGATATTAATGTTAAAACATCTAAAAATGTATCTAACGTGGAATTTTCCATTTTGAATAAAAGAGAACGGGACTACGATTTATTACTCCAGCACAACCGACAAATTATCGTTTATATCAACAAATATGATTAGCCAAACCAGATTCTAGCATATTTCGACATAATTACCGTGTCCAAATTCGTTAAAACACATACAATACACCTTAATACGGGAATTTCCAATCTGAATCAAGTAGGACGAAACTACAATTTATTACTCCAGCACAACCGACAAATTATCGTTTATATCAACAAATATGATTAGTCAAAACCAGATTCTAGCATATTTCGACATAATTACCGTGTCGAAATTCGTTAAAACACATACAATACACCTTAATACGGGAATTTCCAATCTGAATCAAGTAGGACGAAACTACAATTTATTACTCCAGCACAACCGACAAATTATCGTTTATATCAACAAATATGATTAGTCAAAACCAGATTCTAGCATATTTCGACATAATTACCGTGTCGAAATTCGTTAAAACACATACAATACACCATAATACGGGAATTTCCAATCTGAATCAAGTAGGACGAGACTATAATTTATTACTCCAGCACAACCGACAAATTATCGTTTATATCAACAAATATGATTAGTCAGAACCAGATTCTAGCATATTTCGACATAATTACAGTGTCCAAATTCGTTAAAACACATACAATACACCTTAATACGGGAATTTCCAATCTGAATCAAGTAAGACGAAACTACAATTTATTACTCCAGCACAACCGACAAATTATCGTTTATATCAACAAATATGATTAGTCAAAACCAGATTCTAGCATATTTCGACATAATTACCGTGTCCAAATTCGTTAAAACACATACAATACACCTTAATACGGGAATTTCCGATCTGAATCAAGTAGGACGAAACTACAATTTATTACTCCAGCACAACCGACAAATTATCGTTTATATCAACAAATATGATTAGTCAAAACCAGATTCTAGCATATTTCGACATAATTACCGTGTCCAAATTCGTTAAAACACATACAATACACCTTAATACGGGAATTTCCAATCTGAATCAAGTAGGACGAAACTACAATTTATTACTCCAGCACAACCGACAAATTATCGTTTATATCAACAAATATGCTTAGTCAGAACCAGACTCTAACATATTTCGACATAACTACCGTGTCCAAATTCGTTAAAACACATACAATACACCTTAATACGGGAATTTTAAAATCTGAATCCAAATCCAATCTGAATTAAGTAGGACGAAACTACAATTTATTACTCCAGCACAACCGACAAATTATCGTTTATATCAACAAATATCATTAGTCAGAACCAGAGTCTACCATATTTCGACATAATTACCGTGTCTAAATTCGTTAAAACACATGCAAAACACCATAATAAGGGAGTTTCCAATCTGAATGAAGTAGGACGAGACAACAATTTATTACTCCAGCACAACCGACAAATTATCGTTTATATCAACAAATATCATTAGTCAGAACCAGAGTCTACCATATTTCGACATAATTACCGTGTCTAAATTCGTTAAAACACATGCAATACACCATAATAAGGGAGTTTCCAATCTGAATGAAGTAGGACGAGACAACAATTTATTACTCCAGCACAACCGACTAATTATCGTTTATATCAACAAATATCATTAGTCAGAACCAGATTCTACCATATTTCGACATAATTACCGTGTCTAAATTCGTTAAAACACATGCAATACACCTTAATAAGGGTGTTTCCAATCTGAATGAAGTAGGACGAGACTACAATTTATTACGCCAGCACAACCGACAGATTATCGTTTATATCAACAAATATCATTAGTCAGAACCAGATTCTACCATATTTCGACATAATTACCGTGTCTAAATTCGTTAAAACACATGCAAAACACCATAATAAGGGAGTTTCCAATCTGAATGAAGTAGGACGAGACAACAATTTATTACTCCAGCACAACCGACAAATTATCGTTTATATCAACAAATATCATTAGTCAGAACCAGAGTCTACCATATTTCGACATAATTACCGTGTCTAAATTCGTTAAAACACATGCAATACACCATAATAAGGGAGTTTCCAATCTGAATGAAGTAGGACGAGACAACAATTTATTACTCCAGCACAACCGACTAATTATTGTTTATATCAACAAATATCATTAGTCAGAACCAGATTCTACCATATTTCGACATAATTACCGTGTCTAAATTCGTTAAAACACATGCAATACACCTTAATAAGGGTGTTTCCAATCTGAATGAAGTAGGACGAGACTACAATTTATTACGCCAGCACAACCGACAGATTATCGTTTATATCAACCAATATCATTAGTCAGAACCAGATTCTACCATATTTCGACATAATTACCGTGTCTAAATTCGTTAAAACACATGCAATACACCATAATAAGGGAGTTTCCAATCTGAATGAAGTAGGACGGGACAACAATTTATTACTCCAGCACAACCGACTAATTATCGTTTATATCAACAAGTATCATTAGTTAGAACCAGATTCTAGCATATTTCGACATAATTACCCTGTCCAAATTCGTTAAAACACATACAATACACCTTAATAAGGAAATTTCCAAGCTGAATGAAGTACGATGAGACAACAATTTATTACTCCAGAACAACCGACAAATTATCGTTTATATCAACAAATATCATTAGTCAGAACCAGATTCTACCATATTTCGATATAATTACCGTGTCTAAATTCGTTAAAGCACATACAATACACCTTAATAAGGGAATTTCCAATCTGAATGAAGTAGGATGAAGCTACAATTTATTACACCAGCACAACCGACAAATTATGGTTTATATCAACAAATATCATTAGTCAGAACCAGATTCTACCATATTTCGACATAATTACCGTGTCTAAATTCGTTAAAACACATGCAATACACCTTAATAAGGAAACTTCCAATCTGAATGAAGTAGGATGAGACTACAATTTATTACTCCATCACAACCGACAAAGTATCGTTTATATCAACAAATATCATTAGTCAGAACCAGATTCTACCATATTTCGACATAATTACCGTGTCTAAATTCGTTAAAACACATGCAATACACCTTTATAAGGAATCTTCCAATCTGAATGAAGTAGGATGAGACTACAATTTATTACTCCAGCACAACCGACACATTATCGTTTATATCAAAAAATATCATTATTCAGAACCGGGTTCTACCATATTTACACATAATTACCGTGTCTAAAATCGTTAAAGTTTCATCCTACTTCATTCAGATTGAAAATTTCCTTATTAAGGTGTATTGTATGTGTTTTAACGAATTTAGACACGGTAATTATGTCGAAATATGGTAGAATCTGGTTCTGACTATTGATATTTGTTGATGTAAACGATAATTTGTCGGTTGTGCTGGAGTAATAAATTGTTGTCTCGTCCTACTTCATTCAGATTGGAAATTCCCTTATTAAGGTGTATTGTATGTGTTTTAACGAATTTAGACACGGTAATTATGTCGAAATATGGTAGAATCTGGTTCTGACTAATGATATTTGTTGATATAAACCATTATTTGTAGGTTGTGCTGGAGTAATAAATTGTAGTCTCATCCTACTTCATTCAGATTGGAAATTTCCTTATTAAGGTGTATTGCATGTGTTTTAACGAATTTAGACACGGTAATTATGTCGAAATATGGTAGAATCTGGTTCTGACTAATGATATTTGTTGATATAAACGATTATTTGTCGGTTGTGCTGGAGTAATAAATTGTAGTCTCCTCCTACTTCATTCAGATTGGAAGTTTCCTTATTAAGGTGTATTGCATGTGTTTTAACGAATTTAGACACGGTAATTATGTCGAAATATGGTAGAATCTGGTTCTGACTAATGATATTTGTTGATATAAACCATAATTTGTCGGTTGTGCTGGAGTAATAAATTGTAGTTTCATCCTACTTCATTCAGATTGGAAGTTTCCTTATTAAGGTGTATTGCATGTGTTTTAACGAATTTAGACACGGTAATTATATCTAAATATGGTAGAATCTGGTTCTGACTAATGATATTTGTTGATATAAACGATAATTTGTCGGTTGTTCTGGAGTAATAAATTGTTGTCTCATCCTACTTCATTCAGCTTGGAAATTTCCTCATTCAGGTGTATTGTATGTGTTTTAACGAATTTGGACAGGGTAATTATGTCGAAATATGCTAGAATCTGGTTCTAACTAATGATACTTGTTGATATAAACGATAATCTGTCGGTTGTGCTGGCGTAATAAATTGTAGTCTCGTTCAATTTTATTCAAAATGGAAAATTCCACGTTAGATACTTTGGTAGATGTTTTAATATTAATATCTTTTTTTTTTGGAGCAGTAGTAAATATGTATTTTGTGCCATTAGTTAGTAATCAATGAATAATAAATATTGACATTGTTTTTATTTAGTTGTGCAGTATTTTTAGTGTGGTTGTGCTAGCTTCACTGTGATGCTGGAACAACCCCATGTTTTTTTTTAAACCGCAACAGTAATAAATTTGTTTTTTGAGTAATTAATTAGTAATTAATAGGTACGTTAGTTTTTTGCAATCGTTGTTTATTTTTGGTGCGGTTGTGCTAGCTTCACTGTGAGGCTGGAACAACCCGTTTTTTTTTAAAAAAGGCAGCAGTAATAAATTTTTCTTTTTAGTAATTAATTAGTAATTAATGAGTACTAAATATTTACAAAGGTTTTATTTGATTGTGCTGTAATGGTTGTGCTAGCTTCACGGACCTCACGGTCTCATACGTATGCGGACAGACGGGCGACTATTTTGTCGCAACTACCCTCAGCAGTTCTCGTATTTTTGTTGTTATTTTGTATTTTTTTTGACAAAATTCGGTAGAATGATAGAAATGAACACGGAAGCATTGATAAATCGAAGTGGAAAAACGGCCAGGTGTATTAACGTGTGTTTGTATGAGTAGAATAATAATAAATGGTTGAAAAATACAGTAGAATCTTGTTATAATTCGAATTCGAAGGGAGTTAGAAACTTAATTAAAAAATATTCGAATTGAGAATTTTGTAATTGAGATTAAATAGATCACTAATGTCTAAGCTGAAAACTTAATTTTCTATAATCGGCGTTATTTATCTTCTTTACATCGTTTATTTTAAATAAATATATATCTGTTGTAGATGTATTAATTTATCACAATTATGATGTAGTTGTAGTCCACGCGTTCCTTAGTATAATTTACTAAAGCTGTTTTTTATTTCAAAGGCCTTTAGGAGACGGAAGGTTAAAAAAATAATTCTTAACTGTTCTGTTGACTGATATTTTGATTTATTCTAACATTAAAAAAACTGCTGATGATTCGGGACGTTTATCGACTCATTATCAAAGTTAAAATACACCACCAATTACGATTATGAAATTGGACACTAGCAAAAAAAAATCGCTATCATTTCTTAAGTCACTATATATTTTATGAAACTGTCCCTTTATAGTAGCCCTTGACAAGAAGAAGCGAAATCATATAAGCTCCACAAAATTCATTTTTTAGACCAAAAATTGGACATGGAAGTCTCGTGTCACAAGCTATTTTTTAGTCGCAGCTACATATTTGTCGCTCGCGTGGTTGGATACGCGATTAATCGCAAGAAGCCGCGACTAGCGATTTTTCTGTCGCGCGTCTGGCCGGGCTCTTAAAATCCCACCATGTGAACGACCGAAGTTGAATGGAATGTGAAGAGAGATCGACTCATGTGAGACCGACCGACCGATCGTGTTGGCCGCCGGCCGGTGTCTTTTACTTTACAGTAGCTAAAGCCATATGGCCCTCGCCCGCACATATCCATCCACCATCCGGCCACTCAAACCGTAAAACCATTGGCCGCTTGTAATCGGGTGGTTTTACACGGGTAGTACTAGAGATAAGAGGGGGAAACCCCGACCGACGATTAAAGTTAAGATGTCTGATGCTACTAACCAGTATATTGACTGTTAAACAGCAACCCCTCCGCCTAACAGCGGGTAAGCAGGTAAAGCACGCTAAAATGCTTCAAAACAGAGCCCTTTAATCTTAAATGTGCCATAAAAATAAACCAGATCAATGTAATGGCGGGAAATATTTCAAATTATATAATTATTACAAGAATAAATTCAGAAATTCCAGTTATGGATTCGATCGAGACAATAACAAAACACATCTGTGCAATGCGTACTATATAGTTGGAGACAAAGTGCATGAAATGAAAGTCAATGCTCGTCTGGACAATGACGATGATGTATCAAGGTCCATCCTACCACTTCGTTAACTTCTCAATCATGAACGGACGGACCCATCGAAGGCCAATACTGGTATGATCACAACGTCATCGATGTTTTATTGCCCGTGCATTCTTGTGTGCATTGATTGCTATTGTCCCCCTACTTATGGCTTTCTCTCCGTCTCACTCGTTCTCGCCTCGGAACAATAAAACACTAGCAGTATCGGCAGCATTTAAAAGTAGCAGTGCTGATGCATTCACTTCGGCTAATTCTTTAAATGAACTTGCGTTGTTCGACGGCGATAACTACTAAAGCAGCACCAGAGCAAAGCAAGCAGCATGTGTTTACTATAGCCCGGCTATTTATAATTTTAAACGTTCAAGTTGTTATGTTTGTAGCGTACTTATAGTAGGTATGTGTATCTCTCTCTCTCTGTCTTTTAAGAGCTCTTTTACAAACTTTCACTCTGAATATTTTCTATTAGAAATAGTAGGTAAGGATACTGTAAGATAATTTGGAATTTTCGCGACATAAATATTTTATCGAGCATGTCAACAAGAATATTTTTTCGTTTTTTACAATTTTTATTAAGTATCATTAATTTGTTACGTTGAATATAAAATGTGTAAAAATGAGTGAAATCTGGCAAATTCCATTTTGTGATTATAAAATTTAAGCCCGATGTTGCTTATTTAGAACAGGAAAAGATTACCTGGGAATAAATAAATAACATAGCATTAACTTCCTTCCTGGTACTTTAGTAATATTCTAGAAACAACGCTCCCACTTACACAGCAAAGCTTGTAACTCCCTAACCAATTAATGGCACACTTCGATAAATCCTATTAATAAATACTACACTATTTTTTAAAATAATCTTATTTGGCACAAACTAATAATGTTACTTCAAGAAAGTTATTCAAGTCTAAATAATACAGGCGAATTCCGAATTGCGTACGAACGTATACTGGAATCTTTTTTTATTCGATTTGAAGAGCTTCTCACATTGGAAACACGTTTACCAATAGCAAACAATTTTATGTAAATGAAAATATTCTGCAGTTTTAGGGAGTATATGACAATGTGACAACATTGTTTCACGGTGTGATATACGGCTCCACCCCCGTGCTTGATATCCGTTTTCTTTTGCCTTTGTTTAGATGTTGCCAATGATGCCTCATCATCAACCTAACCACAAGCGCTTTTAATCACTACTTAGTGCTCGAAATTGCAGTGGCCCGTGGACTTGAGGCTATCAGATTTATGGTTGACACGTGATCACCTATTATTTAAAATAATTGTTCTTATTTAATAGATTCTTGTTTAGATCTATCCAGACGCGTCCAAAAAGAAGAATATCCATATGCTCTTTATATTTTTTAATAAATAGAATGTCATACTTACGCTTGCGATGCTCTTCAACAAGATACTATCAGTCGAAAGTGCTGCTTCAAACTGCCATGAATTTAGTTGCAGCGGCAACTGGACCACCACTTTACGCGTGTCGGCGTTACACATTATAAAACGTAGGTAAAAAGCAGCTTTGAATGCTTTAGCAATAGCGTAGCGACTAGCGTGCTCTTGTCTCGCCCCAGCGGCCCAGAATCGACTCTGCAGATCTGGTTAAGGTTTTCCTCACCTGTAACATACTTGTGGGATTTGTGCTGTACCATACTAGCATGTATCAAAGATTCTCTCCACTTTTCGTTCATATCGCGTATCCTTGATAAACACCAATTTGAAAGGATAGTATAAAACGCATTAGTCTGTGTAAGCATTTATTTTTCTGTCGAGTCTATTGACATACAGCGTTCATAACGTTTGATGAAAAATGTGCAATTAGTACCTTAATACATTATTGGAAAAAAGGCTCTAATCCAACGACTACAGCTAGAGAAATTTATGCGATTGAAAGAGAGAAAGTAGCAAATTTGATGAACGGTGTCAGATTGGTTAAAGCGCTTTTCTGATGGAGACATGAGCTTGGAAGATAAGTTGCGTTCAGGTCGACCATCCATCTTGACTGAAGAGCAACCCCAAGCTAGTAGTCGCAAATTATCAAAAACATTGGGGGTCTTCAAAAAGACACATCAATAAAGCTAGCACCCCCACTTCAAAAAAATTTTTAAAAAAATAGCCTATAATTTAGTACTAATTAAGGACAAATTTGTACCACGCACCATTTGGGCGCAATTCGCATTTGAAAAGTGGGGGTGCTGGCTTGAGCTCAAGCTAGCACCCCCACTTTAACAAAACTGAAAATTTTCTGCACTACCATTTAGTACTAATTAAGGACAAATTTGGACCAAATTTTTTTTTTCTCGTAATTACAACCATATAGCCGCTATTCGCATATCAAGACTGGCAGCGCGAACTGGCAATCAAGCTATCGTATTATTTAATAAAAATAAAAATTTTCTACGCTATCATTTAGTTCTAATTAAGGACAAATTTGGACCAATTTTTTTTCTCTTAATTACAACCATTTACTTGTCAGCGCGAACTAATAATCAAACGCGCTTGTTTAAGCCCCCACTTTAATAAAAATAAAAATTTTCTACACTACCATTTAGTTCTAATTAAGGACAAATTTGGTCCAAATTTTTTTTTCATAATTACAACCATATGACCGCTATTCCCATATCAAGACTTGCAGCGTTAATTTTTCAATCAAGCTATCACCCCCACTTTAATTAAAATAAAAATTTTCTTCGCTATCATTTAGTTCTAATTAAGGACAAATTTGGACCAAATTTTCTTTTTCTCATAATTACAACCATATGGCCGCTATTCGCATATCAAGACTTGCAGCGTTAATTTTTCAATCAAGCTATCACCCCCACTTTAATAAAAATAAAAATTTTCCACCTACCATTTAGTTCTAATTAAGGACAAATTTGGACCAAATTTTTTTTCTCGTAATTACAACCATATAGCCGCTATTCGCATATCAAGACTGGCAGCGCGAACTGGCAATCAAGCTATCGTATTATTTAATAAAAATAAAAATTTTCTACGCTATCATTTAGTTCAAATTAAGGACAAATTTGGACCAAATCTTTTTTTCTCTAAATTACAACCATATAGCCGCTATTCGCATATAAAGACTGGTAGCGCGAACTGGCATGCAAGTTATCACTCCCACTTTAATAAAAATAAAAATTTTCTACGCTATCATTTAGATCTAATTAAGGACAAATTTTGACCAATTTTTTTTCTCGTAATTACAAAAAATTTATTTGTCAGCGCGAACTAATAATCAAACGCGCTTGTTTAAGCCCCCACTTTAATAAAAATAAAAAGTTTCTACACTACCATTTAGTTCTAATTAAGGACAAATTTGGACTAAATTTTTTTTTTCTCGAAATTACAACTACATAGCCGCTATTCGCATATCAAGACTGGTAGCGCAAACTGGCATGCAAGTTATCAGTCCCACTTTAATAAAAATAAAAATTTTCTACGCTATCATTTAGTTCAAATTAAGGACAAATTAATTAAATGATACAGATAGGTAAATAAAGAAAAGAACCTTAAATAAGTTATTTACATTAAATTACATTTTTATAAATTATAACATTTCATTATTTTGTCAATCGAGAACACTTAACTAACGTTTCATATTTCGTTCATGACGACTCAATTAATTCTAACGCATAATGATTTGTATGAAAAGATTTTAATCTCTCGATCATTCGATTTATAAAAGCATCTCTTTCGATCGTTTGTACTTCAATTCCTTTAATTTTTAACAAAAAGCAATGCACTTCCAATCCAACCCATACCATTTTATTGCTAGTCATAAATAATAACCTTAAAGTACAAAGAGTGACGTGCAAACGCCCGCTGCCAGCTGGAATATTATTACCACAAACTGCACTCCAAATAATATGCTTAAACTATTACGATTTATTTGCATCATTTTTTTTAATTGTAAGCAATTATGGACACTTGACTTAATGGTCCGAATTAGTCCTTAATTAGTACTAAATGATAGCGTAGAAAATCTTCATTTTTATAAAAGTGCTTAAACAAGCCCGTTTAATTATTAGTTCGCGCTGACAGTAAATGGTAGTAATTACGAGAAAAAAATATGGTCCAAATTTGTCCTTAATTAGAACTAAGTAATACCGTAGAAAATTTGTATTTTTATTAAATAATATGATAGCTTGATTGCCAGTTCGCGCTGCCAGTCTTGATATGCGAATAGCGGCTATATGGTTGTAATTACGAGAAAAGAATTTGGTTCAAATTTGTCCTTAATTAGAACTAAATAATAACGTAAAAAAATTTGTATTTTTATTAAATAATATGATAGCTTGATTGCCAGTTCGCGCTGCCAGTCTTGATATGCGAATAGCGGCTATATGGTTGTAATTACGAGAAAAGAATTTGGTCCAAATTTGTCCTTAATTAGAACTAAATAATAACGTAGAAAATTTGTATTTTTATTAAATAAAATGATAGCTTGATTGCCAGTTCGCGCTGCCAGTCTTGATATGCGAATAGCGGCTATATGGTTGTAATTACGAGAAAAGAATTTGGTCCAAATTTGTCCTTAATTAGAACTAAATGGTAGTGCAGAAAATTTTCAGTTTTGTTAAAGTGGGGGTGCTAGCTTGAGCTCAAGCCAGCACCCCCACTTTTCAAATGCGAATTGCGCCCAAACGGTGCTTGGTACAAATTTAATTTTTTTGGTACAAATTTGTCCTTAATTAGTACTAAATTATAGGCTAATTTTTTTTTAATTTTTTTGAAGTGGGGGTACTAGCTTTATTGACGTCAAAAAGACATTATTGTTAGACATTTGCATCGTTCTGGTTTCTGCGTCTTCGAATTGATCCACATGAACTAATCGATAATCAAACTTAACGAGAGGTAACGATCTGCAGACAATTGCATGAAAACCCCACCACCTCACGGATGATCGTTTTAGGTGCCGGATTGTGACTGCAAATGAGAACTGAATATTTTTGTAAATCCTGTTAAGAGAAGACAATGAGTGCCTATTGAGATGCCAGTAACGTTAGCACCTCCACTTAATGAAAATGTTAAAGTGGGGCTGCTGGTTTGAGCTCAAGCTATCACTCCCACCATATAAATACTAATAAATCAATTTAAACTAGGCTATAATTTTGGACTAATTAAAAACTATTCACTAGCATATAATACATTTTCGATATCAACCCCTAAATAGAAATCTACCCCATATGAATAACACCACAAAATTAAAAATGATGAAATTCATGAAAACTCTATATCATAATTTTGGGCTAATTAAAGACTTCATTTTCGCATAAACCATTTTTGGAATCATCCCCTAAATTGGCGAGATAATTGGTAAATCACCCCTTGTGAGTAAAAACATGAAATTAAATAACAAACCGTGCTGATAAAATCTATAACTTCCGATTGATGAATGACTAGTTTTTGGCAGATAACTCATTTTTGAAATCATCCTCTACATTGGTAAACTCTCCCTTCCCATGAATAATGTCGCTATTTAAAGATGATAAAAATAGAAAAACCGTGCCATAATCTTGGACTAATTAAAGATCAATCATTTGTATATAACCCATTTTTGAAATCATCCCCATAAGCTGGTAAATCCCAGCTACCCTTATCAATGTCACGAAATTGAATACGTAAGAGTGAAGAAACTGTGATGTATATTTTTAAGTTTGTGATATTATTCATATGGGGTAGTTTTCTATTTAGGGGTTGATTTCGAAAATGTATTATATGCTAGTGAATAGTCTTTAATTAGTCCAAAAGTATAGCCTAGTTTAAAATGATTTATTATTTATATGGCGGGGGTGCTAGCTTGAGCTGAAGTCAGCACCTCCACTTTAACATTTTCGTTTGTGATGAATAGGAACCTGTCAAAAAAAATTTTTAGTTGGTCCAAAACTAGTCCATAATTATTACAAAATTATGGCATTAAAATTTTTGAAATTCGTCAAAGTGGGGGCTGCTAACTTTACTGACGTCCTATTGAGCATCTGCTCAATCCGGTGGTTTGACAAGATTGCTTTGGAAAAAAGGTTATGTTAAGCATATGGTGGAATTTTGAAGGAATAATGCATTTTGAGCTGGTTCCAAAACGCAGAACTGTTACTGTCGATCTGTACTGCTAACAACTGGATAGGATGTATGCAGCCTTAACATGGAAATACCCGTCATTGAACAGAAAGCTGGCACTACTCCACAGTGGCGTATGTAGGAATTTTCTTCTGGGAGTTTTTACCACTAAATTTTCGGGCTTTTACGGAAAACCACAGTTTCGGTACATAAATGACCTAGATTATTAAAAAAGTTTCGGGGGGGGAGAGACTTCAACCTAATACCTCCCCCCAAAATACGCCACTGCGTAGTATTCCAACACGACAATGCACTAGCACATAGGTCACGTTTGACTCGGCAAAAACCCAAGATTTGGATGGAGTGGAAGTTCACCACTTTCAGCGTATAGCCCCGACTTCACCCCATTCAATGGGACATGATTTGCGTAGACATCGATGTCGTAGTGCTGAAGCAATCGAAGTGGTATGCTGGTCATTCTTTGCGTTTAAACCGAGGGGTCGTCAACCGCTGCTAGAAATCACTGTACACTATGCTAGGAATAATTTTGAAAGTACATATTCCCAAAAACTGAAAAATCACTGTAGGCGTGTTGGAGAGTGATTGACCACTCCGAGATCAGGGGAATACCTTTGGAATACTTGATGTTTTTTGAAAGTATTGCCGAAAATTGGAAATGACTATACGTTTTTTGGAGAGTAGTTGGCCCCTCGAGATCAACCACTGCTGGAAATCACTGTACATTTTACTGGGAATATTTGGAAATACATGAGAATACTTGGAAATGCTCGATGTTTTTTAAAAGTTGCCCCCGTTATTATTGCAGCTACGAAGTCGGTTAAATCAGCAAATTAGCAGTATTTTTTCTGCTTTTCTGGTTGGTCGCGTTTTCGAGTTATTCAATGAATAAAAAATATGAAATTACTTCTTCATTTTTAATCACGATCACTTCTATATTTTTATCTATCACTTGTTTATTTTTCATTTTCAAGGGGTAATGTAATGTTAAACTTTTGTATTTCTAATGTCGCTGTCCATTCATTTCTACAAAAAATACAGGGTGTCCTAATTAAAAAAATGTTACTTTTGAAAATAACTTGAAAACGCGACGTTCAATTGTTTTTTGTCTTCGCCATGCTAATTAGCAGAAAAAATACTGCTACTCTAACCGATTTCGTAGGTCTAATAATAACGGAGATAGCAATAATGCGCCGATAATAGTTATTTACGTGCCAAGCTTTGTAAATTAATCTTTAGGGGTGAGCTGGAAAGTTTGTGGGGCGAGCGACGAAGAAGCGAGCCTCCATAATCCAGCGAGCCCAGTAACGATTAATTGCAAAGCGTGTCGCGTACAAACTTTTATTTCCACCTTCACTAGCATTTTTTGATGAATTGTATATTTTTTATAAAAAGACATTTTAGAATCAAAGGCAGTAGCACAATTTATAGCTAGGCGTTGCAATGGTGTTGTGGTTAAGCAACACATTAGTTGCCATAGCTTTTTGTTGATGAGCATTGTAAAATTTTACATGTCTCTTTTAGGAGCCCGTAAAGTTTTACAGGGCTGTGGCTGTAATTACTCATTTACTTAGTTACATAAAGGCCTGTAAAGTGGCATTTACATAGAAGGGAGAAATAAAAACAATTTAAGGTCTCTATTGCATCTATGACAAATAAACGGCGAGAATTAGCTGAATCATTTTGACAAATTGTAAGTCCAACAAAAATTGTCTTTTTTTGATGTGGAAAAAACTAAATTTGTCGTTCTATAACATAACCTAAATAAATGGCAGACATTAACTCAGAGAGACGAGCGCCAGATAGACTGCAGTATCGGGCATCATGAACTGCGAAATTTAGTTTTATATTTATATTTTATATTTTAAATCATCTATATATCATTGGATGATTTGGCGTGCTAACTTTATCAACCTCATTTCTGATCATTCTTCTTTTAGTCGTAGGTATTTCCGACCAGTCCCTGAAAAAAAAATCAAGAATCCCTTAGAGCAATTCTTAGCACATTTTTTTTCTGCCAATCTGTAAACACCCCAGATGATTATTCTGCGCTGCAGATATTACAGTTACTACAGATGGAGTATTAAAAAGTTAATCTAGTGTTGACAAACCAACTGAAATGGTATGACCCAAAAATATCGACTAAAAGTCTAATTTGTTGTTGAAGGGAAAACATACGTTTCAAGCGTCCAAAACCTATGCCTATTGGCCCAATGCCAGTAGCCAAGCAACTAACCCATTTCATTCATCAACTAAACCAATTCCTTCAGTTGCTGACGAAGCTTTTCCATCCATTACAAGCACCATTTCTAATGCCTCAGTCAACATCTTCCACATCTCTAAGACTGAAGAGGCTATAATGGCCACTCTACTGCTCTGTACAGATCAAATGCTTATCATCCACTCCAAAGAACCATTTCAGGGTGATGCAGCATTCAGTTGCAGCCCCGATTTCCGTTTAGGCCGTATGATAGATAGTATCCTAAAATGAGTACACATATAATATTTTGCTTTACGTGGCATTCTAGTTTGTTCCCGGTCCGTAATGTTTTCGTGTCCAGGTATTGATCACGACTTAATTTCTTCATTTAATTGTCACGAGTATAGCTTGGCGTGAGTCCAAGGGACTGGACTTTGTAGTCAAACTCAGTTGCCCTCATTGTTCGATGCATTGAGAAACTATGCGGGTTTTCCCAGTCCGACAAGATTGAGCCAAGTAGCTAATAGTGTGGATGGGGGGTCACATTAAGCAATGTTGATGCAAACATAGACTCCCAAGGGGCTCTCGAAGACCACCAAGCCACAAGGCCTGGACGGGTCTGTCAAACCTAGTCCATACCTAAAATATACCTTGCAAATGCTACGACAATTGGAATATAAACAATGGTTCATTCCTTACAATACTTGATTCATTGTCTTTCTTTTGGTAATTATATCGGCTTATGATTTTACGGTAACTAATCATTTCTGATTTAACTAGGACAACCTTGGTTTTAGTTTCAGCAAAATGGTGCTACTGCAATTACATGAATATATACTATCATTAAAATGTTTATAAGAAAAGAAGAATCCGTAACAAATATAACTCACTCAGAACAACCTTGAAAATTTTTTCTTTGCTTTGCAAATGTCTCGAAAGATTTCCAATTGTTTCTTTTCGTGACACATTTAGATTTTAACTTCACCATTTTAGTTATATTAAAAAAAGTTGGAAAGATTGAACGGATATGTAGGTTCTGCTAAATGACCTACTTGGCCAGTATTGTTAAACTGTCTTGTTGAGATGTGGTAGCAATATTTTTTAAACATTCTTAACAACAATGTCTCAAATATCTTCTTTTATTTTGTTGTGCTTATTCCAGAAGCATGTTTTTACTATCCAATTTTCCAAAAATGTGAAAAGCAGTGGTTCGTTAAGCATTATCCCTTCGTTTTGCTTTGCGAAAAAGTTGCAATTATTTCAATGACACATATTCTAAACGCCTGTTCCGTTTATTGAAATTATATTCATTAACATCCCCAAAATGTTTCTCTTCTAAATGGTTCTACCCCTGACATAGTAGATATCCTCTTGCACGCAAACCAAAATCAAATGCATGTTTCACATGCTGAGAACAAATTTAGCATAAGTAGGTATACATAACAATTGCTGGCTGTTTAACCTTTTCGTGAGTTAGTCACACAAAATGAACATCATAGTATACATTAAACCAGCCAAAGTGCAAAACTTCTGGCAACAATGTACGGATTGTAAAACATTCTAGTTTTAGCAGAACGGGGTTCCTGCTCGCTATAGTTTTCAAATAGCCTTGTATGCAGCACACATCGATTTCTTTTTACTCTCAAAACTTAATAGTCGTCTACATCGCTAGAATTTTTCTTCAGTTTTAGGAGAGTATACAATTTCTCATCTTAGCGCCTAAAAAAGTTATAAAAATGGGTTTTTAGGTTGTTACGTAAATTGATTAATACAAACCTAACGAAAAAAGAATCACCAGGACATGTTTATGCCTTATTCTTGTCGTTTTTAAGTCATGTCGGTTCTTATTCCATTCCAATTTCAGAATGACTGCAGTATATCAATAACGTGTTCATATCAATCAATCAATCAAGTAAGGTTATGTGTTTGAAATGCAACGTATACCTTAATAAAGTGTACACATAACGGAACATTTCATGGCCTACTTGAGATTTTTATTACTTAACGTATGCTACTACAGGAATGCTATATTACCACCTGTTTGACAAAGCTATAATCGAAATATAGACCACCTATGATTGTTACAGACTTTATTTCTGAAGTTTTCATGTAGCATGTTAGTTTAAAAGAGTCTCTAAAAACAAAGAAACGCATGAGAATCAATTACGCTACCTTTATCCTTTAAAAAATTATAGATTCCCACAAGAACAATAGACGCCTATCGGGCAGTTTTCACTTCACCAAGCAAGGTAATAATTGGTTTCATTACTTTTCATAAAACATGCAATAATCGATACTCGCAAGGGCCAACCCTACTCGTAATACAAAAACAAAAGAGTAAGCATGTAAACAAACATTTGTTGTTATCACTGCTGAATTTAACAATAAAAATAATTGCAGATGGTCGAGATAAAACAAAAAGTGATCAAAACAACTACAGAAAAAAAACAAAACATACTAAAAAATGTAAAGAGCTTCATGGGACTTGTTTATTTCAAACAAATGCCGGTTGAAAAGTGAGTGTGGCCCCGCCTACATTTAAAAAATTTAAATTTACCGATTTCATTCGCCTGCCGGTAAGTTACGTCGACGCTATTATTAATAATTTATTATCATCAAGCGCCCATTAGTTTAACCCTTTCCGCAACTATTAGAAAGAAGTATTTAATAGAAACAACATCGAAAAGTTGGTGTTTACAGTTTTAAAATAGCTGACCGAGTGCAACTATTCGAGTTGGTAACCGCGGCCGTGGTCTAAGAATACACAACATCATTATAATAATCCGTGTAGGCTCTTTTCTGTCCGTCGTGGTGTGTTGAGTGCGCTCCCGCTTTTAATCAGCAGCCGCACACTTCTAGTCCGGACTGTACGCTTGTCACCAGCCGCACAAGTGCTAGGTTGCCAAATCGACGCTACCGTACGTCAATGTCACAAGCTGCAATCGAAGCATGCGGAACATGCAGTCAATTGTATGGTTATCTCTCATTCGTGTCTCAATTGTTTTCAGATTGGTCACCCTAAAAAATGCAGCGTGCATAAAACGGAAAAAACATAAATAGATAAAATTTCTACCCACCAGGAATCAAATGCTATCGCTTATCAGGTATAGGTCACTAGTGTCTGGGAGTACTTTTGTTTTTTCCTTATCGGTTTATTTGTTTTGACAAGATTTTAAAAAGTCATCATTGCGTATAAACAGTAACAAAACATATGAAGCTGGAGGATACACCAACATTATAGCATGCTTTCAAATATTTTTATTCAAAAATAATTAAGAAATTCAACCAATTAATTGAAATAAATAAAATTTTAGCAGTCTCATAAATATTCTAAAAATAAAAGCAATCTATGCAATTTTTAAACCAGAGTTGAGTGACCTCTATTTTATCAAACCGATTGTTTAAACAAAAAAAAATAAACTTCTAGAAACGACTATACTTAACATTACACTTCAATATATTGAATTGCAATTTCAAATAAAGACATTGTCCTTGAATACGCAATCATTTTTATTACTATTACTTCACAGATAAGCTCAACAAACAAATTTCAGAAATCTCAATTTACCTACACAACAAATTGAGAAAATCTACATAACAAGAAGCGCAGTGAGCGAATAGCAAGGTCGTTGAACATAAAGACAGGTCCAAGTTGGCTTAGAAAACACCAAACGGGTGTGCGATCTAGATACTCATGGAAGAGAAACACTCGAGAATTAAGACCGTTACGTCTATTAAGTGGCAACATCGCAACACCGGACCTACGATCGTTCACACGAAAGCGATTGTCCGTAAAAATTACCTACAGAAATTTAACCTAAAATTTGAAAGGGCTCGCTTACTAGTTAAACTTGTCAGAAGAAAATATTTACAAATAGAAACTAAAAGATCGTTGAATTATCTAATCTATCGAAACTACATACAAGCAAGAAGAGCAACAGATAAGCTTTTTATCGGTCACAAAAATGAATCGAGTCAACACTGGATGGATGTAATAAAATCAAACTGGCGAAAGTCGTGTCAAATGTCATAATAATAACGAAACCACGTGAGGGACCTTAGTAATCGATAAAATTATACTGAAATAAAACTTCTGTATAGCGGAAAGTTTCGAAGGCCGAAACAAAAATGTAAATATTTAGGGAAATACAGGAGAAAAAGGGGTAATCAAAAAGTAGCACGATTTTAAAACGTAAACAGTTGAACAACGATATAGTTGAGTAACGAAATAGTTGACGATGATGGCAACTATTCGTAAGAATGCGGCACTACCAAGCGATTGTGACATACATTCGAGATATGGTATACATTTCTATGTTTGCGTAAAGTACACTTACCAAGGCGAAGAAATTTGTGTGGCAATCCTCCAAGCTAGCGCCGTTGGTTTGAAAGTTCGGATGCGTCATGGCTGATCCATCATCACAAATTAGTTTCACGACACTTTACACGCACTAAACGATATTAAAAACACTCAAAACGGGCCATTTAATGCGTACATTTACGGAGATTTTCACCTTTCTATCGCGACTGCAAAATGGCGGATAGGAACAACAAGCCACACTAAATTCAGCGCTTCCAATCGGGAGGAAAGCGAGGCATTTCACAGTTGTTTCGCAGTGCGTCGTGTTGCTGTCGTACGTTCCCGAATCGACCCACACGTCAAAACGGCGCAAAGCGTACAACGCACGTCCGTGCTTAGTACAACCGGCTAGATACTATGGCGGCGCTAGCGAAGCATGGCTTGTTCACCACAACAAGAAGAGTTTATCCAGCGAGAAACGTAAATATTACACTATATAATAGATCTCTACTATTAACTAGTTAATCGATTAACTTTAATAATTAAAATCTGCACTAAACAATCACAACACACCAGTCACTCACTTTTGTTACCACATCAACAAAACCACTGAACTGTCAATTTTTTTTCCTCAATTCAAATTTAATTATTTTTTTAATTTTTTAGATTTTTGCAAGCAGTTACGCGACGAAAGCCGAGAAAAAGAAAGGCATCGACAGAAAAGTAGGCCCCAAAATTGACTCGTCGGCGCAGTCTTTGGCAGCCAAAGGGTGTGTACTTCGTCTATGACCGCTTAGAACTGGCACTTTTGGGGGAGAAGCCATAACTCGCTTTCCCTCTTTGTTTGAGGGCCATCACTAGGCGGCGCCACCACGCAGAGTCAATAAATTTGATGCTGCGCGGAAATATAAAATATCGAAATATACACAAGGGGTCGATTAAAAATTCAAAAACGCCAAAACTGTATTACGGATAATTTATTAGCCCTTTGTTCCGTTAAAAAGTTCAAATAATTACTTTATATAATTTTTGTTATCGCTTTTGTAGTTTTCTCCTTTTATGTGTTATTTCTTTTAATCCATAAAACATGGGAGATAAAAAACGGCCAAGAACAAGATTTTTTGTTCATTACACATTTTATAGTATTGTTTACTAAACATTATTTTTATTTATTCATCTAGCTCAGTATTATTCAACAACTTTTTTCAAACATTCCCTAAAAAATGGTCTAATCAATTTTGTATCTCTAGAGTCTCAAATTATTTAAAGACTATTCTTTTATCAATTGGTTTTTCATACTTTAGATGTTACATATCCTCTAAGATGAATAACATACATAGATCTAGATTAATTAAGATAGCTGCGTAAAGCCCCCCCCAACAAATTTGAACTAAAATCTGATACAACTTGAAATATTAAATAACACATTTGTGATTTCCTTTTAGGAAACAACTAAAATTAAAAATAGAAAAGTATTCAGTTAAAATTGCACAACTGATCAAACTTATTATAAGAAAATGTCAAAATACATATTTTCTACTTTGCGTTAACAATAGTCTCATTGTGATACTGATCAGTTTAATAATAGAGGCTATTATTAAATTGTCTTTGGAAACTATTTCTTTTGCAAGGTTGGTAACATCTGTTTTATACTGCATACAAATACATTTGAATTTCACACACTTGATCACCAAATCTGATTTGACTGTGTTATCACATACAGGGTGATCCAATTTGAGTGAAGATGGTTTGAATTTGGCGCCTTGGGTTTTAGTGTATTTCACGTTGTTAGTGTAGCAGTAATGAAATACGTAGCGTCAAATTACAGCGGCAACTCGTCACTTTCCCGTTTACATCATTGTGCTTTGCCACATTGTTCTGGAGTTTCATTGAATTTTTGCTTTATTTCGCTTGTTTTCTTATTTTACAAAACAGTTGTTTTCAGAACTACGGTTTGTTAGACGATTTTATTATCAAGTAAGCTTATTATTTAAAATCAATGAGGTTTATAAGCTATATTATTTTTCAGGCGCCACTGTAAAATAAAAGAAGGGAAAAAAAACTAGTGAGAATGCGCAGAGCTAGCATTGCCATGACGAACAAAAACAACTGTATACTTAATAAACTAATTTATTTTTGAAAACTAATGTTGACGTAACACATTAGTTGTCATAAAAACTAAAATTCTAAGTCCTAAGATTTTTCGAATTTTTTTTTGTTGCTAAAAATGTTTATTTTTTCGTAATTTTTTAAAAAATACAAAATTTTTCATTTTTCAAAATTTACCGAAATTTTCGGTGGTCATTTTGACCACTTTCCCGAAGAGATACAAAAAAATGTTTCCACCAAAAGTTTCTTAGAATTTGATGTACTATAAGATTACAAAAAGAAAAATTCAAAAAAGTCAACATGGAAAAAGGCGACAGACAGACTTCATGAATTCAGAGAACTTTTTGTTCGTCGAATATCCGAAAAGTATTCGTGTTGCCAACGTGACAATAATTTACCGTGGCGGGAAATTCAAACAGTCCTCAGCAGTCAATTTGGATCACCCTGTATTACGCACAAAAATCGCTAGATTATAACGCGACATTTTAAATATCCTGAATTTGCAAATTTCTATAAAACTAATGAGGCAAAGTAGAAGAAATTGTATATTATACTTGTTTTATAAGACGTAGCACACGTTCCTTCAGAACACTCCACAGTTCACTCATTATGTCTCGAGCAATTTGTGATACATAGACCGTCTTATAAGGTACAACAGATTTGCAGTTCAACGTGGAATCACCCCACATGGTGTTGGTATCAAGTGGGAAAACAGTAAAGAAAGGGCAATTTATTGAATAAAATCAAGGTGGATAATTCGGGGCTCAATATGTTGAAATATATGCAGTGTTTATTGCAGATACAGTTATACAATATTTGGCAAAATTGACCAGTACCAATTTTTGAATTCTAAAATAACATTAACTATAACCAAACACTTTACTATTATTAATACCGGTAACTAAATTTGGAAAGCAGATGACAAGATTTAATAGCTCCTCTTGTGGTATGCATCTAATTATTTTCAGTACACAGGGTGCAACTAATATAAATAGAAACCTCGTAATGGGGGGGGGGGGTAGCTGTAATGATTTATAACAAATTCTCCTTATCAACATGTTTGTAATTTATATAGGGTGATTAGAAATAACTGATATCTTTTAAATGGTAGAAAAAGGGAAGGCAGTAGAGCTAATTTACCTTGACAAGTACAGGACAAAAACGAGTAGTTTTCAAGAAAATGAATTTTAAAGTTTAATGAATTTTGGATCCAAAAGGATCCAAGGTCAGGACCGGATCCAAAAATTGAATAAAATTTTAAAATAAATTTTCTGGAAAACTTCGTTTTTGACCTATACTTGTCAAGGTAAATTAGCTCTACTGCCTCCCCTATATCTACCATTTAAAGGATATCAGTTGTTTCTGAATCACCCTGTATAAACAAGCTATTTCTGAAATTTGTCGAGGTTTTATCTTTAAACTATATCATATTATGCTTTATTCATAGAAACATGTATTGGCTGAACGGACGTGGTTTCCAAAGTAAAAAAAAAAACAATTAAAAACAAAACATGGTAGCTTCCTGCTAGTTTTCGAGAAAATCTCATTGTATAGTTATTTTTCTATTTTGCGTCTATAATAAAGCTGTTAAAGCACCCAAAACAGTGCGTTAATAGCTCATTTGAGTGCTTTAATAGCCCAACTTTTTCAAAGTTGGTAGCATTGAAAAAAACAGAAAATTGACAAAAACTTCACTTAATTTTTTGTGTCAATCAATAAATTTTCAAATGTCACATCAGTGTTGTCAACTACCACAAAAATCCCTAAATTTTGAAATTGCGATTTTTTTTATTTAAAAAGGGAATAAAAGACGCACAATATAAAAAATAGCATAAAAAACCCGTTTCATAAGTCATTATTGCACTCGTCCTCGTGTTTTTTTTTTGAAAATTTGAACTCGTGCAATAAATCTTGCCTTATGAAACTCGTTCTTTAATATACTATTATGGTACTAGTGAGTTAAGTAAGATATTATCCACGATTGAAAAACTGACCCACGAGTGCCGTAGGTCAGAGTGGGTTAATTTTTCTGCGTGGATAACATCATTAACTAACTCGCATGTGGCTTACAACATTTTATCGAACACCTTTTGATTTTAAATAAAAATACATAATTTATTGATATATTTTATGCATTAGCAATGTTTTATTTTATTATGGTAGCTGTAACAGGTGGCTATAGAAATTTAAAATAGTTATTTGTGTATTTAGTAAGCGAAATGCTACTTTGGTGGTCAAGAATGAAAAACTTTTGACGAATCGTAGCCGAGTAAAAATCTCATTCGACACTACCAAAGTCATTTCGAGCACGAATTGCACACAAGTAGAAAAAAATCATAAAAAATAATACCAGGAAATTTTTATTTTAGCGCAAAGTGGACGGTTTTGTTGTTGCTACGGAAACGACCTTGCTCAAATATGCATAAATCGACGGTAACGACCTTGCTCAAATATGCATAAATCGCATGAATGCACAAAATATTTTTTGCTTTAGAGCAAAATTGTTGTCACGTTTGTCAAGTAAATAAAACCAATGTGGCATTTTGCATACGGATATTAATGAAAAAATGTCATCATTTTTTGACAGCTGTAGAAAAAAAACATTTGCTGGTCTGACATTTCCTGTTTTTAACAAAACGTAAATGGATATTTTTGCTACTGAAATGGATTTTTTGTGTCCCAGAAGACATTTTAGAGGAGGCAAAAGTAGCCGCATTTAATTTATTATTACCCAAATCCAAAGAAAAGTATGAAAAAGAGTTTCGTATTTTTGATTCTTTGTGGTGTGAGTGAGGACATCCTCCTTGCATATTTTCTTGGGATTGCTAAGGTGTGTAAAGCATCATCATTAAGGATTAAATATTCAATGCTAAAATATAATCTACTATAAATATTTTTCAGGGCGTAGATGTATCAAGGTTAGTATCTCAAACAAAAATTTGTCTACCCGTTTTTTAATTTTATTTATAAATTTTAGGTTTAGTTAGTTCTTAAAAGCCAATCTGGATTGCATCACCCAAAAAAAGGCAAAATCTTTGGAAAGAAATCATATTGAAAGCTTTTTGGCTGAGGCACCTGACGATAAATATTTGTTATTGTATTTCTGCTGCTTGTCATTGCAACGAACTAGCTAAATTAATTATTAATGACATAAAGGATAATGGATCATACCTGTATATTTCAATACCGGATACAAGAACTAACAAACCACACAGCTTTACTATGATCGGAGAAGGTTTTCCAGTAAACCCTCTAGATATATACAAAAAGTACACATCTCTGCGCATGTTAATAATGATAGATTCTTCCTGAATTATAGAAACAAGAAATGTACCTGTCAACATGTTGGTATCAATACTTTATCTAAGATACCATGTGCAATTGCTACTTACCTGAATTTACCTAATGCAGAAACCTATACTGGGCATTGTTTCCGGTGTTCGTCGGCTACTTTGCTGGCCAATGGTGTTTTAATAACACTGAAACGCTATGGCGATTGGAAATTGTCAAATCTGGCTGAAGGGTATATTGAGGATTGTATGACTAGTAAAATCTACATTGCCAAGAAAATTCTAGGAGCAGAAAAATCACAGATTGCTTCTAGCCCCAAGATTTCTGAAGGAGTGACACCTCAATCCCCTGTTAACGTACAAATGAATGTGTCTTCTGTTCAAAATGATTTAAATGAAGCTGTGGATTGTAAACAATTCGGTGGCATACATTTCCACGATAATGTGGTAAATGTAACCTTTCACATATACCAAAATACTAAACAATGATCTGTTAATTTCAGTATATAAAAATTTAGAAATAATTTCGTTGATAATTCTGTTTATTTTGTTATAAATTATTAATAAATTATAATTATTTGATACTCATTTAGCTTGCTTTTTAATTTAAAACAGATTTAAAGGAATTACTCTGCAAGTAAGATGTTTCTACTATTACATCGACTTCATACAGAAAGTAACGAGTCAATATTAGCATTAATATTTAACAAAAATTATAAATAAAAATTTTTAGGCTTGATTATTTGTGGTTATGTTTATTATATTAGTGTGTTTTGTAAACAAACTAGATATTTTAACAAAATAATATATAGTAAAAAGCTGTGGCTGTGAAAAACAATTTCTTTAATATTTCTTCTTTTAGGTTAGGAGCGCATATACTGCTATGTGTAATAAAGTCGTGCCAATTACTCTTACACTGTTGTTGGTTCTACTTTATCTTAAATAAAATATAATATTTAACATTTTCTATATTATAAGGAGAAATACTTACTGAAATCTGAATTTTATATCTGATGCGATTATCATTGGTGGCTCGATATTTTTCAGAGGGTGAGCACAAAAAAATAAATTAAAAAACCGTAAAATTGTTGTCGAAATCAGGAATGGACTGGATAAACTGTTTTTCGATTGATAAACCTGCTAGCGCATCTTGTGACATGGTATTTCTTAAAAAAGTCTTTATAGGCTTCAAAGTGGAAAAGCATCGTTCTCATTCACTAGTTTGTAATATCAACTAGTTTGTAAGTTTCTGTAAACACTTTGCATAGATTATTGTGGGACAGAAACACTAAAAGTGACAAGACACCTTCTATGTGGCACATATCGTCTTGTTCATAAAGTGCTGTAAGTTCAGATATTAATTTTACATTATCGAAAACGAGAGAATTATTTAATTTATTAACAGCATATTTCTCGTATATGTTTTTATTAAAAACTGTCTTATACATTCTAGTTTTACTTGTAGATTCGTAATTAATTTGTAAATCAGGAGTAGGTCTATCTTCTTGTTTAATTAAACGTTTTTGCTCAAACGGCACTGGATTGTTTTTTTTACAGATGCTGAACAGAATTTATTTCTGGATCCGGATCCATTTTTGTTAATAAACAAATACCAAACACACCACAATCACATTAAATTTAAACCTCGATTAAAATTAAAGTTTGTTTACAGAACTATTTTGCGAGTCGACAAAACAACACAGACAACACCATTATCAATACGGTGACTAAAACACATCTGCGGCCTGTGTTGGAGATGCCGAAATCTGAGCCCCTGGTGAGCTTAAATCGGCGAATTTTACTTCCACCGAAAAATGTCGAACGTCGTAAACTGAGACACATTTGGAAACAGATTCTTGCGTGCTCTGGAAATAAACTTTGATATAGTTTGGCGCGTGGATGGTGGGCGTCATATATTTCTTCTTGACATGCACAGTGAAGAGAGGGCACGTGCCCTTCTGCCCCTTAGGACCAGCCGCCACTGGCGATTATATCTAAGAAATTATAATGATCGTTTTACCCTATAATTTAATTAATATAAAATCTCTTTTATAAACAGACTGAATAATTATTTTATTTAAGATAAAGAAAGCAGAATCGACAACAGTGTAGCAGTCAATCTCAGTTCCCAACGACTTTATTAGAAATAGTTGTTATGATCAGTACAATGCCCAAAACTATAAGATTAGCATATCCTGTTTTAAATGACTAATTTTTATTATAAATAACCGAAAAATTGATGCTTCAGCTTGTGTGATAAAAATAAATGTATTTAGGTAATGTAGAAGGTGACGAAGGTTTGCTTCCAGGGAGTGAGTTTTTTGAAAATAACCTACGTTGCCCCTAGCAACGTGTGTTATAGTGTAACAAAAGAGTAAACAATCACTTTCCTTATTTAAAATGACCACAGTAAACGTGATATCTATTAAGATAAGATTTTAAACAACTATTGTACCAACTTCATTGCAAAAAAATATTACCTTCATTAGCAAAAAACTAACTTCTTAAATTTCCCATGATTTCTCTGCTCCTAAAATCAAAATTTTGGTTATACATCGTTTGAAAAGTCCTTTAGAAGCAGGCAGGGCATATCATAAAATATCAAAACAGTTATTCGTAATGTATCAAAATTTTTGTACTTTTGAATTATGTATATCAAAATATCAGCACTGTTACATCAAAATTTTATATTGCAATTCTACACAATGGATGTCTGGCAAATAAAAATACGAACCCGCGCACTCCTTGCAGCAACTAAAGTTGCAAGGAGATCTGAGCGACTGAAATTTGGAAGTTAATTGTGAGCCTTGCTTCTAATCCGTTAGCTAATAGAGCATTGAGTGGTGCCTAACATCATGTCTTGTTTTCAACAATTCAACAGTAGTCGATCATGTAGTTAGTAGTGAAACATTCTCATGGTTTGCTCTGGTGATGAAAACTTCATAATCAATTGTAATAATAAAACTTCATATCATTTCTTAAATTTTTCATTTTAACATTCTAAGAATCAAACCAAAACGATCATATATGTTTATTCCATTAAAAACATCTGGTAATGCTGATTGTAAACTTAGAAGTGTAAACTATTATTTTAATACTTGTAATAAGTAACGCATGGGTGAACCTTAGTAACAAGTGACAAAGCAAAATGCTATAATTTCTTTATTAGAAGTAGCAAATGTATTTTTTTATGAAATTGAAGTCGATGATGAAGAAATATTATTTTTAAAGCGAACAGTTATGTTGTAAAAGTAGTTCCCATTTTTACTAAACAGTTTCAACATTTTCCAATTTAATAATCTTTTAATAAATTCTTGATCTTCATCCAGTACAACCTGCACCATTTACTATGAAATTAAGCAACATTTTTATTTTATTTTTTTAAGTTAATGTTAACTTTATTCGCTACAAACATCAAATTAAAAATTGATTAAATAGTGTTGCTGTTCAGCTGTTTCTCTGTTTACTTATTTGAAATTCATCAAGCAAATCGAGATACATCTAAACGCTCATAATAGTACTTACCGCCTACAAATCTCCTTGATTGGTTCCTTCTGTGTTAATGAACGATTTTGAGGAGAAAAGACTTGTTAAAAAGTACCTTCATGAATGCAGTTAATGAATTCTACTATTTTATTACTATTCTTTAGGCATTTACGAAAATTAGAATTAGCTTTTTCTTAATTAAACTTACTCCGTCATCCTCTTCTACCTTTTTTAATTAAACTTGAATAAACTTAAAAGTATTCAATATTAAATAACAAATGCATGAGAAAATCGCTTTTTTTTTTTAAAAAATTGTTTTCTGCCCGTTACAATAAAATAAATGATATTTACTTGCTCCTAGTTTTAAATACAAAAATGAAAAAACAAAAGAGAAAAATGTTTGTAATTTGTTGGAAAGAGAATACATGAAAATTAATAATAGACATAAAATGCCACCTCCTCATATCTGCCACCCTAGGCAGCTGCCTAATCTAGCTAGGCTTAGATATGCTTCTAAGTGATTCCAAATGCAAATGGCAATGTTGCAAACTTATATAAATAGTGATGCACCAAAGCAGCTTTTGCCCGAATCACTGAATATTTGGCCATTAAAATTTGCCGAAGCACCGAATATTCGGCTGCAGCAAAACAGAAAGTTTTGACTAATTTTATTGAATACAAAATTATATCATCAAATGACAACGTTGGTGTTCGAAAAATACATTTCCTACTATGCATTTTGCTTTAATAAAATAATATAAAATATAACTAAACAAAATTAATAAAAAAAATGAACAGTATTGGATTATAATAAGCACGATGTCAAAAACTTAATTTAAAAAACCGTAACTAAAAAACTACAACGTAATATAATAGCATGAAAAAAACATTTCAGTATTTAAAATTTAATTTAGGAAGATTGTGGTGGATAAAAAGTAGATTTTGCATTTTCCGGGAGCAATCTATTTCTCTTGCGTACTTCGTTTTTTTGGTTTTAAATTTCAGTCTGCTTTGTTTCAAATTCATTCTTATGTTTGCGTATGATATGCTTTTTCATTGATATCAGGGTTGCAAGTTTTCCTATTCCACCCCTTAATATTTTCTTGTTCTTAAAGAAATACCTATTGTATCTTTTTTATTAATTATTGATATGGCTATTACCATGCATACTAGCCGGAACCATATATGTACGCTCTCGATGCGTCATCGTCTAGACAGGACTTTACTTAAATACTTACGTTTGCGATTGTAGAAATTAACTAAATGCTGATGCATATTTTACAAACTTAGAATTTCTTTTAGATAAACTCTAAATAAATGAATTGTGCAGTTAAAATGCAATAAATAAGCCAAATTGTGACAAACAAAATTTAAAAAATCCATATCGGCTGGCCGAATCTTTCACGCAGCGTTGGTCAAAACCTAATCTGCTAAGAATTGGCCGACTATCGAAGCTAAACCCAAGCTTCTTGACCACCACTAATGTTAAAAAAAAGAATTTGTAGGATAACTTTTAGCCTACCAAAGTTGGTTTATTATATTAACAATTTTTTTTGGCATACTAACTTTGAGAGACAAGTGTGGGGTTTAGCCCTCTGAGGTACTTCTTTAAATTACTATAGCATGCATACTTTAAGCTGGTGAAAAGATCTAAAAGATGATCAAAAATTAAATAAAAAAAGAATCTAAAGTATAGTCAAACGTTTGCCATATTAAAATAAAACGCCTATATATTATTATTATTCTTATGATGGGTTTTGAACATTTATTTTTTTTTTAATTGACAGATTCCTACGACCACAAAAAGAATACAATCCACCAGAGGATCTAAACATAAAATTGCAACAGATATTCCAGGATGCACTTGGAACAACCGATGATAATCTTCACTTGGATGATATTAATAAACGTTTTGCAGTACTTAATGCATGCTATCAGGAATTCCAACATTGCATTCCAAATTCTTTGCTTCACACTATTGAGACCCTTGAAGATGTGACGAAATTTTATTCAACATCTGTTAGTACAATTACTCCATTTGAAAATTTGAAAAATATAGAGTTACCTCCAAATCTGCAAGTTCAGCATGAATATCACAGGTTCCATCCAGGTTAGTAAATTGCTTTATATAAAAATTGTATGGCTAAGCAGGTATAAGTAAGTTTATTTGGTTTTAGTCTCATGAACTGTAAAATGTATGCGACAGTTGTCCATACATTAAAAGTAAAATAAAAAGACACTGGGTGGTTAGAGATATTTAAGAAAAATATTTTAAAAAAATAGCTATTTATGTAACAAGTACATAATGTAGGACTTTATAGACAAGCCCAGTTTATGGACGAGCAAGCAAAGCGAGCAAGGCCTATAAAAAGGGTGAGTCTATAAGGTCCGATTATGTAAGAGCTGCATACAAAGCTTTATGTTCGATTCCTAAAATTGCCTAATTATCAAAAAGAAATCAGTTTATAAATTTGACATCTATTCTTGACAGAAGAAAATTTGATATGTAATATACAGTTGCCATACTTTATTTTACTACTACCACTTTATTTTACGAGTACAATAATAAGCCAGTTTACTGCCGCAAAACAATATAATAAACAGTATATTATAATGCAATAGGACATAAATATCTATAATTAAGTTTATGTAACAAAGTAAGTACCTAAAATATTTTTAAAAACAGTTCTTGATTTAATAGCAAAATTTAAAATTTAAATCGCTACACCACCATCTATTGAACATTGAAAAACTGTAAATGTCATTCAGATGGCTGACTACGATTAATAAAGCACTAAAGAGAGTTTTACATGGCTGGCCCATTCAATTGTGAGGGCGCTGACTAACGTGAATCTCTTGCCAAGTTAAGAGTTTTAAATATTCTCAGACTTTATAGGTTATGAGTGTTAATCTAAACGTCAAAGTCATCATGAACAACTTTAAGTTATTATTTTTTTAATAAAGCAAATGGAACGTAAAAGTAAGTAGTAAAATCGGTGATTCATAACAACGGCATGCGACCCCTGAAAAAAAGCTTAGGCTCCACTTACTGGTAAATTTTATAGAATTTAATACATATGTGAGTATCTAAAACTTAACCTCAATTCTGACTAAAAAGTTATTATTTAAAGCTTGTCGGCCAAAAAATTTTACACATATCTCATGCGTTTTAAGTTATTTTACAGTGCTCCAACTAATAAGTTGTCTCAAACAAAGTTGTCATGCTGTAAAATTAGACTTACCGCATTCAATTGTAAATAGCTATTATCGGAGTGTGAACTTTTAAAATGTAATAAGATGAAACGAATTTTGCTCTAATCTTAGGATCACTTTTTTGTGCTACTGACCTATTTTTATTTATTTTCCTCTTTGTTAACTGGTGCAGAAAACTTAACTGAATCATCAGTTGCTATAAAAACAACTAAATAATAGAACTGTTTTGAATCTTAACGTGTCTTAGGTGCTGTTGTGGCCAGCAAGATTCTGACCATGATGTCATTAACACAAAATAGTAAATTATGTTATTAGGAGCAAAAATGAAGCTTTATGTGCTGAAACTGGGAATTTGGTTGCCGAACGTTAGTGAGGTAGACAAACCAGTCGAAGCACATTTTTGCTCCAAATAACATATAGTATTTTTTCTTCTTTAAACAAACAAGAAAAATTAGTTTGTTTACTTTGCTCGGCAGTGGATATAATAACTGTATGTCCTCTCATCAATAAGAGATAATGAGATAATAACTTTATCTGCCGCTGACAAACGGCAAAATGTGATGGCAATGAAGTGACACTTTAGCACTGTCAATCCAGCAGTATAATGCCACATTTTACTGACGTTTTAAGAAAAAATATTATATGATACTCATTGTTAACTACTTACAAACCTTGACTAATCAACTTTTTCTTGATCTGCTATAAGACGCTCACTAATTTCGTATTGTAATAATTATACTAAAATGTTTTGTCTTCTATTGTTTTCTTGTTTAGAATAAAAAAATATAGAGAATAGGGTTTTCCAGATCTCAAGAAATGATCGGTCTTGACTATCCATACCTTCTTTTGACCCGGAAAATATTCATATTCCCGTCTAGATACACAAATTGCTATTACATATCAGTGTGTAATATAAAGTATAATCTCATCTAATATATACTTTTTGTTAACAGATACCGATACCAAGTTTGATGGAATTACTGCTTTCCCAAGAAGTTCAACAATAGTCTCAGGATTAAAATATAAGGATAAATATAAAGGACACGAGCAACGTGAAACATGGCCTTATTCACAATAATAGTGCAACAGTTTATTGAATTTAGAAAAATTAATAAATAAATTATAATTTATTATGTAGAGTCAAAACATTTTTCCCATAATAAATAATTCAATAATAAATACTTTTCATTTATTCAACAGTTTTCACCTATTTCTTACTTTATGCTTAACATCTATTATCACTTGAAACAAATTACTATATTTTTCAATTGTTGTCCACCTACTACACTAATGTCATTTTCCAAATTTAAACACGCTACTCATTCCTTTCCTTGTACTCCTATTCTCACTTAACTGTAATTTAATAAAGATATAAATTTATTTTATTAACTACTTTATATTTAACTTACATGTCTAGCACCAAACAACATTCTAGCTTTATCTTCTTCTTGAGGAGATGAACTTTCATCAGATAAGCCTAAGCCTGGGCTGCGTTTTATTTGAAGCTTTTGTTTTATTGCCTGCAGAATAAATAATTATTAAAAATATGATAGAATATGAAGAATAATAATAAACGTATACCTGTGACAAAATTACCCTGCGAGTATCAGATTTCATTGCTAAAAGTAAATCTAACCATGTCCATGTAACGTTGTGATATTCAAGGGTTGGAATTACTAATGAAAAGTCACGAATATCTTCTAAATTTTTTTCTTTATTTCCTTTATAGCTAACTCTAACTGGTACTTCTGGAATTTTTATGTAGATGAAGAGTTTATTTTTCTCTGCTCTTTCCTGAAAAGTAAAGAAATTATATGAATATTAGTCATATGAAAACATTGATTTTATGTGAAAACTGTTACAAATTCTAGAATTGGGTTGAGGGTAAGATTTACCAATATCATGAAAAGAATGAACATTTCACTCTGACTGATTTATTATGTTTTTGAAAAAAAAATCTAGTTTCCTTTTGGTCAAATAACACCATCTAAAATCCTAAAATCTATGGCTTGCAATGATAAAAAGTGTAATCAAAAGTTATTACTCCCTCTGTCCAGAAATAAATGTCCAATATGGATTTGTTACATGCTCATAAATAACTATCTGACACTAAGAATACTTCTAATCAACAACACTTTACTACAACTTACACTGTTCACTACAATTTACTTGTTTACATATCAGATTATAGCTATTAACATACCTAGGAATGTTATAAGTTTCATAACTACCACATATGAGGTAAGCGCCATAAATTCTCGGCCTGGTAGGCTTCTACAGGTGCCAATATGTTCAAACTCTGTTGCGTCATAGTGGAACATGTAAGAGGCCTACACTATATACAGGGTGTATGTATATTATGGCTAGAAGCGTAATAGATCTTAGTAGCCACTCAAGCATCGTGATGAGTGCATGAAAATGTCGCAGCTAACGAAAGTTTAGTACCGTGCGATCATTAAATTCTTAACAAAAGAAGGGCACACGCCTAATCAAATCAAACAACGTTTAGACGGCGTTTATGGTGATTTATCTCCTTCATATTCCACTGTAAAAATGTGGTCAAAATGTTTCCTTTTGGGGCAAGAATCTCTGGAAGATGATGAGCACGTGCGGTCGGCCAATTGAAGCGGTAACGCCTCAAAAAGTTGCAATCATTGAAGAAATGGTATTAGAAGATCGCCGTTAAAGTTAAGGAGTTAGCAGTGATGTCTGACATTTCGGAAACAAGTGTTCGTAAACAATGGTTCTGTATTATGGTCCTCTATCCAAAAGGGAATCGATGGAATGGCGGCGACCCGATGAACCTCGTCCCAAAAAGGCGAAAGTCGTTCAATCGACAAAGAAAGTTATGGCAACAATATTCTGGGATTGTGACGGCATTTTACTGATTAATTTTAAAGAATGCAATATAACTGCTAACAGTATATATTATTACACGACAATGCAGCCGTTCATACTGCCGCAATTTCACAAGCTGCCATTTGTGAATGTGGCTTTGAAGCATTGGATCATCCACCGTGCAGTCCCGATATGGCTCCTCGTGACTATTATTTATTTCCCAATTTAAAGAAAGACCTTAGGGGACGTCGTTTTAAGGAAGAGAACTAGTTGCAAGTAGCTGTAATTGATCATTTTGAGGGAAAAACTTCAGATTATTTTTACAAGGGCATTGAATTATTAATTTGACATTAGGGGAGATTATATTGAAAAATAAAAATTATTATATTTTATCAAGTTTATTTTTTCTATATCAGGCCGGGAATTTATGGCGCTTACCTCGTATGTCGATTTGAATATCTAAAGCTTGTTATGATTCATAACATCCATGGTTTGTTCAATAGTTTATCAGTTTCAGAAAATGTAGACATTATTAATAAACAGAAGTACTTTCGTATATACAGGTTGTTTGCAGTTATTCGCGCACTATTGTTATCTCCGTTATTATTGGAGCTACGAAGTCAGTTAGATTAGCAAATTAGCAGTATATTTTCTACCGATTAACATTAACATTGGGAAGACAAAAAAAAACAACTGAACGTCACATCTTCAAGTTACTTTCAAGATGGATGGACAGCGATATTATAAATACAAAACTTCTAGGACACACTTCATATTTTTTATTCATTGAATAACTAGTCAGAAATATGCAGAATTAATGGAAGAAAAATTATCAATCGAAGAAAACAAAATGGAATATAGGAATGGTGATATAAACAGAAAATGGGCATTTTTAAAAAATATAATGATTGAAACAGCAAAAACAGTAAGTGGAACTAAGTTAGAAAATCTGGATTAAAAAGAACAATATGATGTAAATCCAAAATAATCATAAATATTTTATGCATACTGTAAAGACATTGAAAGGAAATACTGAAACACGGATAACGAATATATTAAAGATAGCGAAAACAAGCTAGTAACAAACAAGAAAACGATTGAGGAGGTATGGAGAAGATATTATGAGATAAGATTCAAGTCACCCGAGATGGAAAATCAAGGAACTAACGACATACAGGAAGAAGAAGAAATCATACAGAATAAAATAAATAGGGAAGAAGTAGAGGACGTAATAAAAACACTTAAAGATAGAAAAACAGCTGCGAAAGATGAAATAGCATCAAAAATGGTAAAGATGGGTAGAGATAAACTAATCAATTGGATAACGGAAATATTTCAATTGGCCTGGATAAATGGGAAAATAATGAATGGCAGCACTAGCAACTAGGGCTGCAAGTTAAATCCGGATTTACAGAAATCCGGATATCCGGATTCGTGGATAATATGACATTTCAAGTTCGGATATCCGGATTCTAAATGGAATCCGGATTCCATTTGAAATCCGGATTCTAAATGGAATCCGGATTCCATTTGAAATCCGGATTTCATTTCAGAATCCGGGTGCAATGCATATCTTTAGTGTCCGTAAAAAAATTAGTTCATCCCCTAAAAGGCTTGAAAAAAAAGTTTCTTACAGGGAAAAATATTGATGTTATTAAAACAACAATAAATGGTGCCGTGCCGCAAGAAGATTCAATACTTCAAAAAGAAGCCGCTTTCGCAATCATTGTTTTGTATTTTCTTCAGAATATAACCATTGCAAGAACAGCCAGAAAAACTCAAAATGTACAATTTTCTATTCTTTTAATTGAGTATTTATTTTGCCGACTAATTTTTTTTACGGGCACCCTAGTGACTATCTTATTTTCTCAATGTGACGTATTATATGGATAACCCGCAACATCTATGCGCATTAATTATTTTTATAATGATACTTAGATTGTATAGTACATAATAATACTTTTTATGCATGTTAGAAATAAAAAAACCGTCACTAATCTAGACTTAAACTAATCTAATTTTTAAGATTTTATTGGAACAACTATATTTTCTTTTGATTTTTGGCTTTTGGTAAGACTTAGTCAATTGCAATAATTATTTGTCAATTGTTTATTGTTACCATAAATGGTAACTAATTTCACTAGAGACAAACTATTTTAATTTAAAAATGAAAACTGTTATTGTATATACCAAGTTCAAATCCGGACATCAAATCCGGTTTTCAAATCCGGACTTCAAATCAGGATTTCAAATCCGAAGTATTCGAATATCCGAACTTGAGATGTCGGATTCGTTAAATCCGGATTAACTGGATTTTTAAAATATCCGGATGTTTACAGCCCTACTAGCAACTGTAAGAATTACAGACCTTTGCGTTTATCATCAGTATTATATAAACTATGTATTACATAGTATAGCCAAGAATTTTGTCAGTATATGCTATGAACGAAAATTTTGTTGGCGAGACGATGGCAATACTGCAGGCATAAAGTTTCAACCTTCTGTCATACAGTGAAGTAGCAAACGCATCGTCAGCTTGTTTCTCATAGAGTGGGGACAGTACAAGAATTGTGTTGCGATTATCATGTTGTTTAAAGCAGGGAAAAAAGCCCACGAGAATTTTACGTTGTTGAGAGGGCTGAATATTAGTGAACATTTTCTATATTGTACTATTAAAAAGTATAAAGAAATCAACTGTGTTAATGACAGACATCGTTCTCGCTGTTTACGAACGAAAGAAGTTGTGAAAGTTATCGCATAAATCGTAATCCTCTTCTAAAACGTGATGGCGTGAGAAATAGACATTCCTCCGTGCACCATGTCACGAACTATTTGTGAGGATTTAGGAATGAGTGCATATAAAAGGGTTAAAAGTCATTTATTGACAGAAAGACTGAAGAAAATAAGGAAAGTTTGTTCGAAGAAATTGTGGCTGGAATTGTGAGAACAATGTTCCGTCGTTTATCAAAGCAGAAGATTGGCCATCTGGTAGCCCAGATCTGAACCCGCTGAACTATTGGCTTTAGGATAATTTAGAGCAAAGGTCTGTAATAAAAGGCATGCAAATTTGGAATCTTTGAAACACGGTATAGTGAAGATAGCATCTGAAATTCCACTCGCAAAGGTGCGTTCCGCGACAGATAAGTTTTCTGAGCTTTTGAAGCTGCTTCCGCAGTGATGGCGGCCATTTTGAATAACGTTGATATCGTTTTATAGATTTTCTTATGTACATTCTGAAAATATACATTTTGATTAGACTGCATTGCATTGTTATTTTTTTGTTTATGTTCAAAGTACTGACAGAACTTGGCTAGACTATGTAAAGTACTTGAAGACTAGGGAATGAAATAGAAGGAAAATGAAGAGAAGAACATATGGCTTTCAGGTCTGTAAGACAAACTCAAGACCATATACATGTTTTAAGAATGATAATTGAGAAGAATCTAGAAAAAGGGCACGAAATACGATTGGCAATTTTAGATATAAAAGCTGCATTCGATAATGTCTCAAGAGAAAAAAGATTTGGGAAGTATTAGAAAGAATAATATGGTGTTAACAGAAATTTAATCAGATACATTCAGAGTGTATATAATAATGTCAAAGGGTACATTAGAATAAATCAAGAAATATCGTCACGTTTTAAGATGAAGTTAAAAGGTATGAAACAGGGAGACAGCCAGAGTGCTTTACTGGTTGTGCTGGTAATGAACCAAGTGTTGGAAAAATGTAGCAGTAAACTCTGCATTGCAAAGATAGGAAATTCATGCCTCAAACTGGTATATATAGAGCAGTTAATCTATGCATAGTACCTAATATTGATAACAAAAAATGACACAAATCTACAAAGGGCACTAGATACATGGAATGAAGAACTGGGAAAACCAGAGTTAATTATAAACTTTAGTAAAAGCAAAGTTATGAAAGTCAGTAAGGACCAAACACCTATGAAGGAGATAATAATAGATGATAAGAGAACAGAGGAGGCTTAGAAATATATTTGTCTTGGAACAGTAATAACAAAGGATGAGAGAATAGAAGAAGAAATATTAAATAGAGTAAATAAAGTTAATCAAATTTACTATGTGGCTAATTTCATGCTAAATCAACTAGAGCCACGTGCTTCAATATCTCAGTTTTTGTTCAAATGTTTTCCTTGCATAGATACATATGAAATGACATTAAATTATTTTTTCCAGATTTTTTGGATTAAAAATGGCCCAAGTAGAAGTTTTAATAAAAAGAAGAAAAAACAAGATGGCTGTTTGTTGTTAAAAATATGCTCTCTAGAATTTTTGTTTTTCTTTCTAAAAATACAGTGAAAGAAAATATAAGTAATTATTAAAACAATAGTTATTGTTTAGATGTTCACAATAATATAGTAATAAATCTTGTTAAACTGAACATTTGTTTGTTTCTTTGTTTTTGGGCGAGGAATCAGGATGGCAGAGCATCCTTCGTACCTCATGGCACCGATTGCTATGATCATTTGACCGACTCTACTAGAATTTAGCCGAATCTGGGGGAATTCCACCCCCAGTAGGGATTTTTAACGTGTCAAACATCGCATTGACACGGGACCTACAGTTTTACTTCCTATCCAAGAAGAAGGCATGTTTTTAATTTTTCTCCGCTATGAAAAATTACCAGCTCGGCCGGAGATCAAACCTGCGATCCTTGGATTATGAAGCAAACATGCAAACCACTAATCCACCGAGGCTGGCAACTGAACATTTATGGTGTTAAAACACTGTAAACAAAAGTGAGGTTAGGTTGAATTTAAATTAAATTAAAACAATTATTTTAAAATGTTGTGTCCTAAATGTTTAAAATCTATTGGGAAAAGTGGTTATAAAATAATGTGTAGTGGTGAATGCAAAAAATGGTACCACCTAGGTTGCACGAACTTATCAAAAAGTGATCAGGATAATATTAAAAAAGTAACAAAATTCTAAAATCAAATGGACCTGTGAGGGTTGCGAAGCTATCTCTTCTGATGAAGCTAGCCAAAAGGGTTCTGACTACTCTAATGATAGAAGTGATGTAACAGTTTTACCTCAATCCATCATCCCTAAGAAAACAAATAAGTGTACAAGTCGGAAAAGTCTTGATAAAAAACGACCACAAAGAACTGCAAAACAATTAATGACTGATATTTTGAAGGACGACAATCCTAGCAACAGAGACATTATAACATTTTTTAATAAAAAATTTTAAGAGTTCGAGCAATCCCTGAATTTCAATAGTCTAATTGTCGAAGATATGAAGAAAGCTTTAGATGATATTAAGTCTGAAAACAAGAAATTGAAGAAGGAAAATGAAACCATAAAATCCCAAATTAGTACTTTACAAAGGGAATTTGCTGCAATTAAAAGTAAAACAACAATCGTGGAAAACATAGAGCGAAGTCGAAACCTCATGGTCATCGGACTTAAATCTATCAATAATGATGAAGCAAAACAAGACTTCTGTAAAATTTGTAATAAATTAGGCTTTGCCCCTAATGAAAATGATTTTACAGTAAGAGTCATCCCAAGCAAAAATGTAAGTAAACCTGTGTTGGTTACCCTCAAATCAAACAACTTTAAAGATGACATCCTAAAGAAACGTAAGGACATTGGTGTCCTCGAAAGTAATGAATGTGGGATAAGTGGTACCTCGAGGAAAATATATCTGAATGAAGACATTCCAAAGGACACCAGAATTTTATTCAGTTATGCTAGGTCTTTAAAAGAACACTGTTTTAAACACGTATGGCATAAAAATGGTCACATATTCTGTAGGAAAACAAATGAGAGTAATACCATAAAAATAACAAACTGTGAACATGTGGACGAAATAAAAAACAGGTAAATTACATGTATTTATTTCTTTGCTTTTAAAATATATCTTAGTATAGTTCTGCCACCAAAATGGATACCATACTTCAATATTTTCCTATTATCCAGGAATTTAATTCCTTAGCTTCGAATGACAAGTACACCACTAAATGTACTTTAGCTTAATGCAAGATCTCTAAAAAATAAAATTGACGAGCTAGAGGTATTGATAAATGTGATAAATAAGCAAATAGCAATCATTGTTGTGAGTGAAAGCTGGGTTAATAGTTCTCAACAGAAATATTATAACATCCCAAATTATACAGCTGTGTATGCTAGTAGAGAGAAAGTAGGAGGTGGCTGTGCCATTTTTGTTAAGGAGGGTATAAATTTCAAGATAGTTAAAACTCTTGAAAAAACAACATAACATATGCCCAGATAATTCTTGAAAACCCAAAGATGTATCTTGCAGTTATATATAATCCTAGTTGTTGCCAAGATAATGTTAATAATACTCTGGAAATTCTAGATAAAGAACTAAGTATAATTGGTCGCACAAGAACTTTATTATTGGGAGACATGAATATAGATCTAATAAAAGATAACCCCGCTCAAGAGGACTACAAAACATTATGTTCCACAAATGGTTTCGAACAATGTAACAAAACGATACCTACTAGACCATCATCAAGTACTCTGTTAGACCATGTGGGGACCAACACACCTGAAATAATTAAGTCAGTAGCAGTCATAAGTAATTCGCTTAGCGATCATGAGCTTCAAGTAATATCCATTTCAGAGCCCAATTCACCTGACAAATATTATACATATTTGAGTAGACATGTTGAGTACCACGGAATCCAAGAGGCTTTAAATAGTTTAGATATTAACCACCTTGAACAAAACAACATTAATATTAGTTACAATAAAATTATTAGATGTTTTCAAGATAACATAACTATCACAGAGAAATTAGTTAAAAGACGTAATTCACAGCCGTGGTTAAAATGAAGACATCTCTGATGCTATAAAACTAGGAGATTATTGTTTTTCCAAGTTTAAAAAAAATTTAGATAACATTTACTTTAAAGTGAAGCATGACGACTGTGTGAAAAATGTAAAAAGGTTAATCAGGCAAGCGAAAAGATTACATTATGAACAGAAGTTTGATACAGCACAGAGGAACCCTAAACAGATGTGGGACGTCATTAACTCCATAATATCAAATAAAGTCCCAAAAGTAAGACATAACATTGGGTCAATAAGAAATCATGACAATATCATTACCGATCCAAAACTAGTGAGTGAACAGTTCAACAAATTCTTTGTGAACGTAGGCTTAGATCTTGCCTCCAAAATTCCAGACCTACCTTTAGACCTGTCGTTAGAAGATTCATCTGCAAGAAGCATGTTCTTCATGCCTACTATGGTTCCAGAAATTATTAGTGTGATAAACAACATGGACTCCAGCAAAGCTATTGGAAGTGATAATGTGGATGTGCTATCTGTTAAAATGTGCAAAGTGAAACTAGCAAGAGTTCTGTGCCCAGTGATACACCGTTCGCTACAGACTGGCGACGTGCCTGATGGTATAAAATCGGCCAGAGTAACACCACTTTTTAAAAATGGTGATTGTGAAAGCGTCAATAATTACAGGCCAATATCTATATTACCTGTTTTGTCAAAAATATTTGAGGAAATTGTTAATGTAAGACTTGTAAAATATCTCGATGATATAAATTTTTTGTATTGTCACCAATATGGCTTTCGTAAGTCAAGTGATACCAGTTCAGCAGCCGTTGACTTAATAAACGAAATACAAAATTAAATTGATATATGAAATCGGTGTGGACTGGTATCTCTTGACTTATGTAAAGCATTTGATACAGTAAACCATAAAGTTCTACTTATAAAAATGGAAAAACTAGGGATAAGAGGTGTCTGTCTTCGTTGGTTTGAGAGTTACCTTAAGAATCGAAAACAACAAGTAACCATAGACGGAATAGCCAGCTCTGAACAAACTATCAAATGTGGTCTGCCGCAAGGCAGAGTTTTAGGGCCAACTATATTTCTTCTATATATAAATTCAATATCAAAACTTAACTTGCATGGTACAATCAAACTTTATGCAGACGAAACAATTTTACTTTATTTTGATAAGTCAATAAACTCCATTAATTTAAATATAGAAAATGATCTCAAAACTGTATCTGCCTGGTTAAATTGTCATAAATTAACTATTAACGTAAAAAAGTCTTCTTATATGATAATATCCAAACAAAAAGGATATGTAGGAGACCCAATACCATTAGGAAATAATGTATTAAAGTATGCAACACAAGTAAAGTATCTCGGACTCTATATAGACCCAACATTATCTTGGGAAAATCATATTAACAAACTTAAAAATACAATTGCTGCACCAATCGGTATCTTAAAACGATTGGGCTACTCTGTTCCTAGGTACTTGCTTCGTGCTGTATACTTCTCACTGGTTCACAGTCACTTGCAGTACCTGAAATTAGTGTGGTTTCCTACTTGTGAAAAATATACAAAAGTTTTAAAAATAATGCAAAAGAAAGTCATAAAAAACATTTATTTTTTGCCTTATCACTACAGTACAGTTAATCTCTATAAAAACTATAATATCTTAAGGCTTGAAAAAACTTATGTGTATCAAACATGTACTTATATACATGGAATAAGAAGTAATAACAGACATTCCAATATCATTTTTACTACGAGAAAACAAATTCACTCCTATTCTACTCGTCACAGCTGTGATCTAAATGTACCATTACCAAAATCAAACACTTTAAAAAACTCATTGAACTTTAAAGGAATCTTTATCTACAATAAACTACCACAAAGCTTAAAAAGTATGACTTACAAAAAATTCTGTAAAAACCTTAAGGATCTTGCATTAGATTTAATTCTCTTGTAGTGTATACTTTTACTTATATTATGTGATAATTATATGTGATATGTAATTTTGTTAATTTAATGTAATGTTATGTTAATTTCCGCTCAGATGACGAAGACTGACGTTATGTTACGGTTAGATGATTATTATTATTATGTACAAAATTTAGAGGATAAACCTAGATGAAATTGTATATTTCTTTGGTTTTTAATAAAGATTATTATTATTTTTAAAAATTTCGATTTTTGGGAAATTCTGCTACCCGCCACTCCACATCTAACCAAACTTGTCATAACTCCCTTATTTTTTGAGTTATCTAGCTCATCCAGGTTTCAGATTAAGGCTGTTTTACCGCTTTGCAAGAATTCGTAGATAACATGGGTGTACCACTGTTTAGTGGTCAAAATCATTCTATCTATTACTGACAAATGACGTATATACTTGCTAGAACTACTTACACTCCTTCTGTACCACATTTCATTATGAAATTTCTTCGCATCGCAAAATTTTCGTACTAACTTTGTGTACGTTTTTCATGATTATTATTAATGCTATCGAAATTAATTTTTTTTTTAATATCAAAATTAAATAATGGCCGATCGATTTATGGTTTTAATTTTTTTATGTTTGAATAAAATCTTATATAACTTTTTAACAGATTATTTTTTGCAAAAATGGAGACCACAAATCCGTTTGTATCATCAACACCATCACTATTTGAAAATTTAAAAAATATTGGTCGTATAGCAGCCGAGAAAAATCTACACAAAGTTCATACGCTTGGGAAAACAGCCTTAAAGCTAATTTTTGGATCTTTTAGAGTATATTAAGAAACTTTCAAAGACATGGCATACTAGAAAAGTAACAGGCTCCGAAGGCAAATTTTAGTGGTTTTATAAATTTTGAAACTTTTTTTATAGAATCATCTTAGTTTATGTTTGGTATAGTTAAAAATAAAAAGGGTCCTTTTTTTAGTTTTTGAAAAAAAAATTATTTTTGAAAAACTTGTCTTTACAGCCTGCTACTTTTTCACTGTGTAATGTATTTGCATGTTTCTTGGTATATGATAAAAGATCCAAAAACTAGCTTCAATCTAACACCTAAATGAGCTAGATAACTGAAAAAACAAGGGAGTTACGACGATTTTAGTTAGATAATGCAGAGTGTTGCCATTTTAACCATACCAAGTGTATGCAAAAATGATTCTATAAAAAAGTTTCAAAGGGGTGATATTTGTAACACATGAACAAAGTCGGAATTTGTAAAAACATTAAGATTTGCCTTCACGACCTACTATTTCTCTACTGTGCAATGTCTTTTGCACATTTCTGCTTTAAAAACTTGCTTTAATCTAACACCTGGATTAGCCAAATAATGCAAGAAATAAGGGAGTTATGACAACTTCAGTTAAATGATGTAGAGTGTAGGATAGCAAAATTTGCATCAATATCAACATTTTTAAAAATTTCTATTTCGGCCATTTTTCATTCAAAAAATCGGAAAAAATTAATTTAATGTTGTTTCATATGTATCTATGCCAGGAAAAAAATTGAACAAAATCTGAGATATTGATGCATGGTCATGTTTGAAATTATGTGATTTGGCATGGAATTAGCCAAGCGATAAATCATACAATAATAGGAAAAAAGAAATCAATAAAAACACAAAAAGACAAGTTTACAATATTACATTCCTTCCTGTTCTTACATATGCAGCAGAAAACTGGATAGTTAATAAAAAAAGAAGTTCAAAAGTAACAGCAACCGAAATGAAGTTCTTCATAAAGCAACGAGTTTTACCAGAAGACATAAGAGTAAAAAATAGCAGCCTAAGAAATTTAATAAAAGTAGAGCCGGTGATAAGAAAGATAGAAGGACCTATGAAACAAGTGTTTCTATGCTATTTTTTTCTATTTTGCACCTTTTATTATTACCTTTTTAAATAAAAAAATCGCAATTTCATCCTGATCAAAAGTCTCCTTGGCCACAAAGCTCTAAAATTAATAGTTTCGGAGTTACAGAGCACGAAAGCACGCATTTTTTTGTGTATATTTTTTATTTTTGTTTTGATTAACACAGGTAATTAAGTTGTTTTGCTTTCATGTGAAAAACAGGGTTTTTTAACCGGTTTTTCACAATTTAAGCACCTGTTGGCACGGGAAGGAATTAAGTTAAGTCAATGAAATTTTTTGTGTAGTGTGCTTATACAATATGTAAACTTTTTAGGGAGTGAGACCTAGTAAATTCGAAAAACAAAAATATCATATACAAATAAGGAACACCCTACTTACTGTACATGTTAAAAATCTATAAACCGAAGTATGAATTTTTCCTGCCTTTCGTGCTCTGTAACTCCAAAACTATTAATTGTAGAGCTTCGTGGCCACGGAGACTTTTGATCAGGATGATATAAACTACAACATATCAAAATTCCAGCCAATTTGACCGGGATCCAATTTCCGTAAGAAACGTGTGGGGTCCTTTTTGCCAATTTTTTTTTCTTCAATACCACCAACTTTGAAAAAGTTGGGCTATTAAATCACCCAAATGAACTATAAACGCACTGTCTTGGGTGCTTTAATAGCTTTAAATATCATAGATGCAAAATAGAAAAAATTATTTATTGCATGTCTAATGTATTTTATACTACTGATATGGCTAGAGTTCCACAATATGTAAAATCGTGTATAAGGGTTTTGCAGAAAAATAACCATTGAGAACCACTGATTTAGACTGGAGTTATGGATGGTATGTGGATCAATGAAAACGACATTAAGGCTAATCACAAAATTGTTAAAAATAAAGGGAACAGGTTTACAGTTCTTCATGCATGGTGCTCTTTAGAATGGATAATTGTTACTAGATAGTGAGATTGAACAATGATGCAGGCTTTAAAAAATGGGTTGAATCTTATACCAGTTTTAAAACAGATATCCAGTAAATGTATAGTTTTGACAAACTAAACAAAGACCGTTAAAACTGAATATGCAAAAGGGCTACAAGAAAATAATAGTATTGTCAGTCGTTACCTCTTCTCCCTCTTTTATCGGCTGTGTTCAATATTAATTAACCTAAATACGTAGATATTAACATGAATATTAAATTTATATCTGTCAAAATTGCAGTGACCAATAAAATAGAACACAGCTAAAGCAACCACTAAAAATTACTTCAATAAAAAGACCTTTCGATATTGTACAATGCTATCTATATTTATTGGTAATGAACAGTGAAATTATTATAAGCAAATTTTAAGATTATGTAAAAAATTGTGTTAAATGCCAACTGTTTCAAATAGTTATTTTCATCGCAGTTTCAATCCCTGGTCTAAGGACCTTTTTTTATGTAAGTTTTGTAGTTTAAACAATATTCGACAAAGATACCAATGAGCTCTTTGCATTTTTATAATCAAGTCAACCTCCATGACAAGGTACAAAAAAAATTCAATCACAAGAGTTTTCTGAACGACAGCACCACTATGCCCTGCACCATTGCTTAAAAGCATGCCAAGCAAGATAGTGCCAAAAAGCACAAATAAACTACAATACAAATAAGCCATTTTATTGCCTCAATAATGTACAAAGCATCAAACGTCTTGTCACTGTGGACTTCTCTACATAGGAAACAAGAATATATAACATCAAATAAATAACTTTAGTTATCCAAAGCATCCTTATTCTCGATTTTCATAATACTATTTCACTATCTTACTTTTTTTATAGCTTTTCTTTATTAATTATATTTACAATCCACAATACTTTAGTTAAATAAAGGTACCATTGCATTCACAAAAAAATTCGGACACTTTGTTCACTTAAGATAGCACCACTGAAAGCATAAAATAATGCATTTTGGTGGTGTCTTAAGAGAACTTAGTGTACGACTTTTTATGAATACAGTAGTAGGTACATAATTCTTACCTTCATTTTTTCTACATCATCTATAGGAATGTAGAAATTAGAATCACGTTTCCCTCGGCCAGATGAACGATATTTTTTCCCTCTAGATTCAGAATCAATTTCTTCCCCTCCCCTTTCACTCTCTATATTATCCGGATCTTTTTCAGGAAAACAGAATTTCAACATGGTGTTATAAAACTTCTTCGTTAATCCTGGAATCAAACAAATTATGACTGTTTTGTAAATTAGAAGGAACAACTCACCAATTGTTAAAGGGACAACATTAATTTCAAAATGTTCCTTGACTGAAATGCCACCTACAGGGGGCTTTTCTCTACAAAATACTCTTACAACTCTCTAAAAACAAATAAGTACAGTTCCATATTAAAAACAATCAAAATGAAGTAGAGCCCACTTACCTTATGTTCTACTGGCATATTGCTTTGAATTTCTGTAGGTAATAAAACTTCTTTATAAATCTGATTTGGCAATAAATTGGTCATACGAACATATCCTAATTCTAATAAATGTTCGACTGAATCATCACTCTTAGAATTCTTCGTATACCTTTCAAAATACAATTCATTTTAGAATGAAATAAAAACTGGCACAATCAACATAATGGCCACAATAGAATTTGATGTAACATAATAAACTAAACAACAATCTTGTGTCCCACGACAAAAGACTCATTCAAAGTAAGAGGTGAATTGGGCATTTCAAAGATTATCGCTTATTAGCTGCAGTCAGATCGTTACCAAAATGAGCATGAAGGTGGCTTGTGTCGTTTTAGGTAAGGGTTAAATTGAAAACTTGTTGTAGAAATTACCTGTTAAAGTTAACAAGAGGCAGGCACTGACCGTAATGGCACCAAAATTGGCATGAAGTAGTTCTTGTCATCCTTAACAAGGTTTAAAGTAGACTTTTACAATGGGAATTATTATTTCAGCAAAGATCCATGAACACATTTCTGATGAACCTAACACTTAGGGATGCTAGTTTCAATATACGAGGGTGGTTTGATAAGTCAGTGACTTTTTGAATAAAAGATATTTATTTTGGCAAATAAACATTTTATTTCTCAACATAGCCTCCTAGCTCGATACATTTAGTCCAGCGTTTTTCCAATTTTTTTTATTCCTTCCAAATAATAGGTTTTTTCAAGGCCCTCAAAATAGGTGTTTGTTTCAGTGGTGACTTCTTCATTTGACCCAAATCTCTTACCGCCCAGTCATTTCTTCAAATTTGGAAACAGGAAATAGTCACAGGGGGCTAAATCGGCGTCACTTGTGCTGGTACGGAGTCCCCATAGTATTTATCAAGCCTTTCCTTGGTTTCGGCGATGTTTTTTTTATGCAAAAAATAATGCTTAATCAGCACACGAAATTCACTTTTTTCCATTTTCGTTAAAATTCACGAGGTTGTTTGCTTTCAATGGCTGCCAAACACAAATTAAATGGCGCAGCTTTCTCAAAATTTTACAGTAGTCTATTGATAGATGGCAGCTGACGGGAGCAGTGTTGCATTTAAAGTTACTGCGCGGGAAATTCAAAAAGTCACTGACCTATCAAACCACCCTCGTATAGCTATGAAAAATTCTGTTTAACCACTTGTCACATTTTAGCATCGACTCAATTTAGCATTGGACTCTTCAGATGGATGTTTTAGAACATTATTTATTGAACTCGTGTTCTGCAGCACAGCGGCTCAGAAACACTGATCTAACCTAACCTCTAAAGCTTAAAGCACACTGATCAAGCCGGAATCGGCCAGCATCGAATGGCAAAAATCTTTTCCGAGCGGATGTGGGCCGGGCCAGTGTGCTTATCACCTCCGGAAATTCAGAAATTAGTACACTTCAAAAGTGTGTTATTTTACATGCTATGGGCGTGATTATAAGAAATATTTTTACAATAAATTATTAAAGTTTGCATTTGCAACCTATACTATATTAATTTATTTAGAAACACCTTAATAACTTTAACACTAATTAATATTAATTCGCTTCTAATCACACTCATTGTACTATGATATAAAAATAACTGCTTTGTTAATATTGTTTATTGGACAAAAATGTATTTAAGTAATATTGTTTATTATTATAAAACCAACCAAAGGAATTTTATTATTGTAATTTTTTTAATTATTTTGGGTGTAAGAATGAAAGTGCTTATCGACTTTTGCAATCAGTCGTCGTTCGGATAAGCGACCGACTCAAGCAAGAGCACATGTCCCTTCTCTAACCGATATTTGGCGTGTGCTACTCCGTCTTACTCCTACTATTTCCTCCACGCTCTGAGAGCACCTATATAAGGAGGTGCACGAGCCGATTTAGTCAGTTCCATCCCGGAACTTGGATCCTCCTGGAACAACCAGTCAGCTGACCCAGAAGGAGCAGACCGAGCTACAAGGAATATTAGAGTAAGGACTCTTCACTATTTTCTGATCCCCTTTCCGCCCCAATATCATCCTTATCCGAGACCTCACTGCACGTGTGACTGGGGTCTCATCCTAACTTCCACTCTTTACTGTAAACTAGAAACCTCTCCGGTTACCCGCTATTCTATACTACCAAAACCGCACGTTCGCTTGATTGCACCCCGTTTGCTGTGGCTCCCATAGATAACCATATGCTTTTAGATTTAGCGATTAACACTTGTTGGCCATGGTTAATTAATTTTTACTAATTAATTGGATAACATGACTTTTCTATTTGTATTCGAAATGTTTTAAGATTTCAACTTTTTTTTAACAAATGTGTAAATGAATGTTATAGCACTGCTGCAACGGAGAGAATATAATTGTAACACAGTTAATGAATTTAGTTATGTGAAACTAAAATATTACTGATCTACTTAATAATAAAGCAATTATAAAAGTTTCAAATTGTTGGCTAGAAAGCCGCCTTAATTCCTAAAATGACATGACTATCTGACTGCAGCTAATGTCTGAACCCAGGTTAATTTAACTCAGCATGTTAAACGTGAATTTTGATAGGAATGTTACCTATCTTACTGTTGTAGTGGAACACAAGGACTATCGTTTAGTATAGGTCGATGTATGTTGATTCTACTGTAGCCTGCTTCCTTTCAGAAAAGATGTTAATACTTACAAGAAGTTACTTAACACTAAATCTGCTATACCAATTTGCCCATCAGCTTCAGTTAGTCGCCATTGTGCATGTTTAAAGCAAATTTCATTGGCTCTAACAATGGTTAGAGGTTTACCGTTACGAGTAGTAGCCAGTCGGCTATTGGCTAATAATTGGGATTCCTTGTAGCAAGAGATCATCATGTCAAGTTCTTCACTTTGAGCATTTAATTGAACCTTACAGTTGTATACCTTAAATTATATAAATTTTTATGTTATTTTTAAACTTTCAAAATTGATTAATAAACAGTATCATACCAATTCTTCTAAATGTTCCATTTCTTGTAAAAGCTCCATATTGTTAGAGTCCTCAGCTAAAGCCTTATTGACTAAATAAGTTTCCTTTTCAAGCCTACGCAATTTACTACCAGTCGATCTAATCTGATTTTGTAAACTCTGAATTGGTCTTCGTTGATCTTCTACACTGTGTAACTGTAACTGAAACCTCATTCGAGCTAACCTTTCTAAAGCTTCCTTACGATGTGGTTCTACGTATAGTAGAAGGTTATTTACAATATCTAGCAGCATTGCATACTGTAAAGAGTAAAATAAAATCACAAGCTCCTATGCTTTTATTACATAACTTTCGGACAAAAACAAACCTGCAAAGAATTTGTACAAACATCCAAATCATGATGCATTAGAGTAAAAGCATCCACAGCAGTTTGTCTACGATCCCAAAGACCGACATCTTCCTGCGGTGGCGGGGGAACTTCACCTAATTCTTCTGGATCTACACTGATGTCACCATAACCAGCATAAAAGAATTCACATTTGCACCTGGATACTATTCGTTGCAACTGTTAAAATTACATGGAAACATTTAGTTTAGTATTAAAACACTAGGTATAAATTTGACACACAAAGTTTGCAAGGATTTAATCTTTTGTCTCCAGACTGCACTTCAGTCGTCAAGTACATCAAGAATATGTTGTTATCAATGTATTATTTTCAGGGTTGAGAAATCCCTGGTTTAGTAATCACCAATCTGTGATTAGGATTAGGGATGCTTTTAAAAAAGCAAATCCCTAATCCTTGCTAATAATTGGAGGATTACCCAACTCTGGTTATTTTTAACTAAAACTTCCTTTGACTATTGGCTATCAGGGTTGGGTAATCTTTGGATTAATCACCAATTCATGATTAGGATTAAGGATTAAGTTATCAATCCCTAGTAAATGTTTTTAAAAATCTAATTCCGAATACCAAGAAATATTTAAAAACAAATTAATTCTCAATCTTTAATCCCAAAATAGTATATTAAAGTATTAGTTTCATAAGACACGTTTTTAGCACACACGTCCAAGTTTAGAAAACGACCCGCGTAGCAGGGAGTTTTCTAAAGAGGATAAGTGCGGTAAAACGTCTTATGAAACGAATACTTTATACTATTTTTTCTATTTGCGTTATTTCATTATTAAATAATTAAAAAAATTACTTAGTTTTAAATAAAATTTGTTAGGGATATTTTGGTAAGTAGCATGACAGTTGGCGACACTACAAATTATGCAATTGTTTTTTACATAACCTCGCTAACTTTAGGTAATCCGCGCGACGTAGAAATTCCTTCTTGTCTTATACATATAAAACCCGCTGCTAAGCAGCAGGAACACATTCAAATTTGCCAGGTGTATTATTATAAAGGGTGACCCAGGGGTGCGTACAAGCTCCATAACTTTGTTTCTATCCAAGCTATCGAGTTGATCTTTTTTTAAACAATAGAGCCGACAATGTGGCGCATTCTAAAAATATTTTTATTTATATACAGCATGTTCCAAAATAAAATACACAAATAGATTCTGTATTTTAAATGGCAACCCTCCATTTTTGTTACATTTTTGGATTCGCCACTAGATTTTGGATATAACGCATCCAGTTTTTTGGACCTATCTGCAATAGTTTTTGACTTATGTCAATTTAATGTGTCAAAGTGGTGTCGTGCATAGACCCATAGAAAAATTCATAACTTCAGAACCATTTACAATTAATTAACCAACTTTTTTCTAGTCGATTCCTTAAACTTTAGCGCATCTTTTGAGATCTAGGCGAACTCGTAGGCGAAAAATCGTAGTAAGCATTCCAACGCTCATTTACTAGAAGACTAGCAACTTGTGTGGTACATGATGGTGACCTATTTGAGCATTTGTTATAAGTAGCCTTTCTTCAAAATTTTTACATTGTTTCCTATTAATCATCTTTTCCTGTTCTTGTAAAGATTACTAATAAATAATTGTTTCCTTGGTAATGTACTCCTGTTTCTATTACAATTTATTTTTTTTACACATAGTTCTTTTTAGAATTGTATGGATGTGTAAAATTTTATGACAGCAGCCTACTCGATTCCTTTTTTTTTCCGAAAAACCATCAATAATTCTTATTTTGCAACAAATCTCGGTAATGTTACAGGGTAGACCCTACAAACCCTATATTGGCAAAAAGCTCTTAAAAAATGCCATGCAATGGTGCAATAAAATATAGGGTGTTCTATTTGAAAACATCGAGTTATTGATATTTGTAATTTGCCATTTTCAAAAAAATTTTCATAAAATGCTAAAGTTTAAGGAATCAACTAGAAAAGAGTTGGTTAATTAATTGTGAATGGTTCTGAAGTTATGAATTTTTCTATGGGTCTATGCACGACACCATTTTGACACATTAAATTGACACAAGTCAAAAACTATTGCAGATAGATCCAAAAAACTGGATGTGTTATATCCAAAATCTAGTGGCGAATCCAAAAATGTAACAAAAATGGGGGGGTTGCCATTTAAAAAAACAGAATCTATTTGTGTATTTTATTTTGGAGCATGCTGTATATAAATAGAAATATTTTTAGAATGCGCCGCATTGTCGGCTCTATTGTTTCAAAAAAGATCAACTCGATAGCTTGGATAGAAACAAAGTTATGGAACTTGTACGCACCCCTGGGTCACCCTGTATGTACTGTTGAAAATTATTATAAATTCAAAGTAGAATGTATGCCAATATATTTGTGACATAAATAATTACTACTTAATGAATTAAAAAATTGGATGAAATAAGAATAATTATATTTCATTTCATAGAATAAATACCTTATTTGTTAAAGAAATTAATGAGGTGTAAATGCAATAGTATTTTCAGCAAAGAATGATTTTTGTTAACAAAAATAATTATTCATTGGGTCTTTCGGATATTATAACTTATAAGGTAAAAGATAAGGTAAATATATTTAATTTTATGAAACTGAATTTTATGACGTTAAGTTTATCGTTTGCCTATTGCGCATACATAACACAATGCATCCCATATGATGACAGCATCAAAATTTACAATTTCGTTAATAATAAAGTAAAAAAATGTTATTCATGCCCGTAACCGGGCTACGCATGGGGTCGATGGCACGCTGCATCTTGCAATGGTACATAGTTTAGCAAGCATTGCATTCGAGTTACAAAAGTTTACTGCACAAATAAGATAAGTTTGACATTCTAAGAGCAGCTGTCTAACAGTGATACCAACTTTAAAAAATAAAATGTTACTGTCTCCAGTATTCTAATAAATTTCATTAGGACACGCAAAATGTGCGCGGCCTGGCCTAATGACTTCATTAGGACACGCAAATATAAAAAATATTTTTTATATTTGCGTGTCCGAATGAAATTTTTTAGAATACTGGAAACAGTAACATTTTATTTTTTAAAGTTGATATCACTGTTAGACAGCTGTTCTTAGAATGTCAAACTTATGTTATTTACACAGTGAACTATTATAACTGGAATGCAACGCTTGCGAAACTAGTATTGCAGGCTACATAAATGCATCGAATAATAATTAGTCTAATAAGGGCGTAACAGTTTTTAATTTATTATTAACGAAATTGTAAATTTTGATACTGACATCGTAAGGATGCATGGTGTATCTGCAATTAATAGCTCACGATAAACTTAACGTAATAAAATTAAATTTTATAAAATTATACATATATCTTTACCTTATAAGTTATAATATCCAAAAGCTCCAATGAATAATTATTTTGGTTAACAAAAATCATTCTTTACTGAAAATACTATTGCATTTATAGTTACCTCATTAATTCCTTTAACAAACAAGCTGTTTATTCTATGAAATGAAATATAATTATTCTTATTTCATCCAAGTTTTTAATTCATTAAGTAGCAATTATTTATGTCACAAATATATTGGCATACATTCTACTTTGAATTTATAATAATTTTCAACAGTACGTATAATACACCTGGCAAATTTGAACGAGGTCCTGCTGCTTAGCGGGCGTTGTGTGTATGAGATAAGAATGGGAATTTCTACGTCGCGCGGATTACCTAAAGTTAAGCAAGGTTATGTAAAAAAACAAAATTGCATAATTTCTAGTGTTGCCAACTGCTATGCTACTTACCAAAATATCCCTAACAAATTTTATTTAAAACTAAGTAATTTTTTTAATTATTTAATAACGAACTAACGGAAATAGAAAAAATAGTATAAAGTATTCGTTTCATAACACGTTTTAGCGCACTTGTCCTCATTAGAAAACTCCCCGCTACGCAGGTCGTTTTCTAAACTCGGACGCGTGCGCTAAAAACGTGTCTTATGAAACTAATACTTTAATATACTATTTTTAACATCCAATTATTAACTTCCAATCCCAAATAATATTTTTTAAAATTGAATCTACAATCCCTAATTCCAAAAATTATTTTTAAAAATCCAATCCTCAATATCAATTCTTTTTTCATTCACTGTCCAATCCCTAATTCCAAAAGATATTTTGAAAACACTTAATCCCAATCCCCAATCGTTGTCAATAATTGAGTGATTAGCCAATTAATAATGATTCTGATGATTAAGACTGGAAAATGTATTATTTTCTAAATAAATCCTTAATACTGTGTGCCCCCAGAAAAGCGTTAATAGGTGTAAATGATGTGTAAAATGTTTACATATTTATCGCTCTTTGGTAGTTCAGACCTGCTTCAGTTTAAAGTTATTTATTTAGAAAAAGTTGTTCAGCAATAAGAATTAAGGTCGATTTATAAACTTTCCGTTACCGTTGCCGTTTGCAGTTCCCGCTGCCGTTGCCAAAAGCCATTTTATAAACTTTGTTGAGTGGAACGCGACGCATGCGCAAATGTAATGGTTTACTTGACCTTCCTAATGTAAATCGTCATTATCATAAACATAACCTTATTGTTTGTTGTTATTTTTCAAGTTATATTTTGTGTTATTATTAGTTTGGTAAAGATAAACTTGGAAAGAGGCAATATGTTGTTATTAGAAGCTTTAGTTTAAATTAACGTCGATTTTAATTGACCAATGTGCGAACTGCAACAGCAAAAGTTAAAAGTTGGTCATCTCGAACGGACGGCAGCGGCAAACGGTAACAGCAGCGGTGCTTTATAAACGCACATAGGCATTTTAAATTTTTCAGCTTGATTTATAAACTTTGCGTTACCGTTCCCGCTCCCGTTGTGCTTTGCAGTTCCCGCTGCCGTTGCCACGGGCCCATTTATAAACTTTCTTGAGCGGAACCGCGACGCACGCGCACATGTAATGGTTTACTTGACCTTGCTAATGTAAAAAACGTCATTATCATAAACATAACCTTATTGTTTATTGTTATTTTTCAAGTTGTATTTTGTATTATTATTACTTTGGTGAAGATTAACTTGGAAAGAGACAATATGTTGTTATTAGAAGCTTTAGTTTAAATTAATGTCGATTTTGATTGACCGATGTGCGAACGGCAACGGCAAAAGTTAAGAGTTGGTTATCTCGAACGAACGGCAGCGGCAAACGGTAACGGCAGCGGTGCTTTATAAACGCACACAGGCATTTAAACCTTTTCATGTTTGAACGGGAACGGGAACGGTAAGCGGGAACGGCAACAGAAAAGTTTATAAATCAAGCTTTCATGTTGGAACGGTAACGGCAACGGTAAGCGGGAACGGCAACGGAAAAATTTATAAATCGCCTTTTAGACCTAAATACGAATTTTTGTTCGGTTTGGCCAAAGCTCAAACTCTTATAGTTGTAAATTTTAATTAATTAACAAACAATATGCAACCATAAGACTTAAGCTTGATTTATAAACTTTTGCGTTGCCGTTCCCGCTTACCGTTCCCGGTCCCGTTCAAACATGAAAAAGTTAAAATGCTTATGTGCGTTTATAAAGCACCGCTGCCGTTACCGTTTGCCGCTGCCGTCCGTTCGAGATAACCAACTTTTAACTTTTGCCGTTGCCGTTCGCACATCGGTCAATCAAAATCGACATTAATTTAAACTAAAGCTTGATTTATAAACTTTTCCGTTGCCGTTCCCGCTTACCCTTCCCGTTCATACATAAAAAGGTTTAGATGCCTGTGTACGTTTATAAAGCACCGCTGCCGTTACCGTTTGTCGCTACCGTTCGTTCGAGATAACCAACTTTTAACTTTTGCCGTTGCCGTTTGCACATCGGTCAATCAAAATCGACATTAATTTAAACTAAAGCTTGATTTATAAACTTTTCCGTTGCCGTTCCCGCTTACCCTTCCCGTTCATACATAAAAAGGTTTAGATGCCTGTGTACGTTTATAAAGCACCGCTGCCGTTACCGTTTGTCGCTACCGTCCGTTCGAGATAACCAACTTTTAACTTTTGCCGTTGCCGTTCGCACATCGGTCAATCAAAATCGACATTAATTTAAACTAAAGCTTGATTTATAAACTTTTCCGTTGCCGTTCCCGCTTACCCTTCCCGTTCATACATAAAAAGGTTTAGATGCCTGTGTACGTTTATAAAGCACCGCTGCCGTTACCGTTTGTCGCTACCGTTCGTTCGAGATAACCAACTTTTAACTTTTGCCGTTGCCGTTTGCACATCGGTCAATCAAAATCGACATTAATTTAAACTAAAGCTTCTAATAACAACATATTGTCTCTTTCCAAGTTAATCTTCACCAAACTAATAATAATACAAAATACAACTTGAAAAATAACAACAAACAATAAGGTTATGTTTATGATAATAACGTTTTTTACATTAGCAAGGTCAAGCAAACCATTACATGCGCGCATGGTCACGGTTTCGCTCAAGAAAGTTTATAAATGGGCCCGTGGAAACGGCAGCGGGAACTGCAAACTTCAACGGGAGCGGGAACGGTAACGAAAAATTTCTAAATCAAGCTTTAAACTTTGACCAAAACAACAAAAAATTGTATTTAGGTCTAATTCCTTTTTGTGGCCAACTTTTTTTTTTATTACATTTTCCCATAAAGTTAATATTTGGAGCTGTTTATTTAAATAGAGGAAAAGTGTTTGTTGCACATCTAGCACTATACAGTTTAAAACATCAGTTATATAATCAAAATAAGTTTGAAATAAACCAGGTCGCTTTAGAGCTAAAGATTAAAACTGATAAAGAGCGATTTAATATGTAAAGACTTTTGATCACTTACACCTATTGTAACACCTACATATATGGGAAGACACTGTATATATTTTTTAATGTATTCAACATAAGTTAAAAGTAATTTATATCTAAAACCTTTGACTAATTGGATAATAATATCACAATATATTAAGAGTAAGGTAATCCCTGGATTAGTAATCTTCAATTCGTGATTAAGATCAAATTCAAATTTCTAATCAACAATTGTCAGCAAATATTTTTTAAATATCTAATCCCTAATCTCAAAAAGTATTTTTGAAAAATGTATCCCCAAAAAATATTTAAATAATCTAATCTTTAATCATTAATCCCAAAAAAATATTTTTAAGAATTCAATCTTCAATCTCTAATCACAAATAATATTTTAAAAAATTCAATCTTCAATTCCTAATTCCAAAAAATTAAAAAAAATCCAATATTCAGTGCCTAATATGTAAAAAAGATTTTAGAAATTCAATCTGCTATCCTTTATGCTATTTTTTCTTTAAATTCAATTCTCAATCCCTAATACCAAAAAATATTTTAAAAAACTTAATCCCCCAAGCCTTGTCAAGAATTGGGGGATTAATCAAACCTGAAGCCTAAATCTAATTTAAATTTCTAATAATATTGGTGGTATCGGTAAATTTCTATTGCCAAAGGCAGTCCCATAAACCTTAAGATTGAAAATTGATAAGTTGTAATTTTTAACCCTTTGCCTCTGGATAATGAAACTACTATGGTATATGAGTATATGAGTATATGATTATCAATCTATTATTTTGTGTCCAGCTTGCCACATCTATGTCAACTACTATAATGAATTAATGATTGATCGAGATAATACCTGAATAGGCCAGTTTTCTGCATTACTAGTAGCACCAACAATGTCGCTAACGACAGCTCCAACTGAGACACCACTGCCTACTATGTCAGGTACTTGAGGTATTTCCGATATTACTGTAGATTCCTTTTCTTGGATGTTATCAACAGTTAGCCACATAATGTTTTCTATTTTAAAATAATTTGATTTAATCTTACACAATATTATAAGTGCAAAAATAAGAATGTACCATTTAACGAATCATTTTCGCCTGCATTAACCGTAGCATAATACTGCAAACACTCTAATGATCCAACCCAAGTAGTTTTGGAAACCAAAGTACGATCCTTCCAAACTGGACGATGGATCCTTTGAAGAATCTCTGCTTTAGCAGAACTTAATATTACGTATCCTTTGGTTTCACAGCCCTTCAATAATACTTGTGCATTGACTAGTGCAACTGCAAAAAAAAGATTAGATTCAAGACTAATAATGACGTAAGATAAAACCTACTAAGCCAATTTTTATGTAAGACATCATCTTCTTGACATGCTTGAAGTCCTTGTAAATGCTGTTGTCTTGTAGCTGATGAAAGGTCATCACTAAATACGACAGCTTTATTGTCAGCTTCTGCAATTAACTGTTTGAGCATGTTTGCTGCATGTCCAGATTGGATTTTACTTAAAGGTGATGGAGTATCTTGGACGGATGATGCTGCCTGTAATGTCTATTTAAAAATAAAAATTGGAAATATTATTATAACTATATATTATTCATATTATTATTATAGTGACAATCCAACTCGAAAATTTTTAACCAATCAAATTACAGAATCTTTCAAATTGGGACCAATGAAATTAGTTTTATAGTGAAAAAACCACTAGTGATTTTTTCTTAGTGAAAAAATTTATGTCAAAATGAAATGTCAAATTTAATTAAATTAATATTAACTACACACGCTAAATAAAAATTTGCTCGATAGATTGTCGAGCCGAATTCAACTCGTGGTCTAATTTTTTCTTGCAAAATTTATCATTTAAGACATTTGTAGCTTTTGCTTTTGGAAAATTACACTCGTCTCCTGCGTCGACTCGTGTAGTTTTCGTTGCGAAAGCTACTCATATCTGAAATGACAAATTTTGTCGGAAAAAATTAGACCACTTGTTATATTATATATGAAAAAACTTAGTGCAAGAATAGGGTGGTACTCTAGGGCGGAAGCATTTTTTCTGATACCCTGCAATGTGTCCCTCTACTCAAAAGTCTCTATTTTGTGCTGGAGAAAGGATTTCACCATAAAAGTTCATAAATCGAAGATTTTCCCTGTTCATTTTGGAATTAAGAATTTGGCCTATGTGTGAGATGACCCACAAAAAAATGCACACTTTTAGTGAGTGTGCGATCAAGAATCATCAAAGTAAAAAATGGCCAAAATTCTCACACACGAAAAATCTTTAACTTTACATGAAATCTTTTCTCTAGGCACAAAATGAAAATTCTTGAGTTATAGACAGACAATTTTATATTATTATCAAGATAGTCAAAGCTAAAACAAAACTGCATGACTTGTCATTGTTGTTGTTGCCGGAGCGTTAAACTGCCTAAAATTAAATCTGGAGCACCTTCAGCATTATTTACACATTGCGCTCACATAATTAATTGGGTTTTGCAGCCTCACCTTCCTAGAAAGTCACGAGCCGCCATTGGACAGAAATAATAATCCAACCAATCTGATTCAATATTCATAAATGTCTATTGTATTCTGTTTGCATTGCATCCTACTTGAAAATTGCTTTATTTAAAGTAGTTAGTTAGGTGAAATCAGTTATTGCTCATGAACTCAGTTTTGAGATACTTGCATTTTAAAATGTACTTGTGCACCGGCTGACTACATCTTAGTGCTTTGCTCTTGTCAATTTGTTGCTTGGACCTTTAAAACAATCAATGTGTGTGATCCGATAAAGTCTTTTCATCCTAATTCACAAAATGAGATGAGCAACAAGAAATTACTGCAATTCCAAATTTAGCTTTTTCGCACCTATTTCCAGGTCTTGTACAATGCCATCTGGACAATTGTAAGTGGATTTATGTGTTATCCTAGTAACCAAGTTTGTTACTAAAATAAAATTAAACATGTCAATTTTGTAAGTTGTAAATTGCAATCTATTAAAAGAATTCTCTCAATTGCTTTTGTACCTGAACCTTAAGCAAATACAAATACAGTCCACTGATTTATTAGAAAACTTTAACACCATCATTAGACTAAAGTCAGCAAATCGAAAGTGAATTTTAGCTCATTGCTCTCTTGAATGATCACGACATGTATAGCACCGTTCATTTGAAAGTGCACGACTGTTTATACGTAAATATTCTAAAATGACATCGTGTAAGTCAGGATTTCATGGGCCATGCGTTTATAACATTTGCAGCGGTATTAAATGTTTTTGTTTATTTGCAAGTACGTTTTTGAAATACATAATTTAGTTATCAGCTCAGAGTACTTACCAAGAACTTTATTATAAAAAAAATAACCAAAGTAAATTTTAAAATGTATATTTATATGTTTCTTAAGGGTGCTGTCTAGCTATAATCCTTTGAATGATTATAATTTAGTAATGCAGAACTAAAATAATATTGATCTACCTTTAACAACAATAAAGCAATTAGAAAAGTTTCAAACTGCTGGCTTAAAAGCCACAAGCCAAATAATTAATATTTTATCTCTGATCCATTGTTGTCTATTACCATTTGCAGGCGTTTTCTCAATAACTTTCTTGGTGTAATTGCATCTATTACTTCATCCCACAATTGCTCAATGGTTTCTCAAAGTTCTTCCCTATTAGCAGGTCGGAAATTATTTGTATATAGAAGTTTTGTCATTTTTCCCTAGACATTTTCAAATTGGTGAAATATAATATAAATACAAAGATTAGTTAAGGGTATTGTCTGTCACATTTCACATAAAAGTTTCTGCACTGCAGTGATATATGACAGCATTAAAATACTTCACGTCAGACCTAGTACAGGACCGGACTCGGAACACATTGTAACTATAGGAACCTACCGTATTTTTAAAATTACATACTATGAATTCTTTACCTTTGTGAACTGCATACAAAAGGGTTCACCCTTTCTCTCTGAGTTCAGCTATTCCGCTCAGGGTGTTCAATACAGATTTTGGGCTAAGTTTAACTAATAATAAAGAACATTAATTTCATAAATAAAATCTGTATTTTTGTACAATATACAACTTTTCAGAATACTTTTAAACTATGTTAAAGTCGAAATCAAAAATAGAAAACTTAAAAATAACTTAAAAATACTTTTCAACTATGGAAGGTAACAAAAAGTTAAAATAAAATTCTCTTAATTTAGGTCTAATTTTTTCTTCATAAAACTTATTATCTCTAAAAATTCTTTCAACTAACATGCCTTTCGGTGTCCAAAAAATAAAATAACAAAAATCTTTTTTGGTGATATGGAGCTGTCCCTGAATTTGGTAAAAGTAGTCATGGTTCTTTTTTAATTTAAAAATATTATTGTGATAAATACCAAAAGACACTTTTTTTTGTAATAATGCATCTTCTGGTATTAAGTCTTTTGCATTATATGGACATTTCACCTCGATTATAGCATTTTCTTCGACCACAATGCCATCCGGACTAGCCCCGATATAAAAATCTTCTTCGTCAACAAAAAAGCCGCATTGCAAAATGGATCGGTTAAACATTGAGACAAAGTCTTTGATGGCTAACGGCTCGTGTTCTAGGCCATAATTAGTATATTTGTTTCCTGTGAAACTGGAATACAGTATTTGGGCCACAACCTTCCTCCTGTCAGTAGTTTTTCTCAATTTACATATTCTTCCAAACTTTGATGCGGTAATTCGATATAGTCTTTCTTGCCTCCAAACAGCACTAGCACTTTGCTCTATTGTAGATTTTTCGAGCTGTAAAATTTGTTCTGGAGTTAATTTGATTTTTTGAAGAAATTTCTTTTTCTTTTGTTCAAATTCTTCAGAATTTTGTCTCATATCAATTTCGTTGGCTTCTGGCCCATAGTCTTCGTCTGGCTCTTCCGAAATCTTGTTGATGTGTTGTTTGTTTGCATAATTACGTTGAAACTTCTTGCGACAATTATATTTTAAAATTCGTTGCTTATTTGCAATAAATTTCTTAGCATGTTGGCCAGGTGTTTGTGATGTTAAAGCTTTATGAACATGTTCTAAAAATGCACCTTTGCTATTGCATGATATAGCAGCAGCATTGCATCGCATTTCGTAGGAACCACGTTTGCTATAACAAATGCGTTTACCACCTGTGTACTTCACCACAAGGGCGTTATAACTTTCCGCAAGATTGTTATTCAAATTGAGCAAAAGACTGCCAGCATGATATACAAGTCTATTTAGTGCGCTACAAATATCATTATACATTCCCGAAGACATCATACTTGGAATCCAGTTTCGCTCTTTTTTTTTTCTTACAAAAATATGACGAACACTCCGTATGTTCCCCAAAAACATGTTTGACACTATTTAAAATATCAAACTTTAATAAATGTATTTTATGCTGATCACTTATTTCGTTTTGCGACTTTCTGTATTTTATTGCGTGTTCTATGCCTGTTCTTAATCGTCGTATATTATTTTTGAGTAGATTCCTCAACTCAATGCTAACCAAATGTCCAGCAGAACTAAATCTCTTTGTACTCAAATCTCTCAAACGGGAGCAAAAGTTTCGCAACAAGTGATTAGAACACTCAATTTTTTGTACTACAACATTTGTGTACGGATTAGCCGCTAATATTTTTTTGAAAACACTGCTGTCTCCATCTCCAATAAGGTAGGCATATTTTAAACCATGCATTTCAACGCTACACTTAAACCCCTCAACTATAATTTCACTTTCCATCGATGTCGCCGTTCCGTTGTAATTTTTGTAACACCTGTGATCTTTAACATCAACATTTTTTAATCTGCCATAGGAACATATACTGCAATGTCTATTTTTAACTCCTAGAAATAGTAGTTTGCCTGTCTTGACTCCAATAATGCAAGCAACTCCTGACTGAGAATCATATTTGCTCTTGTAAGAACGTTTGCACCACGCACCATCTGTCACTACTTTTATCAGGGCTATACCATTCTCATCGATCGCTCCCTCTTCTTGAGCTATTGCAACTTCTTCTTTACCAGCATCTACCATTAACTGCATAGCACACTGCTTAAACGTAGTATTCAATATTTCTTCGCATTTGCCATAATATGTAGGCGACAAACATGGAAGGTCTAAGAAAGATGCAATTTCTTTCAGCTGAGAATAGCCTCCACCAATCGAAACAAGTGCAGATACCGCACTAATATTAATTTCAGCAACTTCTTTTCCTTCTCTATCTTCAGTTGAAATAGATAGAAGAGCACCACAAATTCTACATTTTATATCAAAAGTAGAATAAAGACCTGTTCGTCGTTCTTTCAGAATTTCTAAATTTTCACTCACGCAACCAGTGGCTTTATGTTGAAATGATATCAACTTTTTAAAAAAGTAGTTAATATCAACAATTCTTCGTCCAGAAACTTGGCCAAATTCCTCTATATTTGTTAGTTGTCTGCAATTAAAAATAATTTTATACCAATAATTTATTTATCACAGCTTTTGTGGCATACGGTGGATTTTTCTGTTTTACCCATCTTAATTGTGCCAATCTTCTATTTCTGCGATGGCGTGATGGCTGCTTCTTTGTCTGAGTGTAATATTTGTAATTACCCATTGTCAAAATACAGACCTGGATTTTTAAAATTGTTTGACATTTGGCTTGTCAGGTCGCCGTTCACCCCGCACACTCAGCCAGTTGTAGTAATAATTCTCATTTACAATGAGTTAGATAAGGATAGTGAATACTTTTTCGAAATAGTTATTTTGGAATTATTTGATAATGAATAACTTTTATTAATATTTGTAAAGATTGACTTAATCCTTGAACATTTATTTTGGGCAGAAAGTCCAAATTATACCCAATTTTCAACTTTTTATGCGATATTTTTAACAATATTCCCAAAGTTGTATGAAAAAAGTGTTGTAGCTATTCAGTTACTAATAATTTCTTAATGTTTTTACCTTTCAGAAATTCTTATCAAAATTACCTATGAAGATTTTCAAACTAAAAGTAGTTTGGGCGCTTAATTATTTCAGGAATCCGGAATTACTGGTAATTGTTGTTGTCTCTGTCTAGCTCATGTAAATGACATATATTTTGTGTACACTGTTGACAATTACGTGTACGTAAATAAAGTCATGGATAATACCCTTAAAGTTTCACAAGTTTTATTAGTATCTTAACCTGGCAATATTGTTTTGACATTAAATGTCATTATCATGTTATTAAATGTCATTTCATGATTATGGAGTTCCACAAAGTAAGGCTGGAGACAGTAAACGCTAAACATTTTCAATTGGATTAATATCTGGACTTTTTGATAATTAATATGATTTACGTTAAACCACTCACGCACAAATGAGAGGTGTGTATTGGAGATTTATCATGTCGAAAAACAAAATCGTTATGAAAAAGCTGTGTTACAGAAGGCAGCATAATATTTTCCAAAATGCTTTGTAATAGCCACCAGTCAACTTTTCTTCAATTATCCAGCAAACACCAGGACAGACAGCTGATCCAAGCACAAACGTTTACTGAAAACCTACCACTGTGGTGAATTGGTTTTACATACCTCTCATTGTATCGCATATTCTGAGGTCTATATACTCGTACAGATCCGACATGAGAGGATTGAAAAACTTTTTCGTCCGAAAAGATTACGTGCTCCCAGAAGGCTTCACTTTCATTGACATATGTATTTGCAACCTGAAGTCTGGCTTCTTTATGGTGCTGTTGTAGTGCGATTTTCTCAGCAGCAGAATAGTTTTTTAATCCAGATTGTTGGATTCGACGTTTTGCCATTGACTGCGATTTTGAGAACAACGTTTGGTGAGCTGCTTCTACGGTCAGACGCAAACGAATTCTCTTCCAACCAATTTATTGAATGAACCTTTATTTCAATAGAGTCCTAATATACACAATATTCTAAAAACATATAACAAATACAGATCATTTATTAACGCGGCATCATTCTCGGGCGTTGAGACTTTCTGAAGACCACCTCCATGAACATAAATTAGACTGCGGCCTTGGTTAATTTTTTGTTTTAATTTAAATATACAACTTTTACTTACAGCTAAGTCATTTGCAATCGCATTTAATGACCAACCGTTTTCTAACATCGTTTTTGCTCTCATTTTGTTTACTTCAGTAAGCCTAGGCATTATCGCAATATTCAGCAAGCAAGACATGGCTTTATTAATTGAATGTGCAACTGACAGCAAAATGACAACTGTAAGTGATACTTGTTTTGTTTATGATCAAAGGTAACTAAAGGTCATGATTACACCAGATAATTAAAAAATGAGTCTATCGTGCACTGTCAACTGAGCGGCAGTGTACTTTATTTTACATCTTCAGATGCAGTAAAAACCTAAGAATCTTATAATTCGTTTTTTCAAAGCTTTTAACAGATTTTCGGACTACGCACAGCAATTTTCTGTGCTTGACACTGCATAAGAGCCCGTGTAAATTTTGACATTTTCAAATCAAGATATCTCAATATTGTGTTTATGAACAATAATCTTTGAGGGCTCAAGATTGATTCTCAAGATTTAAGCTATCAATCTCACAAAAATAACAGAATAACTGAGTAATTACCTTAGAATCAATTTAAATAATAATTATTTCAAAAGATATGCAAAAAATAGTGGTGTTAACCCTTTTTTTCCACTAAACAATTCACTTTATAACTATTAAAATTACCTTGATTGTAGAAGTCGGTGATGTTCCAGAACCTTCAGTATTTCTACGCTTTAATGGTGTTGAATTGCTTTCTTTACGGAATCCTTTCAAAGCTTCTGTAGAAAGATTTTTCTTCATTCTCTAAAACACAAACACAATTAATTTTATTAATTGTAACAAATACAAATATTGCATCATACTTGATTCCTCATAAAAGAGTCGAACAAAGCAAAAGCTACATTTCTATTGCTTTTAGTCCAGGCACCTTTTAAATCATACACAACAAGTCTATGTGTAGGGGTGTCTTTATTTCTTTCGCTTGCAGAATGATCCCTAATTATTAAAACAGTTTCTCTGCCATAAGATACTTTGGCAACAGAAAGACAGAAGCACTTCTCTACAGGTTGTCGTAGTGATATCGCTTCTTTTTCTGGATCTTCTTGTAAAGCACTCTTCAACCATATTTCTGTATCATTTAATTCAGTATTCATATACACAATAGACCACTCAGCTTTTGGACGATGTTTTAAACCATCATCGAGAGGGACTAATGATAATGTATGCTCTGGAAAGTATACAGTGTTTGCTAATGATTTTTTTCTATTTAGTAATATGAAAAAAAAACAAACCCGAACTTGATGATAGTCGACCTCCTACTAATTCAAATCCTCGTTGCATTGCAAAAGACATCCAATAACAAACTTGAAACTTATGTAACCCCATTAGTAAGTGAACCTTTTTATAATGTCGGCTTAATTGAATTTTTCTTGATCTAACATTGTTGAAAATTCTACCTCGCTTTGTTGGTCTTGTTACTCCTGATAAGATTAGCTTTAAGTTTTCAATCCATCTCAATGTGCTGCTATAAAGCAAGAGCATTGGATAATCCATATTTCCTGGTGGAGATTGATTGGATATTGGTTTAGTTTCTAATACAATGCCTAAATTTATATTTTGAGAACGAAAAGCTCTAAATGAATCGTGTACCTAAAACAAAAAAAAAAGTATTAAAGGAAATACAAAATAAATATGCCGATTTAAATTACTTGATTACTAGAATATTCGGGAATCTTATCAGGAGCACATTGTATAACACTATGGTGATCATTGGGATCTCCTAAGCATGCCCACTGAATATTAACAATTAATTTGAGATTGGGTAGATGTAATAGCCGACAATCATCGTATTTTGATGCAGTCCTTACAAATATATTTAAGTCGCCTTTGTAAACAAATTTTGCTAAAATAAAATTATTAGACTAAAAATAATTTGAAGATATAATAAAACTATACCATTCGTCCAATCCATTATTACTTGACTCCAAGTAAGTTCCATTTCTTCTGTGGTATTATAAGGATCTAAAGATGCATGCAATAATACTGTTAACTGTTGCACAAACATAGTAAGACGTCCATGTAATAATAACCGCATTTTATCCCAAAATGGCAGAGATGGAGAAGGATCTCTTGACGGTGCGAAAATCCTTTCAAAAGCTTAAAATTAGAGCAAGATTATAAAAAAATGATTCAGAAGATTAAAAATAACAACTTACTTAAATTACATTGAGCAATAACGGGCTCCCAACATGGTCCGAAAGCATAACTGTAAGATTCAATTTCACAATTGAAGTCATGGTAAAACTTCAAAGGCAACATACTACGTTCAATTGTTACAGTACCCCAATGGTTACCTAGATCAATTATCACATCTCGAGTAGCTGTAAAAAGAATATAAAAATTAAACGAAATAAAGAAAAAATATTAAAATTGTAACATTTCTTCAACTTTGAAAAGTTATAGGAGGGTCACGCTGATAATCTTTGGATGTGACAATACTGATGTAGGTACAGACGGTAATTTATTAAGTTAGCACATTTTTCTGATATTTACATTGAATGAATCTGGCTTGTATGCCAGATGATTAAAAGTGACGTCTCTTATGAGAATTGAAAAGTCGAAATTACGCAGTCGCAGTAGACAGTTGAGAATTTTTTGGCCGCAACTGTACACGGCAACAATGATGCTGTATTCCCATATTACTCCTATCATTACCAGTTTGTGGAGAGAAGTGATGAACCACCCCACTAATACAGTCAAAAGAGCTCTAAAGAGCGGCACCAATTCCGCATAGGAATGTATTGCCAGATATATATATATTACCAGTTTACTAACTCAGATACTCAACTAGATACATTAAACTATAACAGTTTCAGTAAATTGTAATCATTTTCAACAATTTATTATGACTTTTTAAAAGTGGTTTAAACCAAGATTAATGTTTTGCACGACTACCAACAGTTTTTGGTGAATCTTCTCCATTACATTTGAGCATTTTGGTTGGTAATGCCGATTTTTAACTCATTTAAGCCGATTTAAGTCATTAAAAGATTATCAACAACTGTAACTGTGAAAATGTTAAGTGCTGTGCAGCACCTTTTACAGGATGATGAGTAAATCATGCCTCGATAAAGGAAAGTGTAAACATTGATTCAGCAGCTGTTAATAGGATTTTACATCAAAACTTCGTAAAACTAGTTTCCTGGTGGGTACCCAAACTTATCTGTGATGAAAGAAAAGAGGTCGGCATGGAATGATGCAGAAAAATAATTAATACTTATACAAATGGTTCACCACAACATATTGTTAATTACTAAATACGTGTCAAGAATTTTTTGACATTCACGTGAGTTTGATCGATGCCGGTCATGGGTTATAGCTGTAATAACTAAAATGAGAATTTTTAACAATGCTTTATCCAGGAAACAAGTGATGTTCATTCAATTGTTGGTTATATTTTTGAGTTTAGTTTTTTGATAGTGCCATGCATGTTACTGTGAATTAAAATTTAATTTGTTGTAGCAGATGGTGACATTAGAATTAAAAGACAAAATGGCAAACGCTTTCAAGACGATTGCCTTTTACGCACAGTTAAACATTTGCTGTACATAATGGTACGAGACTGTATCACTTCTGAAGGAGTTGGGGAGATGTTAATAGTAGAAGGTATGCTGAACGCTGCGAAATATATGGAAATCATCGATGAAGATTTAAATCCTACCATACAACATCTAAGACATCTAGAAAGAGACGGCGTAATTTATCAGGATGACTCTTCACCTTGCAATAGAGCCCATTTGGTAAATATTTGGCAATTTAGTATAATTAAATTGCATTTCTGGTATTAGTCAAATCTGGCACACTGGCGTCAGTCGGCAGAAGAGGAAACACTTATGTATGTATATTGCATTTTTTTCTATAAAAAACCTCTTATATTCTTGTAGATAAGTGAATATAACTATCCAGTAGGAATTAAGTCACTTGTGTGTAGTGATGGGCGACAGGAATCTTTCCAATGTTGAATATTTCCTGCCGGGAATTTATTTTAGGAATTTATAAAAATCACTGATAAATTCCAGAAAAATGGGAATTTTTTTTATATACATATTTCACCGAGTTAAACGCAAGCGAATTCATAGAATCTGGAATCTAAGACCTGTTGTTGATATACGGCTAGTTATAGCTTGGAGTTTAGTGTAGATTTATCTCAGGTGCAGTGATTAAAGCTATTTGTATTACGTATTTTGACTGTGTAATGGGCAGAAAACAAGATAAACTGATGCATAGCCCCTAGCTACTTTAAACATAGCTGACCCCACAATATCTTTTTGACAATACTACCAGACCCAGATTAATCTCCTGGGCGCCCGGAAGTTCTTCTACGGCTGGCGCCTTCTGATTATATATCATTAGACTTCGGTCGCGTTAGCTATTCTGAAAGCGTAAATAAACAGTGGTCAGTAGGTGCCCGTGCAAAACTACGTTCACATAATGATGCGTTACTGCTTAGAGTATATGTTCTAGTGTCCAAAATCCAAAACGACGATGAAAATGAAATAAATAAACATTATTAAAAGTTTCACAGTTTTATTAAAATACAACTTGACAATATTGTTTCGACAGCTATGCTGTCATTATCAAAGGTAATATAATTATAAACAAACACGTCGCTAAGGTAGATACAAAAATAGGTAACTAGATCAAATAATAATAATAATCAGAATTAAATATCTAATACTTCCAGTAACGGAGAATTACTGAGCTCAAGTTGTTCATTCATTAAAGGTACCCTGAGTTTGTGTTTGTATATCTCAAAGGCTTCTAAAATGTCTAATTTGCGTTTGTTATTACAAAAATGTAGGAATTTAATATTATTTTGAGGAGTCATTGTGTGATTTTGTGCTAAAAGGTGTTTGGCATAATTCGATTTTTCAGGATGTTTATTTTTGTAATGACGTACGTGTTCTTTATATCTTATGTCAAAATTTCGAAGTGTTTGCGCAATATATACCGAACTACAAAAAGAACAATTTAAACGGTAAATGCCCGATTTCATGATATCATGTGTTCTATCTTTCGCATTAAATAAAATGAAAAAATGCTAGTGTTGGTTTTAAATGTTATTTTATAATTGTTGGTTTTTCTTAGTATATGTGCAATTTTTTCTGATATTTTGCCAAAATATGGTCTAGATATGTAATTTGTGTCTTCTGTTTGATTGTCAATGTCAATTGATGTTGATGGGATATATTCTTTTGATAGCTAACCTATAATCTTTTTGTTTAATTAAAGTGTCAATCATGTTCGGATTGTAATGATTTGCATGTGCTAGTTGTTTAATGGTTGATATCTCTTTGCTAAAATCTGATTTTGTTAGTGGAATAGTTAAAGCTCTGTGTACTAATGATCTGTAGGCTGCTATTTTATGTGTATTATGGTGACAAGATTCATTTGGTATTGTTATGTCTGTTTGTGTTGGTTTTCTGTATATGGAAAATTTAAATAGATTGTCTGCGTTAATCTTGATATTTAAGTCTAGAAAGTTTATAGCCCTGTTTTGTTCTGTTTCTAGTGTAAATTTTATATTAGGGTGGATACTGTTAATAAGAATTAAAAATTCATTGATAACCTCAAAAGAACTGTCAAAACAAGCTAAAATGTCATCAACATAACGAAACCAGAAGATAATATGTTTAGAGAGGTTTAATTCAAATATTCGATCTTCAAACTTGTCCATAAATATGTTAGCTAATAGAGGACTTAGAGAATTACCCATAGGTAAACCATCCTTTTGTAAATAAATTATGTTACTAAAAGTGAAATAATTTTGACTTATACAAAGGTCAAATAATTGAATTAACTCTAACCTTTTAACTAATTTTATATTACTATTGATCAAGAAACTATCTAATAAAGGAATACATTCTTGTTATTCTGGAGAACATGTTGCAAATATCAAAACTAACAAGTTTTGAATGTGGTGGAAGATGTATGTTTTGCAGCTTATCTACTAATTCTAATGAATTTCTAACAGAGTATTTCGATTTGTAACCTATCGTGTTAATAATCTGGTTCAGTTTTTTGGATAAAATGTGATTAGGTGCATTGATGTATGATACAACTGGTCTTATTGGCATATTCTGTTTATGTGTTTTGACTAGTCCATATAGTTTAGGTATTTGTGGGTTTTTATTAATGATTTGTTGCTTTTCTAATTCTGAAAAGCAGATATTGCAATTTTCTAAACATTGTTTTATTTCTTTTTGGAATTTTGTGGTTGGGTTTTTGTTTAAAGTTTCTAAATTTTCTTTATTAATAAATTCATTAACTTTTTGTATGTAAATATCTTTTGAAAGAATTACCAAAGTGTTACCCTTATCTGCTTTAACAGAAATTAGATTGTTCTCTGTGATTTTCTGTTTTATAGATTGAAGAAGTGATATGTTAGATGTGTTGTACATTTTGTCCTGTTTCAAAGACATCTCTCTTAACAAATTCGAAATTTGAAATTTTGCATAGTTATTATGATCTTTCTTAAGTGTAGTTTCGCATTCAACGGCCAAAATTTCTTTAATTTTGTTGGTAAATTTTGGAAAAGGACAAAATTTAAAACCTTTGTTAAGAAATTGTGTTTCTCTGTCATTTAATGTTATATTCGACAAGTTTATGAAACGAGGATAAAAGTTTGCAGTGTTCTGACAATTAAGGTTATTTTGTAGTGTACGTTTTTGTTGTACAAGTCGATGAAGTTTATTTTTCTGTGTGGTGTATTTTTTGAATTTAATGTGACTGACGGTTTCTCTAATGTCAAAATCTAAGATGTCAAATTGGATATTGTGTAATTTATGAGTAAGTTCTGTATGGATTACCTTTATATAAATGTGCATATTGTCTCTTATACTAAACCATTTCTTCAATTCTTCTTTGAACCATCTTCTTTTGGCATTCCTAATCACTTTTTCGGTAATCGAATTCTTGGTTCTGGTAGTGATGTTTATGTAGTTAGGAATAACCTGATGTTTCAGACATTCTTGGTTAAACCAAACATTCTGACTTGCGATTCCGTGTTTGATCATAAGTTTCTTGTATAACTTGGCTTGTTCTTCTAACGAAGACAAAATAATCTTGTTTATTGTTTCCAGCCTTACTTTGTGGAACTCCATAATCATGAAATAAATAAAGATTATTAAAAGTTTCACAGTTTTATTAAAATACAACCTGACAATATTCGACAGCTATGCTGTCATTATCAAAGGTAATATAATTATAAACAAACACGTCGCTAAGGTAGATACAAAAATAGGTAACTAGATAAAATAATAATTAAAGAATTAAATATCTAATAATTCCAGTAACGGAGAATTACTGAGCTCAAGTTGTTCATTCATTATATATTGGACAAACACTTCAAAATTTTGACATAATATATAAAGAACACGTACGTCATTACAAAAATAAACATCCTGAAAAATCGAATTACGCCAAACACCTTTTAGAACAAAATCACACAATGACTCCTCAAAATAATATTAAATTCCTACATTTTTGTAATAACAAACGCAAATTAGACATTTTAGAAGCCTTTGAGATATACAAACACAAATTCAGGGTACCTTTAATGAATGAACAACTTGAGCTCAGTAATTCTCCGTTACTGGAATTATTAGATATTTAATTCTGATTATTATTATTATTTTATCTAGTTACCTATTTTTGTATCTACCTTAGCGATGTGTTTGTTTATAATTATATTACCTTTGATAATGACAGCATAGCTGTCGAAACAATATTGTCAGGTTGTATTTTAATAAAACTGTGAAACTTTTAATAATCTTTATTTATTTCATGATTATGGAGTTCCACAAAGTAAGGCTGGAGACAATAAACAAGACGATGAAAATGTTTAATTACACCACAATTAAATTGGACTTGTTACGTATCTACCATTACCAATAACAAAGTTGCGAAAAAGTGTTTGCCCTAAAAAGGGCATTTTTTACGACGTTTTATAATAAATAAAGGTTCAAGGTTCAAATAGCTGTTATTATTAAAATTTTTTTAGCAAAATATGTATTTAACTAGTAAAACACAAAAGAAATAAAAACAACCCTCATCAGCGTTAACCCAAGTTTCGTCAGTAAAAAATATCGATTGTCTTTCTTCGCGATACTTTTTAATTATCCTTAAAAAGTCTCAGCCCCAGAGAACAATTTCTTTTCAGTCAAAAACCATGGTATTCCTACATCTACGAGCGTATTTAAATTTTAGTTTTTCCTTTATAAGGTTTTCATTTTTAAAGAAACATTTTCGAGGTTTTTGCAGAGCCAGAACACTAAAATATAAAAATAAATGCAACTGCACCGTGTAAGATGAACATTAGTACTGGACGTTTATCCACATTTCCGCGGTTAAGTAAACGTCATCAGTCATTAAGCACGCCCACCAATAGATTTGTTTACGATTTCCGAATAGCTAACGTTACCAGACTTTAGATGAATAAAAGTAGGTATTAAAGTCAACAACTGTTTCGTGTTTTAATTATATTTAGGAATGTTTATTACAAATTTTCTTATAAATTTGACCATAAATTTAAACCCAAATTTATTTACGTAATCATATTTTAAGTGATTTTAATTCGACAAATGTATCCATATAATTTTTAAAATCTACAGGAGTGCGCCAATGGGAGTACGTCCATCGAACCATTAAGACTTGACTAGATTTAATCCTATTAGACTTAGACTTAAGTAAGATTTATTCAAATTAAATTGCTAGATAGTATTAACAAGTTGTATGCGCCAAGTGCATGTTAAAAAAAAATCAACAGAATCAGTTATTTCTAACTCAATGCATAAAATTGAAAGGTCATTTAATTTCTCTTGACCAAGAGAGGATCTAAGACCCTTTTGAGGGCTGAAAATGAACGATCTCCAAAGCAGTTTGTTGTAGCCATTACGAACACTTCCGGCGGTTTAGTCGCAGACCTTTCTAAGAATTTTTGATTCGCAGGCCATGGCTGGCGCTGACGGACCCAAAAACTTGACGCATGAAGCCCGAGCGTCGTACGCTTCAGTGTTAATCCAGGCCTGAATACTACCAAGCAGAACCAACATGTAATAAAATGTAAGATTTCGTGTATTTCAAAATCAACTTTCTTTCAAACAGTTTTCTTATGGTAGAATTTTTTTTTAAAGAAAAAATATAAATTACTGATAAAATAGGAACATTGGGAATATTTTCGGAAATATTCCCAGGAATATTCCCCGAAAAATAAATTTAGGGAATTTACCCATCACTACTTGTGTGGCTTAGAAACAGTCAGGACTTGAATCCTATCGAAAATGTTTGGTGTATTATGGGAGTAAAAATACGAACTCGAAAGTCAAAGAATATGCAAGAATTAAAGGAAATAGTGAAAAAGGTGTGGGGTATGAAGATATATCCATGGAATTTCTAAACAAGATGTAGGAAGAGGTATCGACAGTATCTGCAAAACCTCGTAAGTCTGAATCGCCTAAAAATGACTTTTGTCATGTTTCTGATGATATCGGAGGTCCCTGCGGATTCGTGCAAAGTGTTGTGACTGTTACATCACTTGCCTAATATAATATACAAGAAATTACAACCCTTCTGGAGCCTTCCAGACTTACAAGTTATTTTAAATACAGCTAGATCGCAGGCAAGTAAGTGTTATACAATTCAGACTTATGAGGTTTTGCAGGTATACTGTCGATATGTCAAGGAGGGTTAAAGATGTAATAAAAACCAGCGGAGGATCCATAAAATGTTAACAAAAATGTTCAACATTAATAAAGATAAATGAAATACTTTTATTTATTTTCTTTTACTCGTTTTCTTCATTTTTTATATTAGTAGGTTTGCAAGTGTTCAAATAAATTACAATTTTGTTATATACACTGTTTTATTTACTGTGTTCGCAGCAATAATCCATGTTTAAAGTCTCACATATACATACAACAAAATTACAGTGTGTATGTTCATGACATTTCTCAACCACATTCTAGAAATTTTGATAGTAAAGTAAGCTAGAACATTATTGCCTAATAGACAAGATAGTTTTACATCCTTTATTTTACTGTAAAAGAAATGAAAAAGCAGCCAGGTGCATACTTAGTAATAGCATTGAGTGTACTTGTATAGACATTAAAATGAATTATTTCAAAAAAAGAAAGAATTGGAGACCGTTGCCTCGAATGAATGTAAATAATACATGAGAACAATTGCAAGTAACATACATCAGTTCATAGCAATCATGGCGTGTGGTAACCCTTTATCTACCGATTTAAGAAAAGCAATAATTCATTTATGGAATAACGGTAAATCTGTGTATAAAATCGCAGCAGAATTACATTTATCATGTTCAATAATTCAGAGTATTATAAGCAAAGTGGTACACATAAAATGCAACAAAAAAGGTTCATATCATTGTTTTTGAAAAGTGGGTTGGTAGTCACTGGTTTAACAATAGCAGTTGGAGCTGGATGTACCTAACTGCATTTTCAACGTGATGTCTGATATATTGATGCAGCTGATGCTAGGTGATGTCACAGTTTGTTTTGACTATTATTTCCGGCAGTTCCCAAAAGTTGACTTTTTTAGCAAATGTTTTTCAATGTGTGTAAAATCAAAAATGGCATAAGGATTTTTGTTCCTATTGACGAGTACTATCACTTGTCCAGAGAATCCGAATTGGCTGCTATTGCATAGATACCAATCAATTACCCGCTTACATTTTATAATCTAATAGTATTGTAACAACCCGCCGATAATCATTTATTAAGTATCGTATTCAAATATTAGGACACCAGGTATATTTAATTAAATTGGTTAATTTTTATTAATTCATAAATTACTTTTATAAAATGTATGTATAGCTGACTCGGTGTTTCACAGGAATTATATCTTTTGAACTTTGTTAAACTTCAGACAGGAAACACTAAGCTGCATCAACTTAATTTAAGAATAGGTGATAATGTCAAGTGGACACTTCACATGAAAATACAATAGTTGGGTTATCATAAGACAGGAAATGATCATGCAAGTTTCACTCAGCATTTTGATAAACAAAGTAATGTTCAGGTGCAGTTTTGCGAACTGGCAGAAACTGCTGAAAAAATACGGGAGTTTTGAAACATCAGCTTTTTCGTCGAGCTGTTCGAAAAGCTTGACTTAGAGAGCAGTTACCGGGTAGATCTTCAACTGAACGGTTTTGGCACTAAATTAATAATAATATAATATATAGCTTTCACAGGCCTTTTAGGCCCATTGCTGTACAATCTTTCTCCATTATTTACGGTTTTTGGCCTTGTCTCTCCAGTTTTCTACTCCCTTTTCTCTCAAATTCCCTTCTACTGACTCTAGCCATCTATTTCTTGGTCGTCCTCTTCTTCTGTTCCCATCATGTTAATTCTTAGCACTGCTTTCGACATTCGAGTGTTTTCCAGCCTCTCAACATGACCTAGCCATCTTATACGTTGGGCAATTACAAATTGTGTTATTTCTTTTTCACCATATAAACGTCTTAGCTCGTCATTGTTTCTTCTTTCCCATTCTTCTGCTACTCTCTTCCCTCCATAGATTCTCCTTAGGATCTTCCTCTCCCAAACCTCCAGCTTTTCTTTGTCTGCCTTGTTCATTACCCACGTTTCACATCCATAGGTTACAATAGGTCTCAATACCGATTTATACACCCTCACTTTCATATTACACGATACACTTCTAGATTTTATTATCGCACTTAACGCTCCTGCACACTTATCCCCCTTCACTAGCCTGTTTTCAATTTCTTTACTGTTGTTTCCCTTTTCATTAATTAAAACACCCAGGTAGGTAAAGCTCTGCACTCTATCAATTTTCATTTTCCTATTGTTATCTAGTATGATTTCGATTTCACCTGTTGCTGTTCCTGTTTTACTCCCCATTATCATGTATTTAGTTTTCCCCTCGTTTATTGTTAACCCAACCTTTCTTGCTGCTCTTTCCAGATTTCTTGTTATTCTCTTTAACTCATTTGATGTTCTTGCTAACAGTGTGATGTCGTCAGCATACGCTAGACACTGGTGGCTCTTGTTCGATAACATCCCTGTTGTATTTAGCCCACTTTCCCTTATTACCTTTTCTAGTATTAGGTTAAAAAGTGTTGTGGAGAGCGGATCTCCTGGTCTTAGGCCTTTCCTGACATTGAACGGTTCTGATAGGCTCCCATTTGCCTTAACTACATTGTAGGAGCCATTTAGTGTTAACTTTACTAACTTAATTATATCTTCTGGTATTCTTAATTCTCTCATCGCTTGAAATAAATGGGGTCTACTTATTGAGTCATAGGCTCTCTTGAAATCTATGAAAATTGCGTGTATTTCCGTGTTATATTCGTAACATGTGGTCTGTATTTCTTTCAAGGTGAATATTTGATCAGTTACTGACCGGTTTTTCCTAAAACCACACTGATACTCGCCTATTGTCTCTTCTGCAAATTTCTGAAGTCTATTCCTAATGACTACAGCCAGTACTTTGTAAACTACATCTTATAACGCTATCCCTCTATAGTTTTCACATAGGGTTTTCTCTCCGTTTTTGTACACTGGAACTAAAAGTGCTTCCTTCCAACGATCTGGCATCTTTCTTTGTCTCCATACTTCTTTAATTACATCGCATATTTGGTCGATAATCACCTCACCCCCACACTTTATGAATTCCACCATAATTCCGTTTCTTCCTGGACTCTTTCCATTTCTCATTTTCGCTATTCTTTTGTCGGTTCTTGGAGCTTTTCCGTGTTGTTTATCTTTACTTTTTCCACTATGTGTTCCTCACTTTCTTCGTTTAGGGTTTCTTCAAAGTACTCTTTCCATCTTTTTATTATCTCTGTTTCTTCCCCTATCAGGTTGCCGTTTTTGTCTTTACATAATTGTAGTTTTTGTTGAAATCCTTTACGTGTGTTTTTAATGTCTTGATAAAAGTTCCTTATCTCTTTATTTTGGTACTTCTCCTCTATCTTTTGTAACTTGAGTGTTTGAAAAGCTCTTTTTTCTTTTCTGTACACATTTTTTGTTTGCCGTTTCTGTTCGCGGTACTTTTCTTTGTCCTCTAAAGATCCGGATAATAATAATAATAATTACTACAACCCATAACCTAAACCAAGGCCCCAGAAGCTATAAGCTTGTGCGGGAGGGAGGGGGCGATTATTATTATTATGTAGGCCCAATGTGCGGCTGCAGCCGACTTATAGATGGAACAGCGCAAATCCCACATTTGTGTTACAGCTAAGGGAAACTGCAGAAAACCTTAACCAGATCTGCCAGCACCAGGAGTCGAACCCGGGCCGCTTGGGTGAAAGTCCGGACATTACACTACCAAGGCTGTTTAAAGGATTGCAGCATATTTTCTCTCACTTTTTGCCTTTTCTCCCGTGCTATTCGGCATTTGTCATTGAACCAGCTTTCTTTTTTCTTCGACTTTTTCTTTCCTACCACTTCTTTCGCTACAGTTTCTATTATCTTCTCTAGGTTCTCCCATTTTCTTTCAATTTCGCATTCTTTCGTTCCTTTCTCGTGCTCTTCTCCAATTCTCTGTTGGTATCTGGCTCTCGTATCTGGTTCTAATAGTGTTTCAACGTTATAATTATATTGTATGCTTCTTTGTCTCTTTATTATCGCCCGTTCTTCGTATCTAATTATTGCTCGCTAAATTAGCTCCAACAAAAACAGCAATCATTCGGGACTCATTTATTTAATTGTGAACTTAAGAATTTTAATAAAGTTTAAATCTATATAATCAAAATTATAAAGATTATAAAATTAACGAGAATAATAATGTGTATTTTACAATCGGGCGCTTAACCCAAGAACATATTAATTAAAGTGAAATTAAACAAATTCCAGACGGGAAATTGGATTAATTTATTACATACGCAAAGAGTAAGAAACTTGCACAATCGTATCTTGTATTGTTTTAAAGCTTGAAGCTCTATTGAATAGTTGAATTTACTTTTATGCAAAAGATTTACATTGATGTTATTTGAAATCATCAGGGAGATAATTCAGAGATCTCTCTTTCACTTATTAGTTACATAAGAACGAATTTAAATGTTTTTGATTATAACTTTCATTTTCAGTTTTATTTTATTTTTAATATATTGGTTATTTCATTAAATCTGTAGTATCATTGTGGCTTTCCCCCAATATTCCCCATCCACAGGAGGGCGGAATATTACAGTATTAATAATATCGTATAATAAAAAAGTCTTTGGATCGCAATAGCCATGGAATGTAAAAACCATCTATAGAATTATTTACTTCTACTGCCCGCAGTTCTTGTGAACTCTACAGAGTAGCGCCAATGTACCTTGAGTAGTACTAATGGAGACTACGGAGAGAAAATATGACGTGCTGACATCGCTAAACAGAGCCCCATAGTGCACAGAAAATGTTAGGTTAGCATACGCTATTATTATTTCTTGTGTTTGCAGTTATTTTAAGTATTACTTAATAACATTTATAAAAAGAACACAGAATGGAATTTATTTGAACTATTATCTATTGACATTACAATTGTGAAGTAAATGTCAAAAATAATAGAAATAAATAATTTCATAGATAGCTTGTTAATTTCATGGCAATCTTGATCCAAAGACTTTTTGATCATACCATATATTAGAATCTTCTAATAATATTAGAATTCAGTCGTCGGGCTAGAATATCAAATTAATTACCGTCAAAAACCACAGACTAAACTTTACATTGCAAATTCAATATTTGAACTTAAATAAAGAGGTGTTGGGTAAAACGTTGTATGGCACACATGAGTTAAGGATATTATCCACTCAGAAAAATTAACCAAGTCACAGCCATCTTTACTTTACAAGCCGCGAAGTTCAAGATTTGGCAACATCGCGTGTGGGTTTGCATTTCATGTATTTGTAAGTGAGCTTACGTTGTTTAATATCACATTGTGATAATAATTTGAATTTCGGGTAATTATATGATATCGTGGTCCCCAACATAACATGCTTATTTTAAAAGTTACACTCACTAAAGGTACTTTGAAAAACGTAAAACACAGTAAACTTGGGCACTAGTGGGTTATTATACGGAAAACTTAGAAGAAAACCTGGAAAACATGCAAAAACTACGATATGTGAGAGCAGTTGTTAGAAAGTATGGCCACACGTTATGACGTAACGCAGCTAACTTCTTGTCCGTGTCCGAAACGACGCCCCGGCAATTCCAAACAACCGGAAATGAAAGGTCATTCACCTACATATGTTACTTCTTGTTAAAAATTATTACAGGAACAAGGGAATATTTACTATTGGTTATCAAAATAATCGCAGAGCTAACTCGTAAACTAACTTCTAACCTAACCCAGATTCCTTGCCAAGTATTTAAATGCATGGCTTGCAGTGAACCACTGGGGCTACCCAAATACCTGTGCAGGTATTTTCTATTACCACAGGAACGTTCTAATAATTAATATTGTTTTACAAAAGAATCATAGAGTTAACTTTTAGACTAACTTTCAAACCTAACCTCCTGGTGCCCGCATCCCAGAGCAATGATTGAGTCATTGACTACCTATTATTACAGGAACGTGATAATTACTATGTTTTACAAAAGAATCATAGAGTTAACTCTTAGACTACCTTTCAAACCTAACCTCCTGGTGCCCGCATCCCAGAGCAATGATTAAGTCATTGACTACCTATTATTACAGGAATGTGATAATTCTGTGTTTTACAAAAGAATCGTAAAGTTAACTTTTAGACTAACTTCAAAACCTAGTCGGACAGTACCTCCTAATTAATACCGGAAACCATTATGACGTCACATTTTGTCAAGCAGTGTGACCAATCTGACAACTATAAACTATATACGTATCCAACTTCGTTGTTTACATTGGTTATTTTAAGCTAAAAATTAGCGACTTTGATGTTAGTTTTTTCATTAATTACGGGCGAGCACCACGAAATTTTTTTCAGAATATTGTTCTCCGAGTTATTCCCTACAACCTAGTATAAGTGGTTTACCTGGGTTTAGTGGGGTCACGATATCATATAATTAATCAAAAATTTAATAAAGGCCTCGCCCTTTTTAATTAAAATATGTGAAACTGAATCTTTTTCTAAGTTACAACAATTTAATTAACAAGTTAATACTTCAGACTATATCCCAATTATCTTCATCTTTGTCAGATTACTGTGGTGATCATCTTTATGATTCTGAAGTAATAGATAGCCATGCTACTCAATTAGTTAAACTTATATTAAAAAAATATTTTACAGTTCGTATACATTGTGAAACTACAAAAAAAAAACAACTGGATATGTCCTGGCATAACAGAGTTAGAAGCATGTTAAAATTTAAAAATGAATAACTTAGAACTTATTATTAATTAATAGTAAATAAGTTTTATACTAACTATTATATTAAACACTTGTCTTAACTAGGTATAGTATAAGTATTATAATTATGTAATTATAATAAATTCTATAAAAATACATCTGTGTTTTTGTCATGTAGTAGTGCAAATGAGTATTAGGAATATTTATATCTAGCAGAAGATTAAGTCTAAAACATTTCATGGTCTTTTTTTATTATAAATTCCCGTTTGACACTACTTCAGTGGATTCTGATCCACCTTACTACAACAACAAAAAGGGCAAATTGCTTTCAATCGGAGAACTCGGGAAGCTGTAGCTGCAACTATCTTAGCTTTAAATATTGTAATATTTATTGACTCCGAACAACAGGTAAGTAGGGGTCAATTTCTCAACTTTACAGATTTAGCTGACTCATTAATTCATTCATTTATACAATTTCCAAAACTCAAGGAATGGACACAAATGATTTTTTTTTTGAAGCAGGTTACTCACATAAACTTCTTTAATTTACCACAAGTTTATTGTAATTAAACTTGTACTAAATTATTGTAAGTATTAGTAAAGGCCAGAGCAAGCAGGAACTACCTTCTACTACCTATACCAAATAGGTAGTAGAACTTCCTATTATTCTTGTTTACTTTATTATAGTCTTAACTAAATTATGTTTACAAAACCCAAAAAGGTAGCAATTAGCTGTAGGAAATAACTAAATACCGGCTTCATACTACCATAATAGTTTAGGACAAAATAATGTATAGGTATGTAGTTAGGATTTTATTTTATTTATATTTGTAGTAATTATAACTACTAACACACAAATTACGACTTTATAGACATCTTGTTTATTGTTTCCAGCCTTACTTTGTGGAACTCCATAATCATGAAATAAATAAAGATTAGTAAAAGTTTCACAGTTTTATTAAAATACAACCTGACAATATTGTTTCGACAGCTATGCTGTCATTATCAATGGTAATATAATTATAAACAAACACGTCGCTAAGGTAGATACAAAAATAGGTAACTAGATAAAATAATAATAATAAACCTCTCTAAACACATTATCTTCTGGTTTCGTTATGTTGATGACATTTTAGCTTGTTTTGACAGTTCTTTTGAGGTTATCAATGAATTTTTAATTCTTATTAACAGGATCCACCCTAACATAAAATTTACACTAGAAACAGAACAAAACAGGGCTATAAACTTTCTAGACTTAAATATCAAGATTAACGCAGACAATCTATTTGAATTTTCCATATACAGAAAACCAACACAAACAGACATAACAATACCAAATGAATCTTGTCACCATAATACACATAAAATAGCAGCCTACAAATCATTAGTACACAGAGCTTTAACTATTCCACTAACAAAATCAGATTTTAGCAAAGAGATATCAACCATTAAACAACTAGTACATGCAAATCATTACAATACGAACATGATTGACACTTTAATTAAACAAAAAGATTATAGGTTAGCTATCAAAAGAATATATCCCATTGACAATCAAACGGAAGACACAAATTACATATGTATACCATATTTTGGCAAAATATCAGAAAAAATTGCACATATACTAAGAAAAACCAACAATTATAAAATAACTTTTAAAACCATCACTAACACTTTTTCATTTTTATTTAATGCTAAAGACAGAACACATGATATCATGAAATCGGGCATTTACCATTTAAATTGTTCTTTTTGTAGTTCGGTATATATTGGGCAAACACTTCGAAATTTTGACATAAGATATAAAGAACACGTACGTCATTACAAAAATAAACATCCTGAAAAATCTAATTACGCCAAACACCTTTTAGAACAAAATCACACAATGACTCCTCAAAATAATATTAAATTCCTACATTTTTGTAATAACAAACGCAAATTAGACATTTTAGAAGCCTTTGAGATATACAAACACAAACTCAGGGTACCTTTAATGAATGAACAACTTGAGCTCAGTAATTCTCCGTTACTGGAAGTATTAGATATTTAATTCTGATTATTTTTTTATCTAGTTACCTATTTTTTATCTACCTTAGCGACGTTTTTGTTTATAATTATATTACCTTTGATAATGACAGCATAGCTGCCAAAACAATATTGTCAGGTTGTATTTTAATAAAACTGTGAAACTTTTACTAATCTTTATTTATTTCACATTTATAGACATCATTTGCAGTTTACATTACTGCTATTTCAGAATTGAAGCTCATATGCTCATAGTGGATATTGGATCTGGCTGGAATTTACAAGCCCCTTTTTAACAGCACGCCACTGCGCTCCACAGAAACTATAGCTTTCAGCTGAGTACAGTGGTGCCGCATTTTCTTATACACCAATTAATTTATCGAGTAAAAACCAGATTTTCGGTTTGTTTATAATCTTTTTCTCAACAACCGTTTAGTGAATGTTTATAAAACTATGTAAAATCGGTTCTATGGAGTTCAAGTTACGTAATTTAAGAATTTGGGATGGTTGGTAGCTTTTTTTCCTGTAATTGAAATGACTTTATTCTATAATGTTATCGAATCTCCATAAGATCACATGTAAAATTACAGTTACTTTAATTTGCAATAACTTTTAAACGGCCTAGTCTATCGGATTGAAATTTTCACTGTAGTTTTAGCATTAAATGAGGAAAATTCTACTAAATTTTTGTTTGTTTCGTAGCATTTTGAAATACCTCCTAAACATCCTTAAGAGTCAAATTGCCTCCTTAAACAAAAAGAAATACTAGTGGCCATCTATTAACTTGAAAATAAAAACAAAACGTGTCATTTTCTTAAAATGTACAAGTAGTTTTTTTACATTTTCCAAATTTTATACATAATATGGCATTATAGATAATAGAACTACCTTAAAATATAACAAGCAAAGCCTTTTTTGAAAAACTACATTTGAAATCCAGATGTGCATATTTGGTAAATCTTTTTACTATTAGTAGAGTAGCAGGAGTCAGTACTGTAAGAGTAAAGCTCTCTCACTTCTCACTCTTCAAGTACTGATTTAAATTGTCAGTTGACTTTATAAGTTATTTATAAATTTCTAGTCCTTTCCTTTCATTTAAAGAAAATAACAGAATATTATGACAGATAAAACTAATTTAAATATTTGAGTGTTTTGAAGATTTAATAAAATCTAAAAACACAAAAAAATTGAGTTTAGGCCAGTGTTTTTATACAGAAGTACTAATAATAATAGTTCCCTTTGCGTTCCATGAAGGCAAGTGTAGAGGTGTAGCAATATAGGCTGCTATTACTTACAGCCGTATGTAAAGTGGGTAGCTTTACGCACTGATCGCCTATTATTACCTCAACAAATTATTTTTAGGTACTCATTGCCAGTACTCCACAGGCAAAATCAACCTTAAATATTTATACAGAAGTGATGAGGTCTAAGTTTCAAATTCACAATTTACAGAAAATAAGAATGTCATCACTAAATATAGGTTTAATAAAAGCTCTAAATGAAGTGAACTAAAACTTTGTTTTCTAAATAACAATCTTATGTATCCTGCTTTTAAAATTTAAAGTGTAAGCATTAGATTTAATTTGCAAGTTTTATTTCGAGATTTTTAGATTTGTAACTTTTTTAAATGTTTCTTGATGTAAATCTAATAATTTTATCAGAATTCTTTTGTTATAAATTCATAAAGTAAAATCTCAATTCTTTATAAATTTAAATCTACAATATTTATTAGAGGGAATTGAAGAAAACTTCCTAATGTTAACCTAATTCCTAATAAATATGATATTAATATTTAAAATCAGAGATAATTAAAATTAAGAAAACAAGAAAAATTATTTTCTTGTAAATTTTATACACATATTATCCTTCAAAAAAAAAGGTTGTCATTAATGGAAAAAAGTAAAATGTATAAAATACAGGAAAAAACAAAATGTAGAACAAAGATTATACATAGGCAGGAAATACATTAAGATTGCTATCAAAAATTGTAATGTATGCTATGGTTGAATGCTAATAGTGAAATAATAAATGTTATATTACAGAATACACTAAAGCAGTGAAATGATTAAATCAGTATTTGTTTCAGTCTCATCTAGAACGGAGTCCCACTAAATTTAATGTAATATGAATTCACTATACTTAAAAATTCTTTTGATCTTCACTTCCTTGTGTGCTTATTTACTAACTGCTGAAGGAGTTCCCATCGGTGAAAGATCCAGGGTAAGTTGATTATTTTAATTTCACTTTTCAACAGTAAATACTTTTTTGGAAAAGCTTGTAAAGTTACAAATTACCTAGTAATACTTAGGATGTTAAAAGTTCACAATTAATTATCATATAATAGGTCAAACGTGGAATGGAGGAAGAAATAATTGATGCAGCAATTGATTTTGTTTTATCTCTAATAAAGAGCATTGGTCGAATACAAGAAAATGTTGCGAGACTTCCAACTGTCAGCTATCGAGGGCCTTCATTTTAAGATAAATGTACACTTAATATGTGATATTGCAAAAAAAATTACAAACTTGATAATATTTTTCTTTCTTTTTAAGTGCATGAAGTTTTATATAATAAAATATAATTCCTACTGTACAGGACCTCAAAAGGGCTGGGTTTGGCCAAGAGCAGCTGATTGATGGTGTTATTGATTTCGCTTTGAGTGCTGTTGGCCAATTAAGTTCCATACAGGAAACAGTAGCTAACATTCCTGGATTAAAGTGAAGTTTGTTTTTGCACTTATTTAGTTTACCTTTGTATATTAATTTAATTCTCACAATAAAATGTAAATTACACAGAAATAATTATAATAAATAAATAATATGTATAATATTGAAGGATTTTTTTTTATTAAGGTTTTCTTAATGTAAAGAAAGTATAATTTTATAAAATTCTACATTCCATGTAGAAGATGCAGACATCAACAGATTCAAATTTTTCAAAAAACATAATTTATACAAATTATATTATTGATAATAAAAAAAACAATAATACAATTTAAAAATATTTGGAATGTTAATGTAATATTAATTTTTTAAATATTTAAAAAAATTATCAGCCTAGAAGAGTTTCTGTCATTAAATGAAAAGAAAATGATAAGATGGAATATTAAAAAATAGTAAAATGAAGAAATTATGAAGTTTAATACTTAAATTGGAACACTTGGATGTTTTTTAGATGTTACAGATGATGTAATTATACATTATATATAATGTGAAAATTTTCAAGGTATTTAACTTTAAAAAAATTATTTTTATTAATTTCGTTGGATAGACTCAACCTTGAAACTTAATTTCTCATTAACAGTACTAAATTAAAAAATATCTAAATGTGTTAGTTTCAAAAACCTCAAAAATAAAATAAAATTCTTATTGCATATTTTGAGATTTAACGACACTAGGGGCTGATATAGGCCCTTATAGCCACTCTTCTTTCATAGTCTTAATTGTGTCATAGTTTTAATTTTAAAACTAAAATTGAATTTTTCTATTAGTAATTGTCGTTTTATAAAATATAATATTTTAGATAGGATATTTATTTATGCTTATTATTTCGATGATAAATAAAACAGATAGGTTTTTAAAATCTTGTATGTGGGCATTTGGTAAAAAAAATTTATTTTTGGTTTCAGTCGTTGATTCTGAGATCGAATCTAAGACTTTCTTCTTATATAACTTCGTTGTCATAAGAGAAAGTAAAAATCAAAGTTTATCTTAATGTATCATAACGAAATTTTTCACTTCAACTTTTCCAGTTCTAAAAGACAAGGTTTTTAGCCATGAATTGTCATTTGATATATTTAGATCTATCAGTTGTTTTAACGTATTTATTGTATACCTGTTCTACTTAATCCAACAAATCACAACAATGTTAAAAAGACAGTAGATAAAAATGAGATTAATTAATTAAATACTTCTCCTGTGATGAAAAACATTGGGTATTTCAAGTTACAGATAGACTAGCCCTACTATTAGTTGTTACACTTAAACCCAACCCTACCTTTACAGTGTATTATTTTGTAATATGACCGTGGGGAAAATTAATTAAATTTAAAACATAAATTTTTAGACAACATTCAGCTTTTAAAAATATTTTTTAAGTAATAATTTAGTATGAAATTAGTCATTCAAATAATTTAACAAAAAAATAAATATGACAATCCAACTCGAAAATTTTTAACCAATCAAATTACAGAATTTTTCAAATTGGGACCAATGAAATTAGTTTTATAGTGAAAAAACCACTAGTGGTTTTTTCTTAGTGAAAAAATTTATGTCAAAATGAAATGTCAAATTTAATTAAATTAATATTAACTACACACGCTAAATAAAAATTTGCTGGGTGGATTCTCAAGCCGAATTCAACTCGTGGTCTAATTTTTTCTTGCAAAATTTATCATTTAAGACATTCGTAGCTTTTGCTTTTGGAAAATTACACTCGTCTCCTGCGTCGACTCGTGTATTTTTCGTTGCGAAAGCTACTCATATCTGAAATGACAAATTTTGTCGGAAAAAATTAGACCACTTGTGATATTATATATGAAAATATTAATAACTTTACATCTTCCACAATCCAATTATCATACCATATCAATTAAAAAATAGATTTAAATAATAGCATATCAATATTATTGGTATTTTTATGACATATACGTGGCTAGAAATTTAATAATTGATTTTTCTAAGCCAAAAATTATAATATTCGCAAGTCGCAAAATGTAAGAAAAAAGTTCATTAAACAAAAATTTCGTAAAAAAAGGAAAACATTTTAAATTATAAAATCTGGATGTTTTTAAAATAAAAACAAGATTTTATCTACATCAGTAATTTATCTAGCCAACCGGTACTTACTTGAAAATCATCATATACGAACACAGCAGCGAATTGTTGTGCCTTTTCATGTATTAATATACCCAACAAAGACGAAATTCTTTTCTCACACTAATTACACCCATTTTAACATAACTTTGTCGGGATTTGTGTACTTGCACACTTTTGCGTTTAAGGTCCATTTCACTAGCACTTATTGCAATACATTGGGAATACTTATCAAAATTGGGAAGAATACTGTATTTTAATGCTACATCTTTCTTTTTGCATTCACTATCAATTTCATTTAAAATTTGAATTTTTTCGAAGACATTTAAGAATTTCCGCTTGCTTTCAGTTATGTTTTTGTAAAAAGAACTGCACAGAATGATATCACATGTAAAACTGAAGATTTGTTTTTATGTTTTAATTTTATGTGTAACTTTGCAAAGGCCAATATTGGAATCTAATAACAAAACGTATTACACCCTCTTGAATTCTGAGAACTAGACAATGACGGACACTTACAGTGCCTTCTTTTAAAATGCGTAAATAAAAGACTATAATCCCTTGTAAGTTGGATTGTAATGGTATTAGTTGAAGTGCTCCTTTGAAAACTATATGGATGAAATTCCAAGAATTCAATACAGACAAAAAAATCCCGACAGTTCTCATAGAAACCTGTTCATATCTTAGTTTGCTAAATAGCATTTTATTTCGTAAAATAGGACAAAAAAAATCATACAATAAATTGCTCAAATGGCAGAATCCCATTAAAAAATTCGTTAAATAGAGAATTTTTTAGAACAGAAATTCGACTGTATTAATTAATAGGTAAAGGAAAAATATTGAAAAATAACATAAAAATTATTTAAATATACAAAAAAACAAATGTGATCTTGGCCAAACTATACTAACACATCAAATTGCTATCATTATTAAAAAAAAAGGAACATTAACATTTAAAACTGTTTTTTAATATGCGAAAGATATGATCTCTTTATGGTTTTGTACATTATGACTCTAAAAGATCACATGACATAAATGCTTCCACTTCTATTACAATCTCAGTTACCTATTGACTACGAGCCAAGCATAATAATAAATTAATTGCTTAATAACAATTGCATGTATAAAAGTCATGGGAAGAATAATTTATTTTTCCCTAGTTTTTGTTTTGCTAATGGCCAGCATAAGTGGTGCACCTTTCAGTGAATCCAGAGTAAGGAAGATGAAATACTTTTAAATATTTTTGCAATTTTGAAAGGTTTTACTTTTTTAAATAGGTTAAACGTCAAGCTGATGGAGTCATGGAGACAATCATTGATCTGGCCCTAGACGGTTTCTCAAAGATAAGCGAACTCCAAGAAACACTGTCAAATTTGCCAAGTGTCAGTTTTGGACGCAAGAAACGTTCTACTTAATAATTTAATGATTTTGACATATTAGTTAATCTTTAAGTGGATTTATAATGTATATGCACTTAGTTCAATAGGAAGTATGTCTAAATTTAATGTTTAAATAATAGAAAATTGATTTAAATAAAGTTTATTTCATAAAGTTATAGATGGATATTTTATAAGAAACAATAACTAGAATTTAATTGAACTTAGATGATTTAAGTAATATATAATTTAAATGGAAAAATAAAAATATATATACTTAAAGAATAGATCATTTATAGAAACTTAAACTGTTTTCAGAGAATAATTTCTTTCAAATGCTAACATTAGTTTCTTATTGATCTATTGCTAGGAAGAAGAAGGTTCAGATCTAATAATCTTTAAATAAATTAAACAAAAATATATTTCTAAATTTTCAATAAGTATTATTAATTTTTAATTAAGTATTAAATTTGATAAAGCACATTAGTCATCTAAAACTTTACTTTTTTAATCACAGAGTAAATGATCCATTGAACCTTGAAACTGTTTTTCCCCCGATTAATGACTGTTTTCCAGAGAACACAACAACTCCAGGAAAAAGAAAATTAAGATGGAACTGATAAAATACAACAAAAGCCTTGATGTTTATGATGATAGAAAAAATATGAAAACAAAGTCATTCTTGGAAAGGTTAACTTTTTCAAAATCTATTCTTTGAAAAAACAGAATTTTCATCTCCGCAACTCTAAAAACGTAAAGATTTTAATTAAAAATCTTAAATTAAAAATCTTAATTTAAAATCTCTCATAATTTTATTAGAAAGAAATCAATAAAATCATATCTTCTATTCAAATGTACGCAGTTGTTGCTTCTGATTATACCTACCCACATTAATAAATTATTTCACAGAATTCTTTTATATTGTTTATTGTTTCAAAATAAAAATATTTAAACTTTATTAAGTATTAATTAACAATCTGTATTTGTGTACTAAATATCAATTAAAAAGGATCAACCAATAAAAACAAACGAAAATAATTAATGAAAATAAAACCTTGAACCACCATATTTTCAATAACACCAATTTTGCAGAATCATCAAGATCTTAATGGAAAGATAAGCATAACAAAACAATTCTATTTCCCACAACAGTATAGTTGACATTCATCTGCTCTAACAAACAAAAACAACCATCTACTAAAGCAGACAATATTACAGTCGCTATGAAGAAATTTTGTTATGAAATAATATTTCTGTTATTGCTTTGCATTTTATGTCAAAAAATTCAAGGTGCTCCAATGATTAAACCAAGGGTTTGTATGATATTTTTAATTTTTTTTATTTTTTAAAAATAATTTTCTGTTTCTTTTTTACTTAAGGAAAAACGGCAAATTCCAAGCTCACCTGAAGAAGCCTTGGGAGCAATGCTCGATTTGATATTGGAAGCTACATCTCAAATCAGTAGTTTGGGAGGTTCAAAATAGATTCCCGAGGTTGAAACAATGTATTATTTTTTGTCTTAAACCATGTACTAATATACAAATTGTGAAATAAAATTTTTGAAATTATTTTAAACTAAAATAATATTATTTTATTAATAAAATTGTTACTATAAAAAAATACTATTTATTTATTTAAGTATTTTAATTAATAGAAAAATAACATAACTTTTTCAACAAAAAAACTAAGTTAATGAGATTGAAGTCACGGTAGGCTCCTTGTGAAACATTGTATATAATAGTTTTAAGAAAAACTGTTGTATTTAAATGTTCCCAGATGTCAGTTAGAAACTGACGAGTATCTCTTGAGAGTGGTCTAACAAACAGAAACATAAGTAGAGAGCATTCCACTTAATTATTGAGAACATTTAAATACAACAGTTTCTCTTAAAACTATTAAAGAAACTAAGATTTAAATTGTGATTGAGATCATCATTATGTAGATACCACATATATACTATAAACATTTCTAATATGTCAACTCTATTTAGCTATCCTTTCCAACTTACAAAATAATTATAAATATTAAATGTCATCAATTTTATTGAAGTTCCACACAGTTGTAAAGTCCTATAAGGTATTCTGCATCCCTTAATTTTAAATTCCATTAGCATTCAGGTCTCATCTTCAAAGTCCCATTTTTAGCAGTTTTGGAGATCAATATTTTGTAATTTGTCTGGGATTCTAAACCCAGGACCTCAAGATTGGTAGTCAAGTGCGTCAGTATATGTCAAACTTGTTGTGTAAATGCGTGCTGTGATAAAATTTGTAGAGTTGGTGGTTGCATTTGAGGTTATAATTTTGTTAACAAGGTTTTGGCATAGGTAGCAGATATGGCCTTACAAATTTTTGAAAAGTGGCATGCTTAAATGCACTTTCTGGAAAGGTTGTCAAATTGCCGATGATAGAAGCAAACGTCGGCATCCTGTTTGCAGTTTTTCGAATACGTGTGAACGAATAGGTGTTGATATAACCATGTGTTTAAGATCAGCGACAGTTTTAGTCAAATTTGAAATTTTTTTATGTATCAATGATATTTGAGAATTATTATATAATTCTGGTTTTTATAAATTGAATGTAAATCTATTCACAGTAATCCTTAATATTGAGGTTAGTTTCGAATTGTGAAACCAGTAACTGCAATTCGGTAGAAACTTTCGAAAAAACGAACTCTTTTATAAAGATTTCTGATAACTGTAGGTGAGCATATTGGGTCAAGATTGTCTGATAAAGCTTTAAAGCAGATTGGTTTAGGGTTGAATTGGACAGTAAAACGTCTATGCTAGTAAAAGGCTTTTTAGTGTATCTTCTCAAAAGGAAATCCTTCAATACGGAAAATTTTCAGCAGGGGTATGCATAACCAATGATCTGCAACACTGCAAAACTTTATCTGGGAGATGAAAATTACTAAATCAAATTTCTGATTTTGTGTGACTATGTTATTAAGCTAAAAATAACGTTCTACTAAGCTAAAATAGAAGTTTACGTCTGTACTGAAGGTTGGAAAGTTGACTTCTGAATTATTAGACATATTAATGACAGATATTATACGAAAATGAAAGGATTTAAGTGTAACTTATCTTATTCATCTGAGATTTGGTATCAAGCAGGACCTAAACCAGTTAAAAAATGGCGACGTATCTTGAATGGTATGCTTGTAGGAGTAAAGATCTTGACAGATTGTTGCGTGTTCAATTAAAGTTGGCGATCATCACATGTAATGTCTTCTTTGTTTTGGTTGAACGGAAGACTGTTTGTGATTAATAAAAGCTTTTTTCGTTTACTCTTAAGATGAGAGAATGAATGCTTGAAGTATTTGGTTTCTGACTCCTGGTTTACATTCGTTGCCTTGGATCTACAAATTATTCAAAGCACCGGTGATCATCACAGTACATATCTATTCTCTCCTTTATGTAACCAAGCCACATGATTACCCAACCAGATTTGAGATATCTTATACCTTTTTTGAGTTATAACTTTATAAAAGATGGACAGACAGAATGCAGACAATTTACAGATTCGCAGACAATTTACAGATTCGCCGCAAGTGGCTCATTTTCTAAACTTTAACTCGTGTAATAAATCTTGTGTCCTTGTTACAAATTAATTTTTTAAAATAGTTTATTGAGGATCAGATTTTTTAAATATTTTTTTATCTTTTAGGATTAAAGATTGAATTTTTAAAAATATTTTTTGGGATTGGGATTAAATTTTTAAAAATACTTGTTTGGGATTAATCTAATCCCTAGCCCTAAACACCGATTAGTGATTACCAGGGCCAACCACGACCTTACTAAATGGGTAGTTAAGTGCACAATTTCGTGTAGTCAAATGTATACGTACAAAATTACGGCGATTCCAGGTTTTTAAACTGTAATAAAAGATAAAAAGTAAACCAACTGTTCAGCAATTCTTTATTATAGAATAAATTAAGCAAAAAAGACAATTCTCTATTGAAAGATTGGTGAGATTCAAATGTATGTATTTTGTTACAATTTATAATATACCAATTAGAATTCTTTAAACCAGTTACTTTGTTTATATATACTTACGATTATGGAAACTGAATTATAAAATGCTTATTCTAGAGCAATATTTAGAAAAATATAAATTATTTATTGGATTAATTTTTAAAACTTACTTAGCTTATAATAATAATAATAATAATAATAATAATTGCTACAACCCATAGCCTGGAAACCAGGCCCCAGAAGCTATAAGCTTCTGCGGGAGGGAGTGGGCGATTATTATTATTACGTAGGCCCTAAGTGCGGCTGCAGCCGACTTACAGATGGAACAGAGCAAATCCCACATTTGTGTCACAGCTAAGGAAAACTGCAGAAGACCTTAACCAGATCTGCCGGCACCGGGAATCAACTGCGGGCCGCTTGAGTGAAAGTCTAGCACTCTAGACATTACACTACCAAGGCTGTTATCCAGTATGCATTTCGCATGTATAAACGATACGGCCCAGACCGGCTGATAATGCAACTTATTCTTTGTCCTACATTGTTTTATGTTAGTCGGCGAGACGACGTTGCCAATTTACGTATTTTAAATTATTGCATCTTTGTTAAAACAAAATGAAGCGACCTGTTTTTTTAACTAACCTTTTTAATTCCGTAGAGAGAAATGTTTATTCTCGAAATTTGATTTAAATTTTGAAATTGTACTCATAAAGCATTCCTGCACATGTGCGTGCAATGGGTTGAGGAGGTGGAGAAATTAAATTTAAATTATAGATAGGAAAAATATTAAACCTTATGCGTTAATTTTTTGCATATTTATTCTATGATAAAGAATTGTTCAACAGTTGGTTTACTTTTTATCTTTTATTACAGTTTAAAAACCTGGAAATGCCGTAATTTTATACGTATACATTCAATTACACAAAATTGTATACTTAACTATAGTAAGGTATTGGTTGGCCCTGGTGATTACTAATACAGGGATTAATCCAACCCTAACAACCAATTAGTTGAAGAATGTTTGAAATAAAAGTAACTTTTAACTTATGTCAAATACACGAAAAAAAATGACAAAAATGAATGTCATCGCGAGGCAAAGGCGAAAGCGAATATTTTTATTTTAAAGCTGTTATTAGACCTTGAATTTATTTGAAGATAAATAAACTGCAACATATATAAAAAGGACATGTGTTTTATTTACGAATGTATTTTAAGATCAACAGTCATCTTCTTTACGTCATTCTTAGTATTCTGAGGCATAGACAAAATCGTGCGTCATTGACAAATTATTACAAGTTCAACAAACTACAATCCTCGGCATTGTCTAGCAGAATATGCAGGACTGACCTGAAAACTTGGAAAATAAAGTTTTCTCTACACATCATCAACTATCTTGTATTCAAGTATTGTTCTTTATTTTTGAGTGTATTATTGTATAGCATATTTGTATGTATATTATGTATAGCAGCTGTGTCCAACCTTTTTGATCCCACATTCTACAGGGCTACACCAAATTTTCTAGGAAAACGGGTAGGCCAGTACATGAATAGAAATTAAAAATAGTTAATAGTATAATTATGTATTTTTAAATTTACTACAAAATATAAAGAATAACAATTTTTTTCTAATATATGATAAATTGTGCAAACTATGTTTATAAAAGTGTCTTTCTTTGGAACACCCGATGCCGACAGCAGTTGCGAGTAACATGTGTACATTATGCGTGGGCATGCGGTTTATGATTGTTTAGTATCGGTTTTATTCTCGATTTTTAGCGCTTTTGTTTAGGCTCCTTTGTGCTGTATTATTTTGAAAGTTTTTGAGAACGTTCGGAAACATGCTTGATTATGCTCCCGGCAGTTGCAAGTAACACGTGTTCATTTTGCGTGGGCATGCGGTTAAGATAGTTTGTTTCGGTTTTATTCTCGATTTTTAATGTTCTTGTTTATGCTCGTTTGTGTTGTATTATTGCCACTGCTGGCCATAGTTTGGGGTCACAGAGACCCCTGATCAGTGGCAGTTCATAGTGGATTAACCGGTTGATTCGCAGGATATAACTTTGCCACTCACACAAACACTGCCCCTGATGTATAGGATGTTTTTGGCCGGACAAGCTTAATCATTTGAAACATAATGTGCTTGTTTAGTCTTGAAAAAGAACGCAAAACACATTATGGTAACTTATATCCAGGATTCGGTAATCTCTAATTTTTGACAAAGTTTAAAGATTGGGATTCTTTAAAATATTTTTGGGATTAGGAATTGGAGACTATAGGAGATTGGAAAGTGTTTTTTTTTTAAATATTGTTTTGAGATTAGCGATTAGGTATTAGATTATTGGTGATTAGGAAATGATTTAATTTCTAGTTTTAATCATGGATTGTTAATTACTAATCCAGGGATTACCTAATCCTGCAGAAAGTTATATTGATGATGAATGTTCAATGATGCATTGAAAAATTAACCAAACCTTTTCTTTTCATATCCAACTATTGTAAATAGTAATAATTCATATATTTTATATTAAGTTTGAGTTTTTTGTGAATAAAGTGGTCCGTAAGCTAGGATTTGAGTGCAAAATCCATATGTTTGCTTTTACGACGATTGTACTTACAGACAGCCTGAAATTTATTTAACAATTTATGGTTCAATTTAAAATGTCTTAATGACTTCATACCATGACCTTCATAGCTTAGTAATTTTTTTAACTGTAAAATATCCTTGATTAACGAATATGCTTTCGTACAACTAGTCGTATATATTTGAGAAATTTCCTAATTAAGTTTTTCTATTTGCGTGTCCAAAAGAGTATTTGAATACTGACACCAGTAACATTTTATTTTTTAAAGTTGATATCACTGTTGGACAGCTATTCTTAAAATGTCAAACTTATTTACGCAAAGGACGGGTGTCTATAAGGCTACTTGCCAGTCTCAAACTAGCCAGAAAATAAAAATGCCTAAAGTATTCTCGAGCTATAAGGTTCTAACAATGATTTTGATGTTTTATAAACGTTAAAAAGTGTATGTATGTAAACATGTACAAGGTAAATAAGTTTTGGGTTTTTGGTTAAAAATACTTTATTTTTGGTACTTCATTTATTTAAATATGAATGCAATGAGGCAACATTTTCTATTTTACATGTATGATAAAGTATAATATGAGAAGATAAATATATAAAAAATAAAGTGTTGCTCCGCTGCGCTGACACTGAAAACTTAATCTACATTATTTTGGACTATATTTTGGATGATCAGCATGGTAAGATAGTAGTGAAGAAAAACAGGTAACTATATTTTTTATCAATTGTTGTGTGTTTACAGAATAATTGAATTTGTTTTTAATTTTACAACAGCCATATAATCGTTGTATAATGAGTTTGAATTAAGATTTTTTTTCAACTAATTTCTATTATATCTTATTTTTTGTACCCTTATTAAGCTTATATTTAAATAAGCACCTCAAACTTCTTAGAGCCAAAAACAGGCCTTATAAACACCCATCCTTTGCAAAACAAATGCAAAATTAGAATTTTCAGTGTTATCTGTTTATCTGTCATCTGTTAAACTATTCAACAAAGTATGCCTAACAAATTTTGCTTAAGTTATTTTTTAATGACTAAAAAGTAATGATTAAAAAGACTTCGCTTTGTAAGTGCTCTGCGGGTCGTTTTATAAACTTAGACGCGGCGAAAAAACGTGTCTTATGAAACTAAATAATAGTTTAATAAAGATACTATTCGTAAACAGTAGTTTACAAAATTATACAGGGTGTCTGAAGCCACCCAGAACACACAAAAATTAAAATGAACAAAATTTAATAACATCAGAATTTGCTGTGGCCTCCTTAACTTGAAATATTGATGTAAATGTTATTCTAAAAAACACGAATTCTTGCTCCTACAATAAATTATTTTATAACTAGCAATTATTTTTTCAAACTGTACGAATATAAATTAAATAATATCGAATCTTGAAAAGATAAACTAATATGTGTCACCATAATCAACTTTCTTTTTATTTTAAAATAATTGTTAAATTACTTTACCACTGTAAACAATAATTATTGTAATAATAAAACTTTGAATCTATAGTAATATTTAATTGATTCTTTTGTTTGCAAAAACACGTCTGTTAAATTTGATGTATTATAATAAGCCACAGCAAGCTCTGATCTTATTCATTTTTTGCCATGTTAATTTATATATCCTGGCTGATTTCAGACATGGTGTATAATTATACTAGTTATAATCAAAAGTTTATTTATTCCTGTTCCTATTTTAAATGTGTTTAAAGCAAACATATTATTTTAAATTTTATTTCATTCTCAGAAAATGATAAGGCTTTTAAAACAAGATTCACAAATATAGATGATTTTTTATTAATAATATTTGATAGGTAGTATTGATAACTCTTTCTTTAAAATAACGACTTCCCTTAAATCAACTGTAAATAAGACTAAAAACAGCCAGGTTGGAGTTCATGATAAAACTGATGTGTGATATTCCCTACTTTAAAAATTTAATTAAAAGGAGCCAACAGTACATTCAGGTTCAAAAATGTTTAATACTTAGCTACTTCCTAGTACTGAAGTCATGGCAAAGTTTTTAGTACTGAACAAACTTTTTGCCTTACAATAATTTGTATGTTGTCATGATAATTTAATTCATGTATAAAAATCCCATAAGCCAGGATTGTTTTGTCACTTTGACAGCGGATAAAGTTTGCTTTAACTTTTAAATCGGATAACAATTGTTTACCTTGGTTGCCCTAGCAACATTTAAAATGTGGTTACTTCATCTTAGTGTTGTTATTCATTAAATTACCATACCTACCAAATTACATTTGAGGTTTCTTCTTACTTCCCGATAAACTTCCAATTTTCAAACTACCAAATTTGGTAACCGCACAACAAATTGCCAGATAAAACGTCTTGTCCAGGCGGACTCATCAGGCAATTTGTTTTTCACCTAGTTACCTAGCAACTAAATTCTTGTTAAAAATGTGGAAATTTATCCTGATAAAAAGAAAGCTTTCGTGTAATTACTAGTGACAGTTTCTCTTCTGAAATTATGAAGATAACAAGTTTTTGTTGAAAACAAAAATTTACCCAAAGAAATAGAAAGCTCTGGTATAATTACAGTGGAAAATAGCATTATATACACTTATAAAAACTTATATACTAATGAAAGATGCTTGTAAAAAATATATTTCTTTTTTAATAACCTTAAGATTTAACAGTGTCTTGTTATAAAGAGCAGAAATTACATTATCATTTAAAGATAATTTTTATTCACATGGAACAATGGGAACAACAAAATAATACAATTAAATTAATAAACAAATATTATCAAGACCAATATTATAATTACTTAACTTTATAAAAATATATAATACATAAATAAGTCTGTAAAATTTTTAAAAACATCCATCATCTGTCATAAATTACTGACTCATTTATGAAAAAACTTTTTTCATTGAAACAATCATCATTTCCTGCTGCCCTTGTATTATTTCACTATTATTTCCATGTAATCATCAAAATCTAACCTTTTGTAAAAAAAAACAAATCAAAACAAAGAGAACATATGCAGAAAAACATAACTCTTCTAACGGCAAGTTTGCGAACCTCTGCCAGCAAACAATAAATACTATAGAAAATCTTGTTTGATAAATTACATTTTAAATATGTGCCCAACAATAAAATTGGTTTATTATGTTATCTTACTGTCTATCTTAATGTATGTCATTGCAGCTCCAAGACAGAACAAAACACAGGTAATAATTCTTGTTTGTTTATGTATGAGAAATAATTTATTGTACAAATGTTTTTAAAAGGTACAGAATGCTCCAAGACAACACAAAAACCAAACTCATGTAAGTATAAAATATTGTAATGAAAGTAATCTTTGTTTACTGATATAATAATTATTGTCTAATTCAAATCATAACAGAACTGCAAGTATTCAAAATATTTTATGAATGTATTTTAAATTGTACATATTAACCAGTTTTTTTTAACTACCTATTGTAATTCTTAGGGTTGGAATTTTCCATTTTCCTACATTATCTGAACTTTTAATGGTTATGAGATTATAATGGATCTATCTCTCTTTTCATTTTTTTTCGGAAAAATATCGTTTCTAAGAATCTGCTTAAACTTGAGACATTTGAGTTACGAAATGGTAAACAGGTTGTGTGTGAACGTCAGTTTTAGTTGTCTTTTTGTGCATATATTTTAACAAGCAGCACATATGCAGTATGAATGGTACTTTTGATTTCATGCTGTTATAAATAATATAATAATAATTGCGACAACCAAAGTGGTCACATAATCCTTTAGTTTTAACAGGGTTGTAATCATTAAGCATACTATTGCTCTTTGTTACATTGCATATAACGTTATAATGTTTATTTAAGTTAAAAGTATTTTTTGTTCTTCAACTACCATTGTATATACCACTGATTTGAATACCATGAATTGAACTACCATTTTGACTTCTGTTTTTTGATTTATGTTTACTTTGTTTAATTTAGTAATTTTGTTTACATATTTACTTGTTCAATTTTCATGCCTGTGTTAATTCTTATTTATGTGGTAGGTTAAGTTATTTACAGCTATTAATTAACTAAATTATAAATGGTTCTGTATACGATCCTGACATGTATTCACGTGCTTCTTGTGTGCATTTGTTTACATGCAATGCATCTTGGGAATGAATATTTAAATATCTAGGACTTTTTAACTGAAAACACACTAAATGTAAAAAAACATTTTACCTACATATACAGGGTGGTCCAGACCACCCGTACACCCCTTTTAAAATGCTGGGGATTAAAAATTTTTAACAAGAGGATAAGTGATCTAACTAATGTCGATGTGCTCTTTCGAATGACGCCAAAATGGAATCCCCCAATTCCCCCTTGTAGGGGGTAAGGGGGGGAACATTGAAAATTCAAATAGGAATCCCTGGATTTTATTGCATATCTAGATTCTACTCATCAAAATATAAATAATGTATTCAAAACATTTTTTTGTTTTCGCAACAGGTGGCGCTGTAATCGAAAAAAACAATTTTTTGCATTTTTCGCCGTCTCTGGCATATTTACAGGTGCAAATAACAGTTTTCATATTTTTACTAACTAGTGATGAAAAAGCTTTGTTAATGTGTACTTTCATGAGAAAAAATTTTACGTTACAATGAAAAATGCAAATTCTCTACCTAAGGTGTTTTCGACGTTGTAAGTGATATTTTTACGTACAATATTTTTTTGCCTTAAATGTTGTTAGAATTTGTGTTCCATTCTAACAACATTTTCCAAGATTCTACTGGGGAAGATGGTTTTACTTCAAAACATGTCAAGTCACGGTGCATTACAAAAATCTGCCGACGAGAATTTCACTTTGTAATTCACTATTAAATTTCTATGTATAGCAATGAATGATGAAATATGGATATCTCATCCACTCAGGCCATAAAGTAAGAATAATTTAAACGAATAAAATTTTAAATTGTGAAATAAAAATTATTTATTTGAACAGTTGATTTTCAACAATTACACACTATTTAGATAGACTTGCGAAGTAAAGAAGTGTAGCAAGTTATTTTCTGTTAAAATTAAATATTAAATTTGTACGATTTAAATATTATTTTGCCACATGCAGAGCAGATTACAATTTAGAATGTTTTATCGATCATTTTTATTAGTTAAAAAAGTGAACATTACATATGTTTAAAATAAATATTCAGATAAGGATTAGAAAGATTAAGCAATATCTAAATAAATAGACGTTAAGGTTCAAAAACGATATAAAAATTTCAAAAAAAAATTATTGTCATGTACAACGCAAAAAAAAATCTGTTTGTAGAAAACACCTTAGGGAGCTAATTTCCGTTTTTTATCGTAATGTAAAATTTTTTCTCAGTACACATTAGCAAAGCTTTTTGATCACGATTTAGTAAAAAATATGAAAACTGTTATTTGCACCTGTAAATATGCCAGAGACGGCGGAAAATGCAAAAAATCGGTTTTTTGCGATTACAGCGCCACCTGCTGCGAAAATAAAAAAATGTTTTAAATAATTTATTCATATCTTGATGAGTAGAATCTAAATATGCAATAAAATTTAGGAATTCCCATTTGAATTTTTAAAGTTGCCCCCCTTACCCTCTACAAGGGGAAGTCAGGGGGGTTCTATCTTGGCGTCATTCGATGGAGCACATCGACATTAGTAAGATCACCCATCGTCTTGTTAAGAGTTTTTAATCCGCCGCATTTTAAAAGGGGTGTACGGGTGGTCTGGACCACCCTGTATATGAAATATAATATAAATACATTAGTTAAAGTTTCACAAGTTTTATTAATATCTTAACCTGACAATATTGTTTCGACACTTTGTGTCATTATCAAAGGTAGATAAGAGTGATAAACAAACACGTTGCTAAGGATAAATACATACAGAAAATAGGTAACCAGATACAATACATAACAAAAACTAAATATCTAACACTTCTAATAAAGGAGAATTACTAAGCTCAGTTTGTTCATTCATTAAAGGTACTGTGCGTTTATGTCTGTATATTTTAAAAGCTTCTAAAATGTCTAATTTGTGTTTGTTGTTGCAAAAATGTAAGAATTTAATATTGTTTTGAGGTGTCATTGGGTGGTTCTGTTCCAAAATGTGTTTGGCATAATTTGATTTTTCTGGATGTTTAAGTCTATAAAAGTGTACGTGTTCTTTGTATCTTATGTCGAAATTCTAAGTGTTTGTCCAATATAAACCGAGTTACAAAAAGAACAATACAAACGGTAAATGCCGGATTTCATGATATCTTGTGTTTTGTCTTTAGCATTGAATAAAAATGAAAAGGTGTTGGTGTTAGTTTTATAGGTTATTTTGTAACTGGTGGTTTTTCTTATTATAGTTGCAATTTGTTCTGATATCTTGCCAAAGTATGGTATTGATATTGTAACGTTCTTTTTCAAATAATAACAAAAGTGCTGGTTAAATCGTCTATTCACCAAAAAATATTTATTTACAAACACTAATGAATACACTATAAAATTAACGCTATGATTATAAACCATTAAAACTATTATTTACAGACTATGAATTTCTAATACAACATTTATCTTTACATTTACTATTTATTTCGTGAAACACAGTTAATGACTCGCTGTTGATTGACTCTTTTATCCGCGACGTCGATTTTATATCCTCCTATAAATGTTCTAGAAGTCGCTCGAACATACCATGTTTTTCTAGAAGGCGTTAGATAAACCGCGTCTGGTTTATATGCTTGGTGCGATGCGTCATTCTCTCGAATGCTGTAGAACCTCTATAATCTATGGCTGTAGAACATTCCATCTGTTGTTTGAAAAGAGGTTCTTTCTTTTTCTCTCTTGTTACAATATGTAGTTTGTGTCTTGTATTTGAGTGTCAATTGGAAATATTCTTTTGATAGCTAATCTATAATCTTTTTGTTGAATTAAAGTGTCAATCATGTTATGGTTATAATGGTTTGCATGTGCTAATTGTTTGATGATTGAAATTTCTTTATCAAAATATGATTGTTTCATTGGAGTAGTTAAAGCTCGGTGTACTAAAGATCTATAAGCCGCTAGTTTATGCATTCTATGATGACATGAATCGTTAGGAATAGTGACGTCTGTGCTTGTGGGTTTTCTGTATATGGAAAAATCAAATTCATTGTCTGTATTAATTGTAATAGTTAAATCCAAAAAATTAACAGCTCTATTTTGTTCTGTTTCTAGTGTAAACGTGAAGTTTGTGTGAAGACTGTTAATAAGAATTAAAAATTCATTGATAACCTCAAAAGAACTGTCAAAACAAGCTAAAATGTCATCAACGTAACGAAACCAAAAAATAATGTGTTTAGAAAGATCTAATTCAAATATTCGATCTTCCAAATTATCCATAAATATGTAAGCTAATAGAGGACTCAGAGAATTACCCATAGGTAAACCATCCTTCTGTAAATAAATTATATTATTAAAAGTAAAATAATTTTGACTGATACAAAGATCAAATAATTGAATTAACTCTAATCTTTTTACTAATTCTACATTACTATTAACTAGGAAATTATCTAACAAAGGAATGCAGTCTTGTGGTGGAATCTTTGAAAACATGTTACAAATGTCAAAGTTTACAAGTTTTGAATGTGCTGGAAGATGTATGTTCTGTAGTTTTTCTACTAATTCTAATGAATTTTTGACAAAGTATTTCGATTTGTATCCTATGATGTTAATAATATGGTTGAGTTTCTTGGACAAGGCGTGATTAGGTGCGTTGATATATGATACTACTGGTCGTATAGGCATGTTATGTTTATGTGTTTTAATCAGTCCATATAGTTTTGGTGCTTGTGGATTTTTATGTATGATTTGTTGTTTTTCTAATTCGTTAAAGCAGATATTGCAGTTTGCTAAAGCTTGTTTTATTTCTTTTTGGAATTTTGTGGTAGGATCTTTGTTTAAAACATCTAAATTTTTTTTATTAATAAAATCATTAACCTTTTGTGTGTAAACATCTTTCGAAAGGATTACCAAAGTGTTACCCTTATCTGCTTTAACAGAAATTAAATTGTTTTCTGTAATTTTATGTCTGATAGATTGAAGTAGTGACAGGTTAGAGGTTTTATTCTGTGTTTTGTCCTTTTTCAAAGATATTTCTTTTATCAGATTCAAGATTTGGAATTTTGCATAATTGTTGTGATCTTTTCTGAGTATAGTTTCACATTCAACAGCCAAGATTTCTTTAATTTTGTTAGTGAATTTTGGAAAAGGACAAAATCTGAAGCCTTTGTTAAGAAATTGTGTTTCTCTGTCATTGAATTGTGTATCAAAACTAAATTGTGTATCACAAGCACCAAAACTATATGGACTGATTAAAACACATAAACACAACATGCCTATACGACCAGTAGTATCATATATCAATGCACCTAATCACACCTTGTCCAAGAAACTCAACCATATTATTAAAATCATAGGATACAAATCGAAACACTCTGTCAAAAATTCATTAGAATTAGTAGAAAAACTACAGAACATACATCTTCCAGCACATTCAAAACTTGTAAGCTTTGACATTTGTAACATGTTTTCAAAGATTCCACCACAAGACTGTATTCCTTTGTTAGATAATTTCCTAGTTAATAGTAATGTAGAATTAGTAAAAAGATTAGAGTTAATTCAATTATTTGATCTTTGTATCAGTCAAAATTATTTCACTTTTAATAATATAATTTATTTACAGAAGGATGGTTTACCTATGGGTAATTCTCTGAGTCCTCTATTAGCTAACATATTTATGGATAATTTGGAAGATCGAATATTTGAATTAGATCTTTCTAAACACATTATTTTTTGGTTTCGTTACGTTGATGACATTTTAGCTTGTTTTGATAGTTCTTTTGAGGTTATCAATGCATTTTTAATTCTTATTAACAGTCTTCACACAAACATCACGTTTACACTAGAAACAGAACAAAATACAACTATTAATTTTTTGGATTTAACTATTACAATCAATACAAACAATGAATTTGATTTTTCCATATACAGAAAACCCACAAGCACAGACGTCACTATTCCTAACGATTCATGTCATCATAAAATGCATAAACTAGCGGCTTATAGATCTTTAGTACACTGAGCTTTACCTACTCCAATGAAACAATCACATTTTGATAAAGAAATTTCAATCATCAAACAATTAGCACATGCAAACCATTATAACCATAACATGATTGACACTTTAATTCAACAAAAAGATTATAGGTTAGCTATCAAAAGAATATTTCCAATTGACACTCAAATACAAGATACAAACTACATATCAATACCATACTTTGGCAAGATATCAGAACAAATTGCAACTATAATAAGAAAAACCACCAGTTACAAAATAACCTATAAAACTAACACCAACACCTTTTCATTTTTATTCAATGCTAAAGACAAAACACAAGATATCATGAAATCCAGCATTTACCGTTTGTATTGTTCTTTTTGTAACTCGGTTTATATTGGACAAACACTTAGAAATTTCGACATAAGATACAAAGAACATGTACGCTCTTATAGACTTAAACATCCAGAAAAATCGAATTATGCCAAACACATTTTGGAACAGAACCACCCAATGACACCTCAAAACAACATTAAATTCTTACATTTTTGCAACAACAAACACAAATTAGACATTTTAGAAGCTTTTGAAATATACAGACATAAACGCACAGTACCTTTAATGAATGAACAAACTGAGCTTAGTAATTCTCCTTTATTAGAAGTGTTAGATATTTAGTTTTTGTTATGTATTGTATTGTAACAGGAGAGAAAAAGAAAGAACCCCTTCTCGAACAGCGGGTGGAGTGTTCTGCGGCATTCGAGAGAATGACGCATAGCACCAACAATGTGAACGAGGCACTGTTTATCTAGCACCTTCCAGAAATACATGGTAGTTTCTACCGGCTTCTAGTACGATTGTAGGAAGATATAAAAAGCGACTTCGCGAATAAAAGGGGATCAGTCAACAGCAAGTCATTAACTGTGTATTACAAAATAAATAGTGGATATAAATGTTGTATTAGAAATTCATAGTCTGTAAATAATAGTTTTTAATGGTTTATAATTATAGCGTTAATTTATAGTGTATTCATTAGTGTATAGAAATAAATATTTGTTTGTGAATAGACGATTTAAACAGCACTTGTGTTATTATTTTTAGAAAGAACGTTACAGTGATGTCAGGTGTGGAGTTTTAAAATAAATAAAATCGCGTAATAATTAATTAAAGTGCTGTGAGAATAAAATTTTTGGTGTTAAAACATAATTTCAACAAACAATTAAAATGGTGATGAAACTGTTAAGAGATCTCAAAGTAATAGACTTGAAACATGAACTGGAAGAACGAGATTTGGAAACAACGGGCCTTAAAAACGTGTTAATAAATCGGCTAAAAGAATGGCTTTTAGAACAGCAAGAAGATCCTGAAAGTTTCCTCTTCGAAATACCTGGACCCGCAATTGATACTAGTTTGTTGTTAAGTAAAATGGAAGAAAATTCTAGAAAGTCCGAAGAGAATTCTAGAATGTTAAAAGAGGAACTATTGGAAAAGTCTGAAGAAAATTCTAAAATGCTTAAACAAGAATTACTTGAAAATACTAAAACGCTGGAAGAAAAAGTACTGGAAAAACACGAAGAGAATTCTAGAAGGTTTGCAGAATTACTAGAAAAGGCCGAAGAAAATGTTAGAATGCTAAAGGAAGAAATACTGGAGAATTCCAGGAAATCCGAAGACAGTTCTAGAAGGCTTAAAGGAGAATTGTTAGAAAATGTCAAAGCGTTGGAAGATAAAGTTTTCGAAGAATTTTTGGAGAATGCCAGCGCGTTAGGACTATTGGAAGGTAGATTGGCGGAACAAGATAGGGTAATAAAGATGGTAGAAGAGAAAATAACCCGAATGCAATTACCATCAACAGCTAAGAAAGACGACATAACCGATATGTTGGAAGATAGAATGAGGCAACTACGGTTTCCCTCAACTTCTGAGTTTAATGAAGTAAAGAAGCAAATTAAAGAAGAAAAGGGTCCTGCTGTAGGGATAAAAGTAAAACCACCCACGTTCGATGGAAAGATACCTTGGTCCACCCACTACAAACAATTTGAGGCGGCCGCTGGGGCCAACGGATGGACAGGCAAGGAAAAGGCCGTTTCTTTAACTGTGGCTTTGCGTGGAGACGCGTTGAACGTCCTGCAAACAATCCCAGCAGGACAGGAAAATGATTATCAATTGTTAGTGTCTAGATTGGAGATGAGATATGGAGACGCGCATCTTCAACAAGTGTATCACGCGCAAGTGAAGAATCGTATCCAGAAGAATGGAGAAAGCCTGCAGGAGTTTGAAGCCGATGTTGCGCGGCTTGTCCGATTGGCGTACCCTACGGCACCCGATTCATTTCTGGGACAGCTCGCTGTGCAGACTTTCATTGATGGGTTAAGAGACGGGGAAACACAACAATCATTGAGGCTGGCACGACCAAGAACAACTGATGATGCGCTTGCTCACGCTTTAGAGTTTGAAGCAGCAAAACAAGCGTCCCGAGGCCACGGGCGAGTTCGAACCGTTGTGGAAGAAGAGGAAGGTTCCAGTTCCAAAGATCGCCTAGAAGAATTATTAATGAGAGTTCTTCAGAAGGAAGATAGTCGTAAGAGGAATCCTCAAGAAGTTCGAGGACCCCGTTGCTGGAACTGCGGTGAACAAGGACACATACGACGCCGCTGCCCTAAACCCAAACAAGTTCAGCCGTCGGAAAACTAAAGGGGGTCGACGAGAGGGGGCGAACGTCGACTTTGAGTGAAGATGCCCCGAAGATCACCATCCATGCCGTAACATCAAACAATAGTACCAGCAGTTTGTTCGTAGATGGGAAAATTGTTAATCGTACTGTTCCACTACTCATTGATACGGGGGCGACAAAGTCCATCATACGCCCTAACGTTCTACGAACAAGTATGAAGCTGTTACCAACAACTACTCAACTCCGTACAGCAACAGGTGAAGTGATACCAACACGCGGAGTGGTGAAGATGAAGATTGGCATTGGAAGTGAAGAACGTGATCATGAGGTGCTGGTAGCCGATATCACTGATGACTTCATCTTGGGAATGGACCTCCTGAGAAAATTTGGTTTTACGTTGGATTTGAAAGAGGGTGTTTTGAAGGTCGGTAACGAAGAACTTCCGTTGCACCCACGAGAAGATCCGGTTGTAAGGGTTTTGCTGACTGAAGATGTGATATTGCCGGGTCAAAGCGAGATGGTTGTCGAGGCAGGTTTGGATGGAGATCTTCGGGTAGGATGTGTGCGAATGATGGAGCCTGTTTGTGATAAGAAGATCCATAGTGGCATACTGGTGGGAAAAGCGCTGATCAAGGTTGGAAAGAGAGTACCGGTGAGAATTATGAACGTTAATGTGGATCCGGTGACATTGAAGAAGTGTACCCTTGTGGGACAGTGTGTGCCAGTATTTCGAGTAGCCAGGTGTATGGCTGATGTTCCAAAACCAGTGCCCAAAGACCATGGTGGAAAATTAGTGGGTATGGTTACTAGTTCGTGCGAAGACCTTAACAGAACGGAAGTGAAAGAGGTACAGGGTTTGGTTCACCGATACCAAGATATCTTCGCTCTTGACGATAGCCAGAAGGGACGAACAAATATAGTAAAACATAAAATCAATACAGGCAACTCTATGCCTGTCCGTCAGCAGCCGAGGCGTCTACCTCTAGCAAGGCGAGCAGAAGCCGAAAAGATTATTACTGATATGGAAGAACAAGGGGTCATCGAGCCATCCAGCAGTCCATGGGCATCACCGGTGGTCCTGGTCAGTAAGAAGGATGGGTCAACGAGATTTTGTGTGGACTATCGGCAGCTCAATAACGTGACCAAGAAAGACAGCTATCCCTTACCACGCATCGACGACACGTTAGATACCCTGTCTGGTTCACGATGGTTTTCGACTTTGGACTTGAAGAGTGGTTATTGGCAAGTTGAAATGGAACCTGAAGACCGAGAGAAGACCGCGTTTACTATTGGTTCCGGACTATGGCAGTTTACGGTTATGCCTTTCGGTCTGTGTAACGCTCCGGCCACCTTTGAGCGTCTAATGGAGACCATCCTGAGGGGGCTGTCGTGGAAGACTTGCCTGGTATACCTAGATGATGTGATTGTAGTCGGAAAATCATTCAACGAACATTTGAAAAATCTAGAGGAAGTGTTCCGAAGACTACGTGGAGCCAATCTGAAACTGAGTCCGAAAAAGTGCCACATATTCAGAAAGGAAGTGAAGTATCTCGGGCACGTCGTATCACAAAATGGAGTGGCAGCCGACCCCGATAAGATTCGTGCAGTTCAGGAGTGGCCAACACCGAAAGATAAACACCAAGTCCGTAGTTTTCTTGGGTTATGTACCTACTACAGGCGTTTCGTTCCTGGGTTTGCCAATATAGCGAAGCCTCTGACAAGGTTAACTGAAGATGGGCGCGAGTATGTTTGGAGCGGAGAGTGTGAAACAGCTTTCCAACAGTTGAAGCGTGCCCTGACAACAGCACCAATATTGAGCTATCCACGGACAGAAGGGAAATTCATACTTGACACAGATGCAAGTAATCTGGCCATTGGGGGTGTACTTTCTCAGATACAGGATGGACAAGAAAAGGTCATCGGCTATTTTAGTAAGGTTTTGTCGAAAGCCGAAAGGAATTATTGTGTGACCAGAAAAGAACTATTGGCTGTCGTGAAGTCCGTTGAGCACTTCTACAAATACTTGTACGGACGGAAGTTTTTATTGAGGACGGACCATGCAGCGTTGAAATGGCTTCTACAATTCCGTAATCCTGAAGGCCAGGTCGCAAGGTGGATCGAACGATTACAAGGATACGACTTTGACACCGAACATCGAGCGGGCACTAGTCATCGAAATGCCGATGCTCTTTCAAGAAGACCCTGTCCAACGGATTGCCGTCATTGCTCTCGTTTGGAAGAGAGGGTTTGCCAAGTATTAAGGACTACCATCGTCAACGACAATTGGTTGCCGGAGGAATTGCAACGACAGCAGGAGGCTGATCCCGAACTAAAAATGGTACTGGAATGGAAGCGCGTGGGAGAAAGGCCTGCCTGGGAGGCCGTCAGCCCTTTCAACAGAACGCTCAAAGCATATTGGGCCCAATGGGAGTCCTTGAAGGTGGAAGACGATCTCCTGAAGCGAGTACTGGAGAGTGAAGATGGCACCACCATTAGGTCTCAGTTCGTGGTTCCAAGAAGCCGAGTGGCTACAGTATTGCGACATCTCCATGACGGTTCCTCAGGAGGACACTTCGGTGTGAAAAAGACTTTGGAGAAAGTTAGGGAGCGTTTTTATTGGGTCAACTGTAAAGAAGACGTGAAGGAGTGGTGCCGGAAATGTGAACTATGTGCCACTGGTAACGGACCCTTGGGGAAACGAAGAGCACCTATGAGGCAGTACAATGTGGGTAGTCCTCTGGAAAGAATAGCCATAGATATTGCCGGACCATTTCCCGAAACCGACGATGGGAATAAATACATATTAGTGGCAATGGACTATTTTACCAAATGGCCAGAAGCATATGCCCTACCAAACCAGGAAGCTGCGACTGTTGCTGAAGTACTAGTCAAAGAGTTTTTCAGTCGCTTCGGAGTGCCCATGGAGCTGCATTCGGATCAAGGCCGCAATTTCGAGTCTGTACTCTTTGGAGAAGTCTGTCGATTGTTGGGCATTCGCAAGACTCGGACCACACCGTTACATCCGCAGTCCGATGGAATGGTAGAACGCATGAATCGAACAATGGGCAAATATTTGGCCAAGGTCGTCTCCGATCATCAACGAGACTGGGACCAATACCTGCATCTGTTCCTGATGGCTTATCGTGCATCGGTCCACGAAACAACCGGTCAGTCACCAGCGTCTGTAATGTTTGGACGCGAGTTACGGTTACCGTGTGATCTGGAATTTGGGTCTCCACCTATAGAGCAGGAGGTAGCCGGGAATGATTATGTCATCAACTTAAAGAAGAAGTTGGAGGATATTCACGACCGAACCCGAAATAATAGTCGAATCGCGAGTGACCGGATGAAGGCTACGTACGATGTGAGAGCCCAAGAAGGAGGGTTTCAACCTGGAGAGTTTGTCTGGTTATACAACCCGCAAAGGCGTCGTGGCTATTCTCCAAAGTTACAGCGAAATTGGGAGGGTCCATACCAGGTGAAGAAACGAATAAATGACTTGATTTATCGCATCCAGAAATTGCCAAGAGGGAAACCAAAGGTGGTACACTCCAATCGTCTGGCGCACTATGAGGGAAATAATGACGCAGTCCCGGATCGGAAAGATGAGGCTGAGGTGACTATTAATACCGTAAGGCCTGAAGATGATCAACCAATCTTTAGAGAATTTATGGCTGCGTTTTCTGGAACTAGAAAAGCGCGATTCGGAGTCACGACTGAGATGCAACAAGATCTCTTCCGGGTCCCTGGTAATTATTCCATTGCCCACTGTGTCTCCGCGGATCTCCGTATGTCCAGGGGGATCGCAGTAGTGTTTAGAAATAAATTTGGACGGCTGAATGAACTTCGAGAACAAAATCCCTCTGTTGGTAAATCCTTACGCTTGCCTGATCATGACCGATCCATTTACTACTTGGTAACCAAGCAGTTTTACTACCAGAAACCGAGTTACGCCGACTTGTGGAGGGCACTATGGAATTTGAGGATCGAGTTGCTTACCAGGGGAATTAACAAATTGGCAGTTCCCAAACTCGGCTGTGGGCGGGACCAGCTGGATTGGAGAATCGTTAGAAACATGCTGGAAGTTGTCTTTAGAGGTACGGACGTCAAGATCTTCGTCTGCAGTTTTGACCCACAGCCCGCATCAAGGCCAACGAAGAGTGTAGACTGCTACTTCTACCGTAATGGAACGTGTAGTCGAGGTGAAGACTGTCGATATCGTCATGACCCGTTCTACAGGAACCAGAGCATAAAACTTGTTCTGGGACAGAACAGACTTGAAGAGGGGGGCAGTGTAACAGGAGAGAAAAAGAAAGAACCCCTTCTCGAACAGCGGGTGGAGTGTTCTGCGGCATTCGAGAGAATGACGCATAGCACCAACAATGTGAACGAGGCACTGTTTATCTAGCACCTTCCAGAAATACATGGTAGTTTCTACCGGCTTCTAGTACGATTGTAGGAAGATATAAAAAGCGACTTCGCGAATAAAAGGGGATCAGTCAACAGCAAGTCATTAACTGTGTATTACAAAATAAATAGTGGATATAAATGTTGTATTAGAAATTCATAGTCTGTAAATAATAGTTTTTAATGGTTTATAATTATAGCGTTAATTTATAGTGTATTCATTAGTGTATAGAAATAAATATTTGTTTGTGAATAGACGATTTAAACAGCACTTGTGTTATTATTTTTAGAAAGAACGTTACAGTATCTAGTTACCTATTTTCTGTATGTATTTATCCTTAGCAACGTGTTTGTTTATCACTCTTATCTACCTTTGATAATGACACAAAGTGTCAAAACAATATTGTCAGGTTAAGATATTAATAAAACTTGTGAAACTTTAATCTTTGTATTTATATTATATTTCATGATTATGGAGTTCCACAAAGTAAGGCTGGAGACAGTAAACACCCTGTATATACAAAAAGATATCAAAAAAGTTGTATTTCTTCAATTGTTGTTTGGTTTTGTCTGTAACTAGGTAACATTTGTCAAAAATTGAAGCTTAAAATTGACAACTGTATAAAATATTTATTTCTTGACCTGCTTTATCGACATGTCAGTTTTATCAGGCCTGGGCATTTATTCTCAAATTGCTGCATTTTTGTCTCTTCATGTGGTGCTAGTTAGTAAACCGGAAATAGAATTAGCTTATTCATACATTTGAAATAGTGTTTCTAAGTCTGGAAAAAATTTTCTATTCCCAGAACTCAAGATTTTTTTTTCAAAGGCCCAGTAATTTCCAGGGATCTCGAATATTAATTATATTTAATACAAAAATCCAAATATTCTTTTTCAAAATCGCTTTAACTAATTGTCTAATCAGTTCCCCCAGAAGTTCCAATTGGAAAATAACTATATTTAATGAAAGCAATACAAAAATAAATTCTCCTACCAAAAAATTCTTTTCTTCTTTTTCCTCTCTCTGTTATGACATGTTTGGTATTGTATTATTTGCAGGCATGTCTTAAGTATTCATAGACATTCTTCATTTAGCCAAGCAAGTTTTATTTCAAAAATTCATTTGAGATTTTAAAATAAACCCGTTTTAAATACATTCATCCTTGTAAACCACTTTCCTATTTCCTGGAAAAAAATACCTCATATTGCATCAACAATCTTTTAATCATAATATCTCTCTAAGTCAAATGAAATAAATTAAGAAATGTAGTAAAATCCTGTTACCTCTTGAAAACAAGTACTTGTTAACATGATCAAAATCATACATAAGTATGAATTTTTAAGTAAACACATTCTGTTAGGTCTTTATGGGGAGGGGGGGGGTGTAGACTATTATTTAAAAACAGTAGTACCTGTTTATAAATAAAATAGAAAATTATAAATGCAAGCCCATTTTGAACATAATTGAATAGAAAATACAAGTTTACTTATAGGCCAGTAAAATAGAATCCGTTGGTGGAAATAAATGTTGGAAAGCGGGAGATCGTTTCGATCGCTTTGTTTGAAGTCAAATATAAGTATCCTAGGTTTGCACGGTCCCTCGACTCGAGCTTACCTGAGGGCATCAAAAGAACCACGAAATCTTCGGACCTTTTTTAGTTTTTCGCCTAGCGGTGCTTTCCAATGAAAACTTCACTTTTACAAGAATTAAAGAGAATTAAATTCTGCATCGGATGAGTATCCAACACTTTAAATTCGGTCCAGTGGTATGGTCGAAATCGACGGCCGAGAAACGACAATTTTACAAATTTTCGATTTTCCGTTAAACCGGACGCCCAGAGGCTTTCCGTATAACAAAACCCGTTGGACTCATTCTGATTGTTAATATAAGTCGAGAAATACCTAAGCTTTGATATTATAGAGGTTGCCGGATTAACTTAATGGCCATTTTTTTGTCATCCCCCATCATAGCAATTAGGATCAATCCATATGAAGTAGTGCAGTACTGGTCGCTCGATCATTTCGAAAAAAGATAATTTTTTTGTGTTATCACCCCTAAGTATTGGTAGATCAAAACCACTGTCATTTTATTTTTATTCCATTTGATTAAGATATGGCAGCCATATTTGTTTCGTGGTGCATGACGTTGCTTGCAGTTTTTTGATGTAAACGTAACTCTTGATATCTCAAGAACGGTTGATCCTAGAGACCTGCGGTAAAAATGATTGTATTGCTCACATGTCGAACTACATTTTTAAATCTAACATAATGTTACGAAGTGATCGAAACGATCTCCCGCTTTCCAACATTTATTTCCACCAATGGTCCAAAACGGGTCTAATTTTACTGGCCTATTAATGAATGACCTGGCCAAGTATCATATGCAACGGCAGTTTCTTGCTGAAGCTAATCCCTTACCCTTAATGGGTTGTTGATAGACAGCTTGTAAATAATCTCTATTTATTTGAAATGGCTGTTTAGTGGTTTCTTAAAAAAAACTGGTTAAGAAAACCACCTGTGAAACACTCATTTAATTTTTCAACTAATAATTTGCTCAAAAAATTCAGATAAATAAAACCTTAATTCTAAAGTAAGAATTTTAATTGAATACTTTATATACAAAAGTTATTATTCACGGAATTCGAGACAATAAAAAATTGAACAATCTTTGTTATACAAATAGAGCTTTACACTTCCACACTGGATTATTGGAATGCACCAATAAATATACATAGCGTGATTATACATATTGCAACAGAGCTATCGCATAATTTCTTTTAACAACTTGCCGCGAGAGTGCAGTTTAAAGCCTGTATTGAATATAATCTGTAAAATTCAAATTACAATAAAAATATTCTTAAATGCTATAGCCTTGATTTTTGTTTAAGAAACAAACGTGAAATTGTAAAATTGTGACAGATATATTTGTGTGTCAGTAAATATTTCGGTGCTTGTGTAAAAATGACTGAAGAAGAACGGCGCAAAAAAATTATTGACAAACATCATGAAAATCTTCAATGACCCAGACACTTTATCGCAAAGGAGTTAAAAATTCCTAGAAGTTCTGTTGATGGGGTCTTAAACCAATACCTTACGACACTGTTCATTACTTGAAAGCCACGTTCTAAAAAACGGGCCACGTGACCCCAAAGTTTATCTAAAGATTATTAAAACAATTACCAACAATAGAAGCGTGTCGGTGAGAGACATCGCGAAAAAGTGCCAGAGTACTCCGAGTATGATGCAGCGAGCAAAACGTGCAGCTGGCTTGAAGACACATAAAAAGCAGAAAGTGGCTACTGTGACTCCTGCACAGCAAAAAAAGATCAAAACGAGATATCGAATATTATACGAACTAATTCGAAATAAAACCACTTGTTTAATTTTTGATGATGAACCCTAGTCAAGACAGATTTTTCTACGCTTCCTGGGCCACAATCCTTCACAGCTTATGAAGGCGAGGTACTTCCTGAATCGGAAACCTCAATTGCTGTGGAAAACTTCGATTCTAAATATCTTGTGTGGCAAGCTATCTGTCAGTGTGGACTTCGCAGCACTCCATATGTAACGTCAGGTACCATCAATGCAGAGGTGTACATAAAAAAGTGTTTGCAGAAATGCCTGCTTCCTTTGCTGAGAAAACATGATGGTCCAACATTATTTTGACCAAATCTGGTACCAGTGCATTATGCTAGAGCTACTCTGAATTTATTAAAAGAAAACAAAGTTGATTTTGTGTCAAAAGACATTAATCCCCCAAACGTCCAATACCCCAAATAGGGAGATATTGGGCTGTGGTAAAAAGCAAATTGAGGACACTGGCCAGACTGCGGGAAATGTTGAAGACTTCGGAAAAAATGGATAAAGGCAACAACGATGGTCTAGAAGGATACTGTCAAAAACCTTATGAAGGACATCCGAAAGAAGCTGAGAAAAGAATGGTCCAAAATTTAAAATTAATATTTTGTACGATGTAACCCGATTTAACTGAATAAATTTATTACTTAAAAAGTTAAGTAATAAATTTATTCAGTTAAATGTAAATAAAATAAAATGTAAGTTAAATAAAAAGTTTAGGTGACTTTCAATTTTACGAATTCTATTCAATACAGGCTTTAATCTTTGGCACGTCCCAATTAATATTGTTATCAAATCTCTATTCTACTGTAGTTTTTATTATTTCTAATGAATGTAAGCAAGAGTTTAAAGAACTTTGTAAAGAAACTAAAGAAATTATTAAAAGTAAATCTATTTTCTATCTTAATTCATAATTGCAAGACATTATTTTTAAAATACTTTGAATCTGAATTTTTAAATATGCCAACATTAAGATTTCAAATTCACTTCTAAAATTTTATATCGATAACCAACTTAACAACAATTTGACAGTTGCTATCTAAACTGAAACAACTTTAGATACATAAGTAAATCGGGCTTGATTATGTGATAATCTTTTACAGGTTGCCCAGGAAGTGGCGAATAGCAAAAAAGCAAATATTCCATCAGGAGATGAACTTATCAACATTATTATAGGCTTCGCTCTAGATGCTTTTGGAACAATAAGTGAAATTCAAGAAACGATTCAAGAGTTACCAATAATCGGAAAAAAATAAATAAATATGTATGAGTGTAATGTTTTTACTTAATATACGAATCCAGAAGAGTTCAGTACGTACATATAAGTGACCCTCGAGATTCCAAAACGGCTTACACAAGCCGCTCACTGTATGTACGTGCTGAACACTTTAAGATCTGTCTATATTTTGTGTATTTTATTTTAATTTTGAAGCAATAAATTGTTATTTATCCATTTATATGTAATATATATTATATATGGCATTTTACGATTCACCACCTTCAATTTGCTCCCAGAGTACTCTGAAATTATGTAATTACATCACTACTCATTTATCGGTTGTTCATAATTGCCCTTTCATAATTGCTATAAGACAACAAAATACAGAAAGAAATCAATATTAACAAATTTGTGGGGTTATGTAAATGTGTTCATTCACAACGCATCAGAAGAAAAGAAAAAGTTTTTAACATGGCTAAACATTGTTTTTGTCATAGTTTTGGAGCTTTTACAATTAAATTAATTTGCAACTACTTGTTCATATTAACCAAAACACACATTCATCATCATTTCATAATATAAGGTTATGTTTCACAAATTATGTGTATTGCTTGATGTTGATTTGTCTCATGAACCTGATCAATGTTAAGTACACTTGGTGCGACTTTAAATAGAACACAAGTTAGGTAGATAAATCAAAATAAATTTTGCTCGTGGAGCACTCTAAGACTCCTCCAGAACAAAGATTTGAAAACGCTATTACTTAATGGATTATTAATTATTCACAAGAGAAACACAATAAAATAAAGTACTTACCTCTTTTAGGTGCAACCTGCTCAGCACCAACCAGCTGTCCACAAACATAGCACTGCCGAATATCCAAAAGTGGTTGACGAAAGTCTCTCAATTGAAATTTCCATTCTTTACATCTTAAAGATACAACACGGCACCATAATGTAGAGAATTCCATATGCTCTTCAGGCCAAGGACTATCAGAATCAATCTCTCGCATCACTCTAACAACATTTTCTCTTCCATGAATGGAAGGATCAGCCAATATCTAAAATATTACATAAACGTGCTGACTTTTTAATAAATTAGTATTTTATCAAATCTAACCATAATCTCAACATTTGTCATATTCCAAGCAAACAATCGTGTGCGAGGTGGAGCAGCATGCATCATTTGTTTCGATCTCTGTATATAGATTTCAGCATTTTTCTTATTTAAATTTGCATATAACTCATCAACTTTTCCAGCTGGAAGATGCAAATGAGTCTTGCACAACTCTGCTATCTAAAAATAATAAAGGTTAATCGTAAGAAGATAATCTGCATATTTTATCAAATTGATTACTTTTGCTTTCAACATTTTTTGACGTTTTAAACTTTCATTATATTCATCTTCTAATAATTCAAAATTATCTCTCAATTTTACTTCAAACGGATCATCACTCATTTCAAATAAAAATTCCTTTATCTAAAACAGAAATACATTTTATACCTGTTGATAAAATTGGATTTATATTTCTTACATTAAGAAGAATATCACTTGGCAAAGGGCTGTCTGCCGTAAATGGCAGTTTCTTTCTGTTGTGAACGATTTTGAGCCATTTCCAGATAGAAATAAATTCATTTTGGACTGCTTCAGCATAATGGTGTTCATAAGGAAATGTTGCCTTTAGTAATTCAACAGACAAACCCCAAGTTTTATTCCATGGCAGTTTGAAATTTTCGTTATCTAACCGTTCAGCTTTAATAGTAGCATGATCCTGGATTCTTAATAAATTAATTCCTTGTATGGTAAATATCTCAGAACCATCAATTGATATTATAATTGTGCCATTTGAGATTGCTAAATCATTTTGTGTTCTCGATATTGTTATGTCATCTATTACAAAACAAAATGAAATTTGTACTTATTCCTAACCTACATAAATACTCCTTGCCACTGAAAGCACAATACTCAATATTTATAGTTATGTATAAATACTAAGTATACGGTTGTATTTGTAATTAAATGATGAATTTTTGATGCATATAAGTTCATTTTTCCTTTCTTTTATAACGACGAAGTTACATAAGAAGAAAGTATTGGGTTTGACCTTAGAAACTGAACTCAAAATCTTGACATTTATCAAAGCCTTAGGGAAGTTGTGGCTCTAGAAAAAAATGATGAAAATTGATTATGAAAGTTGGTAGGTCTTAATGTTAGAATACAAAACTGTAGGAAGGATCATAATTACCCAGCGCAATGAGCTTTAAAAGCAACAGATATGGCGTCACACTGGCCGCCATTAAATACCACCTAAGGCTCAGTTCCAACAACAAATAGCTAGTTATTTATAGAATGATTTTATTCTCTAAATAAAATCCATGTTTTGCATTTCACCGAATAGCACTATTCAATGGTTAAATATACAAATAAGTTAACTGACGAAATATCCCCAGTTAAATTGTTATTGGGTCAAGCCATACGAAATCGACCAAAATAACCAAAAGTTGTTGCTCGAACACTTTCGTTTTTTTTTGGTTTTTTGCCTGAATATTCCCTTATATTTCCAATTTTGAAAAATGTCTTTATTTTATTTTTAACTGTTTTTGTTTTGCGACAGCACTCATTTGTTTACATCAACCTACCGTGTTTTCCGTAAAAATCGAGCTTCAGAAAAATTATCATAACTTAGTTAATATCTGTGCGATTGCTCTGAAACAAGAAATAATCTACTCTATAAAACCTATTCTATACGAGGAGAATAATTATGTTTACTTACCTATAACAAAAATGCCCAGAATTCGCTTCCAAAATTCTACTATGATTTTTGAGTAAATGCAAACTTTAGCTAGAAGAATAACTATGAAGGAAAAAAGACTCAGATTTAAATCTTCTGCTATGTATGTCTCTATGTTAGTACTACTTGTTCTACAAAAATAAAAGGTTGGCATCAAATCCCTTTTGTTTTAGAGACATGTAAACATGGCTCCATTCACGATTTTACAGATTTTTGACACCCTGTATCTCAAAAAGGAAAAATCGGAAAATTCTAAAAATCTCACAGATTGAAGTTTTCGTGGGATAGGATATCCCGTATAAAAACCGAGATGCGGATTTTTCTGGTAAAAAAGTTACAGAAGCTTAAATATCAGTAAAAATCTCTTTGGTGCAGTTGGATTTTCATTAACAAAAATTACAAATTTATCTTTGATACAAGTACCGCAGGCAGTAAATAATTGTGATTTTTCTATGCCTTGGTAAATATTATGTAAAATTGTGATCACTGATTTTTAAATTTCAAATCAAAACGGAAGCTAAACAATGGATAAATAGAGCTGACATTCCAACATTTAACTGTTGACTTTTATTATTTTATTACATAATGTTATAGAATAAATAGAATAATTTTGCATTAACGAAAGTTGTTTTTAACATTTCTTGTAAACCTACTTGCAATTTGCGTCCATTATACTGTCAGAACCTTTCGTAGTCCATCTTGGACTACGAAACTTACCTGTTATTGAAGTAGACCAGTAGCTAAAACATTTTCATTGATTTATAGTGGAATATACTTTTTAATATATGTACTTTAATTTGTGCAACCGTTCAATCAAAGGTTACCCGGACATCATTGTATAATCGATGGATCTAGAGGTTTTGAAGCGTCTTACGACACCAGAGTCAATCGGAATAATTCTATGATAATTTCTCGTGCCTGGGATAGTTTTACTTGTAGAATTTCTAGAACTTTTTTAAGAATGTTTTCAGTCTCTTGGACTTCTGCAGATGAAACATGGATAGAATACTATATCTCTGCAATGCTTTTCTTACAGTATTCATACATGTCTTGTGCCGTTAAGATTTAGTCGGTGTAGCGTCTTTGTAAGCTGGTTCTTGCAGGTGCTTAGTCTCTTTGTGGTCCCACCTATACCATCACATACATTCTTCCCATGAGACGGTGCGAGAAAAACTCCACTCATCACTAATTCCGAAGTCTTGGAAGTGATTTAAAAGGTTTATGAATTTTTTTTGCAGATTTAAATCAGCAACGAAATATTTTTGAAAAGTATGGAACGAACGTTGTCGTATTATGTTGCATGTGACCGCTTATGACACAAATTATGTCTATATTTTATTTCATCTGCTTCTTTGTAATAATAGACAAATGGATGCAAAGTGGCTTACTGAATCACCCAATGATAGCTCTGGATTTTGTTCTGGACTGTAAAGCTATTGTGGCAAAACCAATCCTAAGAATGTAAATTTTTTATTTAAGTTATTGATCAACACAGGCTATGTGAGAAAAAAAGAAAGTTCGTAACAAGTCTAGTTGCCCGGTCATATGAATTGTGTAAAATTTGTGAACCTGAAGGGTTTTTCTAATAAATATACCAATAACTAGAATTATTTGCATTCTGGTCACTCTTTTAGGAAGTACATGATGTGAAAATACCTCATCTACTTAAATATATTCTTTGTCATCTGAAACAAATAGTTCATAAACATTTTGCAAGATTTTGATTATTAGGGTACAGAGCTGTCACGACGAATCAATGATTTAAATCAAAAATCAAAGATACTTGATCTTTTACGAAATGATTTTAAAACAAAAATACTTTTGTCTGTAAAGTATTTAAATCATAAGTCTTTTTAAGATTTAAATCGTTTTATATATTTAAGATCATTTTGCAAAAGATTTAAATACATTTTATTGATTTAAGTCATTTAATAAATATTTAAATCCCTAAAAATGATTTAAATCACTAAAAAGTATTTAAATCTTTTGCAAGATGATTTTAAACTTAAAAAGATTCTAAATACTAAAAAGATCTTAAATCATATCTTCTACATATATATTGTCCGTATAAGTCCGTCCAGAAATACAAGAATGAGTCACCCACATAATAACCTGTTCATATCCACCTGAATAAACAATACAAATCGATATTAAAACACAAGCCTCATTTTTGTTCCAGTTCGTTTGAGTCTGTTTGAAGATTTTAAGAAAAATCTACGAAAACCTTTTCAGAGATTTTTAATTAAATCGTTATAAAATCTTTTGTATTTTTATACTTTTGGGTTAATGTAATGTAGAGTTAATTTTGGTAATAAATTGAAATAATTGTTGGAAAAAATTTGTTAATAAATACATTACTACACAATTACACTAAATAAAATTAAAATATCACATCCTCTTCGTAGAGTGCTCGCTAGCCGAAAAGTTGCTTAGTTTGTTAATAAATTAAAATAATGTATACTATAAGCCCTTTAAATCCAAAATCTAATGAAGATGTGGAAAGCGAGGTCGACAGTGAATAATGTTGATTAATAGTACATTTTTTTCGTTCCTGGTTAATTTACTATCTCATTACAGAAGATGATACTAGCCAAAAAATACGAAAAAATTAAATGTCCATGTTATAATATTATTATAACTATTCTGGAATACTGTTTTACTATTAGTAGGTAATGGGTAAATAAACAAAGGTGTCTAAGTATTATGTAAATTAATTAAATTAAACATACATTAGTCACATATGCACTAATTTAAGAAAAACAAAATTACGTGTATTTTTAGCCCAAGAACATAGACGCGGGTTTTCGACGACCTCGCATCGAGACAGTTTAAATTGTGTTTGTTGTTAAATTTTATTCTTTTACGGAATTATTGTAATCTCTAAAAATATTAAAGTGACATCGTTGGAAGCGAAAGATCACGTTCTACAATTTTATAAGAACGTTTTTTTCGATTAAAGGCGTCGTTTCTGAGATATGAGTTGATAAACGCGACAGTACCCTCAAATGAATTAAATTTTGAAGGATCCGAAACGAAGTTACGGGCAGTTAAAGTTTAGAATTCCCGTAAGAGGCCATGTTTTGCAAAAATGTGTTTAATTCTTTTCAGAAAAAGGGCTACAAACTTTACATCGAAACCTACATGAAAAAATTGTTCTGATAACGATGCATCATGTATGATAGATAACTTAAAAATTATGAATTGCTTCTTGACACATTTTAGAAATTGAAACCTGAAACTGCATTATTTTGCGAGAGTAGATAAATATCAAATTACGCAATGTCTCATTTTAGATTATGCTATTAACAGGCAGGTACCTACATATCTGTTTATAAACACTTACAAATTGTTGACTGGCAATAAAATAGTTCCCGATTGTATTAATCATATTTGAAATTATATTGATGATTTTATAATTGAAGAAAAATATGTGGGATAGCTGAATTACGGATCTGAACATACAGCCGCAACACGCGGTTTTTAGTAATAGATTTTCATAAACTGTATAATACTAGAATACCAGTAAAAATTGTAATAGCAGGAGCAAGGTTGCTGAGTAATCAACAGTCCAAAGGAGACGTACACAATAATGAGACCTGCAAAGGTTAAATCATTTTTTAGCATTTAAATATTTAGAAAAGATTTGAATCCTTAAAAATGATCTAAAATCATTTAGATGTTTAGAAAAGATTTAAATCCTTAAAAATGATTTAAGATAGTTTTTAAGTATTTAAATATTTAGAAGAGTTAAATCCTTAAAAATGATTTAAAATCACTTTGAACTATTTAAATCTGATCTTTTTTCAAAGAAAATCAAAGATACTTCCTAAAATGATTTTAAATCGTAAATCAAAAATCATTACTGGACAAATGATTTAAAATCAAAATATTTAATTCAAATAATGATTTTAAATAGTGATTTAAATCGAAAAAGATTTAAATCATGATTCGTCGTGACAGCTCTGTTAGGGTAGAACATACATTGTTGAAATATTATTTGATTTATATTCACTCTTTTAGACAATTTGAAACAATCCTGTATATGACAACCAGATTAGCCCTCAATAAAACGTTCCCTCACGACCTTGCGTTAATTTCCTGTATACTAACCTGCAATCTCTGAAGTGCAAAACCAGCTTTGTTTTCACACTACAGTTTTCTGCAAATTCAACTATAATGTTCATTCATTTGATTTTAAATTTGTTTTTCTTGTTTCTTTTAAAGATCGTGCTAGAATTTTTGAAACAAAATCCATTGTTTTTTAACTTCGGTTTTGATTTGAAATTTAAAAATCACTGATCACAATTTTACATAATATTTACCAAAACATAAAAATCACAATTATTTACTGCCTACGGTACTTTCAATAATCATTTATAATAATAAATTTTCAATTTTCGTTAATCAAAATCCAACTGCACCAGAGAAATTTTTACTGACATTTAAGCTTCTGTAACTTTTTTACCAGAAAAATCCGCATCTCGATTTTTATACAGCATATCCTATCCCACGAATACTTCAATCTGTGAGATTTTTAGAATTTTCTGATTTTTCCTTTTTGAGATACAGGGTGTCAAAAATGCGAAAAATCGTGAATGGAGCGATGTTTACATGTCTCTAAAACAAAAGAGATTTAATGCCAACCTTTTATTTTTATAGAACAAATAGTACTAACATAGAGACATACACAGCAGAAAATTTAAACCTGAGTCTTTTTTCCTTCATAGTTATTCTTCTAGCTAAAGTTTGCATTTACTCAAAAATCGCAGTAGAATTTCGGTAGCGAATTCTGGGCATTTTCGTTATAGGTAAGTAAACATAATTATTCTCCTCGTATAGAATAGGTTTTATAGAGTAGATTATTTCTTGTTTCAGAGCAATCGCACAAATATTAACTAAATTATGATAATTTTCCTGAAGCTCGATTTTTACGGAAAACACGGTAGGTTGATGTAAACAATTGAGTGCTGTCGCAAAACAAAAACAGTTAAAAATAAAATAAAGACATTTTTCAAAACTGGAAATATAAGGGAACATTCAGGCAAAAAACAAAAAAAATCGAAAGTGGTCGAGCAAAAAATTTGGTCGATTTCGTATGGATTGACCCTATTTATAGATTCATAATCTCAAAGTGGAATCAATAAATATAAACAGTAGGTTTGTCCTCGTGTTACCACAAATTGCGAGCTTTAGAATAACTTAAATATTGTATATACAATACAATGCGAGTCTAATAAAGTCTGAAATTATCGAAATAAATATTTTATGTCCGATTGCATTATAAAGTACTATTTATTGTATTGTTTTGCGGCAGTAAACTGGCTTATTATTGTACTCATAAAATAAAGTGGTTGTAGTAAAATAAAGTACATATATAGTAGTAAAATAAAGTATGGCAACTGTATATTACATGTAAAATTTTCTTCTCTCAAGAATAGATGTCAAATTTATAAACTGATTTTTTTTTGATAATTAGCCAATTTTAGGAATCGAACATAAAGCTTTGTATGCAACTCTTACATAATCGAACTTTATAGACTCGCCCTTTTTATAGTGGGCTTGTCTATAAAGTCCTACATTATGTACTTGTTACATAAATGGCTATTATTAAATGTTAAAAAAATTCTGGAACACGTTAATTTTTATCTTAAATGTGATATATTTTAGTGTAATTGTTGTTTTTAGATTGTGTTTTGTTTATGCATTATGGCGATAACAAAGATTTTCTAAATAGAAACCCTTTTTTTATGATGAATCTGGAAAGAGCATGAAATTCTAAGACCAAATATATTTAAAAATTTTCAAAAATTGAAATTCTCGAGATACCTTAATTGCTTTTAACGTTTTAAATCAAAAACCAAATAACAATCAAGAGCTCCAAGTTTTAATAAAAAAATTCTGTAAAGAACAGTCATAATTTTAACGCTAAAATTCAATTGTTACATGACTATTTGATTCAAACAATCTTTAATTTGTCTGTAAATTTTTTACAGTCACAAGTGACTGTAAAATTTTTTACAGGCATGCTAGACCGTAAAATCGCATGTTCTGGACTAAAAAGGTTGACGTAAAACTGACACATGTGACACAGTATGAAATAAAAATTATTAATTCATAGTTTATAAAATAAATTCTGTATTAACTAAATTATAGGGTAAAATGCTTATTATAATGTGATAGATATAATCTCATCAGATATAAAATTCAGATTTTAATAAGCATCTCTTTCTATGGCACAATCCACTCAGAAAATTGTATAATTGACTAATTTTGAACTCGTTATAAAAGGTGCTTAGATAAGTGAATGTGCAGACAATGGAAACATATTTAAAAATTGTAATTTCTTTATTAACTGTACTAATGTAAATAGCAATAGATAATTTACAAACAATATCTATTTATGCAGGACATAATCACGCCGAATACCCCGCGCGCATATAAAACAGCCTGATTAAATTTGACGATTTTTTGTTAAAATGTCTTGTTCTAAAAATATAATAATAATAGTCCCCTTTCACAGGCCATGAAGGCCCATTAAAGAAATGCGTCTCGAAGATCTTTCCGCCTAAAATCTCTCGTGCTACGCCTCGGGATTTTGTTGCGCGGATAAATTTACTAGACGTATTTCTGAGCAAAACATTCTGACACAAATCGTCAAAATTTATTCGGCTATTTTACATGCACTTGGGATATTACTGTTGATAATATTTACATACAGGGAATGTTATGTTTAATTTTAATGATGCATTATTTGTTATTACTTGGGGCGATTTTTTACAAATGCGCAGCACAAGGTACATACGTAGCCAATAGGTTGAGTTCTCCTATTCTGGCTTGCACACCCGAGTACTGTCCTGACATATTGGCAGCGTTGTCATAACTCTAGCCACGGCAGTTTGCAAGGTCAATTCCCATTACGTTCAAAAAGGCACAAAGAGCATCAACAAGCTGTTGGCCTATATGACCTGTGTTTGGCAAAAATATCAGGAATCGTTCCACTGGAGACCCAATTTTATTGACGTATCTCAAAACAACAGTTACTTGGTCGATGTGGCTGATATCAGGTGTTGAATCGATTATTATCGAATAATATTTAGCATTTTTATTTCATCTACAATTTTATCCTGTACTTGTACCATCTGAACGATTAATTCATCGATAATGTAATAGCAAAGGTGAGAAGGAATACCTTTACCCCAAATTGTACAACATGTCCGTCATGAATATGTTGAATTTGGCGATTAACTTTATTATGCTCAAGAAATTTCTATTCGACACGTTTCCAATTGTTTCACTATGTCCGCGTATTGCTAGACAACGTGAGGGCAACATTTTGATCGTTTCTACAACCCTCAGTAACACAATGCGCCAGTAAAGGACTTCTTTGGCAAGTTGCTCTATCAAAAGACTGTCAATGCGACTGAAAATTCTCCCGCGTGCAATGAAGGCGGACACGCATTGACGGTGTTCTGGACTAGTTTCATGATCGTCAATTCTTTTGGGATTCCTCCAGTCACTAAATCCAACTGTAGCAAATTTTGTGGAGCCCCCATAAAGTTTACACACAGCACAAAATACAGCTCCAGTTGATTTTGAATAGATTAACCAAACTCGCTTGCATGTTTCCCCGTTGGGATGACGTCTTGAGAACAGAGACTTTGTGTAATGTCTTGTCGTACCATCAGCATACTTTTGCGTTGATTGCAAAAAGTCACTGTCATCATTTTGATTTACTCCACATAGAGTTATTTTATCTCAAACAGCCTCGGTGATCGGAAGCTCTAGAAAGAAGATGAACCTGATCCAGCTAAATGGAAATTTAGCTGGATCAAGTTCATCTTCTTTCTAGAGCTTCCCTGTGTGCACTTAATAAGAAGAGTGGTGAAATTAGACCAATTGCTGTGGTAAATACTTTCAGAAGGCTTGCCGCTAAAGTTGTGTGTATGAATACACAAGAAAGACTCGGGCAATATTTTAAACCGAAACAACTGGGGTTTGCTAGAAAAGGAGGTTGTGAAGCAGTTGTACACGCACTCCGTACCTATATTTCTGAAAATAAAAACACCAATAAAATCATCCTAAAGGTTGCTTTTGCTAACGCTTTAAATTCAGTCGAGAGAGACATGATGTTGGATGAAATTTTACATGTACCTAAATTTGTACCCATTCATGTTCCAGTGTTATGCTGAGCCATCCTTGCTTTTCTTCGGAAAAGACACCATTCTGCAGTGGGAGCTAAACAGGGAGACTCGACTGGTCCGATGGCATTCGGTTTAGCAATTCAATCTATGATTGACTGTCTTAAATCTGAATTTAATACCTGCTATTTAGGTGAGGAAACACTAGGAAATTTACCTCAAGATGTCTTGTCGGACTTTCAACTCATAATTGAACATTGCAAACAGTAGGGATTAAAAATAGACCAGTCAAAGTGCGAGATTTACTTTTGTTCTGGTAAGGATGACACGATCAAAAGGGAATTCAAAGAAAATATCACCTGAAATAAAACTATTATCTGACGATGCCCTTTGTTTGTTAGGGGCTTCAATTCAGAAACCTGCCTGTCAGCCACTACTAGCTAGCAAAATTGAGGAACTTCAGGTTTTGTTCACGCGTCTAAAAAAATTGAATAATCACGTGGCGTATTTTTTACTCTGTAATTGCTTTGCAATCGCTAATTAACCTATCTTTTCCGAACTTGTCCTGTTTGCAGCTTTCCTGACACTATTTGTGAAATCGATACACACACTGCCAACGTCAATCTGAACGGAACGCAATCAAAATAGCTTCTTTACCAATTGGTTTCGGAGGAATTGGTGTTCGTAAAGTAGCAAATATTGTTCTTCCAGCCTTTCTTGCTTTGTGAAATGCGACTTCTAATTTGGTCGAACTGATGTTACCGAATATACCCACCGACCAATTAAAAATCGCGTACTACGATGATTTGGAATAATAGAAACTTAAATGCCCTGACGAGGCTACTCTTATTCCAGTTGTCCCTTTCTTTCAGAATAATTGGGATCTCATGAATATTAAAACTACCCGTTCAACTTTTAATTTGAAAATAAAATTAACAACGCTAGATATTTAGCTTCTTGTAAAAATGAATCCGGTGCATGGTTGAACGTCATCCACTCAAAAGCTATTGGAATATTACTAGCTAACAATACTTTCCGAATATCTGTTGCTTTAGGGCTTGAATTTGTGGATCAGAACTAGGTAGTCAAGGTACCCATGGACTTAATTACTCCAAAAGTACTGGTCGACAAGCCAGTCATTTCAACCTTAAATATTTTAAAAAGTAGCTTGGCATCAGTCGAATTTCCTTCTGTCCTGGCACCAACTGGACTTACAACAGACGAGGGAAAGAGACCTGATGGAATGACTCTTATCCCATTGATAAATGGACAAATTCTTGTTGAGGATAGCACATACAGTGATACCTTAGCTCTGTCATATTTAAATTTTTTCTTCATATCAGCTAGAAAAGTTGCAGCTAATGTAGCTTTGAAGAAGTTAAATAAGTATAAGAATATAATAAATCAAGACTATTATTTCATGCCATTTGCAGTGGAAACTATGAGCCCTTTGAGCATAGAAGCTTTAGATTTTGTGGATTCTATCGGAAGACAGCTGGCTACAATTTCAAGAGAACTGCGCCGGAAGCCTACCTAATTCAGAAAATAAGCATTGCAATTCAAAGGAACGCGGCTTGGGAACATTTTTTCCTTCGGTGGCTATGGAGGAAATTTTTTATTTACTTTAATTTCACGCAGTAATTTGTTAAAGCAGTTATTTATTATTTTTTATTTGGAAAAAGTAGTCATGTAACATTTAAATATTCAGTTATAAGTAATTATTAAAAAATCAAAATATTGAATTTTTGTTATTTACATATATCTAAAAATTCAATTAAACATAGTAAGCTTGTGTCAATGCTACTGTTATTAGTTTATTTTTCTGTGTGTGTTGTGTTTATTGTAAAATGTGCGATGTGGAGCAAACCTAACACAAACTTTAATAAAGAAAAAATTACTACATGCATTTTGTTACGTAAATTTAATAAAAAGTTGTTTAAAAATTATAATTTCGTAGGTGTATATTATATTAATGTGATCGTCTTTACATAAAATGAATGCCTATTATCAAATTAATATTAGATTTTCAATATTTTTGTGCATTGTTATTATTAAACCTAAGATTTATTATAAATGGAATGTCAAATCTTGTAAGTTCCAATGTGGCCAACATTACTGGTGCTTTTCCTCATTATTTAGAATGATATAAGTCGCTATTAGAAAGTAATATTGAGTAAAAGAATTTAAATTTTCATTTATTGAATCGATGCGCCATCTGTCTAATTCATTTCAAATTATCGATTTACATTGCTTTAAATGGGTAAAATACAAACAACGGTTAATTAAATTAATAAAACCCCATATTTATATCGGATGAATATAAATCATTAATATGACCTACAGTGCTTGTCATATTACAATATCAGCAGTGTAATCAATTTCATTTCTACGAAAAATACAATAATTACATCGAAATTTACAGCGAAATCTACAATGCTTAGTTAATTGCATTTTAACATAATTTATGTTTGTTCTTTTGTTGTTAAATTATAATATGTTGTTCGGAAAGGATCAAATATTATGCTGTTAAATTCTGAACACTTTGTCTGCAATACATTATGATTTTAACCGTTGTTTGTTCTTATGGAGAAATAGCATGCAAATCGGCCACCTTAAAAGAATTGTTTTTTCGTCATTTTTTCACGTTTGGTCTAGACATTCAAAAGTTATTCTCTGCCTTTAAAAAGACTAATAATTAATTAATAACATATATAAATATTGACTAAACTGCTTTCACATGTATTCTAATCAAATTAAATAGCTAGAGCCCCATTATTTAAAGCAAAATTATTTAATTATTTGTATTTGTCAAAATAGCGCAGCTCCATAACTTTTGGCTCAGACTATCCCACCACAACTTCCTTAAGGTTCCCTGAATTCAGAAAATATCATTTTTACAAAATGTGGCTGTGTAAAAGATTTACGAAAAAATATAAAAGTTCTATTATTTTAATGCTAAATTTCTTTACTTTTCTTTCTGTATCTTTTTTGTCTGTAAACTATTTTACTAAACATTTTTAATAAATTATGTACCGTGAGATCATTTAAATTTAAAATTAAAGTAGGCGGGAATTTTTTTATACGTTTGGCGATCCTGCCAATTGACTCGCTGTGTAAATTAGAGGTTATGCAATTTTATGTTCTAGATTAAACATTTTGGAGCGTCACTTTGACAATTCAAATCAAACTGTGAAGTGAACAGTTAGTGTTGCCAATCTAATTTAAAAATCACAGCCAACTTTAATTATAAATTCAAATGATCTCGTGGTACTTTAAAAGCATAGTGTTGTATATTAAAGTAAAGTTGGCAACACTGAATAATAAATAAGAAAGAAAAAAGAATTGAATTTATTATGTGTGGTTGTATTTAACTTTGAATAAATAACTTATATAATTTAATGGATTTTATTGATTACATTATCAACAACACATACAATATGGCGCAGTCGAATTAATAGAAACAAAGAGAAATAAAGAAAAATAATTTGTAAAAGTGAATCGAGATCAACATACCGACATAACCTAAAAAATTATAAGAGATTTGGAGTCCAGCAAAGAATTAACGAAGTACAACCTAAGTCAGTTTATATTCATTGTTCGAACCATGCACTAGACTTGACGTTACAAGAAATTTCTCAAAGCTATGACATTATCTGTGATTCATTATCAATTATTAAAGACATTTCTAATATAATTTTGGAATCCACCAAAAGAAAATCTATCTATTCAAATCTAGTGCTGCCTCCAACACGACAGGACAACGAAGATTCTATTAATAAATCAAATTTACTGCCTCTTTGTCCAACCAGATGGGCTGTCCGTGTAAAATCAATTAATAGATTTATTGAGAATTATAATAGAATTCAAGCAACACTTGAAGAACTACTTAAAGATCGTGGTTCTATAAGAGACGATAGACGAGCTGCTATAAAAGGTTACTCAAAAAAACTATTAAAATCTGAAACATTGTTATCATTAAATGTTTCTAAATGTATATTTGGACCTTGCGAAGAACTCGCAAGATCACTGCAAAACATTAGATATAGTGCTTCGGGAGCCAAAAAAGCATCAGAATATTTAATTAAAACTCTAAGAAATCTAAGATCAGATGCACAATTTAACAATTTATGGGACACCACTAAAATAATGGCACAAGAAATCAGTTTAAAGGATATGTCAGAACCGAGAATAAGAAAGGTACCTCGACGGTTTGAACAGACGGATAACCCTTCAACCTCAGCTGTTTTAAATGCAAAAGGGTATTTACGCTAAGAATTCTTTACCGTTTTAGACCTATTAATATCTGAAGTAGAGCGTCGTTTTTGTCAGCCAGGAATGGATCAAATGATTAAATTAGAATCAATAATTATAAATTCTATTTTAAGAACTGGCCCGGTTCATACATTAAAAGAACTGAAACAAGGGCTTGGAATATTTGCCGAGGACTTTGATATCGACCGATTGCAGGCACAACTTACTTTGCTTCCGACAATCTTTGAAGAGGAACCACCAAAGCCTTCGTATATCAGAGAGATTGCAGCAGTTCTGAAAAAACAGCCGGATATGCTGCACAATGTTTTAGATCAATTAGTTCGCTTAATTAGTTTAATACTCACGATACCAGCTTCGGCAGCTTCTGCAGAAAGATCTTTCAGCTCACTAAGGAGGATAAAAACATATCTTCGTTCTACTATGACCAAAAAAGACTATAATTTGTTAATTTTGAATATACATAAAGAGTCTGCTGGTACTTTAGATCTTAATGAAGTTCAACGAGAATTTATACTCCGTACATCGAAACATAGAGCTATGTTTGGTCTGGAATAATTAAAACTATAGTAGTTTGATACGCGAAAGCGATTTGCAATATAATATACAGTGTGTAAATAAAGTAAGGAATAAAATTCATATTTTTTGTATTATCACTGTTCGGAAGAAAAGCTCGAACACATTAATTTTAGTTTTTTCCTGCGGATTTTATGAACGTCAATTTTAATTTTTTTAGCGTACTACTATGAACCCTCTTACTTTTTACTAGAAATTAGAATTTCTAGAAGTTAGTAAGAGTACTTAAAATTAACGTATTATATTAAGTACGTATATTTTGAATATGGAGGACCAAATATGATAACTTTCACGGAAATAATAATAATGTTGAATGTAAGCTCAATTGTCTTCCTTCAGTTTATATCATTGATTCTCCAAAAATACTAATTTTAAATACCACATATTGCTGAACTCAGAAAAAATATACTTTTCATTTTTACCAAAAAACTAAGGAGGTTCCATTTAAAAAATAAGTCGATGTCGTCATAGGTTACACAGTAGTAAGCTAAAAAATCAAAATTGACGCCTATAAAATCCGCAGAAAAAAATAAAATTGACGTCTCCTAGCTTTTCTTCCAAACAGTGATAATACATAAAATATGAATTTTATTCCTTACTTTATTTACACACTGTATTGTAGTTAGTAATTAATTACCAATATTTTTATTATTGGAAATATATGTACCTATACATGCTAAATTATTGAAATCATAATGTGCAATATTATGTTATTAGTTATTAGCTATTACCATAGAGTAATTATTACTCAGTATTCATTCGTTCGGTAAGAAATGAAATTTTTTGTTTTTAATTTAGAACAGGTTGATGTTGTTTTTTGTTAAACATGCAGTGATAGTTTTGTTGTAAATGTAATGTATATTATGGCATACTTTCAATGTTAGAATATATGTGTTTTAAATTTATTATTGGTGTTTTATTATTAATTTAGTCAGAAACAGTGCGCCCCCCCAGAGTCAAAAGACTTCCGAGGCCTCTGGCATTCATCAACAACGACTGCAGTTGCATTTTCAGTGACAAGTAGTTGTTTACAACAAGATCTTACCAAGAGCAACTTTAGCTAAATGCTTTTCTGATATTCTAATATGAAAAGCAAAAATACCAAAAATTCTGAGATTCCAAAGAACTGTAATAGTGCTTTTCTTTTTTTCTTTCTTTATATTTAAACTGTCTTTTATATTTGTTAAAAACTTTTGCACTTCTTGTTGCAACGTTAGCATTTTTAAATGCAAATTGACTGACCAATGTGCATCGATTTCTTCCAATAAATGTATCGTAATTTCTGAACATGACGAATTATTCTGAAATTCAACTTGAGCTGTTCGAATAAATGCTTTGTAATTTTGAATGTCTTCTGTTCTAACACAATTATAAGAAGTGCCATCAATTTTTACTGTAGTTATTTTAAGACCCTTAAAACTAACAGTGGACGCTTGAACATTCTTATCTAACGTAACTGAATTTAGTCTTGTTACCAAATATTCTACAAAACAAAGACATATTAAGTTTTATGTTTAATAACACGGTACAACACAAAAAAATTTACAGGTTTTCATATAGTTTTTCTACAGCTTTTTGGTATGAAGATCACGAATCTGCTATTGGTTTTTTCGGGTCAAGTCAAATACTATTGTTTCAATGTCATTCGCGTGTCATGCAGCCAACATATACATGCCTCCATGAGTCGTAACTCAAACTGGTTTGTTCACGAAGTGATTTCTACCTTATGAATGCAAAACACCAATAGAAGAATAGCATGCATACAACACATGGACAGGATTGATAGTTTTGATCTTTTCATGCTTCCTGGTTCTACAGCTTTTTGTTTTAGCGCTTGGTACTATAGTGATTTAGCATGCCTTGATTTAGTATCCAAGGCATGCATTTAGTACCCATTCAAACATTCATTATCTTCTCTCCAACATTTATATAAATGTCTCTATTATTTGTATAGCGTTTGACTACTATAGGCTATTGTATAATAAGTAGGGTGTCCCGACTCAACCTAACGATAGATAAAAATGACAGGTGTGATAACTATAACTATCGTTCATCTGGACTGGTCTAGTGCCCTCAGATCTTTGTGATAGATGGTGGATTAAGTCTGACTTTATTACGGAGCGATTATCCATGCCTATCTATCTACCTGATAATAAGCCGCGACGTTGCCAGTTCTCATTACCAAAGAACAAAAATTGCACCAAAACGTATTTTATAACTACCAGGTAATAAATCTTGTTACCTGGTAAATGCTAAATCTTGCCTATTCTTAACAGCTGGGTAACAAGTTAACTGTAACCAGGAATAAGCTGCGGCAGTGCCAGGCTTTTGTTACCGAACAATAAAAATTGCACCAAAACGTGTTTAATCACTACCTGGTAACAAATCCTGTTACCTGGTAAACATAAAAGTTTGTCTACCCTTCTCGAGCATTTAAAAACGAGTTTCCTTTGAAAACAAATTGGAATATAACTGAAATTTGACCTGACCCAAAAAACCCATAGCAGATTCATAATCTACATCTTAAAAACCTCTAGAAAAAGTGTATTAGAACCTAGAAATTTTTTAAAGTCCAATTTTGTTGCACAGTGTAATTAATATTCATTTCTACTTACCGTTATTTGGTGTAAGCAGAAACAAATTACAATGAGAGAGAGCAAGATTAATTGAGATATGTGGACCAAATCTATTTCGTACCAACATTTTCGTTGAATTATTGCTCTGGAATTGTAAATCGTATTGTTTAAAGCACCTTTAAAAATGTTTAAATTATTTTAAAAACACAAATGATAATGAAAAAAGTTTACTTGATTGCCAATAAAATGTATGCAGCTAAACCTGGACTCCACTCAAACTGTAGTGTATCAAACAGAGATTCCACTTTTAATTCTGAATTTCCGTAAGTTCCAATTTTAAATAGCGACATTCCAAGAAATATAGGAGTTCCCCAAATGTGGGTCTTTTTGGAAATGATTGGTTCTTGTGTCCATTCTTTGAAACTCCACCAAAAGGATTCCATGAGGATTTCAGCTTGCCAATGACGATTAGATAGTAGGAGTTTTGGTAAGGTAGAATTATATGTAGAATCTGAAAAAGAATTTATTTAAGGGTCTACAGTATGTAATTTATGATCCCTAAAATGCTTTTCACTCTATACTTCTCACTCAATTATTTCTTAAAATTTTCACACCCTACTTGGGCAGTAGAACAGTTATACTTGTCCTTAGGAGTGTTCCTTTTTATTTGTTTCTCATCAACAGAATACAAAATAGGTTGTTCCTCGATTTTTTCTTGCATAATAATTAGAGCGAGTTACAATTACGATCTAGACAATACACGATTTATAATAATAATAAGAATAACAAACTATAAACAGGAATGCATTTTTAACAAAAATATTTTAAACAACAACAGTTTGCAGAGTAGCTACTCTAATACTAATAAATATAATATTTATATTGTATTTATAAAAAAAATTACCCAAGCTGGGATTAGAACTCGGGTTTTTGAATTTGAATCTAGTAACACCTGCATTCGATATGAAGCTGTTGTCATACATTTAATCTTTAATGAATGTCCATTTATCATACATTTTTGGTTGTATCTTTTTTATTATTAATTACTTTTTGAATATTTTTTATACTATTATTAATTACATTACATTTACTTATAAATTGATTAATATTAACTAATCAACAATTAATATTAATTCATCTACGCATGTAAGATATGCTTTCAACATCTAAATTTCACTGGAAATCTATAACAGAGGGGAAATGAGTAGCAGAGATGTATGATTCCAACTACTCAATATTGGCATGTAATTTTAGCAAACAAATCCACCCACATTACAGAAGCTTATTCCAAGGTTATATCTAAAACTGTTGAAGTCATAAAGATTTACTGAAATATTACCTTGTTGTGTCAGAATTAAAAGTGACATTTGTCCCAGTTTACTAAGGACTTGGACAGAATCAGAACCAAAACCACAAGAACCGATAATTTGTGTCATAACGAAACTGTATTCTAGACTTTAAGGTACCAGAATCAGAACCAATTTTGTGACATTTTTAGATAACACTTTGTCACTACAAATGTAACCACTTTCTTTAAGGCCTTTTGGATCTGATATAATATGAACTTAACTGAATGTAGAGGTTACTGTGACCGTTCTGTGAACACAAACATGAACACTCTTCTACTGCGTACCATATTGTGCACATATAATAATAATAATGTTTATTTCCAAATAAAGAATTTCCAAAAATTCTCAAAATACAAAAAAAAATCCAAGATACAAAAATAAGAAACAAAATAAAAAAAAAAATGTTCATTCACAGCATTATATCATAAAAGAGAACACAGTATCAAATGCATAAAATAAAGTAAAGAAATGGAAACCACAAGGATATAATTCAGCACTGCTGATCTTACATCATACCTTGAAATAAAAGTTTTAATACATTGTTAGGTATGTTGACTCCTATACTAAAAAGAAACTTATAATTAATCTAGATTTAAATATAATATTCTGCAAAATAGGTGCAATACAGTTCAGCATTTTTTAACTGTATAAAGTGTAAAATTACAAATATACAATTAAAAATAAAATAGAGTAAAGCAGGCAGCTGCCATCCACTGAAACATAGTTTAGGTAAGAGATATCATGATATCAACATGAAAAAGATTTAAGAAAAACATTTAAATTTAAATACCAGATACTTGATTAATATATAAATATTCACGTACGTGTCGTTTAAAGCAGTTTAAGGAGTAGGTTTTAATATAATCTGGTAAAACATTGTACATTTTATAAACGTTAAATGTAAATGATCGTTCAAATAGAGCTGTATGATGAGTAGGTGGAGTGATGCGTCCTTTAAACCTTAAATTTAAGTGGTGAACATCATTTCGGAACGATATTTTTTTGTATAAGTATATAGGAATTTTCTGAGTAATAATTTTATGATAAAGACATGCAGCCTGTAACAGCCTTCTGTTTTTCAAGTTCAACCATGAACAATCAGCTAATTTATGAGATATGTGATCATATTTTCTAATGCCAAATATCAGTCTCAAACACGAGTTCTGTACTCTCTGAATTCTGTCAGCATAGTCTTTAGTCATACAAGTACCGTAAACTTCACTACAATATGAAAAATTGGATAAAACAAGGACTTCACACAACGTGGTTTTTACCTTGGGTGTTAGAAAGCACCTATGTGGGTAAATTAATTTTAAATTTAAGTAGGCTTGTCTTATGTTATTAGTAATGTGAGTAGTAAATCTAAGAGTATTGTCAACAACTAATCCCAGATTCCTTGCTTCGTTTTTTATTGGTATTATAATGTTATTGATTTTTAGTTTTACATGAGGTCTTAACTGCTCTAACTTTGCAGAATTTCCAAATAATAAAACTACTGATTTTGATGGATTGATTGATAAAGAGTGCTGTAAAGATTTATCAGAAATTGTATTTAAGTTGGTTTGAATATTTTGCAACGCCAGCTCCCACTTATCATAATCAAAGGAAAAGTATAGTTGAGTATCGTCTGCATACATGTGGATAGAGCAGTATTTAACAAATCTATGAAACAAATCTATCTATATATATAAAAGGGAAAGATTGTCTGTCTGTATATATGTATGTATGCGATTTTCTCCGCAACCACTGGACCGATTTGGATGAAATTGGTATCATTGGAAAGGTCTTGGCCCAGAATAGAAAATAAGGAAACCAAATTGGACTCTGATCGGCCATCGTGGTCCGAAATAACAGCGAAAAACCCATATATGGAAGTTAAAAATGGGTACTGAGATTGATGTGAATAGATATGTCAATTGTCAAATTTGGTAATTTGACAATTACAAAAAGTAAAAACATGTAATTTCAATAAAGCGTAGCAAAGCGGTATTTGCTAATGTACATATAAAGTAAAAAACAAAGGACCAAGAATTGATCCTTGAGGCACACCAGATGTAATAGGATGGAATTTCGAGAAACCGCTGCTCAATCTCACCATTAGTTGTTGATCACTTAGATAACTTTTAAGTAATGCAATTGCATTATGGCCTAGTCCAATTGATTTGAATATTGATAAAAGAACTTCATGGTTGATCATGTCGAAAGCTTTGCTAAAATCCAATAAAATCAATACTGATATCTTATTTCGGTCACTAGCCATCATTATGTCGTCAGTAATTTTTAACAATGCTGTCGTACAACTGCTTATATTCACTAGGTTCGGCGATTTTCGGAATAGGAATGACAACTGCTTTTTTCCAGGAGGAAGGAAAAATATTAGATGTTAAACAACAATTAAGAATGTGTGTAATATAAGGCAACAACATTGGACAGCACAGTTTAATAAGAGAAGCATTTAAATTGTCCATGGCATATGAAGAAAGGGGTCGCATACCTTCCAATATTTTGTATGTTCAAATATCATATTTAAGATATTTCGGGAAGAGAATAAGAAAAATTCTGAATTTTATGTTAGAAAGTTATTATAGGGATATGCCCTTAAATAAGGCCCTTTTCTATGAGGCCAGATATAAGATATTTTTTGGCGAGGTATAGTTTTGGACAGAAGTTTTATGTTGATAAAACAGTATTAGGCCTTGGTTACTGAGATACCCTATGCATACAAACAATTTGAACCATCCTGTACAATCAATTACACAAGTTGTGAAAGGTTAAGGAGAGACTGACAAATTAACATTTTTAACACCTACAGTAACAATAAAGCATACCAACCTTTGCATTCCAAAGCTTGTTCCAGAATCATCTTAATATGGTTGAATCCGATATAAGAGGTGTTTCCATTCAGATTAAACAATGCTGACACTTGGCAGAATTCAGCGCACCCATTAACAACCAGTTTTTTAGCAATTTTCTCAATTATATTTTCACTTCCTATTAGTTGTGCATTATCAGATATATTATTATCACAGCTTAAAATTTCCTTGCTTTTGGCATATTTAATTTTATTACGTAAAAAGTTTGTCTGTATCCATTGATGTATTGCATCATGATTATATGTTACTAATAGAGTGTTTAATTTTAAATATACATTTAAAACAAATTCTTCAAGCTAAAATCAAAGTTATTAAATCAAAAACATATAGAGCTAATTCATATTCAATAAGATTCAGAGTTAGCCTTGATATTGACCAGTTTTAACAATGTAGAAAAGATGTTTATGAAAATTATTCTAGGAGGTATCTACCATTTACCAACTAGTAGTCAGTTGATTTTGCAGCAGATGGATTGCGTTGAGTAGTTTATAACTCTTTAGTGTTTAACAACAATATAACGTCTAAAACTATCTTGGTACATGCCTCGTCATTATTATGAACAATGAAACATATACAGCCATATTTACCATGGTATCCGACTAGTATTACCTTCTAGTCTAGAGCATAGGCGCCAACATTTCAAAAGCCTGAGAACCACCACATAGTCGGCGCCTACGTTCTAGAGTATTTTTGCTAGTTATCATCTGTTTCATTATTGTTATCTAATAAATGTGTTTTGTCAAAATGACGCTTTACAAACTTGTACTCCTGTTATAGCACAAATTGAACGTTCATCAAGTACACATAATAGATTCCGCACTATAAATTGTCAACAGTGCATTCAATTTATAGGTTATGTCATTCAGTTTTTCAACAATCCAAGATACACCGAGTAAATTTGGTAAAATTAGATATATCATCCATTCAAACATTGTTAGTTACAGATAAATTAGAGAATAATTAATAACCCTTTCAACCAAAAAAATATATTCAGCAGAAAACTGACAGTAAGATTTGCACAGGTATCTATGATCCAATATTCCTTGAGAAAATTAATAGTGACAGATGTTGACATTATTCTAACCAAAAAATTGGATTACAAAGTTTGTTTTTCATTTTTTTTAAACAAATATAATCTAATACTCCTTGAAAATATGGGTAAAATTACAGCGTTGCTTTTTTACAGCTCCTGCCTGGTACACTAAAGTATGCCATGACATGGTGAGTTGTTTAAATATAAAACTTTCAAGTTGTTCTTAGGCATACTGTGTAAACCCATATAGATAAATGTATTTGATTGCAACTTTGTTAATTATTTTCTCAGTACATACGTGGTGAAATGCCGTTTTTCGGGTATCAATCGAAAGAGCAACATTGAATTTACCAAATCATACTTAAATTATGTAATTCTTGAGTTGTAAGGTTTGGGTGACTTTCTACCTGATCTTTCTAGTATTTAATAAACATTTATTTTTAGGGCTATATTTAAAAAAACCGCCATTACCCCTTTGCCTGAGCGGTATTACGCATAGCCAGGGATAATGACGCTCAATCCTGTTTTTTTTTTTGTAAGTTCTTCTACTGTTTGTAAGTGAAATATAATTACGTTTTGTGTTAAAATGTTGATTACGTTTAATTATGTTAGTTTTTTAAAAATACCGCGTTTTTCCTTAACTGAGCGGCATTCCCTACCAAGGTTGAAAAAAAATATAAAAGTGTAAGGTTATCAGAGTCTTGTCAACCGTTCTTTATACTTTTTTTACTATCTTAACACATCTATTCCTATTATTTAACCATTTTTATACTAATAATAAAGTAAAAATCTTATTATGAATACTTGGTTTTAAATATCAGCAGAAAAGTCTTTGAAAACAAATGAATAATTTGAATTTGCAATTGTTTTTATTATTTACTAGTAGGAGAGAAAAATTTATTACTGCCTTAGGTGAAGAAAATTAATTTCTCAGATTAAAACATACACAGATAAATAGTGGTATGTTCTAATGGTAAGTAGTAGCAAAAAAATGAGTTATACGAAGGTTTTCAAATTTAATTTTTTGGATGTCTTTTCCCAGATTTAAGTGTTACCAACATCTACTTATAATTCTTCTACTACACTATTCTAAAAATGTAAATGGCATGGCCTACTCTGAATTACATTGAAAATGAAATGATTATAAAATACCTTAGCATCTAATGTTAATGACTTAAGCAATAACAGCTCTTCTTTACTGTTGTAGATATGCAGTTCGCTCATTTGGAAAGAATAATACATATGAGGAAATGAATCTGTTATGTCAGTTACATGGCTTGAATTCATAAAACGACTATTCACTGTTAACATTTTTAGGGAAGAAATAAATTCTGTACGGCTTCCTTCTCTTACACCTCTTAACGATATATCTTCCATTTTATACGTAAAATTCTATTAAAAGTTGGAAAATAAGTTAAAGCATACACTTTCATAATCCGATTCAATTATACCTTTGGAATAATAGGAAGAATTCTGTAATAAACATTATCTTCATTGTATGTGACAATTTTATTGGAAGTACTATTGGCACTGTTTTCCTGTGCTAGACTATAAAAACCATCGTTTATAGTAGCAGTTGTTTGTGAAGTGCTAACAAATAATTTCTAAAACACAAATCTTTTGAAGATACTCTTTGCAAGGAGTAACCAAAAACAAACCTCGACTGATAATGGCCCTTGTGCAACAAGTGTAGCTTCCATTGAAATAGCAAAGCTAAGTTCAGCTAAACATGTTTCTTCACTTGCACGTTTCTCGGGGTGCCTTAATAATTTAGCAGATGCTTCTGAAAGCATTACGTTTACAAGCAGGGTGCGTGCATTTTGAACTATACTTCCATCTAAATGCAGTTCATTTGCTGTTGCATGTACCAACCAGCCAGGTGTTTCTGAATGCAATAACATTGTGGACACATTATAGACATGGACGGCCATAAACTTAAAAAAAGAAGTGTTACTTAAAAGTGTTCATATAGCAGTATTATCTACTAATGCCAAGCTGTATTTGGTGGATATAATCAGTATAAATTTTTAACATTACTTTAAACTACTTTGAAATAAATTACACAAATAGACGCAATAATTTAAAAATTTTATTGTTAGATAAACCTTTTACATTATTCTGCAGTATAAAGAAATATTGCAAAGACTTTTATCACCACATACAGGTTAAGGTTTATATAATTAAAAACATACTTGTGCAAATGTTGTAATAAAATGTGGAATTTTCTTATTTCGAAAATCCAAAGACTGATCTTTGGACAACTCTTCACAATACAAGTCATTCTGTTTATGTACGATATCTTTGTTAATTCGTACGTCCTTCACAAGTAATGTAATCAGTTTTGTAAGTTCAGAATTTAAAAAACTACTCTTAATACTTATTTCATCTATGTGCTGAAACAGAAGTAATAAATTCAACAAGAGATTTGCTGCAAACGTGACACCTGTAGCTTACAACAGTAAAACCCTGTTTTTCTATATGTACATCGCATAGTTTTAGATATGGAATACCTATTCTTCCTATACGAATGACCACTTTAAACTTACGTTCAAAAAACCAAGCTAAAAGTTTAGGTAAAATCCTGAAAATTTTAGGTTAAGTTAAGAAAAACCATGATTAAGTAGTTTATTAATAAATACCATGATATAGTAAAATAAATTAAAAATAAAATTACTATAAATATTATAAATCCATGCATTTTTATTCACATCATTTCATGTTTTCTTTACAAATTTATAACAAAAATAAGAAGTTCTGATAAATAACACATATATACAAAAACTGACGTTTATTTGACAGCTTTGACAGCTACACAAGAATTTATATTGTATACCGGGTCTTTAAAAAGCTTTTTTAAAAAATTCTTTTAATATTTTTAAAAATAGATTCGAAATCGAAAGAAACTCTAGCAAATGCATTATTTTTCTAAAATTTAAAACTTTAAAATTATCGGGGCGAAGGGGAGTTGCTAGCAGCGTTACGTAATTATCGAAGAAGAGTTTATAGTAGCGTTACATGGCGTTACAAGGGAGTAGGGTTGCCAACTTTTGAAAGCAGGAAGTAAGGACAGTCGCGAATTTCCAGAAACGTTCTTTATTATACAGGGTGGGATTGAAGTATGTAATATTTAAAAAAAAAGCGATCTCAACCGGTTTTTTTTAAACGCTGAAACACCTCGATTTTGTTTTTTAAAAATACACATTAATATGTGCGATTCACCTTCCGACTTTCATTTGTTTCTAAGTTATGACGTCATCACAAAAAAATTTAAATGACAATATAGTAGATTTTTAATAGTGGAATCCGATAGTGGTTTTTCTTCTCTTTATGATCATGCAAAAAAATCATAAGGTTGCATAACAAAAATTCTGAGAAAAATCGAGTTGAACGTTGTAAATGTTTGTTAGTTATGACGTCATCATAAAAAATTTAAATGACAATATAGATTTTTAGTAGTGGAATCCGATAGTGACTTTATCATCATGCAGATAAATTATAAGGTTGCATAACAAAAATTCTGAGAAAAATCGATCTGATATATTGATATATTGATACCATAATATCAATAACATTAAATGTTCAGATCGATTTTTCTCAGAATTGTAGTTATGCAACCTTAGGATTTATTTGCATGATCATAAAGGGAAGAGGAATTACTATCGGATTCCACTACTAAAAATCTATATTGTCATTAAAATTTTTTGTGATGACGTCATAACTAACAAACATTTACAATGTTCAACTCGATTTTTCTCAGAATTTTTGTTATGCAACCTTATAATTTTTCTGCATGATCATAAAGAGAAGAAAAATCACTATCGGATTCCACTATTAAAAATCTATATTGTCATTTAAATTTTTTTCTGATGACGTCATAACTTAGAAACAAATGAAAGTCGGAAGGTGAATCGCACATATTAATGTGTATTTTTAAAAAACAAAATCGAGGTGTTTCAGCGTTTTTAAAAAAACCGGTTGAGTTCGCTTTTTATTTTAAATATTCCATACTTTAAAAAAAGAATAATTACCTAAAATTATCCCTTAATATTGTAACGGGAGAGAAAAGGAACGAACCTCTTTTCGAGCGACAGGTGGTGTGTTCTGCCGCCTTCGAGAAAATGACGTATCGCACAAGCATGTAAATTAGACGTGGTTTATTCTAGCATTTTCTAAGAATACATAGAAGGTTCCAGTGATTTCTGGTGCGTTTATATGAAGATATAAAAGCGGATGGCGGATAAAAGAGAGGCAGTCAACAGCAAGTCATTAACTGTGTATTACAAAATAAATAGTGAATATAAATGTTGTATTAGAAACTCATAGTCTGTAAATAATAGTTTTAATGGTTTATAATCATAGTGTTAATTTGTAGTGTATTCATTAGTGTATAGAAATAAATATTTGTTTGTGAATAGACGATTTAAACAGCACTTGTGTTATTATTTTTAGAAAGAACGTTACAGTGGTGTTACAGGTGTGAGGGTTTTAAAATAAATAAAATCGCGTAATAATTAATTAAAGTGCTGTGAGAATAAAATTTTTGGTGTTAAAACATAATTTCAACAAACAATCAAAATGGTGATGAAACTATTAAAGGATCTCTTAGTAATAGATTTGAAGCGGGAGTTGGACGAGAGGGACTTGGATAGTAATGGAAAGAAAGAAGTTTTGATAAATCGGCTAAGAGAATGGCTTTTAGAACAGAAGGAAGATCCTGAAAATTACCGCTTCGAAATACCTGGACCCGCAATTGATACTAACGTGTTGTTAAGTAAAATGGAAGAGAATTCTAGAAAGTCTGAAGAAAATGCTAGAATATTAAAAGAAGAGTTACTGGAAAGTTCTAGAAAGTCCGAAGATAATGTTAGAATGCTAAAAGAAGAAATACTGGAAAAGTCCGAAGAGAATTCTAGAATTTTAAAAGAAGAATTACTGCAAAAGTCCGAAGAGAATTCTAGAAAGTCCGAAGAAAATGTTAGAATGCTTAAACAAGAATTACTTGAAAATACTAAAGCATTGGAAGAAAATGTTAAAATGCTGAAAGGAGAATTGTTGGAAAATGTCAAAGCGTTGGAGGATAAAGTTTTCGAAGAATTTTTGGAGAATGCCAGTGCGTTAGGACTATTGGAAGGTAGATTGGCGGAACAAGATAGGGTAATAAAGATGGTAGAAGAGAAAATAGCCCAAATGCAATTACCACCAACAACTAAGAAAGACGATATGATCGAAATGTTGGAAGATAGAATGAGGCAACTACGGTTTCCCTCAACTTCTGAGTGGCCGTTTAATGAAGTAAAGAAACAATTTAAAGAAGAAAAGGTTCCTGCCGTAGGGATAAAAGTAAAACCACCCACGTTCGATGGAAAGATACCTTGGTCCACCTACTACAAACAATTTGAGGCGGCCGCTGGGGCCAACGGATGGACACGCAAGGAAAAGGCCGTTTCTCTAACTGTGGCTTTGCGTGGAGACGCGTTGAACGTCCTGCAAACAATCCCAGCAGGACAGGAAAATGATTACCAATTGTTAGTGTCTAGGTTGGAAATGAGATATGGAGACGCGCATCTTCAACAAGTGTATCACGCGCAAGTGAAGAATCGTATCCAGAAGAATGGAGAAAGCCTGCAGGAGTTTGAAGCCGATGTTGCGCGGCTTGTCCGATTGGCGTACCCTACGGCACCCGATTCATTTCTGGGACAACTGGCTGTGCAGACCTTCATTGATGGGTTAAGAGACGGAGAAACACAACAATCATTGAGGCTGGCACGACCAAGAACAACTGATGATGCGCTTGCTCACGCCTTAGAATTTGAAGCTGCAAAACAAGCGTCCCGAGGTCACGGACGTGTTCGGACCGTTTTGGAAGAAGATGAAGGTTCTAAAGATCGCCTAGAAGAATTATTAATGAGAGTTCTTCAGAAGGAAGAGAACCGTAAAAAGAATCCTCAAGAAGTTCGAGGACCCCGTTGCTGGAACTGCGGTGAACAAGGGCACATACGACGCCGCTGCCCTAAACCCAAACAAGTTCAGCCGTCGGAAAACTAAAGGGGGTCGACGAGAGGGGGCGAACGTTGACCTTGAGTGAAGATGCCCCGGAGATCACGATCCATGCCGTAACATCAAAGAATAGTAATGGCAGTTTGTTTGTAGATGGAAAGATTGCTAACCGAACCGTTCCACTACTTATTGATACGGGGGCGACAAAATCCATCGTACGCCCTGGTGTTCTACAATCAAGTATTAAATTGTTACCGACAACTACTCAACTCCGTACAGCAACAGGTGAAGTGATACCAACACGCGGAGTGGTGAAGATGAAGATTGGCATTGGAAGTGAAGAATGTGATCATGAGGTGCTGGTAGCCGATATCACTGATGACTTCATCTTGGGAATGGACCTCCTGAGAAAATTTGGTTTTACGTTGGATTTGAAAGAGGGTGTTTTGAAGGTCGGTAACGAAGAACTTCCTTTGCACCCACGAGAAGATCCGGTTGTAAGGGTTTTGTTGACTGAAGATGTGATATTGCCGGGTCAAAGCGAGATGGTTGTCGAGGCGGGTTTGGATGGAGATCTTCGGGTAGGGTGTGTGCGAATGATGGAGCCTGTTTGTGATAAGAAGATCCATAGTGGCATACTGGTGGGAAAAGCGCTGATCAAGGTTGGAAAGAGAGTACCGGTGAGAATTATGAACGTTAATGTGGATCCGGTGACATTGAAGAAGAGTACCCTTGTGGGACAGTGTGTGCCAGTATTCCGAGTAGCCAGGTGTATGGCTGATGTTCCAAAACCAGCGCCCAAAGACCATGGTGGAAAATTAGTGGGCATGGTTACTAGTTCGTGCGAAGACCTTAACAGAACAGAAGTGAAAGAGGTACAGGGTTTGGTTCACCGATACCAAGATATCTTCGCTCTTGACGATAGCCAGAAGGGACGAACAAATATAGTAAAACATAAAATCAATACAGGCAACTCTATGCCTGTCCGTCAGCAGCCGAGGCGTCTACCTCTAGCAAGGCGAGCAGAAGCCGAAAAGATTATTACTGATATGGAAGAACAAGGGGTCATCGAGCCATCCAGCAGTCCATGGGCATCACCGGTGGTCCTGGTCAGTAAGAAGGACGGGTCAACGAGATTTTGTGTGGACTATCGGCAGCTTAATGACGTGACCAAGAAAGACAGCTATCCCTTACCACGCATCGACGACACGTTAGATACCCTGTCTGGTTCACGATGGTTTTCGACTTTGGACTTGAAGAGCGGTTACTGGCAAGTTGAAATGGAACCTGAAGACCGGGAGAAGACCGCGTTCACTATTGGTTCCGGACTATGGCAGTTTACAGTTATGCCTTTCGGTCTATGTAACGCTCCGGCCACCTTTGAGCGTCTAATGGAGACCATCCTGAGAGGGTTGTCGTGGAAGACCTGCCTGGTATACCTAGATGATGTGATTGTAGTCGGAAAATCATTCAACGAACATTTGAAAAATCTAGAGGAAGTGTTCCGAAGACTACGTGGAGCCAATCTGAAACTGAGTCCGAAAAAGTGCCACATATTCAGAAAGGAAGTGAAATATCTCGGGCACGTCGTATCACAAAATGGAGTGGCAGCCGACCCCGATAAGATTCGTGCAGTTCAAGAGTGGCCAACACCGAAAGATAAACACCAAGTTCGTAGTTTTCTTGGGTTATGTACCTACTACAGGCGTTTCGTTCCTGGGTTTGCCAATATAGCGAAACCTCTGACAAGGTTAACTGAAGATGGGCGCGAGTATGTTTGGAGCGGAGAGTGTGAAACAGCTTTCCAACAGCTGAAGCGTGCCCTGACAACCGCACCAATATTGAGCTATCCACGGACAGAAGGGAAATTCATACTTGACACAGATGCAAGTAATCTGGCCATTGGGGGTGTACTTTCTCAGATACAGGATGGACAAGAAAAGGTCATCGGCTATTTTAGTAAGGTTTTGTCTAAAGCCGAAAAGAATTATTGTGTGACCAGAAAAGAACTATTGGCCGTCGTGAAGTCCGTTGAGCACTTTTACAAATACTTGTACGGACGGAAGTTTTTATTGAGGACGGACCATGCAGCGTTGAAATGGCTTCTACAATTCCGTAATCCTGAAGGCCAGGTCGCAAGGTGGATCGAACGATTACAAGGATACGACTTTGACACCGAACATCGAGCGGGCACTAGTCATCGAAATGCCGATGCTCTTTCAAGAAGACCCTGTCCAACGGATTGCCGTCATTGCTCTCGTTTGGAAGAGAGGGTTTGCCAAGTATTAAGGACTACCATCGTGAACGACAATTGGTTGCCGGAAGAATTGCAACGACAGCAGGAGGCTGATCCCGAACTAAAAATGGTACTGGAATGGAAGCGCGTGGGAGAAAGGCCTGCCTGGGAGGCCGTCAGCCCTTTTAACAGAACGCTCAAAGCATATTGGGCCCAATGGGAGTCCTTGAAGGTGGAAGACGATCTCCTGAAGCGAGTACTGGAGAGTGAAGATGGCACCACCATTAGGTCTCAGTTCGTGGTTCCAAGAAGCCGAGTGGCTACAGTATTGCGACATCTCCATGACGGTGCCTCCGGAGGACACTTCGGTGTGAAAAAGACCTTGGAGAAAGTTAAGGAGCGTTTTTATTGGGTCAACTGTAAAGAAGACGTGAAGGAGTGGTGCCGGAAATGTGAACTATGTGCCACTGGCAACGGACCCTTGGGGAAACGAAGAGCACCTATGAGGCAGTACAATGTGGGTAGTCCTCTGGAGAGAATAGCTATAGACATTGCCGGACCATTTCCCGAAACTGACGATGGGAATAAATACATCTTAGTGGCAATGGACTATTTTACCAAATGGCCAGAAGCATATGCCCTACCAAACCAGGAAGCTGCGACTGTTGCTGACGTACTAGTCAAAGAGTTTTTCAGTCGCTTCGGAGTGCCCATGGAGCTGCATTCGGATCAAGGCCGCAATTTCGAGTCTGTACTCTTTGGAGAAGTCTGTCGATTGTTGGGCATTCGCAAGACTCGGACCACACCGTTACATCCGCAGTCCGATGGAATGGTAGAACGCATGAATCGAACAATGGGCAAATATTTGGCCAAGGTCGTCTCCGATCATCAACGAGACTGGGACCAATACCTGCATCTGTTTCTGATGGCTTATCGTGCATCGGTCCACGAAACAACCGGTCAGTCACCAGCGTCTGTGATGTTTGGACGCGAGTTACGGTTACCGTGTGATCTGGAATTTGGGTCTCCACCTATAGAGCAGGAGGTAGCCGGGAATGATTATGTCATCAACTTAAAGAAGAAGTTGGAGGATATTCACGACCGAACCCGAAATAATAGTCGAATCGCGAGTGACCGGATGAAGGCTACGTACGATGTGAGAGCCCAAGAAGGAGGGTTTCAACCTGGAGAGCTTGTCTGGTTATACAACCCGCAAAGGCGTCGTGGCTATTCTCCAAAGTTACAGCGAAATTGGGAGGGTCCATACCAGGTGAAGAAACGAATAAATGACTTGATTTATCGCATCCAGAAATTGCCAAGAGGGAAACCAAAGGTGGTACACTCCAATCGTCTGGCGCACTATGAGGGAAATAATGACGCAGTTCCGGAAGATGAGGCTGAGGTGGCTATCAATACCGTAAGGCCTGGAGATGATCAGCCAACCTTTAGAGAATTTATGGCTGCGTTTTCTGGAACTAGAAAAGCGCGATTCGGAGTCACGACTGAGATGCAACAAGATCTCTTCCGGGTCCCTGGTGATTATTCCATTGCCCACTGTGTCTCCGAGGATCTTCGTATGTCCAGGGGGATCGCAGTGGTGTTTAGAAATAAATTTGGACGGCTGAATGAACTTCGAGAACAAAATCCCTCTGTTGGTAAATCCTTACGCTTGACTGATCATGACCGATCCATTTACTACTTAGTAACCAAGCAGTTTTACTACCAGAAACCGAGTTACGCCGACTTGTGGAGGGCACTATGGAATTTGAGAATCGAGTTGCTTACCAGGGGAATTAACAAATTGGCAGTTCCCAAACTCGGCTGTGGGCGGGACCAGCTGGATTGGAGAATCGTTAGAAACATGCTGGAAGTTATCTTTAGAGGTACGGACGTCAAGATCTTCGTCTGCAGTTTTGACCCACAGCCCGCATCAAGGCCAACGAAGAGTGTAGACTGCTACTTCTACCGTAATGGAACGTGTAGTCGAGGTGAAGACTGTCGATATCGTCATGACCCGTTCTACAGGAACCAGATCATAAAACCTGTTCTGGGACAGAACAGACTTGAAGAGGGGGGCAGTGTAACGGGAGAGAAAAGGAACGAACCTCTTTTCGAGCGACAGGTGGTGTGTTCTGCCGCCTTCGAGAAAATGACGTATCGCACAAGCATGTAAATTAGACGTGGTTTATTCTAGCATTTTCTAAGAATACATAGAAGGTTCCAGTGATTTCTGGTGCGTTTATATGAAGATATAAAAGCGGATGGCGGATAAAAGAGAGGCAGTCAACAGCAAGTCATTAACTGTGTATTACAAAATAAATAGTGAATATAAATGTTGTATTAGAAACTCATAGTCTGTAAATAATAGTTTTAATGGTTTATAATCATAGTGTTAATTTGTAGTGTATTCATTAGTGTATAGAAATAAATATTTGTTTGTGAATAGACGATTTAAACAGCACTTGTGTTATTATTTTTAGAAAGAACGTTACAATATTATAGTCGTTTAAACTATGAAAATAAAACTAAACGATTATGAATCCCATATTAGTATTTAATTGAAAGTTATTTCTTTTTATGAATATTATAATTATAAGAAAATTATTTATGAAATATATTAAATATTTTATTAAAAGATATTACCCGAACCGATAATAGAACGGAGGTTTTGAAATCGTAAGTGCAGCGTGTCTTCCAGTCGGCCTTACTGTCTGTTCATGTCTTCTACTTCTTTAATGAATCTCATTTATCTCCTTTTTTTGATGATTTTTTACAATTCCATTCTAAGCACGTTCACTTATTATTTGATTAATATTAATTAATCAACAATTAATATTAATTCATTTATGCATGCTATTTCTGGTAACACTGCCTGAAAAATATCAGTTTCTCTGAATCTATCCCTCTCCAAAAATAATGAACGCCCCCTCGTTAGGGAATTCAGGACTGTTTGAATATATCCTTAATGGTCAATCAGTCTCATCATCATAATGTAAAACTTCAACTGCGGCTTGCCCATTAATATAATTAACGTCGCTAATAAGTTAATAATTAATAAGCGGTGGATTAGTTGATAGGTTGTGTGTTAGTTGAAGTTTATTAGATATTTAGTAAATATACTTAAAAAAAAATTATTAAGAAAATATGCAATTTTCGAGATTGGATGGTTATTAACGACATTGGCCGGTTTACTACAGTATACTATACACACATACGTTTTCTTTTTAAGCTTTTAACCATATTTTCTTCATCGTCCGTTAAATTATAAGCTGTAGCTTCACTCATTTTAATGACTTAACAATAATGCACTAAATCACCTCATAGCAAATTTGATTCAGTTTGCACGAACGAGGTTGGTGGTTAATTTGAAATTTACAATTCTTGATTCTCGAAAGCTCATTTCAGTGATTAAAATAAAATTTTAAATTTTAATAATTAAAATATTGAATCATATTCGTTGATTGTTTTAAATAAGGACAAAACCGGTCCTTTCCTATAACAACAAAGGACACATTGTTAGAAAGAAGGGCTGACCTTCCGAAAAAAAGGTCAGTTGGTAACCCCACAAGGGAGTGAGTGGGTAACCAAATTTCTTTGCTCGTACGCACAAATTAAAGCAACATAGCAACATGTGTTGCATTGCGACAGCCCCGGGTTTTCGTATGCTTTGACCGCGACTGGTAGATAGGCATGACTAGTCCCTCCGTAATGGATCCAGACTTAATCTGCAACCACTCATCACAAAGAGATGGGGGCCCTAGGCCCTAGACCAATTCAGGCCCCAATTTTCTAAATTTACTTTAAAAACGTACCGCTTTCAAAACGTCGATCGCATTTGCACTACACGATACGATAAGCACGCTATAGTTTGGTATTCTGTAATACCATTCGCACCAACTTTCGAGTTAACCCCAAAAGTATTGGAAAACGTACGACACAAACGCGTCATGTAAGCCTACCATCAAAGGCGTACAGTAAAACAAGAGGCCCTGAGCTGGAATTCTCTAACTTTACCTTAAAAGCATACCCTTTTTAAAATGCCAATCGCATTTGCGCTTCTCCACGCTAGTTTGGTATTCTGTGATGTCATTCGCACTAATTTTTGCAAACATTTCAATATTTGAACTTATAAAAAGCGGTTGGAGGAAACGTTGTATGGCACACGTGAGTTAAAGATATTATCCAGTCAGTAAAATTAACTCACACGGCATTCGTGGATCAAAATTTCGCTCGTGGATAATATCTTACTTAACTCACTTGTATAATAGTTATTTATTGTAAAAGTGTTTTAGACAGCGTTTTATCCACGCAAGAATGTTTAAACGCGAGAGCGAAGCTCGAGCGTTTAATTTTCTTGAGTGGATAAAACGCGTCTAAAACACGAATGCAATACAACGTTTTATCCACAATCACAGTCATTTAGAATCAGATTTCATCAAAAAATAATTTGACATTTCGCTCTGACAGCGGCTGTAACGTCAAAAATTATTGAAATTAATTTAAAAAATCGTGGGACGTGTTGAATGGTTGCTATCATGTTGCTATTTAGTTGCGATTGTTTATGGACTCCATTTGTAAAAATTCATCTTACTATTTGAAAAGTGGAAAAGATGGAAGAGATTTGTGAGAACGACTTTATTCCTGAACAAATACTTGAAGAAGCTCAGAAAGCAACTTTAGATTTATTGCCGTGGAAGTCAAAGGACGCCTACGAAAAAGTATTTGCCGAGTTCAATAATTGGAAAGAAAAAAGTGGTGTAAAAGGAGCAATAAACGAAGAGGTACTCCTAGCATATTTCTACAATGTTAATAAAAAGTTTGCGGCATCAACATTATGGACGAAATATTCTATGTTGAAGACGACATTAAACGTGCACAGAAATATAGATATCTCAAAATACAGCAAGTTGATCGCCTTTTTGAAAAGCAAGTCTCGCACCTACAGACCTAAGAAGGCCAAAATTCTTGAAAACAAACACATCAAGCAATTTTTGCAGGAGGCTCCAGATGAAAAATATTTGATGATGAAGGTACCTAATAGTTGTGATTTGTGTTTGTTTGCATTCAAATTTACAGTTTCTTCTTTAGGTGGGACTTATAATGGGTGTAGCTGGCGCTTGCAGATGTAATGAGTTGACGTACTTGAAAATTGAAAATGTCCAAGATAAAGGAAAATATTTGTTTATTACGATTGCTGACACAAAAACCTATGTTTCACGAAGTTTCACAGTAATGGAAGAGGGTTTTTCTGTTGACGCTCTGGATATGTGTAGGAGGTATATGCAACTACGCCCAGCTTCTATGGCTTCCCAGGGCAGATTTTTTTTACGATATACAAATGGAAAATGTACATACCAATCTGTGGGTATCAACACCATGTCAAGAATACCTGCTACAGTGGCCTGTTTTTTGCAATTACCGGATGCTAGTTCCTATAGTGGTCATAGCATGAGACGCTCCTCAGCTACATTACTGGCTAATGCTGGTGGCGATCTTATGGCCATCAAACGTCACGGTGGATGGAAGTCGTCAAATGTCGCAGAAAGCTACGTTGAGAATTCTTTATCAAATAAATTAAAAACAGCGGAAATGATTCAGAAAGAGACTGCCAAACAAGTTGCAATGAACAATACCGGTGAAACTTCTTGTGAAAGTTCAATTCCAGCCACGGTTGAAGTTAATCTGTCTTCGCCAATAAAACAAAAAAATAATAACAATGTTTTGTCTATTAACGTGAATATTAATGTAAATCTTAACAAATAAATAAATTCATTGTGTGTTTTATGGCGTGTTTTATAGCGTGTTTTATGGCGTGTTTTATGACTTATAAAACACTAAGGTTTTATAGACCACATTAAAGGTCGCCAAGCAGTTCAATTATGACCTTATAATATAGTGATTGTGGATAATAGATATTTATGCATTAAGGGAGATATGAATGTTTTTTCCCCCGAGGTTGACGTGTTACAGACCAAGGGCCGAAGGCCCGCGGTCTGTAAGTCTACCGAGGGCAAAAAACAGAATATCTCCCGTAGTGCATTATAGTAGATTACATACCGAGGCGGGAAGTGTTTCATTCCTGTCGAGAGCTAAGATAGCTCACCGAGGGCCCAGGCCCGAGGTGAGCTAATGCTCGAGACAGGAGGAAACGTCCCGCCGAGGTTTGTATACTATTTTATTCGGAATCATCATATTTTTTAACAAATAATAATTATTTACAACTGACAACTGAAGTGACAAACTTGACCTAATAATGCACCCGCCCTCTACCGAGCAAACTACGAACTTACAACAGGTCGGGAATGATCACATTCCTGACCAAGAGAGGGATAACAGGTAGGGAATGATTACATTCCTGACCAAGAGAGGGAATTAAAAGTAAGTTAGGAATGGTTAATTTCCCACCCTCTGAGGCGGTTAGGAATGCACATATTACCATATGATTCCGAATAAAATATTTTATTCGGAATCATATGGTAATATGTGCATTCCTAACCGCCTCAGAGGGTGGGAAATTAACCATTCCTAACTTACTTTTAATTCCCTCTCTTGGTCAGGAATGTAATCATTCCCTACCTGTTATCCCTCTCTTGGTCAGGAATGTGATCATTCCCGACCTGTTGTAAGTTCGTAGTTTGCTCGGTAGAGGGCGGGTGCATTATTAGGTCAAGTTTGTCACTTCAGTTGTCAGTTGTAAATAATTATTATTTGTTAAAAAATATGATGATTCCGAATAAAATAGTATACAAACCTCGGCGGGACGTTTCCTCCTGTCTCGAGCATTAGCTCACCTCGGGCCTGGGCCCTCGGTGAGCTATCTTAGCTCTCGACAGGAATGAAACACTTCCCGCCTCGGTATGTAATCTACTATTATTTTTTAGTAACATCATATTCTTTATTTTCAACTTAAAACGTAAAAAACATTCAAAATTAAAATAAATTGTGAATATCAAAGGTGGTTTGACTGTGCCGTTGTTACGATGGTTGCTACAGTTGCATGAATTTGTTTTTCAATCAACAAAAAAAAAAGTCTGAAAGCAGCAGCGTTATTCCTCACAGTGTGATTATAAAAGCGGAAAAAGCCAGTGAGTTATTGGTTCCGAAGAAGTCTGAACATTTGTACATCAAAGAATATGACCGATTTCATGTATGGATGGTGTTAAAACTCCCTTGGGAGATATGAGTTGCTTTTCATAGTTGGTATCTAGGACGAAAATAATCCATATCATGTTACTAAAAAATAAATAACTATTATCTGCTGCTGACGAACGGCAAAATGTCATGGTAATGAACTGACACGCTAGCACTGTCAATCCAGCAGTGTCACATTTTAAAGAAAAAAAAACAGTAGATTGTTTTACAAGTTAATATTTCTTGTTTTCTAAGTTCGGTTTACAATAGTTTGTTACCTATTTTGTATTTACAATTGCATTAACTGAATAGAATTCTAGAGAGTTTAATCAATTTTCCTCACTATGTTGCAATTTTTCTTTCTAGATAGGTAAAATGAATTTTCTTCGCTACTTTGCAAGAGAAAAATCTGGTTTCTGGGCATGGGTAAAAAAATAATATTTAACTTGAAGTGTAATTAATTTTCTGACGTTTTAACTTGTCAAGTTGACAAAACAATTTGCAATGATACAACATTGGATAGTTAGTTGTTTTCGTTTGAAAGATGCAAATAAACGTAGTAATCGTAATACCAACATGAATAACATTATTTTAAGACTTTATGTTAATAACATGAAGACTGTATAGAGGAGAGTAAACTCCAGTGGAGGGGGTAACATTTTATATGAGCTAAAAGCGTGCACAGCTTAACGGCCCCCTATAGAGTCACTAGATCTAGTTACCTAGGCCAGCTGGTCGATCAGAGTAACGCAAACCGCCGCCATATTGGGGCAGAGAAGGGTGATTTTTAATAATGGACAAATTAAAACCACGTTTTACGTGTTTGACATATTAAAGGTTTGATCTTTCAGAATAAGAAAAACTTTTTAAAGTAAACGTGGATTTGATTAAATTCAATACAGAATAAATAGTGAACAATTTCGTGCTTATTTGCCCCAATATGGCGGCGGTTTGCGGTACTCTGGTCGGCCAGCTGGCCTAGGTAACTAGATGCAGTGACTCTACCCCCTATAGAGTCACTGCATCTAGTCACCTAGGCCAGCTGGTCGATTAGAGTAACGCAAACCGCCGCCATATTGGGGCAGAGAAGGGTGATTTCTAATAATGGACAAATTAAAACCACGTTTTACGTGTTTGACATATTAGAGGTTTGATCTTTCAGAATAAGAAGACCTTCTAAAGTAAACGTGGATTTAATTAAATTCAATACAGAACAAATAATGAACAATTTCGTGCTTCGTTTGCCCCAATATGGCGGTGGTTTGCGGTACTCTGGTCGACCAGCTGGCCTAGGTAACTAGATGAAGTGACTCTACCCCCTATGATTTTCAGCGCCTTCTCGTGGTACTCTAAGGTACCTTTTTCGACCATCTTCGGAGCATGTCGACCAAAGTCGTCGTTTCAAATAAATTAATACAGCAATCAATTAGAGAACAATATTGTTAAAATTATAATTGCCGAATAAAATTAAAATTGACATTAAAATTAAATATAGACAATGAATAGTGCATTAGATTTCATATTAAATTTCATGTTAACTCGTAGATATTCGTCTCTTTAGATTTATTATTCAAATTTACTGTTTGTTATAACAAACTTTATATTACATATTTCAGAGAACAATAATTTTGTATATTGTTTCCAGCCTTATTTTGTGGAACTCCATAATCATGAAATAAATAAAGATTATTAAAAGTTTCACAGTTTTATTAAAATATACCTGACAATATTGTTTCGACAGCTATGCTGTCATTATCAAAGGTAATATAATTATAATTATATTTTGTATCTACCTTAGCGACGTGTTTGTTTATAATTATATTACCTTTGATAATGACAGCATAGCTGTCGAAACAATATTGTCAGGTATATTTTAATAAAACTGTGAAACTTTTAATAATCTTTATTTATTTCATAATAATTTTGTAGATTATAATTTAATTGTATCATAATTTTTAAATAATATATTTAAAAATATCTTGCATTTCATACCGAATTAATACCGCATTCTTACAGTCTATTTTAACATAGTTTTGATATATTATCAACGTTAAATGAATTTTAATTTAACATTAAACGGAACGATAAAATAACGTTACTCGTGCTATCAGAAATAGAAATATACAAATCATCTTTATTACATGTAACCAAGGAAAATTTACATAATTTTGCACCTATTAATGATATTATTTTTCAAATAAAACAAAATAATTATAATAATCTTCATAACCAACATTATATTAATTCATTTTTCTTTTAGTATTGGTTCAATTCAATCTGTCTACAGAATGTTTTGACAGCGTTAGACGCGATTGTAGTAGCATTTAACCTTTTTCTTTTAGTCTTCAAGCAGTCATAACTGACGAATTTTGTTGATACTTGCCGAAGTATACCGAAAAAGGTACATTAGACTACCACGAGAAGTCGCTGTATATTCTAGGGGGCCGCTCAACTGTGCATGCTTTTGGTACATACCCCCACCTTCGGAGTTTATCCTCCTTATTACAGTCTTCATGGTTAATAATAAGTCACTTTGCGGATAACTTAATAACTATTACTAAATTTTCAAAAGTCAAACAGATATGAAATTTGTTTTTGTTGTTAATTGTTACCAACCTGAAATCAAAGAAAAAATCTAATAGCACGTATTCATCTAAAGAATAAGTTAATTTTATCTAAGAAATTTCTGCAAATGTCGGCTCAAAAAAAAGCTCGTGTCCAGTAACTACTTTGCAAATAGTCATTTTAGTGGCAAGCCTCGACTATCCGTCTCTGCCGCAGGCCAAACATATAGTTTTTGGCCTAGTGATCATTTGTAATCTTCTCTATTATAATTATCAAGCTCTACTTCCATTATATAGTACATATCTCTTACTATTACTCTTATTAACGTACCTACTAATACTTGCCATCCATTTCTAGTGTTCTGAGTTGTCGAGTGTTTTTCTGTTTTGCTTTAATTTGTTCCATACAAGAGCAAAATGAAGAAGGTTTTAGACCAAATAGTCTTATAATTTTTTTAATTCTGCTTATAAATATAAAATAACCCACAATTTTATATTTTTAAGATCTTTATTTAATAATTCCTCTTACAAAAATATTATAAAACAAAAACTAAACAAACTGATCAGTCTTGAAATTTAAAATTAAATTAAAATGTATTTTACACATTGAAATGAATAAATTAACTAGATAGGAATGATCAGCTACAAATTCCAAATAGCCACATTAATTCCTGTATTCTTACTCTGCTTTCTTTGATTTTGAAGTCTTATTTTCTATAGGTATGGATGGTGCTCCAGTTTGTTGAATAGGGATTGTACGTTGCTCAATACTTTCTTGGTTAATACGTGGTGCCGTAATGCTCAACACACCATCAGAAGATAAATTTGATACCACTTGATTGATATCGTGGTCATTTGGTAGCACATATCTTCGTATAAAGTGTCTCGAGATAAATCCATGCTCATCTTGTTTTTCTTCGTGTTTGCCCTCCACAGTAACTGAGTTTTTGCCATCCACTTTCACTGTTATTTCTTCTGGACGAAACTGTTGTACATCCAAGTTTACTTGGAATTTATCTTTATCAGATACCACAGTTGAACTAGAATCTTTCTTTGTATCTGAAGAACGTCCTGGATGGTAATACATGGTAGGGCATCTCACCAACAACGTGGTTTCATACGGAGACAACATATCATCATTCAAGTCTAATCCAACAGGAGAATGTTGATTTAAAATGCGTGATGAGCGCATGAAATCATTACCGAATAAAATTGGTAATAGTGACATTTTTTATATTTATTAATACCACAGGTAAATTTACAACGCACTCTTAAAAACACTAAATAGTTTATACGCTTTAATTATTTTAACTTTAACTCACTTGCTTTGTTTGTTTCGCTCTATTCGGAATACTAACGATGACATCGGCTAGCGTAAGTTTATATAGGAATATGAAACATTCTAGATTTCGAATTTTCCCGAACAAATCCGTCCAATAAAGATTCTAGAAATTTCTAGATCAACCAACGTTTCACCAGTTTCACCTATGATAAGCCTTTGCAGAGATTGAAGTTGTAATGTTCATAAGATGTTGTCACTTACATTTAATTAATTATTTTTATTCGGAATCATATGGTAATATGTGCATTCCTAACCGCCTCAGAGGGTGGGAAATTAACCATTCCTAACTTACTTTTAATTCCCTCTCTTGGTCAGGAATGTAATCATTCCCTACCTGTTATCCCTCTCTTGGTCAGGAATGTGATCATTCCCGACCTGTTGTAAGTTCGTAGTTTGCTCGGTAGAGGGCGGGTGCATTATTAGGTCAAGTTTGTCACTTCAGTTGTCAGTTGTAAATAATTATTTATTTGTTAAAAAATATGATGATTCCGAATAAAATAGTATACAAACCTCGGCGGGACGTTTCCTCCTGTCTCGAGCATTAGCTCACCTCGGGCCTGGGCCCTCGGTGAGCTATCTTAGCTCTCGACAGGAATGAAACACTTCCCGCCTCGGTATGTAATCTACTATAACAGTTCCGTTTTTTGATATTCCTTAAACATTTTAAACTGTATTAGTATAAAAGATATAGATAATAATATCTTTTATTCACAATCGATACATAATGTGTTTATTACTGATGTTTAAAAAGTTAGAAAGTAGTTTATTATACACCATAGTCAATAATAAGTTCTCTTGGTTAGTAATGAGTTCTCTTGGTTAGTAATATCCATTACTTACCTTTTGCTCGTTCTAAATATTCTCAACAGATGGCAGAAGTCTTCGTATCTATCTTTACTTTTAGCAGGTAACAAACAGTCAATCACTGTTAGTAGCAACTTCTCGCAATTCCGGTGGTGTGCAACTTACATCAGTTTCACTATCAGACATTTTAAATCGTGTAAATTGCAATTAGGAGCAATGTAATTAAATATGGTTTAGTAGTGACACGAATTTACTTTGACAATTGTTGCAGCAATTGTCATTTTATCGCCACCTGAATAAAAACGCTGGTGTTGTGTTTTACATATATCAAGTATAAGGTATCAATGTAAGAACATAATTATGTACGATTGTGAATAAAATAGTATACATACCTCGGCGGGAAGACATTACGCGTCGAGCAATTGCTGCCCTTGGCGCTTCGCGCCTCGGGCAGCAACATTGCTCTCCGCGTAATGTTCTACTTCCCGCCTCGGTAAGTAATCTACTATTAAATAATTCCTTTTATATGGTGCTACCTTTTTATATTCACTTAAAACAGAACGTTTATAAAACGAATTATTGAAAAGTTTTATAATATGAGGAATGTTCATATCGGATTATGATTTAATACTTTCTTTATGTAGTAGAATATCTTTTTTTTAATCCACTTAATATTTGCTTGTTTCAGTTGTTAATACATTGCTTGGAAAGTGGAACTTAGACCACTATGACATTTCAAAATACGGCAAAATTATAACGTCATTAAATAACATTTGCGAATAAAAATATCTGATGAACAATTACAACTATTTTTAATACAATAATATTGAAGTACATTTATACGATTGGTGAAATGTCACTTGATCCAGAACGTTCTAGCATTTCTATTGGTTGGTTTTGTTCGGGAAAATTCGAAACCTGTAATAGAATCTTTCATAATCTATAGTACTATATAAACTCACGCCGGCCGATTCCATTGTTAGTATTTCTAAAACAACGAAGTAATAAGCAAAGCAACAAAGCAAGCTAGTGTAGTATTTTTAAAAGTGTTTTGTAGTACATATTCTAACATAGAGAAAATGTCATTATTACCAATTTTATTCGGTGATAATATTATGCGTCCGTCGCGCAATTTAAATCAGCATTTTGGTGTCGGTTTAGACTTAGATGATATGTTGTCTCCGCTAGAAAACACCTTATTGCTAAGATGCCCTTACTTTTATTACCGTCCATGGCTTTCATCAGATGCACAGAAAGACTCTGGCTCAATTGTAGTAGCTGATAAAGATAAATTTCAAGTAAACTTGGATGTGCAACAGTTTCGTCCAGAAGAAATAACAGTGAAAGTAGATGGTAAAAACTCAATTATCGTGGAAGGGAAACACGAAGAAAAACAAGATGAACATGGATTAATCTCAAGACACTTTGTGCGAAGATATGTATTACCAGATGGCCATGACATCAATCAAGTGGTATCAAATTTATCTTCTGATGGTGTGTTGAGTATTACAGCACCACGTGTTAGTCAAGAAAATATTGAACAACGTACGATCCCTATTCACAAAACTGGAGCACCATCAAAACCTATAGAAAATAAAGAATCAAAATCAAAGAAGAAAGAGTAAAAACTTTTAGAAAGTAACATAAGAATTCAAAAAGACTGTTTGTAATTCGTAGTTGACCATTCCTATGTATTATCTCAATATAAGAAATTCACTGTAATTTATTTTAGAAAATGGTTTTTAGTTTCATAAAATAAGGGGAATTTGTTAAATAAATATCTTAGCAAAAATTGAAGTGTATTGTTTTGTTTTCAAGATGTGTAAAAATTCCAATATAGCAAAAAATCAAGTTTGTATCAATACCGACTTATCTCTTTTCAATAAAAATAAAATAAATTCTTTACAAGTAAATAAATCTTTTATAATTTTACTAGTATTTGAAAATATTAAATTTGTATATTATACAGCAAATAAACAGCTCTGATATTTCATATTGTAATGTTTTTCAAAATTAATGATTTGTGTTTTTTTATAAGTAATAAACTTTATTTTTCACTCTATTACATGATATTGATGAGATTGTGCATTTTGATAAACAAATTCGAGGAGCTTCCAAAAAACTATAAGAATTAACACTTTTAGATCTTCAAAGGCAGATGTAGAGTTCATATTGTAAGTGAACTTCATGATTTACAATTTTCAACATCAGGAGATTGTGCAGACCATTTTATTGTTATAATTCCTAGTTTTTTCACCCAGTGTAAGCAGTGTAATCATTAATTCATTTTTACTTATACTTAAGTCATTCAAGCAAAATTGTTGAACTAGCAGTTTCCTTTAAATATTAATTGTTATTGTCATATTTAATCTCTTTTGGTAATCGTCAACACAAGTGCATTTACAAGTGTAACTGATATAACTAGAAACCTCGTGATGGGGGGGGGATTAGCTGTAATGATTTGGAACATATTTTCCTTATCAATATGTGGTCATTTTTCTGCTATTTTTTAGAGAAAATTGCATTTTAAATATTAAATATGCCCATTGTACTCACAATACATTAAAAAGACTAAGCAAAAAAAATTAAAATTTCTAAAACATCTTATAGTGTTCACATATGTATTGTTCTGCTTTATTTCTTTGTTCTACTACGTGGTTCAAATTTGCTTTGTTTTGTACAATAGTATCGATTACAGTAGTGGTAGTTGTTTTGCTCTATTTGTCTCTGTAATTCTAGTACACTACCTCACAACTTTAAACATAATGCATGTGGAAAAATGTCATGATAGAAAATAAAAGCCAAGATTTGAAGAATGCAAACAAAATTTATTACAAAATCTACATATACATTTACATCATATAACTTTCTAATTTATTGAAGATTTACGTAGCAATGCCAACAGTCCCTCATTCCTAGTAATGTCAAGTTTTTTCTAGAGATATCTCGTGTGGTTTTTACCAAACTTTGATGATACATCATTACTAATTGTAATCCATTTTTTTTTAGATTTTATAGAAGTCTTACTGAAATTTTTCTTTTAGTATACCCCTTCTACACAAAACTCTTCAATGGACCTTCTTCGTGAAAAATTAGGCGCATTATTCTTGTTAATTTTCTGATTTGAGTTCTGCGAGGAAATTTTAGCATAATGGCATAAAGCCATGTCAGGCACATCTTTAATTTGATAATTAGATGTTATAAAAAGAAGAAGACAGTTTTTGATGCACTCTTTAATGTATATTCTTTTATTTTTCATACCATTAGTGATATACGGCTCTGAAACTCTTCTCTCTTCATCGATGGCTTGCCAAACCAAGAATTTGTTGTAAAATTTGTTTAGCTTTTAAAAAGTACACCTTCGCTAACTTGCTTAATGTCCTTGCAGTTAATATAATTATTACCATGAATCTATGGTAGATTATAGGCAACATAAGTTTCATTGCTGATTATCAATTTCTTACCTACAATTCCAGACCTAACAAGCTTTTTATAAATTCTACTTGCACCTTTGTTGACTCTTTCTTCTTGATTAGGATGATGTTTAGCTGCTGTTATTTCTTATCCTTCATTTATGAGGTAAGCGCCATAAATTCTCGACCTGGCAAGCTTCTACAGGTGCAACATGTTCAAACTCGGTTGCGTCATAGTTGAGCATGTAAGAGGCCTACACTAAATATATTACGGCTAGAAGCGTAATAGATTTTAGTAGCCACTCAAGCATCGTAACGAGTGCATGAAAATGTCGCTGCTAACGAAAATTGAGTACCGCGCGGTCATCAAATTTTTAACAAAAGAAGGGCACACACCTAGTCTAATAAAACAACGTTTAGATGATGTTTATGGTGATTCATCTCCTTCATATTCCACTGTAAAAAAGTAGTCAAAATGTTTCCATTCGGGCAAGAATCTCTTGATGATGAGCACACCGGTCAGCCAATTGAAGCGATAATGCCTCAAAAAGTTGCAATCATTGAAGAAATGGTATTAGAAGATCGCCGTTTGAAAGTTAAGGAGTTAGCAGTGATGTTTGACATTTCGGAAACCAGTGTTCGCCGAATTCTTCATGACCATTTGGGTATGAATAAGATTAGTGCAAGATGGGTACCACGTCTTCTTTCTGCTGTTCAACGTCAACGTCGCGTCGAATGTGCGCGCTCGTTTTTAAACTTGTGTGGAGACGACCCAAAGCCGATTTTGGAGTTCATTGTCATTGGAGATGAAACAATGGTTCGGTATTATGATCCTCTATTCAAAAGGGAATCGGTGGAGTGGTGGCGACCCGATCAACTTCGTCCCAAAAAGGCGAAAGTCGTTCAATTGACAAAGTTATGGCAACAATATTCTGGGATTGTGACAGCATTTTACTGATTGATTTTAAAGAACGCAATACAACTGTTAACAGTACATATAATGCGTCTTTATTGCATAAATTGAGAAACAATATTCGTGAAAAACGTCGAGGAAAATTGACAAAAGGCGTTCGATTATTACACGACAATGCACCCGTTCATACTACCGCAATTTCACAAGCTGCCATTCGCAAATGCGGCTTTGAAGGATTGGATCATCTACTGTACAGTCCGGATATGGCTTCTAGTGACTATTATTTATTTGCCAATTTAAAGAAAAACCTTAGGGGACGTCGTTTTAAGGACGAGAACGAGTTGTAGGCAGCTGTAATTGAACATTTTGAAGGAAAAACTTCAGATTAATTTTACAAGAGCATTGAATTATTAATTCCATAATTCCATGAATTATTAATAAGTGTATTGACATTAGGGGAGATTATATTGAAAAATAAAAATTATTATATTTTATCAACTTTACCTTTTAAGATTTCAATGCTATTACGTTCTTACTACTTTCCAATACATGCTTAAAATATTCATTTCCATGCAGGTAATAAATTAAAATACACTTTTACAAAGCAGTTATAAAATTTAATAATTTAAAATTAATAAATCTCTACATAACATTACAATAAATAAATATTTAAAATTAAATTTATTTTATAAATAAAGATCATTAGTAAAAATATCATGTAGCATTTGAAGGGTATCTTTTTGTTCTGATAATAAGTTAGTGCATGATGTTAGTTCAGTTAAATGATTAGATGCTGAGAGTAACACAGATGATTTTTCAGGAACCACTCGTTCTAGTACTCTGTGCATTTGTAGTTTTAGTATCTCTAAGTATAGTGTAACACTATTATTTATATGAGTTAAATCATCAATTGTTAATAAAGTTATCAAGTGGCCCATTGAAAGGCAAATCTAGAACAAAAAAAAGTTTATAAATTACATGTGATTAACCTTTATTCACTAATCAAGAGTAATTAAAAAAAACTTCATCAGAGCTATAAACTTACAAAGAATGTATGTTGTACTATCAATTTACAAAACTCAGAAATTGTCTTGGAGTTGGTACCATTAACATCTTACATAAATTAGACACCACAAATATGCATTCTGTTAAAGCTATCATCAGGTGAGGAATAGAATGTGGAGATGGAAAACAAAAGTGTGTCAGTGGTCTTTACTTTTAATTAATTTTATCTCTGACATGATAGTTGTTCTGCTTTTTATCCAGTCGTTTACAAACTACGTAACAACATGATTTTTCTACTGTGACAATAACAATATAAACAAAGAACAAAGCTAAGCTAAAACTGACGCACCAACACAGAACAATGTTACATTGGTAATCGTAAAACTTCAGTACTTTGCTCTTGCTTGCAATATTTTGATCTGGACTGTATATCCTTCAACTGCATACATGGTCTATTTATGTATGAAATTAATGGTTGTACTGGTTGGCAGCTTATATCAGACTATTGCACTTGAAACCATTCGATTTTAGATGTTAGTTGTACAGAAAACTTTAAAAATTCAAATTGAATCAGTCATTTCAAAAACTACATGTCATCTTTGAAGCTAGTTAAATGTCCATGCAAAACCCACGTAGGTCTTATTCTGCATAATTACAAAATCCAGCCATTTCATTTGCAATTTGTTGTAAACACAACATTATTCAGTGTCAGCATTAAATGAAGTGCGGACTTGACAAAAATGAAAATGGGTTTTATTATTGACAAGGCAAAAAAGGCAATAGTATAGAGTAGGGCTGTGCATAATAATCGTTTAATCGGACCTTCAATTAATTTTTTTAAATAATCGATTAAATTGATTAATCAGTCATTCGATTTAATCGATTATTTTAAGAAAATAATTGTAGTTCCGAATAATTGATTTACCAAGCAGTTGATTTATTTATTTATTTACGGGAAAACCCCATTACTGAATAAAGTTACAATTTATAAATTTAAGGCACAAAGTATATAAATTATGCATCAACAAAGTATAAATATAAATCTAAATAATCTAGAAAGCATGTATTACAATCGTTATGTTACATATAAAATAATAAAGATCGATTATGAGTTATAAATCCCACTAATCACAGTCATCACTGAAAAGATTATATACTTAAATAGACTGTAAACTATCCTTAAAACGAGTTATAGACAATCCAAATAAATTAATATTATGATTATTTATAAAATCTAATATCATGTTTAAAGGAGCATTCTTCGCATAGTTGGTACTATGATTCTGAATATAAAATAAATTATTGTGACGTAAGGATCTAAAAGGTATGTTAAAGTTAATTTGTGCTAAGAGATACGGATCTAGGATAAGTCCATTTACCAACTTGTATATAACACAAAGACCAGCTACCATCCTTCTGTCCTCTAAGGTTTTTAGTGACAATTGATTTGAAATTAAAAGATATTCATGATTCTCTATAGCAATATTCAATCGTAATGCACAGTATCTCAGAAAAATATGTTGAACTTTTTCTAAAGTGTCAATATGTACTCTGTAATATGGTGACCATATTACAGATGCATACTCCAACTTGCTACGAACATGGGAACAATAAACTGACTTTATTGCTTGTACCGAAACACCTTTACAGCTACGTATAACAAAACCCAGCAACTTAGATGATTTAACTGTAACCATACTAATATGTTCTATAAATGATAATTGTTCATCAAACATGACACCAAGATCTTTAACTGAAGAAACAAACCGTAATGGTTGAGTATTAATTTCATATGAAGTATTGACTTTTTTATTAATTTTAAAAAATAATATATAACAACATTTCCCAACATTTAAAGATAGTTTATTCACAATACACCATTGATCAAGCCTCTTTAAATCCTCTTGTAGCAAAGTTTAATCATATTCTGAACTAATCACTTTAAAAAGCTTTAAGTCATCAGCAAACAAAAGACATTTACTATGATGAAATGAGTGAACAATGTCATTCATTAATAAACAGATTAAATAACAATGGAGAACAGTGTCCTCCTTGAGGTACACCTGAACAAGCATTGATAACTTTAGAGAGATAGCATCCAATTTTAACGATCTGTCTCCTCTATGACAAATAGCTACCTAACCAGTGAACTAAACTGATATTAAACCCCAATCTGTATAATTTTGATAACAATAAGTTATGATCGACTCTGACAAATGCCTTGGAGAAATCAGTATAGATTGAATCTACTTGCCTTCTCTCTCCCAAGGCCTTCAATATAGATGTCTGATAAGTTAACAGATTTGAAACCACAGATCTATTTGGTGTAAATCGATGTTGATGAATAGTGATTAGCTCGCGACACTCCCTATACAACTGTTCGCCAACTAAGCTATCAAAAAGCTTCGGCAATGCTGACTGAATACACACACTTCTATAGTTTTGAATATTCACCCTATCCCCTGATTTAAAAATAGGTATGACGTAACTCAACTTCCATTCAGATGGAAAAGTAGATGTCTTCAGCGATTGATTATAGAGTAGATATAGCGGATTTGTCAGAGAGCAAACACATTGCTTTAACAAAATATTTGGAATGCCATCAGGTCCCACAGACAGCTTATTTGGTAATTTAGAGATCGAATTAAATATATTCATTTTTGATATATGACTACAATTAATATTTATACTTGTTAAATTTGACATTTCGTTCTCTAGAACACTATTACTAATGTCACCAGGTAGATAAACAGTAGCAAAGTGCTCACCAAATAAGTGTGCTATGTCCTGACCATTATTTGCTGTTATGTTAAGAGTAGATTTTTTTTTATTATTTATACATTTCCAGAATGACTTAGGATCAGATTGTAAGCTATGATATGATTAATTTGATTCTATAATTAGATTTTTTATTTAACCGATTAATCGATTTTTTAAATCTATTTTTATTATTGATGTTCATAATCGCACAACCATGGTTGCTTCTCAAACTTTGGTTGAAGTAGCATTAACATCGACCACGAATTGCACAAATTGTTTCTCTACTAAAGCACATCATTGGTGATGTATGATGTCGTATTACTCATATTCGTACTATGTATAATACAAAATAAAATTTATTAGAATGAGGTTAAGTGGAAGAGCAGAAACAGAAATAAATCTGATTCTGAACTTGATACTGCCTCGAAATGACATTTATTTAGTTATTAAGGTGTAAGACCAATGTATTTCTTTTGGGAAAAATAAAGACCGTTATTATTATTATTATTATAAGTACAAGGTATGACCAGAGCACCAGACTGGGATCAACCAAAACATACACTGCATGACTGCACACAAATTGAAGTGGATTTTTAAAAATATAATTTATATAAAAATATACTTTAACAAAATTTCAGTAGACATTACTATTTATGTTAATAATGTTAATAAAAAAGGCATTATAGTATAATATAGAAGACACAAATTATTACAAGTGATTAATTGGACCTACGATTATATTTTTAAATAAACGATTAATATATCAATCGATTAATCCGATAAATCGATTAATTCGATAAATTAATCATTCGATTAATCGATCAATAGAAAAATCAATTAATCGATTTGATCGATCAATTGATTTAATCGATCAATTAATTAATTGATTTTTTTTTCAAATCGATTTTTGATTATTGATTTTGATAATCGCACAGCCCTAGTCTTTAATAGTGGTTACTATTGTGGAGTGTTCACTACAAACCATAGTTTATGGATTGCGATTTTTTGGTTAACTCTTTGACTATCAGGCTTTGAAGGTACATATGAGTACCTCAATTTCTGAATTGACTTTCATATTCTCGATAATGTCTATTACAGATCTATGAAATTAAATCTTTTTCCATAAAATGTTGACACGTTTATTCTATTAGAATTAATCGTGTAATTTGATTGTCTAACGCTTTTCAATTGCTGATCAACCATCACATAGAATAGATATGATTGTTTCCATGGTAATAAACTTATAAATACAATTAACCATAAATTCAAAAACCTGTTCTATAGTTTTTGGTATATAATGTAGTCCAGTCCGCAGGGAACCAAAAGTATCTGTTTTTGGTTCTTTTCTGTTAACAGCTATTTTATTGCACAAACCTATTTAGAATAGTGGGTAGAGCAATATATGTAGTTGTAATTTAAGACGCCATCAATCGTTTTCCGGGAGTTTTTATTCCGTAGCTCATCAGGATGATTTCCTATGAAAAAATGTTCAGTATATGATTTGTTGATAATAAAAATAGCTAGAAGATGGTACCAGTTCGATTGTTATAACTGAAATAATTAAGTTGCAAAATAGAAGAAACTGCCAAAATCGCGTATGTTTTTTAAGTTGCCATAAAAATCTAAATAGTCAACCAATATTGATGAAACTTATGTTAAGTATAGTTTAAATTAGGTGCAATAAGCACTCAAAACCCGTATGCCAGGTATGCAACTACTCGATTCTTTTTTTTTTTCGAAAAACCATCAATAATTCTTATTTTGCAACGAATCTCGGTAATGTTACAAGGTAGACCCTACAAACCCTACATTGGCAAAAAGCTCTTAAAAAATGCCATGCAATGGTGCAATAAAATATAGGGTGTTCCATTTGAAAAAATCGAGTTATTGATATTTGTAATTTGCCATTTTCAAAAAATCGTAGTAGGCGTTGGAACGTCGCCTACGAGTTCACCTAGATCTCAAAAGATGCGCTAAAGTTTACGGAATCCACTAGAAAAAAGTTGGTTAATTAATTGTGAATGGTTCTGAAGTTACAAATTTTTCTATGGGTCTATGCACGACACCATTTTGACACATTAAATTGACGTAAGTCAAAAACTATTGCAGATAGGTCTAAAAAACTGAATGCATTATATCCAAAATCTAGTGGCGAATCCAAAAATGTAACAAAAATGGGGGGTTGCCATTTAAAAAAACAGAATCTATTTGTGTATTTTATTTTAGAACATGCTGTATATAAATATAAATATTTTTAGAATGCGCCGCATTGTCGGCTCTATCGTTTAAAAAAAGGTCAACTCGATAGCTTGGATAGAAACAAAGTTATGGAGCTTGTACGCACCCCTGGGTCACCCTGTATATATGCACATTTGCAATAGTATGCAAAGCTTCAAACAGCTTTTGCAAACTTCCAAAGTTTTAGGCGTAGTAGATTTATAAAACCTTGTTAAACAAAAACTTTTGCATACCTGGCGTACGAGTTTTGAGTGCTTATTGCACCTAATTTAAACTATACTTAACATTAGTTTCATCAATATTGGGTGACTATTTAGATTTTTATAGCAACTTAAGAAACATACGCCATTTTGGCAGTTTCTTCGATTTTGCAACTTAATTATTTCAGTTATAACAATCGATCTTTTATTATAAACAAATCATATACTGAACTTTTTTTCGTAGTAAGCCATCCTGATGATCTACGGAAGAAAAACACCTCAAAAACGGTTGATGGCGTCTTAAATTGTTAATAACTTTTCTGCTCCCACTACGATTTAGTACGCAACTACATATATTATTCTACACACTATTCTGAATAGGTTTGTGCAATAAAATAGCTGTTAACACGAAAATACACTCTTCATATCTCTATTGACTGGACCAATAATAGAAAACGTTAATTACACGTTTATTAATAATTAACGTTAATTAAATTTATTAAATTACGTAAAGCAACTCACGTTTATTCACAGATAAGTCCAATGGTAAGTATTTATAGGTATACCATTTACAGCTGCTAGGAAAGGGGGTATAACGAAATTAGACAAATTAAGCAATTATTATCACTTCTTAAAAAAAAATTGTCTCGCAAACTATATTCTTATCATGAAAAGGCATTTCCAACCAACGACGAACACCAAACAGATTTGTAATACTTAACTTCCCTAATAACTAGATTTGTAACTGAATTCGAAGTACAGGGCCTGTATTCTTGAATTCATACCAACAAGTTTCACATACGAAATAACGTAATTCTCTATTACCTTCTAATATTTGATTGTAAGATGATTCTAAGTTGCATCTTATGGCATAAGAATTGTCATTTCGTTAGCGAAACTTGTTCATATGAGTTCAAGAATACATGCCCAGTTTGAAAAAAGTCCATTTCAGCAGTATATGCAGCAAATTTGACGATGACAGTTTATCAGCTTTGTGCTTTCAATTCTTTCAGTGCTTTAAATTCATTTCTTTCAAAATGAAATTCAGTTAAAAGCTGTTTGTTTTTAAAAGCAATGAAATTTGTAATTACATATTGTTTACAGTTGCACCTAAAATGTTGTGTATACCCCTTGTCTGCAAAATTCGTTAGCGTCCTCGAGATTGTAGTGCCTCGGCCGTAAATTGCCTCGGCAACAATTATTCTCTCGTTATGTTAACAAGACATTTCGCGGTCTTGGTATACAAATAACTACTAAAATAAATTAATTTTTTCACAATTTAATTCTATAAACTGTTTTTCTATAGGTATACATAAAACTTTATTGGTTGATTCCAGCCACAAGCTAAAAGTTTTGATCCTTTGGAAACTGATGCCCTCTATCACTAGAAGAGCCCAATGGCAGCATTATTATATCTAATATAATTAATCAAAATTAATATAATTGTGATTCAATAATTGCTGCTAGCAATCTCCATTGAGCTCCTTGTACCGCGGCCCCACTGGCACTGCTTTTTTTGAACTACGAAGATTACTTCTTATTGCTAGTTGCTCAAATCTTACCAAGTAATGTCGCTAATACAAAAAACGACAAGTTTGCATAATAATTACATTAAAAATATTTTAGAAATTTGGCATTTGCCTACTAGGTTATGTGTGGATGGATGAACCAAAGACATGCATAGGTTATGCTGATGAAGTTTTTTAAATTACATACCTGATATATTATCCATTCACTCAACACAGAAATCTCAAAGATTACAACATCAGATATATTTGCAGCCTGGACATAGCAAATCAAACTTTTGTTAAGAATGTAGATAAAATCTATAATAGAATTCAGCAAAGAATAAAGCGAAGGAAGGTATAGGGTAAGCTTGACCTTCACGTTGATTGGCTAAAATATGAGGCACATTCACACAACTTATTCAAGAGATATGTAGCCATAATGATTTTTGAAGAAATGGTTCCCCTGCTGTTGAGCTTTTTAGGATTAATAATATACTCATGCTCTCCTTCAGGTCCTCAAGGTCCACCTTCCTGTAGAATTTCAGCTTACTAAGTCTTCTAGTTTTTGAGATAGTCTTAGGTGGAATTCGGATCGGAACTGGCTATTATTATATGATTAATATTAAGTTTAATAAGTGCTAAGTGTATGTTTGGATATGCGAATGAGACGAATAAAATCTAAGCTTTGAACGCATCCATTTCCCTTGTATGTTTCGCCAAGCAGACAAAGCCAAAACTGGCAAATAAACAGACCACATAAAGACATCAAACGCCAAATCAAGGAGGTCGTGGTGTAATTGAGTACAAAGAATATTGTTCCAAAGAATATGTGCTTGCACTGAACTCTTTTAAAGTACTCTGCCAATGTGTTGTGTTTTAAATCTTGGCTTCAAGCCTAAAAATTGACGTAACAGCACACTTGCTCAGCTCAGCTGAGAGTCTAGCATGCTAGACACTACACAGGTTATAATGCCATGTATAAAATAATAATGAACTGAATTTTCAATGCTTCCACAAAACTTTTCTAAAAGCTACAGAGTATAACTGAGGTCACAACATTCTAATAATTATTATTTATACTTTCTTTTTTTCTGTCAGGCCCAGGCTATGTATACAGCTAAATTATTATAAAATTAGCAGAACAATGGATAAGGAACCAAGAAAATAGAGTGAAGTGTTATTGCCTAGTTTCAGTAGACATATTTTTTAAACATAACAACATTTAAAGAGAACATTCTAAAACGTAATTCAACATGACCACTAGGGAGAGTGTATGTAAGTAGTACAAGCGTATCAGGATCACCTGCGCGATAGGGCCCGATGCTCCCACTGCAGAATTAAGTTTTTATACTTAACTTTTATAAAACACAATTTTTGTGTTTTTTTTGGGTTGTTGCCAATGGTAACAGTGGATACATGGACGATTCGCCACTGCTATTTGGATTTATTTCCTCACACTTGTTACATTAATTTTTAACTCTGTTTCTCTTTTGCAGATAGGAGTACCTTTTTACTTTTTAAATTATTTTCCACTTCATGCTTTATTAGAAAAAGCAAACACAAAAACTTCCTAAAAACTGTCAAAATTAAAAAAAAAATGAAAACACAAACATGTGTACCAGTCCAACAGTGTGAAAATTACCTCTGTCTTGCCAACACGACAACACTGACAGTTTCTGTGTTAAGTGAACAGATAGATAATACATATTTACTGTACTTACTTGTTCTACTAAATGATCCCTATGATTGTACTCACTAAAATCCTCTATATTTTGTGTGTTTTCCAAAGCTTTAAGAAGCGAAGCCCAAATAACCAAAAAATGTTGCCCATACATTTCTCGGTTGGTAGGGCAGGATAAAGCTACAGCAGCATTGATTCGAACTTTAAAATTACGAAAATTCATAACTAATTCCATTAGAGCATTAAATAACATTTTTTTCCTATTATCGCTATTATGATATAACGAAGCATTTTTAAAAATATTTCCTATAGCATAACAAGCATTCCATCTGACTTTCATATTAGTGCCCACAGTTGCATTTTTAACAAGGGCTTCTATACCTTTTTCAACCATATCTTTGAAACTTGTTTGAGTCATCATCTCATTTGTTATTAATTGCAAGAGATTTCCTAATGCTCTCACAGCATTTACTTTAATTTTGTCGTTGTCACTTGCAATTTTAATGGTTATTTGTAAAAGTTGTAATAGAAGAGAGTTAGGAAATTCTTCTACTTCTACAGCAGATTGGTTGTAAACGAGCGCATCGCTTAGGTTACCTAATGACCAAGAAGCTTTAATTCGAACAGCCATGTTGTCATCTTGAAGAGTTCGATAAATTGTTTCGGCAACATCCACAACAAACCCAGAATCCTACATTTGGCAAAAACCATTAAATTAACTACTTAGAATATTATTAGCTGATTTACATACATCTTTTAGTGATGGATATAAAACACATATTGCAAGTGCTCTTACTGCAGCTGCTTTAACACAGTTTTCTTCATCACGGCTACAGGCAAAAAGTAATGTAATTATGAGAATTTGTTTATCTCTCTGAAAATCAAACACATTTAGAATAACCCAATATTTTTAAGGATTTATAAGATTACAGGAAAATGCTCAAAAACGTGTGGTCCAATACTTCCAAAACAATCACAACCAACAGCTCTCAATACAGGATGTTGTTCGCACTGTAATAGTGATGTCAGAGATTTATTATTTATAAGTGCTTGCCAAAATGAAAAAGCTTGTTCTACGGTTAAGACTTTACTATCTAAAAAAAGCAAGAATAAAACTTTAAGAAAAAAATAAATACAGACCAATAAAATACCTAAAGAATTATTAAGATGCTGATTTATTGCTTGTCCAATAAAGTCAACAGTCCGTCCAGCATGCAACCTTAAATCAGGATATTTATCAGACAAACACATATCTAATGCTTTGGTGATAAAACCAATGTGGGGTATCATTAGAATATCAAAATAATTTCTAGTCATAGCTGATATCACTTGAAGCGATTCTAGTTTTACAGGGGTGGGCACATTTTCAGCTATCTATAATACAATTTATATTTGTTTCAACAAATTCCAAGTACATACTAGATTTTTTAAACATACTTTATTTTCTATCACTGTTACACCTAGATTTGCAAGGCACTGTTGTAATAACCATGGTATGGAATCAGCATTACTTTGGAATGGGTCTTCTTCATCTGATGAATAATCCAAGAATTCAATATCTTGATCATTCATAAGTACATTCTTTTCATTATTCTTATCTTCTTCTGTATTTGCATGTACATCATCTTGTTTGTTAATTTGTTTTAAGAACATTTCTTTTGTTTCAGGCAATACGGGTTCCACAGCTAAAATGCAGCCTAACACAATTAAAGCGACAACTTGTACAGTGGCATCTATAAAAAATAATAAATTGTTACTAATGTTGTTCGATATTTCACCAAATATTTATTATTATTACCTCTATGTTTGATATAAACTTTAACACTTCGTATAACTTTTGAAATAATTCCAGGTGTTAGCCTATGATATGGTGTGGCTTGGACTAAAGCCGCTAAACACTTAAGGACTTGTGTTAGAACAGGTATTGAATTCTCATTAAGGGCTAATATAAGGCTTTTATGAAGATCTTTTATAGTTGAACCAAGTATTACAGAGAAAGGCGTGTAGGCAGTATACTTTTCACTAAAAATTTATATTTTTATAATTAAATACTGTGAATGAAACATATAAAAAGAGAATTCTGCATGAAGAATGTTCTAGTACACTAGAGGTGGGCAGTATAGTTCACTTTGGTGAATAGTTTGTACTGAAACTCTTCACTTAAGTACAGTTCAAAACTGAATAAAATTGCAAATTGGTAGTGTCAAGGTTATTCCATTATAGACTATCCAATCTTTTTCTTTTTCTCGTATAAGAAACTAAATGCATTTCTTTTAATACACCCAAAGGTACCAAAATGCAGGCCCAGATTGTAGTGAGATTTTAGCCCGTGTTTTTCATCGGACCGGCCCACTGTGGGGCCTTCTCGCAAAAATCCGGAAATTCTCCCATATCGCCGTTATTTATTGTCCGATTTTCATGAAATTTTTACCATATACTCATAACTATACAGTAGCCGCCCGGTTATCCGGAATCGGGTTATCCGAAATTCGAATTATCCGAAACGAAGTTAGAAATCGATTTCGCCGTATTATCCGAAATAGGTTTTAACTTGCCGCCGCATTATCCGAAATTGGACGTGTTTCTTTCGTATTCTTTCCTAGAAACAATAAAAATGTGTTTTGTTTTGGTCTCCGCGTCGCACAGTCGAGATTTTGCCAGTATCAACTCGATTCTACGGTGTTAGGTTGTTAAAAAATTAATGTCTTGTAATAAAATGGAAAAGGAAAAGCGTAAACGAAAAGTTGACAATTGCCCAGAAACTGGAAGCAATTAAGCGTCTCGATAAAGGGCACTTGTTAAAAAAGGTTGCTGCGGATTATGGCGTAGGAGTAAGCTCTGTATCAGAGTGGCGGAAAAATCGTGAAAAAATAGAGCAGTGGAGTAGCGTTTTAGCGTCTCCTAATGTTAAACGAAAAAGCATGAAATCTGGTGAATACAACAAAATTGATGAGGCATTATATCTCTGGTTCACTCAGCAACGTGATAAGGGAATCCCACTGTCAGGTCCAATTTTACAGGAAAAGGCAATCAGTATTAGCGAAGATCTTCCAGTGTTAGAAGCACCAGACATCTTTACTGCGAGTGATGGCTGGCTGGGAAGATGGAAGAAAAGACACGGTATAAGAAATTTGAAAATTTGCGGTGAAAAACTATCAGCTGATAAGACAGCTGCGGACTGTTTCAAACAAAATTTTAGAAGAATAGTAGAAGAAAATGGTTATGTTGAAGATCAAATATACAATTGTGATGAAACTGGGCTCAATTACAAGATGTTACCCACCAGTACTTTGGCTTCAAAAACTGAAGCGGCTGCACCTGGTTACAAAAAAAGTAAGGAACGTGTGACAATTTTAGCTTGTGCCAATTATTCAGGCAGACATAAACTTCCTTTAATGATAATCGGCAAATCTGCCAAACCAAGAGCATTCAAACATGTAGCTCCTAATGCTCTACCAGTTTATTATAAGAACCAAAAAAGTGCCTGGATGAATGCCGCTTTATTTAAAAATTGGTTTTTTGAGCAGTTTGTGCCAAAAACTGAAAAATTTTTAAAGAAAAAGGGACTTCCAAGAAAAGCTTTGTTATTGCTTGACAATGCACCTTCTCACCCGGACGTCGATGAGTTGAAAAGTGGTGACATAAAAGTTATGTATCTGCCACCAAATGTCACTGCGATTCTTCAACCTATGGACCAAGGAGTTTTAAATTTAAAGCGCAATTATCGTCGAGGTCTTCTGCAAGAAATATTACAGGAAGTAGACGAGAATACCAATCTTGTAAGTTGTTTGAAAAAAATTAATCTCAAAGATGTTGTGTACTGGAGTGCGGATGCATGGAACTGCGTTAAAAGCACTACGCTTCGAAAATCTTGGTCAAAAATTATTGAACAAGACGAGAATGATGATGATGAAAATGAAACACATGTTGAAGATCAGCCTGCTGAAGAAAGTTTACATGAACTTATTAGAAAAATTGAAGGGTGTGAAAATGTGACATTGGAAGAAGTTGAAAGTTGGGTTACTGGTGACGAACTGGAAGAAGAATTAACAAATAATGAGCTCATTGAAATTTTGGACAGCCAGCAAGAAAAGAGAGAAGAAATAGATGAAAATTTGGAGGAAATGGAAGACGAGGCTCCTAGAATTTCCCATAGCGAAGGAATGAAGGCTCTTGAAAAATCTCTAGCATATGTGGAACAACAGCCCAATGCAACCGCAAGTAATGTTTTACTAATTAAAAGGTGGAGAGATATTGCGGCCAGGAATAGAGGCAATATGTTAAAACAAACACTTATTAATTCGTTTTTCATTTCAAATAAATACTAAATATGTACATCATATTATGTATAAGTTGTTAATACAAAATTTCTAACAATTAAGTTGTTAATTTACTTTAATATGTATGTTGAATTCAGTAATACAATAATTAACCTCCGTATTATCCGAACTTTCAGTTATCCGGAAAGGCCTGGGTCCACATTATTTCGGATAACCGGGCGGCTACTGTAACTACTTTTAATGATGAAATAATTAAATATTAAAAAAATTATTTATTTCATGATTATGGAGTTCCACAAGGTAAGGCTAGAGGTAAGGCATTTTATTTTAGTTAAACGAAACTGCTGTACACTTTATATTCCAAATGGTTACAGTAAGTAAATTTATTAAAACTATAAGTAGGTTTGTTTATCAGATCGTGGTTTGTCAGAATATGATTTTTGGAAAAAAATAATCTCCATAATTCCAATAAATCTTTGGTCTCGCGTAATAGTTCTTTAATATTCTTTTTTAACTTGGGTCTTAAAGCAGACATAACGAGATCAGAATTCAGTGGTAAATTATAAATAAAGATATCTCTGCTATATACTATTCTAAATACTTTTGATGATTAAAATCCCTAAATGCACTTGCTAATTGCTTGTAAATTAATCTTGCTTTCATTAGGAATTACAATAAAAGCATACGTTGGTGAATAACAAAAACGTTTAAGTTTAATTTTAATTGTCATAGTCTGGTAATTTTGGCAATTTTTGAGAGTTGTCATAGTCTTCGCAGTACTTTCTCACACTTTTAGCAGTATCAGGGCGTGATTGAAGAAAATCATAAACAAACTGGATATCATTGCTGTTGCAACTGAATAAGGAATGCACTCATTGCCAGATCAGCTCTTAGTTCGGCAGTTTTTCATCTTTTTTGACGGTCACTGAGATTCTGGAAATGTTCTCTTTCCTTTGAAGATTGTAATGAAGATTATTGTGAACGGTTAGTTTTTTTTACTTTTGCTTCGAAGTCTGAAAGAACTACACAATAGTTGAGAAACCACTACAAATTCGGAAAAATTTGTGTTTTCCTTTTGTAGACAATAAACAATAAAAAACGACTGGTAAGTATTTGACTAAATCGTTTATTTATTTACTTGAATAGCTTCATAGATAATTCCGGATGAGAATAGGTCAAACGAAATGTCCCGGTAGTACTACCTAGTATACCTACATACATTTATATAAAATTGATTATTTTGAAAAAGGCAAATTGTGGCAAATTTTTGGGATATAAAAGAACAGTAACTGAACTATGTTGTACTTAAGGTCCAATATTGGACGCTCCTAGAAGGACTTTTAAAACTCAAGTGAAAGTAAAGGAATAAAGGAGTTGGGCAGGATCTTGAACGCTAATATTTTTAAGAAAAATAAATCTAATCTACTAATATAAAAGAGAAACAACATCTTACGAGATCTATGAAGACTATTTATTAAATAGATTATTTATTAAAGAAAAAGTTATTACCTATTAAATAAATGTATAGGATCTTTTTGAAAATGTATGAAACTTATAGGTGGTTAAGATATGTTTAAAAACAAACTCAGGGTACCTTTAATGAATGAACAGATTGAGCTCAGTAATTCTCCGTTACTGGAAGTGTTAGATATTTAATTCTAATTATTTTTATTTTTTTATCTAGTTACCTATTTTTTGTATTTACCTTAGCGACGTGTTTGTTTATAGTTATATCATCTTTGATAATGACAGCTTAACTGTCGAAACATTATTGTCAGGTTATAATTTAATAAATACTGTAACACTTTTTATTAATCTTTATTTATTTCATGCTTATGGAGTTCTACAAAGTAAGGTTAGAAACAAAAAATAAAATATGTTTACCGAACTTTAACTTGGACGCTTTGTACTGCAAAGGAAAATCAGAAAAAATGAATTTTAATACCAGAAACGGTTTCAGCAGTTAATCTAAAATGCATTCATGTCTAAGAAAAGTTAAAAATTAAAAATTAGCTATATGTCCGGATTTCAGCGAAAAGCAAAATTGTTGGGCCCACCACGGTGCGCCTAGAATGAAAAAAATCCAAAAAAATTGTCCAGTGTCTTGGTCTATTGGGATCGATTCTATATGTATCTTCGATTATAAAACCACTTTTTTTAAAATCATCCTACGTCTTGTTTTAATTTGGTGGGCCAAATGCATTTTTAGAATTCAAATTCATTGTTATGTTTAAAAAAAAATAATAACAATAAAATTTTATAAGAAAATTTACTTCAATTCAATTTAATAATCCTTATTAGTTGAAGAATACATTTACGTTGTATATTACATATATATTTAACATAAACAAAAATGGCAACTATATATGCAGACAGTTATAGTATGTCACTGCGTTCAGCAACTTACTTGAGAAGTTGGGATGACTGTCGATCACTTTAAAACGTTTCCAAACTTCTAAAAAGTCAGAATGGACGGATTCAGATGCCTGTTCACTGTACCATCCAAGACCAGTCTTCGTTAAGTCACAGAATTCTTCTACATGAAAAAAAACTGCGTGGATCTTTGGCGTTACTTTTATCCCCAATTTCATAAATTCTCTTCGAAAAGTGGTAATACGATCTTTATAATTTAAATGAAGTTTGTGACCGAAGCAAGAGGACACTATGTCTTTAAATATTTCAAGACATTTTGCGTATTTCATATACGAAACAGGTAAGTTATCATACAAAAAATCTATCTTCGATAACAGTTTATGACAGGAATTACCGGTAAAGCAGCCACCGTGCATGGCTTCTCTTTGAACACTGCAAAGTTGAACCCATTCATTGCAAATTGCGGGAACTTTTTTCATCATATCGTTAAAAATTGTATTAACAGTTCCTAATAAAAGATGTAATTCCGGAGGAGGAATTATGTCTATTATTCTTGAGTTATTGGATGAGACAATTGGACCTCTCTCTTCGGCACAAATTTCCCGTTTTTCTTCAATATATTTGATTAAAGCTTTAACGTTATTGCACGCTACAGCAGGTTTTTTAATTAAAACACGATTTCCTTTCGTATCATAATTTTCAAAATCAACTGTAATTATATCAAAGAATGAATCCAGTTCATGACGTTTTTGATTTAACCTGTGTTTAAAGTTCTTTTCTACAAGAACACTGCCACGGACGTTCTTTTTAATCGATGACACCATTTGTAAAGTTTTTCTTGCACTTAAATTTAACTGGAGCTGCATCGTTCTTAAATTGTCTGTTGAAATAAATGCATTGCTGTTGTTATTTATTCCTGAAGTCGAAGGTATAGCAGTTTCCAATCTTCCAAGAAACGATGAAGCAATTTTGCTTTTACATTTTGGCGAGCTTGAATCGGATACTATTTTAATAAAATTTTCATTACGAAAAGATTTGTCGCAACGGTGTGGTTTACCTCTTGAAATACCACTATAACACTTTGAACATATTTTAAATGGAGTAGGCGGTAATGACTTTCGCGGTCGTCCAGCCCTTTTCACCATGGGTTGTCTTATCGTGCTTTTAGGTCTAGATCTAGCAATTTCACAGATTGTGCATTCGCAAGGTATGTTTACTTTCCCAGATGCCCTTGTGGTTGGACGACTAGTAAACTTTTTCATGTTTGAGTTTGAGTAATCGTAGGTACTGACTTTTCGAGTAAAAATTCCTTTTTTATATTCTTCGATTGCAAGCCGGCACGCAGAACACAAACACCGTGTCATGTTTCCACTCCTCAAAGAATAATTACTATCAACATATTTTCGGATGATGTCTTCTTGTGTTTTGGTGACACGACGCATTTCTTTACTTCTTCCAAAACAAATCGCACAAATTGCGTACAGATTTTCTTCATGTGATTTCATAATGTAGAATATTTTTAAACGCAACTCAAAAAACGACTGACAAGGCCAAAACTTTTTATAATACTGTCAAATCGTTGTGAAATTGTTTTAATGTGACGCGCACTTCCACAGCCACCTTGATTTATTGTCCTTTTATCTAATAAATGAACTTAGCGTTTGAGAAAAAGATATTTGTAGTTAAAAATTGTTATTCCCTGTAATATCCAAAATAAGAGTAGAACGATTTTTTAAAAAGTGGCTTTTACTATAAAATTACGTCCAAAATCCATCCTTACCGACCAATCCGATAGACAATTTTTTTGGATTTTTTTCATTCTAGGCGCACCGTGCCACGTGACATACGATAATAATAATAATACACATAAGGAGTTTTGAATGAAAGAGCTTTTGATTAGAACTGTTTAAAATATTTTTATTTGAATCAGCTGTTTTTTAATCTTTAAAACGTGCTTAAGTCGGCGTGAACATAAACTGAAAGAAATATCAGTTTTTATAACAAAAATCCTTACTTTCGACCTTAAAATAAATGCATTAAGAGTAAGTTTTTTTTACTGAAAGAATATAATACAATTTAATTCAACAGTGTTCTACTTTTAACGCCATTAACTTAAAAGAATGTTGCATTTCAAAGGTAAACAGCATATTATTAAATTAAAAACAACCTGGCATTCATATAAAAAGCACTGCATTTAAAAATAAATATTGGTACTTCCTGTTTGAAAGCAGCAGATCTTTTAAACTAATTACAATCTACCATTCATAACATTTATTTTATTTTTAAATTAACAATAAAACTAGTATTTAAATCAACCCCCGAAATAAGTTTTTGATTTAAATGCACATTACATTAATTCCTTCATTTGTTCTTGTGTTGTGTCGAGTTTCTCTGCTATCTCTTCAATTATGTTGTTTCGAGTTTTCCTCGGTCTCTCTGCTGTTTTCTTTCTTATTGGTTTAGCCCATAAAAATTGTTTGGTTTTCCTGTCTGGATTCATTCTGTTTAAGTGTCCGAACCATGCTAATTGTTTTTTCTCTATCTTTATTGAGACTGGCTCTTGTTTGATTTCCTTGTATAGTGCTTCATTTCTCCATCTATCTAGTTTTGTTACTCCTTGAATCTTTCTCAAGTACTTCATTTCTATTGCGGTTATTTTCCTTTTGTGTTCTGTGAGTGTAGGCAGTACTTCTATTGCATATGTCATTGATGGGATTACTACTGTATTGTATATTTGAAGCTTAGTTTTCTTTTCCATTTCCTTTTTCCCTAAGAGCATTCGGTTAATCGCATAGTATATATTTGTTGCTTTCTTTATTCTATTGGCTATTTCTGATTCTATCCTTCCATCGCTACTTATGATCGTTCCCAGGTATTCAAAATTCGTTACTGATTCTAACTTCTTTCCCTTACATGTGAAAACTTGTGTGTTATTTCCCTGTTTCCTTTGTATTTGCATAGTCTTGGTTTTGTTCTCGTTTATTGTCATTCCCATCGCTTCCACTTCCACTGTCCAGATGTCTATTAGTTTTTGCATCTTCTTTGCCTTGTCTGCTATAAGGACTATATCGTCTACGTAGGTTAGTGCTTCTATTTTTATTGGTTGCAGATCTTTGAACCCTACTGTAGTTTTGGGCGTCTTCTTCTCAGTGCAGTTCTTCATTATTCTGTCCATGTATACAATAAATAACAGAGGGCTTAGTGAATCTCCCTGTTTAAGACCTATTTCCATTGGGAAAGGTTCTGATTTTGTCCCATTTATCTGCACTATGCCTTGTACCCTTCTATATATGCTCTTTATTCTGCTTATTAGTTCTGTTGTTGTTTGAATTAGTTTTAGGCAGTCCCATATTTTATCTCTGTTGACTGTGTCAAATGCTGCTTTTAAGTCTATAAATGTCAGATATAAGTTTGTGTTTGATGCGATTTTGTCTTCTATTATTTTTCTTGGTACACTTATTTGATCCGTGGTTTGCCTTGCTGGTCTAAATCCTCCTTGCTCATCTCCTATCTTTCCCCCTATCTCTGCTCTTAGTCTCTTTTCTAATATCTTGCTATAGATCTTTAGTGCAACCGGTGCTAGGCATATTGCTCTGTAGTTTTCACAGTCGGTTTCATTTCCTTTCTTGTGTATTGGTATCAGTATATTCCTTTCCCAGTCCTCTGGTATTTGTTTTTGTACCCATGCTTTGTTGATTATTTCTGTCATCCATTCTATTACTATCCCTATTCGTTTCCTCCCCATTTAATCATTTCGGGTGCTATCCCGTCTGGTCCTCCTGCTTTACCAACTCGGATTTCTTTTATCTCTATGGTTACTTCTTCTTGGGTTATTCTTCCCATGCCTTCTTGCTCTTCCTCTATGCCTACTTCTTCTTGTATTTGTTTGCTATTTTTAAATTTTTCTCGATAATGTTTTCTCCATGTTTCTATATTTTCTTGTTCGTTTTGGCTTATTTGTCTTTTATGATCTTTGACGAATTTGATGGTTTTGCTTCTTTTTGTTCTTAGGGATTTTACCATGTTCCAAAATTCTCTATTGTTTTCCTGGAAGGAGTTTTGTATTTCTTCTCCAAATTCTTCTTTTCGCTTTCTTTAATTCCTCTTTTGGTTCTTTTCTCCTTTTCACGTATTCTTCCTTGTCTTCTTCTTTATTTGTCCGTAAGTATTTCTTCCATGCTTGCTTTTTGTTCCTTACTTTTTCTCTTACCTCTTCATTCCACCATCTAGTTCTTTTTGTATTTTGTGTCACTTTCTTTTCTCCACAAACTTTCCTTGCCTCTGTTTGTAATATTTTTTTGAGTGTTACCCATTGTTCCTCTGTTGTCATCTCTTTCTTTGTCTCATTGAATTTGTTAAGTTCCTCCTCTAGTCTTCTTTGGTATTCTTCTCTTATTTTCCTCTCTTTTAACTTTCCTATCTTTGTTACCTTGTAATTTTTCGTGTTTTCTTTTTCTGGGAGGGTAATGTTAATCTCTGCTGTTACCAACTTGTGTTGTGTGTTTAGTTCTGCATTTTTATTTATTTGGACCCCTTGTACTAGTTGACCCATTTGTTTGGTATATATTATGTAATCTATTAAACTTCTCGCATTTCTTTCTATTGCTTCGAATGTATATTTGATTTCTTGTTCATAGAACGTGTTGCCTATGTTGAGGTCATTTGCTATGGTAAATTGTAATAGTTTATCTCCATTGCTATTTCTTTCCACCTCTCCTTTTCCTCCTATACTTCCTAGTCCCCTATTTTTGTCGTTTTCAACTCTTGCATTGTAATCACGCATTAATATTATATTTTCATTAGTTTCTCTATAATTGTCTAATGTTTCTTGTAGTTTATTGTAGTATATTTCCATCATTCTTTCCTCTGTTCCTTGTATTGGGGCATATGTTTGTATTATTATTATTATTATTTTGCTTCCTACTTCTATTTCCGCTACTATTATTCTTGAGTTAATTGGGTTCCAACTCCTTATTCTTTGGTTAATTTCTTCTGTTACTATTATTCCGACACCTTCTTTGGCTTTCATTTCCTCATTTCTTCATTTCCTGAGTAGTATAATGTGTACCCTTCATTAAGTTGTTTGTGACCTTGTCCGTTTTTCTTGGTTTCACTTACTCCTAATATTTGTATTTTCCTTGTCTTCAATTCTTCTATTAGTTCCTCTTCCTTCCCCTTTATTGTTGTTATGTTCCATGTAGCTATTTTTAACTGACTTTCTTCTTCCTTGTCTTTTATTTTTTCTGTTATTTTACTTCTCGTTTGTCCATTTCCATTGCCCTTCGTTGTAGTTTGTTCCGTCCGGTTTTTATTTTTTCTTAGTTTTTGAATTATTTTGATTCTGTGTTGTTTTCGGGATGTTCCTGGAGATTCTATTCTGTTCCTCCTCCATCGTTGGCTTTACTTTCCTGTGGTGCACTAGTATAGTTTGCGCCCAGTTTTTCTTTTTTTGTATTGCTCCCTTGGGAGATTTCGCCTCTTCTTCATCGGTGGACCTGTCTCTTTTTCTCGCTCCCTCCTTGCTGCCCCCTGATTCCGTATCTTTTCCCATTTCATTTTCTTCCCAAACACTTCCTTCTAGTTCTTCCTTGCTCCATTCATCTCCATTTATTATCAACTTATCTCCTATAATCGTTGCCCTCATTCCCCTGTTCCTGGCTTCTATCATGTGTGGTATTAGTCGTTTCCTGATTTCTCTAGTTTTCTTATCCCGATCTTCGCTTACTCCTATTTTTGTTCCTTTTAGCCCTTTTACATTATGTAAAATTTCCAGTTTATTAATTACTTTAATTACTAAATAAAATCTAAATATTTTACCGTCAATCACTTTTTAATATTATGCTAATAAATTTATTTTATCAATATTTTCTAGATTAAAAATATTGAATTTAATATAAATAAGCCTATTTTATAATAAAATGTATTTATATGCGAGGATACCCAACGCAGTGCGATTTATAATTATGCCAACAGCATGGATGAGGCTCAAATTTTCTAGCTTCAGTTCATACATCTGTATGCATTGGCTGGCTCGTTACAACGCAGCGGCGTGGTTATAGATCGTATACTCTTCCTATAGAAAGCATTGAGGCTGAGATTTCATAGCTTCATGAATCAATGAAAGATCGAGATTCATATAATATGTTACTTTACCGTCGCGACTTCCGTCGATTTCTACCAAAGACAATTTCCTTCATGGTTTGTTTTACTTTTCAAAGCATACTTGAATATGATTCACTCATGTGTTATGTATGCTTACTAAATAGGTGTTTTTAAAGAGTATTCGCGGGAACAATTAGGTATCTATATTAGTGAAAAAGTCGGGAATTTTAATTGAGCAGCTAAATAGTAACAAATTTTTGTTTTAGATACTAGAAAAATGAATCCACAGCACGACCGTGTGATGTGTTTATTAGAAACACCTTTTTCAATGCGTAATGAAGAAGAACAGTGGCAAATTCTAGATCAACTCCGACTCCAAAAATCGATTTTATGTCTGCTGACAAGTTACAAAATCGAACTTTTCAAAATTCGTGGTGTGAAATGCATAAGTGGCTATGTGACAGTAGTTACAGCTGCAGATTATATTGTTGGCCTTGCCTTTTCCTGAGAACTATTAAAAATGTGTGGAATATTATGGGTTATAATGATTTAAAAATTTTATCCAAAAGCATAAAGATTCAAAAGAACACATTAAAAATTTTCTAGGTCTTAAGCGTATTCAACGTAATGCTTCTACAATTATAGACGCATTGCAAGAACAAGCATATTTAAATAAAATTTTATTCAATGAGCACGTAAAAAAGAATCGGCAACTTATGTGTTATTTAATTGATGTTACAATTTTATTAAGTAGTCAGGAATTGCCATTTCGGGGCCATGATGAATCAACTACTTCAGATAATTGTGGCAATTCTAAAGAAATATTTGAGTGCTTAATCAAGCGCAATGTAGAAATTAGTGAACATGCTGAAAAAGTATTGGACAGTCAGAAACTATCCAAAATCAGTTAATTTCTTTTAGCGAGAATTATTTAAGAGAATCCATCGACAATGAAATTATTAATGCAAACTATTTTGCAATAATTGCTGATGATACAACAGATATTAGTGAAAAATCACAATGCTTCATTAGTCATTACTGTCAGGTTTGTAGATAATGGAAATCTAAAAGAAAGATTATTAGGATTTTTTGAAGTAAGTGCTGATAGAACTGCAAATGCATTATTTGATTTAATAACTAACGTTTTAGAACCATTTAATTTTAAACAAAAATTAGTTGCCCAATGTTATGACGGTGCTAGCGTTATGGCTGGAAAATTAAACGGGTTACAAAGTAAAATTAAATCTGTAGCATCTTTAGCATTATTTACTCATTGCGCCACCCACAGATTGAATTTGGTTTTGCAGCAAGGTTCTAGGAGCATTTCAAAAGTTAGAGTTTTTTTTTGCTACAATTATGAGTATTCCTGCATTTTTTAATCATTTGCCAAAACGGACATTTGTATTAAAGCAGGTAATGCAGAGGAGTGTACCACATGCAAATGAAACCCGTTGGTGTTCATGCTCAAAAATTGTTAATTTAGTGCATGATGAGTGGGAAAATATTATAAATGTTTTTAAAGCGATTGCTAACGATAGAAACTCAGGTTCAGAAACTATTACAAAAGCTAATGGATTTTACAAAACTTTTAATGACTTTGACTTTACTATTTTAACTATTATTTATCAAAAAATATTTCTCGTGACTGATTTACTTTATAAAATTCTACAGACAAAATACCTGAATATTAAATATTGTTTTTCTCAAATAACATCAGCTGTTTCAGTATTAGGTCTCTTAGAAACGAATTAATTTTTGATGAGATTTTTGTAGCTGCCCAAGAATGAACAGCTCTTTCGCACAAGAGTGGTCAAAACAAAAATGAAATCAAAACAACCTATAAAATCTTGTTTTATGAAATTCTAGATTGCGTAATTATTCAATTGGACACACGATTTGCTGATTTGAGTAAACTTGAGTTCCTTGCTCTTGTCGATTCAAGTAGATACAACGTATACTGCAAGGAATTTCCCCAGCAAAGTTTAAATACATTGTTAAAATTATATCCTAATATGTTTCAAAAAGATCGTTTAGTAAATGAACTTTCAAATGTTTATCTAGACCATCAATTTCACAATCTAGATCTTCAAAAAAGGTTAAATACTATTCATACCGAATTTCCAGATGTCTTTCCTGAAATGTATAAATTATTACCTCTAATCTTAAGTATTCCAGCAACAAGCGTTTCAGTAGAACAAAATTTTTCTTGTTTAAGTCGTATTAAGACAGCCAGAAGGAATACTATGTCTCAAGATCGTTTGTGTGGTTTATTACTAATGTCTATCGAAAAATCATTGTTGAAAGAGTTATGTAGCAAGCCAGAGTTTTACGACATAATTTTAAACAAATATGAAAGATCGGAGCCTTGACTTGCTTTTTAAAACTTAATTTGCCGATTTTTTACAGGGTCATTGTTTTCCTTAACTTATATTATAAAAACAGTAAATTAATTTCTTTATTACGTTAAATGTATTATGTAGTGGTTAGATAATTTATTCCATACTTATAAACTTTGATGTATTATGTTTAGGTTTTTTTTCTGAGCCTCACCTTCCTAGGAAGCCACGAGCCGCCACTGCAAATACCCTGTCTAAATGAATTGTATATTTCTCTAAATATGATCATGAAATGCAGTAGCGGTGGGTGCATTCATCAAACCCGGGGATCTCACAATGGAACATATACAGCTATCAAGCTCATACGCACACATTAAAGCAGCATATCAACATATGTTACATTACAAAAGCCCCTGGTTTGACGTATGCACCCACCGCTACTGCATTTCATAATCATATTTACAGAAATATACAATTCATTAAAAATGTCAAGGTATTTAGATTCTATCATGGAGTAACATGCAATCAAAGCTTTCAGAAAATATACAGATTTGGCCTATTCTTTTATTCTTAATTAAAAACTGTTAACATCGAATAAAAAATAATAATTTCAATATTGTGCCATTTTATTCAATAATTAACTCCTCCGAAGTTTACGTGCGCGCGTGCCACTCTCCGCACTATATCTCGAGAACGGTTGATCATACGGCAAAATGCATCAAGTAAAAATTGTAGGTAATTTTACGGTCTACAAGTTTTATAATAAACCTTAAATGACATAAGATGCATAGAAAACGAGATAATTGCGAAAAAAACGATTTTCGTGACCTTTGACCTTTAATATCTTGTGACGCGGACACGAGATTATAGGAGATTTTCCAGCCAGTCTTCAGAACGTCAAGACAAAGGTTCATGCAAAAATACAACTTTCTTACTTTCATTCCGAGGTTGAATCCTTATTTTACTGGAGTAATTATAAAGGAAGCATAATAAATAAATCAGTACAAATCCTGGCCTATGCAGATGATTTAGTCATCGCTGCTCGTTCCTAGGAAACTCTAATAAACAGCTTTAGAACAATAGAAAGAGAAGCACTAAAGATAGATCTGAAAATAAATGAAATAAAAACAAAATACATGAAATGCCATAGAGAAACACAAGCCACAAAGAGCTACCTACAAATTGACCACTACAAATTCGAAGAAGTCAATAACTTCACATATCTTGGAATACGCCTTAATCAGAACAATGACAGGAGCGAAGATATAAAAGCTAGAATGCAAGCAGGACATAAAGCCTTCTATGCAAACAAAAAACTATTAAAAGATAAACAAATAATAACTAAAACAAAAATATATAAAAGTATAATAAGACCAGTAATTACCTATGCCGCTGAAGTCATAACAGTCACAAGGAGAGAAGAAGAACTCTGAGTTTTCGAACGTAAAATATTACGAACTATCCTTAGACCTATATGTAATGAAGAAGAGAGAAGGACAAGGATGAACCACGAAGTACTAAAAGAGATGGGTGGAGAAGATATAGATATAGAGAAGATATATTTTGTTCAACTTATGGGTTAGGTTGGACTTAGTTGAGTTGACCCAAAAATAATCATTATTAGAGAGGGTAAGAAACTGACATAGGCAATGTGTACGAGCGTGATAGCGCATATGTCATTCCGAGAGTGCTTCAACTGTTTTGTATGCACTGCACGCTGCTCATAGTATACTAGATGCTGAATCAAAAAATTGACAAAGCTAAATTAAGAATTACAAGAATCAATTCATTAAACTGCATGCAGCATTCTCTGCTTCTTGAGATAATGCTATATTAACTGTTTTATCAATTATACCTTGATTCTGCTTGTGACAAATAGAATTTTGAGCTAGTCAACAAAGTTAAAAGTGAATTCAAAGCAGCGATACGTCCTTTAGGAGATGGATCTTTAAGAATACACGTAACTATATTATGAACATTGGTTGGAGAGCCATCCGGTATTAAGCTTGACCAATAACAGAATATTGTATGCTTATCTGTTAACTGAAACATTTTATTAGACATTAATCAACTCTTTCATATGGATTTACGAACCTTCATAACATGTAATAAAAGATTTAAAGCAGCTTGTCGAACTCTTCCTTGTAACACACTAAACTTAGCTATTTTACCTGCTTCTGTATCAGAAAAATCAGAATCGCTGGTTTTTAAACGACTTGCGATCTGAGATTGATTAGTGGAAGCTTCATTATTTATATCAAAACTGGTAGTTGCTGGAATATATCCTGAATTCTGTCTATTATCTAATATCACTTCTTCAAATGTATCAGATTTTCTGGAATCTTTTTTATTTTGAACTGGAGTTTTAGGCTTTCTCTGTTTTGCTATCTAGAATAAGTTAAAAATTAATTAGAACGAAATTTAAATTTTTTTTAAGGAGATTTACTTTTCCACCCTTCTTTTCTTTAGAAGTATTATTTGTCAACGGCTCAGCTACATTTAAAATTGAAGGTGTTATTCTTTGTGGAATAATAAACTGAACACCTTTTAAACCAAAAGCCATATACGTTTTTGAAATTCCCAAAAAGATTCCTAGTTCTTTATGTAAGTAGTCTGGAATTTGAGTGATTACATTTTGAAGGCCTCTAATACATGATGCTAAAAGCTAAAACAGAGTTCGTTAACGTTTACAATCATAAAAACATTTGTAAAGAATTACTCACTTTACAATATAATAAACTGTCAAATTTTGTGCTATTTTCTTTTGCGAGATATTGTAAGAATATATTTGCACATGTCTCTAAATGTGCTGTAACATTTAATGATTTTAATTTATTTTTTGAAATATCTGGGGCAATTGTACATGCTTCTAAACATTGAACAGAAGCAAGTATTATTTCTGGAGAATTTCCATTTTGTGCCAATAAGAGGATTGGGCTGGCTTTATTAATTGTAGTTGTTAATAACTGCAAAATAAATGTATTATTATGTGTCCTACAACAATTACATTATCTTGGAAGCATACCATTTGTGATTGTTCTGGATTATTTCTAAGCAATCCATCTAAAGCAATTAAAATTTCAACTGGAACAATCCCTTGTGCTAACTTAACAGTATCTAAACACCGTAAACACCATTGAACTACTAATGTTAGCGTCTGACCTTCTATTTGAACATGCTGACGATGAATGAGGTTCGTTATTAATTGACAACACTTTGATACTAACTGTAAATCATCATGTGGAATTATAGTGCAACACTGATGCACTAAAAGTACGGCTTTCTAAAATTAAATATGGTTTTTAAAATATAAAGGGGTTAGAAAAGTGAGGTTATGTGACTTACAGTTGTATTATTAACCAACGGATAACGATAATCCAAGTAATTTAGTTCATCTAAAAGTTTATTTATTTGAAGTCTATCACCTTCTGTTCGTCCATACATTAGTTGGGAAAACTTCGAAGATAAATTGTTGAAAATACTAATTCTTTCACTTTCAAATGACAGGGCCATAATTCAAAAGTGTTTAAAACCATAGAATTCTGCACCTGTCATGAATTACAGATAATCCATGGCTGGTAAACCTACTTGATACATAAATGTTGATATAAGTAAGGCAGCGCCATCTATTAATTTTTAATCATAATAATTACGCAATATAGATAGAAGTTTGCGGTATCAACCCCGATTTTTTTCTTTATCATTGCAATTTTGCAATAACGTTTATCTACGACCACCATAGAAAGTTACATATTCCGCACAATCTAGTAACCGTGAAAACGACCAATTGCAAACAATCTCCAAACTCAACGGTAAAGTATGTGAGGAAGGAGTTCTCAATAATCAGTAGTTCTATTAAAACGCCATAGATGTCACCACTTGCAATATTTATAATATTATTAATTATTTGAAATATAAAATGTTATAAATTTTAGATAAAGGTTAATTTATTTTGTTTAATTAATATTTTACATTAAATTATATTTCGAATGGAAATCCATCTAGAAAAAAAACTAAGGTCAGAACCGGGGAATTGAACCCGGATCGCTTGGTTAGTAGCTACAGCGTAACCATTGAGCTACCGAGACGCCTTTCAATGTTTTTTCTCATTATATAAAGTTACAATGATTGTTATTCAATTAAAACGTAAAATTAATTATTATTTTACATTATTATATAATTTTTAATGTAATTTTATTTATTATTATTGCTAAATTACAATAAAAACATTGAAAACATTTATAATTTGCTACATAATGCGAGAATATTTAACATTTTGCACAGCGATTAATAATCTTGACAATTGAATTGTGATTTTTGTACATATAAATTATTTTTTGAAAACGAGTGCATAATTATTTAGCTGTAAGTACTAAATAGTAGATTGACTGAAATTATACAAATTGTAAACGTATTATTACTATTGTCTTTACAAATTTAATGTTTACTTTTGTCGTTTTTAAAATTCTAGATGTATCATGAGTGAATCCGATGAAGGAAAATTGGGGTGTACACTCGTACACCTCCAAACATCGTGGAAGCGGCTTACATTACATCTCTTAATTTATTGCCAAATATTTGACATAAAAAATATGAATGCGAGTATAAATTCTAGGTTAAAAAACTTTCTTAGCTGTTGGTGGTTTATTACTTTTTTTGTTGTCATAGATAAAGTATAGTGTGTAACGAGTGCAAAAACATCAATTTCTCACTCGTGTGATTGCGGCATTCGACTACGTCTCATGCCGCAAAATCTTCACACTCGTGAGAAATTGGCACTTTTCTGCACTTGTAACACATTATACTATTACAGTTTAGGTGATTGTGCTTTTCTAATTTTGAAAAGCAGATATTGCAGTTTTCTAAAGCTTTTTTTATTTCTGTTTGGAATTTTGTGGTTGGATGTTGGATCTTTGTTTAAAGTTACTAAATTTTCTTTATTTATAAATGCATTAACTTTTTGTATGTAAATATCTTTCAAAATAATTACCAAAATGTTACCCTTATCTGCTTTAACAGAAATTAGGTTGTTTTCTGTGATTTTGTGTTTGATAGATTGAAGAAGTGATATGTTAGATGTTTTATTGTACATTTTGTCCTGTTTCAAAGACGTATCTTTCAACAAATTCTAAATCTGGAATTTTGCATAGTTATTATGATCTTTCTTAAGTATAGTTTTACATCCAACGACCAAAATTATGAATCCTGTCACCACAACGCACATAAACTATGATAACACATCCAGATTTAGCAAAGAGATATTAACTATTAAACTACTAGCACATGTAAATCATTATAATCCGAACATGACTGATACTTTAGTTAAACAAAAAGATTATATGTTAGCTATCAAAAATATATATCCCATTGACAATCAAACAGAAGACACAAATTACATATCTATACCATATTTTGGCAAAATATCAGAAAAACTTTCATATATACTAAGAAAAACCGACAATTATAAAATAGCCTTTAAAATCAACACTAACACTGTTTTATTTTTATTTAATGCTAAAGACAAAACACATGATATCATGAAATCGGACATTTTCCGTTTAAACTGTTCTTTTTGTAGTTCGGTATACATTGACAAACACTTCGAAATTTATACATAAGATATAAAGAACACGTTCGTTGTTACAGAAATAAACATCCTGATAAATCTAATTATAACAATAATAATAATTGCTACAACCCATAACCTGGAAACCAGGCCCCAGAAGCTATAAGATTATTATTATTACGTAGGCCCTACGTGCGGCTGCAGCCGACTTACAGATGGAGCAGCGCAAATACCACATTTGTGTCACAGCTAAGGAAAACTGCAGAAAACCTTAACCAGATCCTCCGGCAGCGGGAGTCGATCACGGGCCGCTTGGGTGAAAGCCCAGCACGCTAGACATTACACTACCAAGGCTGGTGAGCCTAGTTTACATTATAGGTTTACATTAGTATTAATTAACAATACTAATCTCACCAAATCGCCGAACGGGTACAATTGTATAGGTTATGTAGTATTGTGATAGAACAAGTAATTATTATACTCACCATTTGTGACAAACCACTCAATTATTATAAGCACTAGTTGTACACATTACACCACAGTATAATCCGTAATTACACTATAAATGTACAGTTGCGGCCGAAAAATTTTCAACGGTAATTTATCAAGTTAGCACATTTTTCTGATATTCACATCGTATGAAGCTGGCTTGTATGCTGTTTATGACATACCAAATGAATAAAAGTGACGTCTCTTATGAGAATTTTAAAGTCGAAATTACGCAGACGCAATAGACCGTTGAAAGTTTTTGGGCCGCAACTGTACGTCAACAACTTTAATAGTAAGTAGGAACGGTACTAATTAAAGAGCAAAACAAATACACGAAAGATGTTGTTGCGGTTTGTACTGCAGCATGTGTTCACTGCGGTTCAGTAAAAAAATAAAGTGAAACAGTGTTGCCAGATTTGTCTTTCGTACATCAGTGAACCTGACAATACAAAAATAGTGTATTTATTATATTTAATAATATTATTAGAAGAAAGCAATAAATAGTATTAGAATCATATAGAAAAAAGGGGAACGGCAGGAAGATGCCGGACAAAGGATATACCTTTAGATATATCCTAGAAAGAAGAAATTAGTCATCCACGTGACCCCCACTTGAATAAACAATACGGACCGGCAACCAGCTCAGATCATCATGCCATCATTTGTATCACAATATATCAGATCCTAATCACATCTAATAGTACACATCCTAATGATGTGTACTGATATTAAGATAAATATCTACTCTTCACGACAAGGTAAAAAAGAACGAATCTGGCACGCAACTGAATGTTGTATGACTCACTCGCAGTGGGTGATAAAACATGAATCCGGATATGTTCAAACATCTTCAGCACATAATTTGTAATGACTAATTTCTTGTATTAATAGTTTCACTATAACAGGTAATAACGCTCGTAGAAAATGTCGGATGTGGGATGTGTTTCTGGAATATTATAAATGTTTAGTAGGTATCTTAATCACTGTGGCTTTAATTGTTTAACTAGTTTTATGAAACATACATTTCATTTTAAATTTAAGGAGAGATTTCCGTGGTAGATTTTAAGAGTTACGTGAAAAGAAATAGTTAAAAAATGTCGCTACTTCACATTCTCAAATTAAATTTTAAGTGTTCAAATTGTAAGTACTAACTTATTAAATGTATAACATCAAAGTTTGAAAGTGCTGCTACTTTCAACAAAAGATGGCGTCCCGTTAAGTTTTAAGAATTTTAGTAGGCCGTCATATTTGTCTCGACAATATTACCATCGTTAAACTTTAATAATGTATCTATTTCTTCTATCTAGTATAGTTATACCTTCAACAAGTGTTTTCACTTGATCCCTCTTTTGTATTAAAAAACTAAAATGGAGCCTTTAAAATATAGCGACAGAGAGACAAACAGACAGACGGGTAAATACCAAGCCAAACAGGTAGACAAACGGACAGACATACAGATAAACATTTAAACCGACAGACATTACATTAATGGATTTCATCCATATTACAAATTCATGTTTTTTAATACCGTTATAATGACTTAAATTAGTAAGCAATTGCAAAAACTAGTTATACATACATAAGATGACCAGACGTACTGCTTTGGGCAGTTCAGTACTGTTTTTTCAATACATTCGTACTACTCAATTGATATGTACTGTATGTGCTCTGCATGTCTCATATACTTCACGTACTGTTATAAGAAATCTGTGCTTTTTAATGGGCATTGAACATAACATAAATTTGGAAGAAATGATAAAAACTGTAGACTATGTCACAGAAAAGCATCGAGTTGCTGTTGACGATAATGCTCTTTGATGAAGTTATAATGAAGTCTGTACGTACCAGTTCATCTGGACGTGCAAATCCTGCTCCACGAGATCTGCAGGGAGCAACCTCTTGAGTTCTGCACCTCCAAACTATACAAACAACATTCTTCTAGAATACCTGAGTAGAAGAGAACCTGAGGTTGGTTACCAAACCTAGGAAACTCAAATTGGACTGACCTTAAACCGACTTGACGGGGTAAGAAAACTAGAAGAAAATATGATAATAAGTAGGAGAACCCCATGGAGTATAGAAGAAATCAGAGGGTTGATGTGGTGTTGTTTTCTGACTCAGATAATTAACACCATACTTAAGCGAATATGCACCTAATCCTAGGGTACTGGATGCACCTCGGTTAGGCTACATTAATACCGACACTGAAAGCTGTGAAAATAATATATAAAATAACAATAATAAGGAAGATACAAAATAAAAGCCATAAATGCATGGGCGGTAGCACACTTGGCTTACTCTTTTGGTATCCTTAAATTGTCACCTACTGATCTTGAATCCCTAGATCGATTAACTAGATCTCTAATGACAAAATTCCGCATTCTCCACCCACGCTCATCTGTATATAGAATCTATATACCAAGATCGCAAGGAGGAAGAGGATTCTTAAACATTAAAAACCTATGTACCAACAGTGCCTGAAAATGAGAGAAAACTTCTACAATCACGAAAACAGCATCATGAAAATACTTGTTGAATTAGACGAGGCATACACCCCACTTCACTTGAAGGATAGAAATAAGGAATTCTCAATTAACAACCTGGCGAGCAGAAAAAAAGAATGGAGAAGCAAAAAATTGCATAGCAAGTTTCCAAATAACCTGATAGAAGATTACATTGATCAACATGCATCGACAACTTGGTTAACAAAGAAAACTCTGTTTGCTGAAACTGAAGGCTACATGGCTTCATGGGATGAAGTAATTAACACAAAATACTATCAAAAAACATTCTGAAAACAACACAAGATGGGCGTTGCCGAGCTTGCAAAGCGGAACCAGAATCGATACAACACATAATAGCAGGTTGTATTATGCTGGCTTCAACCGACTACACAAGAAGACATAATATGGTGGGAAACATTTTACACAGGGAAATAAGTATAAAGTACAACATGAACCCGAATGAAACTCCACCATATTACAAATACATTCCTCAACCAGTAATAGAAACAGACAATTATACCTACATTGTATTGCGACAAACTAATAATAACAGACAGCACCATAGAACACAACAAACGAGACCTGACTCTTCCCAAGAAGAAAGAAAAAACTGCTGTTATCAGGGCCGGATTTAGAATTTTGAGGTCCTAGAGCCAGTATTTGGTGGGGCCCCTTAAATTGCTAAAAAATCTTTAATCTCTGAAAAATAAAACTCCATAGTAATTTTTGTACGTTTTTTTTTATTATTTTGCTTACTTCTAAACGCTTTGAAGTACTAAACTACGGTAGGTTTACGCGATTTTTTATTTGCAAATGTATTTATTAGATCAAAATTCAAATCGCGAAGAATATCACTTTCCAAACTAATGATCAAAAACATTACGTTTGTTCACACGTCGTGTGCAAAAGTTTGTTAAGCTTTATGAAAACCAACCACAAATTCAGCGTGCGTTCTAAAACACATCTTGACTTCTAAAAAAGAATGCCATTGCACGCTGAATTTTAAATGAAATGTTTTACATTGCAATTTAATAAGCCTTTTTATTTTATTAAATATAATCAAATTAAGAGATTAATTCAAAGTTTCACAAGTTTTATTAGTTTATCTTAACCTGACAATATTGTTTCGACATTAAAATGTCATTATCAAAGGTAGATAAGATTGATAAACAAACACGTTGCTAAGGATAAATACATACAGAAAATAGGTAACTAGATACAATACAGACAAAAACTAAAATAAAATAAGTAAACGCTTTTTATTTTAGATAAAAAAGCGTCACGTGATCATCATTTTGTCTCTATCACGCTTTTAGTAATCTTTCTTTAGTACTGTTGTGAATGGCTCACAACTTGCATTCATTGCGTAGATACGGAATGGTACTAGGCAACGAGAATAATAAACAAATCGAATAAATATCTCATAAAAGTTATTACTTGTGTTTTACTACCTCCTACAAGAGAGACATATAAGTAGCCCTAACACTACATTGGTGTTAACACCATCGCTACATTTGGTGACCCCACGTTCCTGAAGAAGAAATTAGCAGCACTGGTCTTGGCCTGTTGCCCTGAATTCTCCAGGTGAACAACTGCTAGTTCTCCCTTCATCGTCTGTCATCAGATACTACTCGACTTCTGTCATCGTGAGATCCTGCTACCTGCTTCGCTTGCGTGACTTGTCGTGGCTGGTTAGAGGTGACCGTTGGAACCGGAACTAGTGCTCCTTCTCATCCGATAAGTTTCAAATTATTTTTACTTACTTATTTAATATTTCAAATGGCGACTGTCAAAATTCCATTTCCAATTTTTACGAGTAACGATATCGACCTATATTTTATCTTGGTAGAAAGATACTTTACTCGTATGCTGATCAATGATGAGCTCGCCAAATATAACTTATTAACACTAAACTTACCTTTCGACGTTTTAGGAGCTCATCGCGACCTGACCGTTAACCCCCCTAGACAACGACCATACACCACCTTGAAACGGGCAGTGATAAAATCTGTCCTAGGACCACGAGAATCTCGAAATAATAACCTTTTGGAGACTCTTCAATTCTCTGGTAGTGTTAAAGAACTACTTTTTAACATCCAAAAATTGGCAATTGATCTGGATTTAACTGAGGAATTAACCAAAGATTTTTTAATAGCTAAACTACCATCAGAACTTAAGATTCAATCCTTAAATTTCAATGACTTACCGTTAATATCCTTTGTAGAAAAATTAGATTTAATTTATTCTATGCAACAGACACCACAACATTTAACTATTCCTGCATTAGAAGCTAAGCTAGACAATTTGACGAATAATCTTACTACCATTTCCAATGAGCTTTCTACCATGAACAAGCGATAATCCCCTGTAACTCCCATCATCTTTCCGAACCCCCAAAATCCTCAGCATTTCAATAAACGCCGTTCCATGCCTTCGGGCAATGCCAATTCCCAATTGCAACCGTACTATTATCACAGACGCTTTCAAAATAATGCACGTAATTGTACGGGAAATTGTTCATACCAAACAAAACACTAATTTCGCACTCTCCTGGCCTCCAGGGAGGGCCATGCAGGGTTAATTCAATCCCTCCAACTTCTCCTTTACCAATCACTTATTCTTCAATTTTTTTACAGGACCTAACCTACAAAATTAATTTTGTGGTTGACACTGGTGCTGATTATTCCATTTTACCCACCCACGTTGCAGTTTCCTGTAACCAAACCATCACGCCTGTCAACCTTTCATTTATGGCCGTGAACAACACGTCAATTCCCGTGACAGGTATTGTAACTTTGAGGTTACATTTCCCGATTCCTGGCCTACAGCCATGCCCCTGGAAATTTTATGTCGCTGACATATCTACAGCCATTCTAGGCCTGGATTTTTTACAGCAGCACAACCTAACCATTGACTGCCTTTCACGACGAGTCATTTGCAAGACAGATGTCAAGCTCGCCCGAACCCGCAGCCAAGGTTGTCAATTTCCAGCTCCAACAGTGAATCCTCTCACTGACTGCTCTTCTCAGCGGGTCATTTGCACAGCAGATGTCCAGCCCGTCCGAACTCGCAGTCGAGGTTCCACAACCCCCCCAGTTAAGACTGGCACTAAACGCAAATTATTTTCTGCTCAGGCTAATGTTTTGACTCCTCCTTCCGAGTCAATCGTTACTCCTGCGATTTCTTCCCCTTTTCTTCCATTACCTTCACCCATTGACGTACCATCTTCAGGTACTGTTAACAACATGTCTAGCGATCTTGATGTTTATAGCAAAATGCTAAACACACACTTCCCGGAGCTTTTGCGTAAGTTCGACTACCATCAACCCGTAAAACATACTGTAGTTCATCACATTGACACGACCGGCCCTCCGGTTAAAGCACGCTGTCGTAAACTGAACCCTAATCATCTTTCTTTTCTAGAAGATCATCTTAATGAGCTCTTGGACGCTAACGTAGTACAGCGGTCATCATCTAGGTACGCTACGCCAATTCACATCGTCGGGAAGCGAGCAGTGGGCACAGCAGAGACGCTACCTCCTGGTGACGACCAGGACATCACATCCATCTCCCCAACAGACAGTTATCGCTTAGTTGGCGATTATAGGAAACTCAATTCAGTGGCAGTACCAGATCGTTACCTGATCCCTTTTTTAACGGACTTTTCAAGAAAACTTGCTGGCGCAACCATATTTTCGAAGCTAGACCTCCAAAAGGCCTACTTCGCAATACCAATCGCAGCAGAGGACATTCACAAGACTGCTATTATCACACCTCTGGAGCTTTTTGAGTTCAAACGGATGTGTTTCGGACTACGGAATGCAGCCAGCACCTGGAGTCGTTTCATGGACACTGTATTATCAGGGCTTCCATTTTGTTTTTCATACCTAGACGATATCCTAGTCTTTAGTGCTGATTTGCAGCAACATGTTGAGCATTTACACCAAGTGTTTTCCCAATTAAAAGACAATGGACTAATTATAAACCTACCAAAGTGTCTCTTTGAAGTCAATAAGCTCGATTTTTTAGGACATCACGTTAATACACGCGGTATCAAACCAATGGCTTCCAAAGTCCAGGCTATAATTGATTACCCATTGCCTTCAAGTCAGAAAGCAATTTTATTGGCTTAATTTCGTATTACCATAAATTTGTACCAAACTGTGCGAAAATTTTGGCACCGTTAATCTCTATAGTTATTCCTGGTAAAGCTTCGCTAAAGCCTGTCCAGTTAAATCAAGAGCAAATAGAAGCCTTTAGGCACGCGAAGAATGCTTTGATTACCGCTACTTTATTGGTACATCCGCGAATTAATAACCCTCTTAGTATAGCTGCAGACAGTTCGTCTTCCACTATAGCTGGAGTATTACAACAGTTTGAAGATGGCATGTGGAAACCACTAGCTTTCTGTTCCCGGAAGTTAACCATCACAGAGCAAAAGTACAGTATTTTTTCTCGGGAACTTCTTGCAATATACTTTGCTTTAAAGAAGTTTCGTTACTACGTTGAGTGCAGAGACTTTCAAATCTTTACAGATCACAAACCTTTGTGTAAGGCGATCAAAAATAATGGTGATCAATATTTACCACGTGAGTTTCGACAACTAGAGTTTATTTCTCAATTCACAACTGACCTCCAATATATCAAAGGTCAAGAGAATATTCCGGCGGACGCTCTGACAAGAGTTAATCTTATTAACGTCCCTGGACCAGATCTTAATTACGACGAAGTCGCTCAATCTCAAAAACAAGATCCCGAGTTAAATCAGCTCCGATCTCGTAGTAATTTTCAATTCATTTCCCTTCAAACTGCCAACAAATCAAACCTCTGGATGGATGTTAGTATAGGCCAACCACGACCCTATATCCCGCTCAAATTCAGGTATCCCTTATTCCAACAACTACACAACATCGCACATCCTGGCATCCGTACTACTAAAAGATTGATTACTTAGCGATATCTGTGGCCATCTATGCACCACGATATTCAGAAGTGGGTCATATCTTGTGCTGAATGTCAGAAACATAAAGTTCGGCGTCATACGAAAATCCCTCTACAATCTATTGTAGAACCAGATGAACGTTTTACTAAGGTCCATCTCGACCTAGTACACCTTCCTTCTTCGGGAGGTTATAAATTCCTCCTTACCATTATTGACCGCTACAGTCGGTGGCCGGAAGCAATTCCTCGGAAGGATTCTTCCGTGGAGTCAGTAATCACTGCATTTGTCGACACGTGGGTGTCCCGCTTTGGAATTCCCAAGTATCTCACCACGGACAATGCAAGAATATTCCTTTCTCATGCATGGATCAACTTCATGGCCATGTTAGGAATTAAACACGTCAAATGCACGGCCTTCCATCCGATTAGTCAGGGCGTTATCGAACGTTTTAATCGGACACTCAAGCAATCCATTCAAACCACAGGAAGTTCCTCCTGGTTAACGAATCTCCCTTGGATTCTCTTGAGCTTGCGTGCAACACTGAAATCGCAAGTTAATGTTTCTCCTGCAGATATCCTGTATGCTACCCCTTTACGACTACCTGGAGATTTTTTTGAAGAAGAACAACTGGCTAACCTCCCTAATTTCATAGCCAATCTCAAACGTCGTATGAGGAAGCAGAAGCATTTTTTTACAAAAACGTATTCCGGTCAGTCTTTCGTCCCCAGCGACTTGACCAACTGCACACACGTGTACGTTCGTAATGACACGCACACTCTGGGCATGAAAGACAGTTACTTAAGCCCCTATAAAGTGTTAGAACGGACAGTTAAATACGCCACTTTAGAAAATCACACTGGCCCTATCACACTTTATAATGTTAATGTTAAGTCATTTATAATGTTAAGCCAACAATGAACTGATTTCAAATGCTACGCGAAGGCATCTTTTGAAAACCTTTTATCTGTTGACTTTGAAAATTTGAACACTTTTCTGTTTTTTCTTTCTGTTTACAGGTTCCAAGAGTTGCCGTCGCAAGTTCCGTATTGTTAGTTAACTTAAGTTTTTATTGTATACTACCGAGTGGAGTTTTTGTAGCTGGAGCATTTTACAACTTTATTCAAGTTCCTTTAAAATACTCCATTTTTTCTCCAAAATACTATTCCGTATTTTTTCCTTTTCATGTGTTACCCTCGTTTCAGACCGGGCGGGGTAAATGTTGTGAATGGCTCACAACTTGCATTCATTGCGTAGATACGGAATGGTACTAGGCAACGAGAATAATAAACAAGTCGAATAAATATCTCATAAAAGTTATTACTTGTGTTTTACTACCTCCTACAAGAGAGACATACATATAAGTAGCCCTAACACTACATTGGTGTTAAAACCATCGCTACAGTACCTGCACGGAAAAAAGTGGGTGCCACAGCTGTACCTCTAAGCACGTTTTACGCACCGAACATAGGTACGGATATTGTACTTGTTTCGGAAGCGCTGGGGCCCCTGTTCGGTGCAGCCGCAGTACTTACTTTTAAATTCAACGGCTGTACCGATTTTAACCTCGTTTAAAAGCTGTGTCCGGACAGTCCGTACAGTGCTAAGTGCAAATATTGTACAACAGTTCAACTGTTGCACCTAATTTTTTTCCGTGTGGTCTCTTCATTTTTTCGGATTTTGTTTTAATTGAAAATCTTCATTGCATTGGTGGAGGCCCAGGGGCCGTGGCCCCGCCGGCCCCGTGCTAAATCCGGCCCTGGCTGTTATTATAGATGTGAAGATACCAATAGATCAAAACATAAGAAGAGCTCAGACCGAAAAGAGGGGGAAGTATAAAGAATTGGCGATTGAACTAAAAAGAATACGGCAACTAACAGAAATCCTCACCATACCAATAGTTATATTCGCCACTGGTCTCATTCCGAAGTCAATAAAGAGGACCATGGGATATCTTGGACTCCCACAGTAGCTAATAAATCAATGCAACAATCCACCATCCAAGACAATATTATTAACATCCGAAACTATAATAAACATACATATATCCTGAAAAACCCTGAAATGCTTGATATTTGTAGGCTCTGCAATTTACCCGGCGAAACAATTGAACATATAATAGCCGGCTACTCTATGCTTTCGAACACTGTCTTGGTAGACACGATGAGGTCGCAAAAATAATACATCGGCAACTAGCATTAACATATATAATCTAATACGCAACCCTCCATCATATTATAAATACTCTCCAGTACCAGTTTTAGAATCCAACGACACCGTACTATATTGGGACCAACCTATACTAACGGACAGAACAGTCGATTACAATCGTCCAGATCTAGTCCTGATTGTCAAAAAGGAAAAGGTTGCACTAATCATAGATATCGACTGTCCGTTAAGTAACAACTTACAAAAAATAGAAACAGAAAAGATTAACAAGTATCACAATCTGGCCATTGATATGCAGCATACTTGGCAATTAACCAGAGTCAAGATAATACCTGTTATTATAGTATAGGTTACAGGAGTAGTAACTAAAAAGTTTAAAAACTCTTTAGCCCAAATAGATCTACCCCAGGGCCTTATCAGACACATGCAAAAAGCTGTCATACTGCAAACATGCATATTGTGCGCAAGTTTCTCAGTGTAGCATAGACCAGGGTGACACCCTCTCAATGCTACTATTTTGTAAACCAGGTGGAACCTAAGTGGAAAAAAAGAAAACGAGATAATAATAGTAATAACTGTTACTACCCATTACCTCACGAACCAGGCCCCAGAAGATATGAAGCTTGTGCGGGAGGGAGGTGCGATTATCTAAAAATATTTAAGTACAAGCATTGTGTTTTCATTCATTCATTCATTCATTCATGTGTCTCGGTATATTTTTTACAGCCAGCGCTACCTAGCGCTGGATGACCAAAAGAGAGGTGAGGATCCGAGCTTGAATTCTTTTTTCGTATTTCAACAGCCAGCGCTACCTAGCGCTGGATGACCAAAAGAGAGGTGAGGATCCGAGCTTGAATTCTTTTTTCGTATTTCAACAAAAGCAACAATCAGTAAAAACAGCAGTGTTTTAAGAGTGCGTTAATTAGTAAAGCTTACCCATTAGGGTAAGCAGTTGGCACCTAGTTACTATTAAGCCTGGATACCATTACTCGTGTATTTGGGAAATACGTGTATATGGCAAACAGTTGTACTTGAAGGTATATATTTTTAGGAATATATTTGTCAATAAAAGTCTTTGTATTATATTTACCGACAACCGATGGGAAAGGACAAGTGGCGAACATTTGTACGAGTAACCCGTTCCCACTACTCGGCAAATATCCACGAATGACGAATGTTTGTCACATACACGAGTAATGAGATCCAGGCTTTACGCAGGCTCAACGTGCGGCTGCAGTCGATTTAACAGTTGGTATTAGCACAAATCCCACATTTTGTGTTAAGCGCCCTCTACACCATCAATAATATTGAGCAATATTTAATATTGCGCAATATTATTGACCGTCTAGGGTGTATATTGATGATGGTTTGATCAAAATATTGAAGATATCAAAATTATTTGATATTTTAACATCAATAATATTGACGGCCTATAAATATTGACCGTTTAGAGTCATTTAGTTACATTAGCAATATTTGTTTAATGTGTACTTGGTACTTGGAAAGGACGAATTCTAATAATAAGAAAGTGAAAGAGTGTTTCCAAAGGAAGCGATTAATTTGTATCATACTTTGCCTGAATTATGGCAAATTAAGTTGAAAGATTGCAGTAATCGTAATAAGAAAATGATGCTCTCGAGACATTGTTAAGTTGAACATACACTATCACCAACAACGTGGTTGCGGATGTCATCCTAGGTTGATATCCCCGACGTGGTCCAGATAATGAAGCGTTTAAATTTATATAATAATAATAATAATAATAATAATAATAATAATAATAATAATTGCTACAACCCATAGCCGGGAAACCAGGCCGCAGAAGCTATAAGCTTGTGCGGGAGGGATTTGCTGTAATTAATTGCATAAACAAAAATTAACCTTGAGATTGTTTGTATAATAAAATTATACGTATAGTATTATATTTCATTAAAACGTGTTTATCAAAATGAAAGACATTATTGGCTTCATAATAATAAATATTTCTAATTAAAGATAGAGATTTCAGTACAGATTTTATTATGACGTTAATAATGATTTCTTTTTGATAAACACGTTTTAAAAAATTACAATACGTATAAATTTATTATACAATCTCGAAGTCCAACTTGTTTATGCAATAAATTTCAGCAAATCTAAACATTGCTGCATTATCAGGACACGTCGGAGATGTCATCCTAGGATGAGATCCACAACCACATCGCGGATAATAGTGTATGTTCAACTTTAATCAAACACCGGGAAAGATATCTAGGAACGATAAAGGATGATCTCAAGAAGAAGTTGAATTCATCTTTTTAAAAATCATTCGTTTAAGTAACGTCGTTTCCTTTTTTCATTATTATTAGACTTTGCACAACATGATAATGCAATAAATGAAACAAGCTTTCTCAAAACTAATAGAATTTTATAATTTTGTCAGAACAGCTAGAGAGTTGATGCAGAAATGTACATTGAAACAATATTATTGATGTAAAAATTGATCGTGTAGATCATAGCCATTATTGTACAATAAGATTGGGCGATATTATTGATAAATATTATTAATCGTGTAGGGGGCCCTTTTCAACTAAAGAAAACCGCAGAAAACCTTAACCAGATCTGCCGGTGCCGGGAGTCGAACCCGGGCCGCTTCGGTGAGAGAAGAGCACGTTGGCCCCTACTCTACCTTTGCTTTGCTGTCCTAGATCATTATGAAACCAATAGTAATTTTAAAAAACAGTCATTCAAATAAAAAATATGTTTATAAAAAATGAAAACTAGTATATTGTGAAAAATATAAAGTTTTATCGACACAGTTTGTATTATGTTAACAAACTTCTTATCTAATAAAGTAAAAAAATGCTTTTTATATTCTTTCATCCCACCAACCCCCACCACATGCTGATTTCTTGATGTAGGTAGGTACTTCTTTCTAATTTCAAGAATCTGATCACCTTAACATACACCTTAAAAAGTTTTAATTAAAAGTTAAAATTATAGTAAGACCTGCAGAAATTGGTTTTTATAGCTCTGAGATTCAAGTACCGGCAGTAATACCTTTTGTTAAAATATCTTTAGACTCAAATACCGACAGTAACAACTATTGTTAAATTATCTTAGAAAGAGTATTCAACAACAGTTGTATGGGCTTGCATTCAGAGCCGTCTTCTTTTTGTTTTTCTTTTTTTGAGGTAATATAATGTAATGTAACGAATAGTAAACCCACATATGACGTCATCGAACATTCTAGATGTATGAGTCATCAACTGTATGACTCATCAATAACACCTGCATGTATGACTCATCAACAGCTGCGTGTTTGACTCATAGACGCCACTTATCTACGTGACTCATCAACAGCTGCATGTATGATTCATCGGTTATGTTCTAGAACTTATGAAAGATATAAATTGAGATCGCGGGTAGAAGGAGAGCAGTTAATGTTTGACCGGCATAATGAAGTGTACTCTGAATAAATAAATGTTAATAATTATTGTAATACATAAATAGTTTTTATATAAATAGTCCTCATATAAATTTTTAAATACCTAGCATTTAAATAGTTTGTTAAATAGTTTGTTAAATAGTTTATAGTTATAGTGTTTTTATTTAAGTGTATGTAAATTAATATTTCTCTTATGAATAGACGATTTAAACAGCATTTTGGTTATTATTTTAAAAAGAACGTTACAGTGGTGTCAGGTGTGTAGTTTTAAAATAAATAAAATCGCATAATAAAGTGCTGTGAGAATAAACTGTTAGTGTTAAAAACAATTACAACTAATAATTAAAATGGAAATGAAATTGTTAAAAGATCTGAAGGTAACAGATTTAAAACGCGAACTGGAAGAACGAGATTTGGAAACAACGGGCCTTAAAAGCATGTTAATAAATCGGCTAAGAGAATGGCTTTTGGAACAGAAGGAAGACCCTGAAAATACCTCTTCGAAATACCTGGACCTGCAATTGATACTAGTTTGTTGTTAAGTAAAATGGAAGAGAATTCTAGAAAGTCCGAAGAAAGTTCTAGAATGTTAAAAGAAGAATTACTGGAAAAGTCCGAAGATAATTCTAGGAAGCTAATGAAAAATACTAAAGCACTGGAAGAAAAAGTTTTGGAAAATTCTAGAAAGTCCGAAGAAAATGTTAGAATGCTTAAAGAAGAATTATTGGAAAAGCACGAAGAGAATTCTAGAAGGTTTACAGAATTATTAGAAAAGTCCGAAGAAAGTTCCAGAAGGTTTAAAGAAGAATTGCAGGACAATGTCAAAGCATTAGAAGATAAAATTCCAGCGTGTTAGGACTATTAGAAATTAAATTGGAGAAACAGGATAGAGTAATAAAGATGGTAGAAGAGAAAATAGCCCAAATGCAATTACCACCAACAACTGAGAAAGATATCGTAACTAAAATGTTGGAAGATAGAATGAGTCAACTACGGTTTCCCTCAACTTCTGAGTGGCCGTTTAATGAAGTAAAGGAACAGTTTAAAGAAGAAAAAGGTCCTGCCATAGGAATAAAAGTAAAACCACCCACGTTCGATGGAAAGATACCTTGGTCCACCTACTACAAACAATTTGTGGCGGCTGCTGGGGCTAACGGATGGACAGGCAAGGAAAAGGCCGTTTCTTTAACTGTGGCTTTGCGTGGAGACGCGTTGAACGTCCTGCAAACAATCCCAGCAGGACAGGAAAATGATTACCAGTTGTTAGTGTCTAGATTGGAGATGATATATGGAGACGCGCATCTTCAACAAGTGTATCACGCGCAAGTGAAGAATCGTGTACAGAAGGATAGAGAAAGCCTTCAGGAGTTTGAAGCCGATGTTGCGCGGCTCGTCCGATTGGCGTACCCTACGGCACCCGATTCATTTCTGGGACAACTAGCTGTGCAGACCTTTATTGATGGGTTAAGAGACGGAGAAACACAGCAGTAATTAAGGCGGCACGACCAAGAACGACTGATGATGCTCTTGCCCATGCTCTAGAATTTGAAGCCGCAAAGCAAGCGTCCCGAGGCCACGGGCGAGTTCGAACCGTTGCTGAAGAAGAAGGTTCGAGAGACCGCCTAGAGGAGTATCAGAGTTCTTCAGAAGGAAGACAGTCGTAAGAGGAATCCTGAAGAAGTTCGAGGACCCCGTTGCTGGAACTGCGACCAACATGGGCACATACGACGCCGTTGCCCTAAACAAAAAACAAATTCAGCCGTAGGAAAACTAAAGGGGGTCGACGAGAGGGGGCGAACGTTGACCTTGAGTAGAGATGCCCCGGAGCTCACCATCCATGCCGTAACATCAAAGAATAGTACCGGTAGTTTGTTCGTAGATGGGGAGATTGCTAGCCGAATTGTTCCCTACATATTGATACAGGGGCGACAAAATCAATTATACGCCCTGACGTTCTACGAACAAGTATGAAGCTGTTACAGACAACTACTCAACTCCGTACAGCGACGGGTGAAGTAATACCAACACGCGGAGTGGTGAAGATGAAGATTGGCATTGGAAGTGAAGAACTTGATCATGAGGTGCTGGTAGCCGACATCACTGACGACTTCATCTTGGAAATGGGCCTCCAGAGAAAATTTGGTTTTACGTTGGATTTGTAGGAGGGTGTTTTGAAGGTCGGTAACGAAGAACTTTCGTTGCACCCACGAGGCGACCCTGTCGTAAGGGTGTTGCTGACAGAAGACGTGATATTATCAGGTCGGAGCGAGATAATTGTCGAGGCAGGTTTGGATGGAGATCTTCGGGTAGGATGTGTGCGAATGATGGACCCTGTCTGTGATAAGAAGATCCATAGTGGCATACTGGTGGGAAAAGCACTGATCAAGGTTAGAAAGACAGTACCGGTGAGCATTATGAACGTTAATATGGATCCGGTGACATTAAAGAAAAGCACCCTTGTGGGACGGTGTGCGCCAGTATTCCGAGTAGCCAGGTGTATGGCTGATGTTCCAAAACCAATGCCCAAAGACCATGGTGAAGAATTAGTGGGTATGGTTACTAATTCGTTCGAAGACCTTAAGAGAATGGAAGTGAAAGAGGTACAGGGTTTGGTTCACCGATACCAAAATATCTTCGCTCTTGACGATACCCAGAAGGGACGAACCAATATTGTGCGACTTAAAATCAATACAGGGAACTCTGGGCCAGTGCGACAGCAACCGAGACGTCTACCTCTAGCAAGGCTAGCTGAAGCCGAGAAGATTATAACCGATATGGAAGAACAAGGGGTCATCGAGCCATCCAGCAGTCCATGGGCATCACCGGTGGTCCTGGTCAGTAAGGACGACGGGTCAACGAGATTTTGTGTGGACTATCGGTAGCGCAATAACGTGACCAAGAAAGACAGCTATTCCTTACCACGCATCGACGACACGTTAGATACCCTGTCTGGTTCACGATGGTTTTCGACTTTGGACTTAAAGAGTGGTTATTGGCAAGTTGAAATGGAACCTGAAGACCGGGAGAAAATCGCGTTCACTATTGGATCAGGACTATGGTTGTTTACGGTTATGCCTTTCGGTCTATGTAACGCTCCGGCCACCTTTGAGCGTCTAATGGATACTATCCTGAGGGGGCTGTCGTGGAAGACTTGCCTGGTATATCTAGATGATGTGATTGTAGTCGGAAAATCATTCAACGAACATTTGAAAAATCTAGAGGAAGTGTTCCGAAGACTACGTGGAGCCAATTTGAAACTGAGTCCGAAAAAGTGCCACATATTCAGAAAGGAAGTGAAATATCTCGGGCACGTCGTATCACAAAATGGAGTGGCAGCCGACCCCGATAAAATCCATGCAGTCCAAGAGTGGCCAACACCAAAAGATAAATACCAAGTTCGTAGTTTTCTTGGGTTATGTACCTACTACAGGCGTTTCGTCCCTGGGTTTGCCAATATAGCGAAGCCCCTGACAAGGTTAACTGAACACGGACGCGAGTACTTTTGGAGCGGAGAGTGCGAAACAGCTTTCCAACAGTTGAAGCGTGCCTTGACAACAGCACCAATATTGAGCTATCCACGGACAGAAGGGAAATTCATACTTGACACAGATGCAAGTAATCTGGCCATTGGGGGTGTACTTTCTCAGATACAGGATGGACAAGAAAAGGTCATCGGCTATTTTAGTAAGGTTTTGTCGAAAGCCGAAAGGAATTATTGTGTGACCAGAAAAGAATTATTGGCTGTCGTGAAGTCCGTTGAGCATTTCTACAAATACTTGTACGGACGGAAGTTTTTATTGAGGACGGACCATGCAGCGTTGAAATGGCTCCTACAATTCGGTAATCCGGAAGGCGGAAGGATACGACTTTGACACGGAACGTCGAGCAGGCACTAGTCATCGAAATACCGATGCTCTTTCAAGAAGACCCTGTCCAACGGATTGCCGTCATTGTTCTTGTTTGGAAGAGAAAGTTTGCCAAGTATTAAGAACTACCATCGTCAACGACAATTGGTTGCCGGAAGAATTGCAACGACAGCAGGAGGCTGATCCCGAATTAAAAATGGTACTGGAATGGAAGCGCGTGGGAGAAAGGCCTTCCTGAGAGGCCGTCAGCCCCTTCAACAGAACCCTCAAAGCATTTTGGGCCCAATGGGAGTCCTTGAAGGTGGAAGACGATCTCCTGAAGCGAGTACTGGAGAGTGAAGATGGCACCACCATTAGGTCTCAGTTAGTGGTTCCAAGAAGCCGAGTGGCTACAGTATTGCGACATCTCTATGACGGTGCCTTAGGAGGAAACTTCGGTGTCAAGAAGACGTTGGAAAAAGTTAAGGAGCGTTTTTATTGGGTCAATTGTAAAGAAGACGTAAAACAGTGTGCCGGAAATGCGAACTATGTGCCACTGGTAACGGACCCTTGGGGAAACGAAGAGCACCTATGAGGCAGTACAATGTGGGTAGTCCTCTGGAAAGAATAGCCATAGATATTGCCGGACCATTTCCCGAAACCGACAATGGGAATAAATACATCTTAGTGGCAATGAACTATTTTACCAAATGGCCAGAAGCATATGCCCTACCAAACCAGAAAGCCGCGACTGTTGCTGACGTACTAGTCAGCGTTTTTCAGTCGCTTCGGAGTGCCCATGGAGCTGCATTCGGATCTAGGCCGCAATTTTGAGTCTCTACTCTTTGGAGAAGTCTGTCGATGGTTGGGCATTCGCAAGACTCGGACCACACCGTTACATCCGCAGTCCGATGGAATGGTAGAACGCATGAATCGCACAATGGACAAATATTTGGCCAAGGTCGTCTCCAATCATCAACGAGACTGGGATCAATACCTGCATCTGTTTCTGATGGCTTATCGTGCATCGATCCACGAAACAACCGGTCAGTCACCAGCGTCTGTGATGTTTGGACGCGAGTTACGGTTACCGTGTGATCTGGAATTTGGATCTCCACCTATAGAGCAGGAAGTAGCCGGAAATGACTATGTCATCAACTTAAAGAAGAAGTTGGAGGATATTCACGACTGAACCCGAAACAATAGTCGAATCGCGAGTGACCGGATGAAGACTACGTACGATGTGCGAGCCCAAGAAGAAGGGTTTCAACCTGGAGAGCTTGTCTTGTTATATAACCCACAAAGACGTCGTGGCTATTCTCCAAAGTTACAGCGTGATTGGGAGGGCCCATACCAGGTGAAGAAACGAATAAATGACTTGATTTATCGCATCCAGAAATTGCCAAGAGGGAAACCAAAGGTGGTACACTCCAATCGTCTGGCGCACTATGAGGGAACAATAACGTAGTCCCGGATCGAGAAGATGACGCTGAGGTAGCTGTCAATAGCAAACAAGCGAAACAAGCTTTGGAGAATTTAGGCTGCGTTTTCCGGAACTAGAAAAGCCCGTATCGGAGTCACGACCGAGATGCAACAAGATCTCTTCCGGGTCCCTGGTGATTATTCCATAGCCCACTGTGTCTCCGAGGATCTCCGCATGTCCAGGGGGATCGCAGTAGTGTTTAGAAATAAATTTGGACGGCTGAATGAACTTCGAGATCAGAATCCCTCTGTTGGCAAAGCCTTACACTTGCCGGATCATGACCGCTCCATTTACTACTTGGTAACCAAGCAGTTTTACTACCAGAAACCGAGTTACGCCGACTTGTGGAGGGCATTATGGGATTTGAGGATTGAGTTGCTTACCAGGGGTATTAACAAATTGGCAGTTCCCAATCTCGGCTGTGGGCGGGACCAGTTGGATTGGAGAATCGGTCGGAACATGTTGAAAGTTATTTTTAGAGATACGGATGTGAAGATCTTAGTCTGTGGCTCCGATCCACAGCCCGGATCAACGCCAACAAAGAGTGTAGACTGTTATTTCTACCGTAATGGAACATGTAGTCGAGGTGAAGACTGTCGATACCGTGACGACCCTTTCTACAGAAACTAGAGAATAAAACCTGTTCTGGGACACAACAGACTTAAATAGGGGGGCAGTGTAACGAATAGTAAACCCATATATGACGTCATCAAACATTCTAGATATATGAGTCATCAACTGTATGACTAATCAATAACACCTGCATGTATGACTCATCAACAGTTGCGCGTATGACTCATCAACGCGACTTATCGACGTGACTCATCAACAGCTGTATGTATGATTAATCGGTTATGTTCTAGAACTTATGAAAGATATAAATTGAGATCGCGGGTAGAAGGAGGGCAGTTAATGTTTGACCGGCATAGCGAAATGTACTCTGAATGAATAAATGTTAATAATTATTGTAATATATAAATAGTCCTCAGATAAATTTGTAAATATCTAGCATTTAAATAGTTTGTTAAATAGTTTATAGTTATAGTGCTTTTAATTAAGTGTATGTAAATTAATATTTCTCTTATGAATAGACGATTTAAACAGCATTTTGGTTATTATTTTAAAAAGAACGTTACAGTAAGTATGATGGAATAGAAACAATTGAAGATAGATAGAAACGATGATATTACAATTTTATTATGTCAAATGAAAATAGATACTAGACTAAATAGATCCCGTTTATAGCCTTGCTGTACCAACACAATAGAATATTTTATTTGAGTCTCTTATCTTTTTTTATCTTTTAACTTTTTTTTATGTCTTAATAGAGTTTTTAAAAATTATAGTTATACTTTAAAAAATGTCCTAAATACTTACCTGATAACATTCAAAGTATCCTTTTATTTAGGACTTTAAGCAGTAAGCTGAGTAAGCCTATAACAGTTCTTTGTTGGAATAATCACTATTGTTGTGAAATACCGATCATAAAAACCAATTTCTGCAGGCCAAACTATACTACTTCTATTATAATAAAAAATAAAATGGACTGTGCGGAATCTTTTATATCTATTTGTCTTCGTGTACAAAATACAAGCTGCAAATCAATAATTGTTTATTTCATGGTTATGGAGTTTCATGAAGTAACGGTAGATACAACAAATTCAAATCAATAATTTGCGATAATAAACGAATTAGCCGCATAATCACTTTATAATTGATTATCAAATTTCACCTTTGCAATTATACAGCAACAAACCTTCTAGCTCGATTTAAATCTATGGTAGTGATGAGATGACTTCTGCGCAAGATCGTATTGTTTAAAGCACATACAATAAAAAAATAAATTTAGTACAAACATAGTCATCATAAAATGATGGTAATTAGTTGGAAGATTGAACAAACCTAAATTACCTTATTTGAAATTACACAATATTTTCCAAATTAAAATAATTAATAAAAACCAATTTAATCTCGTATCCTAGTCGGCTATGCGAACAGCTGTTCGCATTAAAATCAGCTGTTACCGAAGACGATCGAAGCAGACCGTAGGCGTCACGACGTCGACGTCCAATCATGAATCAGTCGTATTTCGAGTCCGGTGTGTCTTGCTGTATTCCGCAGTTTAGTGAATGAGGTTGGGTTGTGTCTCGGGGTACCCTTTCTTAACACGCACACTCCATATTGAACATTGACTGTCATTTGTTATGTGATTTAATGTATGGGACCATGTAACAGATGCAAATGTGCCCGAGTAGTGTATTTGGTATGTAAGAACGAGGGTGTAGTGAAGTGTTCAGTCGAAATAATGTTGATTTAGAGCTTATAAGTGCAGTGCTAGCAGCAAAATGGCGGACTTAGAGGCAGTGCTGGCCGATGTCAGCTATCTTATGGCTATGGAGAAGAGCAAGTGCACACCAGCTGCACGGGCCAGTAAGAAAATCATTCTACCTGATCCTAGGTGAGTCACAAGGTCGTTCACCCTATTGCACCAACACTACTACCGGGTGATGTTTGTGGTGCCCCATTTGTGCTGCTTTCAACTGAATCCTACGGCAACTTGATCATGTTATGTTTTCGGTGACAATTTCACGATGTTCACTAAATAAACAAAAGAGTTGTTCGTTTTTGTTTTAATGCATAGTAAAACAAAAGGGGCGATATCTTGCTAATGAAGAGAGGGCTTCCTTCCTTGAGAGATATACACACACCTTGAGCAATTTAAAGTAACAAGCGTTATTTGCTTAGACATATTTTATCATAATCGACTTTTTTGAGAGCTTTGATAATTATTATGATTCACCTTTAAGGATGTCGTTGTTTACTTAGTACTTACACCTTCAGAATCGTCAGTAAAATAGAAATTTGTTCACTTTAGAAAAAAAAATTGAATAAAGATCCATTAAAATACGTGGAAAATATGTGGAAGTAGTAAGTAACCTTTTTAAATCAAATACAAGTGACAAGTGATGATAAACAAATGAATAATAAACATTCGTTTTATGATTAGATTGTTTTCAGTTTTGCGTTTTCGCTTGTTTTAATGCGCTTATCATTTGTTTTTGTCCTTTGTAATTTGATACCGATAAATTTGTTGCAATGTTTTTTATTAAAGAGTTGTTACGCGACGTAGATTGTGTTTATTGATTTCATATCTGAAAAGTATGTTATCAAACAATTCAAGGACCTAATACCACCTTTAAAAGATTAATGTCGGTAATCAATTTGCTATCGTCGTTTAGTTTAATAATTTCCTGAAGGAAATATTCTAAAAATGATTAGAAAAAAAAATGGATTTGTAGTTATGAAAACTTTTCTTGGATTTTGTTCCGTAATAATATTACCAAAAGAAAGAATTTCGGTTATATTTTCTTGTTTTAGACTAAAAATCCGTAGCGATAGTTTTATCAGAAGATTTAGTGGAGAAAGTCAGATTCCAAATCCCTTTAAAAATGATGCAAATTGCCTTCTCAAAATATATCAAACCGGATGATCTATCCCCCATTACGTACTTTCTATTTTGTGCTCTTCATTCCGTTAATCTTTAACTAAAAAAAAACAACATCGAATGAGAGTTAAAGTAGCCTCAAGATATTGAAAAAATATATAAACAAACACATCTTTGTGTTTGTTTATATTTATATTACCTTTGATAATGATAGCTCGGTAGCTGTCGAAACAATTGTAAACTAGATTAAAATAAATTTGTGAAACTTTTTACTAATCAGTTCTACTATTTATTTCATGATTTTATAGAGCTTCACCAAATAACACTAGAAACAATAAACAATTGAAACATTTCTCTTAAATTCTTCAAATCTTCAATAAACGCGAAGACTTTTACGGCCTGAGTACAAGGAACTATTTCAGGGTTTTGCCCGTGTCATATTGAGAATAACGAAGAAACTTAACGATTCGACTGCAATTGTATAGGGCTTCTTGAGGAGAATATCTAATTAAAACGACTCTAAAAAGATAATATCAGCATAGAAAAGCAAAGACCGAAACAATTAAACAATAAAATTAATCAAAGACAAAGATATAGAATAAAATGGCACGATAAGTCAACATTTTGAACAATGTAATGGGGTTTTAGTTTATATACCATTTGGTTCGGTCTTATGCGGATAGTTTCCTCATCATCATGCGGATCATACGGAAGGAATTATCATGGAAGCATCATACGAATGCGGACGAAATATTCTTCGTTTGCTGTTCTCAATATGACATCATCAAAATCCGGAAGTCGTTCCTTATTCTAAAATCTGGTACTACTGTAACACAAAAAGGATCATTCGTTCTAAGAATGAAAGGAAAAATTTCTTTCATTTCTGGTTCTGAATGTTTAACATAAACAGGTCAGAAAAAATATAGGTATAAGTATAGTAAAAAGTATATGTCTAGTCTTTTAAAAAAGACTAAGAAACGAAAATTACATGCATTAGTGCATCCGTGACTCTTAATCGCTTAATTTCGGAGAAGATTATGAAGAGAAACTGAGGACTTTAGTTGTAGAGTAACTGGAACTGAATGTTAAAGTAGGAAATGAATACCTTTAGTGCAATTTAGCAAAGAAAAATTAAAAAACACAAACTTTTCATGTAAAAAGATACTCTCAAAGTATCAATAGCGAGGATGGGTATGCGGTTCCAATAGAAAATTACATTTCCTTGCGATTGCACTCTGGTGCAACCTAACATAAACGCTGATATTTGATTCGTCGTTTAATTCAGAAGAAGATTGTGAAGAAAACTTTGGTTGTAGGATAGCTGGAACTGGTTCTCAAAGTAAAAAATGGATACCTTTAGTGTTATTTTAGCAAAGAAAAACCGAGAAAAACAGCCCGTTTGTTCTTTACGTTATTGATTTACTTAAAGAAAACTGGGAAACCTAAACAAAAAGATCTTTGCGTAAAAAGATACCATTACCAAGGATGTTTTCTTCCAATGGAACATTACGTTTCCTTGGTTCTGCACTCTGCTGCATTTAACTTCGCACCTAACGTAAAAAGTGGCATCTGATTCAGGGTTTAATTCAGCAGAAGATTATGAAGAAAAATTCTAACCATGCTCTTAATTTACTCAGTAAGAAAATGACACCATGACACTCAGTAAGAAGTTCAAAATACACTGTCGATAGTACACAAAAATTCACGCTCCCTAAAGTTACCGGAGTGCTTACAGCAGGATAACGTGATAGTATATGGGAAATTAAAGGCTAATTACCTATAAATGTCCAACTTTCAAATTTAAGGTTTCTATCAGTTTTTTCAACCGTGGGTTTCGCTAACTCTAGAAGAAGTTAGCGGAACTCATATCGAATATCAAATGCAGAATGTGTAGAAATCTTAATTACACTTTAGTTCTAAGGTATAAAAAAAACAATTAAAAAATTTACTATAAAATTAAATTTGTCAAAATGACGGTTCTGAGCAGAGTTCTGAGTAACCCTCGAAGAGTTCTGAACTGAACTATTATTGGAACTCCTAACTAAAGAATATTTTTAGTTGTTATAAACAAATTACGAGTGCTACTTCAAAAAAATAGTTTCGGGCCGGTAGAAATGTAATTTGACCAGCTCGACGATAGTTCTGAGCAGAGTTCTGAGTAGCCCTCGAAGAGTTCTGTAGCGAACTGTTAACAGAACTCCATAATTAACAATAGTTTAATTGTTATAAACAATTTAAAATTCATAATTAAGAAAAACGTGATTTATTGAACTCGAACGATAGTTCTGAGCGGAGTTCTGAGTAGTCCTCGAAGAGTTCTGTACAGAACTGTAATCAGAACTTCATAATTAACAATAGTATAATTGTTATAAACAATTTAAAATTCATAATTAAGAAACACGTGATTTATTGAACTCGAAAAATAGTTCTGAGCAGAGTTTTGAGTAGCCCTCGAAAAGTTCTGTGCAGAACTGTCCGTACTGAACCTTATTTTTTCCAGTTGTGCTTGCTAAATACATTAGATTTCTGACGGATTCCGCTAACTTTCGCTTAACTCGTATCCGCTAACGCGTGATAGGCAGGTTAATAAAGAACTGCCTGCGCCTTACACTTATTCCCGGGAATACGGAAGCAGCATTTTCAGATAAAAATATTGCAAAGGTAATTTTGTATAACATTTCGACAACTGGTCTTTTTTTACTAACGCGGTTTCGCTCAATTCTAAAATCACTATTATCGATTTCAATAATCGACTGAAAGCTCAAAATTCAAGATGGCTTCAAAAGCCTGTTGGCAGTAAATATATTATGTGATAGTTAAAGCGGCGTGCGATAGGTCAAAACCTAGGTTTTTGATACTTCTGAACTCGAATATAATGTTAGAAATATAGGTGCGTGCGATACATTTTTTAAGATGGTATCAAAACCGGATGCTGTTGGTAAGTCTGTTAAATATGAGTTACAGCAGCGTGCGATGGGTAAAAACCTATGTTTTTGATGATTCTAAACTTGAATATCGTCTTAAAAAAAGACCAGGACATCTATTAAGGTGGCTTCATCAGTTACCAACGAGTTACAGCGACCTGTGAAGGGTCAAAACTGTCAAAGTAGAGGCTATCGATGCTTCTAAACTTTAATATCATCATCACGTGCGGGTGATTGTCCATCGGTTTTATAACGAGTTCAGAAACATTGAAAACCTACGATGTCACCCATCGCACACCGCTGTAACTCACATACACACAGAATTACTGACGACATTCGGCTTTTGACGCCATCTTGAATTCTGAACTTCACTACGGATCAAGCTTAACGAACTTAATAGGTGGACAAACGATCGATTGTATACAAATTTGCAATTTCTAAATTAGAGGGAGGGGACTTTTGTGTGAAGTTAGCCCTCCGAAATTTGTTTTTAAGTAAGTTCTTTTTTTTTGGAAATAAATTCAGCAAAGAATATGACTAAACACCTTACAAATAAATGAAATGTGTGTAATTCACAAGCGACACTACAGGACAGCTGTTTCGAGCTTTTGGCTTTCGTCAGCTGGAGCCATCGCTTGTGAATTACACACTTTTTATTTTGAGGGGCCAACTTCATGGAGCCTATATATTGATATCAAAACACAGCACTTCGACAACCACACACATATACTATCTGCAAAATTTTATGCCGGAGTAGGTCACCAAAGGATAAAATATCTGAAAAAGGTTAATATTGGTGTTATTCTAGTCAAGAATTACCAACGTGACTAACTGATGCTGTTAATGTATCTCGTTTTAAATTTTGTACGTACTATTTATTCTTTTCCTACATAAAATACTGAAACAATAATATTCATCAAACAGAGATAAAATTCCCGAAAAACCACACAAAATAAAAATCTAAGCTTACTACTCGTATATTGCAAGTAAAGTGCATCTTTGTTGAAGTAAAGAAAAACCAAAAAAATAAATAAATCTGCATCATAAATACGGTTTATAAGTACATAACATATTATTAATCTTTTGCAATTTTCGTTCTGGTTAATAAAACCCGCGGAAGTAGATTAATTGCAAGGTCTTTTGCGGAAATCTCTGGCGGAGAAAACCACAACCTTGAATAAATATAACGTAGTTGTTTTAGTAATAAATTTTTATTATTATTAGATTGTTTGTGATGCACACAGAGAATGCATTTTTATGATCGTATATAATACGATATTGCGGTGACGTTCTTTTACGTTAACAAAAACTTTTTTTTTGTTGTTTATGATAATTGCTAAAGTAAATGCATTCGTAGAGAATTAGTAAATAAGCTTAAGTTTTCGGCTTCGACTTCGGCATTTGGACAAGGTTTTGGAAGTATAAAATTATTCTTGGTTCAACTCCTCCTCGGAGGCTCTTAAGTCTTAAGGTTTGAAATTCTCCGCACTTCAGACATTAAGAGTTTCAGTTCAAAATTCCAGAATTTCGCTGGTTTATATCTAGATTTCTGATTTTGACGCAATAGTAAAAATCGCACGGTGGTACAAATTCTAAACTTCCATGGTTTCCAAATCTTGCGAGCTGTACTTTACGAAACTTTCAAATACAAAGGTCACGAGACAAATAACATCGTTCTTTTGCGTTTTGTAGAAATCGAGTCAAATTTTGCGAAATTTTATAACAGAATGTAACATTTCAGAAAGCCTCGCATGAGAAACTAAAGTAAAAGAGGATAATTCTAGGCTTTTGTATGACACTTCCATTGGACAACATCTACATCCATCAAATGGTCATGTCCCAATATCCCGACACCCAAAATCTAGACAACCCAAAGCCAATGAGGCCAGTAGAGCAATACTGGCCTATAATGAAGCGTATATCGAAGAAAAAGGGTGGTGTGGTAAAAACAGTTGAAGATTTCCGTGCTTAGTGGATTTAGGCAGTTCAGAAAGTCGATAACAACCTTGCTTGTGCATAATTTGATGAGTCAAGTTAGGAGGAAAGTGCGTAATATGGCATATGAAGCGAGTGTTAAAATAAAATTATTACATCGTAGTTTATAATAAAATTATAATTTAATTTCAAATGCAAATGCAATGATGGTTTTATTTTATCTACCTACCTTATCTACGTATTAACCTAACCTAACCTAAACCTAACCTAAACATAACCTAACCTAACCTCATTTAACTTTACCTTATTACGTTTTAATTTTCTTTTAGCTAAAAGCTCGATATACCTCTAAAATTACTATATTAACCTAACATAATTTAATCTAACCTAACCTACCCTAAACAACCGGTTTCTAGGCAGTCGTCTGGTGTTCCACAGCCGCACAAAACCTTTAGATAAAAAAACATTCTGTTAATGAGAATATAAATATATAAGTAAGTGCAATAGGACGTACCTCCAACGGAATCAGAAACGAAACCAAATGAAATGGCGTCTCAATATCGCTATTTAAAGGCACAACAAATTGGCGTCCTTTCTCAGGCAATCTCAAATGTAGTGTTTTATTACCGTGGTGCCATCTAGTGCAAAACATGTCTATCGAATTTACAGGGGTGGTAGACTTAACATGAACTCATATACTTAACATGTGTCCATATACATGACATGGGCCCATAGGCTTAACATGTTGCTACAGACTTAACATGATATATAGAAATTGCTATATCTTTTGAACGAAGGATCTGTGGGTGATGATCCCCTGGACTTTCTTGACTAGCTCGACGAGAGTAGTCCAATGAGGCGTAAGACTGTCACCTAGCGTCTATACGCTAAAAAGTAAAGTCAAGCGCGAACTGTATTTTGCTTCATAAAGGAACATGGTTATTGATTTTGATTTTACCTACAGTGTGTCGCAAATTACGCGACACCGCCCTTATATCTTTTTTAATCCAATTTGAACAAACTCGTTCTCAAAGATAGAACACATTTATGGTCTACTTGTGACCAAAAAACCATTGAATGAAAAAGTAAAAACATCAAATTAAGCATTTGTGTATCGGAAAATTTTACTGACAAAAGTTGTTCAGAATTGGCCTAAAAGCTTAAATTGAAAATTTCATTAAAAACAAAAAAATAAATAAAAAATAGTCCAGTGAATTGGAAATGTTCTCAGAAGTTGGGCATGGATTTTGTTATTCTTTAGAAAATAATACAATTAAAATTAAAAAAACACTTGGAAAAATTAAAAATTAAAAAAAAAGTTGTGGTGATTTAGTTTAAATATTCTTTTCTAACAATACAGTATTGTTTTTCTTTATATTTGAATTGCATTATTTCCTAACGAATAACGTAAAATTCATGGCCAACTTCTGAGAACATTTTTAAATTTTTTTGTTTTTAATGAAATTTTGGATTTTAGCTTTTTGGGCAACTCTGAACAACTTTTGTTAGTAAGATTTTCCGGTACAAATATGCCTAATATGATTTGTTGTCATTGGCGGGTCGTTTCAATAGGGCACTGAATAATATGGATCTATAGAACATTGTTAACTGTCCACACACAAATAAAATAATTAAACCAGAGGTTACTTTTTAAAATATATAAATGACAAAATTTATTTAACACAAAATAAACTATTAAAATTGAAATGCTGCAAATAATTAAAACTAAAAGAAAATTTGAATATTTGAAAGAATTAATAATAAGACAATAATATAATTCTTTTTGTGTTTAAAATTAATATTTCTATTATTTGTATTTACTAACTTAAAATAAATACCTTACATTATTTACAAAGATAACCTTTAGGCGATTTTTAAAATTACCGACTGGAATTAGTAGTAATTTGTAAGTTTTTCCTGATTCCATATGATTCAATGTCAAAATGGTGGAAATTCCACAAACTTTCACCTCTCTTCATGAAAAAGTTGTGTATTAAAACATAAAGTTGAAGTTAGAGAGACCAGTTGTATTTCAGACATAAGGTAAATCCATTTAAATTTATAGAATGATCAATTTCCATATTCCATTACGTACAAATATGTGGTGGAAATAAATCCACAGATCTTCTATAAGAAATAATCCCTATATTGGCATTTATGTCTCAGTTGTATCCAAGAACTTGCTTGACAATATCATAATAAAATATTTAAGCCCATAGACTTTTTAATCTGACAAAGAACAAAATTATTATAAAAGTACTGAAATCGTTGATTCTCAAGAAAAGCTTTACAAATTTTATAAACTAAATCTACAGGTAAGGCAATAAATATATGCACACATCTTCACTAGCATTCCCTTTGTCTGTTTTAGTTGAAAACAAGCCTTGAAATGGCTTTAATGCCTAATTATATACAAAAAATCAAGTAATGGTAGTAAATCGTCAGCTGACCAAGAAAATTTACAAAATTTAAGAGAAATCAACTTTAAAATTTATCCTTTTTCTATTTAGTGTGTTATGGATTGTTTCTTGATCAAAATGAAACATTCTTATTTTACATATTATTTAATTAAAAAAAACATTTCGCCTTAAAGTTATGCAACACATCACACAACAGTTTGTACAAAAAGATACCTACATTTCTAACCTTGTCATCAAAATCATGACACTATCACAGTATATATAACAATCAGTAGATTTACTTGTGTGCGGCACCTTTCATGTTGTTAATCCACCTTCGAATATTACGCCCATAAACGAAGCAGTGCTCCGAAGTTTATCGGTCGACATCACCTACGAATGCGGTTAGATAATATCCAGAAACGTATTCAAAGTATTTAATAAAATAGGAAATAGAATTTTGTGAATCAACAAAGTTAATTGACACCTTTGAAAATTAGTTTGTTATTAACTGAACTTATTAACGTACATAATTGAATATTCATTTACAAAACAAAAGCTTAATTGTTAATTATGTTTCAATATAATTATCTTTTTACTACTTTTGGATGATTTAAAATTTCTGTTAACGTCTTTTAAAGTGTAATATACACTTGCAGTCGAGCGTGTAAATGATATACTATATAATTATTATACTTAAAATTATTGCACGAATATAGAAATGTTAATAATTTGAAGATGGATAAAAGGCGTTTGACCACATTTTCATTTACACAAATATCTTGGAAAAAGTATTTCCATAGATAAAATAAATTAAATAAAACTCATGTTTCGCATGTGTGTACCGATAAACATTTTTTATCAAATAACCGCATACATATCGAATAAAGGTTTTTCTAATTTATCAGAAGTTTGGTAATCTTTGTCAATTAAAACAACCTCTGCATCGTTTCCTGATTCTGTGTTTATTCATTCCGTGGCAGTGGGGCACTCGCACTACACAATTTGGGTTATACGGGACTGGCTAATTTGATGTGCTCGATCGCGTGTATGAAGCAAAACTGCTCTCTGGCACATGCCAGCTTGTTGTGTGGTGGATGGTAACTATTTGCGAGAGTCACGTTACTGTATTATACTTTTTTTCTGATTCTTTTACACAAGAATGTTTGGAACCTACACATAAAATAAACATAATACCTATACGCTTAATTTTGGTATAATTTATTTTCGATTTAGTAGTTACTGTGGGAGTTGTAGCTCTATGCATTGGAAAATATATCATCGTAAAATTTATTTCAAAATTGAAAACTTAATGCCTAAACATAGAGGCAGTCAACTTAAGTAATTGAAAATGTTTTATCGATGTGTCATCTTCTTCACTATCACCATAAAATCTTTCCAACATGAAATATTTTGGGCCTGATTAAAAAACCATATTCTATTTAACCCACAAGGCTATTGATTGCTTGTACTTGTCAAAAATAATCTTTTGTCTACATTCGAACAATGATTACATTAACGGTTTTCGCTGTGTAAATAATAACAAAAATTAAATACCTATGTAAATTTTGTTTGGTCAACTTCTCCGTATTGTCATTGTTTGTAAACAATAATTTATTATCCTTAATTAGGAAGTATATTTTGAGAAATATAAATAATGCATTTGTTATTGAAACTGATTATCGTCATTCTGTTCAAATGAACCGTGATGGCTAACTATATTTGAAATGTAATACAATTAGGATGAATCGATTATACCCTCGACTTAGTTTGACGTTATTACACGAAGTGAGTCAATCTAACAACCAAGCAAGCAAAAGTGATTTTAGTAGCCTCCGGCTAGCTATCTGATCTAATGTTTTTCATCGTCATCGGAATCTTTTGTAAACTAATTAATGTATCAATCAAACGCCGTATCAATTACATTAAAGGTAAGTAGTCGTAGATATTGATAGGATCAGCAAAATTTATAAATCAATCAAGATACACGAATTCTTTCGAATAATTGATAAATAGTAACAAAACTAAAAAATTCAATTTTTCCATCTTTCACCTTCTGCTTTTGATTTCGTTATCCTGAATTCTTTATACCGCTACACATGTCTGAATTGATTACAAACCTGCTTGTTACATAATTTATGTTCAATATCGCAGCTGAAATAAAAGAGCAGCTGATCCCTTAAAATGTATTCGAAATAAGCAAAGAACATCAACAGGAGAAAGGAAAACTCTAAAGAAAAGGAGCTTTATATACATACAACATACCAAGCCAAACAACACGTCTATTTTTGGGGGTGTTTAGATTATGCGCGTGTTTTAGACTTACGAACATCCTGAAAGTTTTCTTCTCTCGATCGGACGGCTGAAGTGCGTGAAACAAGCTATTGATTTTAAATTAAATTTCCAAGACTTTACGACTAACAAACACGCCAAGTCATATTTCAGACGGGAAGTCTAAAAGTCTTTAATTTTGAGGAAATAACATATTATTCCTTTACCTCCTCGCTTTCCGTAAAGTACCTTGAAAACGAGATCAAAATTGCCTTGTAATTTTACTAAATTATTTATTATTATTCTCTAGCTTAAAATATTACACTATAACGTTTATTTTAACTTGTTGCTATGACGGAAATTTATAAGAATATTTTAAGGATTGATGAAAAACAAACGCAAGGTTGTGAAAATGATTGTGATGAGTGTATTCATTTTTTATAATTTCTATAAAATGTTCGAAATTTTCATGAAATTCTTGTAGAGCATTCATGAGAATTAAAGCTTTAAATAGAAAGTCACTTAGTTTGTTCATTAGTCACATTCGTTTATGTACTTTAAAATTTACGACTAAAATCCTTGTTATGTATAATTGAGATAAAAATAGGGTGTGACAATTTATTCCCCTGATTTTTGGAAAATTTGACTATGGTTCGAGACTAACGGCTCACACTAGAAAGGGGTTCATCAGAATATCTCTACCTCTTTCTAAGCTTCATAAGAAAATGCGGAAGTTTAGTACCATCATAACGCTGTTATGATTTCCCATCCATTTTACATACGACTTACCTCTTACAAGAGCAAAAGCATTTTTGAAGGTATTCCACTCACAATTTGTAATTTTTAAAAGAGGCTGTTACAGGTTACATCTCGATTTTATATCGTTTTTGCAGCTTGATTCATTTTCGATTTAGGCAACACTTGGTATTCTCCGAGCCATACATTGTTAATGTTGATTTCTTTAGCTGTTGTTTGCATAACTATTGTATTAATTATTTTACAGAATTATTTCGCTTTATTTATCTTTTTTTCAATAACTCAGTTCGTCGCACGCGCGTCGAAGCAAAATGATACAATATACACCACCAAATTCTAGTAGCAGCAACCCACTTATCAATCAAATATGCTGAGCTCAGAATGGGCAACTAAAACAACTGCCTGCGTTCAGCGAAACCAACAAATTTCAAGCATTGTTTGAAGTAGATGACGAAAACACGACAGATGCAGACAATGACTCTGCTGTCAAAGAAGTGAAACGCACACCACCACCACCATTCTTTAATTCTGATGTGGTAAATATTCTAGCACTACCTGGCAGACGAATTAAATAAAAGCGCCAAAAATGGCTCGACTGCAAAGATTATTATATTGGCAGAAACAAAGTCAAAATAACGCCGCTAAAAGCAGAAAACTACCGAACCCTAATATAATAACTAGACAAAACGATCTAAAAGTACAATACCATACGTACCGGCTGAACTTCAGACGTTAAACATATGTAAAGTTACTAAACTGCCGCTGTCTATGCACTTTATTGACTTTTAGCCCCAAACGAATCAAACAAAAAGATTTGTGAAATTGAGTACTTACAAGTTAAAATAGCAATTGAACTACCTCGCCAAAAGAGGAAAGCACACCCTGCACACCCCAGATTAGGTGTGTATAAAATGCAATGGTACGCATCCAACAAATTCCTATGTGAAGTTAAAAGACATTCGGCTAAGTCTGCCCTTTGTAGAGAAGCGCATCCGGCGAACTACAAGGAAAAATCTAAATTCGTAGCAGAAAGTTCTCACTGCTACACCCCAAATAGATACGCCAAATCCAACCAGAACCGATAAACAGAATAAATACAGGGTTAATACTTTCTCAACTCGCAGCAAACACCGATCGATATTGAACCGCCATTAGTTGGAGATTGGAAAGGACCAATTACGATCACAGCGATATATTGCTCCCGTAGGAACTCCATAAAAGAAGAACAATTCACCGACTTCTTCGGCAAGCTTAGTGAAGGTTTCAGCGTAGGCGGATATTACAATTTTAAGCACCAACAATGGGTCTTCAATTTAGCTACACCTAAAGATAGGGAACTATTAAAATTACTGAACAAGAATAATCTCAACTATTTTTCTACTGGAAAGCCCACCTACTGACCATCAATGAGAAGGAAAATTTCTTGATCTATATTTCTATTACAAAAGGATAGCGCAAAATTACGCTAGGATTGAACAGTGCTTAGATCTTTCGTCAGTCCACTCGCTGTTTTTAGTCTCGTTAAGCTCAACAGTCTTATCTAGAGTCTATTACACAGAGGCTACCTAGCCATTACAATAACAGAACGCAGGTTATTCACTCTGGAGTCTCTACTAAGTACTTAAAGCATCCACAAACAGACAAGACCACTCATCAGGAAAGATTATAATAATTGAGCCAAATGGAAAAAGCAAAGATATTTGCCGCATATATTGCCGAACTATTCCAAACACAACCCACTATGAGAATCCCTATGCCATTTGAGATCTTAAGTAAGTGGTTTGATCTCTAATTAATGATTCGTTAGATTAGTTTAAGACTTTCAAGGTTTAGGTAAATATTTAGTTTTCTGGGCCTTTTCATTTTCCACCTTATGTTATTTCCCACCTTATGTTATTTCCCCTGTTTTTGAGCTTATTTTCTGTACGGCGTATTATCTGAATGGTCTCTGATAAAAATTATATGGTTTCTACGGAGCTCCTGTTCCAAGAGAACATCGCCTTGGAAGCCGATAAGTGGATCCATCAGCTATCCAGCAGATTGGTATGAACATGCACAATATCTAGATTAATATCTGGTATTGAGCTTGGTTAATGGTTAGGTATTGACTTGAGTAGGGGGGATCTCCTAGAAAATTACTGAGCTATTGGTATGCAGGTCGATTTTTGCTTATTTATGTATTAAATAACAAGGTAGGAGATGGAGCAACTTCGGACGTGACGATAGATATAAAAGTATATTTTAAGTCTTCATGTTGGAAGGCCCCAAAAACAGCATAAGATGCATTTTCGACAGGTTTAAGCATGTTCTGAAAGCTTCAGTTCTTTAGCTTAATTGTAACCCCGGCTCCACACATGCGTATACGAATATTCGTGTGCAAACACGAATATTCGTGACTGAATGTTCGTTTGCGAATGTATCCGAACAATTCCCTACACACTTCGCATACTGTAACCGAATATTCGCGTATAGTGTATACGTAGAGGCTACCCTGTGGAGGTTAGACGAATGTTTGATCCCTTTGACTCGCGATAATTTACCGCTACAATACGGATAGTGCTCGTGTTCGTGGACGAATAGCAAATATTTGTATACGAATACAAAAATTCCATCCACACTTTACGTATTTGTGTACAAATAACAAACATTCGTCAACGAATAACGCATGTGTGGAGCTGGGGTACGTGGGTGAATTTCAGAGATGTGCCGGATATCCGTATCTGTATCCGCGGATAATCCGCAAAGTAAATTTTTTTGTTTATTGCAGACATTAAATAGATAAAAAATCGCTAGATACTAGAGTTTTGTAATTCCTTGCAAGTAGCGTTTGGATTTACGAATAAACACGTGACTTGCCGAGACGTGATCTCTTTTTTTTGGGTTTTTGCTCTTTTAAAGTGTAATACCCGATGTTACTAAATTCTATGAGAAGTTATAAGATTTTTCATCTTAAAAGAAAATATTTGAATATTTTCATTGCTAATAAAAGAAAAACAATTAAATATATATTTTATGATAACATTATAAGACGCGCGATCGCCAATTGTGTTGTTGAGCACCCAGTTCCATGCAGTCGCACAATCGGCGATCGATGGTGTCTCCCCTTGGTTATCATCTTATCATAGCATGTTTATTCTTTCTCTTTTTTGTAATAGCAATGGGAACAGTCAAGCTCTGTTAAAGTTTCTGACATAACTTTTATTTTGAATTCTAGTTAAATTAATTTGATAATCAATAAATTCTTTAAATTAAAACGGATGGAGAACTCTACTTATATTGATTTTGGATACTATTAACACGTTCCTTATAAAAATATCAATATCAAAGTGTTGCGTTTTCATGCATCTTGTTTGATATTGTTTTGCGCTAAAATCATTGAATTGACCGCTCTATTTCTTGGGTCTTATCGCCAACCAAGACTATGTTGTGAATATGTCAAGTTTCTTGAATTCTGTAAAAACCATACGCGACAACCCGCAACTACTGTTAATCGTTACCGCTGATTTGTCTCCCTTCAGGCTCCGACCAAGACGAATAAGAGTTACAAGAAGATCTCCTCAACAACCAATAGATCTACAGGTAGGTAGACCCTGAAATTAAGTTCGGTCAATTTATACGTAACCTGTCAACCAAATACAATTGTTTACAGTCCACTCGATAAACGCAACACAAAACACAAGTTATACAGTGCTATTAAATTAAAATGCAATATACTCTAGTACTCTATATTGCATTTGAAAATAATCAAGTAAAAGCATTATTAGGTTAAATTGGTTGGTTGTTGTCATTACGTATGCATTTCACCACGAACAGACGTGATTTGTTAAGAAATACACCTTTGCATCTTTTATGTTACAGTAAATGTTATCTTCATTTCCGTTTGTTTCCTTATCGAAATCCAATTAGTGTTAAATTATCCTCAAGTGACGAAAAGGTTAAACGGTTAATGTGTTTTGAACATTTATGTATTGTTGTTTGCATAAACATGCAGTAAATGCAATGGTTTTATTATGATTATTTTAAAATGCAATATAGGGACTCGGGGAGTATATTGCCGTCCTAAGCCCGAAAGGCGTATCTCAATTTTTGTTATATTTTAAATTTTCCTGTCTACAGACTCTTTATGACGTAGTAGTTCTCTTTTCCTAAGAAAAATTGCCGTTTCTTATGGTGCTATACATCTAAGCATTAATAAAATTAGACGTATCTCCAAAACACAAGAAAAACGTAAGCTATATAGTCGTAACTCGGTTACACTAAGCGTTCTATTTGATTTACATTAATATTTAAAATTAATTGCTTTTAAACTCGTGAACTTTAAATATCTTTAACTAACCAACATATTATAAAATCCTCAATATCTTAAACTTGACTATTCTTAAGATACGCCCTTGGGCAGGACAACAGTATATTGAATTTAGTTAAAAGCACTGCATGTATAGTTTAATGTTTTTGTAAAAAGAACTGAAAAAGCAGCAAAATCCCGGAACGTTAAAGATTTCTAAAATCCTTAAGGTGGAGAGGTGCATATTATAACTTCTCATATATACTATAATCTAGGAATATCAGGAACTACACGTTAAAGAAAAAAAACACAGACAAAAAAGAGGTAACGGTACGAAAGGTTTTCTATTAAATATTTGTGTACATTCTTTTCATAGGTGGTACGCCCCTCAACACAATTTTAACAGAAATACGGAGACAAATTCAAACCTTTCAGAAAAATCTATTTGTATTATCAGGAAAAACCCATCTTGTTACAGGAAATCATTGTTGGAAAATCCCAGATTAAATGCCGTTTCATCAATCTTGCGGAATTTGCGTGGCATTGTTTTTGATGAGATAATGTTTTGTTAGTATAAAACAATAAACAAATGTTAAAAAATCCAATTATGTTGCTCAGAACCACTTAAATGCCACACCATAGAAAAATATTAGATTGCTATACTCTTACTATTATTAGGCAATTTTGGTAGTGGGATTTAATATCAAATAATAATAGCCTGCAAACACGCAAAAACAAAAAAAGGGCCTACTACTTGCTTAATAACAAATCTGTTTTATAAAAAAAATACTATATTTAACTTAAATGAAAGTGTTGTGACTGTTATCTGTATCACTAATTGAGCTATTAAAGTACTTGTATATTTTTAAACAAGCACTTCAATTATTTATTGGTATGACGCTAGCAGCTTTGACAAGCCCACATATTTTTCAGGCAATAGTACTTGAAAGAAACAAATAAAACAAACGTTGTTTTTTGCGCGTTTGTTTTTTAAGCAAATTAATCAGACGATTAATAGAGTAATATTCTTTGCAACAAAGAAAAAATGACTTTTCAACTCGTTATTTTTGTTAACTGATTAAGTTTTAAAAGGAATGCCTTTGATTTATGAAAAATTAAATCAATGAATAGTGTGAAGTTAATTTATTATAATTATCGGATTTTAATTGTATATACATGTAATTTATTTCTGTTATTTATATATAAATCTATATTTAACCTTCATGTTTTTATTTGAAAACTATTAAGATCTTAATTAGCAAACATATGTGTAGGCAATGGACTTGTGGTATCAACTTTGATAAACTCCAGACTCTGCTATTTGCAATTTTTTGAGTATTCTTAGTAAGAAATATTATTTAACAAGATGCAGCTTACTACTATCCTTTTCAAATCTATCTTGACTCAAATATATTCACCGGCTCGACTCTTCCGTTCCCCACTTCTCCCTGGAAACGTTTGATTTTATGCTTCTCTATTAATACTTATTTGTTGTGGTATTTTGTTCGTTTTAGATAAAACAATAATTTTATTTATAGTACCGCTGTTTGTCGGACATCTTAAATGAAAATACGAGGGTGGTCCCAGAAGTACCCGACCCAACAAAGAAAACACAAAAATTCTGGAAAAAGATTTATTTATTTTTCAACGTAATCTCCTTTCAGCTCTATACACTTTTCCCAGCGGTGTTCAAAAAGTTCGATACCCTTTTTATAATAAGAACTGTCTTGCTCCTCAAAATAGCCATTAACTGCTGACATCACTTCTTCATCGTTGGAAAATCTTTGACCACTGAGCCATTTTTTCAAGTTTGGGAACAGAAAATAATCCGAGGGGGCTAAATCTGGCGAATATGGTGCATGAGGTAGCAATTCAAACTTTAATTGATTAATCTTGGCCATTGCAATAACGGATTTGTGAGCTGGCGCGTTGTCGTGATGAAACAACACTTTCTTTTTAGCCAAATGCGGCCGTTTTTGCTTGATTTCTTCGCTCAAACGTTGCAATAAGTTTGCATAATACTGGCCGTTGATAGTTTTTCCTTTTTCGACATAGTCAATAAAAATTATTCCACGCGCATCCCAAAAAACCCATTGTTTCGATTGTTCTTTTGTCTCGGGTGTGAAATGATGGACCCATGTTTCATCCATTGTTACGAAACGGCGCGAAAATTCTGCTTTGTTGCTGTGAAACTTCGCTAAATACTCAATTGAAACATTTTCACGACACTGTTTTTGCTCGAGTGTGAGCAAACGCGGCACCCATCTTGCACACAGCTTTCTCATGTCCAAATTTTCAGATAATATGCGATGTACCGCACTTTTTGAAATGCCCGTAATGTCTGCTAGCTCGCGCACTTTCAGTCGACGATCATCAAGTACCGCTTTGTGGATTTTCTTCACCATTTCTGGAGTCGTCACCTCATTTGGTCGACCACTGCGATGCTCGTCTTGGCAGCTCGTACTCAGCTACCCAAAATTTAACTGTTGTAAACGAATGAGCAGACTCACCCAGAGTAGAATCCAGTTCAGCTTTTATATTGGTTGGGCTGAGACCTTTCAAATAAAAGTATTGTATCACATAACGATGACCAATTTTCTCCATTTTCACAAATTCACTGACAACGTTCGCTATTGATGGCTGCCAAACAAATACTGAACAACGTGGCGCTTTCAAACTTGAAACATATGCTTTATAGACTGCGTACTTTCCAATACAGTGATATTTTCAAACAACTACCGCCACCTCTTAGTCAGGTCGGGTACTTCTGGGACCACCCTCGTACCTATATACACATAATATTTCTGTTATTAATAGTAATGAAAAATATTTTTCTTATTAACTGAAAAAAGTCTTTATCTTTCTCAGCCAGCACACCAAGGTTATAATGACGTTATTTTTAAGTCATTATTGTTCGACGTCATATGACTAATAAATGATGTCCATAAGACGTCATATAATGGGACGTACTGTTACAATTCCTCTTTTTGCTTGTTAATATGTACCAACAACCTTACCGTTGGATGTTTACTGTTACATACATTTCATCATCATATTTTAGTATATCTATTATAGACTCTTGCAGGGCGTGGGCAATAAAGGTAGTTCTTGAAATGTTTCTTTATTTTACGCTCTTATTTATTAACCTTAATGTCCTTAATAAATAGTAAGTTTTTTTAAAAATCACACACATTTATGTTGTCAAAAAATTATTTTAATTTTAATTTCAACGCTGCCTACATACATTCCTTTAATGGTATGTGCATGTACCATTACAGTACGTAGACGTCTTCAAAACGACGTCTTTTGGACGTACAATACAATACGTACAAGTTTCATTAAAAAGATATTATTTTAGCAGGGACAAAGGAATACTGGCCATATTAAGCAGGTGGTCACAATATAGAGATGTTTTGACTGTGGTATATAATATTGTTATTTCCAATATTCAACTATTTATTTATAATTTCTGTCTTTGTCCTAGTATAGGACGTTTTAATGCCGTCTTATATTGACGTCTTTGGGCTGTGACATAATGATGTCAGTTTTACGACAATTTGACGTCGTTACTGCCGAAATAACGGCGACATTATGACGTCAGTGTGCTGGCTGGGTTGCGTGTGTATAGTGTAAAGAAAGGTTCAGTTTATAATTCATGTAAATCTTGATGTACTTTTATCATTTCGTTTGGAAACTGTAAACGTAATTTCATGTCAAGTGATTTGTTGAGTTATAATTATATTTCAACCTTCTTTGATTTTCTCAAATTTTGCACAACTGTTACACTCCTAATGTAAGGGTAACTAAAATCGAAAATATTAAAGCAGTTCTTGAGTTACGCTTTTTTGAAGTGTACAAAAATGAAGGATTTTTATCATGTTGGCGTGTACTTGTTCTTTATAACTTTTAATAGAACTAAAACTAAGGAATGAATGAAACAAATCTTTTGGGCTTTAAAATGATGGGACGCATGGCATACTTTAAGATGAAAACGTTTCTTATCACCTTAAACCATCTTTTAAAGTAACGTAGCATTGCTTTTCTATTGTAATTAATTAATTTTCTTACCACTCCCAAAATATAAAATATATTTTTTTTAACAAATCGATAATAAAATTTCAATGAACATATTAGGTAATCGTTAAAACGTTCTTGATTTTTACAATTAACCTAGGTATGTTTCTAAGATCTGTTAAGCTGAAATAAAATAATTCTGAAAGCCCTCTAGAAAAGAAATAATGTTTATTATTTGTTGTTTCAGGTAAGTCTTAGCAGACAAATTGGAGAAATAGCTGTTTATTGGTAAGAAATCAATGATTTTGCATTACATAGTCCGATGTCTACTAATATGTATCTTCGTGTAGACCATAGTCTAAATTTATTACACTCTAAATTCGGCCATTAAGATTTGCCGAAGCACCGAATATTCGGCCGAAGCAAAATAGAAATTTGAGTTTTCATTAATTTTATTGAATACAAAATTATGCCACAAAATGAAAACATTGGTGTCCGAAAAATATGTTTCCTGCTACGCATTTTGCTATAATAAAATAATACAAAATTAATAAAAAAATAAACAACACCGGATTATAACAAAACTAGATGTCAAAAACTAATTAAAAAACGCTTATTTTTTTATTTCACACCTACACTACGGGGAAACCAACTACTAAGGTCATCTGTCCCCCAGCTAACATGAAACACGAATACACACACCCATAGTTGAGGTGGCGGAATTTTCCAATTAGAAAAATCCCGTTGCCCCAAGTGGGATTCGAACCCACGACCCTTGGAACACGAGTGATGCACTGACACCACTCGTCCACCGCCGGCCCTTGAAAAAAAAACGCTTATTAAAAACTACAACGTAATAAAATAACGTTAACAAAATTTCACTATGTAAAATTTAATTTAAGAAGATATATGCAATATATGCAACAATATATGCACACTACCTTTGCGTCATCATCTGGACAGGACTTAAAAAATAAATGCATGAAATGCTAAAAATTAAATAAATGGTGATACATATTAAATATTTAGATTTTTTTTGTTAAAGGCGAAATAATGAGTTTTTCAGTTAAAATGCACTCAAATAAGTAAAAATCCGCTTCGACCGGCCGAATCTTCGGTGCATCTCTAATTTCGGAGTAAGTCTTTACTTTTGACTTTTGAATTTTTTACTTTACATGGGAAAAATATTACTTATTTAGAGTGGATTGTTATAAAACTTTTGTATAATTTGTTTTTTATTTAGATTAAAATTTAGAGTGAAAGTAGTGCAGTTTTCTAAGCTCAATATCAATAATAAAATAAGTAATTTATTTATTTATTGCAATGCAAACATACATAACAATTGTTATTGTTAGCCAGTAAATTAAAAATGCATTCGACAAACGAATTTATTCTCTTGTATCCATACATCCGCACTGCTTAATTGCTAATTACTGAGTAATCCTAATACTGCCACACTTTTACAACATCCAGCCTTAATATATAAATTATTTTCCCTTGTCATCGATACATGTTTCTGATGACATCATTCACTGACCTAACTACACCATATACATTTAAAACATAAGAATGCATTGAAAAAAATATATACGAGTCCAGTTGGGACACTTCTATTTCGAAATGGTTTTGTTGGTCCATGGTATGGACTTGTGCTCCATGCCAACTCTTATGAAAATTCTATTAGGAGATTCCCTTGCAGCACTCCGTGAACTCCGCCAAAGTTGGAAATTACTACAACTATGATGTAAATACTCTTTTGTTCTGCGAATTAGATATAATTATTGCTTTTACTTGCCTAATTTCTAAATATCTTTGTTTATTGTTTAGAAATAAAACACTGAATATGATTTATTAAAAAGGTACAACTCCGTTGGATATCAATATTAAATAGCTTACTGTTGAACATGTCTTATAAGTTTCCAAGTGCTGCCGTCTTATCCATCATAAGTGACACTAAAATTATAAAATAATCATGTATTAATAAAATGTTTAAAATGTAAAATTGTTTTAAGTTACCTTATATCAATTATTAAAACGAACTGCAAAGTTTCACATTCACACGCAGTAAAAAGACGTGAACATATTTGCACTAACAGGTGTCTAGTTATAACTGTTCAATCTTTGTAATTTGAAAGGTTATTAAAATTAGCGGAAATTTCAAAATGTTACAAATCTAAATTTAATGTAGGTACTATAATTTATGTACAGATACTTGTTTTTGGTCTAATCAATATAATTTTGATCTCTAAATTTTGCTTAGTTGTTCATTACGTTTTAAATTGTACAGCTACATTAAGTTATTTAAACATTTGTAAAATTTATAAATTCCCACCAATTTTAGTAACTTTTGAAATTGCAAAGTTTCCACAGTTATAACTAATCGAAGATATACAGCAGACAGCTGCTTGTCGCCATTCTTTGTTAGTGTCGTTATATTAGATTGAATATTCAATCTATATAGAGTTAATTAATAATATAGAGAGAAAATAGATTTCAGTAGTTAATAGTAATTATTTCTGTTATAAGAGTAGAGTGAAAAAAATGTTTTTACTCTAAATTTTAACTCTAAAATCTTTACCCAGTACTCCAAAAATCTTTCACGGGTCTGATTTTTTACTGTGTAGTAGGCTGGTACATTCTGTTTGTTATCAGAATCTTTTTTTGGTATTCTAGCTTGACATAGCTATTTTAGAGGCAACTGTAGAAATAAGCCTAGGAATTGAATCGATATTCAATTAAAATATTATCCGCTTGTGATGTAAATTTCTATGACAACCAATTGTTTTTTCAGATTGATACTGCATTCCACTTCTTATGTAATTTTCGTTGTTTTTTATTGGAGTATGATTCATATGGAATTATTTTACTAGTAGGTATTAGTTTTAATTACCAATATTTATGCTATATAATGAAATAATTGTTATAATCAGCAATTGTTTGTTTTTAATTGCATTTAGATATGCAACGAATTAATTGGATATTGTGTAAATTTAATTTTATCTATTAGAGAGTCCCTGCATTAACTGAATAACGTTCAAATATGAAAATCCTCCATTTTCCGATTAGGAAACGGAACTTTTCATAGTTATATATCAATAATGCAATTTCCTCCATACCACTATTGACATTTTTACTATTTTTATTTTCACTTGAATGTATATCACAAAACCGATTTAGCCAAATAATTCTAGCGGTAAATCGAAACACGCTAGAAAACTCTATCGAATCTTGACAAGCGTAAAAGAAAACCTTCCGAACTGTGTGACTTTTGTTGTTACTACTATAAGAAAAGAAATTGACAAATCATAAGACGTCCGTATCTTTTTGTGTGTGTAAATCTTTCGCTTCTTTTCAGAAAAGCCGATTGTAAGAATTAATCCTGAACAAATTGTCGCATGGTTGTCTGAGTTTTTCCCTTTTTGCCAATTCGATTCATTAACAATGAAAATGAGTCGTCAATTTATCAGAACTTCCTTTAGTAGTCGAAGGAGAGACAGAGAGAGAGGGAGAGAGAAATAATATATATTTTCAAGCACCAGTTTTCTCTTACGTCACAGCAACAAAATCGATAGGATAGGATAGAACAGACTGTGTGATAAATGGCTCTAGTTACAGTTTGGTCATTTTTCAGAATGTTTTCTAAATACTTGACAGGCAGTACAAAAACACGGTTCGTCATTTCATTAAACACTAATCAGAGAAATAGTTAACTCTCGTTTGGATTTCTAAATAAATTTTCATTGCACTAGAAAATGAAAATAAAAACATTCACAGGTTATGAGCTCATGGCCATGAGGTTTAAAACTTGTTACGGTATATTCCGACGTCAGAATCATAAAGACCGGAACACCCAGATAGATGCATTTAATAAAATAATACTATAAAAACTTCAAATCTTTATCTCTCTCTGCAGGATTTTCTATCTCGGTTAGATTTGTTTAATTAGTTGGGAATGTGTTTGGCTTACCTTGGTTATTTTTGGTTGGCAAAATAAACCGATCGCGGATGTTAACATACACGTAGAAGTAATAGTTTTGTAGATTTTTCGTCATGTTTACGTCATCGATATGACTTGGTGTTTATCTCCCCCTTAAGAAAATAATTCAGCTTTCACACATATTCATTTATACTTTGAAACCAAAAGATAAGAATATTTGTGTTTGGATCAGATATGCATAGATGATGGGCAGAAAATAAGGATTGGAAGTGGCAAATACGATTGCGATTTGAAGTGGTTTTCTATATTTAGAGTTTTATTTTCTTTTGAAGGAAATGTTATTCTTAAAAATATTAGTTAATTTGTTTATTTCCTTATTTGTCGAATCTAGACTATGATCAATTTATACCACAACAAATTATTTAATTCCAATCATCCAAAAATATTCTTTTATATTAGAGAAACAAACATCAATATTCAATATCATCAATAGCTGTTCATTCATCATAAAGTCATCAATTTGCTATTACGATTGCTATATGATTTTATTAAAATTGTTCATGATTACAGACTATAAATAATTTATTTTGTAAATAATTTTGAAGACATTACCACCATTTTACGGTTCCTAGTCGAAAAGTCGGGTTCCTGTCTTCAAGCATTTCTTCTGCTTATATCTTGCTTCCATGTTACTAGCCTTTATTCCTTCTCCATTCTCGTTAAATGCGATATTTCAGCAGAAACCGTTCAAACTGTATTTATACGGAAGGCTCTTTAAAGGTTATTTAAATGCCCAAAAATTATTTTTTATGCTGTATTAATTTTTTTTCTTTTTACGTGCTCTGCCATCAGCTTTAAAAAGTTAGCAGCTCGCGTTAACGAAAATGGAGCATAACAGCCTTGCTGAAATTTTTATTACAGAATAATTAAAGGATCTTTAAAGGTTTTTAAATACCCAAAAATTAATTGTTTTTTAAATCACGAGTTTTGCTAGCTTTAAAAAAGGTTAGCAGCATCCCCTAACGAAGTCGGATCTTAATAGCTGTGACACGAAATTTCTAATACCGAATAATTAAAGGCTGATTAAAGGCTATTTAAATACCCAAAGGCACTATTTTCTTTATAATTTTTTCAACAGGCCAAACAGTATTTTTAGGCTTTTTGATTGACTAGTTCAGTTAGCTTTAAAAAAGTTACTAGCCAATAAAGAAAACTGAACTGAATACTGCGATTCTGATCTGCCATTACATATCCTGTAAAGCCTGTCAACTTAAATGATCAGTTATGTAACTTTAGAAAAACTGAGTTTAAAGTTTGATTTCTTCAAAGAAATATTCTCAATTTTAATGAATTAGTTTTGAAACTGGCCGTTTTGAAACCTTCGAAATACGAAGATCTAGAAATCCAAGACATCGAAATGGGTTTCAGATTTCCAATGTTTAAGAGTCTTACTTTTAAAGTTTTCAACGGGTAAAACATGGGTTACTAACTTTAACCGGTTTCGGACGAACATTGAGTATTCAGAACGTTTAAACAGGCTAAGATGGTTACTGATGAGGAAATACTTCAAAAAGTACCTAATATTGTATTGAACTACCATTCATTGAAATTGGTGAAGATAGCTCAGACGGAAACAAATTTTGGGCATGAATAGCTACCCGTGAGATGTGTGTTGCAATTGATCACGTCAGCGTAAAACCTTGTTCAAGCGTAATCCAAAAAGTTTTCTGTACCGATTTGTATCCGAAACGAGACTTGGATTCACGATTGCATACTGGTCACTAAGCAACAGTCAGAACAATGTATAGCGTCAGGCGAATCAACTCCGAAAGAGGAAAAGTTGACACATCAGCCAGAAAAATTATGGCGACGATATTTTGAGATGTGAAAGGTATCTTTTGGTAGATTCAATGGCAAGACGCAAAATGTAGAATATTACAGTAACTTACTCGATCAACTCTATTGGAAAATTCAGATTAGTTATGTGTCATCAGAATAATGCGTAAGTATGTCACAAGTAACATTAACATGCCACAAGTAACATTCATCAATTGGGTTTCGAATTGCTGCCTCATGCACTCGCTATATCTGGCCCCGTCAAACCTTTATTTTAATTTAGTTCTTTTCGAAAATGGAGATGTTTCACGCTGGTATAAGAAGTACGCTTCGGATTTCGAAGTGGTTGCTGCCACAACCGCCTATTTTTAGGAGTTGGACGAACCGCTTATAGAAGGAGGTTTTGTTGAAAATTAATATAATTGGGTATTCGTCCAATATTTTAAATTTTTCCGTAAAGCTAGCAGAAACGGTTCTAACTAAATTCATAATTAAACGCTATTTAAATGCCCAAAAATTATTTTTTATGCTTTATTTATTTTCTTCTTTTTACGGTACTGCCAGCTTTAAAAAACTTAACAGCACGCACTAAAGAAAATGGAGCTTAACAGCCCTCAAACGAAATGCTTAATACAAAATTGTTAAAGGCTATTTAAATACCTAGAAACTAATTCCTGGGATATATTTTATTTAAATTTCGGGTTCTGCTAGCTTTAAAAGAAGTTAGCAGCACCTACGAAAGATATAACGTTGAAATTCACAACCCATTGTTTGTTTGATGGTCACTGTTTAAAACCACGCTTCTTCGTGCGTTTGGTTGTCACTGGTTACCCCTTTCCCTCTAAATGAGCCGTGGATATAACAAAATGGCTGTTTTGCATTAGAAGTTGAATGTGCGAGATATATTAGAAAATTGGTTTTGGTAATAATTCGCTTCAGCGGAGAAAATCTCGCATTCAAAAGAATGATCGTTTGATTATTTATATGTGATCAATCGTCAAATTAGACGGATTACGTTCTGGCGCTAAACATTTAGGTAAATTCTTTCCATTTTTTCCATGTGCTAAAATCTCATAAAATGTCTTTCTATTTTAGGTAATATTTCCCTATTAGTTACCTTGAGGGAATTGTATAGTAAAAGACCTTTCAGTTTATACAAAGGTAAAATTCTGTTTAAATATTTAGAATCAATACAACATACAGGGTGTTTTATTTGTAGGTCTTTTTATCTTTTGGCTCGTTGTGTTTTTTCCTACTCCTGCCCCGTTGACTGTGGGTTTAATTAGAATGTCCTTCTCTTTGGGTCTGTACCTGCATATATATATATATATATATATATATATATATATATATATATATATATATATATATATATATATATATATATATATATGTACAGGGTCGTAACAAGACGAGAATATACCGAAGGGTGAAGCGAAAACCCCTAAGCAAGGCTTTAAAATTGTACTGTAACAGCCGTGGGTCTTCGAATGGTGGGATGTTTGTCTGAAAATGTATGTATGTATATTGTGTCATTTTATTTATGTATATGGGTTGTAGTAGTTATTATTATTATTATATGTGTGTGTATATATATATATATATATATATATATATATATATATATATATATATATATATATATATATAAGAAAGAGTTATAATAATGGGATATTGCGCAACAGAGAAGAAAGAAAAAATAAGTTGCAGCCGTCTACACGTGTTTCACACTTATTAGTGATCATCAGGACGGCATAGCAGATGGAATAAATATAAAAGCAACTTTCTCAGAAAGATGTAACAACACAAGGTTTCACTGATAGCAGCCAACCGCACATTTGCAGTATCGGCCTGAAGACACTGAGTTTTCAGTGCAACAAAAAAAATATATATAAAACGTTTATACAATTTATTCGTGCATGATAGTTTTAAGAACTAATTAACACGAGATCTCGAGTAGTGAAATTGTCCTAGGGTAGTTTTTAAGCTTTACAACCAGCTGTGATACAAATCACCATTCCATTTTTTATTAGACATTAAAATTCTTGATCAGTATAATAATTACCGTTTACAATTACATTAGATAATTACAATTACTTTAAATAATTACAATAAAGCCCTACGTAGAAAGTTTACATTTCACTACGTTTGTGTTTTATTTATTTATTGTGTGGTTTTAATATTGCTTTCCAGCTCGTCAACTGTGAGTGTATATGCACTGTACGACCAAAATTGTGGAAGTTGCCTATATCTTAGTAAAAGATCTATTTCTTCGTTTATCTAAGAATTTGAAGCTTTAGTAATAAGCATTGTTTTAAAACGAAGTAGCGCTTGTTTTTTTATCTTCTATATCTTGTATTACCCCGCCCCTCTCCGACTTATGGGAGTTAGCCGGCAAAAACTAAAGCAGTGTTATTTAGGTCAAGCTGATGCTTCCAGTACAGCTATATTTTGGTAGGTTAGGTATTTGTATATATAAAAGTAGCCTTTGTGATTCTATAGGCTATAAAGAAACCGGAGCTTAACAGCCTTGAAACAAAATGTTTATTACAGAATAATTAAAGGCTGTTTAAATACCCAAAAATGAATTCGCAGATTATTATTTTTTTATGGGATCTGCTAGCTTTAAAAGAAGTTAGCAGCACCGCAAAACTGAGTTTAACAGCCTTGAAACGAATGATTAATTACATAATAATCAAAGGCTATTTAAATACTCGAAAATTAGTTTCTCGACTACTATTTTTTGTAAATGTCGGGTGCTGTTAGCTTTAAAAAAAGTTAGCGGCATCCACTAACAAAAACGGAGCTTAACAACCTTGAAACGAAATACAGAATAGTTAAAGGCTATATGAAATCCCAAAAGTTAATTTTTAGACCAATTATTTTTTTTAAATTACGGATTCTGCTAGATTTTAAGAAGTTGGCAGCACTCACTAAAGAAAACAAAACTTAAAAACCTTGAAACGACATGTTTATTAAGGAATAATTAAAGGTCTTTGCAGTAAAAAATAACTTTTGTGTTATTAAATAGCTTTTAACTATTCTGCAACAAACTTTTGTTTTAAGGCTGTTAAGCTCTATTTTCTTGCGTGGGTGCTTCTAACTTCTTTTAAACTAGCAGAACCTGTAATTTAAATAAAATAATAGAGTCTTAGAATTAATTTCTGGTTACTGAAATAGCCCTTAATACTTTTGTAGTAAAGATTTCGTTTCAAAGTTGTTAAGCTCTATTTTGGTTTGCTAACTTTTTTGAAGCTAGCAGAACACACTATGTAAAAAAACAGCCCAAAAATTAATTTTTAGGTATTTAAATATCCTGTAAAGAACCTTTGAGTGTTCTGTAATAAACATTTCGTTTCAAGGCTGTTAAGCTTCGTTTTCGTTAGAGGGTGCTGCTAACTTTTTTAGAGCTAACAGAACCCGCAATTTAAAAAAATAATTCAGAGTCTAGGAACGTTTGGGTATTTAAATAGCATTTACATAAAGAACCTTGAATTATTCTGCAGCAAACGTTTCGTTTCAAGGCTATTAATCTCCGTTTTCGTGAGAGCTGCTAACTTTTTTAAGCGAGCAGAACCCGTAATTTCAAAATAAAATAATAGAGTCTAGGAATTAATTTTTGGGTATTTAAAAAGTCTTTAAATATCCTGTAATTATTATGTAATAAACATTTCGTTTCAAGGCTGTTGTAAGGTCGTTGTGGTCTTACAAGGTACTCCTTGATTCTCTTGTAATCAATGCTGGTCCGAATGTAAATAAAACTAGTGGACTGTATTTCAACTGTGTTTATATTATATTAATTGCACTATTGAAAACTTCTATATACAATTTGAATACATGAATTAAATTATGACTTGAGTAGCACTAGCTACATTTGTATAACTCGGTGTGTGTTATACACTGAAGCTCGAAATCTACTAACTAATATACATAACATATAACGAAAAGAAATGACGGTATTTTACAAAGACTAAGGGTGATTGATTATTACTAACACATGTTCGGGCGTTAGAATTTGGGAATTTTGACCTGCATTGGCACACATACAAAAAAAGGACTAGTTTGCCCCTAACATTTTCAGCTTGTTTAAAATTATATTCTTTGAGCTTAGTTTAAATGAATTCTTATTATTACTATGACAATGAAATGAAATGTATAATACCTAAATTAAATTAACATGCACATTTTGATTACATAATATGAATTCTTAAAATTACATTAACACTAAAACATTGATAGGGGTTTTACCAGCTGTTTAGCTATATTTTCTTTAGTGGATGCTGCTAATTCTTTCTGTAAAAAGAAAAAAACTAATAGAGCATAAAAATTAATTTTCTGGCATTTAAATAGCCTTTAAAGATCCTTAAATCTTTAAAGATAATTTTAAGAGCCTTTAATTATGATATTTTAAATTATACTTTTAAATATTGAATATAGTTAGATTGAATATGTTTGCACTAGATTTACGAACGTCAATATTTTATCTTTTCCTTCCTAGGCCAGAAAATATACATTGCATTTCCGAATAGCTTTGTGGGCAAACATTGAACACAAGCTGCACTGTGAAATAAAAAATAGATACGAAAGTATGGGATGACTAAATTGTAATTACCTAATTACCAACCAATAGCATTAAATAAAACACGCTTCCACATACTATATCTACTATATACATATTGCAATTTTATTTGACGAAAAAATACGTAATGTACGTAAATATTAACTATGTTTATTCAATGAAGGAGCGAGGATATACAAAACCGATGAGAAATTTCTTCTACAATTTTCTAGACTAGTAAGTACGCAGAAGTCGCCTCGCAAACATAATTAAATTAAAAAACTGAATTCCATTAAAACTTTACCATTTCAATTAAAACCAGAGAAGTAGAATTGAGCTAAAAGAGAAAAAATATCGTTTTTTAAACTGTAATTCTGGGATCGAGATAAAAAGCAAAGTAGGTTTATTTATTTTCCAGTTGGTATACGTAGCAGGAGTAGGAGAGTATGAACATAATAAAAATGTTAAAATATATAATCGATTTTTGGAATAAACGTTTTCTTTTGTGTTTTTAACAATAATAAAGATATTCGAATCCCACATTAAGTTTTTGCAGCGCCAGTTTTAGACAAGCAAGGTGTGTACGTACGGTTAAAGTATTTCCATTTTTATTTATTAAAATGGTTTTAGCACGATTCATCCCAGTACAAATTTAATGCTTCGCTTTCCCTAGAGAAAGGGACAACGCCCACATAAGAATAACATAGGAATTGATGACGTACTCGTCATCCTCTTTAAGGTAACGGACTTGAACCTGAATTGGAATCTAGACAAAGGCTAAGGCATATTACGTCAGAAAACGATCGAAAGAAAAACTTCAAGCCTGACTCATTCGTAGGTGGATTTCTTTAATTCTTCAAAATTCCATGTTTTTGATCTAATCAAATCAGCTTGATTGTTTTCCATTTGAACCCACTTCATTTTCGTCATTCAGACAATAAAACATATTGTTTGTATTGTGGCTAGGATGACAGAATATGTATAAGGCAGTCTGTTCACAATCCATGAAGTAAAAGAAATACTTTCAGTACAGTGGCGCTACCTTTTTACCAGAATTGTTGAAGAATTTGTTTGAAAACGTTGTAGAAAGTTTAACACCTTTTTATTTTAAAAAATGATCGTTTTAAAGCTACAAACAGTGTGCTGTTTTGTATTATATTAAATTTGAACATAACCTCCAAAGTAGTGTTATTCGGTATTAAAATTACATACACTGTTATATTTTTATTCTGATCTTTGGGGTTCTAGTTTTCGTTCAAATCTTCAGAGCTGGCCTACGACTTCCAGCCGAGTATAAGATAAGATCCACCAGCAACTTGAGTTCTAGTTCCCAACTCTCATGAAATTTCAATTAGGCGATTTCCTCGTAGCACTCCGTGAACTCCGCCTAAGTTCAAAATTACTACACTTATGATGTAATTACTCTTTTGTTCTGCCAATTGGACATAATTATAATTATTGCTTTTGCTACCTAATTTTTTTAATATCATTTGTATATTGTTTGGAAATAAAACACTAAAAAACTGAATATGAATTATTGAAAAAGGTACAACTGCATTGGATATCAATATTAAATAGTTTACTGTTGAACATATCTTATAAGTTTCAAAGTGTTCCCGACTTACTCATCATAAGTAACACTAATTACTAAAATTATAAAATAATACATGTATTAATAAAATGTAAAATTGTTTTAAGTTACCTTATAGGTATTAATTATTAAAACAAGCTGCAAAGTTTTACATTCACACGCAGTAAAAAGACGTGAATATATTTGCAGTAACAGGTGTCTAGTTATAACTGTTAAATCTTTGCAATTTGAAAGGTTACTAAAATTAGCCGGAATTTCAAGATTTTACAAATCTAAACTTAATGTAGGTACTATTATTTATGTATAGATACCTGTTTTCAGTCAATATAATTTTGATCTCTAGATTTTGCGCAGTTGTTCATTACGTTTTAAATTGTACAGCTACATTTAAGTTATTTAAAGGTTTGTGAAATTTTGAAATTCCACCAATTTTAGTAACTTTTGAAATTACAAAGTTGCCACAGTTATAACTAGTCAAACTTAAATATAGCAGACAAACTGATTATCACCATTTCTTGTTAGTGTCGTTATTTCGCAAACGTTTCTCTTGTCAAATACATTGTCAAGTGTATATTGGTACCATTTCGTTTTATTTACTCTAACTAGAGTAACATGAACACTAACAAACACTTTTTTACCAATTTAGATCACTTTTTGTCAGCTTCTCTTCTCTTAAAATTAGAGTGAATTTTGTTATACTTTTAAAGTAGAATACTATTAGATTGAATATTCAATCGATATAGAGTTAATTAATAATATAGAGAGAAAATAGATTTCAGCAGTGAAGAATTATTTTTGTTATAAGGATAGAGTGAAAAAATGTTTTTACTTAAAATTGTAACAACTAACATAACCTAATAAAACGATACCGTTTACTGGGCCATTTCGGACTTTACCGGTAACATATATATTATATTGTAATGTTCGTTTTAAATAATACTAAAGGTGCCGTTTTAATCATCTATCAACAAAGGAAAATATTTACTCTAACACTAATTACAAACACTATAATTATAAACTGTTGACGAACTTAAACTAGATTATTTACAGACTATTTATTTAATTACAACATTTATTTTTAACATTTATCTTGTACTTTTTTATATACACATTTATATTCTACTAATGCACGATGCACGTATTCAATTCACTGGTTGTCTAATGACTGTCCCCTTCATTGCGCAGCGACGTTATATAGGCATACGTCCACGCTCTGGAACCATCGCCGTCAGTCTCGAACATTGTAGATGCGACGTAAACCTTCTCGCTTGTTCGCCGCCAAGCATAACCCCTATGCTCTCGTTCATTACAGTATTATTGCATTAGTAATAATTAAAATTAAGTTAAAAAGTTGAATCAATGTTCAATTCTACTTACTTTTGCAAGGGTACAAATTTAGGAGGAAAATGATAAAATTGTATTGGATTTCTTATACATAATATTATTGTTTACAAAAAACAAACTGTATATAAACTAGGTATTAATAATAAATAATACTCGTATATTATTTAGTAGTAATAATGTTGAATTAAATAGTATTTGACATATGTATTTTAAAATTCTAGACTTACAGAAGTGAAGCAATTGAAATTAATTTCAAGTTTTTATACCTATGTGAAATTAATCACTGACACATGGCTGACTAAAGAATACATGGAAAATGGATTGTATGCAGGTTAGAATGAAAAGGAGGGATGTACCAAACTTTTTGATATGATATGTTTGTTATTTGTTATTTATATTTTTTTGTTCATTTCTCTTGAATTTTTCCATGTTGGAAGGGGGGGGGGCAGCTGCTCTTCTTCCCCCCTGGAGACGGTCTTGGCATTTTATAAACTTAATTAAAATTAATAGGAGTAAGTTACAATTGTTCATTTTATTAAAGTTTCTGCTAATAAGCAGATGAAAACTTTTCAATTTGATTTCGTGGAAAAAGCTTTATCCATACATATGTCGTTTGCGTATTCAGTTAACGACAGGAAATAAATGATTATATAGAAATTATTATTTGATAAAAACGCACTATTTGTACTGTAATGAAATTTAAATAGTATGTGATATGATTTCATATACTATAGTATATACGTATACAATGTTTTAATCAAATATTTCAACATGTTATGTAAATAGTCAATACTCTGATAAATAAAATCAAATAAATAGTATTTATTTTTTATATTTGTTATTAGAATTGTTAGCATTGAGATGAGGATAAATCCGCGACTTATACAGTGTCTGCCATAAAGTTGGATCCATATGGGAAATTGTTTTTAATATTCTGCTTAGAAAAAAACTTTGTGGGGAAATCACTTCTGCTTCCAAAAATACTTGAAATGCGCCATGTCAAAGTTGGCAGGTGACATTAGATATCTGTCAATTTCTCCATTGTTTTCTAAAATTGGCGAAAACTGACCTTATTTGTTATAATATTGTAACGTTCTTCTTAAAATAATAACCAAAATGCTGTTTAAATCGTCTATTTATAAGAGAAATATTAATTTACATACACTTAATTAAAACACTATAACTATAAACTATTTAACAAACTAAAGCATTTAAATAAATGCTAGGTATTTACAAATTTATATGAGGACTATTTATGTATTACAATAATTATTAACAATTTATTCAGAGTACATTTCCTATGCCGGTCAGACATTAACTACCTCCCTTCTACTCGCGACTCAATTTATATCTTTCATACGATGACTCATACATCTAGAATGTTCGATGACGTGTTGATGAGTCATACACGCAGCTGCCGATAAGTCACGTCGATGAGACGTGTCGATGAGTCATACTTGCAGGTGTTGATTGATGAGTCATACATGCACGTGTTATTGATGAGTCATACAGTTGATGACTCATACATCTAGAATGTTTGATGACGTCATATGTGGGTTTACTATTCGTTACAATATGAAAAAAAATTATTAAGAATAAATGTTTCTAATGGCATTTTACTGTCCATATACCGAGTTTGAACGAGATATTCCGACATAAGGAAAATTTTGTTTTTTAACATTTTTTGATACACCCCGGTAACTAATTATTTTGAAATCATTAAAAACGCTTTAAATGAGTAGAAAGGCAACAATTGCGTAGCATGTTTTGCTAATAATATTGGATTGTGTAGGTATTTTTGGTAAATATTAAAATTATCAAGAAAAAAATGGAAGGTTCTGGATTATTTTCCAATTTCCAAGAAAATAATTCATAATTTTATTAATTTTTTTCACTAAGCCACGTTTGAATGATACAGGAATTGTTGTAATCATAATTTAAACAACTTAATACTAAACTACTGCTTAAAAACTTAATAAGAGATTAATAAAATTGTGTTGATTTTCTTGGAAATTGGAAAATAGTTCATTTTGTTTTTTGATAATTTTAATATTCATCAAAAATACCTACATCATCCAATATTATTAGAAAAACTCTTTTAAAGCGTTTTTTATGATTTCAAAATAATCAGTTACCGGGGTATGTCAAAATGTTAAAAAACAAAAATGTCGGAATATCTCGTTCAAACTCGGTATCTGAACGTAAAATGTAATTAGAAACATTTTTTCTTAATAAAATTCTACCAAATTTTAACAAATAAGGTCATTTTTCGCCGATATTAAAAAACAATGCCGAATTTGACAGCTACCTAATGTCACCTGTCAACTTTGGTATGACGTATTTTAAGTATTTTTAGAAGCAAGTGATTGCCCGGCAAAATTTTTTTCTAAGCAAAATATTAAAAAAAATTACCATATGGATCCAACTTTATGGCAGACACGTATAGGTATTAAACTAAGCATAAATATTTCTTCAAAACAAGTAATATCCTACATATAGATTCAATAGGATATATTATTTTACCTTTTTTTATTTTTCGTTTAATCCCTCCATTGTGATTTTCCTACCTATTGGATCAGGATCCGCTCTGAAATAATACGTTCGCTTTGCCCAATTTTCATCTGTAATTCGAATACAAACACAGAAAATAAGAGCGAAGTAAAATACACGTAATACCTACTACAACAGATGGAACTTTTCCAATTTAAACGAATGCTGCGTTAATGCTATACTCATCCAGCAATGTTTTAAAAGCGGAGAGCAATACACATTACCAAATTTCCCGTTTCGCCGTCAAAATTTCTACTACTTTAAAGTTTAATGTGAAACAGGATATTCTCATTAAAATTTTATAATGACCGAGTTATAAAATGATGATGGGCTAGATTTACTTTTAATTTATGCATATCCAAGAGTTTCCAACGGGAAAATTGTTATGTGCGGGACACCGGGGGGAGTTTTACCTTTTTCTCTCGTACGTATCTGAAATAGAAAGAGAAAATATGTGTTTTTTGTGTATTTAATAACACGAGCATTTTAGGACCTTTTAAAAATACTTTCATCAATTTATAATATACTATTAATAATAAAAATTATAAGATAATACTTGCACAACAATCAGCGATACTATAAATTGAGTTATTGTTTTATTGAAAATGAACAAAATACCAAAATAAATCAAAAAAGGAAATTTTTGATAGTAGTACTGCACGCGCTGTGAAAATACTGTGTAATATTAAGCTTGATTTGCATCTCTTTCTCATTATTAATAATATTAATTTTTTTGTTCAAGATATTAATACCTAATTGTTGTAAACCAGTTACATTACTATAAATTACCGCTTTTAATAAATATATCGCGCATTCCGCGAAAAAGTCAACTTCCACCGATAAAATTAAATGTTCAATGATGCTTAAAAAGACTTAAACCAATGCAATTTAGCAGGTGTCAAATTCATGTTTTACAATTGCCGCAGCCACACTACGATGATAATGGCTTATTTGTTATACTTTTATGCAAAAATGTGTAAAATAGAATGAAAACTGTCAGTCGGTGCATGTAATTACGGTGGTGGTTAAAGACAATAATGTCACCGACTTTAGTTTTAAAATGCAGTTCATTGTTATATAGTATTTCATGCCTCCATTTTGTCACTTGTACGTAACGCACGTTTTAGCTTGATATGTTCGTAAACAGCACCAGATATAAAAAACCAAATGTATTTCTATAAATAGCAAAAAAATGTATCAAATTAAAAGTTTAGTTGCTTAAAAATAATTTCTGGGAATTCGCTAATCATAAAAATGCGTCGGACGCGTCACGGTACGGTACGTAACCGCGGAATGCGCGATATACAGTGGTAGTAGAAAATATTACTTTCAAAAAATGTAAAGGATGTAGAAATGCATAATAATACATATATTTGTAACTCTGCTAAGATTATTTTAGTTTCAACCATTCATTAAGTACTATGACTAATGAAAAACTAATTTAAATTTTTAAAGTGAAGATTAAAGATATGAAATATTTGAATACATAAGAAAAATGAACATAAATATAAATAAATTAACCTGCTGGGAATGGCAGTAATAACAAAATAACCACCGAAGCTAGTGAAAACCAAATATAGTGCTTGTTGCTATAATATCACCCTCCTGTTGAATGAATAAAAAAGAATTTGTAATATAATTAAATAATAATGTAGACAAAACTGAAAAATGAATTTATTTTTTATATTAAAATATAATGAGCTATTAAAAATAATACAATGAATACACATTAAAGAAGTTGATAATAAACATCTATTTTTATTTTATATTAATATTCATAAGTTTTACTTTATAAGCATTTATATTAATTTAAAAAGCATAATGAATACATTTAAAAGATGTTGGAAAATATAAAAATTAATTAAATGAATGATAGATACAACGAATGTTATAAAATCTCAAACTTTCACATACTGATATTACCAGAATTACACTATTCCAAATAATGTAAACATCGAAATTGAAAAACTTAATAATTAAATAGAAAAGCAAGGTTAAAAGATTTTCTAAGTAAATTCAATTTTAAAATCAACAAACAATTATGTGAAACCAAAACAAAAGGTCAGGTAGATACAACCGCACCATTTTCAATAAAAATATACAAATACTAATAATAATATAAATAAATTATAAGTTGAAGGTCGCAAGTTCAAAAAGATACGAGCATAAACAAAACATAATAAATGAGAGAATGCATACGTCTATACTATGATCGAGATAACATTTTCAACCTTTTAAAGACGTATATAAACAAAATGCAGTTCGTTAATTTACTTTCTGTTGTCAAAGTACTTACAAACAGAAACAAAGAACTGTACATACGTTTCATTAAAAAAATTAATTCTGCACGACTAATAATGCATTCTATGCAGTGGATATTAGAAAAAATCAGTCCATTCAGTTCAGGCTGTAAAGCCGCGCAATTTAAATATACCATTTTTGTCAATTTTTATTCAAGTTCGATATACGTTTTATGCACCAATATAATGGTATGCACCAGACTTGACCAGCGCATTTCTGTTGGCATTTGGAACAAAAAAAACTTAATAAAGTTTTTTGGTTAGAGAAAGTCAAAATTTTTTGTAATTTTGACCGAAGTTTTTAGAAAAGAACGTATAAATTTATAACGCACTAACGTGACGGTGATATTGATATCATTAATAAAAGATAAAGTTAACTGTATAAGTGTAAGATTTGAAATTTTTTAGCCAGACAAACATGATGAGATCACATTTCACTGTGTATTTTTACGGCCTAGCTACTCCAAACCCACCATTTCCAAGCGTCCACTTCTGTTACATTAGTGTAGCTTTTGCTTTACTAAAATGCACGTCTCAAATGATGATGAATTGTAATACAAAACGTAAATAAACAAAATTGTGTATAGCTTTTAATCTTTACAAGCCATCTGTATATAACGGGATTTTAATTTCATATAACCGTGACCTTGCATAGATTTTTACTGTAAAATCGGTTAAATCTAGCCTCAACTTTCAATAGCAAAGAATTGGGTAAGAGTTTTTCACATCGAATTCCAATCGCCTATGGAATTTATTAATTAGTGTTAATTAATGATGCTAACCTAAACAAGAAAATGAAGAATGGGGGTCATAAAAATCACGATGGCAAAAATGCAAAATGCGTCCTGGAACACGTAGATATCAAGCGAATGAACATCTGTTGCCCCTATCCATACTCACACTCTAAGAAATTACCGGTAAATTTACCCTAAAAAATGGAGGCAACTATGTTACCTCCATTTTTTGGGGTAAATTTACTTCAAAGTGTAATTTTCATAGGAAGTGGAAAATTTCAACATTAGGTTAAATTTGCATTGTAATGTTTCCTTTTTAAATAAATTTACAGATTAAAATTACAATCTCAATGTAATTTTACATTTTAACATTAAAACACCTGTGTAAAGTTACATGACAAAGTTAATATTTCATGGCAATAGTACTTTTCAGGGTTAAAATACAAATGTGAAAATACTTCTTGAATGTAACGATGACTTGCGAAAGTATTTGCAAATTCAATCGTTCCTCTGAATATTACTTACATAGGTAAATGTATTGTATGAAACAAAATAAAATCAAAGTAATTTTTATTGAACGTATGTACTTATATAAAATATAAGACATTAACAGAACTTCTTTTCAGGTGCTTTCGGAAATATTTGGTCTCTCAAAGACATTCAGATAAAGTTTCGATTCCACCTAGAAAATTAAAAAATTATAAATTATATAAACAATTATACACGAGTACCTTTCTCAATTACAGTTATGCTAGTTTATTTCTAATTCTTCAATTTTTGATTCATCCTAGAAAAACATTAAATTAAAAATTTTTATTTTATTGGTTTAAATTTGTAATTTTAACATATAGGTACTTACCGATTATTATTTTTTAACTTCTACTATAAAATAAAATTCTTCCCATCTTGGGTCATACGTGTAAATATTTGCCTTTAATAAATCCGCACTACACTACAACGAAAAACAAAATATTAATGAGCAATGAACACTTCGTTCGATATCGATAGAGTACGGCTCGCCGATTGCGAAACCTGTAACAAGAAATCATAAAAGAATGGTACACACCATTTCGACCATTCCCCAAAAGGTCACTACTCATCAACAAACAAGTGCGATCAGCGAAATAGCATCTCAACGGTTAAAAACATATTAAGGGTAAAATTACACTATTCTTGTTCAAGTTCATCTTATCTTTAATATTACACTAAATATGAATCAAGTTATTAAGTAATAATACATTTCCAAGGAAAAATTTTCTGAGTTATGTAAATTTACATTATGGATAGTGATTTTAACCAGTTAGATGTAGTAGAATTACTTATATTTGTGTAATTTTACACAATTAAAGAACATTTTACCACAAATAGTAAAACAACTATTAACGTATAGGTAAAGTTAAATTTTAGAGTAAAACTACCGCAAATAAGAGAGGAAAGTTAACTCTTTCCCAAGGTAGATTTCAACTCATTTTTTACAGTGCATAAGTATCGTACATCGCTGACATTTTTAACAGCTATGATATCAGAGTGTTGCTTGCAATCTGATCTCATTTTAGCTGTTCACACAGTTGTTGATCACGTGTTGAGCCAGATTCTTCATTTTCATGTTTATTAGGGTGTAGTATCCGTGATTCAATGCGGAGAATTTCCGAACGAATGATGCCTTATTAATTAAATTACTAAATAGTTTAGTAAAGAGAACTTCAGATTTAATGCCCGACGAATTTTACGTCATCGTTTACAATGACTTGCCCTACACCATTACCCTTTTCTTAATTATCGGCGTTAGCGGAATTATCATTTAAGTGACTGACCTCATAAAATTGTATTGTAAAAAGGATCATGTTGCAGATTGCAGAATCAGCAATGTCAACATAAGAAAACATAAAACAACTTGTTTTGAAGGTATAACAAACACTAGTGTATGTGCTAAAAACATTACACTCTTCTTTATTTGCATTTTTATTTCGAAAACTACGCTTCTGAAAAAAATTTTATAGGGATTATAACATAAAAATTTTAAATAAAAATATGCCAGGTCTTTTCAATCGTTAAATTATAATGTTATGTTGTGCCACATAATACAGAGAGGTTGCCTTTGTAACATAAACGAACAACTTTTCGTAATATTAACACGTTACGATTGACTGTTTCTCTTTAAGTAACATTTTGTTCAAATTTAAGAAGACTATTTCCAAGACGGATGTTTTTCTAAAAAGTACAGGGTGGCCGAATTTGCTTGTATCCCCTGCTAGGAGAACTCGGTTACTATAAGGGGTAGAGGAAAATGGATTGCACATTGTCGATGTCTTTTTTCGAGACAAACTCAATGCTTAAAACCAGAATTTGCTATTGTCTTTTGTTTTCGAGTTATATCCAATAATTAGATTTTCGGTATTTGGCGATATCTCTGTTGTTTATGAAGCTAGAGAAACGTTACTGATATGTTCTTCAGGCACTTATTTGAGCAGAAGAGAACAGTGTCAATATAATTTGAATAGGTTTATTGGATTTGGAGTTAAGATATGCCGATTTGTTCTTTTAAATAGAAATCACAGTTGATTGCGATCTATTTAAATAGAGCCTGTTTTGCTTTTTAATGATATATATCAAATGGGGTCAAATCTTTTATTTTTATCTTAATTTTTTTTAAACTCGTTAAAAATAGTATTTTGTGTCTCATGGGCAGAAGATTAGGAACTCCCAATCTTAAACAGCAACATAATTTACTAATAGATTAAAATAAGCATATGTTAACGGAAGCTGAATAATAATGAAAGCGAAAATAAGGCCAGATTTTTTAAATAATTTATTATTACCTTAATATCATGATAATTACTTACACCATAAATGTGACGCAGTCCACCACTGTTTGAGTAGTACTGGCGACCCTGTATACATTTTTTATAAGAGTTAAGCAAACACGGGAGGTCAAACCAGGTCTAACCTTCATTTTGAACTCAAAAATAAATGATAAGGTAACATACTGTAAAGGTTGCTGTATTGTAAACATATTGTAACTTATATTACTAAAAAGGTAGATAAATTAATAGGATGCAGAAATTCTTCAGTTTACTAAACAACGTTTGTGTATCAAATTAAATTACATACATTTATCACACTAGGTATTTATATAAAAAAAGTGCAAAGCATTTACATTAATGTACAGAATAAATTAAATACAATAAAAAATAACAATACAAATTAGTATAAGTGAACAGACTAAATAAATAATACAATTCAAAAATAACAATTTTAATTTTTTATTTGAAAATGGTACCAGCTCAAAAAAAAACTTCTGCTGACCCAGTGACGTTTTGGTTAATACTAAATGATAGTGTGGTATAAAAAATAGCTAGTAATATAACAAACATAATTTTATAGTCAAACAATGCACCAGTAGTAATTATATTTTTTTAAATGAATCAATTTTCTGGGCATTACCGAAAAAGATAACGGCTACCTTTAAAGCATTTAAAGTGCAAGAATGTTTTGAGGCAATGGTAAATATTTTATAAAAATCTGTTTGAATCTCAACTAATGCCTGGCGATATTCATCCACTTTAAAACTATGAAGCAGTTGAAAATCGTCGGCATACCTATGGATTTTATAATTGCTAATCTGATTTCCGAGACTAAATGTGTAAACAGTAAATAAGAGTGGCCCCAATAGCGACCCTTGCGGTATACCACGCGTCATAACCTGCCAGTCAGAATTATGTGCAGTAGTGGCAGTATCCCAAAAACCGTGTGGTCGCGTTCAAGTTATTTAAAGAGGGGTGTTCGGTTCGTATGTCATATACTTTTAATGCATGCGGGCGTAACTGTGTTTTAGCAACTTTACAACTTTACGCAACTTTAGGAGAGCGGTTTAAATTCTTACAAAAACTGGACTTCTTATGGGGTCATAATAAAAATAATTTATACAAGAACACTCACCAATCCGCAAAATCCAATTATTGGTTATAACTCGAAAACAAAAAACAATAGCAAATCCTCGTTTTAACCAATGAGTTTGTCTCGAAAAAACCCACCGAGAATGTGCAATCCATTTTTCTTTATCTCTTAATAGTAACAAGCGTAGTGAATAACTTAATCGAAATTACTAATCGTATGAATATGGGGAATGAAAGACTTGAATTCAAAGGAAATTCAGGAACAAAGTTAAAGGAAATCCCAGCAAGTAATGAATGAAATGGATTAATTAATCTAATAATTAACTGTTAGTGAAGGCAATTACCAATTATGCAAGCAAGTTTTACCAGAATCTATATGAGCTAATAATAAACTGATAATTGCAACCTACATGAATTATAATAATTAAAAAAAATAGTTACAACTTGTACTATAATAAAACATGCCCATAATGCGATGAAATGAATTAATACTGTTAAATAGAATAATTCTGAACGATGACTCAAACTGAAAGTTAGCCTCGTGTATATTCTGGGCGCTGCTGTAATCCGCACTCTGGAAATTAGCAGAATTATTAAGAATAAAAACCATGAAATTTGTTAAAGGAGTTCTTAACAAATGAATGATTATGATGCGCATACCCTAAAATAGCTTTTTCTAATCCCAATAAAACTGTAACAAAATAAATGTTATCTACCCACAAAAGTTTAGTTTAATTTAATAAACAGCGAATTGGTTTTGTAGAACTTTATGTACACAATGTTTACATATACATACATAGTGAGATGGTATGGAATCATCAGATTGAAAATTTACTTGACGAGTTGAAATTTTGAAGTATTTCAAGACTACGATTTGATCGTAAACACAAATATAATTATTTCATGCATTAAATAAAATAAAATGATAGATATGCTAGGATCTTAGGTTTATTTAATCTAAAAGCTATATGTTAGGTTACAGATAAATATATCAATTTTAAATAGAAATTATAGAAGGAAGAGTTTCATGCAGACGTAATCTCAATTTTTACATAAAAAGTCTGAATTGATAAAAAGGATATAAATTATTTAGGTTGTTTTATAGTAATACATGTTTTATGCAACCCAGGTCACATGTTAGGATGGTTTTTCCATTTTTCTGGAAGATTTTATTTTCTTGTTAGACATGAGTTTAACGCTAAGTAACGTAAAGCACGTCTTTCTGTTTCCCATGAAACTAAATCAGTTTCGGGAAAATATTTTACTGGAAATATGTAAAACGGGTCATTATTGTAATGTCTATAACTTACAATCTCATGTATTTGAAAAATCTGTGTTAATCTTTGTGAAGGTATTGGCTTTGCTGATATGCTTCGATTTTTCCAAATATTGATTTTATTATAATATTTTACACCGTTGTTTGAATGCAGACACTTGGAGGACTGTATGGTGGACAAGTTTGAGTATAGTTTGATTTCATTTATGTTGTTATTTGATGGAGTCTTGCAAAGCATCGGTTGGTTTTAAAAATGTATAAACGGATCTTTATTTTTGTTTTACTTTTATTGTAAATATTTTTCTATGTAAACTGTATATGTACGAGTTACCTTGGGTAGCCATATAATCATTTCTTGTACAGATATAGCTGGGGTTAATGAGTTTTCTTTGTAATTAAGTCTTAATGAGATTTGTTGACCGTTGGTCGTTTTTGTTAATTTTCTCAGTTAATGTTGACTTTAGACTATAAGTGTCTTATGGTGTTTTAATCGTTATTTTGCCAGCTACGTTTCTGTCTTTTTAGATTTAAGATTAGTGCTAATTATGAACACATGTTTTTCGTTAGTGACGTCATTATAAAACTTTGATGTGCGATTGTTTTGAAAATTTGTGTTTTTTTCAATTGTTTTGGTAAAACATAAAAAGGCCAGGAAAAATTAACAAATTCAGTCTATAAAACGAATTGGGTGTATCCATGCTCGACTCAAGACCAAAAATCTGTAAAATAAAGTAAGGTTAAGTGATAACCACGTGTTTGTTTGTAAACAATCGAAAATTTTAACAAAGTGTTTTATGGAATTGAATAGTTACCTGTATATTTAAAGAATATTCAAAGAATATTTATTTTCGTTCTTCAACAATTATTTGGAATTATGAACGATGTTTACGATGAGAGATATTAAAACAAATTAAAAACGATTTTTATTGATTTCAATTTTAACAATTCGGTTTTCGACCTTGATTGGAATGGAAATCAGCTGTTTGGAAGATTCCTATATTACCGATTGCACAAATGTGGATATTGACGTATAATATACAAAGTTGGTCAAAACAAAATGTTTTATTTCAATTTTTGAAATAACAAAATCATAAAGATAATTATTTAATAAATTCAGTATTTATTTTCTTAATTGAGTGTTTTCAATAACAAAGTTGTAACATTTAAACAAGTTCAATTTGTTTATTCACAAAAATCATTGATTTTTCGTTAGATGAATTTATTTAGAAATTGTAAATATTTTTTTTTATCTGATAAATTTAATTGATGTCAGTTTGTTCAAATGGAGACCAGTTACAACCCCCATGTCAGGTTGGTAACAAATATTTAACACATTTGAGCAAGCTCAAGGAAGATTTTCCAATTCTTTTTACGTTTCTGTTTAAGTATTTTTTTGATCTTCTCTTTCGAAATAGGTTTTCTAATTATCATAAATAAAAATAAAAACTGTCTTTCAGGGCCGGCGGTGGACGAGTGGTGTTAGTGCATCACTCGTGTTCCAAGGGTCGTGGGTTCGAATCTCACTTGGGGCAGCGGGATTTTTCTAATTGGAAAATTCCGTCACCTCAACTATGGATGTGTGTATTCGTGTTGCATGTTAGATGGGGGACAGATGACCTTAGATGTTGGTTCCCCCGTAGTGTAGGCGTCAAATTAAAAAAAAATAAATAAAAAAAAAAAAAAACTGTCTTTCAATTTATCTATGTGTTTATTTGATGTTTATGAAAGCATCCATTTTTTTCTCCTCTTCACATATAGAGTTTAGTTTGCTGTTGCAGTTGCAGAAGTCCAAGTGCATTGGTGGTAGGTTCTTTTCTTCCAGGTATAAGAATCAATAAGATTTTTTTTATATTTCATATATCTCATGCTCTATCGAATTAAACCTGAGTCAGTCTATTGGGAGAAAGAAAAAAATTATGGGGTGTTAAATTATTGTTTTCTATTTATTAAATCCAACGTAGGGTTTTTCTGAATTATCATAAATAAATTTCTTTCATACTTGTATCAGGATGCTTCCACCACCTCCCGCGACAATTTGCCTTTTTTCCACCATTTTAATCAGTCTGAAGAAAGTCTCCAACTGGAACCATTATATTCGGTTTTACAATTGACTTATTGTTACTGTTTAACATTTACTTTTGAAGTGAATTCTTAGGAAAAATATAATGAGCAATCAGTTACTGAATTGATAGAAAATTAGTTACTAAATAACGTTGGCCTGGATTATTTTTTTGTCTGACTACTACCACTTGAGCTATTAATGTAGCATAATTAAAATTAAAAAAGCAAATCGAGCGGCTTTTATATAAAAATTGCAGGTCTCTACATTTATATTAATTGTATTATCAATATTTCCAAGGAAAAAAATCCTACATTAGATAACAAAAATGTAATAGAATGAATGAATGTCTATATGGAAATAGACATTCAGAAAGGTTTTTAACATCTTTCAGAAAGCAATCTGAAGCATTGAAAAAGAAATGTTCCTAATGAAGCTCTTATGCCGTAGGAACATTACAAAAGCCACTTGATAATAGAATGTCAGGTTCAAATATGGGAGAATTTGAATTCCCCCAGAAACTTCAATTACTGTTACATTAACTGGTAATCATTTTGCTTTTAGACTCCAATCAAATGAAACCAAATTAGTACAGATTATAGAATGATTAGTGACAATCGAATTAGTACGAAATTTCACTTGAAAAAGATTAGTTGAGGATAATGTAACTGAAACATCAAAATCAGGTATACTCAGACTGTTCTGAATCCATTTTAATGTTTATTTAAATCTTGCCCTTGAATTCGGCATACAACACTGAACCAAGGTATTATTGGCATTTATCTAAGTAAATACCCTTAAGCTAGGTCCCTGTAATTGTATAGCAGTTTGTACATAACAGTTCCTGTTGTATTGGTCGAGGGTTAACTTCAACGAGAGTAAACATGATATGGGTATAACAACGTCGCTCCCTATCTTGCCGAGGCATTAGTAGACTAGTAGTTTGAAGGGAGTTACTGTTTAACTTCTCACCCGTTTACGGCTCATACATTTGGGCGACAGAGCTGTATGTGACAGTGACGAAGTAAATTTATATAGATACTGGCACTTCGCCGCCATTCATATCGTACCTCTACGATCTAACGCTATTAATTCGCGAGTCGCTTGGTGTTGGGAATTGCAAATTATGCCGACTATGTGTCGAGCATTTTAATGATCCCAAAGAGTTGCGTACCTCATTATTTTTAAAATGGTAGACCAGAACGTCTCTGATGATGAGAAACGTGTCTGTTTTCAGTTGATTTTAATTAACTGAAGCCTCATGTAATTACTTAATTTATTATTGTCGTCGAACAGAGTTGTGCGAGCTTTCCTTTTTTCCTTTTTGTCCAACCTGGGATTGAATATTAAACACAATTGTCCTAATGAGTAGAAAATTAAATGTCCATTAGCAAATTTAATATTTCGTTAGTTTAACCTTTTTTTATTGTCCACTCATAGCGTTTTAGCATAGAATGTAAATTAAATTTAATTAATGGCGCCAGCTCACACAAGTACGGAAGTATTAGTTATTTATTATGTTTTAATTTATAAAAATTATAAATAATTAATTCGGATTTAATACATTATGTATACGGGTTTTTTAAAATTAATTATAGTGTTGTTTGATTTATTATTCTTTCTAAAGTATTTTAGAAAACAAAAGGGAAAATATCTGGAATTTTTATGCAACATCACGATGAATAAATAATTTTACGCTTAGTAGTTAGTACTACATCCTTTTGTAAAAACCTCATCAGGTCTTTCGGAATTTGTAAAAGAAGTGATGTAGTGCTGTTAATGGAACCCTAGTTTGAGGAGTTTTTAATAACTTTTCATAAAAGACATGATAGATAGATAGAAAATTGAAAGTTATTTTTTGGACACTAAAGGATAATACTCTATTGTTTTAATTCTGATTTGCATATTAATCATTGCACGTCAAATCGAACTGGCGTCGCTACTGGTACAAGACATTAATTCATTTAGTTAAGTTTCAGACTTTTAAGATTATACTACAAAGCCATAGCTGGCCCTCGCGTCGGAAAGTACAATGATTTGTAATAATAATAATAATTTTGTATAAATATTACAGAATTCATATTAAAACGTCGGCATTTCCTCAATTTTAGAATAAATTACAAGGGCGATCGCTATAATTTTTTACATATTTAGTTAGAATTTATGAAAAAAAAAATACTAGAGATATTATTATGTTTTGCATTATATAATTGATTTACAGATACTTAAAGTTATCTTTGTAAGCTGGCTATGGTAATGCATATGTTTAAATGTAAAACCAATTTAAAAATTTTAATGTGTATTCGAACATTAATAACCACTGCTGTGAATTAAATTTAAAAATAATACTAAAATACAGTAAGAACATGCTACAGCGCCATCCATTTCAGAGTAACTGAACTATTGTCCACCAAAACTGCGTAAAAATGATAATAATAGTAACCGAAACTGTAACATGATTATTGTTATAAATAAACTTTTATCAATTAGATTTGTTCATCTGTGAACTACTCGAATACTTTCAAATTAATATAAAGTGATATTTCAGTTTTAAGAAAGAAAAAATATTTATACTTATTGTTACAGTTTTTATGTTTATTTAGTTATTTTCGAACATATTTTAATAATTCTTGTGTCGGTAGTCATTGTAATGGACGTTTGTACAGCAGAGTCGAATTGAGTATCTACATAGGCTTTAGAAGCGACATCAGTACCATCTATAGGGTAACTTACTGAAACAATACGTTTACCATCTGCATTAAACTGCATTTGATCGTTTGTATGCATAGCTCGCTTGTTAAAATACTGCCTAGAAATTACATCTTTATCCTCTAGAGGTTCCCCTATATTACAAATTCTTCCATCTTTAGCATTATAGTACGATTCCCGTCCTTTATCCTCTCGTCTCGAACATTTAGAGAGTAATTTTCTTTCAACATCGTCTGCCAGCTCGTTAGTATACTTTTTCGTGCAAACATCGTGGTCATCAATCGGTCCATTAACATGTACTAGTCTTCTCTTCTTAACATCTACTATAGCTTCGGGGCCGTCAGCAATAGCTGATAACATAACCTCTCGGCCCGCTCTTTGCTGCTGCTTTATCTGTCATGCTCATCATAGCTCTGCCGAAGAGATCTATTGTGTTCATGATGACGTATGACAACTAACTGTCACGTACGAACAGAATGCAACGTATTTATAGCTTAATCACTTTCCCCACACTTATGATGTGTTGGAACTGGAACATGCGAAAGTAATAAAAACTAAGAGGGTGCGGATGCCCTAGGGTGATGCACGTCCACCGATCCTATCTAACTTAACTGATGGATATATTGAATACATTGCAGCTGTGTCGACCCCTTCTTTTAGTTATTTTCCCATCGATTTATTACATGAGTTTAATATAAGGAAATGATACCCTTTTAAAAGTACCGTATGATGTAATACGTACAAAACTAATCTTGATTCTTTTTTCGTCAGCTATTGGGAAAAAGCTGTTAGGAGCTTTCGACTCGACCTTGAAGGGCTGTTAATTAAATTCTTTTATTAGAAATGATAATTCTTTTCTGGAATATGCTTTTAAAAGCGTTTATTTATCTGGAATGGGCGAGACTTAACAGGCTGACGCATGAATGGACTCCCTTTCTTTTACGAATGAGTTTCCGATAATATATAAATTTAAACGCAAAAAGGGGAATACTAGTTGTTTCTGATATCGATTCCTGTCGACCGTAATTTAAAGTTCACACGTGTATGTAAATTTTTTGTTAACTCGTTGTTAATGTAAATATACATAGCAAAATCCCATGTATTTTTAAAAGGTATCTGAAGTTAACGATGACATATGCTTACACGGTATACGCTGTCGCGAGCCGCCGCCAGCTTGGATTTGTAATCTTTTCGCTAACTTTGAGGCCCCTTCAAAATAACATGGGATTTTGCGCTAGAACTCACATAGCCTAACTACTTTGGGACACTTCAAGTTCGAATGAAAAGAAAGGCTTTCGTTTCTGTTCGTCAAAGCAGTGAAGTTTTGAGAATTTCAAAATTTTTGTAAGGATGCTGTTTTTGCAGACTCGATGGCTTTATGTATTTTTTATTATTGTCAGAATTTTTTTAAAAATATTATTTAACTTTTTTCCCACTGCTTTACAGCAGTTATTTCTCGGAACATACAATACCCAGCAGGTTCTATCTGTGAACCAAGTTTATCTAAATCGACGATTTAAGACTTCGTGAACCGCCCTTGTAGGATTTATCGCCTACACAGAGAAAAATGTATTTAAATTTCATCAACAATTGTGTGGTATTGTAAAACAAATTGGTCTTAAAAAAGTGACAGGGACAAGTTGTGTACAATTATAAAACAAGATTGTGTCATTTAGTTTGTCAAGATTTTGTGGAAGTCAATAGTAATTTTGTAGAATCAAATGAATAGTTGTGTATAAGTTTCCATAACAAATTGTGTTACTTATTAAAACAGAATGTGTAATGTTATTGCATACAATTTTATACAAAATTGTACAATTGTTGCGCTAGTGTGTGCCACAATTGCTTAATAGTGTAACAAGAGAGAAAAAGAAAGAACCCCTTCTCGAGCAGCGGATGGAGTATTCGGTGGCATTCGAGAGAATGACGCATAGCACCAACAATGTAAACGAGGCACTGTTTATCTAGCACCTTCTAGAAATACATGGTAGTTTCTACCGGCTTCTGGAACGTTTATAGGATGGTATAAAGTCGGCGTCGCGGAGAAAGGGAGCAGTCAACAGCAAGTCATTAACTGTGTATTACAAAATAAATAGTGAATATAAATGTTGTATTAGAAATTCATAGTCTGTAAATAATAGTTTTAATGGTTTATAATCATAGCGTTAATTTATAGTGTATTAATTAGTGTATAGAAATAAATATTTGTTTGTGAATAGACGATTTAAACAGCACTTGTATTATTACTTGAAAAAGAACGTTACATTGGTGTTACAGGTGTGAGGTTTTTTTAAAATAAATAAAATCGCGTAATAATTAAATAAAGTGCTGTGAGATTAAATTTTTAGTGTTAAAAATAATTTCAACAAACAATTAAAAATGGTGATGAAACTGTTAAAAGATCTCAAAGTAATAGACTTGAAACATGAACTTGAAGAACGAGATTTAGATACAACGGGCCTTAAAAGTGTGTTAATAAATCGGCTAAGAGAATGGCTTTTGGAGCAGCAAGAAGACCCTGAAAGTTTCCTCTTCGAAATACCTGGACCCGTAATGGATACTAATTTGTTATTAAGTAAAATAGAAGAGAATTCTAGAATGTTAAAAGAGGAATTACTGGAAAAGTCGGAAGAGAATTCTAGAATGCTTAAAGAAGAATTATTGGAAAAGTCCGAAGAGAATTCTAGAAAGTCTGAAGAGAATTCTAGAATGTTAAAAGAGGAATTACTGGAAAAGTCGGAAGAGAATTCTAGAATGCTTAAAGAAGAATTATTGGAAAAGTCCGAAGAGAATTCTAGAAAGTCTGAAGAGAATTCTAGAATGTTAAAAGAGGAATTACTGGAAAAGTCAGAAGAGAATTCTAGAAAGTCCGAAGAAAATGTTAGAATGCTTAAACAAGAATTACTTGAAAATACTAAAGCACTGGAAGAAAATGTTAAAATGCTTAAAGAAGATTTACTGGAAAACTCTAGAACGCTTAAAGAAGAATTATTAGAAAAGTCTGAAGAAAGTTCTAGAAGGCTTAAAGGAGAATTGTTGGAAAATGTCAAAGCGTTGGAAGATAAAGTTTTCGAAGAATTTTTGGAGAATGCCAGTGCGTTAGGACTATTGGAAGGTAGATTGGCGGAACAAGATAGGGTAATAAAGATGGTAGAAGAGAAAATAGCCCAAATGCAATTACCACCAACAACTAAGAAAGACGATATGGCCGAAATGCTGGAAGATAGAATGAGGCAACTACGGTTTCCCTCAACTTCTGAGTGGCCGTTTAATGAAGTAAAGAAACAAATTAAAGAAGAAAAGGTTCCTGCCGTAGGGATAAAAGTAAAACCACCCACGTTCGATGGAAAGATACCTTGGTCCACCTACTACAAACAATTTGAGGCGGCCGCTGGGGCCAACGGATGGACAGGCAAGGAAAAGGCCGTTTCTTTAACTGTGGCTTTGCGTGGAGACGCGTTGAACGTCCTGCAAACAATCCCAGCAGGACAGGAAAATGATTATCAATTGTTAGTGTCTAGATTGGAGATGAGATATGGAGACGCGCATCTTCAACAAGTGTATCACGCGCAAGTGAAGAATCGTATCCAGAAGAATGGAGAAAGCCTGCAGGAGTTTGAAGCCGATGTTGCGCGGCTTGTCCGATTGGCGTACCCTACGGCACCCGATTCATTTCTGGGACAGCTCGCTGTGCAGACCTTCATTGATGGGTTAAGAGACACAGAAACGCAACAATCATTGAGGCTAGCACGACCAAGAACAACTGATGATGCGCTTGCTCACGCCTTAGAATTTGAAGCTGCAAAGCAAGCGTCCCGAGGTTACGGGCGTGTTCGGGCCGTTGTGGAGGAAGAAGAAGGTTCTAAAGATCACCTAGAGGAGTTAGTACTGAGAGTTCTTCGGAAGGAAGAAAGCCGTAAGAAGAATCATCAAGAAGTTCGAGGGCCCCGTTGCTGGAACTCCGGCGAACAAGGACATGTAGAACGGCGTTGTCCCAAAATAACAAAAGTACAACCGTCGGAAAAGTTAAAAGGGGTTGGCAAGAGAGGGCGAACGTTGACTGTTAGTAAAGATGCCCCAGAGATCATCGTCCATGCCGTAACATCAGGGAATAGTACCAGCAGTTTGTTCATAGATGGGAAAATTGCGAATCGAATTGTTCCACTACTCATTGATACGGGGGCGACAAAATCCATCATACGCCCTAATGTTCTACGAACAAGTATGAAGCTGTTACAGACAACTACTCAACTCCGTACAGCAACAGGTGAAGTGATACCAACACGCGGAGTGGTGAAGATGAAGATTGGCATTGGAAGTGAAGAACGTGATCATGAGGTGCTGGTAGCCGACATCATTGACGAATTCATCTTGGGAATGGACCTCCTGAGAAAATTTGGTTTTACATTGGACTTGAAGGAGGGTGTTTTGAAGGTTGGTAACGAAGAACTTCCGTTGCATCCACGAGAAGATCCTGTCGTAAGGGTTTTGCTGACAGAAGATGTGATATTGCCTGGTCAAAGCGAGATGGTTGTCGAGGCAGGTTTGGATGGAGATCTTCGGGTAGGATGTGTGCGAATGATGGAGCCTGTTTGTGATAAGAAGATCCATAGTGGCATACTGGTGGGAAAAGCGCTGATCAAGGTTGGAAAGAGAGTACCGGTGAGAATTATGAATGTTAATGTGGATCCGGTGACATTGAAGAAGAGTACCCTTGTGGGACAGTGTGTGCCAGTATTCCGAGTAGCCAGGTGTATGGCTGATGTTCCAAAACCAGCGCCCAAAGACCATGGTGGAAAATTAGTGGGCATGGTTACTAGTTCGTGCGAAGACCTTAACAGAACAGAAGTGAAAGAGGTACAGGGTTTGGTTCACCGATACCAAGATATCTTCGCTCTTGACGATAGCCAGAAGGGACGAACAAATATAGTAAAACATAAAATCAATACAGGCAACTCTATGCCTGTCCGTCAGCAGCCGAGGCGTCTACCTCTAGCAAGGCGAGCAGAAGCCGAAAAGATTATTACTGATATGGAAGAACAAGGGGTCATCGAGCCATCCAGCAGTCCATGGGCATCACCGGTGGTCCTGGTCAGTAAGAAGGACGGGTCAACGAGATTTTGTGTGGACTATCGGCAGCTTAATGACGCGACCAAGAAAGACAGCTATCCCTTACCACGCATCGACGACACGTTAGATACCCTGTCTGGTTCACGATGGTTTTCGACTTTGGACTTGAAGAGTGGTTATTGGCAAGTTGAAATGGAACCTGAAGACCGGGAGAAGACCGCGTTCACTATTGGTTCCGGACTATGGCAGTTTACGGTTATGCCTTTTGGTCTATGTAACGCTCCGGCCACCTTTGAGCGTCTAATGGAGACCATCCTGAGAGGGCTGTCGTGGAAGACCTGCCTGGTATATCTAGATGATGTGATTGTAGTCGGAAAATCATTCAACGAACATTTGAAAAATCTAGATGAAGTGTTCCGAAGACTACGTGGAGCCAATCTGAAACTGAGTCCGAAAAAGTGCCACATATTCAGAAAGGAAGTGAAATATCTCGGGCACGTCGTATCACAAAATGGAGTGGCAGCCGACCCCGATAAGATTCGTGCAGTTCAAGAGTGGCCAACACCGAAAGATAAACACCAAGTTCGTAGTTTTCTTGGGTTATGTACCTACTATAGGCGTTTCGTTCCTGGGTTTGCCAATATAGCGAAGCCTCTGACAAGGCTAACTGAAGATGGACGCGAGTATGTTTGGAGCGGAGAGTGTGAAACAGCTTTCCAACAGCTGAAGCGTGCCCTGACAACCGCACCAATATTGAGCTATCCACGGACAGAAGGGAAATTCATACTTGACACAGATGCAAGTAATTTGGCCATTGGGGGGGTACTTTCTCAGATACAGGATGGACAAGAAAAGGTCATCGGCTATTTTAGTAAGGTTTTGTCGAAAGCCGAAAGGAATTATTGTGTGACCAGAAAAGAACTATTGGCCGTCGTGAAGTCCGTTGAGCACTTCTACAAATACTTGTACGGACGGAAGTTTTTATTGAGGACGGACCATGCAGCGTTGAAATGGCTTTTACAATTCCGTAATCCTGAAGGCCAGGTCGCAAGGTGGATCGAACGATTACAAGGATACGACTTTGACACCGAACATCGAGCGGGCACTAGTCATCGAAATGCCGATGCTCTTTCAAGAAGACCCTGTCCAACGGATTGCCGTCATTGCTCTCGTTTGGAAGAGAGGGTTTGCCAAGTACTAAGGACTACCATCGTCAACGACAATTGGTTGCCGGAAGAATTGCAACGACAGCAGGAGGCTGATCCCGAACTAAAAATGGTACTGGAATGGAAGCGCGTGGGAGAAAGGCCTGCCTGGGAGGCCGTCAGCCCTTTTAACAGAACGCTCAAAGCATATTGGGCCCAATGGGAGTCCTTGAAGGTGGAAGACGATCTCCTGAAGCGAGTACTGGAGAGTGAAGATGGCACCACCATTAGGTCTCAGTTCGTGGTTCCAAGAAGCCGAGTGGCTACAGTATTGCGACATCTCCATGACGGTGCCTCCGGAGGACACTTCGGTGTGAAAAAGACCTTGGAGAAAGTTAGGGAGCGTTTTTATTGGGTCAACTGTAAAGAAGACGTGAAGGAGTGGTGCCGGAAATGTGAACTATGTGCCACTGGTAACGGACCCTTGGGGAAACGAAGAGCACCTATGAGGCAGTACAATGTGGGTAGTCCTCTGGAAAGAATAGCCATAGATATTGCCGGACCATTTCCCGAAACCGACGATGGGAATAAATACATATTAGTGGCAATGGACTATTTTACCAAATGGCCAGAAGCATATGCCCTACCAAACCAGGAAGCTGCCACTGTTGCTGACGTACTAGTCAAAGAGTTTTTCAGTCGCTTCGGAGTGCCCATGGAGCTGCATTCGGATCAAGGCCGCAATTTCGAGTCTGTACTCTTTGGAGAAGTCTGTCGATTGTTGGGCATTCGCAAGACTCGGACCACACCGTTACATCCGCAGTCCGATGGAATGGTAGAACGCATGAATCGAACAATGGGCAAATATTTGGCCAAGGTCGTCTCCGATCATCAACGAGACTGGGACCAATACCTGCATCTGTTCCTGATGGCTTATCGTGCATCGGTCCACGAAACAACCGGTCAGTCACCAGCGTCTGTGATGTTTGGACGCGAGTTACGGTTACCGTGTGATCTAGAATTTGGGTCTCCACCTATAGAGCAGGAGGTAGCCGGGAATGATTATGTCATCAACTTAAAGAAGAAGTTGGAGGATATTCACGACCGAACCCGAAATAATAGTCGAATCGCGAGTGACCGGATGAAGGCTACGTACGATGTGAGAGCCCAAGAAGGAGGGTTTCAACCTGGAGAGCTTGTCTGGTTATACAACCCGCAAAGACGTCGTGGCTATTCTCCAAAGTTACAGCGAAATTGGGAGGGCCCATACCAGGTGAAGAAACGAATAAATGACTTGATTTATCGCATCCAGAAATTGCCAAGGGGGAAACCAAAGGTGGTACACTCCAATCGTCTGGCGCACTATGAGGGAAATAATGACGTAGTCCCGGATCGGAAAGATGAGGCCGAGGTGGCTATCAATATCGTAAGGCCTGAAGATGATCAGCCAACCTTTAGCGAATTTATGGCTGCGTTTTCTGGAACTAGAAAAGCGCGATTCGGAGTCACGACTGAGATGCAACAAGATCTCTTCCGGGTCCCTGGTGATTATTCCATTGCCCACTGTGTCTCCGAGGATCTTCGTATGTCCAGGGGGATCGCAGTGGTGTTTAGAAATAAATTTGGACGGCTGAATGAACTTCGAGAACAAAATCCCTCTGTTGGTAAATCCTTACGCTTGCCTGATCATGACCGATCCATTTACTACTTGGTAACCAAGCAGTTTTACTACCAGAAACCGAGTTACGCCGACTTGTGGAGGGCACTATGGAATTTGAGAATCGAGTTGCTTACCAGGGGAATTAACAAATTGGCAGTTCCCAAACTCGGCTGTGGGCGGGACCAGCTGGATTGGAGAATCGTTAGAAACATGCTGGAAGTTATCTTTAGAGGTACGGACGTCAAGATCTTCGTCTGCAGTTTTGACCCACAGCCCGCATCAAGGCCAACGAAGAGTGTAGACTGCTACTTCTACCGTAATGGAACGTGTAGTCGAGGTGAAGACTGTCGATATCGTCATGACCCGTTCTACAGGAACCAGATCATAAAACCTGTTCTGGGACAGAACAGACTTGAAGAGGGGGGCAGTGTAACAAGAGAGAAAAAGAAAGAACCCCTTCTCGAGCAGCGGATGGAGTATTCGGTGGCATTCGAGAGAATGACGCATAGCACCAACAATGTAAACGAGGCACTGTTTATCTAGCACCTTCTAGAAATACATGGTAGTTTCTACCGGCTTCTGGAACGTTTATAGGATGGTATAAAGTCGGCGTCGCGGAGAAAGGGAGCAGTCAACAGCAAGTCATTAACTGTGTATTACAAAATAAATAGTGAATATAAATGTTGTATTAGAAATTCATAGTCTGTAAATAATAGTTTTAATGGTTTATAATCATAGCGTTAATTTATAGTGTATTAATTAGTGTATAGAAATAAATATTTGTTTGTGAATAGACGATTTAAACAGCACTTGTATTATTACTTGAAAAAGAACGTTACAATAGTATTTAACACAATTACTTGTTCACATTTATACAAATTGTGCAATACTCTGGCACAAATATTCTATACAGAAGGCTAGATATCACAAATAAAATATATATTTTTACATATATTAAAATATATGTAACTAATATGTATATAGCTATACAATGTATAGTATTTACATACTATACAACGTGTAGTATATACACGTATAACACTAAAATTTTCTTTTGCCTTCGGCTGTTTATATATAAATCTCGAATTTACATTAATAGCGACAATTACAAGTGGTGACATCTATAGGATGTCATCCATAAACTTTGCGAAACACAATAATTAGTAGCAAGCAGTTTGAACACTGGATTATGATTTCATTAAAACAAAATATTGTATTTTTCTAAACATTTTTTACAATTATACTTCAACATAATATGCTAGCTTATCCTCTACAACATTGTTCCAAAGAAAGCAGAACTAAATCTGACTGTGTTAAATAATTGTCGTAAGTTCCTGTTAGACAATTCAGTAACGAAATCCTACACAACGCGGGACAATACGATTCTACAATTATAATATAAATTTCTCCAACACCGTTTTGAACAATATTGTGCAAAGCTCTTATGAAGTATTTCTCTCTGTGTATTCTTCTACATTTTATTCTCGTGTCAGTTAACAATTTTTTAAGTTTAAGTTAAACTGTGCGCACGATAATTTGTATTTCATCTTCTTATTAAGGATATATACTCATTTACTGATTACAACAATGTCGGTCTTTTTTTGTTATAAGATAAACTCAATAATGTGCTGCACATATGGCATTTCCCATCAGACTAGAAGGATTAGATTTATTAAACATTATCTCTTTATCTTTAAAAATATGCATTATTAGAATTGCATTTTCCTTCTGTGGTTGCTATTTGTTAATCCTAGCTTATCTTAACGCTGTTTAGTTAATTTTACTTTATTGCAATCAGATGATTTTTGTCTGATACTATTAATTATATTGCATGTACTGAGTTATTTATAGAAGAGACTGGAAAATATATAGCCTAAGAGCTGGCGACCAAAAAGTATAAGAGTTTTGTAAAGGCTAATATTTTAATATTAGCTTATATTTAGGGTGTAAATAAATATCCTATACAAAAGGAACACGGATATGGGGACACTCGGCGTCAGCGCAGTTTGGAAGTTGTAACAAGAAATAGTGTCATCTAAGTGTTTTCTAAAAGCTGAAAACTGATCACTAAGTAGTTTATGTAATAAAAAACTGGAAAGCAGTCGTCCGACAGCGTAATGATCGAAGCGTTGCATCAGCACCAATGCGGTGGTCGCATGTCTTCAAAATGAGGTCAATGTAAAAAAGTGGTTTGAAAAAGCTGAAATTTGATACAGTGTTAATTTATTGAATATAGTTTCTCAAAAAACCAGTCAGACTTCATTTTGATAGAACCGAAGTAGTCAGCAGTCACTAGAAGTAACGACTGCTGACTAACTCGGTTCTATCAAAATGAAGTCTGACTGTTTTTTTGAGAAACTATTCAATAAATTATCACTGTATCAAATTTCAGCTTTTTCAAATCACTTGACTATACATTGAATACATTGACCTCATTTTCACGACATGCGACCACCGCATTGGTGCTTTTGCAACGCGTTCGATCATTACGCTGTCTGACGACTGTTTTCCAGTTTTTTATTACATAAACTGCTTAGTGGTCAATTTCCAGCTTTTAGAAAACACTTATATGACATTACTTCTTGTTACAACTTTCAAACTGCGCTGACGCCGAGTGTCCCCATATTCGAGTTTCTTTTGTTATTAAAATATTAGCCTTTATAAAACTCTTACACTTTTTGGTCGCTAGCTCTTGGACTAATACGAGTTTAAATTAATTAACCGTTTTATCACTGAATTACTTTCTATTGTAACAACTTTTCTTCTAGACAAACATTGACTCATTGAACTCAATGTTTCACTCACAATCAGTTTTGGTGTGGGCGATGAGTTGCTCTATTGTTCTAAACCTGAAAGTTCGTTCTTAGTCTATTGACTCAGGCCGTGAAAATCTTCCTGTTTATTAACATTACTCAAATTGAATCAAGTGTCGAGTTATTTGCTTCACACAGTGATTTCTAGGTAGGACAATAGAGAAAATCTTGATTATTGACCTTCATTGTTTTGTACGACATGGAAACAAAGAAACCTGCCTGTTCTTTAAGCTTAAAACTGAGTCATCGACGACAGCCAATCTAACGTTAATATTAATGTCTGATGAGAATACCAACCACAATGAATTAATCATAAGCGCTGCACGGTATGCGATAAGCACACTAAACCAGAAACTGTTAGTTCAGTCATTTTCGGGAAAATAGCGGAACATTGGAATATTGTCTTGGGTATTTGTATAGTAGACATTTCCTTTGCTATGCGAGACTGGTCAATTTCAAGCGTTTGTTCTGAGATTCAGGGCGAGCTTCAGGATTGTGATGGACGGTATTCCAATTTCGCGTTGGAAATATCGCAGTCAGCTTTTATTAGTAGGTCTTTGACAGTTGAAATAACTGGGTATCTCAATCTCAGTCTGTTATAGGTTAGGACTTATTATATACTCTGATCTAGTGTATACTGGTGGGACTTTTATATAGATTTAGGAGATAAGCGAGTTAACTGCGTTTTTCAGGTTTCTCTAAAAAAACTGAACCCGGGCAATTCCATAAAATAATAGTACATTATATTAATAAGTGACTGAAAGAAACCATCATACACTAATAGTGAGATTTTCACGCGCAAACGCAAAGTGTGGCAATTTTATTAAGTAACTAACATAAAATTAAAAATAATATGATGTGACTATAACAAAAAATAAATAAAAATTTAATTAAAATTTAAGACACATCAACAGCAACTCATAAAATATGAAGATAAATACAATACAAATATAATCAGCAAAAATTCATCAAAAGCAAAACTATGAGAATTTACTTAATAGAACAAGGGTTTTATTCTGAACCATAACCCATAATAGTTCCTACTACCTACCCAATGTTTGTTTAATTAGCAAACACTTCAAAAGAAAAAACAAATTGAATTCGATCTAATGCATGACTGAAAATGTGTTTCAGACATTCTGAAGATCGCAAATCACTGTAATAAGTAGTTTTTCTGCTTGATGATATGATAAGAAATTATAAACTCTGTCCATATAGTCCGATCAAAATAGACGAAAAAATAGTGGTAAGTTTACATTAATTCGCATAGAGCTGAAAATTGGTACAGGTCTTAAGTACACTATTACAAATAAAATTTTACAAATCCCCACCGATCCTACGTCTGCTAAAAAGTTTATTCAAGGTCAAAGGTCAAAAGTATCGGTTTTTTGCATTTTTCTCGTAACCGGCAAGTGTTATTATAAAAATAAGTCAGACAAAAGTTGTAGATCATGCAATTATCAACATAAATTGTTCTTATACTTTTTGTCCTACGAATCACCATTCCTGAGATATCGCGATTCTAAAAGTTGAAGAAGTCGTATTTTACGTAATATGCACACATTTCCGCACCACCTGTGAAATAGTGTACTCAGCGCATTTTTTTAACGTGGTTTTCCCGGTAGGCATACTCCTATTGTGATTCAGTTTTATTGAATAATATTCAAAAATATTCTATTATGTAACTAAAAAATGGTACTATTGGAAATGATTAAAGTGGCACGAATTATTGTTGATTTCGGGAAAATTTTAGTCTGACTGATAATCATCAAATGCTACTTCAACAGTAATGTCTTCTTTTTCTTCTTCTTCTTGCTGGATATCTGTTAATGGTTCTAAGAAAGATGTATCAGTTGCCTCCTCATTGATATTATAAAAATCCTCATCTGTTGCATTTGATTCAACATTGGAGCAAGACTGGCCTTGACAATTGGTACATACTGGTGAACAAAACCCGACTTTTTTACAGCCACAATTTGCACTACAACCCTTCTTGCAATTGCAAAAAGTGGTGTTAAGAAGTTTTCAAGGCGGCGTAGACGTGCATATTATTATTTTCGATGTTTCAAAATAATGGTGATATCTCAGGAATGGGGATTCGTAGGACAAAAAATATAAAAACAATAGTAGATAATTGCATGATCTATAACTTTTGTCTGACCTATTTTTATAATAACACTTACCGTTTACGAGAAAAATGCAAAAAACCGATACTTTTGACCTTTGACCTTGAATAAATTTTTTAGCAGACGTAGGATCGGTGGGATTTTTAAAATTTTATTTGTAATAGTGTACCTAAAACCTGTACCAAATTTCAGCTCTATGCGAATTATTGTAAATTGAATTGTCTATTTTGACCGGACTAATAAGAGGTTATACATATAATTGTACAAAATCTAGTCAACGAAGTGTTTCTATTATCATCACAGCAATTTTTTCTAAAATTATTATCCATTTTGTTTATTTAATTGTAAACTCGACGAATTAGCATTGATGGTACATTCACTATTAATTTAATTAAAATCAATTAGATGCCGAGTTCATTAGAAAGGTAAAGTCTGGCTGACACCTTTTCAGATCGCATTTTATTAATTAGCATAAGAGAATTAAATTTTAATCTAACAAAATTCTTGTTTATGTAGAAACTTATTTAAATTTAAAAACATTCACTACACTACCTACCTTTAAAAACGCCTCTTTGAGATGACGTTTCTTAATTTGAGAAAGTAAAATATTTAAAGATAAATGTATGTAATAGGTTTATTTGTCGCACTAAAAACAACAAAAAGTAAGTATTTAATTTTATGTATTTCAATTTATGTTAAAAGTTTTTTCCATTTTTTTAAATTTATCTACATCTCAATTAGCTTTCCTAAGCAATATTTTTTGTCATGGCTATGTACTAGCAACTACCGGTGGAACTATTAAGTTTTTGCCACTAGTCACAAGCACGTAATTGCTACACGGTTTTATTACGTACCTGGAACCAAATTGAGGAACAATTTTTAGGTAGCAGATACGTTGCAAAGTTTTAAAAACTTTAAAGTAGCTTCGGGCAAGTCACCGCTACAATCATAATACCTCTTTGAAGTTGCAATGACTACAGTAATTATACTAATAATGGGACCTTACAGCTGAAGCGTCGCTGATTTCAAAAATTCTTTTTTTAAATAAAAGTAAATCAATAGTTAATCAACAGTAAAAAATAAGGAAATACGTGTTTCTGCATTTAATCTAATGAGGCTTATTTTAAAAAATAAATTAACACAAACAAGACGCAACGTATTTACTTGGAATAAAAATCGCGTGGCTAAACTAGTGTTTGGCCTAACATTCGAATTCCACTAGCTGCGTTACTTTCTTTTAAATTACTTTTAAATAAAAATGCATCCCTGTTTACAGGATTTTCTTATACTTTTAAATAATTCAACGAAAATTACGAGGGTAGATTGAAAAGTTTCCGGAATGGGCAAGAAAACGCAGTAATTGAACAGGTTTTTGTTTTTATTTTTCAACATAATATCCTTGCAGGGCGATACACTTTTCCCAGCGGTGCTCCAACTTTTTTAAGCCTTCAGAAAAATATGATTTCGGGAACTCTGCAAAATAAGCTTTAGTGGCGGCGATGACCTCCTCATTTGACGTAAAGCGCTTGCCTCCGAGCCAAGTCTTCATGTTTGTGAACAAAAAGAAGTCGCACGGGGCCAGGTCTGGAGAGTACGGGGGATGCGGCACCACCTCGTAGCCCAATTCAACCAATTTAGCATTGGCGATTCGGGATGAATGGGCCGGCGCGTTGTCGTGATGGAAGAGCACTTTTTTTCGCTGCAAATGAGGCCGTTTCTCCTTCAAAATGCCGTTGAATTGATCCAATAAATCGCTGTAGTATTGTCCCGTGATAGTTCTTCCCTTCTGCAAAAAGTCGATGTGTATCACACCTTGCGAATCCCAAAAAACGGTGGCCATGACCTTTCCAGCAGATGGGACAGTCTTTGCCTTCTTCGGAGCAGATTCGCCTGGAGAAATCCACTGTTTCGACTGCTGCTTGGTTTCTGGTGTGTAGTGGTGGATCCATGTTTCGTCCACGGTCACGAATCGGCGAAAAAAATCCGTTGGATTACGATTTAACAAGGCCAAACACTCTTTCGAAGTGGTCACACGATTTCGCTTGTTGTCCATAGTCAGCAAACGCGGCACCCATCGCGCCGAGAGCTTCCTCATGCCCAAATGTTCGTGCACGATATTTTGCACACGTTCATATGAGATGCCCGTGGTCTCTACTATTTCGCGCAACTTCACTCGTCGATCGGCTAACACGAGATCATGGACTTTATCGACCATTTCTTCATTTGTGGCCGTTTTTGGACGTCCACTGCGTGGTTCATCCTTGGTGCTCGTACGGCCACGTTTGAACTCGCTCACCCAGAAACTAATAGTCGAAAATGAAGGTGTGGATGTGCCATGAACTTTCTGCAAAATATCTCGTATCTCCGTCGCCGTTTTCCCGTCCATCCAGAAATGTTTGATGACTGCACGAAATTCGTTTTTATCCATTTTTGCAAAAGTGCCTGAATTGCTTCACAAGATATCCTAGTAAACATAAACGGAACGACGCACGTGTCTGAAAATTTGACAGCTTTCCTAAAATAGGTTAGCCTTGACAACCATCATAACAATTTCACGATACGCGCGCCATCTCTTGCCCATTCCGGAAACTTTTCAATCTACCCTCGTATTACGATTATAAGTCGTGTATTGCCTAGATCATAATTCTCTCTAATTATTATGCAGAAAATTGGAACAAGAACCTATGAATAATATATAGTTAGAGCTACCATAAATTTAATAAAATGATAAATTTATATATTCGAATAGTTGACATAACGTTTAGTATTTATTTATTTTTAAATTATTCCTGAAAAATGAATCAGAAACTATAAACCTGCGAATTTACATTTTGAAATCGGCTAACTTACTAAAACTTACTGTAAGGTCTCCTTGTAAGTGGCAATACCGTTCCACATACTTTAAAAGTTACTCAGAAGTAAAGGAACCACATAGTTCCAATAAATAGTAGAAACAACTACATACTTACTAAAATAATCCGAACTGAAGTAATTAAACCTATAAAGCAATAAATTTAGTTGTAGTTACGTAACAACTACTCAATCAAAGTTCCGATCTCAGTTACTGCTACTTAGATGCTGCTTGGGTTAGTTTTATTTTGCATATGTATACTGTTAACTGACTGACATTTAAAAATGTAGTTTTTCCTGCAGATCATTTTTTTATTATATAACATTAATCCCTTGTAGTGTCCAACGGTTTTTCTTTTTTTATGTGTCGTTGGTTGTGTATGTGAATGTGTGTGCACACTCACATGACAAAGATTTATCTACTATATAAATCCGGTAGAATTAAGCACCCGCATCACGTCTTTGCTATTTGCGTAACGAGAGCCAGAACAGATCGTGTCCATAATTTTTGATAAACTTGCTTTCGTTAACTTTATGATAGTCATTTGCCGGCCATATCAACATCAATGTATACGATACGCTTGGATGTATAGTACATTAAGGTAAAATTGCATTTTGAGATGAGATCGACGACAAGTATGTACTTATGCATGCTTATAATAATATATAAAACTTGTTTTTGTAATTGAACTATTTGAAATAATAAATGAGAAAGAAATTGGTAAAATTTTGGTGCGAATACTTTTGGGATTAAATAATTTAAAAATTTAACAAAATTGAAATTAGTATATTCTTTGTAATTGGAGCGCATGCAATTAAACAGAGAAATACGAGTGTTTTATTACTCTCTTTTATTCTCTCAATTCTGTTCAGAATTGAGTTTTCAACAAAAATGTAGTTACCTTCCAAACTTAAAAAGTAAAAACCCCTCCCCTCAGACATATCATTGACTTCAACGCACCAAAAAAGTCCAATAAAACAACTTTAAGCGCTATGCTTCCCACTCCAAGCCTCCATTACTCCAAAATTTTATCTCGCCTAGTCCAATTGAAATTTTCATTGAACATCCGATTAATGTGAGATGCCATAACCGAAAGTAACCGTAGCGGTGATAAATTGTGGATATTTATAGTTTACAAATTTTTAATGAAAAAATATTTGTAAAATGCGCACCGTGTAACGCTGCTTGTTACTCAGGCACGTGATTTTATTGTCGAGGCTCACTTCTCGCCGAATGAAGTATAGTTAAAATGTTCACATGTGGTCATACACATACATGCACCTCTTGATGTTACAACTTGAGTAGTGTAATCTCTTTTTATGTCTTTTAGCACCCTCTTAAGCTTACCAGGGACTTGTAACACGATATTGGTCCAGTTGTAACGTTATAATCAACTTTCCTTGAAGTCGCGAATAGAATGGAACCATTCCTGGGCTATGACATCTTTCCACATAGCCTCGAGCCTACTATATAGTTCTTATGGGACTTGCATCGCGGTACAGGCCCAATCTATCTATATATATAAAAGGGAAAGATTGTCTGTCTGTCTGTATATATGTATGTATGCGATTTTCTCCGCAACCACTGGACCGATTTGGATGAAATTGGTATCATTGGAAAGGTCTTGGCCCAGAATAGAAAATAAGACCAAATTGGACTCTGATCGGCCATCGTGGTCCGAAATAACAGCGAAAAACCCATATATGGAAGTTAAAAATGGGTACTGAGATTGATGTGAATAGATATGTTGTCAATTGTCAAATTTGGTAATTTTTGAAATCATTTCCAAATTTGGTAATTTTTAAAATCATAGCCATATATGGTTATGATAAAGCGCAGCAAAGCGCGCCGGGTATTTGCTAGTAACTTGTATACCTCAGTACCAATACCATAAACAGTAGCCAAGGCCAACATTTCTGATTCCTTTTTTGTTATTGTTATTAGAAATATTTTTTAAACTGCATATTTGTAGGTACTATTTGGATGTTTATGATCGGCCCTCTAGTAAATTTCACCCACAGAAGAGAGGATTGTTGTTTATGACCACAGTCCCTGCCATCTGTTTTATTAGTTTTTCGAGTAGGATTTAAAACTAGGTATACTATAACAAGACTTAAATAATAAAGACAAAATATGAAATGGTAAAAAAATCAGTGCCTGATCAAATAAAGAATAAAGAATTCTACATATTATAGAAAAAATAAAGTAGTCTTCAGAAATTAATAATATAAATAAATAAAAATCAAGTAACTTCATAATCAACAAATTTACAGATTTACACCCAACTGTTACAATTGTTAAATTTATTTTTGTAACTTAAAATCTCCAAGAGTAATATTTTTATTGTTTTATTTTTCTAGTTACTAACTATTTTTAATTATTTCTATTTGGATGGAGCATTGAAGTCAGTAACCATGATGATTTATTTTTTTACCTATTTTTCGAATTACATATTTAATTCATCTCTAGGTTTTATAACTATTGTGTGGCATAAGTTATTCTTGTCATTTATTTGAATGACGTATACAGTGAGAGTGTAAAGTCCGGAACTTTTATCAAATGTTTTTTAAAAACATAAATAAGAGTTATAAGGTCAGCGAAGTAAGGTTTTTACAGGCGAAGTTTTTTAAATAGTAACCTAAGTTTTATTAATTAATTTGCACAGCGCATGAAATTATAAAACCAAATATCGCCAAATATACTGAAAAACCATGACCTTGTATTCGGAAATTTTAAAATAAAACCACTGTATGCCTTTATATATTGTGCTAAAACAAACAAAGTTGTGATCATGTCACAATGCTTGTCCTGTTCTTTGACAATGGTGCAGATATGTTACCAAATATTGGGGTATATCTTACACTGAAACTGCCTAAATTAATGACAACGATATATATTAAAAGTTTAACATTTGTGATATATGAATATAAGTATGAACCATATTCGTAATTTGCCATATCCCTGAAATCACCAGATCTACCGGGTAGGAATCAAAAATGAATGTCTGCCGTGCGTGTGGAAAAGCCAGGCACAAATCCCTCCTAAACAATAGTTCTGTGCATGTATGAGGCGCACAATGGATTTATGCAATAAATCAATTTGAACTAATTTCTAAATTAATTAGTAGATCTTATTATCATTTGTGCAACAATTTTATGTTTTACACCTTTATTGTTGTTACGTACAATGCTTGATGCAGTATATTATTGTTAATAACTACCGTAAAAAATTTATATAACACAATCCTTACTACTACTCTATTCGTTTACGACTAATTTACGATAAATTATGCACTATACATTTTCCAATTCTATTCATTTTCAAGTGATTTAGACTGGCCGCTGAACCAATCTCACTTGGAAGTTAGCATAGCATTCGGTTAATTAAAATAAACATAACCCGACAATTCCTAACTTCCATGGAAGTTAGCATTACTATAGATTATTTTAAAAAAATTAAGTGCGATAAATTTTTACTTTTTACCATATATTTACGATAAATTAAGAAACATTTTGTTTTTAATTTGATGCATGTTGCTGTGCTAACTTCCAGGACGTCCTGTGATTATCGCGCGATAAATTTTGGTACATTTCGATATTAACGATTTTTGGTATATATTAGAGGGTGGTGTTGCTATTAAAGATGCAGTCCAATAATCGTGATTAGGAGCGTTGTAGAGCCTGTATTAATCCTACAAGAAACTTCGACATCTCAAAATTTGCGGTTTTTGATATGTCTTCGCTGGTGCTTTTGCTACAAGGGGTGCAGTCTAAAAATTGGATGATTAGGTTGTAGAGCCTATAAATAGCCTGTAATTATCGCGCAAGAAATTTTGATATATGGCAATATTAACAATTTTTTACATGTCTTCGAGGGTGGTATTGCTATTAGAGTGCAGCCTAAAAATCGTAATTAGGCGCATTGAAGAGCCCATAATTCATTCATAAGCATAACGCAAAGTTAGAGAAAAAAAATTATTTTTCGAATTTTCAAAATTTTTGAATAGCGATTAACTTCGAAAGGGTAGTTCCGATGCAAATGAGATTTGCATATTCGAAGAGGCCATAAAAAGCCCATAAATCAGAGACCAAGTAGGTATGTCTAACTATCTTAAGAAAAAAGTGGGCGCTAGCTTAACGTTAAGTTAGCACCCCCACACTTGAATTTGGTTTTTCTCGGAATTGGAAAGAGCCCAAAAATTATTTTTGGGGGGATTGGAGAGCCCATAAAAAGCCCGTAATTATCACGTAAGTTAAAAAAAAATCTTGTAGTGGGGGTGCCAGCTTAACATACCTGTAAATCTAACTACTAATGTTACATACGAGTACTTTGACATAATTGTACAAAGCAAGGCAGATTATTATATTGTATGCAGACAATGTAGAATAGGAAAATTTAATACTTATCTTATTACTTATTCCTATGAAGTATTAAAATTAACTAATAATTATTTTCTGTTAATAACAAAGACTTTCATTATGCTCTTAACAATAAAATACTGTATTTCAACAAAATGTTTTGTAAAATCACAAAAACAATAATTTTTTAACAATAAAGTTTTGCAATCTAACAAAACTGTGTGTTAAATTTAATAAAGCGCAAACAACTACTTCTTGTGTTCTTCAACAGCAAAGCTGTAATGTTTAACAACCTCTGATGAGTAAATATAACAAAGAAACTAGATTGGCGCATTTTTATATCTTCAGTTTTGTTAAATCTACCTATCTTTTTCTTTGAGTGTAGTACCGAATTTTATTGTCCATCGGATTTACGGACGAAATGAAAGGTTTTACGGCTTAGCACGAAACGCTCACAATTCCAAATGTCACCCACAGCACTTGTCAATAAACAAGACTTAATGAAACAGCGTGAGTTTGTTGTATCCCACTCCAAATTTTCATGTATTTCCGTAATATTCCGTAAGTATTGCCATATATTTCCGAGCTGTCCTGACTATTTTTCAGGTATTGTCGTGTATTTCCAGAAATTTGTACACCTATTGCCGTAGTGAGACGCCCTTCGAAAAAAAAAAACAAAAAAGTTTTTCATGATGGCAGGCTATCAACGTCACGTGAAACCATACATCCAGGGGTTCTTTTAATAAATACTACTTAGAATTGTGCTTATTCAAGACTGGTTCAAGACCAAAAAGACGTCTATTGGAACAGGATTATAATCTTCGATGTTCCATGAAATATTTCTTTATGACATTTTTATCTATCTTTAATAATAACGTAATAGGGAAGTTATTTAAAATATCCTCTCCCTATATTATCGTTGTATAGAATAAAATAGTATAGAATTACTGATCATACACTGGATGGATCTTAATGGTGCGGTCGGTGCAAGTACGGCCGATTTTAACCGATTCGAAAATAAGGATCCCTCTTCTCTTACAGACTTCTTGCTTTACAGGAAAATGCACTAAATGTTGTCGAATAATATGTTGAAGGACAAGAAACACTTCTCGTAGCTTTTACCCGTGAAAAACCTTAGTTATACCTTTTGGATTAGGATATTTGAAAATGGCGATTGTTTCATGTAAGGGCCATCACCATAGTCGATAATCAAACTACTGAATACCAACAAAAAAGCAACGAATTGAGATTCTGCTATTTTATATATCTATTGATTAAGAAGAGGAAGAGGGACACGTAACATCGCTTCAGTTAGATGAAGTCCTCTTTAAGCAGAAGAAGGACTCGCCAAACTAACTATTACTTTGTACCAAAACAAAGTGTTATTTTACTAGTCAAACATAACTTCTTTTCGGGGTCTTACTCAACTTGCTGCATAGAATTAGCTAACTGTAATGTATTTGCTGTAATATAATTCGTCAGCAATTACTTGAACTCCGTTAAGCATTTACATACAGTCTATTATCTTAACAACACGATAAATATTCTTTCTGGATGGCAACAGAACCATTAAGAAATATCTCTACAATTCACGGAAACATGGGCTCGTAGTGATCAAAATAAACCAGAATTTATTGGTGTACGCTTATGTACCATTTTCACGCTTCGTAATCCGTTGAAGTTGAGACTAGAAGACGATGAGCTGCTACAGTTTTTAAAAATTTCACTGCTGTTGATCCTCCCAATTTAAGGATTTCAGCACGATTCCAAACCAGTGCGAATTTGCCCAAATGATACTTATTCAAACGCATGGAAAACCCCTCATGATTCCGCTTCCTGAGACCAATATCTTTACTTCGGCTGCTATCCAAGGTATTGAAAAAAATCATATTGAAAAGACGTTACCTAATTCTACAGTATCAATTTAACTTAAAATATTTAACGTTGAAGAAAATTCATCGACTTGTGGATCAATTCTAAAGAGGCTAAGGACATAATATGTTCCGTTGAAGAAAATTCATCGACTTGTGGATCAATTCTAAAGAGGCTAAGGACATAATATGTTCTGTGATGGACTAGTATTTTAGTATTTGATTGAGTATGTCATTATGGGCTGCTACATAAAATGAAAAAGAGAACTTCCGAGCAATAGTTTCTTGCCCATCTCGAAAAAAGATATTTCCAAATCGATCTATGGCGTTTACGCAGGCGTTCAAGACGGGGAGCGTTTGAACTTAAATGTTTTCAAGTGCTTTATGGAAACACCATTACCCATATAAATTTTCAAAATCGGCCCTTCATGCCACGAAATTACATTATGAGAAATATTGTTTCGCAACCTCTTCTTATTGCCAAATACAGGTTTAGCACCTCCAGTTGATTTTTCGTACTTTTGCAACAGTTTCCAACCAATGTGCATCGCTGAGAAGTTCTACGTTAAATACCCAACGGTTTTCCCTGATGTAAGAATGCCTTAGAATCCTTAGATATTTACAACTAAAAGTTGATTAAAGCTTATGGTTAAGTGGACTGATGCAAATATAGTTACAATAAGGCGATGTAATAAAATAATATTCAAAACATAAATTTAATTATTATTTATAACAATAAGGATGTCATCAGATTGCTACCCACACCGCAGGATATACCATGCCCTACCTAGTATTGTATTTAAATTATCGTCTAGTTCAGAATTAGAGAAAATAGTTGTTGTCTAACAAGGAAACATGCTGTTCAGTCGATATTTATATTTTTTAAGCATACTAGTTACTAGCGAAAATGACGATAATAGACTTATTTCCATCCTTAAATTAAGTTATTTAATTCGACTACTAATCGGTACAATAGCACAGTAAAATTAAAAACAATAAAAAGAAAGCCGTAGGAAGCTGCAAATTGGCATAGAAGTACTTGAATGGATATCCTTTAAGAAACCGATGAGAGGAAGGTGTGCTTGAACTGCAATTTTGAAAAAGTTTTTTAAAAACACACAAATACCTCTCTTTATTTTATATCTACTATAAGGTTTATATATTCTATTCTTCAAGTTGTGCAAACAAATCATTAATAATCACGCATTACAACAGGCACGTACTGTTTTCATTTATTGGGGTATAACATATATACTATTCTTATGTAAACAACCTTAGAAATGCATACACAGCGTGTCCGGTAATAGAACGCATTAATTTTAAGGCGTGATAGGAGACACCAACAGGAACAAAAAAGTCTTATACAACTTTGTTCTAGAACGTACCAGTTTTTCAGAAATAAATAAGAAAGTTCGAAACTTTAACATCATTTTGCCGCGTTAATAATAGCACTTTAAGTATGGGGCTTTGTCGGCAGATGTATCTCATCTATCACAACAACAAACCTTAATAACGTTTTATCCTATCATATGTCGTTTCCGCGTAAAATTGAATTCTTTTTACAATTACAAATTCATTTTACTCAATTAAGAAACGTGAAACGTGGATGTTTCTTGAACTTGAAAAAAGCACGTTTTGCTTAAGAATATTTGGGTCAGTGCCTGATTGTTGTATAAATAATACCTGTTTTTAATGCTATAATGCGCGATAATGCTGAGTTTTAGGTTTTTGAACTGGGAATGATTTGTCAATGGACGAGTTTGTTTATTTAATAACAGTTTTTAGTACCATTTTGGAGCGAGATAAGATAAACACTTTGTCTAAAAGCTCTGTAAATCATAGGCGTCCAGTATATCTTGGCTGATTAAATTAATTAAAGTAATAATAATTTTATAGAATTAACTGAATGTCGTATTAATTTAATACGATAATTGATGTTTTTGAGGAGAATAATTAACGAATTTCAGAATCAGTAATTTTGCAATGGCAACCGGTCACTATGGGGCGAGCCTTAACAAAAACCGCGCAATGAGGTAAAAATCCAACTTGTGTAAAGAATAAAAAATATATTGGCGTTTGATTATAAAATGTTCAGGGCATCTAGAATCGGTGACAAAATTTAAAAATCTTTGTTATTAATAAAAACTTTGATGCTTAAAGTCGTCACTAGTTTGAACTAACAATTTCTCGACATTTCCAGGCTGAGATTTAAAATTAAATTACTTTTCTTGTATGGACCTTATTGAAACCAAAATTAAAAATGATAGTATTTGCAGCTACATAACTTAAAAAACATGAACATGTGTTGTAGCTTTTATTTTAAAAAATCCTAAATTGTAAGAGCTTTTTCTTGCTAAAATTCAAATTCTGCTGGAGTTATAAAAAAACGCCCGCATATCCCCGCTTTAAAATTTTTGTTAGAGAAAGAGCCAAAGCATCCTGGTTATTTTCATACAAAAACCAAATCCAACTCGAACCAACTTAAAAAGTTAAAAGCCGTTATTGTAGGCACTGCAAGAAATATTTACCGGTATTATACGTATTATTCCAGGCATAGTTGTTGATGATGCAACATTGTGTTTTTGCACCCTTTATCTCAACTTTAGAAACAACTAAATACCACGCCTTAAGAAGTTGGTTAACTTATGAGTTATGATGCTTTCAGCTTTGTTAAATTAAAAAAAAACAAACAGCATGATTGAAACCTTTTAGTAAAATGGAGATTATTTACGAATGAAATATTGGCAATTATTGTAAAACGTTATAAGTACTGTTATTTCTTAAGGGATGGTAATCTCGTTTATAAATGCCGACTTAAAAATATTACCTAAATTCTTAATTGGAAACTATTAATTGCGCTTACTGAATATTGCTCTAAAAATTCCCATAACTTAATACATGTTAATTAACAAATTGCATAATCAGATGAGGTATTGTTTTCGTTAAATTGATTTCTGTATTCCCCCTGTTTTTTAATACGCAATTACAAACGTTTCTTTAAATGGCTTCATTGCACTATGACACTTAAAACAATTGCATTTTTAATTAACCCCTTATTTGGGAGTAAGTATTCATCCGCATAACGCCGCCGCTGGCGTTATTATTTATTTCAAATTAACACCAGAGAAAAGTGCTGCTTGTCTGATCTGATCTGAACTCATATTTACACAGATGTTGATCAATCCTGACCTAGATTTCTTATTTACTGTTTTTAAAAACCTTTTGTAATAAAAAGTTATAAAACGTGCTTCATTTAGCTTTTCCAGCAAAATAAGGGCTGTCATCGTCTGTTTGTTTAGAGTAACCGATCTTAATTCTAAAACAAGGTCAAGACCTTCAGTTGCAGAATGCGATTATACTTAACCAAGGTTGCCAGATATGGCAATGGTCTTTTCTAAATTACTCGAAAGCCTATTAACATAGAAAAAATTTATTAAGACTTTTATGTTCCTTTTGATGTCTTCTATCACCCCTTAAAATTAATGCCTTCTATCTCATGACACCCTGTAGTTTGAAACTTGCAACATTGCATTTTAATGTGAGTAATCAAAAAAGTGTATGGCATTTGATACTTTTATATCCAAATGTAAATTGTGAGTATTATTTTCGTGGATTTTAGACGCACTGGCTTGTGAACTCTTGAATATTTTATTTCTTGTAGCATATGCGATGAAAATAAAACCCTTTAAATTGTAAACCAATCTACTACATTACGACTCTTAATTTGGCTTTCATTTTCTGCATGGAACTGCTTTCGGTAGTAAAATAGGAACTACATTTTTAAGATGTTCAGAAATCACGAGCTCTTACCTAAATTTACATGCAGACAGATGGTGATTGTGGCTTATGGTTTTCATTGTATACAGGGTGTTTTAATAAACCCTCTGTATCAAACTTGACCAGTGTATTTCTGGTTTCACATCGAATAAAAATCTTAATAAAGTTTTTTTTTTAATAAAGAAAGGCCCGTGTGTAGTTAGCGCCCTTAATTTCTTGAAGCCAAAAATTCTTAAGAGTTCTAAATAAATAGAGTTCTAGAGTTGCTTACAATATGAAGTATTTTAAAATAGTTATAGTATTTTAATTTTAAGCCTAGATAAATTTTAGGCTGCTAACTTCACGCAGCACCCATATTTTCGCAAAAAAAAGAGTTTTGTAAGAGTTCTAAAGTTCCTGATTTCAATAGTTCTGCTTAATTAACAAATATATAAACAATCAAAAATCTTACTATAAAATTAAATTTAATTAACAATATTTTTAATTGTTATAAAGAATTTAAAATACGTAATTAAGAAATACGCGATGTATTTTACTCGAACAATATATAGTTCTGAACAGAGTTCTGAGTAGCCCTCGAAGAGTTCTGTACAGAACTATTATTAGAACTCTTAATTAAACAATATTTTTAATTGTTACAAACAAATTAAAAGTGCTACTTAAGAAAAATCTTTCGGACCGATGGAAATGTGATTTGGTCAGCATAGTTCTGAGCACAGTTCTCTGTAGCCCTGGAAAAGTTCTGTACAGAACGGTTAACAAAACTCCATATTAATCAATATTTTTAATTGTTATAAACAATTTGTAATTAAGAAACACGGGAGTGATTGAACTTGAACAATAGTTCTGAGTAGCTATCGAAGAGTTTTTTACAGAACTATTATTAGAACTCGTAATTAAACAACATCTTTAATTGTTATAAACAAATTAAAAGTGTTTTTTTTAATTCAGAACTTTTCGAGGGCTACTCAGAACTTTGCTCAGAACTATTGTTCGAGTTCAATAAATCACGTGTTTCTTAATTATGAATTTTAAATTGTTTATAACAATTATATTATTGTTAATTATGGAGTTCTGATTACAGTTCTGTACAGAACCCTTCGAGGACTACTCAGGACTCTGCTCAGAACTATCGTTCGAGTTCAATAAATCACGTTTTTCTTAATTATGAATTTTAAATTGTTTATAACAATTAAACTATTATTATGGAGTTCAGTTAACAGTTCTGTACAATACTCTTCGAGAGCTGCTCAGAACTCTGCTCAGAACTATTCTTCGAGTTTAATAAATCACGTGTTTCTTAATTACTAATTTTAAATTGTTTATAACAGTTAAAAATATTGTTTAATATGGGAGTTCTGTTAAAAGTTCTGAATAGAACTTTTTGAGGACTACTTATAACACTTTTCAGAACTATTAGTCGAGTTAAATTAAATAAATCACAAATTTTAAATTGTTTATAACAGTTAAAAATATTGTTTAATATGGGAGTTCTGTTAAAAGTTCTGAATAGAACTCTTTGAGGACTACTTATAACACTTTTCAGAACTATTAGTCGAGTTAAATAAATCACGTATTTCTTAATCACAAATTTTAAATTGTTTATAACAATTAAAAATATTGTTTAATATGAAGTTCTAATAATAGTTCTGTATAGAACTCAGAACCTTGCTGAGAACTGTTCTAGTCAAATTTGTTATCCTTTGTCCTCTTACTATGAGATTGTCGGAAATGACCCTGACCATTAAATTGTTTTTAAGTTTAGTTAATGCATCTGTTTATTAATAGTTCTGTACAGAACTCTTTAGGGGATACTCAGAACTGTGCTCAGAATCGTCATTTTGGTAAATTTAATTTTATAGTAAAATTTCTAATTGTTTATATATTTGTTCATTAAGCAGAACTATTGAAATTTTTTATCAGGAACTCTAGAACTGTTACAGTATGCCAAAAAATGCCATCCGAACTCTTGTTTTTGCGAAAATATGGATGCTGCGTGTTAGTTACCTAAAGTTAGTACCCTAAAATTCATCTAGGCTTAAAATACCAGAACTATCGTTAATATTATAAGAAACTCTAGAATTCTTACAATTATACCGAAAAATGCCATCAGAACTCTTTTTTGCGAAAATAAGAGTGCTGCGTGAAGTTCTAAAATCAGTTTTTTGATTTCCATGATTAAAATACCAAAACTATCGTTAATATTGTAAGGAACTCTAGAACTCTACTTTATTTATTCAGATGTCTGACAATTTTTTGTTTCAAGAAATTAAAGGTGCTAATTACACACGAGCTAAAGAAAGTCAAAATTTTTAGAAACGTTTTGAGAAAATTGCAATTATAACGCGCGTGAGATGATTTAACAATCATTCATAGAATTCATATTCGAAACTTATTGATATCTTAAAAGGTGTGTATTCACAGCATTTATGCCAGTTTTCAGCTTCTAAATTACAGAAAGAAAACAAATGACTATCGCCTCTCGAAATCCATTAGGCTTAGGAAGATTCTAATGACTTCCATGTAGAGCAGGGATTCTTCCTATAATCTTATAGTAAACTAAACCCTAAAGGCGACGAATTCTAAACCACCACGAAGGATTTCTTGACTACTGACCGCCAATATGTCGAGATTCTACATCATACAATGGCATATGAAACACGAACACACAAACTAACTAACTCATATTATAAACGTTTTCAGACTTCTAAAATGAATACTATTCCACAAATTGATACGAGATTAGAAATTCGAATATTAGTGAACCATGTATTTATTTTATTAAATCTGAAAGTTGCTGAGAGATGTCTTGAAACTCCGAAGCTTTTGGGTAATCTAACGGTTTTTATATCTATCACCATTTACTAGTGTTGTAAATGAAAGAACGTTCTGAAAATGCTGATGAGAACGTTCGCGCATGATAAAACCGTATCAAAAGAACGTTCTCTTGAAGGGCATAATCAAGCACGTTCGCGAACGTTCTCATAATAATTCTCGAGAACTTTCAGAATAATACAGCACAAACGAGCATAAACAAGAACATTAAAAATCGATAATAAAATCGAAACTAACAGAACCTAAAAACGCATGCCCATGCAAAATGTACATGTGTTACTCGCAGCAGCTAGGAGCACAATCAAGCACGTTCGCGAACGTTTTTATAATAATTCTCGAGAATTTTCAGAATAATACAGCACAAACGTCCCAAACGAGCATAAACAAAAACATTAAAAATTAAGAATAAAACCGAAACTAAACGATCTTAAACCGCATGCCCATGCAAAATGTACACGTGTTACTCGCAACTGCTGTCGGCGTCGGGTGTTCAAAAGACTTTTATACATAGTTTGCACAATTTATGCCTTTGAAAGCATCATTGACAAGAAATTTGGGTTACCGCCCGGAAGCACCTGTCTTGTTTTTCCTTATATATTTCCTTTTTATTTAAATTTGTTATATTTTGTTTATACAAATCGTGGCAAATGTTTGTAATGTTTTTAACATGTATTACTTGTGCATGCGGTGGCTGGGTACTGGACACCGGCCGTAAACACTAGGCCGACTGCGGTTGTGGCCACTTTGCCGACCTTAGACACTACGCCGACCGCAAGCAATGAGCACCTTGCGCGGTCAACGTATTATCCACGGTCGGCAAAGTTTCCAGTAGCAAAATTTATTTTAAGGGTCGACGTAGTGTCCACGGTCAGTGTTGTATCCGGTAGCCGGAAAGGTGCATACCTAAGCTTCTAATCTAAATATAATGGAACGTATTCACATGCCATGATTTAAGGTGTCACTAACTAAAGTTCTAATTAAAATCAACAAGAAAAAGATAGATAGCTTTACCTCGTTCTAATAGATGGAAAAAGATTAGAATTAGAATTGACAGTCAAGTATTTTAGTTCCTATTTATCTTATCGAGTAATTAAGAAACCCCGATTCGAGAAAGATTAGAATTAGAATTAACAGTCAAGTATTTTAGTTCCTATTTATCTTATCGAGTAATTAAGAAACCCCGATTCCTGTTTTCATATTTTAAAGATATTTACGTACCCTTGTTGTTCAATTATATGAATAGTATAAAAGCTTCGTATTCCCGGCCTATGGTAATATGTTTTGTTTGGTTGAATTCCATATAAGTAACCTATAGTAACCTATTAGTTTTTCAGAAATTTTCCCCAAATTTGGAGAATTCTAATTGTTTGATTTATTAAAGGGTGTGAATCTAATCCTAACTTTTAAGCTATTTATCAGTTCCACAATAGTGCCTTGAAAAATCACTACTATAAATTCTAGAGATCATTTTAATGTCCCATATAATTTGTAAAGTAGTCGCTTGAAAACATGAAAACGGTTCATAATAATTCATGAAAAATACACTGTTTACTTGTTTTTCTTTAATTACGTCCTATAACAAAACACCGCGCTTTGAATAACAATTATAATAATTACGTGGAAGTTAATTTTTTCCATCAACTTTCTTTCTTCTCGTTCACACATAATTATTCCGTAACTACCCGGGTTGCAAACACAATTAATTAAAATGTTTCGTAGTGTGTTATTTATCTTGAGACTAATTTCCCTTGTTGAAGAGTTTCAAGTGCAACTTCATTTACAAGCATTAATTACCCGTGTGCCCACATTTCTCTTCGTTACTGTGTAGGTACTAGGTAACTATTTTTTATTTATAACAACAAGTTTAATAATGAATTCTTGTTTACATGTAAATCTTGTTAAAAGTTTGAATACATTCTTCTGACGTATACAATGTATAAACAATCCGAAAGAATGACCAAAGATAATGAAATTTATCACGCTACCAGGAGCGTCAATGTTATATTTGACGTCATTACGTCCATAGTGAGCTGGTAAAAGTATAATAATATGTGATATTTGTATTCACAAATTTATATTAACTAACTCTGTCAAGGTTTTAAAATATTAATAGAAAAACTTGGATCTGTGTACCATACGACTTTGAGTTCACTTTTTTTCTCAATGAAAATTATGACTGAATTTAATCATGCACGTGCTGGATTTTGATTTCAACTAATATAACTTAAAAATACAACTTGCGATTCGCGTAAAATTACTAGGTAGTATTCAGCTTGAACTGGTTTGAACCTTTGAACAGTGGTAAATAACACCAGTTTCTGGTATCTGAGACATCAATGGACAAATTATGTAAACTTTAATGCTTATACAAATAAGCAAGATCCCCATAGTGCGTCTCGAAAAACTGACATTTATTACAATAAACTGCCCACTGTAACGTCAGTACATAAATAATTGCTCTTAACAAACGTAAAAAATTAATAAAATAAAATAGAATAACTTTTGGTTATAAATGAATTTTATTAGATATTCTTGATGAACGTTTAATAAAGTATGAGATAATAACAGAAGTCATGTAAATCCGAATATAAACTAAAACAATATGTAATAAATAAGCTGATTTCATAAATAAATAAGTAAATTCAATAATATAAATTAAATAAACACGAGCACTTTATCTTAGGATAATGTTAGGTTCTCAAGGAGGTTAGGAAAAACGCAATAAAAAAAACAAATTATCAAAAATTTATAATTTCACAAACTACGTAAAAATTCGGATCCAAAACCATTTTCAAATAAGCGGTAAAATCACTTCGGTACTTATTTTTTGAACGACTAGACTTTGTCCTTTTAATTTTAATAATCGTAGAATAATTTTAATAATCGTAGAATAATTTTATCTCGAATATGCACTTGAATTATAGTTTCGATGAACGATTTTTATTTCAAGGAATCAACAACGACGACATCTACAAGACTGCCTTCAAAACCAGAAATCGAAACCTTATATACAAGTATTTACATAACAATGTACAAGTTAATTCGCAAAAAAATAAATAAAAGATATGTACAAATGATTTTACAATATAGGTTACTAATATTTATTTAATAATTACATTGTATAGATAATTCATAAATACAATATTGTACTAGAATTGCATCATATCACTTTAATATTTTAACCAGGAATTTATGTTAAATAACAGGTTCTATAATAGTACTAACTTTTTTTCACATATGATAAAACATTAAAACAATTGTTACGTACTAATTTCGTAGTACCCTGTATAGCTATGCTTTTGTGTTAAGTTGTATAGCGTTTAGGAATTTTCGCATTTTCTCTTCTTTTAGTTGCCATTTTTCTTTTGGAACTACTTCCGGTTGATAGCAGAACTCTCACTACGATTTCGTACGCTCGTCAAGCTACTTCTTTTTAAAGAATATTTAGTGGACATCGCCGTTTAATTAATCTTTTCCTTTGTGTTGTGAATTGGGAATTGCATTGGTGCAGATCTTTGCTTAATTTGTGGCGGTCTTTTTCCAATTGTTAGATTGGAACCTTTTAAGGGATTTTTCCACTGTTCTTTATTAGAGGTTATTTAGGAGCACGTTCTCGTTTCGATATATAATCGTCGTTAGCTGCATTTGGAGGCGATATAATTATCTCTTAAGGTCACATTTCACTGAAAACCTTTTTTCTTTTGGGTTTAGTTTACCTTTACTCATTTTATAACTTCCTGGTTGTCTTACAATAATTACATACACTACGTTGTATACTTGGGTTGTTAAAAGACCATTACGCTGACTTGGTTGTTATTGTCTCGTTGGATCACGCTACGTTCAACCTGGTTGGTGACGTTCCTCTTCAGTTCGAAGAACATACATCTGTATCGTGAGTCAGTTATGTTGTAGCAACTATTTACAGCAACAATAATCTCCGACAACCCTTATTGTATATAAAACATTTCTGTATATTTGTATATTATAATTTTATGTGTTAAATGGTTTTTCCCCAGTGTGCGTGTAGCACTTATATCTAGGTATCTATTTCATATATATATATATATATATATATATATATATATATATATATATATATATATATATATATATATATAATTTTATCACATATTATTTGTTTTATTACTTTGTTAGGAATATTTGCGAGTGAATACGTATAACTTTGCTCCGTAATGAATTGGTTAAAGAGTTGAACCTGACGATTAATGATTGCGCAATCTACATCACAGGTATTCGCGTTAATTTACCGTGCCAGTTGTGTTTTGAGGCTTGAAGTCAAGTCAGATCTAGAGTAAATAGATCGCTCGCATCAGTCCTCGCCCAGATCAAATTTGTAAATAGAAATCAATAACTTGCATTTAATTTTGCCAAAGCTATATGTCCTTGATTTATAACCTTACTTGATTGATTTATTTTAATTGATCTACTTGATAATTTGTTTAATTAATAATAAAGAACTGTAAATCTCTTACTTGAGGACTTATTATTTATATGTTTGGTATTTGTGGTTTATATTTTCAGCTATCGAGGAGACAATATTGGGAAAGGTCGACCACATTGGTAGTAGTTGCAAATGTGTTGTTCTTTTCAGATTTTGCCGGCCAATACTGTAGCTATTTTAGACCATTTCTTGGCGCCCATTACAGAAGACCTTTAGTGAGACCCACGACCTCCCACTAGTTAGCTGGCAGCCGACAGACTTAACTGCGGTTAAAGGCTGTTACCGTTTCCCAATTAGCAGTTCCCATTTTGTGGGTAACACAATTCTATTAAAAAGTAAACTAGTTAATATCCTAACTTGGAAACTATAACCTTTAAGTTCCTATCATCACCAAACCGATACTAGGACTAAAATAATTTATCCAAAAATATCTTCAAATGTAATTTTAACGTTCAATCGACTATTACATATTTCTAAGGTTTTCTGACAAAACTGTAATGACTGCAAAACACCTTATTTAACGTTTATCTAAAGTATACTGTATGAATAATAAATGACGAGCAAAGTTTCATAAATTTGATTTCACTTCAATAGTTGAGATTTGTTTTAAAAATAACATGTTTTACTCTAACAATCAACATCATGAGAAATTTTGAAAAACCACAAAATCTTGACATGACTGTGATGACTTTTATTTAGAAATTTTCGTTTGTGTTGATGTGCATGTTTTGCTATGTTTATAAATACCTTTATAAATTTTATAAAAACAAATTTAACGTAAATATATTTTTTGTATATAATCCATATAGAAAAAAATAGCCGCAGTAATAATTTTTGTATATGGATTTTAAACAAAAAATATAACGTGTGAGCAACGGAATTTTGATTCAGAGTTGGCCTTGAAAGAAAGAGATGGACATATCGGTCATGTGCAATTTTGAATCGTATGAATTACTTTATTTAAACATTTTAAACTGTCACTTTTTGAAAAAAGCTGTCAGATTAACAGTTTTGAAAAAAAAAATAAAAAAATCAGTTTTTAATGACATTCATATTTAATGAAGTACAAAAATATGGTAGAAATCTATCTAACACAGAATTAGCAACAAAATTGAAGAAATTAATAACACACCTTGTATCCTCCATAATGTTATAGATTCCGTTAAAAGGAGAGTTGCATTGTGTAGAGGTGTAGGTGGAGGCCATATAACTCATCTTCTTTAATAAATGTTTAATTTAATTGTATTATTTAAAAATTTCTTGATTAAAGATTGTTGAGAGCTCCGAAATCAGAACCAAAATGCTAAAATGCATTTAAAGTAGGTCTGTCAGTTAGTGACTGAGAGTAGTTCTCAATGATCTGTAGTAGTTCTAAATGATAGATAGATAGATAGATACTTTATTCATTGCCAGAGGCGTAGAATTATAATACAAAAACAATAATTTAATAAGTCATGTAAATAATAAAAATATAGGTATATATAATAAAATGTAAAATGTAAATATGGCAAAACGTGCACATTAAAACTAACAATTTACATATACAAATAAAAATAAATATGAATATAACATGAAATATAACAAATATAATTAACAACAAACACAGTATTTAAATGTAATTATCGTTGGTGCTTGGCTTAGACGATCATAGAAATTACTAGCAAAATTTAGTTTTATTGAGATTATGCAGTATAGAATTCTTCAAGAGTATAAAAACAATTTTCAATTAAATAACGTTTCAGTGATATTTTGAATTTTTTAATATTGTCTATATCTTTAATTGCTGAAGGCAGTTTATTGTATATTTTCACCGAATTAAACAGAAAAGATCTATAGTATATTGAGATTTTAGCACTACGAGCCCTGATCTGTAGTAGTTCTACTACCTAATTAAAATTAATATCAGATGTAACCTAAAATTTCCAAGGCCTTCTCTGTATAAAAATTCCGTTGCTTATATCTTATATTTATTTATAAAAACATTTCTACAAAAATTTAAAAAATAGTTTTAAATAGAAAAAGAATTAACATTGAAAATAAAATAGAAGTTAAATGCTGTAATTTATAATGATTATTTTTTAAATAAAGTATTATTTGCAAAACACTAGTATGCAATTAAATTAAAGGCATTAAAGGCAATTTACACTAACGAGGATAAAGATGCCTCGGTAGTTTTGAATTAGAAGCGTGATAAGTTAGATTAGTAGGGTACATAATAATAGAAAATAATAGAAACAATTAATCTTGTAAGACCGGCGATAGACTCGTGTTCCAAGGGTCGTGAGTTCGAGTCCCACTTGAGTCGGCAGGATTTTTCTAAATTGGAAAGTTCAACCGCCTCAACGATGGGTTGTGTGTGATTGTGTTGCATGTTAGATGGGAGACATAAGACCTTATCTGTTGGTTCACCCGTAGTGTAGGCGTTAAATAAAAAAATAATCGTGTAGAGGATACATAGTTTATTAGGTGAAAGGTATCGTTGCAGAAAATAAATGTTGCAGTTTTTTAAAAGCTTCTTGAAAATTTACTAAAATTGTATGAAAAAGATACATTATTTAAAATAGTTTTGCTAATTATACGTTTTAATGTCGTATAAAAAACATGAATATGGTTTTGGGAAATATTTATCGCTGTGTAATTCAGGTAAATCTAAAATTGCGCAAAAGGAAACGATTTATTATTATGCAGCAAAATAAAAATGGGATGGAATAGCAAGATTTACTTGTAATTTACCTATATGTACAAGGTCGAAAGTGTTCTACGGTAGTTGTTCGTAAATTGGAATGCAATAACTGAAGGTAAAGAGATCTGTCTTGTGTCTTCAAAATGTATGAGTGCAGAGTTTATGTTTAGTTTTAAGAAAAACGGTAGTATTTAAATGTTTCCATAAATTATCTAGAATGTTTTCTACACGTGTTTCGATTTATTAGACCTTTTTCAAGAGAATCTCGTAAGTTTCTGAAAAAACTTTCTGAAGAAATGAAATTATGATTTTTCTAAATTTAGTGTTAAGATTTAAAATTCATATACAAGGGATTGTGGAGAAAGAACCCTCATCTACAATCCAACATAGTTTTTCCCTTTTATAAAGATCATGTACAGTTAATAAAGGATAACCATAAAAATATTTTTAACTTATACAATGAGTATTTGTAGACGCTCATTAATAAAATAGATACTAAGAGATTACTAATTCATTAAAATGCAGACTTAAAATTTAACTATTTAAAATAAATAAATTAATAATTAATTTATGAAATTAATTTCCGGACCAATAGTAATCTATTTTTTTATAACATCTTTTGCATAATCATTCTCCAAAATATAGTTACTAGTAATTAAAAATTGTTTAAATTGACGACTATTGCTTACTTAATAATGGTATGTGTACAATTCACAGGCGGAAATTTAAACAAGTTTTAAAATTTTATATTTAATATGAACTCACATTTTTAAAATATGCTTGTATTCTTTACGTATTTTAGGTTACTAACAATATTTCCGGTCACTATATTATTACACATTCTATGCTTTGCACCACTTAGAAAATAATCTATGAGTTAGTGTCCATGAATTTAATGTTTTCAGATGTCTTCAGGCAACCGCATCAATATTCTTTGCTTTAATCCCTAAAATTTAAATGCTCTTGTTTTCCTTGAGGACCCGAATTTATTACGACCGCAAACGTAGGAGAATTTAGTAGGAGAACAGCATAATCCACCTTTCTAAATAAATTATAACTGCTTTATATTTCAAAATGAGAAAATAACAGATGATTATAGACTTTTTGGTATTTAAAGAAGTCTTTTTTAATTAAAACGGGATTATTCCTACGTCAGACTTTCTAAAATAGATCTATTGAGAAGATAACAATGACCACTGAACATTTTTAAGATGAATGAATTTGAATAAAAATAGAAAATCGAATTATAAATCCTATAACGATTTCCTGTTTCTACATTCATAATTTACTATATTTCTCATGAAGTTTTCTGAATTTTCCATCTTGGTAACCTGAAACGAACAACTCCTGAACGTGAATCCAAAGCATCTGCTCATTTTTGTTGACACACTAGAAAAATAAATTAACTATAACACGAAATATTACCAAAAGTTGTCTCTCTCCAGATTTAATAATTTGAAATGGTTTCCAACCACTGTGAATAAGAGGGTATTTTAAATTTAGGTATAATTGCCTTACATTCAAAACCACAAGCAAGCATCTGCTTTGACAAATCATTTCTCCGCGAACATTTACAATCCTATTCTGCATTCAAGTGGTTTTATCCCACCCACATCTATAATAATAAATAAATAAAGATGACTACATTCTGATATTAATTCGAAGTATCAGAGATTTCAGCATTCGAGGTTTTACATGTTTAGTATTCAAAAATCGCACCATCGTATATTTATAGTAACTATTAAGCTTCGACTTAAGTTTCTCAAGATTCCAGAGTTTTTAATAGTTTAAATCATCGAACTTTATTTTTATAATTAATTCAGTCGATAGATTCCGTGTAAATAAATATTGCAATAATATTAACTTTAATGTTAAAATCGGTTAAAATGTTATAAATTTGTAGAAAAATTAGCACCCCGACTGGGAATCGAACTGAGGACGTTCTGCTTCCTGGGCAGATGCTCTAATCGCTGAGCTATCAATCTGATAGCGCGACAAATTTATAACATTAAAGTTTATTTTTATAATATAGATTTAAGGTTTCAAATGTTCAAAAATCGATTGTTTCAAAAATAATCGGAAAATCGTGGTTTTGATAGTTCAAAGCCTCAAAGTTTCAGAAGTTGATAAAACTTAGGTTGTAGAGTGCTTCACAGATCCAAATCGTTTAAAACTTTGTTTCAAAGATTTTAAAGTTCTAAAGTTCAGATTTTATATACCTAGTCAAGCTTTAAAGCATATTATAGTTTTATAGTTAAGCATTTATTTGAACAGAATCTGTTTAAGATCGATTTTAGTCAGATCGTCAAGATCAAAGGCAAATTTAAAGAGAGGAACAGTATCTTTGAATTATTATTTACCAAAAATAAAAATAATCGGAAAAAAATCATTTCACTGGGTACACCTCTTAGGGCTAGCCCTTCTTAGGGCTAGCCCTAATCGATACTACACTTCCAAAGGAGTCGAACAGTACAGGATTAATCGTTCAGAGATGTGCGGTTAAGAAAGTACAAGTAACGAAAAGTTCCATTATTAAGTCTATGTGTACTTTTTCTGAAAATGAAAATCCATCGAATGAATATTTTTAATGAGTTTCATCTAACCTCTAACCTCATTCATTTCATCTAACCTCACGACTAACCTAACTTAACCTATCATATCCTTTAAGAGTTACTCATTAAGCATTTGTTGGCATGTGGATGCTTTACAGATGAAATAATTACTATTAATTTTTATTAAAAGTTAACTTTTAACAACACATCAAGAAACATTAATTTTTTAAAATTTTTTTTGAATGGCGAACAAAAAACGTTCGCCACCCGTGCTCTATCCTAATCTAATCGCAATTCAATCTAATTTAACATATAATCGAATTAACTTAACTATCCTAACCGAATCTGTTAGGATGGTTGACTCCATTCGCCAGAACAGTTGCATCGGTAACCTAACTTTACCCCTGACATAACCTAACCTGAAACCTACTTCTAAACGTTAGTTCTAGCCTAAAGTAATTAAAATAAACCTAGAGATCCTAAAAATGATTATTTTTAAAAGTAAAATATTTTTTATTTATTATAACATTTTTGGGTATTTGAAGTTCAGCTGTACATTGTCCCAACTCTTATAACAACGTCAACTAACTTTCATTTAGGAACTCTAACTAAACCTAACTTTTCACCTAACTTCTAATCTAGCCTGTCGTGTTTTCAATGAAAAGCTTTCTTACGTAGACTTAACATAGGCATCTTGTTTATTGTTTCCAGCCTTATTTTGTGGAACTCCATAATCATGAAATAAATAAAGATTATTAAAAGTTTCACAGTTTTATTAAAATATACCTGACAATATTGTTTCGACAGCTATGCTGTCATTATCAAAGGTAATATAATTATAAACAAACACGTCGCTAAGGTAGATACAAAATAGGTAACTAGATAAAATAATAATAATAATAATAAAAATTAATAATAAAAATCATAATTAAACATCTAATACTTCCAGTAACGGAGAATTACTGAGCTCAAGTTGTTCATTCATTAAAGGTACCCTGAGTTTGTGTTTGTATATCTCAAAGGCTTCTAAAATGTCTAATTTGCGTTTGTTATTACAAAAATGTAGGAATTTAATATTATTTTGAGGAGTCATTGTGTGATTTTGTTCTAAAAGGTGTTTGGCGTAATTCGATTTTTCAGGATGTTTATTTTTGTAATGACGTACGTGTTCTTTATATCTTATGTCAAAATTTCGAAGTGTTTGTCCAATATATACCGAACTACAAAAAGAACAATTTAAACGGTAAATGCCCGATTTCATGATATCATGTGTTCTGTCTTTAGCATTAAATAAAAATGAAAAAGTGTTAGTGTTGGTTTTAAATGTTATTTTATAATTGTTGGTTTTTCTTAGTATATGTGCAATTTTTTTCTGATATTTTGCCAAAATATGGTATAGATATGTAATTTGTGTCTTCTGTTTGATTGTCAATGGGATATATTCTTTTGATAGCTAACCTATAATCTTTTTGTTTAATTAAAGTGTCAATCATGTTCGGATTATAATGATTTGCATGTGCTAGTTGTTTAATGGTTGATATCTCTTTGCTAAAATCTGATTTTGTTAGTGGAATAGTTAAAGCTCTGTGTACTAATGATCTGTATGCTGCTATTTTATGTGTATTGTGGTGACAAGATTCATTTGGTATTGTTATGTCTGTTTGTGTTGGTTTTCTGTATATGGAAAATTCAAAAAGATTGTCTGCGTTAATCTTGATATTTAAGTCTAGAAAGTTTATAGCCCTGTTTTGTTCTGTTTCTAGTGTAAATTTTATATTAGGATGGATATTGTTTATAAGAATTAAAAATTCATTGATAACCTCAAAAGAACTGTCAAAACAAGCTAAAATGTCATCAACATAACGAAACCAGAAGATAATGTGTTTAGAGAGGTTTAATTCAAATATTCGATCTTCAAACTTGTCCATAAATATGTTAGCTAATAGAGGACTTAGAGAATTACCCATAGGTAAACCATCCTTTTGTAAATAAATTATGTTATTAAAAGTGAAATAATTTTGACTTATACAAAGGTCAAATAATTGAATTAACTCTAACCTTTTAACTAATTCTATATTACTATTGATCAAGAAACTATCTAATAGAGGAATACATTCTTGTGGGGGTATTCTGGAGAACATGTTGCAAATATCAAAACTAACAAGTTTTGAATGTGGTGGAAGATGTATGTTTTGCAGCTTATCTACTAATTCTAATGAATTTCTAACAGAGTATTTCGATTTGTAACCTATCGTGTTAATAATCTGGTTCAGTTTTTTGGATAAAATGTGATTAGGTGCATTGATGTATGATACAACTGGTCTTATTGGCATATTCTGTTTGTGGGTCTTCACTAATCCATACAGTTTAGGAATTTGTGGGTTTTTATTAATGATTTGTTGCTTTTCTAATTCTGAAAAGCAGATATTGCAGTTTTCTAAACCTTGTTTTATTTCTTTTTGGAATTTTGTGGTTGGGTTTTTGTTTAACGTTTCAAAATTTTCTTTATTAATAAATTCATTAACTTTTTGTATGTAAATATCTTTAGAAAGAATTACCAAAGTGCTACCCTTATCTGCTTTAACAGAAATTAGATTGTTCTCTGTGATTTTCTGTTTTATAGATTGAAGAAGTGATATGTTAGATGTGTTTAGAACAACCTTTTAGAACAAAATCACACAATGACTCCTCAAAATAATATTAAATTCCTACATTTTTGTAATAACAAACGCAAATTAGACATTTTAGAAGCCTTTGAGATATACAAACACAAACTCAGGGTACCTTTAATGAATGAACAACTTGAGCTCAGTAATTCTCCGTTACTGGAAGTATTAGATGTTTAATTATGATTTTTATTATTAATTTTTATTATTATTATTATTATTTTATCTAGTTACCTATTTTGTATCTACCTTAGCGACGTGTTTGTTTATAATTATATTACCTTTGATAATGACAGCATAGCTGTCGAAACAATATTGTCAGGTATATTTTAATAAAACTGTGAAACTTTTAATAATCTTTATTTATTTCATAACATAGGCACTTTCGTTATGTGTAACTTTTTAACCGTACGTCTCCGAGCGATAAAAATTGTACCGTTCAATTCGTCTTGACGAGTAGAGCTCGGATGTATTACATAAACACCTCCGCAAGGAAATAATTCTAACTTGTTATAAAAATGTAATTGTGTTTAACAAAGGAATTGGCCGTTTGAGTTAAGAGTGTCAAATGGCCAACCTGTCAATTTTTGGAACTCCAACCTTAAAAGTTATAAAACTTTTACTTTTTAAAACTTTACAACTTAAGAATTCTATAATTACAGAATTACTTATAATTTTAAAGTTTCCTCAGAGAACACCTCGAAGAACAATTTCTGTTTACCCATTAACTACAATAGCAATTAATCAATCATTTAAGAATGTTTACAGCTATACAGTGTTTTGGAAAAGTGGACTTTTTTAAATGAGACCTTTATATATTTTACCAGAACTTGATTCCTTTATCAGTTGGTTATTAAATAACAAAGCTTTTCTAATCCGTTGCGACGTTGCCAATTTATAATTCTCTTCCCTAAATTCTGAAGTTATAGGGTCCTAATAAATAAAGTCTGTTTATTTATTTAAATATTGCAGATAGTAGCAAGGTTCTGCAAACACTATTAAGATTTTTCCTTCAAATAAGATTAAATGAAATATACTCGATATTTTCAAATACAACAGGTTATATGTTTTATAGGAAATTAATATTAAGACTTTAACCAATCCTTAAATATTTTCGTGGACAGTTGCGACCTTGCCAAGTTATGATTTTTTTTAATTAAATTATGATATTATATAGAAAAAAGCCCGGTTTCACTAATTCTTCTAAGCTATTATATAAAAAAATTTAAAGAAATTCTCCGAAACGTCTTCCTTGATTAGTGCACATATCAAGACGAGTAATAAAATTTTGTCTAATATTTTCCGTCTTATATTATATTATAACTCGCTAGTGTAGTTACTTCGAAAAACTTTCCACATTTTTCTTTCATATCATCCGGAGTGATAACAAAGAATCCATGTACATAGGCAGATAAGAGAAGTTTAAGCTTGATCAAGATGGGCCCGTACTCCCTATGGCGGAATAGAGCGTTTCGGTGCGGCCGGTTCGGCACAAACTATCCGGCGCAAGGACTTTTCGGCGTAGGCGGTTCGGCGCAAGGACTTTTCGGCGCTGGACGTTTCGGCATGAAGGCGATTCGAAAAAGCCGGTTCGGCACCCAATCTCGTCAAGATTTAACTAAGGATTTTATTTTCTGGTCGTAATCTGACAGAGAGATGATTTGATCACACAGACGTCTTTGGAAATTTGAACAATTCTGCATATTTTTGTGGTGGTACGATACGAGAAAAAATTAAATCACCCCCACTTATAAGAAGTGTCCACACAAATTATGCCTTGTCGAAAGCAATTTCCTATAGTATTTCCTATACGTAATCTTGAAGATTTTCTAGTAAGCACCTGTGTGAATGCAATTATTATTTTCGTGCATGGCTACATAAAATAAAATAGTTTTCTAGTAACTTCAATTCATGTGGAAGTTACCGGTGAAATTATCAGCTACTAGTCTAGACCGTTAAAGTAGTACATGTATTTGAAAGAATACAGCGCAACCTAAACAAAATGTATACTTCCGCCGAAACGGCCTAGCACCGAATCAGTTCGCGACGAAAAGTCCTCGCGCCGAAACGTTTTGGTGCCGAAAGGACTGCACCGAATCGGTCGCTCCGAAATGTTCTAGACTGCCCTATGGAGATGTTCAGGAGCACCCTCTGACTGCAGAGAAAAAAATTACAAATTGCTACGTCGCAACGGATTTAAAAAAGACTTTGGTATTAAATAAACAACTGATAAGGGCATCGAATCCAGGAAGAATAAAAAAACTATTTGTCCTGCAAATTTGAAACAGCCTGTATAATTATAGATATTTTTAGAGTATGTAGCTTGGCAACGACGATCGGTAATACCAATACAGTCTGTTTTTTGTAAACAATAATATAGGAAATCCAATGGAATTTTATCATTTTCCTCTTAAATTTGTACCCTTGCAAATGTAAGTAGAAAATTTGGTATCAATCGAAAGTAGAATTCATTTTACGTCAAAAACATATTAAACTTTATGAATAAAACCAAAAACTATTTAGGAAAATACTTAAAAAGCTTATTGATTTACTGCTTTTGGTAATAAGCTATAAAAAAAAACTGAAAGATGTACGCCGGTTGGTGTAGCGGTTAACGCTTCAGATTCCTAATCAGAAATCCCCGGTTCAAACCCCATCCCCGTATACTTTTTTTGTAATTGTGTTGCTTACTAATTATTATTTTTAGAACATTATTACAATTATCATTAGTTTTTTTATTATTAGATATTTTTGCTACGGGGTTTACCGTTACCTTTTGTACAATTTTAACTACCTATCGGAAATGCTAATGAATAAAGGGCATATCACTAATAATCGTTGTAATAAAGTTCTAAAAATAATAATTACAATATAATAAACAATACAATTTAAAAAAAGTATACGAAGATGGGGTTTCAACCCGCGATTTCTGATTAGGAATCTGAAGCGTTAATCGCTACACCAATCGGCGTACAGCTTTCAGCTTTTTTTGTAGCTTATTACCAAAAGCAGTAAATCAATAAACTTTTTAAGTATTTTTCTAAATAGATTTTGATTTTCTGCATAAAGTTTAATATGTTTTTGAGATAAAATGAATTCTTCTTTCGATTTATACCAAAGTTTCTACTTACATTTGCAAGGGTACAAACTTAGGAGGAAAATTATAAAATTTCATTGGATTTCATATATTATCGTTTACAAAGATGTATATAAAAAACCTGCTTATTACAAGATATCCCTGCATGACAAGGGACGCAGTTTTAGGTATGCCGTCGATATAGAAGTGCGGATTAGAATATAAGTTGCACTATTTAAATGCACTATTAAATGTATTAAAACGATTTTTAGGATTTCTCGATTTTCCGTTTCCTGATTCTCCGCCGAAACAGTCGACGTTATACCCTTTTCAATTAGATGTGGTATTGAGTATTTTTTTGATAAAATAATAATTTTATTGTCGTATTACTGTTCGTCCTGCAAGTTTTATTATAAGTGAATTTCTTTTCATTCTATTATTAATAAAGTGCATCTCAAAACTATGTGAAGTAGCGTACCGATTCTGATGCTTCTAATAAAGTGCTTGCGTAAGGATCATGGTAAATGATCCAAACTATTCTTTTCAACCAAACCTATGTTTGGGAATTTAAATATTTAAGAAAACTGAAAAGATACATTTTAGAACAGATACAGAATTATATAGTTTAGAGATGTGGAAAAAGAAATAATTGATGAATTTTATTTTTGTGGTAACGCTTACGTCCGAAGTGTTATTAAAATACAAGTAGGAAGCATAAAGTATTGATGGAAATTATTGTAAATGTCGAAATCTGAACATTATTAGCAATTGAATGCTGATTTTATGGTAAGCGTTAATCATTGCCGTTTGATTACCCTTTAATAATGCGCTTCTAATTTTATTCTACTTCGACACAGTATGAAGACCAATAAATTAAAGTTCTTTATTTTATTACTTTTGATATTTGTGAGCATTTAAATTAATGTTGCAACTAATTATTGGCCAGTAATTATATAACATTACGTTACAGAAAATTAATTTTTAGATTCAAGTGTGAAATTCAAAATTGAATAGAACTTGGCGTGAGGTTAGTGCTTTCGTATTATAAGATACAAAATTTAGCTTGAATATGCACTAATTATTGAAACTCGAATTAGAAATTAATTCAGCATTTATCAACATTATTAACGAAAATTATTATTTCGCGAATGAGAAGGGAACTCTTGGCTGATTGCTTTATGTATATGAAATTTTGATGTACTACGAAGACGTAAGCAATAAACATCAAAGTCGACCGAGATAGAGAAAGACAGGTATATTAGTCACGTCACGTCAATTAGCATTATCCAGAGAAGCAGGCCAGTTACCAAAAGATTTGCAACATTTTTATTACTGTCACTGCAGTTGACCATGTTTAAAGCATTTAATAAATCAGCTATGGTTTTTACTGATCAACAAAAATGGTCTATATTGTAAATTTATTTTGAAACTGAAAACAGCAATATAAGATGTGGTAATTTTGTGGTAACTTGAATATATCTGTAAATATCTATGTACTATGTTTTGTAAATATCACTGGGACTATGGACAGAGTTTCCCTCCGATATTCCAGCAACAGTATTGCTACTTTCACCGCTTTCTTTCTTCATTCCTTTCGTTGATGATTTTTGTATTTCTCTGTTGTATATTTTCTTTCTGTTTCTTTTGATTATCTTCCTTCTCACCTTCTTCTAACTCATTCATGGCTTTTTTGTCCGTAAGTACCCTTATTCCAAACTTGAATCTCTTAGATTTAATTTCATGTTCTCGACGCAGATTTGTCTAAGATAGCAACTCTCAAAGAAATTCAGCATTGATGCTTGTCGAAAAGTTGCTGGATACGGGTTCGCTTCACTTGTGGATTGGCTAGATGTCGATGGTTGCGGACTACCTTCTTGCATAAGTTCTGGTTGATCTTGTTGTACTGCTGTGTATAGCCCAGTAGAAAAAAACAGATATCACATTTCTACTTTTGAAGCTTCCTTTCTTTCTGATATGCTTTAACAATTTTTGGAAAAACTTCTGTTTTAGTTTTATCGTGGCTTTCTAACATAAAGTTCGTTTAATTATCTTCTTTCCAAACAGCTTTCATTGGTCGGTATATTCTCACACCCAAAGGTTGGAGAAGATGTGGGAGAGACAATATGTGAATGTTATTGTCAATAACTATTTTAGCAACCTGATATTGTACGTGGCTATTTTGTCCATCGAAAACGAATAGGACTGGTTCTACAGCCAGTTTTGAAACTAAGTGACAAATTTTTCAAAGAAGGCACTCACTATATACACTGCTTCGTCAGGACCAACTTGGTACCAGGTAGATCATAAGTCCTTGCTTTTATATAATTATATATAATGAATGATTGGAAGACCTGCCAATTTTACAGACAAAACAACTCTTTTCTTTCCACCTTTCTACTTCCTACCTGTAGATGCATGTACCTGATGTACATTCGTCTAGCCTTTTTGAGAAAGGAGGTTCCCTACCAAGGAATTGTTATAGCAAGTCTCACCACAAAGGATGATTTATTGTGGGTTATAGATATTCAGGTCTTCTATTAATATCTTCAGTGTAGCTGCAAACCATGCATTGATTGTTGCTTGTGCGGTACTAAACACCTTGCTCAGGCAACTGTAAGAATTCCAGCAGACCTTGTGTGGATGTTCTAGGGTGTCTACAGGTTCGCAACAAAATTAAGCAATCACTCTTTTTAGTTCTTAGTTTTCAGGCATAATGTATTTCTTTGAAACTAGTCATCTACAGTTTTCAAGACTTTAGACTTCGATAATACTTGACTTAAAACTAGCATATGTCGAATAATTTCATCTTCATCATCTGAATTGATTAACTGATGTCTTCCTACTCCAGTTTTTAAATCAAGGTTTTTAATAGGGTTCCGTAGGGTGTGTTCTGGGATATTAACTTCTTTCGCATCGCATCCGATCAGATTGCACAAAGTTAATCGTTCTTTCTAAACCTTCTTCGGAATGAGAGAGTTCCTTTTCTTTATTTACTAGTTCAAGCAACAATGATTTATCTTTTCTCAGAAGAAAACTCGTATACAGGTGCAAGCTAAACAGAATTTTAGATTAGATTAGATTAGATTAGATTAGATATTTATTCGTGCTTACATCCATATCGATTTACACAAGTCAACAATAAAAAGTGTAAGGTATAACAATTAATTACAGAAAAATAACAAACAGTACTATTACAGAAAAAATATTACACTTTAAAAATTTACACAATTTAAAAACTCTTCAAAAGAGTAGTACGCCTCTGCTAATAATTTGTTTTTTATTACATTTTTAAACTGCTTTTCAGGAAGGTTTTTTATGTGAATTGGCAAACTATTGTAAAATTTTGGTCCGTAATAACTTATAGCATTTTTACTTTTCTCTAGTCTTAAAAAGTCAATTTTTAAATTTTTATTTTCTTTACACCTAGTAGAATGATTATGAATCTCGTGAACACCAGTATACTTTTGTATGTTTTGCTTAACATACATAAGTGTTGATAGAATATAAAGAGATGGTATTGTTAATATAGACATTTCTTTAAATTTATTTTTGACATTATCTCGGTAACCTAGTCCAGTCATTATGCGTAGAGCCCTTCTTTGGATAGCAAAAATGCCATTTGCATGTGTGGAGTGCCCCCATGCTACGATATTATATGAACACATCGAATGAAACAAAGAAAAGTAAACAAGTTTAACCAAATCTAAGGACACTTCATTCATTAAGTTCCTAATAAGAAAGATTGATTTTGATAGGCTTTTTGAAATTCGTATGCAGTGTGTCTCCCATGTCAAAGTTGGATCTAGCCAAACCCCTAAGAATTTAACAGATTCTTCATTTGTAAAATCCTCATTTAAGGACCTCATAGAGAAAATCATTTTAGTTGTTTTACCCTGATTTAGGTTAAGTTTATTAGCTGAGAACCAGTTTGATGCCCTCGACTGTGTGGTATCCATATTAACTAGAATATCATTACTATTATTTTTTAATGAAACCAATGTCGTGTCATCAGCAAATAATACACAACGGGCATCAGAAATATAATTTGGCAAATCATTTATGTAGATTAGAAACAGTAAAGGACCAAGAACAGATCCCTGAGGTACACCCATTTTTATTTTTCCTTCAGATGACGTCATGTTATTTAAGTAAGTTATTTGAGTTCTTTCTGCAAGATATGACTGCATCAATTCCAGGGATTTGTTCTTGATCCCATACATTTCAAGTTTTTCCAGTAATATTTGATGATGCACACAATCGAAAGCCTTCGATAAATCGCAAAATGTGCATCCGGCAAATAATTTATTTTCAAACGCCTCGATTATATAATCGACCAGGTTGTTAATAGCTAAGGATGTCGATTTATTTGGCCGAAAACCGTACTGACTTTCAGAGAAAAGTTTATTTTTCTCGAAATAATTTAATAATTGCTCATAAAGTATTTTTTCAAAGATTTTTGCAATTGACGGAATTAGAGATATCGGGCGATAATTGTTCATATCCTTAGTATCCCCTTTTTTAAAAATAGGGATAACTTTAGATATTTTCAGAGAGGTGGGAAATTTACCGCTCCTTATTATTTGATTAATGATTTTATTCAGAGGAGATATTAGAGGATCCTTAATATATTTTAATATTTTAATACTTATGCCATAGCAGTCTTTACTGTTTTTATTTTTAATGTTATTTATCACCTCCCTCACCTTTATGCTAGACACTTCAGTAAAGTTAAAGATAAATTTATCATCTATGGGTTGAAATAAACTCAAAGGATTCAGATTTGAAGTTATTTTTTCAGTTATACTTTCGGCAATTTCTGTAAAATATTTATTAAAATCCTCAGCATTTAAAGTTTCTATATTAATTGTTTTTTTAGTTTTGTTTCTTTTTGAGTTTATTACATCCCACACTGCTGTAGATGTATTATCGCTTTTTTTGATGTAACTTTCATTTGCCACCCTCCTACTTTCCTTTATTTTTCTTTTATATTTGCCTCTGTAATTTTTTACAGCGTCTACATAAACCGGATTATGTGGATATTGATTTTTTAACTCGATCAAGAAAGAAAGATAGTCACGCATATATTTTAATTCTTCATTGAACCAGGGTACTTTATTCTGTTCATTAGGTTTTATTTTCTTTAAAGGAAAAGCAGCTGATATTTTATTTGAAATTATATCAAGAAATATTTTACACTTTTGTTCAATATCAAGCGAGTGATTATCTAGAAAGTTCCATGTTTGTAATGTAATATCCTGATAAAGATTGTGTAAACCTCTATCGGTAATTGGCCTATAAAAAATGTCTGTATTATTTTTTGGCATTTCTGAAATTTGTAATGAAATAGAAATACCTTTATGATCTGCAATATGTATATCTACAACACTCGATTTATAGTTACAGTCAAAGTTTAATAATATATTATCGAGACAATTTTGTCCTCTTGTATTTTCAGTTATAGCGCATGTAAAGCCAAAAGAGTCCACGAAATTCATGAACATTCGCGTATCAGATTCGTTTTTATTAAAATGAATATTGAAATCACCGATAAGTAACATCTTGTTGTTAGTAGTTTTTGATTGCTTCAGTAAGTCATTAAGTATATGTAAAAATTTTTTCAGATCACCATCAGGTGCTCTATAAATGGAGATTAAAGTAATATCAAAATCCAAAATTTTTACTGCGGCCAATTCGCACGTTTTTTCGGATGAAAGTTTTACAATAGAGTTTAAATTTTGATATTTTAAACAATTCTGTAATAATATCATTGACCCACCCCACCTCGTGTTTTATTTTGTCGGCAGAAAGCAGAGGCGACTACGTAATTTTCAAAATTTAAAGTATCAACTTCATAATCATGCATGAAATGTTCAGTTAAGCATATAGCATCGTAGTCAAAAATTTTACTCGAGATGCACACATCAATGTCGTCTAGTTTATTTCTTAATGATTGCATATTTTGATGAAAAGCTTTGAAAGTATTGCCATCTTTACTCTTGAACATTACCTTCGTCTTTTCTGATGGAACTGACGTTGTCGAAAATTTGTTTTATTTCTATTAAAATCGTATTTCTGCACCATAGCCCCTTTTGGCCATATAGAAGGATCAAACACATCATCTAAGTTTTCGATTGGTACTGACATTTTAAAATTTGCTTGATAGGTGCTAGAACGAACAAGGCTACCCTTAAACGAAATATGCGGTACGGTCTCCTTTAGGAAATCCAGTAGGTCGTCGACTTTAGTTTCAGGTTCTAGCGTTGACACACTCAGGTATGCTTGCTGTGGTACTGATTTTATTTTATCACAGGTACTATTTGACCCCAATAACTTCTGCTTGTTTACATTTATTATTTCATTGTCTGGTAGCTGCCTTTTATTATCTTGATCTTTTATCCGATTCGTTGGTGAATTATTTTTAAGTTGAGTTTGATCCCTGCTATTTGAATGAAGATTTAAAAAGTTACTAGAAGTTGCCGCTTTTTGAGCATAAGTCGAATTTATATGTTGTGGATTTCTTCGTTGCAGGGGATTATTATTGTGAGGTTTATTACTAGATGTCAGGACCGGATTGACTTTACAATTTTCTACAGAAAATCGATTTTCCTTTAACAATAATATTAATTGTTCCTGTTCACTTACTCTTTTTTCTAGGTGATAGTTTAACTTGTTTAAATATTCATTGTGAACCATCGTCTGATTTAATTGATTGTTTACCTCCGTTTTTAGGTTCTGATTTTTCTCCTTGAGGTTATCTGGTACAACTCTTATCACATCGTCATTTACTACACACATATAGTTTTTCTCACTAAGAAAATCTTCAATAACTTTATAGTTTACACTCTTAGATACTTCACTACAAACTTTCCCGTTTAAAATAATTTCTATTAATAGTTGTTTAGTTAACTTGTTTAGCTCACTGTTTACAGCTTGAACGGCCGCCATTTTTTTACCGAATTGCATGCATTATTCTTGGAAAATCCTAAATTACCTCATACCAATAGCCCCAGCATTTGTAAAACAGACCGAAAGGTAAATTACCCAAACTCGCGTTATACAAAACGACACTCCGCCCCACACAAATTCAACAGGGATGACTTATTTTGGCCATACAACGCGTGTATCACTTCATGCTACGAGACCGTGCCTCCGCGGGATTCACATGAACTCTACCCTCTGCTAGATCGTTACTCACTTTCTTGGGGTTCTCTCAAGAAGGGTAAACTATTTTTTTCGCATAGTTTTAAGGGGGGCTATATGAATTTAACAACTTCGGTTTACATATGATAATTTATCTCTTTTATTATTTCAAAATGTGCACAGGGCTAATAAACTTAATATTCGCAGCGATAAAAATTGTCACGGTAATAAGGATTATTACTTGAGAGCAATTAGTTCGTTTGAAATTCTACGAAGCTCAATGCTGTACGAGGGATTATTTATACAAAATAGAGCCATAAAATAGATCAGATTTCGTTTGTACCTAATGTTATTACCTGCAAAAAATATTTTAGGGGAATTTTGAAGAATACATGCCTAAAGCAAGATTTCAACCGTGAGAAGTAGATTCCATTTTGCTCAATTTGATTTGGTTTTAATCGGATACTACGAAATTTGTATTAAGAGAGGCTGCCTGCATTCGTAAATGTATTTTTAAATACAGCTTCCTTTCACGCCCAAAAATAAAACCTTTTACGTTTTAATACTTAAAATAAACTTCTTAGAAAAACGGAATAAATATTTGCGATCTTGAACTCGTTACATTCAAATCCGACAAACCCCACTATCAGCAATATATAATACGAATGTATAAATATGAATACGAATTAAAGAAAATTTAGTAAGTAAAGAATTTCGAATCTATAATACTTCTATACAGTGGCGGATTTAACACTTAAGGGGCCTGAAGCGTTACAAATTTTTGGGGCCCCATAGTATAAATCAATTACTACAATTTATACACCATTTATTTTTTTTATCAAAAAGTAAGTACATATAATTATTAATATCAGGCGCGAATTCATGGGGGGGGGATGGAGGAAATTTCCTTCCCAAGATTTTTTAAATAATCCGACTTCGTCTCATGCCGCACTCACACGAGTGTGAAATTGGCGTTTTTATACGTGTTACACACTATACTTTATCTACGACCACAAAAACGTAATAAAACACCAAAATCTAGGAAAAATATTTAACCTAGAATATGATTTGAGCTTGAGATGCTGGGGTGTCAAAAATAGAAAATGCCCTCAGTTTGTGGAAAAAAGGTGTAAAAATTAAGAAATGCGTATAACTCAATATAATAATCGTTTATCATTAAAATTAATACTGAAATTTGAACAATTATTTAAATTAATAATAGTAGTTTTGTTGGTGTCTTCAATTTTTTAAATGTCATAGACACGTTTAAATGTATTTTGGACGTCGGCTTGTTCCGTCGCTTCTTTTTTGTTAATGTAAGTAAATCATAACCTCAATATTACAAATACATTGAATACCTAGTGCTTCATTTGAATGTAATTTTAAATAATAAATTCCCAAAATATTTTTAGATTTCCATGTAATAGACCATCTTTTCTATATGGACTTGCATTCAAAATATAATTTAAAGTAAAATATTAATTAAACAACACAAATTAACATAAATCAAATACAAAATGAACACAAACGTGTTGTAATAAAGTGAGTTTTGTTGATGAACGACTATGATACTCACAATTTTATAGTGATATGTGTATAAATCACAGACGAGCTGCCCCTAACTGAAGAGAGCCAAAAGCTCGAAGCAGCTGTCTTAGGATGCCGTCTGTGATTTATACACATATCACTATAAAATTGTGAGTATAATAGTCGTCCGTTAACAATTTTTAACTTTTAAAAATAAATTAATCTTTATCTAAAAGTTATAACTTTGTATATTTCAAATAATTAGATATATTGCATGTGCTAACATCTATAGCATTTTTTAATAGAATCACTGAAAATGCGAAATCATTTCTCACAGTCATTTCCGTACAGTTTAAAGATTATGAACAATGAGTCGTTTTCATGGTTACTAGACTGTGTGAAATGTGTAATTTTCTATAGTGGCCGTAGATAAATTAGTTATTTGTATACAAATAAAGTTGTACTTTTTTATCACGAATATGGAGATTGCTGAACAACCATTAACGAGTGATAAAAAATCAGCTTAGTGCTGAGGTGTACATTACGTTTTTTCTGAAATCGTGAAACTGAGAGTTTAAAATACAAAATATGCTTTTCATAACAGTAGAGTAGGCAACTAAGTCAACGTGGCTGTGTGCGACATATGTCAAATACATGTAAAACAATGCAAATAAAAATGACAGATGAGACCGTAAAAATCAGTGTTGACATATGTCATTGTGACAGATGAGTCCGTAAAAATTCTACTTTATGTACTATTTCAGAAAAACACTTTATTCCATAATCAGTTCATTTATAATGGAACTTTTCACTGCTTTTAGAAGCATCAAATTTACCAATAATATTTTCAAATTTTTGCGTAAATTATTGGTTATTTGCTTAAACGTAATAAAGAAAATTTAAAAGACTTTATAATGCCGAATTGTAGCGTTCTAGGTCGTAAAAATCGAACAGAAGAGAAATATTCTAAGACATAACCTTTCACTGGTACGTATTACAATATGTTAAGATTTCTTTTAAGTTGTTTCAACAATGGGAAATGTTGTCAATTGACAAATGGCATTCAGGAATTTCACCCATTCGAAAGCATGGTACAGTTCCCCTTCCCTGAATGTAAGTCGGACGACTGAGCAGAGTTTACTAGAAGGCATTGAAGGCAAGCCATTCGGAGCGACAGAGATGATACATTCCTTGTAGGGCTGCTGCGAAACTGTATATTCCGTTACAAAATTTTACCTATCAATCTGAATGCTTGCCTTTTCGCACGAAACTCTATTGCGCCGACAAAGTGAGTTCCCATGCCAATAATTTTTATTTGTCGCATATCCACTGCGATCCTGGGCAAGGGTCCTCTGCGGGGCCCCCCTGACAGACCCCTGAGGGGCCTGGAGCGACCTCTTCCACCACTTGTGCGTAAATAAATTAGTCATCATAGTAGTCGGATGACGGCGCTGATTGTGCGGAAAGACCAAAATTCGGACCGACAGAGATGATACACTCCTCGCAGGTCTGCGGTGAAACAGTACACTCTGTTACAATATTTTACCTATCGCTCTGAGTACTTGCCTTTTCGTATGAAACTCTAATGCGTCAATCGTACACTTTCTTACCAGCCTGTACACGATAAGATCTGTATCTTGTTTCACTTTTTGCGAGAAAGTGAATTCCCACGCCAACAATTTTTATTTGTGGCGAGTCCAAGATTCCAAGAGTGTATTACGCGGAGCACCTGTCGTTAGACTTAATCTCCACGTTGCTTCCCAGAGGAAGTAATTGAGGTACACTCAATGTCGCGTGTCCAGTGCGGTCCTTTGCAGGAGGCCTCTGCGGGGCCCCCTGACTTGTGGGGCCTGAAGAGGCCGCTTCCAGCGCTTGTGCCTAAATCCGCCACTGATTCTATACAATCCAATTTTTGAAAAAGTGTTACGTTTTATTTACTATAAATTAAATACAACTTGGATACACAATATGCACATAGTATATAACTTATTTATGATAAACAGAAAAATATTGGTGAAATTCTAGTTATTTCCACTTTCCCTAATTAGTGACAGCGGTAACCCGATTTATTAAAATATAAAATAATCGCAAAAAGGGAACCCCAACAAGATAAAAAAAAACATTTAAAACTAGCAGTTACTTTTTTGAACATACATAAATCAAGTTGTTGCAATGTATCTGTTCAGGGAGCATTCCTCAAATTTGTTCTTTTGTTGTCTTTTTTTCAGAAGAATGTTGAAATAAAAAAAGAACTTTTTAAAAGTATAGATAAGAGGAAGAGGGAAGTTTGCTTGCTTTTAGCATTTAGCGTAAAAAGAGCTGAACATCCCGAGTTTTCTTAGTAAACTTTTAACGAACCTATAAAAGTTTAAGAACGTCGCCGCATCCTTCGCGAGAAATTTTCTGTCGTCCCTTCCTATGAAGCTGAATTTTCGTATTAAATTTGGTGTTAAAAGATGGTACTCTGTAATAAATTACTTTTTTCAAAACGCTACTTTGTTTCAGTTTTAAAAATTAATAATAAAGGTTTACTAAAACGAAAAAGAAATCAACAAGCGTGGATGGATTATATACTGAAAGCATTTTGTAATAAAACAACTCATTAATTCCGCTATTAATTTGAAGTAAATACGTCAGAAACAAAAGTTACATCATTTCTTCTTGAATCGTGTAATCAATTATTCATTTTGCTTTTAATTACTGTTTGTTTCTTGTGCTATATAATACCTAGTAAGACAGGTAACACATATATACTCAGTATAGGTCTTTTCGAATTTTTTTAAATAAAAATTGTGAAGGTAAACTGCAATTACGAAAGGCAAGCCGTGTATCATTTTTTGAAAGTTTATATTATAAAGTGGTTTTAAGTACAAAATGAGTAATTAGATACAGTTTTTACTTAATAAGTTGACGTAATTCTAATGGATATTTCTGTCGATTTTTGTAATACGAATACGCTAATCCCATTTAATCGCCTCGTATTACATTTACGTTATTACAAATAAGATAGGCAAGGTATTATAATATTCAAGGGTAAACATATCTAGCAATAACAAATCATTTAAGTTTAAATAATTAATTGAAGTTAAAGTTATTTTAAGAAATTAACGATTTAAGACACAAATAATCCTATTACTTTTAATTAGCAGCCTCGCTATGTACTATCCATTTTTTTCTAGAGTCCTCTTACTTTGAAAACGTATTGCTAGTAAAGTACTGAACCAAATTAAATATATAATTTTTTTTAGAATATATAATTTGGTTCAGTACTTTCTATACGCTTTCAAAGTCAGAGGACTCTAGAGGAAAAGAAAATGGATAGTAGGTTCTTCCATTGCATTGGATGTTGAGGTAATTGCTAACACGAAGATAAATATATAATAAAATTTAAGACTGAGAAGCCTAAAAGGGAAATGCAAGCAAACCTAATTCATAAAATTAGTTACAGTTTCAAGGTGGCTTCAAAAATAATCGCTAGCAGGCAGCTTTTAAAAATTTCTATAAAAATTCATGAGTGAAAGTTGAGTCATCAAACCACAAACGAGTTCACTGTATAAAATAAAACAAAAGCTTTTCATTAGCACATGTCCTGGTCAAAAATAAGAGGAGATTCTGACTATAAATTCGAATTTAGAGGGAAAAATAATGATATTTACTTATAAAAACTAATAAACAATTTGCTATTGTACTACAGTAGTACAATAGCAAATACAGTGGTATATATACTAGTAGTACTACTACTGTATATGCTGTAGAACAGGCAGAAGCAGTGCACATCCTACATTAATTAATCAAAATTATTATTTTTTTAATTTTTCATCTGTAAAGTACTTACGTATTCAAATAATAGAATTGTTGTGAAACTCTCTTTGATAATTCAACCGATATTATAGATTTTAGTAAATCCTTTGATATATGACCAGGATCTTTATGTAGAGCACACACGGTCGTCCGCGACCACATCGCCGGCCACGTGGGAACCACGTCGTAGATGTGGTCCGGATAATGAGGAAATATTTAGATTTGCTGTAATTTATTACATAAACAATTTGGCCTTCAAGCTGGTTTGTATAATAAAATTATAAGTATCGTATTTCTTTGAAACGTGTATATTGAAATGAAGGTTATAATTATTGAGTTCATAATAAAATGTCGACTGAAATCTCTTTCTTTAATTAGAACTACTTAGTATTATGCAGTCAATAATGTCTTTGTGATAAACGTTTTAACGACATACAATATTTATAATTTTATTATACAAACCATCTCGAAACCCAAGTTGTTTATGCAATAAATTACAGCAAATCTAAACATTCCATCATTATCCGGACCACGTCCCTTACCTGGTCCGCTATGTGGTAGGCGATGTGGTCGCGGACGACCGTGTATGCTGCACATTATTCTCTTTTAGAATTTTCAATCTTTTCAATGAGTAATATATGACATGATTATCAAACATATAATGATATCCACCGAGATGTCCACTGAGAAATAGTTCGAAAACTAGAAGACTTAGTAAAGTGCAATTTTACAGGCACGCGGGCCTTGCCCCAAAGGGTTGCATGAGTATATTTTTAATCCTAAAAAACCAAGGGGGTCGCATGGGGCGACATTTCTTAAAAAATCATTATGGCTATATATCTCTTGAATGACGTAAGCTACAATCTTCAAATATTCACAGATTATACTTGAAGCAATTCTGCAGGTAAAGAAATACAGAAATTATCGGCGTTTTATCCAAGGCAGGGGTAAGACAACATTCCAGGAGGAAAACAGTTTTCCGAAAAAATAATTATTAAAGAAACATTGATTGTGAGTAATCAGTAATATTATAACCAAACTGTGAGTTGTTACCAACAATAGTACCTTGTCATGTCCCAAAGTTCTGTAGACTTGAAGTTGCAGAAGCTTGGCGATATAGAAAGCCAGAGGGGATTTAAAACACCACCATCTGCATATCACATTCGACATCAGCAACAGTCAGATCGCACGATTCCACGTCAAGCCGAAGAGGTTACTAAAATTCGCAACATAAAGAAGATTTTGTGTTTAGGCCGCCATGATAACAGACAATAAATTTATGTCACCACAATCTGAACCAAGAACATTTGTCTGATCTTCTAGTTGTAACCTACAAAAGTTATTCCTCGCGACTGGAAGTCAAAAGTGTAATAATTAAAATCTTATATAATAAAACAAGTTAAATGCTTGCGAAGCTCTGTAGGTGGATATGAAATTTCTAACGATAAATAAATTTTCTTACGATAGCCAAAGTGCAGCCAAGACAGTTCTGATTAAAATAACGTTGGTCATGGAAAAATAGAAAGGTTGGGTGATTCGAATAGAACTATGGTTGCCTATGAGCGTCAACTTGTTTGAAGATTGTTGTAACAGATTGTTTATTGTTAAATTTCCCCAGGATCAAAACAATATCAAATGGTTGATTTTAAATTAAACACTTAAACCTTTAATAATATAGAAATAAACACACAATAAATAAAAAATACATACATACAACAATTTTCATACATTTATTTCATATAAAGAAATCTTGGAATAAATCATCAATCGGAACGTTTTATTTTAATATTGTTAGTGATGTAGATTGAACAGTCAAATATGGATTAAAGCAAACTACATTTTATAAAAGAATAGAAATAAAAGAGGGAGTCGCTTTATAGCTTTCTTTGAGAACAGACGTGTAGTGATAGTGACAGATAAACATAATCTCATAAACCAAGTGTCCAGGTATTTTAGTAAATTTAACTTTTAACCATTATAACTTCTCTGTAATTAAAACCCATCCTTCATGGATAAAACAACTGGGGGGAAACCCCCAGAACCTGTTCATCCTATAAATTCTATTTTCCATCACCAAAGTTTTGCTAACATAGTAAAGAATCAACCTACAATGAACTACCCTAAAAAAGATCAAGCAATTGTTTTAAATGCTTTGCAATGTGTTAACTTGAAAGATTATATATATATATATATATATATATATATATATATATATATATATATATATATATATATATATATGCAGTAGGACCCCTTGTACAACCAAAAAATATTGTAGCTGCATCAAGGATGTCAAATGATCGTATCTGTATTTATTTAAGTAGCAAAGAAATAGTAGGAGAACTCTTGAGTAAAACCGACTCAATTAAAATTAATAATGAAAAAATTACCATTCGCAGACTCATCACACAACATCAAAGAAAATTATAATTTCGAATGTTTGCCCAACTATACCGAATGATATTCTAAATATGCATCTAAGAAATGCTGGAATTGAAACAACTTCACCAATATTTTTTATTAAAGCAGGTCTATCCCAAAAGGAATACTCACATGTTATAAGCTTCAGGAGATACACATATGTTACTCCGCACAGTAACATTCCAGAATCATCCAAATAAATTATGAAAATGAAACCTACAGAATCTATATACAACTTGACGAAATAAAATGCTTCATATGTAATGAAATTGGACATATTTCATTGAAATGTCAAGCTGATCTTACTATACTAGCTAAACCAACAGTTCTTCCTATACAACCACATAAAAATAGACATATACAAACTGAAAAAGACAATAACACCCAAACAGATTCCGATCAAGATGAAGCACCAGTCGAAATCATCACAACTGTAGCTACAATTGAAACAGTCGAACCTATTAAGAAGAAGAGGCTATTACCATCTACTAGCCTTGAATCTATCGGCATCGACACAACACGCCCCGAAGACTCAGATTATAGTACAACCATATCTCAAACTCACAAAATAACACTAAAGGGAAAAACACACCAACAAAACCAAAACAAAAGAAAAGTAAAACAGACTCTAATTCCTCTATCATTGAAACACAACTACTACCTCTACAAAATGTACTAAACTCAAATCAAAAACCATATCAAATCACCTACGAACAGTTAAAAATATTTATAAAAGAAGCCGTAAACGCACCAGATCCTCTAATTGTTGCAAGAATATATTTTACTGATATAGACTTACTATTAAGCACATTACGAGATCTGTATGGATCACTAGCACACCGGAAGATAAAATATAGATTCACCCGAATTATCACTAATATAAAGGAAAGATTACAACGAGAAGCATCCCCCAATATGGACTTTACTTCTGACTTATCTAATTAGACATGGCTAAGATAGTTCAATTTAATTGCAACGGATACTATACACGACTAGCTGAAATACAAACTCTACTATCAGACACACAACCTATTATCTTGTGCTTACAGGAAACACATCTCAAACCTAATAAACAACCCCAGCTTAAATACTACTCAAGTTTTAATAAATATAGGAACCGACAACATGCAAGCGGCGGAGTAACAACATTTGGTCGACAAGAGATTTACTCCAAACAAATTCATATAAATACTGAAATAGAAGCTATTGCAGTACAAATACATTTACCCCAAAAATTAACCATATGCAACATTTACATTCCACCAAATTATGACTTACATCTAAAAGAATTAGAAGTATTAATTGAACAACTTCCTCCTCCTTACTTAATTATCGGCGATCTAAACTCGCATAATCCTCTATGGGGCTGCAGCAAAACAAACTCTAAAGGAAAGATTGTTGAAAAACTTCTTGATAATGACAACATAGTACTACTGAATGATGGACATTACACACACTTAAGCTCACAAACTAATTCTCTCTCAGCTATAGATATCTCTCTATCTTATGCAAAAATTAGTCATTCTCTGAACTGGTCTGTAATGCCACATCTTTATGGTAGCAATCAATATCCCATTGTAATAGAGATAATCAATAAACGCTCAAATTCTAACACTATTGAAAAATGGAAAATAAATGAAGCTAATTGGTCTAAACTTACTGAGATTTTGACACAAAGTAATATAATATTCCAGCCTTCACAAAACATAAATAAAATCTCGGATACCATAACTGAAAAGATTATAGTTGCAGCAAAATCTTCTATACCTATCAAACAAACAAGTTTACAACATTCATATTCCGTACCCTGGTGGAACGATCGGTGTAAATCTGCAATTAAAATGAAAAAGCAAGCCTTAAACAGATACTTGAAAAAAAGAGATATTAATTCACTTGTGGAATTTAGAAATGCAAGAGCCAATGCTAGAAAGATACCAAATGAAAGCAAACGTGAATCCTGGAAAGCCTATATAAACTCAATCAATTCATCTACAACAATATCTGAAGTATGGAAAAAACTAAAAGCAATCAAAGGAAACAAGACCACTTTTTCCACCCTGCCTTAGAAATTAATAACATAGTTATTACCTCGAAAAATCAAATAGCAAATATTTTAAGTGAACATTTTGCCTATAATAGTAGCTCTCAAAATGATTCAAGTACATTTATAAATTACAAGAAGCAAGTAGAGACGACACCATTTATAATACCAGATAGTCAAGACCCTATAATTTACCCTTTTTTACCTACCCATATCTGAATTGGAATATGCACTAAACAAATGCAAAGATTCCTCTCCAGGGCCTGATCTTATACATTACAAAATATTACAGAATCTTCCAAACGCATGGAAACAATACCTGCTAAAGTTTTACAATCATGTATGGTTAAACAAAGTATTCCCAGATGCATGGAGAAAGTCCATAATAGTTCCCGTGTTAAAACCATTCAAAAACGCTACATCACCCACTAGTTATAGACCTATTTCATTGACCAATACATTATGTAAACTATTAGAACGTATGGTAAATACAAGATTGATGCATTATATAGAGTCAAACAAGTTAATTACGTCAACCCAGAGTGGATTTCATAAAAGACGATGAACACTTGACCATCTATCCACATTGGAAGAAGCGATAAAGAATGGATTCATAAATAAGGAGGATACTATCGCAATTTTTCTCGACATACAAAAAGCTTTTGATATGACTTGGAAATTCAAAATCATTAACACTTTATTAAAATACAAACTTAAAGGGAATATAATTCATTTTATACAAAACTTTCTTTCTGATAGAAGATTCCAAGTTAAAGTTAGAAATACGATATCAACAGAGCAAGTCCAAGAAAATGGCATTCCGCAAGGATCAGTACTTAGTACCACACTCTTCCTTATATATGCTAAAATACTTATATATGCTGACGATATCGTAATATACTGCACAGACAAAAACTTGAATTTCATACAGCATATACTACAAAACACTGTTAACCAATTAGAAGAATGGAGTAATAGCAACGGCCTTATCTTCGCACCTGAAAAAACAAAATGTATACATTTTACCAGAAAACATAATTCTACTGACCCCCTGATTGTACTAAACAATCGTAAACACGATTATATCAACCAAATAAGATATTTGGGAATGATTTTCGACAAAAAACTAACCAGGGTTCCACATATTTCCCAACTAAAAGCAAACTGTAAAAAATCTCTAGATCTGCTAAAAGCGGTGTCACATCAAGACTGGGGAGTAACTACATCACTACTGATGAAAATATTTAACTGTTTGATCTGAGCAAAACTCGACTATGCTAGTTTTATATATGGTAGAGCCATAATTTCCATTCTTAAAACCATCGATGCAGTCTACAACACCGGATTGCGAATAGTGTTAGGAAGTTTTCGCTCAAGCCCAGTAATAAGTATATATAATGAATCCGGGCAGCTTCCACCTAACAAGCGTCGACAACAGATGTTGCTAAGCTACTCGCTTTCCGTTCTTTCCAATAAAGATCACCCAAATTATCAGAAAATACTTTATCCTCTCTTCGGCTAAATTCTAGTAGGGTTGGCCAAATGATCATAGCAATCGGTGCCATGAGGTACGAAGGATGCTCCGCCATCCTGATTCTTCGCCCAAAAACAAACAAACAAACTTTATCCTCTCTATCAAAACCTATATCAATTACATCCAAAAGTAATTCCACCATACACCGTACGGGCAAAAAAGCTTTTTATTGCGTTAAATATTAATTTACCAAGTATAGCCTCCTACATACCTAAATTTATTCCTTGGACAGTTAAAATTACAAATGTTGAGCTAAGATTATCAACCCTACCTAAATCCACAACAACACCAATAATATAGTTATAAAGCAACCTTAAATTTATAATTGCTATTTTTTTATAATTGCTACAACCCTACAACTACAAATGAAGTGTTAAGTAAATATCCGACCGACCAAAGACTCTTTACACACGGTTCGAAGATAAACGAGAAAGTGGGATGTGTCTGTGTATATGGTGATTATAACGAACAATATAAATTAAATGACCTATGCTCTGTATTCACAGCAGAACTATTGGCTTTGCAACAGGCCCTGAATATAATTTCACAAACAGAACTTTTAAATTGCCTAATTCTTGTAGATTCTCTAAGTGTTTTACAAGCTATACAAAATCCATTTAGTGAAAATCCTCTTGTGCAAGAAATTATTGATCTCCATTCAGATATGATCACCTATAGATCAATCACCTTCATATGGATTCCATCCCATGTTGGAATACATGGAAATGAAATTGCCCATAATTATGCTAGAAGTGCAACAGGAAAATAATGTATTGATTATGACAAAGCTCCACAATATGACATAAAATCTTTCTTTAAAAGAACTCTTTTTGAGGCTTGGACTCGTGAATGGGAATTAATATCCCCTGATAGTAATAAACTTAGATACCTTAAAAACAACACTACTTCAGCTAATTTTCAACCTCTTCTAAAACGCAGAGAAGAAATTGTACTTCACAGGTTACGTATAGGACATACCAAACTCACACACAGCTATCTATTCAAAAGAGAAGAACAGCCAGTATGTGATTTGTGCGGAGTGCTGATAACGGTGAAACATTTATTGTGCGAATGTGAGAAATATAATGTACAACGACAAATCTCTCAAATGAAGAATAATCTACAAATAATACTTTCAAACACCCCTACAGACATAAAAAATTTAATGACTTTCCTAAACCTAACTAAAATTATAAAAGATATAAATTATTAAAATGGCGTCAAAGACCTTAGCTGTTAGGACGCCTAAACAAGTTAAATAAAAAAAAAGAAATAAAAGAAGAAATACTCAACGATAAAACTTATTTTACTAATATTAAATTCTTTATTGTTTAACTACTAAATAAAATTTAAACGAATTTATTTTACACCGCTAGGAGTATTGTTATTAAAGATTAATCTAAATTTTCTAAAATATTGTTATTTACTCGAGTTACACTTTTAAAGTCTAGCTTGAAAGTAAAACATATTACCTTTGAATTTTAGGGTTTTTGTTTAATTCTCCTTTTTAATAACAATGTATTCATTAAGGAGCAAGAACCCACGTCAAAAACATTTATTAATAAACTAGTAGATTGACTAATAACTTAACTAACTAGAGCAATATCTTACCTTTTTTTTATTAATGCACCATTTACTTGAAAACAAAGGCAAACATAGAAGGTCATATCTTTCTCAAAAAATTCTCAAAAAAAAAAATAATCCACTCCGACAATAGATATTCATCATGATAGAGTGAATGTCCACTAAATTCTTATGTTTAATGATTGAATACCCAGGAGAAAACACTTTTTACATTTCACAAAATGGACGCTTGTCTTTTTATCTTTCAACGGTGTTGAATTTGAAGAGAATAGAATTTGTACGACGCGACGTAGGTATATGTTTACGGTTCTGCTCAATTCTGCAAAAGGACATACCCAGAATCCCACATTATTTTAAAACTTATTTTACAAAATTTTACAATTTTGGACTGTGGTGTGGATTGACTACCGCTGAGAAAAATAACTCTGCAGTATCATGCAGTAAGCACGCCTTCTAGCAGAGGCTTAGAAATCAAATTGCCGCGTTGGTAACTAGACGATATTAACTCATGTTCTTTGATAAGAGAAAAATCGGAAATGCAGGGAAAATTAGTTTTTCTTTGCATCGCTGAGGAAAGACTTGCTTTCATTGTTGGATTTTTTTTTGCATACAAGTAGACCATTATGCGTTGATGTGCGAACAGTCTTATCTAGCTCAATAAAATCCTTTTCGTTCATTCCGAATTCATTTTTGTTTCTTGTATCTTCAGCTTCACTTGAGGTGGGTGTTCTATAAGAAATGTTTGATGACCTCTGAGGTATTATTGCAGTTTTATAATGTTCTTCCAGACTAAAACCATGAAACAGATACTATAATTTTAATTCATTTTAATATGACATTATTATATGTTAATATGATATTTGCAACTAGCAACTATTTTTATTTTATAGTTTACGACAAATTTATGTGATTTTGCCGGATAGAGGTTTTAAGAGCATCTTCTAATAAGTATATCAAATTTATAATAATACATACTGGAAGGAAGTTTAACGATCCACATAAAATTTATTATTGGCTTCCCAGTTAACCTACATATTTTAATATCAATATGTCTGATATGTCGAGTTGCCCATATATTCTTAACAATATCGTTTCAGTTACAGCGATATTCCAGCGAGATATTCTTTTTAACTCTTTATTATGTTCCTCTCTAAATTGACATGCTGCCAGATGTAGTTATTCTGTATTGTTATTGCATTTTACATATGTGAATTTATATAAATATTTATTTGTGCAGATATATATAAATATTATTTGATTTGTTGTTTTATGTACAAGAAAATAGTAAGACTTGATTACGTTGTTTCTGTAAGTTTCCTTTAAATCCAACTGTCCCTCTTCCTTTTAAGTTTTTTTACGGGATTATTTTATCAATTCTTAGAGCTTAATAAATAATTGGCAATAAAATAAATTATTTAATTAACTAATATATTTTTTTTGTGTACAATTATCAATACTAATTATTGCACTTATGGAAACCTCGTTTTTACAGTGTTGCTATGTAGCCCACACCCAAAAAAATCATAATCCCCTCTTTCCGTTGTCTGCTTATTTTCATTCTTCTTCTTTTTTCTATTTTTGCTTGTATTACCTTTATATATCAATATCTCTTTATTCAATCTATGTGTATGTCTTCCTAACTACTTCAATTGTTTTGTTTCTGATTGTTTACTCATTCATATTTGTTGTCGTTTAAGCTCTTCTCAAGTTCTTCTCTTATTTGTTTGTTTATGATTTTGTCTAGTTCTGTTTTTCTTGTTATTTTTCTTAGGTGTTTCAGTTCCGCTGCTGTTTCGTTTGCATTTTTGGAAACGCCAAAGTTATAAGTATACACATGTATTTTATTTTCCTTCTTAGTTATACTTTTACGTATATAATTCTTTTAATCAAAAGTAATATATTCTTTCCCCTTTTTCATGATTGATATTTACATTTCGTATGATTTCTATTAATTTCTCTAGATCTTGCACTTCTAAACGCTTCCGTAGAATTTGTCTATTTATGCTATAAAAATCTGCTCTTAGATACATAAAAATTAGATTTAGTTGTTTGTCTGTTTAATTGTCCTTGCTGTTGTTATCATTTGTTGTGTTATGGAGTCGAAAAGCTACTTCCTCATCTTTTTTTTAGTTTATTATTTTTTTTACAATCTTTGTTTATAAAGGGTTATTTTATATTATTTTTAGACTTATTTGCCCGCCTTTGGGAGAATTGTCATTTTCTATGACTTACTATTAACTTATTTTAGTTTGTATCCTAAGTTTCATGAAGCTTCAAGAAGAATGGTAGAATAAATTATTATCTGGCAGGGTGAGGTTGGTGATGGTAAAACTCGAAATTCCGATTGGTAGTTAGGGAAATCAGGTGATGGTGTGACTCGTTGTAGTAGTTGAAAAGGTAGTTTAACTGGAAGTAACGGTGTTTGATGAGCGGCGGTATGGGCTGAAGCTTGCATGGGCTATTGATGTTTGGATTACGGGTATCTGCACGGACTGGTCTGGCCTGGGAAACAACTACTTGCTAATAACGCCATCCTTGCACCATAAAGTATTCCCTTCTCCGAAACACTCAGGCTATTTCTGCAACTCAACTATGGAATTATTGTTGTTTAGTATTATTAGCATTTACTATAAATAGTTTAGGTAACGATGTGTAACAATGTGTTAATAACAAGGAATATGGGTCAGTATTAAGATTTGTTGAATAGTTCTTTTAAAAATGAAATAATCCGTCATTAAGTAGTTTGATGATATCATCAGAGCAGATCCCACGAAAATATAAATGTTCAGTTAGGTCAGTAAAGTTCAGTGTGAGTTAATTTAGTGGAGGTGGTGTGCAGTTAAATTAGGAATTATAAGGGTGAGTTGTTCTCACTAAGTATCACGATTGCGAGTATGTCTGTATAGAAATGCATGTGAATTATGCCCTGTCCAAGATTTGTATATTATAGAAGCATTTTGGATTGTGCTTGATTATATTTATAAATCTTAATTAGTAATTAGTAATAATTAGATGCCTTACAATATTGAACATGAATCTTGATGAAAACTCCTAATATTATGGGGTGACCTTAATGATTTCTTATAGAGGTACAGATAGATGTGTTGAGAAACTTAGTTAGGAGTCGGATAAATGAGTTATTCATGGAAGTTACTGTTGAGTCATTCCTGGCTCAGTGGGGATAGTGGTAATCCCTCCATGACAACGATGATTGTTGAGTTGAGTGATTCCAGAGTGAGAGTGAGACAGGTGTGGAGGGTTGTTGAGTGATTCCAATCAATGAGTGGTCCACATCCTCAATGGTGCGAGTTGAGCGAGTTCTCGTTTCTCAACGTGGGCGGTTCGGTCTATGACGTTGAACGAGTTCGTCATAGCGCCGTTGAGTGAGACGGGCCGGGGCTGTTGAGTGACTCCAGCCGGGGTTGTTGAGTGATTTCAGCCGGGGTTGTTGAGTGATTCCAGCCCGATTGTGTAGTAGTGCAGGTGTATTAGTTGCACCAAGTATGACCATTAGATGAATTAGATTATGTATAAGTTGCGATAATGTGCGTTAGTACAAGGGCAGAGTTTTGATGAATGAATTGATGCATATAAGCAGAGTAAGCTATTGGTGTAAAACAAGATCTAAAGAGCAGCTCACAGGTTTGTGTTATATTTGCGTATGATACAAAAAATACACGTTGATACAATCGCCGTTTTTACACATTGACAGATCTGCGTCTTACACAACGCTGCTTTTCAAGATGATGGGTTTCTACATTATAGGTTTTTTAAGTTTTCTATTTTAAGTGTACAAAACACCGTAAAATTCAATTTAAAACTGGTTAGTTATAAATAGACGAAACTTTGAGCCACACAAGACTGACCCTTTGAAGCACTAATTTCACATTTGAACAATTTTCAAGTTAATTTAAACTCTTAATTCTACAGCAAATTGTACCGTTTACTTACCATTTGCCCTAGTAATGAATAGTTTACAATATTTCTACACCGTCAGCATTATACCAAAATATACTACGCGTTTCTGAAGGCATATAAACACTGTTCAAAAAGAGCTCGATGAAAATAGTCTACAGTAAACAAGAAAAATTCATAAATATTTATGTAATAGCAGGGCGAGCCTTGAAATAAAAACTTTTACTAATAATAGTAGTTTTTACAAGTTTCCAAATACTAAGTATACTGGAAAACTAACATATAAAACAGCCATATTTCTGTATATTTGCATTTTTACGAAACTGTTTTATTGATACGATATATCGCAAGTCGTCAAAAGAGTGATCAACTCAAGGACCAAACTCCCAAGAGTTTGGATATCGTTTTAACTCTGATTTAACGCTTTTCTGAAAACGTGCCTGAAAATAGGACATTCTTAGCTGAATGGCTGACTGTGCGGATTCATTCGTTATAGTATTAATAGTTTTCCGTTCCCCTGGATCCGCTACATAACGTAATTAGAAAAGTAGTTAACTCGACATTAAAATTTTGATACGCAAATAATTGCAGAGCGTGTCGCTGTAAACGTGTTTTACATTAGAAGTTATGTGTTTACTAATGTAGAATTCCGATAAAAATAAAGAAAAGCCGTCTTCAACATTTACTTACTATAACCAATTTTATGAGTTTCCTATACAAAATAAATTAAAATTAAGAATTTGAGTGGCTACTGTTTAACCATTACGATATCGATAAGGCTTCACGTTTCCAATCATCATTAATTTGGCCCATTAAACTTTAGTGATCATTCTTATTCACTGCAAGTATGAAACTTCAATTTTACTTCTTTTATTGGCAATAGCAATCTGGAAATTGCACCCCATTGCATTAAAACATCAACGAGAAAAGGTTTAATAAAAGATCTTATCAAATTACGTGTCACGGATCTCGTGGTCGGTGGCTTTCGACAGATTCTCTTAATTTTTGGATAGGTGTTATAAGCTCATCCTTGTATCAAACACGTGGAACTAAGTTTTTAAACGCTATTCAAGAACAAAGGTCACCCCATATGCTATCATTGTAACACTCACCGAGAAAAACTCTCTTCGGTAGGTTAACAGACACAAAACGTAAAGAGCCCTATAAAGAGCTAGACAATGGAAGAGCCATATGAAGATTACTAGTCTTACTAAATAAACCCCGATGTCTATGAAGCAATGAAGAGCAAGCAGGATATTTGATATTAGATATCTGAGCCCTTACGGGACTCAGTGTTTATCGAAAGCGATAAAAGCGTTGCTATAAACTATATTGTGTTTCGAGGCCGTCAATATTGGAATAAATACAAAAGGACTGTACGTGTAGGAAGTTGCAGACCCATTGTTTTCAGGACAAATGTTTGTAATACATTTGTTAAATAAAGACTATTTATTATTATTATTTAAGTAATTATAAAAATGGAATTTGGTTCTCCTCTGGTGCCTGAGCAAAAAGTCTCGGAAGCACATCTGTATTGGTAGCTACGAGTACACCTTCTTGTTAACATGGGCTTTTTCCAATTTTGTCCTAATGATTAAGTTGCTAGCAGCAGCTGCAGCCTTCCGTACCGTTAGTGCTATGGGCTCGGTACTCTGCGCTAGCAAATTGATGAGTCTCGTTTTATTTTGTCTTATCCAAATAGTCAACTTGGAAGACTGTGATAGTAATTTGAAACTAAAAACTAATATCGGTGAAGATCTTAGGTCGACATCTTCTCCTTTGGTGGATAGCTAGGAGTACCCATCAAATACTATAGTAACAGCGGTAGTGTAACTAGTGGCGTATGACCAATTCCGATATGCCTTGATCGCTGCTACAAAGGTTGTACGTCAATAAGGCACAGAGTAGGGTCTTACCAAACAGGTTTCATACGCAAACTCTGAGGGTGAGAAAAATAATCAAAACTATCTTTCTACTAGGTACGTCGAACAGAGCTGCTAATTCGAGGGGCTAATTTGTATTTGACGTAATGCAGCAAATCAACAGCGTTGTTGTTGATGATCCATGCTATATTCTTATAAAAAATTGCCGTGAGTTGACTTGGAACAATTTCTCTCGGAACGGAACGCTGTTGTTTATCATCAGTACTCACAGGAAATCGCATTCAGCCCATGGAAGAGTGTTATAGCAATATTGCGACCTCGAATATGAACAGCTCGTCTTAAACTCCGAATCCGACGTGTTGTTAACAAATACTTACGAGTAAAGCATACAGTAATTTAATCATCAACAGCGCAACTTATGTAACTCGGACACAATGTTGCCACAGTGCAGGGTCGATTATAGGATTAACGGAACTTATCACATGCTGTCATCTCTCGATTCTTGTGGATTGGCACTTCTTACTTCTGAATCTTCAAACTTCCACATCACCCGTGACGTTGTTATCTGAGGCGATTTGGGTTATCATAAGGTGTTTGTTTAGTACTATGAGCAGTTTGAGATAGCCAAAGGAGGTAGTCGAAAATAGTTATTTGATGGGTTTCGATGAAAACGCCGCATATGTAGAACCTGCAATGTGGAGTTAATAAGAGCAAATTCATTTGTACGCCTAACCGCGCGGGTTAGCAGATACATCTTGTTGATACTTGGTGGCAGTCAGTTCCTAACAACATGAACGCAAGGGTTCCATCACTTCCCAATTGCTATGGGCGAGGACCAACTCACTGCAGTTTGCACCAAAACGATAGGGTCATTTGGTTAACAGTAATAGTCTTGAAAATTATGTTGTGGCCACTTACTATTACTTCACACGAACTCGAGATATTGCTTACTACACATCACTCGAGTCCGAGGCGCCTAAGTTCGACCCCATTCAAGCAAGTTGGGGAAATATTTACGCACAAACGAATTCGCATTTTTACACCACGTTACAAGTTTTGAAAGTGTGCCGATGTTCATAGAAATCCACCGAATACCAATTTTCCACTAGTAAAGTAGGCCTTCTCCCTTGGCAAGTATGGGAAGAGAGTTAAAAAAGTCGAATCCTGCACTTAAGCAGCGTTGTCGACATAGTGCAATACCTCTGTTTTATCATGCATTGTCTATTTTGCTTAATGGTACCAAGATCTAAGATTCTAATTAGTAGAACCCCGAAGCACCCGAAACAACTTCAAACATCGAATCTGTCCCATTTAATTATATCCATAAAAACGAGAAATACACGTTACATAAACACACACAATGTACCTGAAATCTCAAAGAAAAATTGTATAAATTCTTTTTGTGGAAAAATGCTGTATTTTTTATATCACTGTTTGAAGTAGACAACCTACCTACAAATAAAAAAATCTATAAAACACGGAACGTCAAATTAAACTGTAAGAATACCGCAAAGTTCACGGAGTTTTATTATTCACAATGGTATAATAATAATTAACTAATTTGTAGTACATAATTATAAAATCTGAATTGGAAATAAAATATAGATACATTAGAGAACTCAACTCAATTTTTTTTTTAAATAATGTTATCAAATTAAACATGTTATACACTTAATAATGTTCCTATTCGCTCCTGATCCTGTAACGCAAGTTTCCAAATAATAAAAAAGGATTCAAATAATATGCCTGTAATTGATGTTTTTCTTTTTTTTCTTAACTAATTGCTTTATAAATCACTTTCACTCAATGGCATATCAAATGCATCCACAATTTATTATCTATTTTAATGTTTTGATAAGAACTAACTACAGTGTTCTATCTTAAGTGGTTAGAGCTTAACTTTTAGAGTCAGCAATTAAACTTTTTGGGGTCTACTCTGGAAGATTAGTAGCTATAATAAAAACTTTTCTTGGTTATTACTTATTAACTGCTTGAGATGTACTCTACGAATTCTTAATGCTTATTAAGACGTTCATTTGAATTTGCGGTTTAGTGCAGAATGTAAATTACACTTTACGTAATTACGTTTCCAAGATTGGATGTCTGTTTACGTTTGTCGTGGTATAAATGTTTCTATTTAGCCTTAAAATCTTTATCTACGAAGTTTAGTCACTAGTTTTGCATGTAGAAAAGTAATTTCAATCTACGTTTTTAATATGGGTGCTAACTGATTAATTCTGAAAAGCATTCGTTGACTCATGGAATTGACTTAGCTTTATATTAGAGATGCCTTTGATACTGTTATAATGAGTAAATACCAATGCTTGGCCAGGGAGTCGAACCAAGGTCCATGAGAATGGTGGCCTAGCTTCACCGAAATTCTTCAAAACTTTATCAACCGAACTGCAGAAGGGTGTAACTTAAAAAACTCTTTTAAACTTAAATTTGGAAACTCTGAAGTTGGGATCGGTAAACCCTTATTAATGCAAGTTGTATGCGTTTTATTTTCTACTACACCAGAGCGGAAACGACCACTACATATTTACGATCTAGTAATAGATACGTATTAAAAAAACAAAGAATGAAGGCCAATGCTTTGCACTAGTAACTTGTCGCGCCAGCTGCAAATATACGAATAGATAATTGTTAGAGAGCATTTATCAATGAGCGTATCCAAATCCGTATGCGACTATCTTAATCGAAAGGCGTTACCTCCCCACGATTTCGGAACATCACGAGAAATCGTTATCACGCGAACTATTGTACATTTATGTCGTAATTAACGCATTCACAACCGACCTGCGGATTGGGAATCAGACTATGAAATTACCTCACAACTTACCATTTAGTGTTGGTAAAAGGGTAGGATAGATTAAAATTCGAAGTTTGAATAGTTTTCTCATTTCCAAACTACATGCAAATATTTATCAATCGATGTAAGATTGGAGATGCTGCATGTAGGACGATGCCTAAAAATACAGTTTGTTAGCAAGCTCATAGATTTCATACTCTCTAAGTTATGGAGGATTACTGACAATATTTGACGTAACTTTTTTATATTACGTACTTCCAACAATGCATCTAACATTTATCAGCCAACATTATGCGTTATGCACAAAAGAGTTTGCGTTTCTCATGGAAACGGACAGTGTCATATTTCACAGGATACACGTGAATTTAAGTATCCGACAAAAAAAAAGAAACTTATAGATTGGAATTATAGATCCAACTGTGCAAAGAAAGGTTTAACAAGGTTGTAATAATTCTGTCCAGAAAACGTGTCATGCTGTATGCTAATTTAAAGTTGGATTTTAATTATGTTACATTAGCTGTAAAAATCAGTGCTTCTTGAGAAACACCTAAATGAAGTTTTCTCTGAATCCGAGATATCTAGGGGTGAACTCAGTTTTAAAATCAGACACAATTGCTTCGATGTAGCCAATAGCTTGCAGAATTTCCACTTCTAAATGTCATTAGGAAAACAAGAAAAGTATTCCGTCCTGTATATATTTCCATTTGTAAATTTATTAGAAATGATTTCGTAGAAATCCTCTTTTGTAGTAAATTGTTTTATTAAATCTTTGTATAGATCAGAGTTTATAGACCTAATTCCTGCCAATTTTCTGCTATATCAGCCACGGGACAGAGCACCAGAGTGCTGCGAAGACTTCGATAGCCTCTCGGAACCCTCTAGTAAAGAGTTCAACTTTTAAGCGGCCCGGATTCGATCCCTGGAACCGGCGACAGAAAATTTCTCGCAGACATGTAAACACTCCGCCGTGGTTACGGGTGAGCACGTTAATCAGTCGGTTCCGGCAGCCTCGCGAACACCTGTGGCTGTCGTTAATAATATTCGTATTTTTATTACAAGTTGATCCTAAAAGACCTAGAAAATACTTAACATGTACTCTGACCCTAAAGCTATTTGTGACTACATTGACCTAAGATATTTACTCTAAATCAACTTTATTACGATTGGTTGGAAGTTTTATTTTTGTCAATTGCGTTACTAGTCTCAATGATGATGAGAGTTTTTCAAATCAAGGAATCAACAGAAGTAATGTCAGAAGGCAAATTCGATTTAAGGTTGGTGGAATACACGTTAGATAGCACAACAGAGCATGCAGAAATGAATATATCTCCAGAATTGTATCTAAAACCGAATGGTTGGAATTCTGAAGTTTCAGAGGACATTTTTCAAGAGTTAGTATTTCAATAGTTGATTGAAATTAACCCTTTTTGAAGCGCTGGTAAAGTAAGCGTAAATATTTTACGCTGACCAAATTAACCAGTGGCTTTTAGTTATCAGTTCAGCATTTTATTCTTTCAGGGGAACCGCTAGCTTAACATCTCGACCTCTGAGGTTCCTGAATGCGCCCATTAGAATACTTCATCAGGAAGCATTCGACAGTTTAGGTTTACAGGTTTATACCACAATTTGGTGCTCTGATACCGTTTAAAGATGAAATCATTTTAAGATTTCGTACGATAGTTTCAGAACGAAAGATATGCAGAATTTTCAATTTCTGGCCCTTCTTCCTTCAAATAAGTACGAAGACGTACTAAACAAACTCACTGAGACTTGCCACTCTGGAAATAAAGCTCTTTTGAGTAATCTAAATAAGAAATTTTGCATAATTGCAAATCGGAAAAATATAAAAAGTGTCATTGCAAAGTGTGTGTGCGCGTGTGTGTATGTTTGAAGAGACGACGACGTCTAAGTTGTCCAGTTGCACTTCCTAGTGATCGTGTAAGAGATGCAGCAGTGTTCCAAGTGACTAGCTTAGAGTTGCTGCAGCTTCTCTTTATAAGAGAAAACAAAGAATTTAATATGTATTTTTACATGCACTATATTTGGAGCTCGTTACACCGTTATCCACTGTTTACTTTTTTTACGAGCCTTAGGCACTTTGCTTCTAGACGTGGTAGACCGGCAACCTTGCACAGCGATAACGGCACAAATTTTATCGGCGCGAAGAACATATTTGGCATGCTCGATTAGAACCAGATTCCATGATTTTAGCACTGTGGAGAGAAATAAATGTAAATGTAATCCTCTTGCAGCACTCTGGTATGGAGGATGGTGGAAGCCAACAATAGAGATAACAGGAAAATTATTGGAGAAATATTTAGGAAAGGTAACTTTACACTATGAAGAGCTGCTGACTTTATTATGTGACTGTGCAGCAATTATTATTTCCAGATCTATTGAAACTTACATTTCTGACAATAACTTCAGTTTGACTTCATCTATGTTTTTACAAGAAAATAGGAAATCAGTCAACCAGATTTGAATACAGTAGAAGCGACAGATTTGAGAAGTTTAGAAAAAAGTTTAAAGAAAGTTTTTGAAGTCACCTGATCAAATGAGCCAGGTGACTTAGGTGAGAGTATGTTATGAATCAAGGGATCACTCCATATATCGCGCATTCCGCGAAAAGATCAACCTCCACAGATAAAATTAAATGTTCAATAATGCTTAAAAAGACTTAAACCAATGCATTTTAGCAGGTGTCATTCATGTTATAACATAAATTACAATCGCCGCAGCCAAACTGCGATGATAATGGCTTATTTGTTATACTTTTATGCAAAAATGTGTAAAATAGGATGAGAACTGTCATTCGGTGCATGTAATTACGGTGGTGCTTAAAGACAATAATGTCAGTGAGTTTAGTTTTAAATTGCAGTTCATTGGTATTGAATAATAAAGAAATGTGTAAGACAACTAAAGATCGATCAAATCAAAAGAAATTGTGTCCGAACTTCAATAATAATATTGAATGAAATCTGCAGTTTTTGGCATGTCACAGTACGTAACACATGTGACATTATATGTAACGCCTTCAAGATTTAAATTGAATTAAAGATATCTTAAAACAAAACCGTATGTATGGCATTATTTTTGGTGTTTTCTCTAAAATTGTATAATTAATCAACTCGTAAGTTTTTTATGAATAGTTCGTAGAACCATTGCAAAACCTATAATTGCCTACTATTTTATAGTCTCCATTTTGTCACTTGTACGTAACTCACGTTTTAGCTTGATATGCTCGTAAACGGCACCGGATATAAAAAACCAAACATATTTTTATTAAGAGCAAAAAAATGCATCAAATTAAAAGTTTAGTTGCTTAAAAATAATTTTTGGGAATTCGCTAATCATAAAAATGCGTCGGAACGCGTCACGGTACGTAACCGCGGAATGCGAGATATGTCGATGCAAGAGTAACTCGGGGACATCAAGGTGACGTTGAACGAAGTAATCAGTACATTGAATTGCCATTTGAATAGTTTTGTATAATGTTGAATAAAAGTGTTTTAACTTGGAATGCCCTTTTACACTAGTTAGCTGTGTCACGTGGGGTTTTTGTGACTGGAGGACGTAGTCAGAGGTAGAATGAAATCAAACACAAGTTGTAAAAAACAACTATATACTAAAGACAATAAAGAGAGTACAAAAGGTTAACATACATGTTGAGTACATATTATGAGGACGTACATGTCCTCCTAAACTAATACAATACAGGGGAGGTCGGAACCAACCCTGTTCTAGCACTAAATCTACTAACTAAGCGTAGGAGCTAGTCTCCTAGTAATTATAATTAAGCCGGGTAGCCTGGTCACAACTACCCATAGTTTCGCAGAGAGTGGGCGATTTAAGCGCCGCCCACTCAACTAAGCATTACATAATTCAAAGAGTACTCACCAACTTGCTTGTAGATGTAGTGTTGGAGTCAATTCACTGACTGGTTTGAATAGCTCAAGCAAGCTGGTTATATACTGCTGAACGAGGAAGTAATTAGTATCGTAGTGGGAATCAGTAGGCAGAAGTTCTCAGTATGCAACTAAGGAAGTTCATGCTTCCTAGCAGCAGGCTTGTGGGTAGATTGCATTTGCGCTGCTGGTGCCTGGCACGAATCGGCAGCTGTGCGGAAGTGTTGTTGATGGAATGTGCACCTGCTTGCAATTCGTGTGGGTTACCTCGCATGTACGGAGTAAGTAGGCGAATAAGTTGCATCCCAACGAATGCAATGGTGGGCGAAGCGAGCGCGCTTCGGAGAAGACCTCGCAGGTGTCCGCGCACATGGCACCAAGTTGTCGATAGCGAGATCGCAGCTGCTAACTAGCGTGAGTAACTGAGCGTGGCCTTGCACGCTATATTGTACAAACGGAAGAGAAGTTGAGTTTTGTATGAAATATTTAATTGTAAATATTTCCGTTTGTGGCAGCTGAAGAGAACGCAAGAACTACATCTTGTCTATAACCTATGTCTTTGAACTTTGAAATCTCTTAGCTTTTTGAAACTCGTTTGTTCTTAACCTTTAAGACCCTTTTCTACAGTTCAGTCATTTTAAGTGTTTTGACAGTTTTAAATTCGTCCCTTGGTTCGAGGGGACATCCAGACACACAGAAAGACGTCGCGTTTTGTCGGTTGACATGACGGTTAAAGGCTAAATTACTGAAGGACTTCGCAACAAAACCAGTTGAAATTACTAAGCCTAGCATTGTCAGACGAACTCCTGGGCGCGTTGTTTAACAAACGTCCCCGACTTACCCCCATTTATCTCCTATTTTCCTCATACCTCTCTTCCGGTTTACTCCGTTCTTCAGCCTTACCCCTCCGCTGCCTATCCTTCTCTCTGAATAACCCTCCTCCGACCCTTCCTTCGACTTAAACACCCATCTTTCCACGCACAAAGACAGATACATATCGAATTTAATTAGAATGCATTACAGCAAACACTTCGAAACTGCTGAGAATTGTTTGTAAGCAAGCGATGCGATTGGTGGCGTAGAAGTAGGTAGCAGGAGGATGTTTAGTTTCGAAACGTGACAAAGCGAGCGCTGCAAGTGGATAATCAGTCTCGAGCGTGTTGAAATGTATCGATTACAAATACTGCATTTAAAGCTGCAAATAAATTAAAAATCGCAAAACTAAAAACTACAAAAATCACGTAAATCGGCCTAGTACAGTGCTCAAATTGTATTGTATATAACAATAAAGTATTTTAAATTTATGGTTTTAAACATTTAAAAACGACAAACATAAAGTCAAGTGTCAAAAACAAATGGCTCTCGTGTTTTAAATAGTATATAGAGATGTCGAGCAAACTCGATGCGTATTACTTCATTGCAACCAACTTACCAAAATAGATTAGATTAAAAGAAAAGAAACAAAATTGGAGTAATATTTTTAATATTTCACGGAATGGCGGATAAGAACCACTGTTCTTAATTTTTAGTCGATCTATAACTGGATTTTACTACTTCCGAAGCATCTAAAACTTCTTTCTTACTGCTAACCTATATATAGCCTGAAAAATTCTGTTCAACAGAGATATCCATCGATTTTCCGCGACTACCAATATTATTTTTTAAAGGCCCATCCAAGTCTCCATTAATTTTTATAAACGATTTTCACGGACATTCTATAAAGGAGCATCTGCAAACTTCCCGCATCTTCTTAAATCTCAAAATTATTCTCCTCTTCTCTTCTTGGTCTTTTTTTTGTGTGGAGTCTCTGTTTTAATTATTTACGTTCCTTTTAAATTTAAACAAAAAAGATAAATAATTGCATCTAGATAAATTATAATTACAAAATTTATCTGATAATAATTGAATGCAAAACTTGAGAAATAATTACTTTATCAAAGAAATTTGATGTCTTGCTTTTATAATTTAATAAAAGTTTTAAAGATAATTAACAAGGCTACATATTTCCTTAGTTTTATAGGTAGGTAACGCTTTCATCTTCAAGCTTAATTAAACGTTAATCTAAAACGTCATTAATTTCGAGATAACATAAACTAGGTAGGAAAGAATTAAAAAAAGCTGCGAGGAAATAAACTTTGTTGGTAAGTACACACACGTAGTAGGAAGGTTCTTTTTATTAGTTTCTCTGTGGCGGTGGTGGTTATAAAAAGTGCATCAACTTTATATTTTAACAGTGCTTATTGTTTGCACTTCCATATTAAAAAAGTTGAAGAATTTTTTACGTAATTACTTTTATAATTGACTTGGTTGGAAAACTTTAAATTACTTGTTCATAAAATGGAAACTTTTTTAAAGTCCGTCATTTGCATGCTTTTAATTCTGTAATTCAATTTATTTAGTGAATAAAACTACCATTTAATTATATCTCTAAGAGTTGGAATAATTGAATTGAAACCGTTTGACTTATTCATTAAATACTTATTGATTAAATAAATTAGTGTTTAAGTTATAGTTACATATAAATATGTCCCACGTTCCTATAAATTGCGTTTTCTTTGAAAACTACACGTGCAGCAGCTCTATTAGTTTATTTGAAACTTTGTGTGTTAACTTCTTCGTACAGGTTGTCACCAGTAATTATCAAAGCCCTAAATAATATAATTTAATGTGAAACATTAATGAATAGTTAATATTTACTTTAAATTATAATTAATTTCCTTACAGAATTATTAAAAATCTAGATTAGTTTTGGACGTTTGATGTGTTGCTGACGACTTGCCAGTCCATTAACCTGATAAAGCAAATAGTACATCTTGCATACATCCAAGTAATTCGTATAGAGAAATTGTCATCTTTCTTTGGGTTGGCCCTAGTAGTTCAGTTGGTTAGAGCTTTCGCGCGTAGATATTTATAGTATGATTTCATGTAAAACATTAATGAATACTTAATATTTACTTACTTTAAAAGATTTCTTGATAACGAAATAGAGGAGTACAATTTGAAAGCCAACTTGTTTTGCTTTTCTAATTCTTGACTTTAAATGTTTTCCCATTTTATTGCTCGTTTTCTGAAAAAAACGTAATATTCAGAAGATTCTGCCAAACCCAAACGAACAATTTGTTTGAAGTATGATGAAATTTTGAGACCTAACTATAGACTGGCTCACTGACTGATGGTAAGTCTCTTAGTTGCGCCCTCTACAGGGGCTTTACTTATAACGAAAAAACAAAATATTCATAAGAATTAATTTAATATGAATTATGTAAGTGACATTACCTGAAGTAGGCTACCTACCCCTACTGTACGGGATGATACGAGGAGGTACATCTATCTCAATTTAATCTAGAGCTATCATTGTCATACAGGACATATGCATACAAGGGAAAATATTAAAGACGGCTTGAAACAGCTCCTTACTGCTTTTGTACAGCTTTAAACAGCTGTTGTACAGGAGCTACAGTTCAGGAGTTCAGTTCAGGAGTAGGTAGAAGGCGGGTTCTGGGCTCTCACCTTCCCACCTCTGCGAAGAGGCGAGGCGGTACATCTATCTCACTCTAACATATGGGCTAATATATACCTGTCATTGTCATACAGGGCATATGCGTGCAAGGGAAAATATGAAAGACAGAAGATATACAAAAGCTCTACAAGAGCTGTTTAAAGCTGTCTTTCATATTTTCCCTTGTACGCATATGCCCAATGATAGCTATCCATATATTAGTCCATATTATGTTAGAGAGAGATAGATATCGCTTCTTCGCAAATGTGAAGCACCTTCTACCCCTACTCCGATACTGCTGTACAAAGGCTGTATGAAAGCTGTACAGTAGCTGTTTAAACCTGTCTTTCATATTTTCTTTTGCACACATATGCCCTGTATGAGAATGATAGCTATATATTAGCTCATATGTTAGAGTGGGGTAGATAGGTTCTGGCCCTCACCTCTGCGAAGAGACGAGGTGGTGAGGGCCCAGAACATGCCTTCTAGCCCTATTATCTACATATAATAAATTATTTTTTGTACGACCATGCTATTTCGGATTGTTTACCATACTTGGTTTTAGAACAGTAGGTTATATTTACTGGTTGATAAGCAAAAACGCGTCGGTAAGTAATTACTTACCGTTCAGTTCTGTCAAAAACAGAACGGTAAGTAAATTATATGTAATTTATAAAATAAATGCATGATCTTTAGATGTCTCTTTCGCGAGAAATCATTTATTTTCTAAATAATTGGACTATTTAAAAAAAATGTATGTTGTTTATTTAAATTTTCTCAGGCCTCTTCAATACCCCAATTACATTCGTTTTCAGATTCACTCATTCTCACGAGTTTGACAAATATTGTGACATTCAAAAATAATAGTAATTACAAACGTATCCATGGTAACGACAAAACCTACTTAATGTTTGGTGGATATACAGGGCAAAAATAAATTATCTTAAATCTATTTTTTTCGGGGATATTTCCTTAGTTAATACCTTTCTATTCATAATGGTCGTACAAAAAATAGTATAAGCATCTCAAACAGTAAGGAGTTTACCGATCTCCTCCAATATTGGCGACTTCGCTTCGCTCAGTCGCCAAACATTGTCGTCGATCGGTAAACTGTCCTTACTGTTCTTGATACTTAATATACTATAGTGTTTTAAAACATGAAACATATTGTTCATTATCTTTTATAAATAAAATGAAATAATTTAACTTCCAGAAATGTTATTCACTCCTATTTTTTACCACATTTTTTTAATTGTATTATAACCAACAATCCACGTTAGTCTCTTTTTTTATGGTACTAAGTGATAGATAATTATATATAAATAATTGTACAAAAAATAAATAAATACTTTTTTAGCATTCGAAAAACTGATTTTGATCTCTGACTGTTTGTCTTTTAATCCTACTATAAAGGGCCCGGTGAATATATCACCGGATCTTTAAAAATCGTTTCTTCTTTGGAAGGCAATGGAAAACCACCGACGCATACTTTTCCCAGGAAATTTCCCTAAAAATAATTGAAAAAATCAAGTATTTGGGGTGGTTCGCAGTCCACCTTAAGCTGAGGTCCGACTACACTTTTTATTACTGAACCCGCATAACACAAGTGAAAGAGGAAACGCCAACGCTCTGCAACAGAGTACGGCAGCACTCGAAGAAGATAACTAATAATCTCATCAGTAATATAGAACTCCAATACTTTTTCCCTGGTGGATGGTTCTAAACTTTTACTGAACTTGGCATCGGGAGTCAACAAGAATCGTTTTTCGGTAGGAAGATGTTTAGTCACTCGTATCATATGATTATACTTCGTAGTACTGTAATACGGAAACAACTGATAGATCATGTCATGAACCTCAGGACCTGATTTAGAGCCTAAATTAGTCAGTTCAGGCATAATGAAACAGAAATCAAGTACATTCGCGAAACAGACGACAGAAAACTATTTAGCGATGTTTTTTTGTGCTATTCGGGTTAACCTACCAACAACCTACTGCAATTAACCTTTTTAGCAGGTTTTTCCAGGTAATGAACTTCAAAGCGCCTTATTTATCTCTAATCCGCACAAGATTGCACGAAGTCCATTCAATGACTATAATATAACTATAATCGAGTGAATTAAAGAAAATGTCATTATCAAAGAAGGTCTTCCCTGATAAATAATGACAGTTTGACTGTCGAAGCAATTGTCAAGTAGATTATAATAAGCTTGTGAAACTTTTTCTAATCTGTGTTTCTTTATTTCACCACTATGGGATTTTTAGCATATAAGGCTAGAAACAATAAACTATAATCGAGTGTTTAGCTATCTGGAAAGATAGTCATAACGACCCCATGGCTTTTAGCTCAGACAATGTCACCACATAAAGCTTACAAAAAATATACATGGCCAATATTTGAAATTAAATTTAATTAATAGTTGTAATTAATAAGAGCCATAATTAAAGTAAGCACTTGACAGGTCACACGAAACATTCTGTTTTAATCGCTCACAGGTTTAGTAATTGAAGCTTAACTTTTTTTCTTAATAATTTTGGGACTTCTTTAAACTTGCTGTTGAAATGATGGCAGACTTTAATAAAATAAACTGAACGTGTTAAACCATTTAATCGACTAATATACATAGGAAAGTTCTATAACCAGTTTCAACTAATGTTAGTCTCGAAACCAAATGCCCTGGTGAGAAATATTATTACAAAAAGATAATTAGAGCTAGACATCTGATTAATTTTAATTAAGAACAAATGGTGGTGGAGGAGCAAAGAAGGCAAGTTTAATTTCACTTACAAGGGTCTTGTGTTTAATTTAGAAAATAAAGTTTACATTTTGTTTCCTTTGTTTTTTTCTCTTATGTCCCCTTATTTCTTTCAGTCAAAGGGCTGTTGATCATGCAACGACAACAACAGGTCCAGTAACATGATATATGAAAAAATATCAAATCAGATACAAAAATTTATTTCCACGAAGAAAATAATCACCAGTCTTTCGATTAAGATTTACATAAGATATGACTATGGGAGTGTATTATGTTCCTACCGGTAGGTAATAAATTTCTGGAAAAACTGTTCCGGTAGGCGTTTTGTGTTTCTTTAAACATTCGCCGATCGGTAGGTGAATTATTTTTAAATAATTTTTTACCTACCCCTTTACCGATTTGTTATATTAACTATCTATATAAAGCTTAAAGGAATTGTACTGTTTTATATAAAAAAACAAAAACAGATTTTTTTTCTCTCAAAGATATGTAAATATATTTTGTATACTGTACCTATTACAAAAATAATATATTATGGAAATATTTTATTGTATAACCAAAATAAACGACTATTATCAGGTAACCAGACGTCCCGCTTTTGGCGGGACAGCCTCGCTTTTGTTTCACCTGTTCCGGTGCCCACAAAATCTTCAAAATGTCCCACATTTCATGGATAATCATGATTTGACGAACATAAGACAGCAAAACAGTTACATTACGTTTATTGGTTAAAACAATAAATGTAAATGTAAACTTTTTAATTAATTTTCTTCTAACTTCTAAATTGCAGTAAACTATATTTAATATTGGTATCCAACGGATTTATATTTCTTTTCAAAAACTAGATATCATTTATCTTAATTTAATTTGACCGTGCCAATTATATAAATAAATATCGCACACTTCTATATAATGCCAATCACACTTATTATCAATCAAAACTGAAATTTGTAAAATAGGGGAAGCCCACTCAACTAACAACAGTTGTTCTGGGCAATGACAAAGACATAAAAAAGATGTATTTTTTACGTATTAATTTTAACGCGCCAAAAATATACCGAGAGGCACGTAACTATTACATTCCATTAAGCATCACTTTGGAATATTAATTGTGGCATGCAAAAAGGATTAGAGGCACTAATTTTCATATGAATTTCTATTCCAGCGCTACTTGGGCAAAAGCATCTGGCTACCGATAAGCATAAACATAAGATACAAAGAACACGTACGCTCTTATAGACTTAAACATCTAGAAAAATCGAATTATGCCAAACACATTTTGGAACAGAACCACCCAATGACACCTCAAAACAACATTAAATTCTTACATTTTTGCAACAACAAACACAAATTAGACATTTTAGAAGCTTTTGAAATATACAGACATAAACGCACAGTACCTTTAATGAATGAACAAACTGAGCTTAGTAATTCTCCTTTATTAGAAGTGTTAGATATTTAGTTTTTGTTATGTATTGTATCTAGTTACCTATTTTCTGTATGTATTTATCCTTAGCAACGTGTTTGTTTATCTATCTTATCTACCTTTGATAATGACACAAAGTGTCGAAACAATATTGTCAATATTAATAAAACTTGTGAAACTTTAACTAATCTTTGTATTTATAGTATATCTCAAATAAATTTGTAAATATCTTTAAGTTCATTAAATAGTTTATAATTATAGTGTTTTAATTAGTGTATGTAAATTAATGAAATAAATAAAGATTATTAAAAGTTTCACAGTTTTATTAAAATATACCTGACAATATTGTTTCGACAGCTAAGCTGTCATTATCAAAGGTAATATAATTATAAACAAACACGTCGCTAAGGTAGATACAAAATAGGTAACTAGATAAAATAATAATAATAATAATAAAAATTAATAATAAAAATCATAATTAAACATCTAATACTTCCAGTAACGGAGAATTACTGAGCTCAAGTTGTTCATTCATTAAAGGTACCCTGAGTTTATGTTTGTATATCTCAAAGGCTTCTAAAATGTCTAATTTGCGTTTGTTCTTACAAAAATGTAGGAATTTAATATTATTTTGAGGAGTCATTGTGTGATTTTGTTCTAAAAGGTGTTTGGCGTAATTCTAAGAAATATACTAAGTAATATACTAAGAAAAACCAACAATTATAAAATAACATTTAAAACCAACACTAACACTTTTTCATTTTTATTTAATGCTAAAGACAGAACACATGATATCATGAAATCGGGCATTTACCGTTTAAATTGTTCTTTTTGTAGTTCGGTATATATTGGACAAACACTTCGAAATTTTGACATAAGATATAAAGAACACGTACGTCATTACAAAAATAAACATCCTGAAAAATCGAATTACGCCAAACACCTTTTAGAACAAAATCACACAATGACTCCTCAAAATAATATTAAATTCCTACATTTTTGTAATAACAAACGCAAATTAGACATTTTAGAAGCCTTTGAGATATACAAACATAAACTCAGGGTACCTTTAATGAATGAACAACTTGAGCTCAGTAATTCTCCGTTACTGGAAGTATTAGATGTTTAATTATGATTTTTATTATTAATTTTTATTATTATTATTATTTTATCTAGTTACCTATTTTGTATCTACCTTAGCAACGTGTTTGTTTATAATTATATTACCTTTGATAATGACAGCATAGCTGTCGAAACAATATTGTCAGGTATATTTTAATAAAACTGTGAAACTTTTAATAATCTTTATTTATTTCATGATTATGGAGTTCCACAAAATAAGGCTGGAAACAATAAACAAGATATGTAAATTAATATTTCTCTTGTCAATAGACGATTTAAACAGCATTTTTGTTATTATTTTAAAAAGAACGTTACAATATTATAATTGTTATCTGTGTCAGTACTAATTTAGTACACCAAACACCAAATCATTAGAGAACTTTGCAGCTTTTTTGTTTATTTTACTTCATTGGTTAATTTTACGACCTAGTACCAATCCCATATTATTGATGTTATATAGTGTGTTTTTAAAAGCTTGTTTCATTCATCGTCGTAGATCTAAAGGAATGAATACTAACCATTTTATTATGGTAAACTTTTATGGCATTTACGCACTACACCTATCAACATCAGAAGGTTATACTGTATAATAAAATTTTTAATTACTAATTTTATTTCATCGTTAATTTAAAAACAACATCGGTTTTAAATTCCAATTAACTAATTTAAATTAAACAACTCTCAAAATTTGTTCACAGTATGATATAGTATGTACGATACTTGATATCGTTTAATTCAAAGTTATCTAAAGTGGAAATATTTCTTTTTCAGTGTCCGGAGCGTGATGCACAAATACCTGGAAAAAAAGAACGAAGTGAACTTCGATAAGATCTTCCATCAACAGTTAGGTAAGTTTCCAACAACACTTGAATTTCGAAAAAATTCTTTAATTTAGTGATATTTAACGTTAATCCATCAAGAATGAATGAATTTTTGCGGTCCTGGTTTTAATAACTTAGCAAAACGTTGGAGACCGTAGTCCTATAATCAAAATTTACTAAACTGTGTAAAGCTTGGATTAATGAAATTGGAGAGTAATAAAAGTAGCTACCCTTTTATTTTATATATTCTGTTCTTTACACAGTGTTACTGTAAATCGGAGGAAAAATAATAATTTTGCAATAAAATGGCGTATAGTCATTTACTACAACAAAAACTCTGTTTGAAATTTAAATCTATTTTTCTTACAAAAATCGAAAATGTTCAGTTCCCGCAGTTCCCCAAAAATTTTGCATTGCCAGCTACCTTTGCATTGTCGCTTGTTCTTCTCTTACAACTCATAACACACAAAGAATATGCGCTTTTTGCAGCACGTACCGCCGCCATGGGAAGGGCTCAATAAGACTTCGAAAATTGCTACTAGTATCGCTGATCATATATGTAAACTGCAGTGCAGTGTCTGTATGTTCCTCGGTGGATCCATCCGTTGTGTGTGTGTGTGTGTGTGTGTGTGTGTGTGTGTGTGTGTGTGTGTGTGTGTGTGTGTGTGTGTATGTATATCCTAATTCGGAAATTAGGTATCCAAGGGAGCAGCTTAAAGTCTCTATCGTACTTTTCAAACCACTTACGAACAATTCTGGCGACTGGCATGGCGCATTCTGAGGGAACACGGTCAAGATTGTTGTAATGGGTTGTCAATAAGAAAAAAGAAATTAATTGTAATAAATAATAAACCCTCCAACTCTTGATGAAAGATGAAAGATTATAAATTGCAAAATAAGTTTGTTATTCTTGAAATTCACAAACACAAAATCATGGTAAAACAGTCGGAAAATATAGGGTGTTCCGGAAAAATATCCAATGCTTTAAGAGGGTGAAAGGTGACCATATAGAGACCCCAAAACTCATAAAATAAAAATTAAAAATAAAAAAATTCGGATTTTTCCGTATTTTTTACAAGACACGAGTCGCCTATGGATTGTTTGTAAGATTTTAACCAGGAATTACTGATAAAGCAAACAATGATCTCACATCTGCACTACTAAACTTAAAACTGACCTCCGCTACGTACGTATCAATTTACAGAAACAACAGAATTGAATTTCAACAGCAGTTGCCGGGTGACTCACTACCTTGATGACTTGATCATTTATTAAGGTCAGTAAATAAAATCTAACATACGTTCATTGACCTAATTGTGATGTAAATTCCATTGCTTGTTTTTTATTTTACAACTGTGATTTTAACAAGATGGATAAAACTTAGCGTTTAGATGCAAACAATCTTTATAACATGTGTTCAAATAAGTCGCCGTTAGTCTGTACACACACTCGCGCACGGCGTATGATAGATTCGTTTATGTTAACAAACATATCGGCATTTGCACGAATTTGTTCTGCGGCGATTTCAATGCGTGCGCGTAGCTGTTCCTCGGTTTTAAAATGTTTTAAACACTAATGTTTTAAAATATCTCCAAATACAAAAATCGAGGGGAGTCAAGTCCGGTGATCTCGCATGCCAGGCGACGAGTCCTCCACGTCCTATCCACCGGTTAGGGTATTCGTTATTCAAAAACTCCCGTACCTGTCGAGCAAAGTGTGGTGGTGCTCCATCATGCATGAACCAAAGCCTGGGCAATTCAGCTAGTGGAAGTCCGTCGAACACTTCATTGTCCAGAAAGTGTAAGTACCAATCACCGGTTAAGCGTTGGGGCAAAATAATAGGTCCTATTAAACGGTTCTGATAAATACCCGCCCACACATTTACCGAGAAACGCCTCTGGAAATAATGTCTTCGGACAGCATGAGGATTTTGTTGTGTGAATTGAAAACCCCGCGCGAGTAAAACAGCAGTCGTCTGTCCACAGTAATCTTTATGAAAATTGAGGATTTTCCTGGTTGCGTTCCAATAGCCATTGGCAAAATTGCACTCGCGGGATATGATCTGCAGGTTCTAATGAGTGCCCTTTTTGAAAATGATATGGGTGTAGGGAATTTTCTTTTAAAATACGCCAAACGCGAGTAGAAGGTACACCAGTTTGTGCTGCTAAGGTACGCACGCTAAGAGTGGGATCCTCTTCAACTAATTCTAGGATGTTTTCTTCCTCCGCGACATCTCCGTGGTGTGGATTGCGTCCTCTCCCACCAGCTCTTGGCATAACCGATCCTGTATCGAACATTCTCTGTATAGCTTGTACGATCGTACGTGCATTTGGATGACGTCGGTTAGGAAAACGAAAGGCATATTATCTGGCGGTGGCAGCACCATTGCGATGACATTCGCCGTATAAAATAATAATTTTCGTCCATTCAGCAGGTGTATGTGGTTCTGCCATAATTTAAACAGTAACTAAATACACTTAAATAAACTACTTAACACTAAAACAAACACTTGACACTACCTAATGCAAGTTATTAATTCTAAAACGTGTATTCATCGAAACTCAAGTTTACCACCACCTAACACAAAGAAAGTTGACTACAAACTGCATACTGCAGTTACAAATCTCAAAGATCCGAGTCATAACAGTTATTACAGATGTTCAAAATGAGTGCTATTATTTAGTTAAAAACGTTTTAAAAGCACGTACTGCTATTTGGTGTTGATTACAATTTTCGAAGAATTTATATTTATCCGGCTACCTGCTTGGGTTAGTTTATGGTTCTTTTGTTCATGACCTATTAAAGTATGTACTAGTGGACACAATTTTCTTTTCATATAGTTTTATCTACTATTTTGCAGTGGCGTGTCTATTATTTTTACAAGGGGGGTTGTCATTTCAAAGGGGCATTTCAGGAAATTGTTAGTAAGATATTACTCTACACATGTTTCTCTATTGCCCTTTAACGGGAAAGGCATCTTTTCCAAAACACCCTGTATATACAACGAAATATCACTTACCTTTATAAAAAAAATTCTCCGGCTATAATTTCTAAAATGGAAGACAAGTTTCATAAATGCATAAGACGAAATCAGGCGGGTCGCTAATTAATTAGGAAGCTATTTAAATTATATCTGTAAAACGTTGTTAATGGACCAGACACAAATAAATACACAAATAAATTTGTTTTTAAACATTTAAATGGATAATTTTATTTATTAACACAGAAAAGAAATAAAAAATTTAAAATTCCATGAAGAGAAAAGAAAACAACTATTAAAATTCAAAATTAAAATAAAAGAAAATCAAATTAAATCTCAGTGCCAAATAGATTTAACAAAATAAGAAGTAAGAAACATTCTAATTCTCTTTGTCCTTTTTAATTCTTATCTGATCAATCCAACAATCTTAAATTACTATTAATTAGAAAAAATTAATTAAAAATTGAAAATTATTTTAAATTTTAAAATGATTTGGCGTCACACAAAAAAGTTAATCACCCTAACTTGAAAGTTAGCAGATTCCTGTTATAGTTGGTAAAATTACCTGCTTATTTGTTGATAAGATGTTCACATTCCATGTCATCCTTCAAATGGATTTTATTTGTGATTGTTGAAGATAATTATAATTATTAAAGGTGCAACACGTACCTTCCATGACGTGAGTACAGAAAATAATTCGGTTATTTGCAACAAGATTACATTACCTTCCTTTAATTCGTTCCATACAAAATAAATTTCCAAACATTTTTCCAAATAATAATAACAGTCTGAACACCAAATTTTAAAAACTACACTTTCGTTTATTTCATTTTAAGTTCACTTTGATTGTTCATTATAATTATTATTAATTAAATTGTTAAGAACTTGTAAAAGATTTTAAAACAAGATGACATTTGTCATAACCTCACTTTGTTGACATTTATCTGGCGTAAAATTCACCAACATAACCTCGAAATTTTATCAAAATAACGTACAAACTGACATGTATGAAAATTCAAGAGAAAGTAACCGAATCTTCGTGCTGTTTCTATGTATAATAATTGGAAAGCAATTGCGAATCGCTAGTGATTTTCCTGGTTAGGAACCAGATTAGTCTGGTTTCTAACTAGAAACAAAACATTTTTCTCACCAAAAACCTTTCTGACCAAATTGTTGATAAAAAATTAAATCAATTGTTAAATAAATGTTATAAAATGAAAGAGGAGAGTTTTCCTTCATGTTGGTACCTAACACGGCTATTAAAATGCAAATTTAGAGTTAGGATTTAATGACAACCATCTTGAATCTTCTGACAAACATTACTTCACAAAAATTCAAATAAAAACATTTTAACATTTTGCTACATCCTTTTCTTATCACAAAATTAATCCTAAGATCCTATCAAACAAAAATTACATAAATTTTGACACCAAAATTATGTATATAAACTAAATTTTAACATTCTAGCAGACCCTGCTGCAACGTTACAGTTTTGGGTTTTCAAAGGTCTAAACCTTCTCTATACAAAGTTCCCCACTTTAACATTCTAGTGTCAAATGCACCTTAGAACCTGGTTAACAATATTGCAGTAAAATATTTTACCTAGAAATTCAAATAAGATTGAAAAATATCAATTCACTATGGAAAATTATGAATCGTCAAAGAAATAGAACACTTTCTTGAAATTCAATAATAAAAACTGTAAGTAAAGTAATAAATACTTGTGTATACCTTTTCACCCATGCCTTGAATAATTTTTAGGTGAAAACATGCCATAAAAGGGCTTCAAAATATCTAAATGTCAAATTATCAACCAACGACATAGGATCGTCCATCATGAAATTGAGTCTGTGAAATTCAAGTGAAGAATCTGTTTAAAATCTATCCCTTATCACCTCACAGTGTTGTAGTGTGTACCTTTAACATATTTAGTGCAAAATTTTATTGTTTTTAAAATAAAGAAATTGTGAAATCCTTTCGCCTACAAGATAGGCAACACATCGTGCATACATGTTATGCGGGATGCCTATATTACAACAATATGTACAGGTGTACCTAGCCAGAAATATCTGCGGACCCAAGACCATTACGCGCACTAACTAGTTTTATTTCTGCCAACAATTCAAATGTGGGTGTCTGTTTACACACCTAATAAGCTACCGTTCATCTACTGCGTGTAGTGCTGACTTATCGGAAAAAGCCTGTGGCACTGAGTCGGGGCCCATTGTTTACATTGCTGTGCAAACTGGCGGTCAGCATGGATGCTTTGACAAAGAGTCTGCTCCGTAGCCCATTTCGCAACCGAGTTCGCTGCACTTCACTCCGTTTCACTAACGTTCACCTCTGCCAAAACTGTCCCATTCGACCACCCTTGATACACTTTGACCACTGCAGCACGTGGGCACTTGAGCAATAGTCCGGTGTTTCATAAATGTTGACACCCCTGGTCTAGTAGCCAATGATAATGCTCTTTTGCAGATCTGATGGATCGCATATTTTGCCCATGTCACAGACTGTTACTGTGTTCACGGATGCTGAACATCAAGCGTTGTATACTTGCGGTGTATGACTTTAACAAGTATCCTTATAATTTACAAGGCGTGTGTGATTGGAATTGGAACATAGAACAGTGCCATAAGTGTTTCCATTTTTGAAAGTTGCCTAAAATTGCGACTAATAAATTTTTGGTGAATATCCGAATTGAACATATTCTATAAACAAAACACGATATTAATCTTCCACTTCTTCGATTTACTTTAAAAATCGTCTTTCTCTAAATCCTTAGACACATTGCCGTGCTCGCTTTAATTTGTCTTTATCAAACATTCATCGTCCATGTTTGTTTCTGAGAGCGCCAGAAGTGCGGTATGAAATACAAATCATCTGTACCAATTCCAAAATAATTATCTAAATCTACCCTATCTATTTCCCGAACCTTGGACATATGACCCAACTCTATGTTATATATTCAGACATAAAGTCAGAATACTCCATTTTGATAGCTTCATTTTTTGAAAACTTCCTCTCCAGATGCTCAAAACGTTTAAGAGCTATTTTAAAGGAAAATTCTAACTTCAACCCGTTGTCTTTTATTGGCAAATTTACTACGAACTTACCCCTTTCATCTCTCTTCGTAGTTTCCCTAAAAATCTCTTCGCATCTCTCTTCTTCCCTAGACCTTCTGTTTTCTTGAGGAAGTTCCTCAATTACCCAAAACCTCTCTAATTGGTCACGCAGAGCTGCATTTGATACTAAATGACAGCTTTGCATCCTAGTACCTAATCTATAATTTAAACCGTTGACAGGTCCTGCAACGATCCAACCCAATTTCGTTTTTTGCATTATAGGTCTCCCTATTCCCAATTTATATTGCTCCCCAAGAACAAGATCCCAGAAAATCGAAGAACCCAATAGAATATCTATCTTGCCCGGAGTAGCAAACTCTTCATCAGCTAATACCATATCCATAAGGATAAATTTAAAAACATTTCACATGTGTGCACCGGATGGGATTCATTCTTACAAATGACACATTTTTGACCCAAGTTCTTTAACCCATTTGTTACAAACGTCTTAGTTCCCACTGCTTGTTTTTTTGTCTCCCATTTACTAAAAATGTGTCTATTTGTTCCGAAGTTGAAGTTCGGCTTATTTGTTTCGATTTTACCACTAACCCTATGATGCGTGTCTGGTTCTAATAACTTAGATTTATCAGAAAGAAATTCCAAGAAATGGTCTATTGAAGGAAAATTATTTACCCCAATTTTGGCCTTCAATTCCTTTTTTGTTATTGTGTCTAATTTCTTTTGCATGTGAAAAATAAAATATGTTTCTCAATCTTCTACATTGTGTCCCAAATTATTTAATGCCCTAATGTTTTTTCTTAATGCACTCAGAAATTTACTAATTTGTTCATACGACTGCTGATGACCCATCATTGGAAATTCATCCAGTGCCTCTAAATGACTATATGTAATAATTTTTTTATTTTCGTACTCTATTTTTAATAAATCCAGTGCAGCCCTATAATTAGCCTCAGTAATTTGCATGTCTTCAATTAGTTCTGCGGCTGAACCTATCAATGACCGTTTTAAATAAACAAACTTTTGATAACTTGATAATTTTGAATTTGAGTCTATAAATATACTGAATGCATCCCAAAAACTAACCCATTTATTATGACACCCATCAAATTTAGGTACATCAATAGGCGCTAACTGCATATGTATACTGGCATTATTAGGCTGTTCCCCTTGAAATTGTACATTTCGTCGTAAATGATTTTCTACATTTTGCATGTTCTGATTTTGCGTATTTTGAACTCCTTTTGCAACTAAACCTTTTGCTAACGCAAGTGTATCATAATACGTTTCCTCAAAATGTACCCTTTCCTCCTGTTGTTTTTCACTTTTATCATTTTTTTCAATTTCTAATTGAATATGTTGAAATTCATTACACTTTTGAATTCTTATTTCCACCCTACTAATATCATCTAAACTGACTGATTTTATAAAATTTGCCAAGACCAGGCAAATCCACAAAGCCAGAAACAAGAACCAGCAGCACAAGAGAATTTACGAAGTTTGGAACAAGAACCCTCAGCCTAGCCCATCCACTGCTGTCTGATCCCACAACTGCACTGTTATTAAACGGAAATTGCAATTTTTTTTAATGTGGACTACAGGGCGTAACTAACATAAGTAAAACCTCGTAATGGGGGTTAGCTGTAATAATTTAGAACATGTTTTCCTTATCAACATGCGGACGCTTCCTGTCCAAGAAAATCGCATTTCAAATTTCAAGTACTCCCCTTGTTGACGGCCTAATTTGCCCTTGCCCAAATTTGAAACAAATAATTTGATTTGCGTTTTTGATTGAATACTGATAGGTCGAGTGGATGGCATTTACATAATTAGTACTTTGAGCAAAAATTCCCAGTAATTGTTGATGACAGTTAGTGGTATAGACCCTGAGATTCTGAGAAACTGAAGAGAATTAGAGATTTATGGACAAAAGATTGTTAGAGATTTATTTAGATTAATAGATTTAGTGACGCTGGTTTCAGGAATCTTAGAAAATTAATCTTTAGAGGAACGTATTCTACAAAGCAGAGCTATTTTTTGAAGTCGAGTAGTTATAAACAGATACCTGCTAAAAATGCCTAGCATTGTTGGATGAACTCCTGGACACCTTATTTAACAAACACCCTTGAGTTACCCATTCACCGACCCTGCACCTACCCCCCCCCCCCCGACTCCACTCTCGGCTTCCCCTTGATTTCTTCATCCGATTTATCTCCCCCTACATGGCCCTCTTCGGCCAACCCCCTTAAACTTATCCCCTTCCCGACTTACCCGCTCAAGGCTTTCCTCCTCCCTCTTTACCTTTCCTCTCGATTTGCCCCCCGTTTTAAATAGGTTAAAACCCCCCGTCAAATTTCTATAAATCAAAAGTGTTTTAGTTTTTGAATCCATTACTTTTAAAAATTAAAATTTTTGTTTACACGAAAAAACAAAAAAAAAACACGGAATACATATTAATATTAGATACTCTTTTTTGAGATTTTGACTTTCAAACCATCATAAAAGAAGCATATTTTCAATACACAGATAAAATCAAAATTTGATTTATAAACTAGTCGATTATTATTTCTTAACAATAATTATTTGGTCATTAATTATTAAGTAAACAATTAACAAGTCATTTCAGGAAGGTATGTATAATCCTAAAGTAAACTTTTTACAATTAATTGACCTGTAAAGCTTTTCACTCAATTCAACCTAATTTGGGTTGTTTGAAATTGTAAAGTGATTGAAAACTCAGTCTGAATGACAATTAGTTAGCGTAATTAGTAATGTTACAATTAATTAAAATAATGCAGAAATGCCGAGAACGGTACTTCCAGTGGCAGATTTAATTAATATGAATCTTTAAAGGGTAATTCTCAAAGCGGACACGGATGATCAAATATCCTGTACATGTATTATCCTTTTCAAATGTATTGAGCTGTGACTGAAAAACTAGGGAACCGAGGCCAACCATTTCTTCAATAATTTACTGTTTAATATAGAATGTGTGTATTTTTAAAATATCATAAGTGATAATGTAATATAAAAAGTAGTAAAAACTAGCTTTGGTAAAATGATCTAACAAAAACCGTTAACTGGCTCTTAGGTACAGAAAGTAGTTCAGTTCAATTGCCAATAAAAAATATTGATTATCAGTATTTTCTTTAATACTTACAGAAACAAATAGCGATACTAAAAATAGAATTATTGTTTTATCACAAAAGGTGAATAAAGAGAAAAGAACATAGTCAACCGTCGCCACGGAGAATCGGGGAGCGGATGACTTGACGCTGGTTTTGTATCTTGTCGTATAAACCTTTGAACCATCTCGTGTTCACATTACCATAATGCTTGTTTTCCATTTCTTTCTGATATTAAAGAATTAAAGCCTTGGTAGTGTAATGTCTAGAGTGCTGGACTTTCACCAAAGCGGCCCGCGGTCGATTCCCGGTGCCGGCAGATCTGGTTAAGGTTTTCTGCAGTTTTCCTTAGCTGTGACACAAATGTGGGATTTGCGCTGTTCCATCTGTAAGTCGGCTGCTGCCGCACTTAGGGCCTACGTAATAATAATAATCGCCCCCTCCCTCCCGCACAAGCTTATAGCTTCTGGGGCCTGGTTTCCAGGCTATGGGTTGTAGCAATTATTATTATTATTATTATTATAAAGGTATCAAAATATATTAAATTAATTCTGTTTATTTATAAATAAATTATATTTATAAATAAATACGAAGACTTTCACGCTTTTTAGTTTTTTTTTGTAATTCACATTCAAAGTGGCGGTTCAATGCATTTGAAAAAGATGAACTGAATCTTTCAATTCTCCCTAAATTTTATTGTTTTTAGTCAAAATCGCAGCAGCCAAAAAGCTTACTTGCAATTTCTATCATTTGATTTTCGCTAATCCTTTGCTTCTATTAGTAAATGCTCTCTTCGAGGGTGTACTGTTAAAATAAACAGTGAACTAGAAATCGCATCTGCGGTGCGTTCGGATGGTCGAAAGAGTGTGACACAAAACGTTATGAGATGCGATGACCCAATGCAGATGGCACTGAAGCGCGTCTGTATTGTTTCTGTTTGACTAGTTCTTTTGTACTGATTGAATTTTGAAATCTGCATTTACATAGTATTTATTTTTTTATTTTTAGCGGTCTCAGAAGATTGATTTTCAATCCTTTTGAATCTCGATTTTAATTGGAATGGGATGATATATCCTTAGTAAATGCGGGATGTATTATTACATTTCTGATTTTCTTTTTATCCTTTGGATTTTGACGTGGTATTAATAGAATTGTTGTATTGATTGGTTCTTTGTTTAAATAAAAAAAGAGAAAATGGTGGTTCCATAATATTTATTTATTTATGTATTATTTAGTAAGCTGGCGCCATATGGTGTTAATGTATCTATCTCCTGATGACAATTTTTTCAGTGATGGAATAATAATAGTAATAACTAGTACATATTACTTGTGTAAACATACTAATCGTTATTTATTGCATTGTAATAGATACTAAGTGTAACATGATGATAAGTAATACTAATCCTAAAAAACCCGAGATAAATATTTCGATAAAATCTATTTGTTTTTATTTGAATATCAAAAATGCTGTAATATTCTTTAAAATTCATATTATTAAGAATAAGAAATCAGTAGAGCAATCAAACACTTGACTAACTTGAGACTTTTATTACTGTGTTATAGCTAGTGAAATGTAAATTCTAGCATGTGGTAGAATTTTCAGATATGAATTTAGATTTGAGCAGATAAGAGCGTAGTTAATGGATGACACTTTGACTGAATGAGCCAGACATCAATTCAGGCTAAATACTTTCCCAACAAGAAGATTGCTTCTTTACTATAGACTCTGGTTTCAAGATCCAGATCTGGCACCTAATTAGCACACGCTAGTTGCGGATCGAATTAGCACATATCAACCTAGGCTCTTCACTCAGTCTTTTTCATGCCCAGATGTAAGATGTATGTATTTTCTTTTATAGTGTATAATTTTTTCAGGGTTGTCAGCTTCTTTCGTTTCCCAACAAATTTCTCCATTCTTCCCTATTTACCCAGACATCTTCCGATATTCTTTTTCTTTCTGTTATGTTCGCTATCCCTTTGATTTACCTCATCCTAGGCCTCCCCTCTTCTGTATTTCTTTTAGCAACCATCCCAATACTTTTTTGTATTTTCTTAGCTGACATCCTTCTAACATGCCCATACCACATTAAATGTTTTGTTTCTATTTTATCCATAATAGTCTTTTCTCTTTCTATTGTACGCGTTCAATTCTAACTTTATCTGTTGCACTTTTCCTTTTGTTCATCTCTAAGATTTCCATTTGTTGCTTGTCGTACACCTTGTATCTTAACTTCGTATATTCTCTTGTTTGTTTATATACGTACGTTTTTGTTCCTTAGAATACTCTTTAAGGACCTACTGTTGATTGCACATGCTTCTGACCCATTAGGGTCATTAATGATGCACTTTATATCATAACTTGCTACATTCTCTTGCCATTGCCATTGTCATTAATTGTGTCATTTCTGCACTTACGTGGATCCAAGCTGTCTGATCCAATTTTTGTCTACACATTCTTCTAACCCTCCAGTTCCCTGTCATAATTTTTTAAGGACTATTGTCCACCTTGGTCGCATGAATTAAACAAAGTGTAGTTCTTATTTCGTTGCCGTTTTCTTTTCTAGCATCTGCGAAATCGTGTATATTGTTATGATTATTAGTTAGGTCCAGTTATTGTTGTTGTTGGTCAGCTTCGTTAGTACTTATAATAAAGGAAGTAGTTTATTAATTTTGATACAAAGGTATTATTGTCTGTTTGTTGCATGATCATAGTAAATAGATTAAAACCAGTTGTCTTAATTTTGAAGGAATGTTTCTTGTTTGAATGGTTGAAAATGTTGAGAAATGATAAGAATGTGTTTTACATGCATTAATAAATAATAATATATTGTTAAGATAGATAATAATGTACATGTAATGTAATGTAACTAGATAATTTATGCTACAATGGAAAAATAGGAAAATAATCGTAACTAATATAAACAAATTATTCTTGACTGAAAATATGTTTTTATAAAAATTCAGTTAAAAGCTTAATAAAATTGAGTTTACTGAATAAGTCTGGACAATTTATATATAAATAGTATTCAGAAGAGAATCCTGATTCGTTTTCCTATCCACAAAGGTGCGTGAAGTCATATTTTAGCTAACGTACAGATGCAGCTGACTGGTCATGTGTCATATTCTAAAAAAGAGAATTGAAGAAACATAAAACAGTCAGTTATAATTATAATAAAGGTTAATACCAATAGTGCATTGGAGCAATAATAACTGGGCTTTTCACCAAAAATAGGGGAAAATAGGTAAAAACAGTTACAAAACTCGTACAACATTATTACAAGAACATCAATACTTATGAGTGGTTTCTGTTTAAGCTATTGATCTGAAAGAAACACATTAAGTTCTCATAATAAAATAAAAGTGCATATATTTTAAATTTAGTTTACTTACGAAAGCTATTGTAAAGTACTTTGCAAGAAAACGGGGAATACAGATAAATATCACAACTGGTAATTAAAACAAGAAACTTAGTAAATCTTACCATTTTAAAATTCATCAAGTTTTTGCATTAACGCTGATACCAACATAACAGGATTTCACTAGCATAGATAGGCGGGAAATATGAATGCATGAATACGAACCCCATTTATGTATTCAATCACAAAATTCAAATTATTAACTATAACTGATGAATATTGACAAATAAAAAAAAGTCCCTGAGATACTTTATTTAAATAAAATTTATAGAGTCAATTACATACAAGAATTTATACCAAGCATTAAATAATAGTACAATATATTATTCGTATTTACATGACCCACTAATGTTCTTTAGCTATATTTGTATTGTTTTTCTATCACATCTCTAATAACTCTGGCTCGGATGGCTTAGATTCCTTTTCTCTATTCTTTCTCTTTTATTTTTTGTTTTTGAAGATTGGTGTTATGCATGATGTATTCCATTCGAGTTCTTCCGATTTATTATTAAAATATTATTTTTTATTTGTTATTATTCGATTCTTACCCCATTAGATGTTTGTTGATTGTTTTATGTGTCGCACTTAATAAGTTCCGATGGATCCTTCCGGTTTAGTACACTAATGTTTTATATGTTAAATCATGTTTATTATTAGTGTAAATAGTCGTTGTTACTTAGCAACTTTAATGCACGCGTGTTATTTAATGTTTTTAAAATGTTTGGTTTGTTAAACAAAGATTATGATGTAGGTATAATCAAATTTTTTTTTATTTTTAAAAGTTGGAATTTACTAGCAATCAACTTTTAAAAATCACACAATTTTTGAAATGCAATCCACAGCATTTATCCCCCGGTTCAAAATAAAGTTGTAAGCAATTTTTATCTTAAACGTTAGTCAACCTAATCAACTAACCTAACAATAACTCTTATGTAGATTTGTGTATAAAATAATTTTAACTCCTATATGAGGTCTGAAATGTATGTTATACTACTGAAGCGTCCTGTACAGCTACTAGGCGGTCTCAATTTTGTCTCGATTATGCTTTGCCCTCGTGATTTTCTGTCAAATCGACACTGTTGCTATATGCAACACGACAATTTGGGACCTCTTATGGGATTACTGCAAACAATTTCAGCACAATGACATCAAGGTATATTAAAAACCGAAGCGGTTGGTTTTTATATATAAATGTATGATTACTTAATATCTTTTTGAATGAACATACTCGGTTTCTTCAGTATATTAGAATCTGCATTTTATAGTATTTTGAGTCCTCAGCTTTCCGCTTCTCATAGATCTTTCTTTCATAGAAGCAGTGGCAATCTCGAACATGACTAATATGATGGTAAAGATACTAGTGAAGCCAAACCTAAGGATCATTTCTGCGAATACAGAGATATACACCATCATACATGCAACGAAGAGTTCCTATATACAACTCTATACCAAAGACATAATGCGTAGTCTACCTTAAGGCACACAGCGATAAGAAATTAGGTTAGAACAGAGATCATCAATGACTGACTCCGGGGGCAACATGCAAGCGCCTATTTGGTTAATCTTAAACTCAAAACGTATTATAAAAGAAATGGAAAAAATAAATAATAATCGCATGTATTTGTCGCTACCGAATACGGATCTCTTATTTAAACCATCCTAAACTTTATAAGTTTATAACAATTATCTATATCATCACCAACACTTTTAATAGCTATGTATGTTACTGTTTGGGGTATGCATAACGACATACAAATAGTGAAGCAATCCCAAAATAAACACAAAGTTACCAATTTATCCTTATTCTTAATATTAGATTTTTTTTTCCTTGAACAACAGCGCATTAATCATTAAGAAAGTAAATATACGTACTATAGATTAACATATTACCGTTATAAATCTCAGAGCCATATCGTAAACCCGTTGACGATCTAAAGATATACTCTTGGACAGTCGTGACATAGGGTTGAAAAACTTGAAGAGCCTTTAAAACGTAATCTTTTGTACGTGAAGAAATTAACACCTTTAATGGTTAAAAAATTAATATTTTAAACTGGACCTGTAGAACCTGTAGAAACACCACTTGTTTTTGTTTCAGGCAATGATCTGCACGCGCAAAAAGTATTATACGTGTAGTGGTGAAGGGAGTTTATTGCGGAGATTCGTTAGTAATCACTAAGCTTTTAAGGAAAATTGTATGCCTCTGTAATACTTAAGAATCAGGATGACTGGTCAAGACTTTCATCACACTTTTAAAAAAATAGGCATTTTGCAATATCTAGATGAAAATATCATCGAGGAATTGAAAATCTTATTACAAATCTTTTTTGGCGATATTGTTGATCTGTTTGCCTAGACTGATTTAACGTATTTGATCATTAAAGTTCTAGCTATTATTAAATAGGAACCTACATGAGGAAGACATATGAATAGAGAGCCAACTTCCGTAGGTTTTTGTAGCAACACTTTTCCACATTCTTAATTGCCATACAAAAGAGAAAAATCCATCAGTGTCGGATGCGTACAGGTTCAGAAGGTTTGTTTCCAGGACCAACAACTAGTTACCTTTAGGGTAAGACGGAATTAAATCATTAAAATGTTTATGATACTTTTATGATGCTACATACTTTTTATAAAGAGCTTGTGTAGTTATTACAGTTTAGTCATGAAACCTTAAGAATATCTAATAGTAGATTAAAATTATAATTGAAATATTTAAAACTTTTGTGTGACAAATTCTTTTAATCTTACCATCGATTTGATGATGTAAGGAACTCAGAGGTTACATTTTCAAGTTAGGATTTTATCTAGTTTAGGTTTAATAATACGATTTAATGTTTTATTTGTTTATGTGAAAGAAGTCGTTCTAATTTAGAAACTGCTAAAATTACATAATATTATTTACAATAGTGGGAATAACTACTTCTATTTAAAATTTTAAAGTGATGTGATGCAATTTTTCTAGAATATGGCAATTATGATTCATTTATAGGATGTCATTTTTAAACAAGATTTGGTAACCTATACTGCATAATTAATTTTGTCACCTTTACACGTTCTCTGTAATTGTATGAATAAAATAATAGTTATTATGTAATTATTTTGTATATAAAGTTCCGATTTCTAATTTAAGGTGGGTCTTATTTAAATACTCGCAAAGAGCGTCCATTTTGGTTGTAAATTAAATAATTAAAGTTATGTTATAAATTTATAAAAGTTTGGTCTAAGTAGTCAAGGAGAGCACCAATGCTTAAGTTGAAAATTAATATAATTAAAAGTTATATTGTAAATTATTTAAAGTGAGTCTTATTATTAAAAGTTGTCAACGAGAGAAGTTATCCAGGTTAAAAATTCAAATAGTTGAAAATAATTTTAGTTTATTATGAAATTAAGGGCTCAAATGAGTTTATCACGTTTATATTCTTATCTAAAATTTGGAATTAGTTTATGGACCCGGAATTCCACGTGCTGGTAAAATATTATTAAAATGTTGACGCAAGAGTATGGAATACCGAAACAATTAAAATGTGCAATAGTTATTGGGAGGTCATTTGAAAAACAAAATATTCTAGCTCATATGGAAGGAAAAACTACAGATGCTCAACACGAAAAGAGCTGGCGCAACTATAAATTAAAGGTAGATCTTTTTTTTTTATAATTTAATTTGGGAAAGAAGAATGGTCAGCCTCAACAACGGAAAATAATTAGTAATTTAGTTTAAAAAAGAAAGTAGATTATAATTCAATAATAAAATAGTTTTTGGTAGATTGTTTTTTTTTTAATTTAAATGACTCTAATGTACCAGGCAAACTAAAATATAAAAATACTTTTTAAAAAGAAGCTTATTCTATCTTATTTTATTAATTCGTTATGTTTATGCAGCATTTATTCAATTATTTATTCAATTTAGTACATATTTCTCTGGTTTCCTCCTAAGGAAGAGTATCTACCACTGTTATATATAATACATTTTAATATTTTTTCAAATATTCGCCCTTTTATTATAACGCATTATTTATTAATTTATTTCAGTTTAATAGATTTATTGTTAAAATGACACAAATAACAAAATATTTTGATTAGCAAAAAATGCATATTTCTGCTTATACATAAAACAAGTTTTCTTGTATTACCAAATCAGAATTGAGGTTATGTAGTATGTCCAGTCCGTTCAAAATTTATCTTGAATAATACACAAGGTGTATTTTATTTTTAAAATTAAAATGCGAATAATAATAATAATAATGGCATGACATGCTTTGTTAAAATACAGTTCAATGAATTCGATATTTCCCAATACCAATCTCTGAAACATTTTTAATGAAAGGTCGTCTCGAGAACACTACACTACCAATCGTGTCAAATTATCCACGAAAAGGAAAATCCGAAGTACTAAAAATAAAAAAAAAAGAGAAACGTGAACAAAAGGCGCCACAATCATAAAATAGGGCGCCTGTGATCAAATGTCATTTCTGTGCAAATCTAGTCTTCGATATCTGATTGCAGCGATAGTAGTATTTTCTATGCATGAAAAATGAGCTATATTTTAGAAAATCCGTGCTAGAAACTCTACTTGACCGATTTTTACATTTCTTTTTTCGTTTTCTTTTTTTTTATAAAGATAAAAGAAAAAATCAATTTGTTGCGTGTCTGAGAAGCAAAGTCGGGAATTGGAGAAACTTACAATACATATAAAAAAAGGAAAATCTGAAGATTTATGCTGAAAGATTTAGTGATGCAGAGATTCGAATATGTTAAAAAAATGGCGTACAGTTTCAAATTAAAATTTGCGTAATGATAAGAAATTGAATGGAAGAGACGCCTACCAACACGTTTTATATTTCTTGTAGGTTGTTAGTTTTTCTAGGGCGCTTTAATCACTTTGCACGATTATTTCGTAAGTTTAGAACAGAACATTTATTGCGTAACTTGTAATTTGTAACATTAGTTGTTTTGAACTTTCTTTTATTAAAGCTTACAAAATTGCAAAAAGCTGTTCCTTAAATTAAAGTGTCTTTACAGAATTATATTTAATTAACAGATTTGTTGAGGTATATTTTAAGGAAACCGTTGTAAGCTAAAAAAACAAAACAAAAGAAAGCTCACACATATAGTACACTAGTTAAACTTAGGACCAGGTTAGAATTTTGTTGAGCGCCAGTAAGTTTATAGTATTCAAGTTTTAAATAATTCTCCATGCTAAATATCGTAACTTAAATTTAAATAAATATCCTTTGGTTCAATTTTTGGTAAAAAGCAAAAACTGTATGGAAGACGTAGCTTGTTAATTATTTAGCAAGAAATAAATGAAGAAATTAACGATTCTGCACTATACTGTAGTTGAATGTACCTATATAAAAAGAAGCTAGTCTCACATTTTCTTGTTTTCAAATTTTATTTAAGGGAATTACTACGACAAACTGATGTCGATCGCTTAGTTGGGTCCCCTAGTATGCACAATGATTAACGTCAATGAAATAATGATTTAAATGGCTTACCCTGGCAAAATCAGTCTTATAGTTTAATTGAGATACAATTTTCTTCTTTTAAGGCACAGATCCAGTGTTATTTCAACGAAAAATAACAACCATAAAAACAATTTTGTTAGAACAAATAAGATGGTGACTTGCGAACTCACTAATCGCCAGAACCAAGATCCCCCATGGCACCCAACCATAATCAACAGTTGAATTATAAATGCACAGTCGGTGCCCATATCGGAGTGGAGGAATACTTCATTCATAGTGGCGTCATATTTTGTTGAATAGAAAAAATATATAAATATTTAGTATCGAATCAAATACGAGAACAATAATAGAATTAATTTGGATAAAAAATATCCATAGCAAATAGACCACTAAAGTCAGTAGTATAACAGGAGGGGAAGGGGGCTAACCCCCACACAAAAATATTTCAATATTATAATCAGAGAAAAATATAACATCCAATTTTTTGCAGTCCTCAGCCGGCCCCCTTCAAGCAAGGTCTAGTTACGTCACTGCACTAAAGTACGAGTTCAACAAGGATAAAAAAAATTAAATGAGAAAAAGAAAACGCGAGAAAAACTTACAATTCGTGCTTGAGCTTCTGTTGATTTCGTGATCTGATTTTAAGTGTGACCTTTAAATCTACAAAATAACACTCTAAAATTTACAAACAAGAAGACTTATTAAGACTGGTAATAGTGGGAATATTGTTACTTAAGTTCTCAAAGATACGCGGATATGTTTATTATGATGTGTTTATTTTTGTTCATGTTTCTATTTTTACAAAGTCTGAGATTACAACAGTTGCCTGAAATTTCTTACAGGTTCCAGCAAAATGGAGCTACTCTACTGTGACCAAAGTGACAAGAAATGAGTCATCACAAACACGTGGGCGAAATTATAAAATGCGTCTACAATTACCCAAAGGTCACGCTGTAATCTAAATGATTAAATAAACAATAAATGATCTAGAAAGATTCATTAGCGGAACAAACCGCTTTTTAATTATAAGTAAATGTTAACGAAGCATGAAGGTTCTGGCGTACGGCACTGAATTCTTAGCAACGGATTCCGGTGTGATTACGAAAATGACTCATTTCATGCATTTTTAGCTGGAGTAGGGGAGAGTCTGGAACAGTGGCCACCTTTTTATAATAACATCAATAACAACCAGAATTAACCCTTTTTTATAGAATCTGTTACCATTAGATAACAAACACTGTTTTTACTTCTACACCATTACATTCTAGAACTGAAAAAATAAAATTATAACAAAGATTTTGGAGTTGGAAGAATTTAAGATAAAAGTGGAATGGTACTGTGGCCACTACTGTGTATGAGATGGGAATAGTAAAAACAAGTACATAGACATTTACAGAATAATGAATTATTTTGTAAAAAATAATTTGTATTAAAAAAAGGCAACTTAAATTTAAAAAACCAACCAAAAGCTAACAAACATTATACATAGATAAATTAATGGAAAAACAGATTTGCTGTTCTAGTAGTGCGCCTATTTTTACAGGTTGAGATAAATAATGTACAAATCATCAGGAACATCTAGGAAATAATATCTGAAATAAATAAAATATTGTACTAAATAATAGCACAGTAACCTATATAACAAAGTAGTGGCCACTGTACCTGCATTTAACATGGCCACTGTACCATCAACTTCATGCTTTTTAAAAAAGTAAGAAAAAATAAAAACTACCCAACACAATCAAAATATTATTATAGTAATAAATATTTACATGTAGTAGGTATGTATAAGCGGTCAACGCTAGTTCCTTTCGACTTTTATTTATTTAGCCACTAACAATTATTTCACTTGCCTGTTGTATTTTACTTCAAGTATACAATTTCAGGTTGAGTTTGTTTTAAAATAAAAATCTTGAGATTTAAATGAAAAAATTTTGTTAATATACTCAATGTTCTATTGGTACATTCTGTGCTAGATGACAGCACCTAATCTTTATAAATAAGAAAATGGCGGGAAGGTGGCCACTGTTCCTGCATGGCCACTGTTCCAGACTCTCCCCTATAGTCATATGCAAAAACAAAATTTTTTCGCAACGATTAATTTACTACAGCGTAGATTTAGCATAATCAGCGAAATCGCACTATACCATATTGCTTTTTTGGGTTATTGAAGTCTTGATGACCTCAGAATCATTACAAAACATATTTCAAATGGTTGATTCCTATCAACTTTTTACAACTTTTCGATAGTTTTTACAATTGCAGAGTTAATACTAGAAACCATTTCTTTCAAACCTGACCTGATCGTATCGGAAACATAACTTGTTCAGGTTGCTGATAAGTGTTAAAATAATGATAATATATGACGTCACTAATCATTTTGATCTGAAATCAGTTGAAAAACATTATTAAAACTTACTCGAGTATTTCGCAACTAAAAGGCATTAACAAAACGTGGGAGATCCATGAATGTGTAGCGTAATTTATAGTAACCAAAATAAATATATCAGAATCTTTTACAACTTGCTAGATAAATCCACCGAATCTATCTGAATTGTTTTTTTACAATAAATTGAATTAAAGTGACTTCAGCTTTTAAGAAAATTTTGGAGAAAGAAACAGATGAAAAGACAGAAGGGGAAACCATCTGCTACACAATTAAACGCAGAATTACAATTCTATTGCAATAAATATTTCAAATAAAAGAAGTTCAATTTTGTAACTTACCATCGAGACTTTACATCGTTTGGAATAGTGCTTCCGTAAAATAAATTGGAAAATTATATTGAAATAGACCATAGGCGTATTACCTAAAATGTTTTCCATTAATGTAGTAGTTTAAAAAATAATTTAAAGTGTTCCAAATAATTTTCCTTTGTTTTTCCTCTATTTATTCAAACTTAGCAGTTGTATGGGAATTACAATGCGTTTCTTCTTATATATCGGCGATGAGGTGTGATTGTTTACGGCAAGGTACATCTAGACAAACAGTTGCAAATTCGAAATATATTTTTGATACCAGCAAATGAAATTTGTATTTTCGAATATATTTTAAAATCGTAGAATTCGTAGCTTACTTGTACACAAACATTTCTAATTAAAATTCACGCGTATTTCTAGTTTGTCTCAAAAACCAGACTAGTTATTTAACATCTGAAAATGAAGAGTAAAGTTAATTAATTTAGCAAACGGGGTGATTTCATTGAGTAAAGCTGGAGAGTGTTCACCTTCCGGTGAGTAGATGTCTTAGAAGCGACTATTTTCCCATAATACACGAATCTAGGTATATTATTTTGTTCCACAAGTTATAACATAACACAGCTTTATATGGGTAACAAAAACCAGTAGTTTTTAAGTAGGTCATGTATTACTGACTAAGCCCTTTTGTGTATAACAGATTACACCGTACATGTTCAAATAAATAAACCTACCTTTTATGTGTATTTCCTCTTTAAGTATCACCCTTCGCATATTCCAACAAAGAAAACCCGCTATCATTTATATTCTGGTTCATACATAATAAAATATTTCCATTAATGCGCCCACACAACAACCAACAAAAAACTCTCAAAAAAAGAATAAACATTTGCAAATTTTCGCCTTAGAAATAAGTTCTCATAAATTTATTTTCTTTAGAGGGATCGAATCATTGGAGTCTTTTAGGGGAGCCAGATGCATACAAGTGGGCGATGAGATGGCGAAACGTGTTACAAATTCCTTCCTATTACACACTCGCAAACATAAATCGTTCGTTTCACTGCTACCACCATAAAGAGGAAAAAATAGAGAGAAGCTATCGATATACGCAAGAGAATACTAAATCCCATTTTCTATATTGGACGTAGACGTCGCACAGGAGGAACAGCTTCTTACCTTTTAGATTTTATGTGGGTAGGGAACAATTCGAAAGGACATAATATTACATATACGTATGTACACAATGAGAAGAATGGAATAAAAATACCTTTAAAAGCGTATAAAACGTCAGTTAAATATGATTATTTAGGTTTCCTCCGAAAGTAAAATTGAATTTTCTTACCTTTGTGTGTAAGGAACGGGGCAGATAAAAAATACGAATGTAATAATAGGTTGGTTGGTTCATCAAGAATTAAACAGAGAAAAGCTAAATGTAATAAATAAATAAATAAGGCCTATTGTAAAAATAAAATTCTAAGAATTGAAAAGAATATACGCATCATTTAACTGTATTCTATGGAGGTTCTCGACTTCAGGGCATTTTATTAAAAGTAAATTACAAAAAGACCAAAATATAATTGAAATCTTACAATTTTGTTGGTAAACACAAGCTATGGATCTTAATTTATTAAAAATGAACTACAGGAGCTTGAAAAGTAAGAAACTAAACATCATAAAAGACAAAAGGCTGTTTTTACGATATGGCTTATTTGTTTTTCTTTGTAAATAATTGGCTTCAAAATAAAATTGAAACAAACACTTTTTGTACAAAACAAAAGAAGCTTTTGCGTTTGAGTGTGCCCTGACTGCATACCCTCTTGCGGCTTAAACTACTGTGCTAAAAAGCTTCCTCTACTTTCAAGTGTATGCTAGTGGAATGCCGTGTCCCATGTATGGACCTGTTATCTTCATATCGCATCTTCAGCATACTCGATTTTGAAAAGCAATTTATGTAATTCCGGAAATGACATAATAGGCACGAGAGTTGTGTTAGGTATTTTTAACCCACAAAATTGCAAATTAAGTGTTTGGAATACCAATCAAGAGTATGCACATTTCATCCTCATTTGGAATCACCAGCATGAACCGTAGCCGACTTAAAATTTACTTTCTGGCTAACTTCCAAAACATTGCAGTTATACCGACATTAAAGAGTTGATTTCTCTCCTGCCAATCCTAAGAGCATTACATTCTTACGGCGTCTCTTCGGTCACAAGCTGAATTGGTTGGTGGTTCAAAGTGGTTGGTCGGTGCTTTGTGTATGGATGTTTGATTATTTAATAGCAGCCTGCTGATTCGAAATATGTGGTGGCGAACACGCGCTATTTTAGACGTGGATTTGCAAAGACTATATGAATTATGCTATCATATGATATTATGAATAATTATAGTAATTGGAAGTTGTCAAGGTAGCCAATGATTTGGTATTGGTTTTATGGAGGATTAAACTTGATATTATACATTCTTTTTAAAACCACTACTGTGGTCGAACTCCGTCGGTTCACGCCACAGTCTGTGACGATTCCGAGTTTAGAATTGACTACCGTTTGGCGTTGCCGACAAGTCACTAACGGAAACCCGACACCAGGTTTAAGCATCGTGGGGACCAGATATCTAGATGGTCGATGAATTGAATAGTTGCGGAGTTTGTGTCATTTTAAGACCAAATATTATTTTGTGAACTTATTCGATGCTGCTAGACTGAGGCTAAAACGAGATGGTAGCTTTTCAAACTCACATTGGTGCACGATGTAGCTCATCAAACCAAGAAATGTCGGAGAGCATTGGGATTATCGATAGTGACCGTTACATATTGTTTCTTGCACCTTTGAAACTTGTGCCAAGCATTTCTAGCTCACCCGCAGAAAGCTGGTCGCATGGATAGCACTTCTACCATTACTCCAGGATGGGTTCCGCACGCGTATTCATCCTACGAATACAACAACTAAATAATACGATTAAAAGTATTATAACAAAGATGTAGATAAGATATGTGAAGTTGGCAACCCCAAATTTGAATTTTGTAGTGATGATTAAGTGTGAATCAACATACAAGTTTTTTGAAATGGACAAATGAATAAGACAATAAAATGTTTTAGTATAATATACTGAAATATCAAATGAGAAAAACAATATAAGGTGTTCTCCACAATTTGACGGTTTAAGTGTTTCTATTTTAGATTTGAAAAATCTAGTTTTTCAAAATATAAATGTGAATAACTATTGCATTAAAAAATGTGCCATCTGGAATAAATATTATTAACCTCATTTTATAAAAACTTCTAAATCAATCACCTATACTAGTGAATTGGTTCGCAATTCTTATTTTCAATAAATTAAATGGAATTAATTCTGCTTGTCGATGTATCATATTTTAAAAGATTATATTGTTTAAACAAATGCGAATTTCTATACTATTATTGTCCAGTTCGTTTGCCCATTTCCCAAACTGGCATGCCCAACCGTTAATTTCGTTTGACCATCTTTATGCAATAAATAAAGCGGACTCAGTTCTAATGGTCCGTATATAGTACTTCGGAAGGTGTATTGTTTAAACAATTGCGAATCTCGACATTATTATTGTCTGGTTCGCTTGCCCATTTCCCAAACTGGTATGCCCAACCGTTAATTTCGTTCGCTCATCTTTCTTTTGCAATACATAAAGCGAACTCAATTCTAATGGCCCATATAAAATACTTGGGAAGGCTGTATTGTTTAAACAATTGCGAATCCCGTCACTATTATTGTCTCGTTCACTTGCCGATTTCCCAAACTGGTATGCGCAACCGTTAATTTTGTTTATCCACCTTTTTTTGTAATAAATAAAGCGGACTCAATTGTAGTGGTCCGTATATAGTTTTTGGGGAACCTATATTTTTTAAACAAATGCGAATTTCGATACTATTCTGCAGTTCGTTTGCTCATTTCCCAAACTGGTATGCCCAAATATAAATTTCGTTTGCCCATCATTTTTACAATAAATAAAGCGGACTCAATTCTAATGGTCTATATAAAATACTTGGCGAGGTGTATTGTTTAAACAATTGCGAATCTCGACACTATTATTGTCTGGTTCGCTTGCCCATTTTCCAAACTGGTATGCCCATCCGTTAATTTCGTTCGCCCACCTTTTTGCAATACATAAAGCGGACTCAATTCTAATGGTCCATATATAATACTTGAGAAGGCTGTATTGTTTAAACAATTTCTAATCTCGACACTATTATTGTCTGGTTCTCTTTCCCATTTCCCACACTGGTATGCCCAACCGTTAATTTCGTTTGCCCATCTTTTTTGCATAAATAAAGCGGACTCAATTCTAATGGTCTATATAAAATACTTGAGAAGGTGTATTGTTTAAACAATTGCGAATCTCGACACTATTACTGTCTGGTTCGCTTGCCCATTTCCCAAACTGGTATGCCCAACCGTTAATTTCGTTCGCCTACCTTTTTTGCAATACATAAAGCGGACCCAATTCTAATGGCCCATATAAAACACTTTGGAAGGCTGCATTGTTTAAACAATTGCGAATCCCGCCACTATTATTGTCTGGTTCGCTTACCGTTAATTTCATTCGCCCACCTTTTTTGCAATACATAAAGCGAACCCAATTCTAATGGCCCATATAAAACACTTTGGAAGGCTGTATTGTTTAAACAGTTGCGAATCCCGACTATTATTGTCTGGTTCGCTTGCCCATTTCCTAAACTGGTATGTCCAACCGTTTATTTCGTTTACCCACCTTTAGTGCAATAAATAAATCGGACTCAATTCTAATGGTCCATCTATAATACTTGGGAAAGCTATATTTTCTAAACAAATACAAATTTCGATACTTTTATTGTCCAGTTTGTTTGCCTACCTTTCTTGCAACAAATGAAGTGTACTTAATTCTAACGGCTCGTGTATCATACGTGGGAAGGCTATAGTTTTTTTTATAACTTTTTAACTAAGGATGGGCCAAAAAACTGTTTGTTGGGCAAACATGGGAAAGCAATTTACATAATCATCATTACTAAACTTAAATTTGGGGGTGCCAACTTCACAGACCTGGTTTTGAAACGGATTTTAAATGCTTTACCATCAAGTAGTATCATAGTATCTTAAGTACAAGTATCATGTAGTAGCATGTGATAGAGATGCTGATTTGGACTAATTATTAATTTATTTATATGGACTGATTGAGATGGTAATTGTATTAATTGGTTCAAATTGTGGACGTCTTTTGTCTTTATCGTCTTGACACAGCTTGAAACACTGAAAGTTGATAAACAACGCAGGCGTTGATAAAAATTCGGACTTTCTATGTCAAATAACAAATTCTTCACGTAACGCAGATCAAATATCGTATAAAGTTCATAAAAAAAGATGGTCTTAGTGCTCTTCAAATTAAGCAAAGGTTGTGTAGCGTGTACGACACTACTTTCCTTGTTATTCTATGGTGATATAAGATCCAGTAGAAGTGATAATAGAAAACATTTCCATTGTAGAGGACTTGGTGGACCGTGTATATGTGCCCCTTTACTTCAATATATAGAAGCTGAGGATAAAAAACTGGAAATGGTATCTGACACCTTATGCTATTGGGAATTTTCTTCAGATTAATTACTAATAAATTAAACTTAATTACATATTTAGGGGGAACAGAAGATGATTAATTTATATTTGTTAATTATGTTAATTAAAATCAAACATTTATTAATTAACTTTTGTTAGTGTATCATTTCATTATTATTATTATTATTATTATTACATATTACATTATACACGGATTACAGGTATATAACGTCTGTCTCTGTCTATATACTTAATGTAAATTTGAATCTTTTAGGGCGGGCTGTATAAAAACAGCTTAACTTTAAACTAGGATCAATATCCTAGACAACGATTGTTCTGACAATTGTTACTGCGGCAACTGAGTCAAGTTTAAAGCTAAACCGCATTTATACAACTCGCCCTTACTGCATCAAGATTTTGGATAATTCACAAAAATCTTATTATATAAAAAAGTCGTTTTGTGAATTAAGATTTAATATATGCAACGGTGCCCTACAAAATTGCTGCTTCACTTCTATTTTGTTTGAGGAAAAAACGCAGGATATTCAAATCACCCTCTCCGTCATTTCCACATCAAGCGTTCGGAATAAAAAATTAAAACGGTTCAACGAATACCTTTTATGTCACAGTTCAGAATTGAAAAACATTTTCATTAACTGTATAAATCTAAAGTAACCTTGAAATATCTTCAAAGTTAAGTTTTTTAGAAGCTCCAGCTAGAATTCAGTTTGGGGAATTGAGTTTTTTTTGTATCGCTTTTTGGTATTTGGTATTCATGTCATTGGGTTTAAGGATTTCCCTTATCCATTTAAAGTGGAGATTCTAGGCTCAAATCGAGCTCAAACCGAAGTCAAAGACACCATTTGTCCTGGTAAAAAGGGCATCACCATCATATAAGCCTGTTTTTAGACGGAAACTATGCATATGTAAAGAAGAACACAAAATATACACTTAAGAATAAGTAGGGGTGAGTTACATATTTTATAAGTTAAGTTTATGGCCTATCGCGTGCAGAATTTGGGTTGAAAAAATTATTATTTATTTTTAGAAGCAGTTTCAGTGAACTCACTACTTTGCACTCTCAACCCTCTCATTAGTTCTAAAAATAAATCGCGGTTTTAACTTTTATATCAGTATAGTATCTAAACTAGAAAAAATAAACAGCTTTTCACGTTTTTAATTTTTTTGAATGTTTTAAGTAAGATGATAAAAAACATTTTGGGGATCTAAAAAAAAACCTTCGTGAAGCTATGAATAAATATTTGGACTTTTTCGATCATTTATTTTAAGAAAATTCATAAACAGATTAAAGAAATCCAATATCCAATAAAAAAATATTTTTACCCAAGAATTAGTTGAGCTAACTTAGCTCATGGTTTGGAATATTCAGAAATTTTAATATTATGAATCCACAAGTGCTCAACCCACCTTTACAAACAGGCCACTAAAATAGATACCCACCGCAAAATTGACACATCAATTTAATAAAGCCTCTGCAAACAAGTATGGAACACGGTGGTGGAATCGTGTCCGAGAATGAGAGGGAGCTTGCTTGAGAGTGACTATCGTGACCAGGTGGCCAATAACACAGTTTGTTTACATGAGCAGTTAATTTTAGTATCGAGTAGCCAGTAAGAAACTAGGAAAGTATTTATTAGTTCGTGTTGATTTTTCTTATGTAACTTTTTGCCTTAAAAATTTGATTACCATCACGCAATTTTAAAGGAATATTTCGATAATTAACTTAGTCGTTTCGTGCCCAAAATTTATTCCTTAGGGGTCATTGTCATTAGATATAAAGGATATCTTCCAATTTTAGACTGGAAAGGTCAAGGAATTACGACGGAAATCGGAGATGGTTTGTTGTAATGCTATTCACAAGTCGGGAAAAGGTGACAGGGACTATGCACGATATCAATTCTTTCTGTTTTTCCTTTTAGTCTACGCATTTTACAGTGTATACTGTTAATACCTTTTATTTAAGCCCACTTGAATATTATGAGAGGTGCAGAATAGAGCTGGGAGTTTTCATAATTTTGTAGGTCCGGTCCGGCCCGAGCCCGTACCGACTACAGTTAGACCCGGTCCGCGCCTTTCCCGAGTACCGTCAGATCCGAGCCGGCCCGACCACCCTTAGTTTGATTTAGATTCTACCCGACCCGCGTACCGCTGATCCCAATTCGACCCGTTCCGTCACGGCCCGTTTTTCAACACGCTTCAACTCGGCCCGAACCGGCCCGACTTGTCTGTGGCCCGACCCGGCCCGTGGCCCGGCCTGGTCCGTGGTCGGGCCCGTGGCCGGACTGTAATCTGTATACGTAGTCTGACTGACCTATTAGCCGTCGCCGCACGACCTGTCCCGACTTAAGGCGTATTTAACAGTCCTCTTTTTCATCTTATCCTAATATCTCGGTCATTTTTTATGGGAATGTAATGTAATCTTTCTATGTTATATATAAATTCTTTTTCTTGAAAATGTCAAATTTGAAAAGCATCAATCGATAGAGTCTTTTTGTTAATTGTAATTGTTAGAACATCAAAAAAAGATTCAGAATTATTATTATCATCAAAATGAGGGTTAGAAAATTCAGACCAAATCTTAATGGCGGATTAAGGCCTGATTTTGAGAATTTGATTGACTGAATTTGATCACGTGATGGCCATTAAAATTTAATATCAATGAAAGAGTTAATTTAGCTAGGTACTTTCTATAAACTGCTGGGCCTAAGGGTCGGTTTACAGAAACTAAATTAAATATTTAATTGAGATCAAATCTTAATGGCGAATTAAAGCCGAATTTGAAAATCTGATTGGCTGAACTTGATCACGTGATCACGATTAAAATTTAATCTCAATTTTAAATACATATTTAATTCAGATTAAATCTTAGTGGCGAACTGAAACCTGAATAATTTTATTGGCAGAATTTGATCACGTGATCGCGATTAAAAGTTAATCTCAATTAAATATTTAATTTGCTTTCTGTAAACCGGCCCCTAGTGTTGTAAGTTCGCAGTCTCTTGCATGTCTGGAGTAAACAGACACAGAATAATAGCGATCAAAGATCAAAGTCCGTTTGCTACGGGTACGCGACTCCACGGACACGCGGACATGGGCTTTTATGATGCTCCTCAAGCCCGGTCACGGTACGACCGTCCAAAGTGCAAAATGTCCGAGCCCGTACCGACCCGGTTTCGGAGCCACCCGAAACCCGTACAGACCCGAAATATCCGCCCGAAGCCCGTACCGTCCCGAGAATTGTACCGGTCCGAAGTCCGAACTATCCCGAAAGAAAATACAGTCCGGCCCGGCCCGACCCGTTAGTATCCCAATTTAGGCCCAACCCGGCCCGATGTCGGGCCGGGCGGTACGGACGGGCGGGCTCGGACCTAAAATCGCAACTCTAGTGCAGAATCACAAGCAAAATACCCCTAAGCAATTGTTTTTCGCTACTTTTAGACTCATCAGTAGGAGAGACTTTGTTTAAAATTTCGCGTTCTAGTTATACCGCGAAATAACATTATTGCCAGAAAATGGCGCTAATGAGATTTGTAGTAATGAGGATGTGATACGTGTATTACGTTACGTGTGTAACTGTGATATTCTGCATCTTAATCAAACACAAGCCGAATTGCATAATATACAAAAGTTGCAAATAAGAGTGTTTTGATTAATTGAACCTAACTAACTAACTTAACGAAACTAAGATTTATTTGAATGATTCAATAGTTGACTCAGTTTGAAATATTTTAAGAACGTGAATTTTTAAATAATTAGATTAAATGTGTATGTAGATTAGGGTGACCGTTAAAAAAGTTTTTTTCGCGCACCCCCTAAAGCGTTACAAAATGATTTTATTTTATTTTTTTTGAATTTAAACCGTGCCTATACGTGCTTAAAACTGTTAGAAGGTTTAAAATAATAGGTATTTTTATTTAATTTTATGGTTTGGTGTCTTTAAAAAAACTTTTACAATAAAATAATTTCCTTGAATCTATTTCTTTTTCATGCAATTGACAGTTATATTGACAGCTGTTAACTGTCCAAATTTTATCTTGACATCAAATTTGAACTCAGCGACTCGAAAAACTCTTATAATGCTGTAAATTTTCTCGAAAATGCTCATTGTAGTTTGAAGACAACTGTTAATAATTTTTTGGCTTTCAGATTCGTATTCAGCGATCCCAAAAACATAAAGATTCGCATTTTGAAGCAAAAACATTGCAAAACAATAAAATTGTGAAAAACAAAAAATACCTATTTTTTTAAAACTTGTAACAGTTTTAGGCACGTATAGGCACGGTTTAAATAAAAAAAATATATATTTTTCCACTTATTTTTGCATCATTTTCTAACGTTCTAGGGGGTGCGCGAAAAAAAATTTTAGCGGTCACCCTAATGTAGATATTGTAGGATTCGGCCTCTCAGCTTCTTAAAGAAAACATTCTGTTATCTCTGAAAGACTCCATGAATTATTGTTGAAATCCAGGAAAATACCTCTTATATTATTTTGTTTTATATCTCTTAATAAAAATATTTGTACTCTATAGGATAGTAGTCATATCGGCCACGTGACCAGTCATCTGCGTATAACCCTGTGTACTCCAAGCGCATGCTCAACACACCTCCACACGCAGATCACGCCACCACTGGACCATAAGTGAGCCAGAACCCGCTCTATAGAACTAGAAAATATATTTTAGGACAACATCCATATTTAATTATCTAACAATTTGGCAGATCAACAGGAAACTTAATTGATTTAATTAAAAAAGCAAAGCTCATCTTCAGTGAAACTCTTAAAAGGATGTGTCTATAGGTAGTTACAATAATAAAGTCAAACGAAGCCTCTTATTCATCCTTGAAAAGTTCAGTATTGTATTTCCATAGAAGATCACTCGCCTTATTAAAAATTATACATCTGTTTCCATAAATAACTACTTAAGATGAAATATTAAACCAAGGATATCAGATAAGTTGTGAAAATGGGCAAAACTTGCCCTTATGGACCTGGACATAGATAATAAAAGATAATTTAGTGCGTTCACTCTTACGGACAAAAAGTAGATATTGCTTTGAAATATTGAAGTTTCAGAACAAAATATTCGCATGCACAATTTGGTTCTTCCAATTTAAAAATAATTGTATACAGCTCGACCAGTTTTTCCTGCAAGTTTTTCCTCCAAGCGGGAATTGCGTAAGTTGAAAAGCAAGTGAAATACAAATGCAATTTATTGTTTTTGTTATTCACAGAGTTTATTAATGAATTTAAAATCTAGAAAACCACGTAAGTTTTGTTTTTGTAATTCATTCTCAGAATTTGACGCTTAGGTTATTTTTTTAAAATTTTTAAGTAACATTTTAAGTTTAACTTTAACGTTTCTGGTTTTAAAAACAAAATAGTTGTAAAAGTGAAATGAAAGAGTGAGATAAAGAACACCTTAAAAATAATGTTTAAGGAAGTTGTGGCTCTAGAAAAAAATGATGAAAGTGTAAAAAAATAGTTTAGTTGATTGTTTGAATGCACAAAAATGTTTTAATGTTTAGGAAGTTTGTTTATGCAACCATTGCATTTGAAAATAACACGCGATCCTACGCAAAATGATAAAGTTGTTACAATAAAACGTTCTAAGGTTTGTGTCGTTAAAGTTTCAAATTTGTTAGGAAGATAGTTTTGTCAAAGAATTAATACGAATTTGTCGATTGAAACAAGCGGGACATCGAAATGCTTTATATGGATACATGCAGCGCCACAGGCCGCTCGTAATTTACATCTCGAAAAGAAAATTAGTTGTGTTAAATATAAAAATGGTTACTGCTACGTTTTAAATGAATCTGAATAAATAACATGTTTCAGCCATCGTTTTATTTACATATATTTGTAATATTTGCACAGATAATCTCAAAACTTAAGTCGAAGCATTGACTGCATTGATTTGTTTTCATCAAGACAAATACTGCAGTCGAGAATACTGCTACCAACTGTTTTATTTAAGGCAACGTTGTCAGTTTTTCACTATTCTAGAAGCGAATAAATTATTTATATTCTAGAACATTTCTTTATTTTTTAGTGTTTACATAGTGATAGTATTTTATTTTTAGTAATAAAAAGGTAAATAAAAGGAAATTTTTGGTTAGAAGAATTGTTTTTTGTTATTTTTTTCACTTTCTTAAGTTTGTACTAAACATTCAAAAGTTAATCTCTGCCTTTAAAAAGACTAATAATTATTTAAAAACATATATAAATATTAACCAAACTGTTTTCGTTAGCATTCTGATCAAACTAGTATCACTAGAGCCATTATTTGAAGCAAAACTATGCAATTATTTTTATTTGTCAGAATAGTACATCTTTTAATTTTTAGCTCAGACGCAGATCCACCACAAATTCCTTAATGTTCTTGCAATAAAAATCATATTATTATAAAAGTGTCAACACAGAACGCAAAATACGAACTTTATTTAATAGAAACTTAGTAAATTGATTACGAAAGGGCAAAAATAAATAAATAAATAAACTCAAAACAATTGGCAACTAAACCACAACAAATGTTCAAAACCTACTTCTACCGCTTTTCTATCTTTTGCATAAATCATTTTAACAATAAACATGTTTTAATTGATTTAGCAATTAATGGTCAAACAAAAAATACCATAAAAAACAAAATCTTATTACTTTAATAGGTGTTAGAGTAATTTAAATCCCACTCTTCGCGAAAAGTTGCTGGATCTGCATCTTGATTCTTTGTCGCGCTTACGAGAAATGCATTTTTCTCACTGATTCTATTGCCACTTTGCGCAAAAAGGTGATCGACCTGTATATTTTATTTTATTTACTTATTTGGATGGCGGAGCATCCTTCGTACCTTAATCGTATATTAAAAAATGATATTTATAGGCATCTTATAGAAATATACATCCTGGACCAAAAAACTGGACTGCTTAATAATAACTCTTTATTGCTTAATGAAATGTACAAACCATTTAATTATATACGCCTTTTTCTTGTTAAGCGGCCAATGTCACGATATTTTTGTAAACGAGATCAACTAAAGCTCTAGATACAACAGTCCACTGGTTTTAAATCAGGAGGCCATAGCTCTGGTTGAATTAAGATCGGACAATTTCTCTGTTCGAGCAGCTCGCAGAGATGGTACACCATCTACAAAAGTTACAAGCTAAAAAGTACGTGAAGCAAACCTGGAAGTTGTGTTTGGTTTTATTTGGACCAGTCAATGGCTCATAGATCGAGTTGTGCGTTACCTAAGTTGCCCTATTCTTATTTTGTCACCTAAGACTACCTTGCTCAAAATCTAGGACAACCTTGGACAGACTACATTTTAAAACTATTGGAACAAAAATTTGGACACAACAATTACGTTTTTTTTGTGGGAATTTGAGTTCAAAATTAATACACTTTTATTTTAATTTTAAATCGAAATTGGTTCAATTTGTAAAGTTACATTTTTGGTATCTTTTGATTTTCTTCCATCAATGTCTGTGTGTCATTCGAATCAATCTTGTTATTCTATCACTCTTAACGTTTTCTCATTTAGATAGGGCCGTACATATTTATCTCGCTGTCTGCTTTAGGAATCTTGTTATCTTGATGGTTTACAGGTTTTGGGTAAGTGCCATTGTCCTGGTAAGGTTTCTTTTCTAAGACTTTCGTCTCGTTTCTAGGGTTCTACTTTTCAATTTAATCTTCAGAGCTAGCCTGCGGCTTCCAGCTGAGTATAAGATAAGATCAACCAGTAACTTGATTTTCGAGTGCTGGTTCGCTATGGATTTGGCCACTTAGAACCTCAAAATAGTGAAAAGGGGGTAAAAGGTGTATTGTTATTATTTAAGATAATCATAAATTTAATGTTAAGCCAAAGATTACCTAGTTAAATTATTTTTGCTTTATGCTAATCTTTGTAATACAAATCCGCGCAATTAAACTTTGCTGTAACATTAATTTGAATTCTTACTAAATATTGGATTTAATTTAAAAGGAGGAAGATTTTCTAGAAAGACCTTGTCATTATTTATAAAGAAACATTTTTATTTTATCAGTCTTTTACGAGAATTAAACGTTCGCCCTATAATTTACTTATCTTTGTGTTTATAGAACATTTACTTCCATTTTATCCGTTTTAATTGTATTATTTTGCATTTAAGGATGTTTTTAAGCATGTTTTATTAATTCAAAGTTAATTGTGGATTGCTGTACAGGATGATCATATATTGGACTTTTGTTTTACATATTTATTTTGATGTCGAATGAAGTCATGTATTTTTTTGTGTTGGTGATAAACAAGGTAGGTGGGCGATGAAAGGAGTAGGTACACAGTAAAAAACTTTGTGTAAAATTCGAACACTAGACCACTCTAAAAAGTGTGTGTTTAGGTCCAATACATTTATAGAGTAAAGTATCTAATATTATATCTTTAATTATTTATAGCAACTTTTTTACACTAAAACAGTCAAATTTCTAATCGTTTCTGAGTAAAATTTTACTCTAGATTTTTGAGTCTTTTACTTTACATGGAAAAAATATTGCCTATTTAGAGTGGATTGTTACAAAACCTTCGTATAATTTGTTTTCTATTTAGATTATAATTTAGGGTGAAGGTAACGTAGTTTTGCAAGGTCAAAGTCAATATTGAAATGAGTTATTTATTTATTTATTGAGATGCAAAATTAAAAAATATATATACAGTGAGTGCTATTAAATTAAAATGCAATATGCGTATGTTGCAAATTTACTGTATGTTTATGCAACCAACAATACATAAGCGCTCAAAATGCGCTAACGGTTCAACTTTTCATTAAAATTAAGGATAATTTAATTCTAATTGAGTTTTTAAAAATACAAACGTAATAAAAATACCATTTATATAAATTACTACAATTATGATGTAATTACTCTTCTGTTCTGCGAATTAGATATAATTATAGCTATTGTTTTTACTTACCTAATTTCTTAATATCCATGTTTATTGTTTGGAAATAAAACACTGAATATTAATTATTGAAAAAAAGTACAATTCCGTTGGTATCAATATTAAATAGTTTACTGTTGAACATGTCTTATAAGTTTCCAAGGGCTCATGTCTTACTCATCATAAGTAATACTAATAACTAAAATTATAAAATAATACATGTATTAATAAAATGTAGAATTGTTGTAGGTTTAAAACAAACTGCGAAGTGTCACATCCACACGCAGTAAAGAGACGTAAACATATTTGCACTAACAGGTGTCAATTACAACAGTTAAATCTTTTGCAATTTGAAAGGTTACTAAAATTAGCGGAAATTTCAAAACTTTGCAAATCTAAACTGAAACATCGAGTGAAAAAAATGTTTTTTTATTCTAAATTTTAACTCTAAAATCTTTACCCAGTACTCTAAAAATTGACCACGTATTTTAGTTTTTTTTTTTTTTTGTTAATTGAGTCTTAGCTATAGTTCGATAAATTTGTTTTTTGTACGACCATGCTATTTCGAATTGTTTACCATACTTGGTTTTAGAACAGTAGGTTATATTTACTGGTTGCTAAGCAAAAACGCGTCGGTAAGTAATTACTTACCGTTCAGTTCTGTCAAAAACAGAACGGTAAGTAAATTATATGTAATTTATAAAATAAATGCATGATCTTTAGATGTCTCTTTTGTGAAAATTATTATTTTCTAAATACTTAATTTGACTATTTAAAAAATGTATGTTTTTTATTTAAATTTGCTGTGAAAAATATCCAATAAATAATAGTAATTACAAACGTGTCCATGTTAACGACAAAAATAACGTGACATTCAAAAATAAAATTACAAACGTATCCATGGTAACGACAAAACCTGCTTAATATATACTGGATATACAGGGCAAAAATAAATTATTTTGAATCTATTTTGTACCATATTCGGGATATTTACTTAGTTAATACCTTTGTATTCATAATGGCCGTACAAAAAATAGTATAAGCATCTCAAACAGTAAGGAGTTTACCGATCTCCTCCAATATTGGCGACTTCGCTTCTCTCAGTCGCCAAACATTGTCGTCGATCGGTAAACTGTCCTTACTGTTCTTGATACTTAATATACTATTACTTAGCCTAGCCACGTGATGAGAAGCTTGAGTAAAAACTGCGTTTTTAAGAGTATTTAGAGTGATGCATTCGTTCATGTTTGAGAATTAATCAACAGGCCGTTAAAAATTAGACTGTACAATTCTGCCATTCCGTCACGGCTAATAAATTCAGAAATTAGCCGTGGTCATATAAGCTCATGCTGTATTTTGCTCAATTAGAAGCAAACATAAAAATATAAGTCTAGTACATGCGGCATGCCACTACATAGTTTGTGGTGCATCGAGATAACATCCATTTTCTGAGCAATCATGGTCGGATACTTCTGTTAGACTTAAAGAATTAATAAAGATCGAACAACCACCCTTCTAATAAACAATCCACTGGCATTTAGACGTATCTGGAGAAATTCCAGCATTGAGCGAGCAGCTAATAAAGTAAACGACTTTGACATTTCCCAGTCCCTAATAAACTTTTCTGCCTTTAGGTAAATCAATAAATATCTTATCCCAACGTTTCAATAGCCGGCGCAATTGAAAAGCCTTTTTGCGAGTAATTCGGCAATTACTTCATAATAAGGCCGTTAAATTAGATACAGGAAGGGGAACGAACCTTTTTCGAGCGTACCAATCAAACAGCAACAATTAAAGCACGTGCATACAATTATACATAACCGTCAAGAAATTTAATTGCTTTTTTCGATTTGTCCTCCTCGTTCCAAGTCCCAAGCTGTCGAATTCCATTATCCTAAGTAAAGCTGGAAGCTGGAATAACAAGTTATATACTTATTTAAATCACAAACGAGTTGCCTCGAAAATTATTTTCTATGCAGATTAAATTCGTGGATTTATTTTCCTTAGAATGGCGGTTTTACTGAACGTGCAGATATATATCATATTTTCATTTCCTTTTTTTATGAGTGTTTCCTCAGTTAACGTAAATTGTTTTAGGTCTTAAAGCTCTAGGACCATATGGATAATAAGTAAAGATGATTATTAATTAAATCATTGTAATCGTTTGTTAAAAAAAAGAAAATTTAATGAAGTAAACTAAAAAGCAGGAGAAAATTTTATTCTCGTTTGTGAAAATCAATCTTTCCAATACATTAAAGGGGAAAACTTATTTATTTTTGGTGATGGTAGAAGTAAGTAGAAATAACAAATATATAAAGTTATAACGACAACATTACCATAATAAAGTCAAGCAAAATAAGCAAGGTTCAAAGACTTACAGCCTTGAAAGCGGTCAGCATTCTGGGAAAGTTAAATAGTCTCCACGATCCACGTCCTTAGAAAGTCTTTTTAACAATGGTTTATAGAAGTTTGTTGCCGTGTTCTGTTTGTATACGACTACTGATATATTTGCAAGGTTTTTAATATACCACTCGGAAGTGCATCTCAGTGCTTTATTCTGTTTCATTTAATGCAATTTTATCGGAATGTGTTCTTTATTTTCATTTCAGGCAGGAATGTAATACTATATTTAATGGTGTCTCCTAACCACTCTTTGTATTTGACTAATTGCCAATACGTATTTCGGTAACGATGTTACCTTTTTCTCGGCATAAAACCGTCAAAGTGAAGAAATATCGTGTTGTGATAAACCACAGTCCTTACAATCCATTATTAGGAATGTAATATTTAACATAGAGATCAGTTTAGTGGCTTACTATTTTTTTAGCTGTGTACTTAAAGACAGGATGGATAGATTGAGTGTTATATCATACTTACATACTATTTTAAAAGAATTGGTAAAAAACTTGAAAATCAGGGAGACTATCCTGGTCCAACCTATGTGTATAATTACCTCGGATCGGGATGGGTAAACTTTTTCAGTGCCGGGTCGAATTGAAAGAATAGAAATTTTGCGGCGGGCCAAAATGAAATAATTTATGCAAATCTCGTATGTTAGCGATAATTCAAATTAAATAGTGTAAATGATATTATCGTTTTATGTACAGATATATTGCCGTGATCTTTGAAGATAAAATAAAATACAATATGTCCACCGTTCCAAATATAAACATAAATTATATACGGTGGATTGAAATGAGAATACACCACAGATATTTTTCTTTATTCCTCTCAGCTAGCTCAGGTTTGCTCAGTAAAGCATAAATTATTTGAATTACGAGACTCTTATTTACTTTTATGCCTGGAAAGGAAGAAAAACTTATATCGTAAGCACTAAAGCTCCTGCAAGCTGGACAACTGCTACTAAACTCTGAATTCAAAAGAAAAGAACGCTGGATGCTTGTATTAACATCAATTAAACACATATGTAAAATTGGAACCACATAAACTTTATTTAAGGAACAAAATAAAAATTCAAATGGAAAGTCAAAGTAAAAAAATGTTATTCAAAATAATACAGTTGATAATTGAGAAACACTTCTCAGGTTTGCTCAAACGTTAGAAATAATTGTAGTGACCTGACATAGGGCCAGTACAGTCATTCGTTTGAACAGATCAACACAAATGAAATTTATTTATAAATAGAACTATTTATCAAATGAGAATGAATTTTAAATAAAAGAAATTTAGTTGTTTTATTTACTTCAAATCAAATAAATTCTCAAAAGAAATTAATGAACTAAACCAAATAAGTTTATATTTGAGGATGAACTTTACAAGTTAATTATTATTCATTTAATTAACAAGAATCATTTATTATGACCAACTTTGTATATTACGATATATTTTCCCCTTTTAAAAGTTAATCTTTTTTATTGGTAACACTGCGACGAAACCAATCAACTGACTTCTTGTTTATGAATTATCGATGCAAAGATCGATGATGAAAATAAATCCACTTGAATTTATTTAAACAATCACGTTCACTTTATATAATTGTTAAACACCACTAGTATCTTCTTTCAATTTTCAAAAATGTTCAGGTAACACTTTTAGTTTAATTTAAACTTTATTTATACAATGACATTTGTGTCAAAAACATATGGTTGAAATATAACCTCAAATTTATTACAGATATTATACGGAGCCGGGCATAGATTCTGCCTTGTACGTTTTATCGACTGATTTTGTTACAATTTGCCCCAACTTATATAGTTTATGCCAGAACAAACGAAAACTATGACACTTTTTCAAAACAATGAAACATCGAGTAAGCTTGTGACGTCAAAAACCCCGCTCAGTTGTTATTTTTGTCACTAATCTTAATTCTGTTATTATAGAATTGTAGCCCTCGAAACGAAGATCAAAAAAGTATAATACATTCATTGTCCCAAAATGTATCGTAACGAAGATATTCAAGAAAAACGATTGACAATATACATATCTCGTTACAATCTAATTACATATAAAGTTCAACAAATCAAGGTTGATCCTTTACAAACTAATTACATGAATACATGACACAGGTAATGCAAATAATTTCTTTAGAGTATGAACACCAATTAATGCATATACAAGTGCCAGCTTAAATATTAAATCAATGTTTATCAATTTATGCTCAAAATGTCCAGCATACAATGCTCTAAGCACTTACATCAAAACAATGGTGAGGAAAAACAGGATAAGAGTCTATAAGAGTCATATCAACACAAACGACAGGATTTAATACCTTCATTAATTGAAGTGGTTAGAAATCTTATAAACAAATTAAAAAATTAATTGTATTATATGAGTCATAATAAGATTGACCTAATTAATCTATTTTCAACTAATTAGCAACATAAACTTGAGCTGGCCTCCTGGAAAATAGAAAAATTTATCTAACGCTAAACATCGTAATCTGTAAATTTAAATATGGAAATTACTTCCTCCTAACAAGTGGGAAACCGCCCCAAAGTGTAACTTGGGTTGCATAAACGTATTTATGATCAAGCAATCTAACTAATTGATATCCTTTTTCTAAAATGAAACCTATTTATTTATGCATAAGAAAGCTAGGTTATGTTTGCATGGAATTTTTATTCTTAGTTTTTAACTTAAGTATTAATGAACCTAACTATGGTCCTATGTATAACCTTTATATTAATTATGCCCATGACATAGCATGTCCCTCTTTTAATTTAAATCTGATATAAAAATATTTGTGTTAACGTTTCCGAACCGTTGTTAATAAAATTTTCAATACTGTAATTTGACAACACCGCAATATGCAGGGTGATTTATAGCTTCTGCATCAGACTTGTCCGGTGCATTTCTGATAGCATTTGGAACAAAAATCTTAATAAAGTTTTTTGATTAGAGAAAGTCAACATTTTTAGTCATTTTGCCTGACGTTTTTAGAAAAGTACATATAAAATTATAAACGCGCTTATGGTGATATCATTAATAACTGTAAGTGCCAACTGAAATTTGAAAGCCAGACAAAATAATTTGTCAATAAAGCGAATTTGTTTATGCTGCATAATACTATTAAGAATGAAGAATGGATCTTTTTGTCGTTATCGGTTGGGAGTCATCACCTTGCTCGCTTAGCCGAAAACTAACTGTTGTCGGACCCCACCCGTGTATTTATACCCCACTGATGTGTTCGAAAAACATCTTCAGACAGTGGCGGACAGGTTTTAAGCAAAGTATATAATATGTTATGGCTGACCACGTTCTTGTGAAGTTTACAGACCCACGTAACAGCACTTATTCGAGCTGGTTACCCGTGGGCCAATTTTTATAGTTGTCTTTTTGTTTAGTCGCGGGCAGGATAAAAACGCCCGCAGGTCGGATTTGGCCCACGGGGGTGTAGTTTGCCCATCCCTGATTTAGGACTGTTTGTTTGATATGCTGATATCAGGTACTGATTTATGAGAGGTTTAAATATAGAAAATTGGGGCTCCAACACTTAACCATAATAAATTGTTGCTCCTTTCAGCTATTGAATTAGACATCTAATGGACTCGAATTAACCTGATCAGTTAGAGCATTCTAAGCTTAATCGGACTTAAAAGTATAACGGATCATAATAGCGAAAATTATTTTTTTATTTTTCTCTCATTTCTTCTCATGCGAATATATTATGCAATCTTGATTCATACCATTTAGTAGCAGAATGAGATATCGGGCAAAGGTTTCAATAAAATTCAAAACAGAATCAATTGCAGATTGCTCTGCTTCATTTCAAAATGCACACTACCTCTCTTTCTCGTTCTAATTCTTCTTTTTTTTGCTGCGAACCATACGATGAGCTAGGTTTCGTTTGCTACCAGAAGACTTGCTCTTTTGGACAAGGGGGTGGTTAAAAACAGAAACCTATGAATACCTATCTCTGAATACTTCATCTCGTATACAGCTGGAAAATATGATGGAAGTGTAGAGGTGGTAACTTTTAATTCAATAAAATTGCGCAAATTCGGGGTTTGTAATTGAAAAAAAACATTGAAAACAATATACAGCATAACTATTAGTGTTAGACATATGTACGAGTGGATTTCCTACGCACATAGAGGATACCACGATTACAAACAATCCTCGAGAGGCCGTGGAGTGTACATTTATTTATAATATTTTTAGCTATTTACATTTTTATTATGCAAATTACTTTTTTTACTCTAATGTTAATGATTCTATTACATTGGTTCTGTGTAATTCTTACTTAAATTACAAAATGTCAGCAACAATGTGCCTGAGTGAAGATATATCCGGCAAGTCGCACTGTCGCGCACACTCCTACCGACGACGTAGTGAGGGATAGCCGACCGGAGGGAAATCGAGGGCCCGTCCTCATTCTGGTATCGCTGTGGTACTCTCTCACCATATATGCTTAGGAAACTAACTCGTTCATACATCTAATAGTAATATTCGAGCTGTATTTGTACCATGATGGATTTCTAAATTACATGCGATTACTTTTGAAATAGTCTCATAGTTATTTATACAAACGGATCGGCCAATCTTTATTAAAATGTTAAAATATCTGTAGCTGATCCTGTCTTAGGTATGTCATATAGAGTATCACCTTGGTTTTTAGACTGTTAAACTTCAGAAATCTCAATAAATGCGTTAGAGTGCATAGAAAATTAAATATCTTATCACATGATATCTACCTCCATACTGTTATTCTCGTAAATATCTTAACGACATTATGAAGCCGTTGGTATGGAAAAGATTGGAACTTAATGGCAACTGAGCTTCTAATAAAACTTAGTTAGCCTTAAGTAAGTTGAGGACGTCAACTTAAAAAGGGGATAGACATGAAGTCTAGTTATTAAACCTCTTCTGCTTGTGTAACTTGATCAAATATGAAATTAATATTGCAATGTATTGTAATATATGCAAAGTAGGTTAGTCTAACACATTCACAAATTAACTTAGCAGGTATAGCTGATCTAATCAAAATTCTTGGTAACAACCAGCTTAATGCAATTTCGGTTCAACTATACCCTTGCGTTACGGGAGGCTGATATAATAAATACTTGTTATCAAACAGACAATTTAATTCTAGAATAGTTAGTTTGCCTGGAACTTGGCATGCTGGATATTTAGTCAAAATAGAAGTAACGGAATTTCTTGTGGTAACGGAAGTAACGAAATTTATTAAGTTGAACACGAACGAAATATAAAATTGCTTAAGGTATACTAAAAATGGATTGAGAAAACTTTTCACTTGATAAGCTTGAGCTGTTTCGGTATTTATAAATTATTGCTTTCAGATAAGCTCTTGTTTTTCTATTGGGTTCTTACACTACATGGTTGAAATAATTACGTATTATTATCTTTCCCCAAGAGAACCATTGTTTTCTCTTTGTATAAAATACTGCAGATATTACTATTTACAAGATTAAATATTGATGCAGTTTGCACTTAATTTCTTTTTTTACTACACGAGTTCTCAAACACTAGCGGCGTATTTGTATCCAATCGCTATTTAAATTAGGTCAGGCTTAAGTTTTTTTTTTCTAATTATATGATAAGAAATTAGTAGGTATTTTGCAGTTGAGCGGACGAAAAGTTTATTTTGAAAGCTTTGAGGGCAAATTCCGTACAACTTGGAAACATATTTAGATTGCTCCTTTTACATTCAAGGCTTCTGTTCGAGTTTGTAGCTGAAAGACAGCTTCTATTCCACTTGCAAGGAGCTTTACACTGCTTATAAGTAGCGTTCACTTTCACGAACGAAACAAATATTTCATATTTCAGCTTTAAAGCGACTGATTTTAACTTTCATTGTCTGAAAGTTCCAAAGTTTTGTAAATTCAGAGTTAGACAGTAAGCGGTTAGACATTTTTAGTTTTTCGACATTTTGTTGTGACCCTGTTTAATTCGTCCATATTTAATATAGCAATAACAAGGAATCAATGCTATATAAACTGAATACGAGATAGTACTACCTAAGGGTTTTAGATAATATAAGATAAGTTAATGTTACGCGCAGTGTTTCTATATAGGATCAGTAATTACAAGTTATCACAGGAAAGAAACCACTTAGAAGAAGAATCTCTTATCGTAAAACCCGGCCTTATACGGTAATAACCGTTACGGTAAGGGTTATGGAATTTAACTCCACACCTAGGACATCCAGAAAATATGTAGTGATGGAATCTAATTCCAAGCAATTGACACCATTCAAATTGTAGAGAGATGAAATTTAATCCCATCTATAACATTTATTTTTTGCAATTCTCATCAGCTATCTCTCATCTTCCGGTTAATTTTTCAAGAAGAGCTACAATAAGGTGGCAAAGTATATGACAAAAATTGAAGATGTGGCCGGTATTGTGTAACGTATTGCTGTGTTATCAGCAGTTCGAAATATTAAATAGGTAATTTGGGTTGCCTATCTTTCAGGCGTTCATAAACGAATCCATGTTAAAAGGTTTATTTTATAGTTTCAGAAGTACGGTTGAAGCCAGCTAAATACAGGAGTTAAGATAAATACATCCTATTTGCGATAATTTCTTGTTAAAGTTACATTTCATGCAAGGTTATTTAACGTTCCGATCTATTCATTACATAACCTCAATTTTTGAAAATAATTTTCAAAATGGGTTTTTTTTGTGGAATAATTTATTCATATTATGTTGACATGCATAAAAAGTTTTATATTTCAACAAAAGGATACTATTTAAGTGTGTATATAATTTAATAATTGTAATTTTTAATACAACGATTGGTACGTTGATTTATTTTCTTAATCTTCCGTCAATAGCTCAAATTTGGTAAAATGCACCTATAATTAAATAAAACGGGCTATTATGAGTAGATTTGCATATATAAAAGTTACTTACGTTACTTAATTTTCAAAATGGGTGATTTTTCCTTTTGCGATTCATAGTATTGGCTTATCCAGCCACTGTTCTAATTTAATTAATGTAGGTTCATGATGTTATTGTTGGAGTTTCGTTGGATAACATCTTGGCTGTGTAAGTTGTATAAAGTTTTTGTAGTTCTATGTGTGTTTTTTCAGCCGATTTAATTTAAAAATGTCCACAGACCTGTGCCGACATTAAAATTTATTTTGAGTTAATTTTGTCTTTTGAGTATTTGTTTTTGATGTAAAACTATTAGGAAAAGTTAAATAATCATTTTGTGTAAAGATTAACGGGTAAAATTGGTATGTGGACAGATTTAAATGGAAATTGATACAATTTTAGTCGACCGTGAGAATTTGCTTGTTCGACTCAAATTGTAGGTTATTGTGGGGTTTTAGAGATAGAAATGTTATATTGTTAGTTTAAGGAACTGTTGGGGTTTCTTTTTATGTGATTAAACATAAAATTTAAAGAAATTTATATTTTATTGAAAAATGTTAAATGTCAATTTAATCCAAGGCTTACTTGATTAGTGTTGTATAGTTTTTGTTTCTATATGTTTTAATGTAAATTATAATGTGAAAAACAATTAGTAATCTCCAGAACGCATTGAGAGGAGGTTGTGTCGTTTCTATTTTGATTAACCTATAAAAAACATGCATTTTCATAATTTGAAAGAACAATGTGAGGTTATAAATTTAACAAATGAGATTTCGTGCAAGAAATTTATGTAACTTACGCTTTCGCTTTCGTCGTAATTTCAAGAAGATTATAAAGTATGGAATTGATTTGGATAACATCACAACTAGTAAAATTGTTTTTTATTTGATAAAAAAAAATTTAAGAAGATTTAATTTTTTGCAAACATGCATTTTATATCACTTCCACCAGTCAAGAGGTTGGTAGTGGTTGTTAAAGCAGTATGTTGTTCCCGGGATCGGTAAAAGGAAGTATCGAGTGTGCGGCAAAATAGTAAGTGATTTTAATTTTCATTATACTGACCAGTAAAAGAAATAATTTCGGACAAACATTTTATTAAAAAAAAATTATCTAACTATTTTACATTGGGACAATTTAAGAATATTATTGTAAAATTTAAACATTTTGAGAAAACAACCTAATTTAATAAAAAAAGAAAAGTTACTAAATTCTTATAATTAGTATACAAAAACTTAATTATTATTTAAATTTTGATTTGTAGTTTAGAGATATATAAAAAATAGGTAAAAATTCCCAACAATTAAAAAAAAGACTGAATTGTAGTTCTTGTTTTCTGTTTATTTTTTTATTTATGTGTCGTTTATTTGTGTTGAAATAAATTTGTGTTTCTTTTTATATTTTTGAATTTTGTTTGTTGTTCATTTTCTTTCTTGTGTGGAGATAATTTGTTTAGCAGCTTGTTACAATTTTCCCAGCCCAGGTGTCATCATTACAGGTGGACCCATTGATACCAAAATTTGGCAAGATAAGATTAATTTATGTCAGATAAGAGAGATAATTGTCGATTGCTTAACCAAGGTAAAATTTGAGCTAGTGACGGGGCAAAACTGTTATTTAAAAAAAATATATTGTAGTAATATATATTTATACTATTATTATTATTCTTTTTTATTGTATATATCACCGCAGTATCTATAGCAAAATCTAATTTTTTTTTATTGTTTCAGGTGAGTTTCGATAGCAGAAAGGGAAATGCAGCTCTTGTGAGTGAGTAATGATATAATAAAAATAATAGAAAAACTCTGTAGCAAAGGTCAAAATCAAAAATAATTCTGAACACAAGAACCATAATTATACAGTTTAACAATCTTGTTTAGCAGTGCATGAATTTGATGGGCCAAATAATGTTTTTAGAAACCGTTGAATAAAATTAGTATAAGACATCGAGCAAGTCCTAGAATTAAACATAGACTAAGCATTTCTGAAATTTCTTGGTTTAATCCTAATGATGATCCTTCATTTCTTTTCCGTCTTTAAAGTAGACAATAGTCAGCGGCTGGGTGACTTTTTCTCGATAGAAGATCGAGAGCGATCATTACAAAAATCTGGTAAGACTAAGTAGGAGCTGTAAATTCTTGGAGAGGGATGAAGTACTACTCCTTTTGCTACTCAGTTGCCACAATATGCTCAAAAAACGATAAAATATAACTCATTATCTTCTGCTAATGATAATCCTTTCAGTCGACTTTTGGAGGAATCGATAATTTTTCGCGGGTTTCGATGTCTCGCGTCGTACTACAAACGAATTTCTTATCGGTTTTCTCATCAGTCCAGCCACCGCTTCGCTAGGTTAGCGACGTGCATAGTCTTTATGATGTTTTTCAGGTGGCGATATCTCTGAAACTATTTGATCCAAAACAACGAGCATGGTAACAAAAGATGTGGGAAATTTTCGCTTGTCACTTTCTATATGACGTGTTATTTTGGTTTGAGACCTGTTTCCTTTTTGCCCCTCCCTGCCCCTAGTTTTAAAAGAAAACCCATAACCCTAATTCGACCAAACAGCATGATTTCGTTGCCAATAATCGAAACTTCGAAGAGTTCAAGCAAACATAGAAATTTTGGAAGATGAGCAAATGGTGCCTTGAGACAAACGGTTACTTAGAATAAAAACATACTGAGGGACCACAAGCCGTATTATGAAACTGTCGATTTCTGTGAACGTTCTCAAGAAATTGTATACTTAGTCGATGAAAAAGTTCATTAAGAGGCCGAGCTTCCTTTGTATCCTTTATTTTTATTTATGGACCAATTTTCATGCGATCGTTTGTTCGATTCAGGTTGTGACTCAAAATATAAGAGTTGAAATAAGGTAGGGTTTTGTTCTCTACATTAGGAAGCAATTTCATTCATTTCCAAATTATGCCGGACTGTTATCTTGCAATAAATAAAAACTTAAGTTAGATGAGTATGTTAAACAACTGCGATGAAGGAAGTCCAATTTGGATGTGATCGTTTGTTCGATTCAGGTTGTGACTCAAAATACAAGAGTCGAAATAGTGCAGATTAATCTATTAAAAAAGATGTTGTTTGAGACGCGATAACATAGGCGGTGCTACAGAGGGTGCCAATTATTCAAAATTCTTTAGTTCCTAATCTGTAATGAGTTCATGCATATTAATACCAGAATTTATATTGTCACGAATGAAATCCGCTCCATGTTAAAATGTTGTTGGGACATTTTAAAGAGCTCAAAACTAGTCAAGTAAAATGTATAAAGATGGTTAAAATGTTTAAAACTGAGGATGCACTGACGCAATAAACACTTATAAGTATACATGCAATACCACGGCTGCACTACGTGAATATTGGTATGCAGAAGCTCAACGAAAATATTTCCTAGCAAGGTTAAGCATATGACCTGCGGACATTTTCACATGCTTCCGCTAACCTATCTAACCACCATATTGCTTACTTTGCAACACACACCTAGTTGCGACTAAGTGGCTAGAATTACTTGCTCAACTTTGCCTATTAGCAAGATCGCACGTAACTATTGAATTGCTTATGCTGGCATACTGAAGCCATAATCAAACAGGCTTGCCGCAGTTACATTGTTCAGCTCACCCAACAATGCGTCAGCGGCAATCCTGGTAAGTATTTGAATATTTATTAGTTACTAGTTATTTTAGAAGGGCTTCACCTCTGGCATAGCTAACATGCGGAGTTACTTTTACCCTTTTATCTTGATATTAGTTAATTTAATTTCATATAATGTCTAATTGAGCTCTGCTTTTATTTTCTCTCTACCTTTAGCTATCTTTCAAGTCACAAAACTATAACGTGACAAGGTATTTTCGATTGAAGCTTGGTATCATAAGATTTTACAATTTACAAAAAAATCTAAACTATTGTATTTGTGCACATTATAATAAAGTTGTTTAGCGCCGCCTATGCGCAATGGTATGCATGGCTGGCATTATATTAAATTTCTCACCAAATTCACATTATTCGCAGCAAGTTGGCAAAGTCGGGAGAATTCTTACAAGCTCTTCGAGCTGTTGGAATTTTTGGTGTTTCCATCGTTGTGGTGCATCAAATCAGTGAAGCTCGCGCTTTTGTTAATTAGTTAGTTTTTTCCATAGAAAATGAATATGTGGTTAAATAAGGTGGATAAAACGCGAGTATATTAAATCCTTAACATGTTAATTTATCATACTTATTAATTGAATGCAAAGTGTTATTAGGCAGTTACGTACTTAAAGAGACTGTAGCATCTACATATTTTAACCAGTGTATTTAAAATTTTGCCCAAACTGCGTTAATGTATGCTAATAAAGATCGTGTAATATTTTTGAATTTCGAGAGTTGTATGTATTGTGCTATCGTGTCATCTGTGCTATTGGTGTAATTTCCCCAATTTTGGCTAAATTATAGTAGGGTCGCGGCCAAATGATCAAAGCAGCTTGTGCATAAGGTACGAGCGATGTTAAAAATACAAAAACATACTTTTGTGCGTGCAGAACCTAAATTCCAACATAGAACACTAAGATTTATCTGCATCTGAAGCATCTCAAAAATGTAGACTAGTTAAGCAAATATGATCTCAAATCAGCTCATACAAAAGAATGAAACGATAATTGATACCTAATGATCCCTAACCTGATGATCTATCCATTTAAGTTTCTTCGAATAAACGCTAAGTAAATAAAATCAACTCTAATTAAAGAGGGGCAAGTAAGAAGAAATGTCCCTTTGTTCTTGCAATTTATCGTACACGAATGTTTCTGAGATATCCAGTAGTAAATTTATATCTTTAATTAATTAGAGTTATAGTGTAAGTTTCTATTTTCCTTTTCCGAGTTTAACAGTTAATTCAGACTGCCAATATTAGAATTGTGTATCCTCGACGCCATCTCCTAGACATTTTTAAAGAACGTTAATTAAAAGTGAATTGTATTCGCAAAAGATTATAGCCGTAATAATGTCTTTCGCTCGGCGATTCGCAAAAGCATTTTAGTCTTTTTGTTTCACCTAAAACTTCAAATCGATTCGTCTTTAGACGAAGGTAATTTATTTGTCTGGCTTTATTTCTTTACGACATTTTTATGGCGATTGAACTCATACCCTGTCTGTATGGCGTGTGCACTTCGTTATTATAGAAACCGTCTTCTCAATATCGAAAGCTATGCCAGATCTCATTATCTGCTGAAGTTCTATCGGATTCGCGTTTAATTTTGTTCCTTAAAGCCCGAAACATGAAACCTCGAGAATTGGATCTTAAAAAAGTGCCATTAAGAATTTTATTATTATTAACTGTCTTGGATTGTCAATTGTTATTTGAAGAAGGAATTGAAAGAAGTGAATACAGAGAGTTAGTTTTTCGGTCTTCATATATATCGAGAACTTAGAAACCTGAAGTTGTAAAATGGGGAGTTATGTAGCTGGAGGAGAGAGCTTGCAGGGCTTATGTTATTCTTAGCTAATCCACGGTTATTTTGATTTATGAACACTTCGTTATTTGACTTCGGAACAGTTCCGCAAGAAAAGTCGCGATAAAATTTTTGCAATGCGAGCTCTTGGTATTTTAGTATTAAAACGAAGGAAATGAAAATATAAATGGATGTTTATTGTAATAGGTACATGGTACACTAAATTATTTACTATAGTGTGCGTTTCAGTTTAATTATGTTTTTCTTTTTAGAGATGTAAAGTTAATTCTCTTGCTTTTCTAAGTATGAAGTTATGTAACTCTTGAATAATAAGGATTACACCATTCTTGGCGTTAAATGACCACATAATATGCGATCTTAGACTAAATACAAATATAAATTCCTCTGGTGCTCGATAAGGAAGAAGCTAGGATCTATGAGATTTACAGATAAGAAGCTATTAGAGGTATAAGGGCATCAGTTTTTGAACTGCCGACCTGAATGTTGAATTCAGTTAGTCTTTCAAAAAGTTTAATTAACAAAAATTAGTAACTATTAGCAAGCAACAGGCATTAGCCAAACATGCCCGCACACGCCCGTTCACCAACCCTTTTCCCTGTGACTTTAGAAAGGGTCGTGGATACTACTGTTTTGGATATTGGATGGTCAAGGTGATAGAAAAGTTCAACAGGGAATGAATATTAAAGTGAACTGAATGGAAACAAAGAAGTGATCTGTGGCGAAGAGTGTAAGATGTCACTTCCGCACTCTACTAGAGATATTTTTAACATTCGTTTGATAATTGAACTTCCTATGACACGATGTCTTAGAATGAACTATCCGAGTTCATTAGAAACCAGGAAACCAGCTTTTTCAAAAACATGTTTTCACTGCAGGAAACGCAAAGGAATATTGTATTCAGAAAGATATTTTCTACCCAACACAACTTAAAGGTAAATGCGACACCAAAATCAACTACTAGAAGGATGAGAAATTGAAAAGAAGTACCTGAAAGTTCCAACCGAATCTCCATTGGACCGAAACTGTATAGGGATGTTAGAAATGGAAAAGTGATATAGTTTTTTCGGGAGGCAGACTAAAGGTATAATAATAATTATACATTTATAAATAAATAGACATAAAAGCAGCAGTTAGGGCTTGATGCACAATTGAAGTTTGTGACTGTCAAGTAAGGCCTTCACTGCAAAGAAAAGATATTAATTGTGTACAAGCTGACATTTTGTCAACAAAATGTTGACTGCGTACTGCTTTGTACTAGTTAGTATACTTAAATACCAGCAAGTCAGTTGTTGTTATTGTATTCGTTAGGCTATTTAAATCCATTTTTGAAGTTTTATAAATATTTTACTACATCGTAAGAATAGCAGTTATCCGGATAGGGTTCGGTTTTCCATATTTAAAACCAATGGAGAGTATGATGACTTTTTATCTTTTTATTTCTAACAATAATGTGTAATAAAATAATTAATTAATTAATAATATTGGGCAATAGCAATAGTTGCCCTTTATTAGTTAGATTAAAAATAACTCCCATTCATAATTTAAAATACGACAAAAAGTCATAACTTCATAAACATAATGATGATAACTTCATGGCACCTAAATTAATTTGAATTCAACAAAGAAAAGTTTGTCATAGAATAAAAAAGAAAAGTCAATCTCAGTTATCATTTGAATTTATGCCTGTAGTGATGAGTTTCTTCATGTTTTCTCATGCTAAACCAGATTGTTGCCGACTTACAGATGTTATAGCACAAATCAGCAGCTAAGAGAAAACTGTAGAAAACCTTAACCAGATTTGCCGTCACCGGGAGTCGATCTCGGGCCGTTTGGGTAAGAGACCAGCACGCTAGTCGCTACATTACCAAGGCTACCAGCACATTTAGTATATTTTTAAAAGCGTACCTGCACTTACGGTTACTCAACTATAAGCACAACCGAACTGTTAAGTGGAATGGTAGGCATCTTGGAAAAATAAGTAAGAAAAAAGGATAAATAGGTTGATAAAGCAGACTATTACTTTAAAAGCATAAAACAATAGTGTAACTAGAAAAATTGAGACAATTCTTGGATAGGAGGTTAATTTCAAAGATATCATTTGGATAGCGAGAAGACAAAACTTTATTATCTTATAAATATGTAACTCCTGTTTAAGAATTTAAATAAACAAATTTAAATATGCGTAATTGTACTGGTGTTAACAGATTATCACAACTCGGTGTTGTGACTAGAGACATGGTTAGGGGTAGAGAGAGAATGAAACGTAAAGTTCAATGTAACGATATAATGAACATATAATAATACAAAACGAGTAGGAAAGTCACCATGTCAGCCATAGCAGGTTCTAATCATATTCTAAGTAAGCAGTTGGAAAGTCCGGTAATCACCATGATCAGCCATGGCAGATTTTAGACTTATCCTAATTGTAAGGATACTAGTAGAAGCAAAGTAAAACTAAGCCACTTACTGATGCTCAGAACTCAGAAATTGGAAAAGAAAAAATGTATAAATTGGCAACGCCCCCAACGGATTCGAAAGAAAGTTTTTTAAAATAAACAACTAATGGGAGAATCAATTATATGTAGAATAATAGGGTGTCCCATTTGAAAAAAAGTGTAACATTATTTGTCATGTTTTGAAACACCCTGTATATTTATAAATATTAATAGAGCAGTGATGCCCCGTGACGGGGACTTCGATTCTCCTCCGGTCAGCTATTCGTCACTATGCCGGACGGAGAATGCGCGCGACAGTCAGACTTCTCTCGAAATCTCTCTGTATCGGACATATTCTTGATGGTATTTTTTTGATATATCTGTTTCTCTCTATTAGTACTTATTATTTTAGAAATTCTTTTTATTAATGATTTAAAATTTGCATAATAACGTAGATAGCTAAGAATATTCTAATTAATTGTAAACGACATCGAGGATTTCTTGTACCCCCCTCTTTATATGCGCAGAAAAAGCACTTGTATATGTGTGTAATACTAATATACGAGGGTGGTTTGATAAGTCAGTGACTTTTTGAATAAATTATTTCGGTAAATAAGCGTTTTATTTCTCAACATAGTCTCCTTTTAGCTCGATACATTTAGTCCAGCATTTTTCCAATTTTTTTATTCCTTTCAAATAATAGGTTTTTTCAAGGCCCTCAAAATAGGCGTTTGTTTCAGTGATGACCTCTTCGTTCGACCCAAATCTCTTACCGCCCAGCCATTTCTTCAGGTTTTGAAACAGGAAATAGTCATAGGAGGCTAAATCTGGAGAATATGCTGGATGGGGTAGCAGTTCGTAGCCCAATTTATGGATTTTTGCCATGGTGACTACACACTTGTGCACCCGTGCATTGTCTTGATGGAACACCACCTTTTTCTTCGCCAAATGCGGTCGTTTCTGCTTCAAATCAATATCGAATCTGTCCAAAAGCTCTGAATAATATTCGCCGGTGATCGTTTTAGCCGTTTCAAGGTAATCGATGTGAATGACAACGCGTGCATCCCAAGAAACTGTGGCCATGACCTTGTTGATCGACAGACCCACCTTGGCCTTCCTTGGTGCACGTTCACCCGGAGAAACCCACTGTCTTGATTGTTCCTTGGTCTCTGATGTAGTGTGATGGATCCATGTTTTGTCTACGGTAACGAAACGCCGCAAAAACTCGTCCGGATTGCGGTGGAACATCGTCAAACACTCCTTTGCAGTGGTCAAACGGATGCGCTTATGGTCGAGTGTGAGCAATCGCGGCACCCATCGCGCGGATAGCTTTTTCATGTCCAAATATTCATGTAAAATGTGATGTACCCGCTCAGTTGAGATGCCTACAGCCTGAGCCACCTCACGAACTTTCATTATCCGATCGTCCAATATCATTCCATGGATTTCTGGCGTGACGACCTCTTTTGGGCGACCTGAACGTTCGACGTCACTTGTGCTGGTACGACCACAACGGAACTCAGTAAACCACTTCTTAACCATTGAAATTGATGGTGCAGAGTCCCCGTAGTATTTACCAAGCCTTTCCTTGGTTTCGGTGATGGTTTTTACGCAAAAAATAATGCTTAATCAGCACACGAAATACACTTTTTTCCATTTTCGTTAAAATTCAAGAGGTTGTTTGCTTTCAATGGCTGTCAAACACAAACTAAATGGCGCATCCTTCTCAAAATTTTACAGTAGCCTATTCATAGATGGCAGTTGACGAGAGCATTGTTGCATTTAATGTTACTGCGCGGGAAATTCAAAAAGTCACTGACTTATCAAACCAACCTCGTATTATACAAGGATTACTTTAAAAAACTGTCAATAAAACGTTGAATACCTGGCCATTATTTGCCTTGCATATTTGAAAACTAAACGAAACATTCCGAGTGTTTCACAGCATTGTAAAGTTAAATAAACAGCAGTGGCATCTTTAATAAAATTTTATCGTTTAATTTGTGTAAGCTTTCGTGTATTTTCCTGGTTTTGTAACACGAAAACTGGAATAAGCAATTGACTGTATAATCAAGGAATGTCTTCCGCGGGTAAAGTTTCTTGTAGAAACTACACCCACCATGTCTTTCAGAAACTTGCAGCCTGTTCTGCTTACGAGTTTATACGTGTGATATCTTGTTTTCCCTTTTGTAGAGTTTCTGTAATTGTTCCCACCATATTCTGTTCAAGTAGCTAATATAAACCGTATAAAACTTCCAGAAGACAATTTTCACCAACCATGGCAGTAGGGTTCGTTAAAATTTAATCCGGTCGAGGCCGCGCTATATTCCGTCTTATCATCAGAGAATTATCTCCTTGGATTGTTCAATAAACGATAAACTCTCGATAAGGGAATAACATTTACTATAAAAGTTTGAAATTTCTATATACTCTACCATAATCAAATAAAAAACCATTTCGTTATGTACGCCACCACGAAATTTTCTACACTGTAAATGGGAGAATTGATTAAAACCTGCGGCGACAATCGAAAAAAATAATCTTATATTTCTGTTCGTATCATAAACTTGTTTGAAATATAAAAATAATACCCCAAGGGTTCTTATTTCACTTAACGGTCTCCGAAAACCTTTTTAGCTAATTTCCCAAATGGCGCTTTAAAACTCATGCTTTAATGTTTTGCGAGCTTAGCTATAGCTATGGACGTATTCGTGGCAAAAGATGAGAAAAAAAACGCAGTAAGTCGTGGAAATTAGGCGAATTGGACATTCATTATTCATTATTGGAAATTGTTGCAATATTCTTCGTGTAATGTTAATTTTAGTTAACAAATTGATAAATATCAACACGATACGCTTAATGTTATAAGTTTAATTTGGCGTGACAAGAGCCATAAACTCCGCACGTTTCAAATATGAAATAGAGGAGGAGTTTACTACGAAATAGTTGCCAGACAATACTATTAATTTTAGCGAGAAATAATGGTAAGTATTCGAATTAGCTGTTGATTGTTCCTCTTTAGTGATGGATTTAATTCTGCTGCCACGGTGAAAATGTCGCAGCGCATAAATTTTGTGGAGGCGTTCATGCAATTCTTTACTTTCTATTTTGGCGGTGGGTTGGTGAATTATTAAGCAACAGTTGTTCGTATTAAATTATGGAATAGTGTTATTATAGAACTAATTGTATAATTATAATTAAAATCAAATAAAATAATTAAAAAAAACAAATGAAATAAGAAAAAGTTGCTTTTTGATGTTAATTTCCTAAAGATTACAAGGGAAATATGCGGCATGCAATTGCACGCTTTACGTGCAAATGAGAAGCGGAATGATTAATTCTGTCGAACTTAATGTACTGCCAGCCAATACTTTTTTTACTTCAAGATAATGTTTAAATGTCTTTTTCGAGCAGAGAAAGTAAATCGGCGCCTTCGGCGTGCATTTTGCCGATGTTTGAATTTTTAGACAATCGTTGCCGATGCCGATATATCGATCAAGACCTAGTTCTCTAGTAAGTGGACCTTCCTATGACCGGACTTTTCTGCGAACGTCTCCCAACAAACGGACAAAAAGTGTGACACCGTCAGTGTTCGCTTATGGAGGTTTCACTGTATTTAATTTCATTTGCTTTTATTCTTTCAATAATAATAAAATTTTATATAAAAAACAGTTTGATCGGGTATATTCAATTTGTAATTGAACTTTTATAAGCTTTTTACAATTGTGCAAATAATTAACGAAGAATCAACTTTACTGGCTTTCTGTTCAACAGTGAACTTTACTACTTCACAGCTTAAGACAGAATAACTTTACTTTATTACAGTTTAAGGCAGAATATCAATTTATTATTGAAACTACTCCTACTTAAAACGATTACCTAATTTAATATTTACATGATGATATAAAACATACTATAAGTACATGAAAAAAATATATTACATAAATTGTGACGAAATCCATAAAAAATAATATACATTCTGCCTACTAAATAACTTATTATTAATTTATGTACAAAATAATATAACTATAAAAATAGTTTCATAAATATGAAATTATTATTTTAGGTAAATAAAAATGCTTTTGTATGGAAATAAATTTAAAACTATTAAACAATTACATTATTTAAATCAAAATCGATAAAACATTACATTTATTAACTTATCTTCTATAATTATTTTATGAATAATACAATTACGTGACATATGGCTCGGTGAATGCATAGCTTCCTACAAAACTTCAGTTAGAAATGTCATAAGAATTTACGTAAATACATATACGTAAGTAAACATTAATAGGTAAAAACCACCATGAAATAAAATGAAGTAATTATAAAAATGTTCACAATATTAAAATTAATATTTATTAGTAATATTGTGAAACTATTATTATTTTATCTAGCAGTTTCACAAAATAAAGCTCGAGACAGCAAATTTTAAAATTCAACATGTTTTAACAAATTTAGATAAATAATAATTAAAACACCCATATTGCAACGTTCTTTTTAAAATAATAACCAAAATGCTGTTAAAATCGTCTATTAATTAAGAAAAGATTATTTACAATGCACTTAATTAAAAACACTATAACTATAAACTATTTAACAAACTAAAGCATTTAAATAAATGCTAGGTATTTACAAATTTATATGAGGACTATTTATATACAACTATTTATGTATTACAATAATTATTAACTAATTATTCAGAGTACATTTTAACACGACGCCGGTTAAACATTAACTGACTCCTTCTACCCGCGATCTCAATTTATATCTTTCATACGATGATTCATACATCTAGAATATTCGATGACGTGTTGATGAGTCATACATGCAGCTGTTTATAAGTGACGTCGATGAGGCGTGTCGATGAGTCATACTTTCAGGTGTTGATTGATGAGTCATACAGTTGATGACTCATACATCTAGAATGTTTGATGACGTCATATGTGGGTTTACTATTCGTTACACTGCCCCCCCTCTTCAAGTCTGTTCTGTCCCAGAACAGGTTTTATTCTCTGGTTTCTGTAGGAAGGGTCGTGACGGTATCGACAGTCTTCACCTCGAGTACATGTTCCATTACGGTAGAAATAACAGTCTACACTCTTTGTTGACCTTGATGCGGGCTGGGGATCGAAGCTAGAGACTAAGATCTTCACATCCGTATCTCTAAAAATAACTTCCAGCAGGTTTCGAACGATTCTCCAATCCAACTGGTCCCGCCCACAGCCGAGTTTGGGAACTGCCAATTTGTTAATACCCCTGGTAAGCAACTCGGTCCTCAAATCCCATAATACCCTCCACAGGTCGGCGTAATTCGGTTTCTGGTAGTAAAACTGCTTGGTTACCAAGTAGTAAATGGAGCGGTCATGATAAGGCAAGTGTAAGGCTTTGCCAACAGAGGGATTCTGATCTCGAAGTTCATCCAGCCGTCCAAATTTATTCCTAAACACTACTGCGATCCCCCTGGACATGCGGAGATCCTCGGAGACACACTGGGCAATGGAATAATCACCAGGGACCCGGAAGAGGTCTTGTTGCATCTCGGTCGTGACTCCGAATCGGGGCTTTTCTAGTTCCGGAAAACGCAGCCATAAATTCTCCAAAGGTTGGCTGATCATCTTCAGGCCTTACGGTATTGACAGCCACCTCAGCGTCATCTTCTCGATCGACTACGTTATTGTTTCCCTCATAGTGCGCCAGACGATTGGAGTGTACCACCTTTGGTTTCCCTGTTGGCAATTTCTGGATGCGATAAATCAAGTCATTTATTCGTTTCTTCGTAACTTTGGAGAATAGCCACGACGTCTTTGCGGGTTGTATAGCCAGACAAGCTCTCCTGGTTGAAACCCTCCTTCTTGGGCTCTCACATCGTACGTAGCCTTCATCCGGTCACTCGCGATTCGACTATTGTTTCGAGTTCGGTCGTGAGTATCCTCCAACTTTAAGTTGACAACATAATCATTTCCGGCTACCTCCTGTTCTGCGGTTGGACATCCAAATTCCAGATCACACGGTAACCGTAGCTCACGTCCAAACATCACAGACGCTGGTGACTGACCGGTTGTTTCGTGGACAGATGCACGATAAGCCATCAGGAACAGATGCACGTATTGGTCCCAGTCTCGTTGATGATGGGAGACGACCTTCGCCAAATATTTGCCCATTATCCGATTCATGCGTTCTACCATTCCATCGGACTGTGGATGTAACGGTGTTGTCTGAGTCTTGCGAATGCCCAACAATCGACAGACTTCTCCAAAGAGTGCAGACTCAAAATTGCGGCCTTGGTCCGAAAGCAGCTCCATAGGCACTCCGAAACGACTGAAAAACTCCTTGACTAGTACGTCAGCAACAGTCGCGGCTTCCTGGTTTGGTAGGGCATATGCTTCTGGCCATTTGGTAAAATAGTCCATTGCCACTAAGATGTTGCCTGTATTGATTTTATGTTTTACTATATCTGTTCGTCCCTTCTGGCTATCGTCAAGAGCGAAGATATCTTGGTATCGGTGAACCAAACCGTGTACCTCTTTCACTTCCGTTCTATTTAGGTCTTCGCACGAACTAACAACCATACCCACTAATTTTTCTCCATGGTCTTTGGGCACTGGTTTTGGAACATCAGCCTGGCTACTCGGAATACTGGCACACACTGCCCACAAGGGTCCTCTTCTTCAATGTCACCGGATCCACATTAACGTTCATAAGCCTCACCGGTACTGTCTTTAGGGTCCTCTTCTTCAATGTCACCGGATCCACATTAACGTTCATAAGCCTCACCGGTACTGTCTTTCCAACCCAGATCAGCGCTTTTCCCACCAGTATGCCACTATGGATCTTCTTCATCACAACCAGGCCTTGATATCAACCTTGATATCACAAACAGGCTCCATCATTCGCACACATCCTACCCGAAGATCTCCATCCAAACCTGCCTCGACAACCCTCTCGCTTTGATCTGGCAATATCACATCTTCTGTTAGCAAAACCCTTACGATAGGATCTTCTCGTGAGTGCAACGGAAGTTCTTCGTTACCAACCTTCAAAACACCCTCCCTCAAGTCCAATGTAAAACCAAATTTTCTCAGGAGGTCCATGCCCAAGATGAATTCGTCAATGATGTCGGCTACCAGCACCTCATGATCACGTACTTCACTTCCAATGCCAATCTTCATCTTCACCACTCCGCGTGTTGGTATTACTTCACCCGTCACTGTACGGAGTTGAGTAGTTGTCTGTAACAGCTTCATACTTGTTCGTATAACGTCAGGGCGTATAATTGATTTTGTCGCCCCCGTATCAATGAGTAGGGAGACAGTTCGATTAACAATCTTCCCATCTACGAACAAACTGCTGGTACTGTTCTTTGATGTTACGACATGGATGGTGATCTCCGGGGCATCTCCACTCAAGGTCAACGTTCGCCCCCTCTCGTCGACCCTCTTTAGTTTTATGACTGCTGAACTTGTTTTGGTTTAGGGCAACCACGTTGTATGTGCCCTTGTTCGCCGCAATTCCAACAACGGGGCCCTCGAACTTCTTGATGATTCTTCCTACGGCTTTCTTTCTTCCGAAGAACTCTCAGTACTAACTCCTCTAGGTGATCTTTAGAATCTTCTTCTTCTTCCACAACGGCCCGAACACCACCGTGACCTCGGGACGCTCGTTTTGCAGCTTCAAATTGTAAGGCGTGAGCAAGCGCATCATCAGTTGTTCTTGGTCGTGCCAGCCTCAATGATTGTTGTGTTTCCCCGTCTCTTAACCCATCAATGAAGGTCTGCACAGCGAGCTGTCCCAGAAATGAATCGGGTGCCGTAGGGTACGCCAATCGGACAAGCCGCGCAACATCGGCTTCAAACTCCTGCAGGCTTTCTCCATTCTTCTGGATACGATTCTTCACTTGCGCCTGATACACTTGTTGAAGATGCGCGTCTCCATATCTCATCTCCAATCTAGACACTAACAACTGGTAACCATTTTTCTGTCCTGCTGGGATTGCTTCCAGGACGTTCAACGCGTCTCCACGCAAAGCCACAGTTAAAGAAACAGCCTTTTCCTTGCCTGTCCATCCATTGGCCCCAGCAGCTGCCTCAAACTGTTTGTAGTAGGTGGACCAAGGTATCTTTCCATCGAACGTGGGTGGTTTTACTTTTATCCCTACGACAGGACCCTTTTCTTCTTTAAATTGTTTCTTTACTTCATTAAACGGCCACTCAGAAGTTGAGGGAAACCGTAGTTGACTCATTCTATCTTCCAACATTTTAGTTACGCTATCTTTCTCAGTTGTTGGTGGTAATTGCATTTGGGCTATTTTCTCTTCTACCATCTTTCTTATCCAATTCTGTTTCTCCAATTTAATTTCTAATAATCCTAACTCGCTGGAATTTTCCAACAATTCTTCTTTAAGCCTTCTAGAACTTTCTTCGAATTTCCTGGAATTCTCCAGTATTTCTTCCTTTAGCATTCTAACATTTTCAAAAACTTTTTCTTCCAGTGCTTTAGTATAATCCATTAGGTTTCTAGAATTCTCTTCGGACTTTTCCAGTAATTCCTCTTTTAACATTCTAGAATTCTCTTCCGACTTTTCCAGAAATTCCTCTTTTAACATTCTAGAATTCTCTTCAGACTTTCTAGAATTCTCTTCCATTTTACTTAACAACAAACTAGTATCAATTGCGGGTCCAGGTATTTCGAAGAGGAAACTTTCGGGGTCTTCTTGCTGTTCTAAAAGCCATTCTCTTAGCCGATTTATTAACACGTTTTAAAGGCCCGTTGTGTCTAAATCTCGTTCTTCAAGTTCGTGTTTTAAGTCTATTACTTTGAGATCTTTAACAATTTCATCGCCATTTTGATTATTTGTTGTCATTGTTTTTAACACTAAAAATTTATTCTCACAGCACTTTATTTATTACGCGATTTTATTTATTTTAAAACTGCACACCTGTGACACCACTGCAACGTTCTTTTTAAAATAATAACCAAAATGCTGTTTAAATCGTCTATTAATTAATAAAAGATTATTTACCATGCTCTTAATTAAAAACACTATAACTTAAACTATTTAACAAACTAAAGCATTTAAATAAATGCTAGGTATTTACAAATTTATATGAGGACTATTTATATACAACTATTTATGTATTACAATAATTATAAACTAATTATTCAGAGTACATTTCAACACGACGCCGCTTAAACATTAACTGACTCCTTCTACCCGCGATCTCAATTTATATCTTTCATACGATGACTCATACATCTAGAATATTCGATGACGTGTTGATGAGTCATACATGCAGCTGTTTATAAGTGACGTCGATGAGGCGTGTCGATGAGTCATACTTTCAGGTTTTGATTGATGAGTCATACAGTTGATGACTCATACATCTAGAATGTTTGATGACGTCATATGTGGGTTTACTATTCGTTACAATATTAACCAAGAAAAAATTAATATATCTCCTGTCGATTAACCAATTATTAATTTATGTACAAAATTAAATTTAAAAATCTAACAATCTGAAATCTCGAAAATGTAAGTCATTAACAAATTGTAAGATACTTTGATTAAAATTCGTATTTGAATAAATTGTGATAAGGAGTTATATATCTTTAGCGAAAAACACATTAATCTAATTTTTCTTAATCATATTATCAACTTCAACGTCAAACTATTTATCATTTTAACGATATTTATATGTGGAAAATGCATAATAAATTTATAAAATTGTTTGAAAAGTAGCTTTAAATCAACAAATAATTTAATTTAACAAATATTATTACGAACATCATAGTATAATTTTATATAATTTTATCTGATGTGTGAATATTTATACACAATAATTTTTTTATAATTCTTTCAATTAATTGTATTGGCGTTATATAGAAACGATTACATTTAATTGGCTGAAACAGTTTTGATAAGGTTTATTATAAACGTATCAGCTTAATAAAATTATAATAAAAACTAATTAATACAGTAAATATCAGGCAATAAATTCAAAATGATATAAATTATAATCAAGGTGACGTAAACCAGTTGACATTATGATTCTTGCAAAATAAAAGGAGTTAACAAATACGTCACAGGATTATTCAAATTACAGAACATCAAGTAACAAATATCATTAATCTATTAACCATTATTTAAAGCCCAATCAGCACTTTAAAAGGTGTCAATTCAAATCCCAAGGCATGAAACGTTATTTTCTGATAATAATTTGTGGCTGTTCGATAATTTTATTCAGATTCAAAAATAAGCTATGTACTACATATTATATAATACTAAATTACCAAAGATATTGAGATAAATGGGAAAATAGTTCAATTTAAAGTAACCGACCAACAATAATTATAATATGTTGTAGGGAAGGAAATAAGTAAACGCAGTTACTAATGGAGAAACGTAGACTTACCAGACTTATTTTATATTCATTGTATTCCAGTATTTATTTATTCATTATTCCTCTTACTATGAATTATTAACAAGTTGGCAGTGCACTTGTAGGAAAACCTGTAGGATTAATATATTGTTTTGATATCCGTTTTTCAACAAAACTTGAGGCAACTCATAGGTTTGATGAGCGAATGGCAAATACCATACATTTTATTTATTTTTTATCAGCTTAACTAGTATGTAGAGTTACCGGTTTTCCATCTTGAGATGAAAACTTGCTGAAAATGTATGTCACTTAAAGAAATCTGCAGTGTAATAAAAAGAATAAAATAAAAGCGCAATACGATAACATACGATACGAGGGATGCTCTGTTAATAGTTAGTAGCAGGCCATGGAAGCTCAATTGGCTAGAAACAATTGCAACAATTGAATATCGCATTAGTTGACATTTGTTACCCATAATTGTCAAACCTTCCGATTTCCTTGTTAAACGTAGTTAATTTTGTAAGATGTTGTGCATTTTTAATTCAGTTAAGATGAGCATTCCGCGAACTGCCTTTAGAGCTATGATTTTCTACGACTATAAAAGACAGTTAGGATACCAGCAAAGCCATGAAAATTTGATAGCAGCTTTTGGCGATGCTGCCCTTCATTATCCGCTGTTAATAATTGGTTCCGCGAATTTCGACGAGGGCGAGAGCTGCTAGAAGACGAAGCAAGACCTGGAAGACCTGCGGAAGCTGCCTGTTCAGAAAATGTTGATCGTGTGGCAAGCTTGATTCAGTCCAATCGAAATCTTACTTATAGGGAGACTCAGGAGGAAGTGAAAATTGGATCCTCGGCGGTGAATACCATTTTGCATGGACATCTTGGGTAAGAAAGCTAGCAAGCCGTTGGATACCGCATTTGCTCTCAGAAAGTCAAAAACAGGCTCGAGTAGACTGGCGTAAATTTATGTTGCAAAAATTTGACGGAGGAGCTTCCAAGCAAGTGGCATACATTGTAACTGGTGACGAATCTTGGGTATACAGTTACGACCCTGAAACTAAACAGCAGTCTAGTGTTTAGGTATTCGAAGATGAAGACTTGCGCACAAAAGTAGTTCTTGGCAGAAGCGCCAATAAGAAAATGATTGCTGTTTTTTTCCGCCGAAGTGGTCCTGTTGCTGTTATTCCACTTGAAGATCGCAGAACTGTTAATTCTGAATGGTACTGCGAAGTGGCTTTACCACAGATGTTTGCAAAATTACTGACAGGTCGCCAAAGGATCGGTTTGCGTAACATCTTAGTTCATCATGACAACGCATCCTCCCACACTGCTGCCAGAACATTGGATTTTTTGAAAGATACGGGAGTTCAATTGGTAACTCATCCTCCGTATAGCCCAGATCTGGCGCCGTGCGACTTTTTTTTGTTTCCAACTGTTAAAAAAAATGATGCGAGGTAAAAGATTTTCCAGCGCAGATGCAGCAGTTACAGAATTTCAAAGAATTTTTGAGGGCCTTTCAGAAAATGAATTTTCCGAATGTTTTAAAAAGTGGTTTCAAAGAATGCACAAGTGTATTAGTCTGAATGGAGATTATTTTCAAAAACAATAAAGATTTTTTGTTAAAAAATGCAACGGTCTTTTTATAACTAACAATTTTCAGCGCAACCCTCGTATATCAAAAAGAAAATATGAAATACTTAAATGTTCAAAAATGTTCATTCATGAAGATGGAGTTCATTCAAAAAAGATGTTTATTCAAAGAAGATGGCTCAAAGAAGAATCGAAGAAATGGTTTAGAATAAGAGACAATGTGCACGTTTATATGAAGGTACTTCACACGGAACTCGCTCATAAATTACATAATATTCAATTTGACATCTTAGATGTTGACAAACCGTACACTACAAATAACCTGAATTGCCAGAACACTACAAACTTTTATCCTCGTTTCATAAACTTGTCGAATATAACATTCAGTGACAGAGAAAAACACAATTTCTTAACAAAGGTTTCAGATTTTGTCCTTTTCCAAAATTTACTAACAAAATTGAAGAAATTTTGGCCGTTGAATGTGAAACTTACTAAGAAAGATCATAATAAATAAATAACTATGCAAAATTCCAGATTTCGAATTTGTTGAAAGAGATGTCTTTGAAACAGGACAAAATGCACAACAAAACCATCTAACATATCACTTCTTAAATTTATCAAACAAAAAATCACAGAAAACAATCTGATTTCTGTTAAAGCAGATAAGGGTAACACTTTGGTAATTCTTTCGAAAAAGATTTATATACAAAATGTTAATGAATTTATTAATAAAGAAAACTTAAAAACTTAGATAATAGAAACAAAGATACAACGACAAAATTCCAAAAAGAAATAAAACAAGCTTTAGAAAACAGCAACATCTGCTTTTCAGAATTATAAAAGCAACAAATTATAAATAAAAACCTACAACCACCTAAACTGTATGGATATTACAACACATAAACAGAATAGACCTATAAGACCAGTTGTATCATATATCAATGCACCTAATCACATTTTATCCAAGAAACTGAACCAGATTATTAATACGATAGGTTACAAGTCGAAATACTCTGTTAGAAATTCATTAGAATTAGTCTCCAGAATACCTCCACATTCCTGTGGATTCCTTTATTAAATAGTTTCTTGGTTAATGGTAATATAGAATTAGTTAAGAAGTTAGAGTTAATTCAATTATTTCACCTTTCTCTAAGTCAAAATTATTTTACCTTCAATAATTTAACATATCTATAAAAAGATAGTTTGCCTATGGGAAATTCATTCAGTCCTCTATTAGCTAACATGTTTATGGGTAATTTAGAACATCAAGTCTTTTTGAATTAAATCTCTCGAAACACATTATCTTTTGGTTTCGTTATGTTGATGATGTTTGAGCTTGTTTTGACAGTTCTTTTAAAGTTATCAGTGAATTTTTAAGTCTTATTACTAGTGAAATATAATATAAATACAAAGATTAGTTAAAGTTTCACAAGTTTTATTAATATCTTAACCTGACAATATTGTTTCGACACTTTATGTCATTATCAAAGGTAGATAAGATTGATAAACAAAACACGCTGCTAAGGATAAATACATACAGAAAATAGGTAACTAGATACAATACATACAAAAACTAAATATCTAACATTTCTAATAAAGGAGAATTATTAAGCTCAGTTTGTTCATTCATCAAAGGTACTGTTGTGAACGACTCATAACTCATATATTTTTTGCATAGATACGAAATGGTACTAGGCAACGCGAATCAATAAACTAGTAGAGAAAAATAAATATCTCATAGAAGTAAACTTGTGTTTTATTATCTTTTTGAAGAGATATATGTAGCCCTAACACTCCACCTCAGTGGTAAACCCGCTACATTTGGTGATCCCGACGTTCCTGAAGAAGAATTTAGCAGTACTGGTCTTTGCCTGCTGCACTGAATTCTGAATTCTCCAGGTGAATCACATCTAGTTATCCCTCCGTCATCTGTCATCAGCTGCTGCTCAACTTCTGTCGTCGGAAGATCCTGCTACTGCTTCACTTGCGTCACTTGTCGTGGCTGGCTGAAGGTTACCGTTGGAACCAGAACTAGTGCTCCTTCTCATATCCGATAAGTTCAAATCATTTTATTTACTTAATTAATATTTAAAATGGCGACTGTCAAAGTTCCATTTCCAGTTTTTACGAGTAACGATATCGATCTGTATTTTATTTTGGTAGAGAGATACTTTACTCGTATGCTGATAAATATAACTTATTAACCCTAAACTTACCTTTCGACATTTTAGGAGCTCATCGCGACCTATCCATTAATCCCCCGAGACAAAGACCATATACTACCTTGAAACGGGCAGTAATAAAATCTGTTCTAGGACCACGAGAATTAATAATAATTATTTAATAATCTTTTGGAGACTCTTCAATTCTCTGGTAGTGTCAAAGAATTGCTTTTTAACATTCAGAAGTTAGCTATCGATCTAGATCTAACTGAAGAATTAACCAAAGACTTTTTAATAGCTAAACTACCACCAGAACTTAAAATTCAGTCCTTAAATTTCAATGACTTACCATTAATATCTTCTGTAGAGCAATTAGATTTAATTTATTCTATGCAGCAAGCACCGCAACCTTCAACTACCCCTGTATTGCAGGCTAAATTGGACAGTTTAATGACTAATCTTGCAGCCATTTCTAATGAACTTTCTACCATGCACAAACGACAATCCACTATGACTTCCAACATCTCTCCGAACCCCCGAAATCCTCAGCATTTCAAACAACATTTCAAACAACGACCTGCCATGCCTTCTGGCAATACTAATTCACAATTACAACCGTGTTATTATCATAAAAGATTTCAGAATAATGCACGTAATTGTACAGGAAATTGTTCATTCCAAACAAAAAACTAACTTCACATTCTCCTGGCCTCAAGGGAGGTCCATGTAGGGTTCATTCAATCCCTCCAACTTCTAATTTAATATTTTTTCAGGACCTAACCTACAAAATTAATTTTGTGGTTGACATTGGTGCAGATTACTCCATTTTACCAACCCACATAGCGGTTTCCTGTAACCAAAACATCACACCTGCCAACCTTTCATTTATGGCAGTGGACAATACGTCAATTTCTGTGACAGGTATTGTAACTTTGAGGTTACATTTCTCAATTCCTGGCCTACCGCCATGCCACTGAAAATTTTATGTCGCTGACATATCTACAGCCATTCTAGGCCTGGATTTTTTGCAGCGGCACAACCTAACTATTGACTGCTTTTCTCGACGAGTCATTTGCACGGCAGCTGTCAAGCTCGCCAGAAACCGCAGCCAAGGTTGTCAATTTCCGGCTCCAGCAGTGAATCCTCTCACTGACTGCTCTTCTCAGCTGGTCATTTGCACAGCAGATGTCCAGCCCGCCGGAACTCGCAGTCGAGGTTCCACAACCCACCAAGTTAAGACTGGCACTAAACGAAAAATATTTTCTGCTCAGGCTAATGCTTTGACTCCTCCTTCTGAGTCAATCGTTACTACTGCGATTTCCTCCCCCTTTCTTCCCTTACAATCACCCATTAACGTACCCTCTTCAGGTACTATTAACAACATGTCTAGCGATCTTAATGTTTATAGCAAGATGCTAAACACACACTTCCCGGAGTTTTTACGTAAGTTCGACTACCATCAACCCGTAAAACATACTGTAGTCCATCACATTGACACGACCGGCCCTCCAGTTAAAGTGCGCTGTCGCAAACTGAACCCTAATCATCTTTCTTTTTTAGAAGATCATCTTAATGAGCTCTTGGACGCTGACGTAATACAACGGTCATCATCTAGCTATGCCACGCCAATTCGCGTCGTCGCAAACCGAGCAGTAAGCACAGCAGAGACGCAACCTCCTGGTGACGACCAAGACATCACAGCCCCTATCGCCCCAACAGACAGTTATCGCTTGGTTGGCGATTATAGAAAACTGAATTCAGTGACAGTACCAGATCGTTATCCGATTCCTTTTTTATCGGACTTTACAAGAAAACTTGCTGGCGCAACCATATTTTCGAAGTTAGATCTCCGAAAGGCCTACTTTGCAATATCAATAGCGGCAGAGGACATTCACAAGACTGCTATTATCACACCTCTGGGACTTTTTGAGTTCAAACGGATGTGTTTCGGACTACGGAATGCAGACAGCACCTGGAGTCGTTTCATGGACACTGTATTATTAAGGCTTCCATTTTATTTTTCATACTTAGACGATATCCTAGTCTTTAGTGCTGATTGGCAGCAACATATTGAACATTTACACCAAGTATTTTCCCGATTAAAAGACAATGGCCTAATTATAAACCTACCAAAGTGTGTCTTTGGAGTCAATGAGCCTGATTTTTTAGGACATCACGTTAATACAAGCGGTATCAAACCAATGGCTTCCAAAGTCCAAGCTATAATTGATTACCCATTGCCTTCAAGTCAGAAAGCACTCCGCAATTTTATTGGCTTAATTTCGTATTACCATAAATCTGTACCAAACTGTGCGAAAATTTTGGCACCGTTAACCTCTATAGTTATTCCTGGTAAAGCTTCGCTAAAGCCTGTCCAGTTAAATCATGAGAAAATAGAAGCCTTTAGGCACGCGAAGAATGCTTTAATTACCGCTACTTTATTGGTACATCCGCGAATTAATAACCCTATCAGTATAGCTGCAGACAGTTCGTCTTCCACTATAGCTGGAGTATTACAACAGTTTGAAGATGGCATGTGGAAACCACTAGCTTTCTGTTCCCGGAAGTTAACCACCACAGAGCAAAAGTACGGTATTTTTTCTCGGGAACTTCTCGCAATCTTTGCTTTAAAGAAGTTTCGTTACTACGTTGAGTGCAGAGACTTTCAAATCCTTACGGATCACAAACCTTTGTGTACAGCGATCAAAAATAATGGTGATCAATATTTACCACGTGAGTTTCGACAACTGGAGTTTATTTCTTAATTCACAACAGACCTCCAATATATCAAAGGTCAAGAGAATATTCCGGCGGACGCTCTGACAAGAGTTAATCTTATTAACGTCCCTGGATCTGATCTTAATTACGACGAAGTCGCTCTGTCTCAAGAACAAGATCCCGAGTTAAACCAGCTCCGATCTTGTAGTAATTTTCAATTCATTTCCCTTCAAACTGCCAACAAATCAAACCTCTGGGTGGATATGAGTATAGGCCAACCACGACCCTATATCCCGCTCAAATTCAGGTATCCCTTATTCCAACAACTACACAACATCGCCCATCCTGGCATCCGTGCTACTAAAAGATTGATTACTCAGAGATATCTGTGGCCATCTATGCACCACGATATTCAGAAGTGGGTCATATCTTGTGCTGAATGTCAGAAACATAAAGTTCGGCGTCATACGAAAACCCCTCTACAATCTATTGTAGAACCAGATGAACGTTTTACTAAGGTCCATCTTGACCTAGTACACCTTCCTTCTTCGGGAGGTTATAAATTCCTCCTTACCATTATTGACCGCTACAGCCGGTGGCCGGAAGCAATTCCTCTGAAGGATTCTTCCGTGGAGTTAGTAATCACTGCATTTGTCGACACGTGGGTGTACCGCTTTGGAATTCCCAAGTATCTCACCACGGACAATGCAAGAATATTCCTTTCTCATGCATGGATCAACTTCATGGCCATGTTAGGAATTAAACACGTCAAATGTACGGCCTTCCATCCGATTAGTCAGGGCGTTATCGAACGTTTTAATCGGACACTCAAGCAATCCGTTCAAACCACAGGAACTTCCTCCTGGTTAACGAATCTCCCTTGGATTCTCTTGAGCTTACGTGCAACCCTGAAATCACAAGTTAATGTGTTTCCTGCAGAAATCCTGTATGCTACACCTTTACGACTACCTGGAGATTTCTTCGAAGAAGAACAACTGGCTAACGACATGAACCTCCCTAATTTCATAGCCAATCTCAAACGTCGTATGAGGAAGCAGAAGCATTTTGTTACGTAAAATGTATTCCGGTCAGTCCTTCGTCCCCAGCGACTTGACCAACTGCACACACGTATACGTTCGTAATGACACGCACACTCTGGGCATGAAAGACAGTTATTTAGGCCCCTATAAAGTGTTAGAACGGACAGTTAAATACGCCACTTCAGAAAATCACACTGGCCCTATCTCTTTAGATAGGCTAAAGCCTGCATATTTTTTAGATTAATTACTTTATAATGTTAAGCCAACAATGAACTGATTTCAAATGCTACGCAAAGGCATCTTTTGAAAACCTTTTACCTGTTGACTTTGAAAATTTGAACACTTTTCTGTTTTTTTCTTTTTGTTTACAGGTTCCAAGAGTTGCCGTCGCAAGTTCCGTGTTGTTAGTTAGCTTAAGTTTTTTTATTGTACCTACCTATACTACCTAGTGGGGTTTTTGTAGCTGGAGCATTTTACAACTTTGTTCAAGTTCCTTTAAAATACTCCATTTTTTCTCCAAAATACCATTCCGTATTTTTTTCTTTTTCATGTATGTATTACCCACGTTCCAGACCGGGCGGGGTAATGTTGTGAACGACTCACAACTCATATATTTTTTGCATAGATACGAAACGGTACTAGGCAACGCGAATCAATAACTAGTAGAGAAAAATAAATATCTCATAGAAGTAAACTTGTGTTTTATTATCTTCTTGAAGAGATATATGTAGCCCTAACACTCCACCTCAGTGTTAAACCCGCTACAGTACTGTGCGTTTATGTCTGTATATTTCAAAAGCTTCTAAAATGTCTAATTTGGGTTTGTAGTTGCAAAAATGTAAGAATTTAATGTTGTTTTGAGGTGTCATTGGGTGGTTCTGTTCAAAAATGTGTTTGGCATAATTCGATATTTCTGGATGTTTAAGTCTATAAGAGCGTACGTGTTCTTTGTATCTTATGTCGAAATTTCTAAGTGTTTGTCCAATATAAACCGAGTTACAAAAAGAACAATTTAAACCGTAAATGCCGGATTTCATGATATCTTGTGTTTTGTCTTTAGCATTGAATAAAAATGAATAGGTGTTGGTGTTAGTTTGATAGGTTATTTTGTAACTGGTGGTTTTTCTTATTATAGTTGCAATTTGTTCTGATATTTTGCCAAAGTATGGTATTGATATGTAGTTTGTGTCTTGTATTTGAGTGTTAATTGGAAATATTCTTTTGATAGCTAACCTATAATCTTTTTGTTGAATTAAAGTGTCAATCATGTTATGGTTATAATGGTTTGCATGTGCTAATTGTTTGATGATTGAAATTTCTTTATCAAAATGTGATCGTTTCATTGGAGTAGTTAAAGCTCGGTGTACTAAAGATCTATAAGCCGCTAGTTTATGCATTTTATGATGACATGAATCGTTAGGAATAGTGACGTCTGTGCTTGTGGGTTTAATATTGTGGGTTAAAAACAATATTGTGAGGTTAAGATATTAATAAAACTTGTGAAACTTTAACTAATCTTTGTATTTATATTATATTTCATGATTATGGAGTTCCACAAAGTAAGGCTGGAGACAGTAAACGCTTATTAATAGTATTCACCAAAACATACATTTTATATTATTAGAATCAGAACAAAACAGGACTATTAATTTTTTGGACTTGACTATCAAGGTTAACGCACAAAATCTATTTGAATTTTACATATACAGAAAACCAACACATATGGACATAACAATACCAAATGAATCCTGTCACTACAAAGCACATAAACTAGCAGCTTACAGATTCTTAGTACACAGAGCTTTAACTATTCCAGTAACAGCCACATTTTGTCAAAGAGATATCAACCATTAAACAATTAGCACATGTAAATCATTACAATCCGAACATGATTGACACTTAGTTAAACAAAAGATTCTAGTTTAGCTATCAAAAGAATATATCCCATTGACAATCAAACAGAAGACACAAATTACATATCTATACCATATTTTGGTAAAATATCAGAAAAAGTTGCACATATACGAGGGTGGTTCAAATATAAACCGGAATTTTGCTGTAAAAAATTTTATTATTAAGTTACAGAGCTGAAATGTTTTACAGTTTTTCTAGATAGTCTCCGTCACACTCTACACACTTTTGCCATCTCTCCGGAAGCTTTAGGATGCCTTATTCGTAAAAATCTTTCGGCTTGTCACGTAACCATTCGCGCACGAAAGATTCTACCTCCGCATTGCTTTTGAATCGCTGTCCGCCAAGTGCCTCTTTCAATGGACCGAATAAATAATAGTCGCATGGCGACAAATCATTATCTTTGACCAAAAAACGAATAATAATGCGTTGCGCAACAGACACTGGTACGTCCTTCTCACTCATGGCTACAACTACACTGACAAGCTAAATTACGCGGTCCCAGCTGTTCTCTACGCTTTTTAACAGACCAATCTAACATCCAGTACAGCCACTTTAACGACACTAACTTCTTCGAGCGTTTATTCAAAAATTCCGGTTTATATTTGAACCACCCTCGTAGTAAGGAAAACCAAAAATTATAACATAGCCTTTAAAACCAATACTAATACTTTTTCATTTTTATTTAATACTAAAGATAAAACACATGGTATTATGAAATTGGGCATTTACCGTTTAAATCTTTCTGTAGTTCGGTATACATTGGGCAAATTTTGACATAAGATTGTTACAGAAATAAACATCCTGTAAAATCTAATTATGCCAAACACCTTTTAGAACAAAATTACACAATGACTCCTCAAAATAATATTAAATTCCAATATTTTTGTAATAACAAACGCAAATTAGACATTTTAGAAGCTTTTCAGTTATACGTACAAACACAAACTCAGCGACCTTTAATGAATGAATAGATTGAGCTCAGTAATTCTGCGTTACTGAAAGTGTTAACAATTTAATTCTTATCTTTTTTCTAGTTATATATGTTTATACTTACCTTAGTGCCGTGTTTGTTTATATTTATATTACCGGTGATAATGACAGCTTAGCTGTGTAAACAATTTTGTCAGGTATTTTATAATAAACTTGTGAAACTTTTACTAATATTTTATTTATTTCAAGGAATTTAAATAGTTTCAAATCCATATCTTATCTCTACATACGTACACAGTCTAAAGTTTATTAGAATTATTAGAATTAATTAGTGTTAAAATGTATGGCGAGATTGAAAAGTGCTTGTATTATTAATTTGTTTTTTAATCCACGCTAGTTTTGTATCGCACTCGACAATTATGACTAAACAATCCTTGTTTGCAGCTTCTGACATTGATGGAGGAAGTCAATTAAGTATATTCGAACTAATTACTTATATGCACCTCTTGCTGCTACTGTTGCTATAACACCTATCTACTATATACGTTATAAATTATGTTGTTAGGTTTAGCGCTTTTACGTTTAATTACGAACGTGTTCGCGTTTCACTCTAACGAACATGTGTTATTATTACATAAAGTGCATTTATATTTGCATCATTAAACATAACTTTGAAAACATTGAACGTGTTAACTTTTCGAAAAACCACAACCACACCGTGTTGCAGCGGTTGCAGTGTAGAAGATATATTTAGCTCAGCCATCTAATAAATACAACAATGTGACCCCTTGAAACAGTATCTTATTATTTAAAGAATATATCTGAAGAATTTTCTTTGTTTACCCACAACAATTCCAATAAATCCGTTTGACGTCAGAGAGAGAATAAATCGGAAACGAAAAGTTTCTTTATTAACTCGATATCGGATACTTTAGAGGTTGGGAATTATTATAACATAAAATTGTTGGGATTATTTAAAAATTGTTAAGCTGTAGCAGTATAATTAATTGTAAGATAATTAGCCAGGTAAATCAAAATCCGATAATCCAATCTTAAATGTTTAATATAAAAATGTACCAATACATGGACCGAATTCGGCCAGTGTTAACTAATAACTAAAACTTCCCTTTCTTTTAATAATCGTCTTGCCATTACATGGCAGACGTTAAGCATCATTAAGCATTTACGACCCTTAAAAGTTATATATTAAAATCAGAACGTTTTATTACATGTTTTACAGAAAAATATCATATTACAATATGGGTTCATATAATGAATCGGCGAGATCAAACATTAGTAAGTGCGAATTAAAAATAACTAATGGTAGAAATATAAAGGGCTTATTCATTCTCGTATGCCTACATAATTTTCTTTTATTGAGTTATTTTAATTTTTTTCTATAATGCAATAACAAGGCATCATTGATTACGCACATATAATAAGAATAAAATGGCATATGATAATGTAGACTGATATTGGTATTTACTAGTTTGTATTTACAAATTGTTTTCTTCCAAAGGAAGAGAAATATATTGTATGCTACTTATGCTTGTTATTAGTTAGCTTATCTGGGTTAAACACGACATTTCCAAGCGTTTGCTTTGTAAATTTTGTAAATAAATAAATTAAAATATATTTTTCTAGATTTATCAACGTTTACAAACTTATCTATCTAAACATAGTTGCAATATTAGCTTATACATCATATTGTAGTGGATATATATAGAGGGGCGATGTGTTTCACTTCTCTTATTTAAATATTTATGGGTGTGACAATGCTTATAGTTGGTTTATAGTTATTTATTCATAATAATAATACTAATAATAATTTATTATTACGATTTCAAAGGACCATCCTCTTCGTGTTCGTTAGAAGTTTATAAACATTTTTGCGCTACCGACCTGTTTTTATGTGTTTCCCGATTTGCTATTTGCTACAGTAAGCTGATCGAAACAGCAAGTTGTTACCGAATCGTTGCCGGTTGCTATGACCACAAGAAAATAACAGAACTGTTATAATTCATAACGTGTCTGGGTGCTGTTATGAAAATAAATGAGTATAATAGTATATTATGTATTAAGAGCTTAATTGAGTGTGTTAGAGTCCACAGGGTCAGTTGGCGCTAAGATGATAAATTATCATCTTATCAGATGATAAGATGATAAAGGCTAAGATAGCGTTTTAACACTAATTAATCCCGAAATGCATACGTTAGTTTATATCCGGCCTATGTTCAAATCCTTAAATTATTTAGTACAAGCATTGTGTTTTCATTCATGTGTCTCGGTATTCGGCGAGACAGCCAGCGCTACCTACCGCTGGATGACCCAAACCCTATTGAACTACGCGATGTAAGAGAGGTGAGGATCCGAGCTTGAATTCTTTTTTCGTATTTCAACAAAAGCAGCAAGTTACTAAAACTTAGCCATTATGGTAAGCAGTTGGCACCTATACTCTTGAAGTACATGCATTGTGTTTTCATTCATTCATGTGTCTCGGTATATTTTTTACAGCCAGCGCTACCTAGCGCTGGATGACCCAAACCCTATTGAACTACGCGATGTAAGAGAGAGAGGTGAGGATCCGAGCTTGAATTCTTTTTTTGTATTTCAAGAAAAGCAACAAGTGGCGACTTCACAATAATTGAATCGTCAAAGATGCTCTCACAGTAAGGAGTTTCTTTCAACAATTTACAAGAAATACGTAAGAACAGCAGTGTTTTAAGAGTGCGTTAGTTACTAAAGCTTACCCATTAGGGTAAGCAGTTGGCACCTAGTTAATATTTAATTTTAAAATAAAAATAATTTGAAAAGTGCATAACTTCAAGTAGATAGGTGTAATGGCATATAATTACTGTTATTACTATGGAGACGGCGTAAACAAGGGTAGCTATTTTTCTAGCGGGCTCTAAAAAATTTAGTATGCACTTCGATTCATATGCTTATCTGGATGTTGCTGGTTGAACAACTGGGCGCTTCTTTCGGCATTTTCATTGTTTGCGAAGAAAAGCGCTTTTCTTGAACTCTTCTCTTCTCTTTCTGCAATCGAATAAACCATTTGAAATGTTGAATAAATAGTTACAACGAATACTTCGAAATACGGCATTTAACTGACATGCTAAAATCAAATGTTTACGACAACGTATGATCAACGAATGCCGTGTTATCACTCGACAAATGCTCCAAATGTGAAAATAAATTTGACTTTGTACTGTTTCCTAAACTGCATTTTCGTGGGAACTAGTACTAGGAATCTAAAGAATTAAAATATTTCTGTCAAGTAAATTCATTGAGGTTCCAAACGGTATGTCTTTTGCCATCCCATGTCATTTAAAAATTCTAGGGTGAACCACACCCCTATCTTAGGGTTAAAAATGGTCGAACGGAAATAGCCATCTGACATGTCCTCCTTTCTAATAAATTTGACGCGTTCGGCCGTTTTTCGAAAAATTGCGGTCTAGTACCTCAAAACGAGCTCGTTTTGTTTTCGTTGGGCCACTCCTCTTCTAAAAAATATGTAACTCCTCTTCAAAACTACCTTAATAAGATCTGATGAAAAAACGTAAAGAAGATGTTATATAACTATAAGTTATACTTACACGTTGTCTTGCGTGAGCGACCAATGTAGCGAAGCGGACGACACGGGTGAAGCGAGCAAATGGCGGTGCGGACGAAGCGAATTGATAGTGTTGTACGTAGCACATTTTCGTAATCGCGAATCGCGCGAAAAAAATAAAAAACAGAACTATGGTCCCTAGTCTGGTAAGAATAGGCTGGTGGAACAAATATTGTTTATTTTGAGAGGATAAAAGGACCTCGGATAATCCTTAAATGGAAAATGGCTTTCACCATATTGTTCTGAAACTGTGCTTTTTTCGAATTTTCGAGTTTTCGAGGTGTAGATCGAAAGTGTCAATGGGCACACAGTCCAGAAAATTGTAGTTTATGAATTGTTGAATAATGCAAGAATTGTCTACTTCAAATGGCCGTAATCCAAAATCTATAATTTTTTGGTGTTTACCAAAGTTTCAAGAATTCTGGCCCCGAGCCATTTCCCATAATGATTGAGCGGGGTGCAATTTAGAAAAAAAGCCAACTTCAAATTGCTCTAATTCGAAAACTATAATTTTTTAGACTTTCTGTCCAGTGGCACTTTTGATCTACACATTAGGAACTACCATTTGCCAAAGTTTCATGAATGTTAACCGAGACCATTTCCAATAAGGATTCTATCGGGTGCAAAAATTATCAACTTCAAACGGCTGTAATTCTAAAACTATAATTTTTTGAACTTTGTGTCCAGTGACACTTTTGATCTACACATCGAAAACTATCTTTCAACATTTCAGAGAAATTTGGTGAAAGCCATTTTCCATAAGGACTCTGCGGTGTTCTTTGGAAAACTTCCATTTATTTAATATATTAACAAATTTTTCAAATTTATTTCACAATTATTTCAAAATTAATAATTTTATTATTGGTTTACCCTTTTAAAATTAAATTCAATCTAACAAACCATTACTTGCTATTCCGACTATTCAGGTGTCTCAGGGATCTCACCTAGGACACCTGCATTGTTTGCTTGGTTTTGATAAATCCGCGCCGGCCGCTCCGCTCGCTTCGCCCGCAAGTAGTCGTTCACGCAGGACAGCGTGTTAAATAACTAAGGATTTTCAGAATTTCATTTTTAGTATATTTTAGCATAAATAAAATCTATATTTCGATCCATTCTAGGATCTTCTTCAGGATACATAACTAACTATGGCTGAACGAAAAAGTTTTTGAAACAAATTTAAAAAAAATGCAAATAGTATAATAAATATTAATTTATAATATTTTGTTTTCTTGCATTTAGCTCTGGCAATAACAGATGTGATAAAACGATTGGACAAGAGAATATATAATAGTACGTACATATATTCTCTGGTTTAAATGGAATTGCCATTTAAAACTAGGCAAAGTCTGACCAACAACATCATAAAAATGTATTTAATGCTACATGTGATGTGATAGCTTCAAGTAAATTAAAATTTTAATTGACAAGTTATAATCATAGAAAATACATAATATGAATGTAAAGCGTTTACATTCATAAAATCGTACTAACTAAATATACATTTTGTAATAATTCGTTCTTACCCACGCAAAATTGTTTTATTTTGGTTTCGCTAATTGTAGTTTACAGGTGTTTCTTCTATAATTGCTGTAGTTTTCAGAATTTATCATAGTATTTGAAATGAGGATTTTTTTTAGATTTAACTTAACGTCTTTGGTTTATTGAAATTGCTTACAGTTCATCTACACATGTACGTGTAGATATTATTAATAATAATTATTAGGCAGATCAGGGTTAGGTCACCAATCAATTCTAGTAAATTATCAAGCCCAGATTTTCTTAAAGTTAAAACTAATGCCATTACACAGGATATTGCATTTTTCCATGTATTTAGTTCTAATATGTATTGATTAATTCGTATTGATATAATATTTTACGTATAAAAAAGTATGCATTGAGTAAAAGAACCATGTATCAAACTGCTGAGTTCATTTGTAAACTTCTATGTATCATGAGCGTAGGCGGTAAAATAATATTTTGTTAACAGCATCATCTGTGTCTTTTGATCCTCAAGAGATGACGTTTTTAAGTAAGGTCCATTTTGAAATTATCGCTGATTGAAGGTGGCTACGAAACACAGATATGCAGCGCCTGCGCCGTATCTTTGTGTAGTTTAGTAGCTAGCTGCCTGACAGGTTGTCTTGCCGAATTATTTCTTAATGTTGCATGCGAGCGATTTACAATGAGTGCAACAATAAATAATCCCGCCAGCTCTGAGCTTTCGGATAATCCAGATTTTCTTAGCAAAAAAGAACAAATGATGCAGAAATTCCCAGACAAGTCCGTGAGGTATGCGGATCAAACTTTGCGATTGACATTGGATTAGATAATGGTGACATATTTTTAAACAAGGGCGAACGAATATCCGCGATGAAGAGCACAGCATCATCTGTGGTGTTAGGTGATTTGACGAAAAAGTTGAACAAATCTTGAAAAACGTCGTTTTACAATTTTTTAGTTGTCTATAAAATTTGAGGAAGTTTTGCGTTCAGCTATTTACGACATTGTGTGTAACTTAAAGACTGTGCATTGAACTGCATTCTCGCAGGCAGCTACAAAATACTTTTTGTAGCTGTTTTGTTATGTTTATAATAATAATAATTTCTACTACCCATTACCTGGCGAACCAGGTCCCAGAAGCTATGAAGTTTGTGCCGGAGGGAGGGGCGGTTATTACTATTACTTTTTTTTGTTTTATACTTATTTTAAACAAGTGTTAATATTTTTTGTTAATTTTTTAATAGGAAAGACAGACTCACAAGTAGTTAGTAGCAAAGTTTGCTTTAAAAGAAATTTAACTGTTCGTGCTGGGTTAGATTATTTTTTTGTGCAGTAAATAGATATGAAAACAGCTTCAATGTATTGAACCTTTGTTTTCAAAGACAATCTTTTTTGAGCACCTAGTGATGGTACTTATTAATGCTTGTCTTTATTTTCAAAGACAATCTTTTTTTTGCACCTAGTGATGGTGCTTATTAATGATTGTCGCTGGCGTTAACGGGCAGCCTCTGCAGATCGATGAATTTATATTTCACCTTATATTTTAAATTTTAAATAAATTTATAAAATATAATAAATCATTTAATGATTAGAAGTATTAATGCGCGTAGAGATATACAAGAAAGGGTCATAATCATGGGATATCGCGCAACATAGAAGAAAGAAAAAATAAGTTGCAGCCGTCTACACGTGTTTCACACTTATTAGTGATCATCAGGACGGCATAGCAGATGGAATAAATATAAAAGCAACTAACTCAGAAAGATGTAACGACACAAGGTTTCACTGATAGCAGCCAACCGCACATTTGCAGTATCGGCCTGAAGACACTGAGTTTTCAGTGCAACAACAAACGTCACTACGGAGGCAGCTAAAGCCACTACCGTGAGACAACCAATCCCAAAGTATAATATCAATGATTAGAAGTATTAATGCGCGTAGAGATATACAAGAAAGGATCATAATCATGGGATATCGCGCAACAGAGAAGAAAGAAAAAATGAGTTGCAGCCGTCTACACGTGTTTTCAGTGCCTTCAGTGTCTTCAGGCCGATACTGCAAATGTGCGGTTGGCTGCTATCAGTAAAACCTTGTGTCGTTACATCTTTCTGAGTTAGTTGCTTTTATATTTATTCCATCTGCTATGCCGTCCTGATGATCACTAATAAGTGTGAAACACGTGTAGACGGCTGCAACTAATTTTTTCTTTCTTCTCTGTTGCGCGATATCCCATGATTATGACCCTTTCTTATAAATCATTTATATACAATTTTTAATATCTAATATAAATTTCCCAAGTTGTAAAAATTAAGTCTGTCAAAAACAGAAATAAAGGTCTGGTACTTTCACATTTTTATAAATTCATATTCGTTGATTTTTTGGCCATTCTTGGATGAACATTTCTATCACATTTTCTTCATTTTAAACCATATTACTTAATCAGGAAATCGATTAAACAATGGTTGGTTTACGGAAAATTTCTTTTCGAACACCAGGCAACATCAATGCATTATATCATTGAATTTAGTTTATGTAGTAGGAGCGAAAAAAAATATTACCTTAAACGTTAAAAATTTGTTGAATATTTCTTTCGGCGTTTTTTAATCTAAATATATTTAATTCTTACAAATTCAAGTTAATATGGCTAGAATTAACACTATATTTAACAGGTATTTTTAGGACTGTGAAACTATTCTTAACAATCGATCAATACGCATCACTGGCGACATGTTACAACGCCTGCGGTGTTGAGGCCAAAACGTAAAACGCCACAAGGTCGGATTTAAGAAAATATGAAAAGACAATTACAATATTTTAGTCGCTAACTCTTCGCATGGAAATTAACTTATTCAAGTCTCCAAGCAAACAGTGCAGTGTGGTTAGTTTCAACAAATTTGCAATTTGCTAACAATCAAAATAACAGCCTTATTACACATTGGCCAAGAACAATAACTAACATTTCGCGTTGCAAAATATTAATGACAACAACTAGGTAACAGATACTAGTATCAATAATTGCTATATCACAAACAATAATTATCACATGCAAAATAAATATTAACATTAAGTATATACGTTTTTAGTCTCTTTATTCAGCACTATCCCCACACCGCTGACGGTCTTTTTACGTACGAAATGGGGGGAAATAAATAATTCATTAAAATCGGGTCATAGGGGATTACTAAATGATTATTTACTACCTTTTCGTTTATGGAATTCAAAACTGTAATTATTTAAGTTATACGTATCGATCATCATGCACTATTTAATTAATACCTAAACATGAGAAAATAAATGCCTCACAATATGGATTTTTGTTTAAGACTAAGCCGATTTTCCACAGATGATTTTTCACATAAAACCCATCACTCAAGTACACATGTTCACAATAGAGAATTTTTGGCAGTAGATTAAGAAACGCCATATTTACATTCAATAGTTTTCAGCGGAAACTATAAAATGCTTACGTTCGAACGTATTTCATTAATCGAAATTGTAATTGTAGTCAATAAAACAGCAATAAAGTTTTCCAATAAATTTCATTAGCTCCAGTGTTGACGTTCCAGCAGGAAACGTAACTTATGTTAGGTCATGTTTAAAACTAAACCTTTATACCAAAAGGCAGCCACTTGACACATTTTGTGCTATATTATTTTTCCCTTTTTTTAATTGTTGCTTTTTATATATATATGTATGTTGAATAAGCACTTGAAATTTTAAATAACTAGCATTAAAAGTGCTATGGAAGTTGCATGTTTTTCCTCTCGTTCACCAACTTCAATTAAGTACGTTGGCGAACAACGTACAGCTCTTTCGCGCTGGAATAGAGGGTATAAAATGCTTTTTAAAATAACGCAGCGCGAGGTAGTAAAATGTGTTTTTGTCCTTTAGCTATTTTCATAATGCTTGTTTATATTCACGCAACTACGGCCATTTTAATTGAAATTTGCTAAATATGAGGACAAACCTTCAAAAACAAAATTTAAAAAATATTGTTTTTTTTTCTTACTGATTTTGACAATAAAGTCAACATTTTTTACTTTCACCTCTTGATCTCTTGAAATCTTTCATAAATAATAAAGTCGCTCATTCGATCTTTTATATCCTAATTTAGCCAAAGTAGAATTTTGTATTATACTTTCTTTTAAATATGCCTATTTGACTACACTGCTATTTACTATGTAGCAACTATTCTTGCACTAGAAAAACTATCTCTAATTAGTATTTTTAAAATGCTACTATAACGTAATAAAATGATTAACAGTTCATCCATTGGTTAATTCTACATTCTTTTAAGCTATCTTCTAAATGCGGTAAATTACTAGTATACAACAGTAAACAACTGGTCCTAGGACACATCCTTGTGGGACTCCCCATGCAACATGATCTTTTATTTATTCCTTTATAAGTTTTTATGTATCAATGATTTTTATTATTAATGGTTATCATAGAAGTCAGATATTTTTTTGTAAATCAGTTTCAATAATACATGTAGTTCAATGAAATAAAGGATTCTTATGTGTGCACGATGACGAATTCTCCCTTTCTCAGGAAAAGAGTCTTTAACAAAAACTACTACAGTCTGCAACCCTAGGACTTTTTATGTTGCATGAGTAGTGTGATCTACGCGAAAATTTATTGTTATGAAAACATGTAGTTTTCGTCAGATTTTTTTTGGTCTCGTAACTAAGATGCCACGAGTTTTACCTTAAGTTGTCGGACAAACCGATATCGCTTTCTTCATCGTAAGAAAAAAAGCTGTCGTTATAGCAGATATGACAGAAAATGGCATCAGTGAATGGACTGCTGCAGCATAAAGTATCAACCGGTATTTTGCAAAACCGACTTGGACAGCAACATACAAACGGTGTAGGAGCTTCTATTCTCACTGAAAAAGACCACCAACAATATTGTTCTTTGAAATGGTGTGGTTGTAGATTGGGTTTTTTACCTCTTATAATGAAGAATAATAAAAGTTGTTGTTTTTTCCTCTGGAAAAGAAGTGAACAAAAGTGTTGAATACGTGGAAAATACGGAATGGTTCCTTAAAGGAATTTTCTACCAGGAAAAAGGGTACAACCCGAGATTTTGAGTCAGGCTCAAATTTTAAAAAAGAAGACGAAAGTTAGTTAAATATTATAACACGGCATCAGCAGTGGTTCACCCTAATTTCCAGTAATGTCGCAGAACGACCACAAATGCAGCATTCGGATTGGACATTTTGTCTACTTTTTTTTAAGTTCAATTTGTAAGAAATGAAATATGATGTAAAACTTGACAAGTAGTTCAATTATTTCAACAATTTATTTAGAGTCAAAGTTAACTACTCAAAAAACAAAAAGACTTACACCACCCTGATATTTTCTTTAAAGATACATATCGTTCTTCTTTTTATTACGTTCTTAGGAACGCTTTTTTTTCTTTAATAGTTAGGCCTATTTTTTCACTTATTCTTTTTTGGATCGTTTGCAAACAGCTTTCTATTATTTCCGGTTTCGCCGGAAGTGATTTTAATTTTCCATTGTTAAATGGGACACCTTGTATATTTTTAGTGATTCCATTTGATGTTGTCACTTTTTGATAGGCCGAGTCACTTTTTGCAATTTTATTTTTGCATCGTGTGTGCAATGCATCACCTAAAACGCTTCCTTTAAAGGAAAGCTATTGTTCTACGATTTCGTTGAACAAATTAATTTTTGTACCTCCAACCTGCAATTTTCCTCAAAAGGCAAGAGGGTGGTTCGTTACGTCAGCAAAAATATCAAGTTATTTTTATTTAATAATGTGCTGATGAAATTTGAAAGTCGTTTCTATCTGAAAAGACAAAAATCTGGCAGGTGGGGGACCTTTTCAAAAAACAGACGATATGTATACATGTGCATATAGTGACTATATGTATGAACAGTACCAACTAGTCTAGAAATAATGGTATAACAAACTGAAGCCAGTTGAAGTAACTATACTAACTGTTCGAATTTAAAAGGTTTAAATCAAAGATTAGAAAGAGTTAAGATTGGACGCTAAGCGACGATGTTGTAGGTATTGCCATCTATAGTCTCAGGGGAAGTTGGAAGTTGGTCGGTAAAAAAGTAATTGATGATTGTGAACGGAATATTGGTGTATTTGTGTGTCATTTTTTTAGTTGCCATTGGTAACATAACCTACATAAACTTGTTTACTAGCTGTATCTTCAAAACGCGGTTTGGAGTATTTTTGTTGCTAGTCCACGTTACAAGAAAAATGGTCTTGTATTGCACAGTAAAAATTACAATAATAATAAAAAGGATCATTCTTTTTTATACGTACGCTTTTTTATCATTGTCAAAGAATTTAAATATGTAAGTGATTTTTTTGGATTCCTCTCACTTCAATTGCTGTTCAGGGTTTTCCTTTTTGTTTACGTGCAAAAATAGAGATAAATGGCGATTTATTAAAGGTAGTAAGCAACGTACAGAATGATGTTCAAATTTGAAATTTGCTGTCTTTTTCAAAATTTAGTTCTTAAAAACAGCAGCAACAACAGTCATCCTTTCAACAATAAGTATAATAAGGGTTCCAGTATCAATGACATTAATTATTATTAGTGTTATAACACCAATATTGCCGTTTAAATTTATTTGAAATTTCAAGTTTTTCAAAAATTAATTACTTAAAATTGGTAATTATTTAATGCATTTATAACTAATATTCTAATTAATTTAGTAATAACGTTTATGAAAATGCAACAATTTCCTCAATCGACGACATAGTCTGCGTCTTCTCCATTCAGCGCCAGTCATATTACCATGGCCAGTTTCATTCATATTCGCCGTCAGCCAAAATAAATGGCCATGATATTGTAGCGATTGTTGCGACATCTAGCGCTCCAGGGGAAATTAAATCATAAAATTATTGGTCTTTTTTTTCATAGTACTCTTACGCGAGTTTCCTATCTTAACCCGTTTAGACAAGAAGACAATAAAAGAATCGCCATCATGAAGACACAATGACGATCTACTTAACTTCTACTACGTAAAAAGACCTAGCAAGAACTAAGATCGGGACAGAAACGAAGGCTCATTCTGTTTATTCTAACTAAACTAAGTTTTGATTGTTTCTCTTTTTATCAGAAGATAGAAGAATCAGAGATGCAGCTGATATAAAACGTTGACTAAGAACTAAGAAGGAAGTTACACATATGGAATGGAAGAAGCCAATGCAGCAGAGGCTACAGTTATATTGGTAGATAGTAAATTATTGCTACTTCTCCATAAGATGCGTTCCGCAGTGCAACTTTTTCAGAATGAGTTACAAAAGAAAGTACAAACCATTGCAAAAGAAGTGATTTACGTAAATGTAAAATTTCACAACAGTTAGGTTCAATGCTTTCTCAAAAGCCAGCTCAGAAGCTATCAGCATTTGAAAAGTAATGTGCTATTTTTGTAGAATTGTATTTTAGGAAGGTCTTTTAATAGAGTTCTAAACCTCTGAGTAGATCTCCATCTTAGAAGTATGAATTGAAAAAACAAGTATACAATCCATTGTAAATCGATACAAAGCAAAACGGAAGACGATGAGAATATTCGTACATCTAGCCAACCTTTCTATCAAATGTATTTCTAATATCTACCATTTGCCAAAAATAGAAACAATTAAGAGTTTCCAGACTTTATAAAATGTATCGTTCGTGAAGAATACAGATCATACAATTGCGTATTATCACGTGTTTAAACAGCTAGGCTGTCATATTCATCACATACTGAAAAACTAAACTAAAATCTAAAAGATCTAACCTTATATACCTATAAAACTTCACGGTTCGTCGGTAATCGGTTAAGATTGACTAACCTTCAAGTTTGTTTGATTACTGGAGCAATTTTAAAAGACTGGAATTAATAGGGCCTAAATCAGAGTTCATATTCTTAATAATTCCTAACCTTCCAAAACGGGTAAGTTCTGTTGGGTTGTTTACATTTCTAATTAATTCTACGCCTTTAACCTTATGATTTTGTTCAAGCATATGTAGGACACCGCTAGATTTATCATGTCTTTGAAATTTTAAGTGAGCTAAATTTTCTTTGTACCGAATCTTCAAACTTCTCTTAGTTTGATCTATATATACTTGATTACAGTTATTACATGATATTTTACATATTCCCGATTTTTTTTGGGATTCCTAAAACATTCTAAATGCTGTTATTCGAAATCGTAACTGTTTTTAAACCAACTTTTGAAAAGATAGTCTTAAGACCTTTCATAAGACATGGATAATACGGCAATTTTAGAATGTTTCTTATCTTACCCAAGCAGCGTATTTAGTCATCGCTACGTACCAGCAACTAGTGGAACTATTAAGTTTTTGCCAATAGTCACAAGCACGTAAGTGCTACGGTTTCATTACGTGCCTGGAACCAAAATGGGGAACGATTTTTGGGTAGCAGATACGTGGCGGTGGCGTAGTAATTGCTACTTTCGTGGAACTTCTTTTCTCTTTAAAACATCGTGTCGCATGGGTACTCAAGCAACTTAACAAATATTCCATCATTTTCTATACTAATGCTGCGATCGTGTCACAAAATGGATTACTATTTTATTTGTAATATGTACTTAAAAATACAAAGAGCGATGAATTGTTTGATTATTATGTCATTCCAGTAAACCAAAATTATAAACCATTGCAACTTTCCTATTGAATGTGATAATGATAGGTCGAAAAATAACAACTCGCCGTATTTAAATATATTTTTTAATAAAGAATGTCTCTAATAAAATATGACAAAAATACTTATAAGTTGATACACATAATAATAATAATAATTAATAATTGCTACAACCCATAACCTGGAAACCAGGCCCCAGAAGCTATAAGCTTGTGCGGAAGGGAGAGGGCGATTATTATTACGTAAGCCCTACGTGCGGCTGCAGCCGACTTACAGATGGAACAGCGCAAATCCCACATTTGTGTCACAGCTAAGGAAAACTGCAGAAAATCTTAACCAGATCTACCGGCACCGGGAGTCGGTCTCGGGCCGGTTGGGTGAAAGTCCAGCGCGCTAGACATTACACTACAAAGGCTGTTAACATGATAGAAACCATTTTTATATTATTCCTGTTATGTTCTTTTATGTGTTTAAATAAAAAATACTCAATTGTTGTCATTAATTAACTTTATTAATATTGAGTGAGCAGGGACCATTACATACACAATGCATACACTGTACAAGATGTGTGTCCTTCAAGTCAAGCCGACTCCAGTGATATTGGCAAACGGGCCAGGATTAGCTAGTTACATCACTACAAATAAATGTTGCCATCTTCAAATTACATACATAACAATTCCTAAGGCGCAATTTGGCACCAGTTTTTTATTTTTATTGAAGATTATGTAGTAAAACATCTAATAACAATAATAACTAATGACAAATTGATTAATAGCTTCCAACATTTTACGAGTAAATATGGAGATGGAGTAGTTTACGAAAAATTACTTTAAAGTGATTCTTGTGGGTAGCAAAAACGTAAGTTTAACTTTCAATGCTACTGTAAGGTTCCGTTATTTTAAAAGGTTAAGCAATGGTTCCAGGCAGGTGGCAGGAGCTTTCAGTACTACTTTAAAGTTTTAAAAACTTTCAAGTAGCTTCGGGCAAGTTACTGCTACAATCACAATACCACTTTGAAGTTTCAACGATTTTAAAGTAATTATACTAAGTGGCAATGCCGTTCCACATACTTTAAAAGTTACTTAGAAGTAATGGAACTACATAGTTCCAATACATAGTAGATACAATACACTAAAGGTTATTGCATACTAGAAAGCAAAGGTTATTATAAAAATAGGTAAACCGATGCATTATTGAGTCATTAATTTTCTTTTTCCAAGTATTAACTTGCCAACAATGATGAACACATTCAAAGAATCTCTGAAAAATTCTTTTAGATTTTAATTGAAATTTGTTCAAAATATAATAAAACAAACAACTCAAAAAATTATTCACCCTTTTTCTTATTTTATCTTTTTTCAACAACAAACTCGTAGTGTATACAGAATTTTTATGTTAGTTAGAATATATGGATATTTTTTCCCTTCGCTTGATCCATTGATATCTTTCATAAATAATAAATTGGGGCATCCGCTTTTTTATATCCCGATAGCCAAAGGAGAATTTTTGTAATATTGATATAATAAAATTGACCTCTTGGGCAAACGGTTTTTATTCAGGCTGAGTTTCTGTATAGACGGTTCATAAACGATCTTTTTAATCCTTTCTGAGGAACTTCTTTTTCTTAAGCTTTGACTCTCGGTTTAGCTTTTTACATTTTTGTATTACCCATTAAATGTGTCTAATATGTGTTGATAAATTACTCAATAAAAACCTTCCGTATAACATTCAGGGTCGAGTTTTTCTCTTTTTGGGCGTCTTCTTTTGGAAAAAAGCAAAACTCCAAAAAACTTCCGTTTTCTTTAGGAATTACTGCTTTTATTATACGTATAAGGGTGATGTTTACTTTTGTGCTATATAGGTCAAAATTAAATGATGTGTGCTGTAATTTAATATTTTGCAAACGTGAAGGAAATGCTGTTCGTTTTATTTTGCTGTCGTTCTAAGAAAAGGACATTTTCTTATCTTCATAGGAATCAACAGATTTAAGTGGCTTAACAGTGTTTTTGCTAAATAATAAAAATAGCCCAAGCCTTATAGAAGCAAAAAATTGATGTGGTGTTTCACAAGGGTGATTGACCTGAGGTGTACTGTAACCTAATTTTTAACCTCTAGATTTGTTCTGTAATCGGAGAAAAGGGGATAATAATGGCTTGAAAACGAGACGAAATAATTGAAAACTAGATGTGTGATTGTTATTTCAGTATATTGAAAACGGTATATCAGTATATAAAAACAATTTTTCCATCAACCTCTTTTAAGGGCGTTTAATATATGTAAAATGTTATGTAACGTTCACCTAATTAAAGCCTCGTCATTACCAGCGAAATAATGAAGCGTAAAAAAAATAAAATATTGAATGTTGAATCAGTATCAATGTACGAGGGGGTATTGATAAATAGTTGGCCTTGAATAGTTGTAGCAGGCAAAAATAAATCGCGTTGCTATGAAAACAAGTTGAAACTTTGACAAGTGCACGTGCAAAGTGTCAGTCCAAAAGGTGATGTTATTTTGAAATTGTGATTAAGAAAAGTAAACCATGTCAGATGAAGATTGGAACTTCAGCAAAATCGAGTATCGTTCGGTTACAACATGACATTGACAACATCTCAGTGGATATGCAATCAATTTAACGATAGAAAGTCAAACTTTTTGGATCGCCTTGTTACAATGGATGAAACATGGATTCATTATTATGATCCAGAAACTAAAGAAATGTCTAAGGAGTGGAAACATTCTGGCTCTCCTCGGCACAAAAAGTTTCGTGTGCAGAAGTCTGCTGGAAAAGTTCTTGCCTCCATTTTCTGGGACAAAGATGGTATAATTTTCGTGGATTACTTGGAACATGGAAAGTCAATCACGGGAGAATATTACGCATCTCTATTAACCAAACTTCGAAGGCAAATTGTGGAATCACGGCGAGGAAAACTTACCAAAGGCGTGTTGTTTTTGCAGGATAATGCGCCCGCCTACAAATCACTTATTGCCCTACATAAAATCAATGAAATCGGCTTTGAAATTGTCGAACATCCGCCATATTCTCCCGATTTGGCCCCATCGGATTATTATCTCTTTCCAAAACTCAAAAAATCATTGAAAGGACGAAAATTTACATCAAACGAGATGGTAATTGATGCTGTGGAGTCGTGGTTTGCAGAACAGGATAAAACTTTTTTTCCTAATGATTAGAATTACTCTTTGATCGATGCATTAAATGTATAGAGTTGAAAGGTGATTATGTTGAATAAAATACTATTACTTCGAAAACATGTAGTTTTTTTCTAGGCTAGGCCAACTATTTATCAATACCTTCTCGTAAATGTAAACTGCTAATTAGAAATAGGTCCTAAATATATAAATACCTAATGTGCTTTAGTAATATTGTTTGAATTTTTACGTACAACCTATCCCGCGGGCATACTGTTCAATCTCGTGAACATGATGCGAGCCCATTCATCTTGAAAATACATCACTCATCATGATGATGAGTGATGTACTCACTCACTCCTCAACTCCTGTAATGCAAGAGTATACTTTTCTTCAGCCTGGTGTAGAAGACTTAGTGACTTAATAGTGAGGTGGGGGTAATCGGCTATATGGAGAAGTTAGCCGATGTGTTAGTGTTGGTGGCAATAGTCAATAGGGGGAGGGGCTGAGGAACATCTCTGCGACCAGCTAGTAAATCAATCGAATCGAATATTATTATATCTTTATGTTGCAGTATCAGTTCTAATCGATTTGTAGATCATTAAATCAAGCAACTTATAGAAAGGCCTGCTACACACTACACACAATCAAGTTCTGTTATTAGTTACTGCCGAGTTTATTTATATTCTTGTATAACTTCCGAAGGTCGTTAAACTTAAACTTAAAGAATTGGAAATTTATTATTAGTTTGTTCTATCGATTTATCCACACCTATTAAAAATATCTTGAATCTATCAGTTATCAACGCTAAACAACTAAAGAGCTACAATGTAAGATCACGCAGTAAATTCAGAACAATACTTATGAACTATGATATTGAAATCAATTGCATATCTAAAATTTAAGTATGCAAGTTGATTGCAAGTAAAGCTACTTGTTACCTCGAATCAGTGATATTTAATTTAGATTTAAATAAAAGCTTATATAGTGGGTATAATTCGAATGAAGAATCAACTACGATACAATCAGATATCATCTACTCGAAGCCAAAAAAGTATCTTATAAGATCGGAACAAATTAAACTTGATATTTCACCAAATTGTGCCTTTTCTAGCTAGGCAATCTATAGTCTATAGGTAAGAAAAGTCTTAGGGTCGATCTTGCAATCTCCTAGTATACCCCTAGTCAGCTCTAAGTGGAAGCTAATTACTGTGGATACAATTGTCCTTCAGTTCTGGTAATAACTACACATTGAAAATCCGGCTTTTAGAATCAATCACAACGTCAATCAATTACGTCGTTGATCTCAATAGAGACCAAGTACCAGTAACGGGTTTCATTTGTAAATTCCACGCTGCTATCCTTTTGTTACGCCTGTCTATAGTGTAACTGGTTATTTGACATTTTTTTATTTCATTTTCTTTTTTGCTCACATTTGCTAGACCAATGTATTTTCAATTTTTTTAGCGTTTGTTCTTTGAAGAAGACTGCCTAGCTACTGCAAGATATCTTATTGCTAATGTAGTTCTAAAATCTATACCTAACGACAGGAGGGGAATGGGCGTTAACAGAATTAAAGGAGGCGTAGTTGTACTATCGAGTGTTTTTTTAAATTTGACGTCAACGTAGGCTGTGAATAGTCGATTGTGAATTATTTAAACACGTGAGTAATTTGAACGTTTTGACAATGACATTTATTAATACAATCAAGATCCGTTCACAATCAACTACCCATAGCCGCCTTCGACGTCAAATTTAAAAAAACACTCGATATAATAATAGTAACAATCTGTAATAATTTAATGAAATATATTGAATACACTCAAACCCAAGGAATACAAGGAAACTTTTACAAGCTTCAACAACTTTAAATAGGAAAACCCTAGTTTTCCAAGGCTGACGATGTTTCGTGGTACACCTAGAAGGAACACAGGTTGGAAAACACTGTAGTAGTAGTGTGTGTGAAGGTGGTGCCCTACAATGCTATTCTGTCTTTCAAAGCATGTCACGGTTAGCATGGATTTTGAGCAAAATGTGAATTGTGATCATATTAGAATGAGGTAAAAATGCTTGTTGAGCGCCACTAAGTTCAATAGGAAAATAATTAAATGCAATGAAACGTGAATGTCTTACATAAAAGTTAATTGCAAATCTAGACTAGTTCTTGCATACAAAAGAAGAACTAAATTAACATGTCCAATAATACAATAATTGCAAAATAGCACAGAATAATTCTAATTAGTTTTAATAAAATTTTATTTTTATTGTATCTAAAACGTCGTCTAACGTCTATAATTTGGCGGTCCCAATATGCTTTACAAGAAAAGTTTTATGCAGATTAAGTCATGAGACTAAGTGATCTAGCTTATTTTAATTCCATCCTAGATAATAACAAGTTCGATGAAAGGAATTGTTCTTCATAAAATTTCCGTTAATTGGAAAATCGATAAACAATTATTAGCCACGTTCAATTAGTCAAGAGTAAAACACTCCTGACATATTATGACAACAAATACATGCAAAAAATTGTTGAAAACCGCAAATGTTTTGTATTTGAAAATATACCTCTGGTATATGGCCAAGAACCTTCCTCCCTGAAGGGGTTAAGCCACTCCAAAATGGGTCAAAACTACTCCTTAGAACAAAATACAATAAATACATGCAAAAAATGATTGAAAACCGCAAATGTTTTGTTTTCGGAAATAGACAGTTGTATATGGCCAAGAACCCTCCTCCATGAGGGGGTTAAACCTCCCCAAAATAGCCCTTCCTTAGATTGAAATATAATAAATACATGCAAAAAATGATTGAAAACCGAAAATGTTTTGTTTTAGGAAATAGACTTCTGGTATATGGCCAAGATTCCTTCTCCCTGAGGGGGTTAAACAACCCCAAAATGGGTAAAAACCATCCCTTAGACCAAAATACAATAAATACATGCAAAAGATGATTTAAAACCGCAAATGTTTTGTTTTCGGAAATAGACCTCTGGTATATGACCAATACCACCCCCTTTAAAGGATACCCTTTAAACCACTCCAAAATGGGGTATAACCACCCCTTAAAATAAATAAATAGAGGCAAAGAAAATGCATGCAAATAAATAAATGCAAAAAAATAAATATTATAAAGCCTTGTTAATCCTCTAGTCTCTCGATTTATGATATATCTTCCTTTTATTTTTAAACGATCTGCGTACTGGCTGCACAATACTACAAAGAAATCATTACAGGTTTGTTGGAGAATTATAAAAAATTAGGTTGTAATATGAGTGTGAAGTTACATTTCCTCCATTCTCACCTTGACTACTTTCTAGATATCTTAGGGGATTACAGCAAAGAACAAGGGGAAAGGGTTCCACCAAGATATGAAAGAAATGGAACATCATTATAAAGGAATATGGGATGCGCTAATGATGGCGGATTACTGCTGGTCTATGAAAATAAAAACGAAAGACAAATGAAGTACATAAGAGGCAGCCAGTACGCCGATCGTTTAAAAATAAAAGGAAGAGATATCATACATCGAGAGACTAGAGGATTAACGGGGTTTTATTGAATTTATTTTTTAGCATGTATATATTTGCATGTATTTTATTTTGCGTGCGTTTATTTATTGTAACTCTGATGTAAGGGGTGGTTAACCCTATCTTGGGTTGATTTTACCCTTTCAAGGGGGGTGTTGGTCATATACCAGAGGTCTATTTCCAAAAACAAAACATTTGCGGGTTTCAATTGTCTTTTGCATGTATTTATTGTATTTTGATCTAAGGGGTGGTTTTGACCCATTTTGGAGTGGTTTAACCCCCTCAGGGAGGAGGGTTCTTGGCCATATACCAGAAGTCTATTTCCAAATATAAAACATTTGCGGTTTTCAACAATCTTTTTGCATGTATTTATTGTCATCATGTCAGGAGTGTTTTACTCCATTTGTGGGTTGTTTGTGGCTCGAACGCAAGAGTTTGAGGGTATATGTGCTTTTCTGAGGTCGGATTCGGTTTCAGCGTCGAAAAGTGCATCCGAATACCATAGGCACGTTCCCAGGACAGAACTTTTTTTTGTGGCGCTGTGTTATTAACAAAATGGCAAAGTGTAGCCTTTTATAAAAATAAAAAGTATTCTACGTTTATTAGAATAATGGCAAAGTTAAACCGTTTATAAATATTAAATGCTCAAGGGAGTCTTATCACTTTATGGAATTGGTTTATGGACCTGGAGTTGTAGGAGATTGGTAAAATTATTAAACTGCCAACACAAAGGAATGGAATAATTTTAAAGTATTGAACTATGGTAATTGGTTCATTGGAATGGAGAATTAAATTTTGGCTTCTTAAACACCTTCTCGTTGAATCACCTAAATTCTTTTTAAGAACCTCACGTCACCTTTAGTTAGAGATCTCGTGTTCATTTAACTTATATTTTTCTCAAATATTATTTTTAATAAGAGATTGAATCGTGTCATATGCAAATCATCTTATTATGTATTATTCAAGGTATATTAGTTTTTAACTCGTCTCTTTTTATTATTCTGGTATCTCATAAAATTAATCTTTGATAATCTAGTAAAAATTGAAATTTAAAAGAACAAACCAAATCCTAAGAAAGAAGCTCTGTAATAAGCGAAATGCAGTGAAGACAAAGATGCAACGCAATACCTAGTTAAAAGACGGCCTTGAAAGATTAGAAGTTCATACGTAGCATACGTCGGAAAATTAATCAATAGCGTTTGCATATAATATTTAGCACATGAAAGCAACTTATAATTATTATTATGTCTCATTAAACGTTCTACAAACCTTGCGGGGCATGAAAAGTGGTTCATAAGCTTCAAAAGAAAATACTGGTATAGAATCCCAATGGAATCCAAAAGAAATTTGATTGATATATCACAAAGTTACGAAATAATCCTCCTAAAGCATCTTCCGATACAATCAATCAAAGGAAAACACAATTCTTAAAAAGTTAATACGTAATAAACACCAAAAGATGACTTATCTGTAATATTGACAATGACTGGTAAAAGTGAGCTTTCTAATCGGCAACTCAAATAGCGACAGCAAAAATTACCCCGGAGATGTAAGAACCACTAAGTCATTACAAGTACTATTTGTAATCTCAAAGAACGATCTATAAAAGTGCGTTGTTCAATGCTCCGTAAATTAAAGAAATAATAAGCATATCTCCACTAATAAACTTTTCCGAACCTTTCAATAGAAACAATATCAAGCTAATAGGATGAAAGTTCTTTGTATCGAAGTATCATTTTCTGGAAGGTTGAATAAAAGGATAAACTAGACTGTTCTAAATATATTCTAGAGTACTGCTACATGCCATATTAATTTTACAGACGATGTCAACTAGGCATGCAGCGTTTAAACGTGTAAACGTTAGTAGTAAATAAACGTTTAATATAAAAATACACGTTTAAGCGCGTATGTGTATGTGAAAATATTTTCAACGGAACATCAATATTATACGGCAAACAATAATCTCATTAGAGCTAAAAGGCAACAATTTGCTTTATCCGCGGCTATTTGCCGTTCGACGTTCTACCCGATACGGTACTTGATTAAGGTAATAATCTAATCAAAACATGCATCATCGTAGATGATGAAAAGTAGCGACTTTAGTGTACGCAAGAATACTTCACATAAAACACAGTTTCTTATATTTATTTTTGTATTTTTCTGAATTTGCTAAAGTGCGTCTGAAATAAGCTGTCGCAACGACGTAGCCAACCATAAACTATTCGTCGTCGGCGTTCTCTTTAACGCTTAAGCTACTTTACCTACATGCGGGTACACCACCATATATGCAATCAATTCTCGTTAACGTTTATTTATTTTGTTAAATTTATTTTGTAATTGCCCTTTCTAGGGCAATCACCTCTTTTAAACTAGGCTTTGTTATGTTTAAATAGCGAGTGACGAGTCTGATTTAATTGTGGTGTATTTTTCATTAGTATCATTTTCCATTCCATATTACGCTGAAACCGAAAGAGCGAGTTAAGCGCACACGGCACGCAAACGCACATCATCGTAAATGAAGTTTCAAGAGTCAGCTAACTTCAAGGTTATTTACGTCTTGCGACAGCTTATTTCAGACGCACTTTAACGCACTTCGCGATTTATCCCGCCGGAATCTTTCCGTATATTCTCTTAACAGTTTTTATTAGTGGTGGTAGACGTAAACTAACGTGAGTCGTCCGCTTTATGGCGCGTATAAATTAAATATCAAAACAACATAGGATTATAGAGAAATGGTTTCATAAATCTTTCCGGGGAAACGTTTAAACGTGTTAACGTTTAATTTTTGATGGTTTAAACGTTTATTTTATTAAACGTTTGTTTCATCCCTAATGTCAACCAGAATATCTCGACTTCCCTGGAGAAGTGTTGGAAAGAACAGAGGGGTGGGATGTATGGGACAAAACTTATCAAAACAGCTGCTTGTGTATTTACCTTTTATTATATCTCGAGCGTCTAAGTACTGAAACCAGATAGTTTTATTAGTGAAGTTCAGGTGCTTAGTAGCTTTAATTGAAAAATACCTTACAGAATAAAAAAATAAACTGATGGATGTATTCAGAAAATACACTTCATGAACCTTTAACCTTCAGCTTTTCTAAATCATAACCGAGAAATTCTCTAAATCTATTTGGGTTAAAAGCAGTTTAAAGAATCATCCAGCTCCCTCCTAATATGTAATTAGATTCTTTAAGAGTGATAAAGTAACGTATAAGTTTAATTAACAAACTTTTTAATTTTAAGTAATTTATAAAGGTAAATCCCCTCCTGAAAAATTCCAATTACCTAGGGTTGCAAGTTCTTTTTATTTTTCTGTTCCTCTTTTTTCTTTCCCAAAGATTTAACGTGACGATGCCTCTTGTTGGGTCTGTATTTGTATGTATGTTTGTGAAAAACTGAAATCCTTTGCACCTGGAAAGCGTCAGTATGAAACACAACTGAATTTCTCCGTGTGTGTATGTCAATATTAGAGCCCCTTTGCAAGATTTTACAAGGAAATGGCTTCGAAATATTGTTGTATTTGATGTTTGATAGATAAAGTAGCTTCTGAGTATGTCTAGATTTATTTGTAGCGAGCTGAAAATAGTCAACTATGAAAGACTTATGATTTTGCTTACTTTTAGAAATTTAAATATTCAAGATATTCAGAGTCCTGAAAACTCGGATTAAATCATGTATTATAAATGAGGACAAGTTTATAAGAGTTTTATACTTGGAAGGGAAGTTCGAGAAACTGAGAATTTTAAAGAGATTCACTGGAATTAATTTTGCCAGAGGAAAAATAATCAAGGTGAAATGACGCTGCTTAGAGTGCACGTGAAAAGGTGAAATTAAGGTGACACAGGGAATAAATTTAAAATGAATTTTCAGTACTACACTGAATAAAATTCTTCGTTATTTTATTTAGTGCTATTTGTTTAAAAAGTGAATTTAAAGGTACTTTCAAAAGCTTTCATAATGAGAAAATTTGTTTTTTAATTGCAAGATAAAAGTTTCCTCATTTAATGTGTAAATACAGAAATTTCCTTTGAGCCTTATACAAGTAGACACAATAAAGGATTTATATGCAGGCCACGAGAAAATCCTAGGGGTACACAAAGCTCTCGGGCATGATATTGAAAAGTGGGATGGGTGACTGCATTTCCCTCAGGCCTTTTCAGAGCCGGAAGTAATACGTCTTCGTTTCGGTTTTCAACCGAGTTCTGCGAAGAAAAATCTAAACGCGTTTTATTTTTTACTATTTGAGTTGTAAATAAACTGGAAATTCAGTGGATGACACACGCCCTATGGCCGTTATCGCATGTCTGGAGTTCCTAAGCTGATCAGAATTGTTCGATAAACGGAATTAGCTTGCATCTGACAAAAGGTTTTTGACGCTAGCTTCTATTTACTCTATTTTCAAAGGATTTGTGTCGAAAGTTTTCTATTTTGCCGTTCTGTTTTAAACGGTGAGGTAGCTTGAAAGGCAGAGATGAAGCTTTTCAATTTAACTGAAGAATAGATTGATGTCACTGACCTTTTTATAGCAGACAAGAAGTGGAGTTCCTTGTAGGCATGAAGCAATCTGTAAAGATAGTGTACGAGCGAGAAAAAAGTAGTAATTTATTCGCGCACTTTATTAAAAATTTCTTTCGGCTTTTTACCTTAAAAAGTTCTAATTTTTACAAATAAAAACGAATTCTAGATATATATTTAACTAGATATAAATCGAGTGGCTGCTTTCTCGTTGGAGGGCAAGTAGATATGCATGCATCAATGACGTCTTATAATGCATGCGGTGTTGAGACGACAGTTTAGTCGCTTATCCTTTACATGAAAATGTATAGTACTTACGGGATAGTGGGATTCCGCTATGTAATACCTCGCTGCTTCTAAGCGATTGGGGCTTTCGGGAATGTAGCTCTTCAGTTCACCATGGTGACTTGAAACAAATATCTGCCGCGTCGGACGCTCTTAATTCATTGCTGAAAAACCAGGTGTAAGTATGTACTCACGTCCGCCAACACTGCTCCTTCTTTTGATTTACATACAGGAAACTAGACTAGAATAAGCACCCTAATGCTGCCCATTAATGCTGACCAGGGCCAATGCTGACTCAGACCCAGGTCGACTTAAAACCACGCTGGACTTTAAGTCTCCGAGCAAACAATGCACAGTGAACGGTTAATTTTTTATAGAATGCATTAATGTAGCACTAAATGAACAGCTGCTCTACAAATTGAAAACAATCATCATAACAACAATAACGCTTACGTTGCCAAATAATAATGACAAGTTTGACAACAGGAAGCAGCACCTATCACAATAGTTATCACATACAATATAAATATTAGCATCCGTGACACCGCTTAAATCCTTTATTCATACGAAACAGAACATCCGCATAACAATTGCCCCGTATTTTCCTATATCTGGAATTTTGTTGATTGCAGCTGAGAGGGGAAATAGCCCATTAAAACAGGGTCGAAAGGGAAAACTAATTTATGGCCTAAACATTCTTTCGGTTTTCTTTAAAAACACATTTTACACGGAATTTAAAGCTGTAATTATTTAAGTTATGTGTAATTTAACTTTACATTCACTAACAAGTGTCCTGCAGTAGATATTTTAATTACTAATTTTCAGTACATTTGATATTTAAACCTACTTTTCTGGCTACAGAACTACATATATCTACTCACGACTTCAATTTGTGTACAAATTAAAATGGAAATATTTTCTATTTGCTTTCCGTTTCCTCCATGAACTCGTGGGAAGTTTTCTAATACACAATACTGGTAATATGTTCTGCATACATATTGTATTCATGTTCAATAAAGAGAAATTCTTTAACAAAATGTACACTGTATTTCTGTTCCAGAAAACTCTAGTTTTTAAATAGTACTACGTAATATGAGAATAATACAAAAAATAAGAGTAGAGCTATCAATGCGTCAGAATCGTTTTCTAATCAAATGCATTCTTTCCAGAAGAGATACAGACTTTTTAAAAATAAGTGTTTGGTTCTTATATTTTTATATGATGAAAAACAAACGCATTACAGTCGAATCCAGATTCAATACCAACAATGAAGTGATTGTGCAGTGAAATCTTATTAGTCTCTGCCTTTTCGTTAAGTCAGCTTAATGATGATTTTTCTCTTTTCTGCTTTAAGATAAAACTTTTAATTTCGAGATTTGGACACTTTATTCTTCAGACATATATAATATTTTAAAGAAGAGTTTCAGTTTCATAAAGCTTTAGCGCCTCAATGACTCAGAATTTTAAAGTTTCAAAAACTCATATCTACGCTGTGTCGAAGTTTTTGAAACTAGAAGTATCTGATGAAGAACCTTCAGATTAGAAGATCCTTAAGATTGTCTTGAATTTTAACTTATCAAGCATTCGAGGCTTCTGAAGTCGCTGTTTCATTTTCAAGGTTTATAGCTTTTTAAGTTTTGTATATGTGTGTGTACCTAAGTTTTATATTTTGTAGCTTTATCCACAATCAGAATTTTTAATATGGAAATTTGTAGATTGCGTTAGCTATTCAGAGGATCGAAATTTCTAAATTGCAGAGCCAGCTGCATAAAAGAAGTCAAATATTTGAACCTATTCAAATATTTAATCAATATATACATTTATTAAATATTTATACCTTAATCACTGATTATTATATGTTGCATAAAAGCTGCCCAACGAATTATCTTCAAATAAAATTTGATCCCGATCAAATTAGCGCCCTAATCACCGTTGATATTTTACATAAAAATGAATTGACATTTTAATGCTGTCCAAACCTACTTTAATCCTAGATCCTTTTTAATCGCTTAAAAAACAGAGATTATATTGACAGTTGAAACTTAAAAATAGAACATTTTAGCATAATTTTGCTATTTAATAAAAAATTTTCATAAAAAAAAAGTTTTTATTAACAGATTTGAATTGACTGCTCTTGTTTTTCTAGATGTAGATATTATACATACTGCATAACACATGCTGTAAATAACTCTGATTATTACAGAAATATTAGAGTGGGTAGATACAGTGCGAGTTTTATATCTCTGAACATGCAGATTTCCCGCATATAAAAGCCGTACGTTCAATTATTAAAGTAATAAGTAAAATACATTGACACTTCTGATTGTTATGCAACCAATATTACCTATTTTGATAGCTGATGAAAAAATGAATTACTTCTTAAACAAAATTTAGTAACCTCATTCACAAAAATTTGCATTATTATTTAAGTTTATTTAATAATAATGTGTACAGAAGAAGAAAAATTAGAAATTTTGCATTGGTATTTTGATAAAAACTTTATACTCTGATCAGCATTTTTACTAATAAAATACTTAATTTTTATCGTTGTGTAACACACAGTAACTATTCAAATTAAAAATTTCAATAATTCACAGCAAAATTTGACTGTAACTCACACCTGTTATGTAAAATTGGTTGTGCAACTGTCAGGGGTATCAACATGTTTGGGGTGTGACATTAATCATTGTATATATATAAGCCAATTGTTGTATATAATAATTGACATTTTATTATCAAATAATCATTTTGTAGAGATATTTCCTGTGGCTTCGTATCAAATGTCTGTATTAGAATCCCTAACCTTGCCCGAGAAAGATGTATTTGATCTGACCTACTGCTACGTTTGTATTTATGACAAGGACGTTTCAGAAACTTGCTAGGAATCCACTGTTGTTCTTAAATATATATGTCATATTACCATTTTTGATGTCCATGCCAAATGTATCATGTTGTCAAGAATGTTTCGCACAAATTGGTATTATTAAAAAAATACATTTTATCAAAATGCCTTCCTCGAGGTGTGAACTGAGTATTCAGAGTAAGTTCTACAAAAATCAAGGTTTTCCGGTGTTATTGGGGCATAGAATGGAAGTTATCTTCCCATTCGGTCGCCAGTGTTTGAAAATCCGAAATATATCGCCGCCAAAAAGGGTTTTCCTCCATTAATGTTTGGAAGTGTGGCATAGAGCTGAAGATACGACATATTATTGCTCGCTGCCGCAGACTATCCACGATGCCATACTATTCAACAACAGTCCTTTGTTGATTTAACTGGAAAGACGCCTTAACTGGAAGCATACAATATTTCTCATAAAACCTTCCTAATTACCGTAGAGAGATGTATTTTGGAGTCCTGTAGCGCAGATATCCTTGCCCAAGCAGCATTTTTAGTCACCGCTACATACCAGCAACCACCGGTGGAACTATAAAGTTTTTGCCGTTAGTCACAAGAACGTAATTGCTACGGTATTGTTACGTGCCTGGAACCAAAATGGGGAACAATTCTCGGGTAGCAGATACGTTGCAGTAACCTTTCCGGAACTTGTCCAGCTACCTTTAGGCTACGTAGCGGGAACGTGGCGGCGTAGTAATTGCTACTTTCGTGGAACTTTTTTTCTCTTTGACACATCGTATTGCGTCGTTGTTCTCTCTTACTCTTGCAACTTAACAAATATTCTTTCACTTTCGCTACTAATGCCGCGGTCGTGTCACAAAATGGATTACTATTTTATTTGTAATACGTACATAATACATAAAGAGATGGAATGTTTCGTTATTTTGTCAATCTAGCATACCAAAATTATAAACCATCGCAACTTTTCTGTTAAATGCGATGATGATAGATCGAAAAATAACAACGCGCCTTCTTTAAATATATTTTTTAATAAAAAATGTCTTGAATAAAATATGACAAAAATACTTATAAATTGATAAACATGATAGAAACCATTTTTATTTTATTCCCAACGCACAATTTGACATCGATTTGTTATCTTTATTGAGAGTTATAGTAAAAGACTTTTTAACAATTGCAACAAATTGCAAATTGATTAATAGCCTTCAACATTTTACAAGTAAATATGGAGTTGTTTTGAAAATGTCACCTTAAAGTAGTATTAACTGTAAAGTGTGTGTCTAAAGTTTGTGTCGCTTTATAAACAGTAACGGGTACTAAACAAATTCTACTTCTAGGTTGTTGTTACCACGAAGTATAAAATACTGTTTCCGTAGCCACTTTCTAGCTCCTAATGTCACTGCAAAATTCCCATTGGAACTTAACCTCAAATTTAAACGTCAATCGTAAACAAACAACCATTATTTTTATACTGATTGCTACTTAATAACAATTATTATTTAATTATGGCTCATTTTAAAGTTGTAGCGACGAAAGAAAAAAGGGGAATATATTTTTCCCCCTTGTTTACTACATGATGGTTTATCAGTGACCTCATCCCTATTTTTTTCTATTTTGTATTATAAACATTTGATTTTGTTTCCACTGATTTCACCTAACTGCTGTTCTAATTTTCTATAAAAGGTGGACGTATATCTAAAATTCTTTTTTTTCTTATTGCATTTGCCTTTGACATTTTTATTAAAAACTTGCAAAACTACTACCACTGTTCCGATCTCAGTTACCGCTACTTAGATGCTGCTTGGGTGCTGTCGTTACAGTTGCATCTCAAACTGTCTTCAAACCAAATTAATGATAATTCGTCTTGCATACTTTAAGCAAAAATTTTAAATGATGAATGGCCCAAAGAAGAAATCATGTTAGATGAGGAAGATGAAGTGTTAGGCCAATCCAATGATAATCTATAAGGAAATTTCGGTATAACAACAGCACTATGAAGGTTTTACCAAGAAATGAAATAGAGTCACACTGGAATAAAGAGATTTTCTTATTTAAAAATAATAAATATTGTTTTATTTATTAGACATTTTTAATATGTTTCATTTTAAAATTTAAGAATTCAGTTTTTCACTGGAAAAGCTTCCTCTTCCTCTGTCAAATTTCGGCTGCATTTGGGTTTTTATATGCCATTTTATTGAAAAACTAGTAAATAACTAGATTTAACCACGTAACATAAATATGTTTAACATGTAAAAGGGATACATGATTTTAAATAATGATATGATTTTTTCCGAAATCAAAATTACCTTCTCTGAAATTCATATTATGTTTTCTGAAATTGAAGTTAAAAAGTATAGTCCACTGATCTTTCAATAAAGGTTTTTTACATTAAGGTCAAATTTGTCAATAACATTATATATCTAGAATCAACGAAAAATAGGCAATAATATACAGGGTGTTTAATTTAAGAAATATATGTATATTCCGTATCACGTTATAAAAAATATACGTAAAACAAACATCTTTTATAAGAAACTTTTTTTATCTCCAATAATAACGAATAAACGGGTCATAATATGATAAATAGCCCTGTACATATAACGACCTGAACTTGTTGTTTAAAATGGTTTCAAGGTGCGTATTAGCGGCCAGGACCATCATTCTTTGTTTTTTAAAAACTAAGGAAATTAGGTCAATGCTCTGGATGTTAACTGACGGTAACATTTGTTTATGGGTAGTGTCTTTACGATTCTCTCGGTGATCACTTGCATTGACTATATTGGGGAGGTAGTTAGTAAATAAGCAAATGCATGTTAATTACTTACTAAGACCAGATAAGTTGTCAACTAATGTAAGTGCTCTTTAATATAAAGTACTATTTTACAGGAGTAGCACTACTTAATAGTAATGTGAACGATAAAAACTTACTAGGAAATTCAGATTCAGAAAGTATTTGCAGGTAAAAAACTCCCTTAACAAGAGCCATGATTAAAGCAAGCATCTGACAAATAGTTTATTGTTTATACCCTTACTTGGCGAAACTTCATAATCATGAAATAAATAAAACTGATTAGTTAAAAGTTTCACAAATTTATTATAATCAAAATAGATATAATAAAAATACAAATCATTGATTTGATGTTTGTTTTCTATAGTTCCGTTCCATAAAACGTTTATAGCTAAAAGGTAATTTAGCATTTACCAAGATGAAGATGTTTAGATAGTAACTTTGTAAGCCCCAGAAGCAAGGGATGATCATATTTCAAGTCATCCTTCTAACACTCCACTAGAAGCCAAAGGAGAGGGCATAATAAAGGTCGGAATCAATTGATATCCGAAGATAAAAACATCAACCAACTATAGATAACCATACAAAGAGAAAAAGCTCTAAAATAATAATTTTCCTTTTGTTAGGTTACAACACCAAGAATTTCGTTTTTGTGTGCTCAAATGGCGCATAAGATCCTCTTCATATGATGAGGAAATCATTTCAAATCCAAAATGTACAAATAATATCGTCACTAACAGAGACCTTTATAGAGAATCAAAAAATCACCACGCGGTTTGACGTCGTTTTTAAGTACCACAAAAGACCCAGAGTCTTCTAAAAGCTTTTAAAGAAATTTAAACAAAATCCGAGGAAAGTCCTAACCAGTCAAACTATATTATCATAGGCGGGAAATACTATGCTATTATTTTATTTAAATAAGTGCAATAACGCCCAACAACTCCCCTATACTTACTTGCTAGAATACAGAACACTAAAATAATTGACGGTAAATTCATTTGAAGCAAAATCAATGCACGGGTCTCCCACAATAAAATGATATGCGTTTGATTTAAAAAAAGTTTTAGTTAGAATTTTGTGTTACCTAATGTAGAGGAAAATTCTGAACAAGAAATGAATCGCTACACCTTAGGGTAGCTATAGAATATAGCACGAAAGAACCAATGTATAGTAGGTATTATATTTATTTATCAGTGGCCTGCGGTGAGAATTTAGGCAATGGAAACAACCAGGATTTTAATTTTAATATACCTAGGTACAATAAAAAAACAGTGTTATAATTATTAAGATTAAAGAAGAACTTTTATATTATTTTTGTAAGCGTCTATTTTAAAATACCTGGCGCAGGTCTTAATCTTTGTTGTTAAATTTGGAAGTTCTGGTTTTGGTCTGCATTTCTGAACAATTTATAATTTTTCTCCAAAAAGTTTGCAGAAAATTCTTTATCTAATAATTTACATCTCGTATAAGCAATTTTAAATGTTGCGTACAGAGCAAGCTAAATAGAATTAATTATTGGTCTTAAAAAAATCGCAACTTATATAAATTGAAATAATAAAATATTCCAAAATACATTCTCATTGGCAGATTTATTACATTGCTTAAGTAACATTTAACAAACACTAAATCAAACAAATAACCAAATTATAATACATAAACCGCCTGAGCACGGAGCACAGTAAAAATAACTTGACTTTACGATGTGAACCGTATCATCACAACGCACCGCCCGCTACCAAAAGCGAGATTGGAGAAGTGCAGTAAGCAACTAAACCAGTGCTTATATACAGTGTATTTAACACATTTGAATCTGTATTAGCTTTCCGCGCAATTTTAACGACCCTAATTTAAAATAGTACCTACTATAAATATACTTTTTGATGTAAGGAATTAATGTTGAGCTTTAAGTTATTAAAAGTAGGTATTGCGGCACCTGAGGCAGACAGTTCTAGGGACCCTAGATTCTCTGTCTCTCTCTCTAATCTGGTGACTTTTGTCTGTCTCTCTCTAGATGGTTAAGTACGGAATCTGCATTACCGACATTCTGTATTACAGGCATTTGGTTCGTCACTTGGCTAAATGGTGTTAGTGTTGCTAGGGGAAAACAGATGGCGCCAGTGTCGTTTTTGTACCGACATTCTGTATTATCGGCATTTGGTTCGTCACTCGCCTAAATGTTAGCGTCGTTGCTAGGGGAAAGCAGATGGCGCCGGTGTCGTTTTACGTGATTTTTGTACCGACATTCTGTATTATCAACATTTGGTTCGTCACATGGCTAAATGGTAGCGTCGTTGCTAGGGGAAAACAGATGGCGCCGGTGTCGTCTGACGTGATTCTCGAAGTACGGAATCTGTATTACCGGCCTTGTCCGGCATTTGGTTCGGCGCTCGGCTAAATGGTGTTGCTAGGAAAAAACCCAGAGGGCGCTGTTAATAGAGGGCGTTATGACAGCTGGGGATCTGTATTACCGGCAATCTGTGTATCGTCAATAGAGGGCGTCATGAAGAAATCTGTATTATCGACGACGACGACGACCTATGTACCACCAATAGAGGTCGCATTAAAGAAACCTGTATTACCTGTACGTACTGATGCTATTAGAGGTCGCATTAAAGAGTCTTCACTCTCTCACTCACTCTCTCCTATTAGAGGATGTATTAAAGCTCTCACTCTCTCCTATTAAAGGATGCATTTAAGAGCCTTCTCTCTCACTCTCTCGCTCTCTCTCCCTTCATCCTAATGCTAGTAAATGAAACAGCCAGCTTTAAACGCAAATCGCGGACTAGGTCGATATAAACGAACCGCCAGTTTTCTTCCCACCCTAGAATTTTATATTTCACGGGTGACTAACCGCGTGATCTAGACCGTTGTATTCTAATGAAGCTTTCTACCCCAAAGAGATCATGAAATTTAAAATAAAACCGACAATCCTTGATACCACTGCGAGGTTTGCAAGCTTGTCTAACCGTCGTATCTATGTCAGTAGCTGCCCTTCGTAAAGGGCTTTCTTCGGATCTCCATGTTAAGAAAATTACGTTAAGACTCTTGTTTCACGTTCAGGGATCGGCCTGGATTCTAACACTAATATGTATCAACGTCTGAATTAACTATTTAAAAAGAGAAAAAACCTAATTCTAATGCAGAAAATAACTTACCAGTTCCACCATATATCACTTTAAATTAAAACACCTCTCGTCAAGAAGGAATATACACTAATCATCTTTTAAATTAAAAAAAACGAAAACACGACTATACTGTAGAAGGTACCAAAATAAACTGGAGTTAAATTTTTACCTTACCCTCGCCGACGACGACAAAAAGGGAACACCCTGAGGCATTATACATTCTTAAAAAAAAAGGCACGCTTCGACCTCCAAATCACTAGAAATTTGTGGTTTTTATACCTGCTTCAAGCTTAAAACAGGTAAGTTTGAATGATTCTTTTCTGTAAAAATTCTCTCCCTTTTTTTCATCATCAATATATATATATAATCCTTTCAATCTTCCTTAAAGACGTGCGGACTTGAAATCGAGATAATTATCAGATTAAAATACATCACCATACCCCAAAAAGGTCGGTTTAGCTACCTGGATAGCTGGAGGTTGAACATTTTAAATTCCTGGTACAGTAAAATCAAAAGAGTATGGTCGAGTTAGGTTTTAACTGATTTCCTTTTTCCGAATCAAAATACTTAGATTTTCACAATTAAATCTTATTGTCACTTTTCTTTTTTAATTTGTTCCGACACTCTTTTTCACCTTAATTTTAATATTACAGGAATCTAATAAACAACTCACCTATTTCCATGGGGCAATAAATCAATCATACACACACACACACACAGGTCTCGTCATCATAACAATAATTAGTTTGAGTAAATCTAGAGATTATAAGTGTAACAAAATAAATGCAAATTTTCATGATTATGGAGTTCCACAAAGTAAGGCTGGAGACAGTAAACACTATTGATGTATTAGTTATAAACCCGTACAATACGTATGGGAAATAGAAAATTAGTATTTACCATTTCACTTTATTCAGTAAAAACTTATCGTTGTCGTGCTATAATAGCATTAGTATTTTACATGAGATAAAAGTTTCGAATTTATAATAAGAAACTTACCTATTGTGTTACACCGCAGTAAATATGCACTACGCGCAATTTTAAACAAAAAAAAACTCTATACGTTAAGCACACGCACGCAGTAAATATTATCAATTCAATTAACACCAAACATACAAATAGTATAATTTAAAACAATAAACCACGACCCGAACAAAATAACCAATGTAAACACACCTATCTGATGCCGACTAATAATGAAGCTTAACAGCATTATAACAACCCCTTTTATACGAGACCATATGCAAGATCTGACAAGCCAAAATTCTTGTCAGTTATCTGGTTATCCGATCGAAATTATGGGTTGATTTTAGTAACTCCAATCGTTTTGGTATATTTCTGCGTTGATATTTAGTACATATAATTTAAAAAGAGAACCCTTCTTACAAAAAAATGGCTTACCTTCTTTTTTACCTGCCCGGATATCAGAACAACCTGTTTTTAATTCACAATAGAAGGAAACGATAAAACTACCTGTGTTTTATCTTTCAAAAAATCTATTCTAGTCGAAATGCAGGTTATTATAGCACGATAACGTTAAGTTTTTATTGATATTGCATCGTTTATGCTTTTAATTAAGTGAAAACCAGGATTTTTGTCTATAACGAATTTAAATTTTTTGTTTTGACAAATTTTGTGCGTTTAGCTAAAGTAATTTAAAAATTAGAAAGTCAGGGAAATTCATTAGATGAATCTCTTGAGCATGTAAAATTGTTAGGTAAATCTCATGTACGTAAAATTATAATGTTATTATAGCACGACAACGATAAGTTTTTATTGAATAAAGTGAAATGTTAATTACTAATTTTTTTTTCTATTTCCCTTTGTACGTATTGTGTTTTTAAATTTCATATATATGTGTTTAATTGATGTTAATAGAAACATATGGTATTCTTGTCTTTCAAATTCAGAGTTGAGTAGCAGTTGTCCAGGTTGCATGAGTTTAGAGCTTACGATATAAGTTTTTCCTTCTTTCCAGGCATAAAAGTACATAAGAGTCTCGCAATTAATATAATTTATGCTTTACTGAGCAATCCTGAGCTAGCTGAGAGAAATAAAGAAAGTCTGTGGTGTTTTCTAAATTTAATTCACCGTATATAATTTATATGTTTATACAATTGGAACGGCGGATATTTCATTCATATAGATCACCACAGTATAAATCTCATGACGTATTGAAATATGTACATCATTGCGCTATAAAGATCTCAGCTATAAATACGTTGTATTCTGTTCATGCGTGACAGTTATTTGTCATACGTCATCATGAACACAATAGACCTCTTCGGCAGAGCTATGATGAGCATGACAGATGAAGCAACGGCTGCAGCAAAACGTGGACCGAGAGGTTATGGTTTCAAATTAACACCAGAGGGCAATTTCGATGTTGAGAACCGACGTATAACTAATGTAGGCGCTCCTATCAACGATAACGATCTTGTCACGAAGCGTTCTGTACTAATGTTATCAGATAACGATGAAGGTGTAATTGATGTTAAGAAAAGAAGACTAGTACACGTGAAAGGACCGCTTGACGACCACGATGTTTGCACGAAACAGTATACCGACGAGCTGGTGGACGATGTTGAAAGAAAATTACTCTCTAAATGTTTGAGACGACGAGAGGATAAAGGACAGGGGTCGTACTATGATGCTAAAGATGGAAGAATTTGTAATATAGGGGAGCCTCTAGAGGATAAAGATGTAATCTCTAGGCAGTATTTTAACCATCGGGCTATGCATACAAACGATCAAATGCAGTTTAATGCAGATGGTAAACGTATTGTTTCAGTAAGTTACCCTATAGATGGCACAGATGTCACTTCTAAAGCCTATGTAGATGCTGAATTCGACTCTGCTTTACAAACCTTCATTACAATGACTACAGACACTCAGAACACTATTAAAGATCTAAAGCAAAAAGTAACAAAAGTTGACATTGAAACTAGTAAACTTAACAGTTTGCTAACAACGCTGGAAAAAGAATCAAAGAGAAATCTCCTAATAACGAATGATGAGATGGAAACTAATCATTCGAGTGTGTTGACAAAGATAGAAGAAACGAATAATACCCTAGATAGTAATTATAAAAAATTATTAGATAAAGTACAAGCGCTCGAGGATACTCAAAAAGTTATGCGATCATCGTTTGATGCCCTAATAGCCGAATCTGCAACACGTACGAACTCTTACAACATAAAGAGAGTGTACAATGCCGACTAATAACGGAATTTACTACTACTACTATCGATTGACCTAATCATATTGACACCTTTTTATTCTAGTTTTAAGTGTATTATATCAAATGCCTGAATAGCGCAGATAGGAAATGTGGTGAGCCTTACGGGAATGCTGCGCAAATGCTTAGTTTGCTTATATCTACGCTAATCAGTTATTTTTTTCTCTATCTTACCCTAAATGTATCGTGAAGAAATAAAAATGTATTTAAACAAAGTTTTAGTTTTTACTAATATCAATAACTCTCCAAACATAACGATATGTAGCAGCAGCAACACATCGATATGGTAAAGAAAGTAAGTTTCGCCGACACACGCATGAATAATATACATCATATGATAGTATGGGAGTATGCATACAGACAGGCGAGAAAGGGAGACTGGCAAACATTAGCTCTCGACAGATACCGTTTTCAAACAAGAATACATAATGTTGAAAAGCATCTGTGTGAAATTCTACAAGCTGATCATAGAGACTTTATCTATACGCAGAGATTTCAGAACACAGATTAGTCCGGCTGCAGCGGTGACCGAGTATATATACAGGTATAAGCAGTCTCTTCTCTCAGTACCAGATGTTAGTTCACGAGGGTAACGGCTTAGTAACAAGCTCATAGACAAGCTGCCTATTGAACTACATCTTCCTTCCTATCAGTACTGTGGACCTGGTACTAAATTATCTAAAACATTACATCGTGGCGATAAAGGTATAAATCCTTTGGACCAGGCGTGTATGCAGCACGACATCTCGTACGCTCAAAGCTCCGATTTGAACAGTAGACACCAGGCAGATCGTGTATTAGAAGAAGCCGCTTGGAGGCGTGTTAAGGCTAAAGACTCTAAATTAGGGGAAAAAGCATCAGCTCTGTTTGTAACCGGTATAATGAAGGCTAAAAGAAAGCTGGGAATGGGCGTAAAGACAAAGAAACCATCAGTGAAAAAGGGTCTCGCTAGAAAGATGAAGAAGGAGAAAACTGTCACTTTCAAAGGTGGCGTTTTAAAGAAGCTTGTTGGTGTAGTGAATCGTGCAAGCAAGAGACTCACGGGTAAAAACTTAATACATCATGCCCTGAGCGCTGCCAGAAGAATCATTCAAAACGTGGGCGGTCGAAAAAACGTTAAAGTACCCCGCATTATTCCAGTGCCTACAGCTACAGGGGGTATTTTACCACTCATACCAATTTTTGCTGGCCTCTCGGCTCTCGGTGCAATTATAGGAGGCGCTTCGGGCGTTGCAAAAGCTGTTAACACTGCTAATAGTAATAAGAGACAGCTAGAAGAAACAACACGGCATAATAAAAGTATGGAAGCTATCGCTTTAGGCGGTAAGAACGGGAACGCCCTTCACCTGAAGCCGTATAGAGCTGGCGGAGCTGCATTGTACTTAAAACCATATGTCAGGCGGTCAAAAAACTGAATAACTTGCCTCGGAGACCACTTACAGACCTAGATATAATAAAACATGCTAAGGACATTCCCTATTTTAGAGGTGTCTATATGAGAACAAGTCTACGTGCAACGAAACCTTTGCAATTCGAAAGAGCTATTGTTAATCTTGACGACGCTGGAGGGCCGGGTACTCATTGGGTTGCCTATAGAAAGGATCGAAACGTGGTTTTGTACTATGACCCCTTCGGAGACCTGAGACCACCAGCTAAACTTGTGAAATATTTAGGGCCTCGCTGCGCCGTATACTACAACGTAGCCCAAGAACAAAAGTTCAATACATACAACTGCGGACATCTGTGTCTACGATTGTTGTATAAAAGAGAGGTGAAAGTGTAAATCGGTTAAGTATGGCTAGGACCATCACGGTGTACGGCACAGGAAACAGGCTTTCTACGGTTCGTATTTATCCACCTATAACACTAGATCACGTGCGTTACGAATACTCACTAGGTTTAGTCGGCTTATATACAAGTCACACGATACGGAATATATACCCAGGCAAAAATAAATTTTATTACGGAGAAAAGGCGATAACTATTGAACCGGGTAGCTACGAGTTGGCTGAAATCGTTAACTATATAAAGAATCAAATTAGTGGCGATCCCGAAGAGGGAGATCTACTACTACAAATCAAAGCTAACACTAATACGGGAAAGTGTGAGATTGAATCAGCTACCGAGTTGATTGATTTTACCAAACCCGATAACATAGGATCCCTACTAGGATTTAAGAAGCGCGTGCTAGAACCCGGTTGTAGACACGTATCAGATCGAGTTGTCGATATACTTTCAACTCCAAACATCTTTGTAGACACGAATATTACAGGAGGCTCATATAGAAACAATCAAGCAGGTCATACAATCTTCGAATTTGGTGTTTGCGTACCGCCCGGTTATCTGATTGAAAAGGAGCCATCGCATGTGATTTACTTTCCCATCACTGTCACCGAGATCGACAACATTACCATTAGACTGGTAGACGCGAGAGGAGAGTTGATAAATTTGTCTGAAGACACTTTCACGAGCATCAGGCTAGAACTTAAACGTGAAAAATGGGGATAAACTTTAGCTATAAAAACATCAGCATATGTCCATCAAAGGTCATTCACCGTCGAACGCCGGCCCGTGCAGACCTTCGATTAAAACTAACTAAAGCTCGTCGCCTTTTTCTTGAATCTTTAGGCTTTAAAGTACGATAACAGCAGCAGCATGTCAAAACGAAGTAAAATGCATATTAACACCGACACCTTTACCATTGATAAATTAAACATATTTGGGAAGCCTCGCGTCGATACAGATATAATAAAAGAGGATTTTTATACCTATCTACCGTTTACGCTAAATGCCAATCATTCCGACACCATTAGAATCAGCATACAAAATTCCGATAACGTTTTAGCTTTGTATGACAGCTATGTACTTGTTAAAGGTAGCATAACGCGTGCAGAAAACAAGCAATTCCTTCTGGTAAACAATTTTGCCCACTTTCTTTTTGATGAAGTTCAACTAATATTGGGCACAAACCAGCTCATAGATGTCTGTAAACAGCCTGGCATTACAAGCACTATAAAAGGTCTCGTTTCACACGGCGCCGAGGATAGAGCTTTAACCAGCACTGCATGGAACTTAGGGATTACTAGCGATAATGATTTGTTACATATCCAGGGGAATAACGTCTTTCATTTCACGTGTAGAATACCATTAAAAGATATCTTCGGATTTGCAGACGATTATAAAAAAGTAATACCTCATATGAGTTGTCAGCTAGTTTTAATTCGCGCCAAGAACGATTTTAATTGCTATAAAAGCGACGCAGGTGATGCAGGTACCAATGTAGATTTCAAGATTGATAAGCTCTCGTGGGAAGTTCCGCATATACTGTTATCAGATGAAAGCAAAGTGAACCTGGTGGAGAGTTTAAGAGATAATTCTTCTATTATCGCTCCGTTTAGACGTTGGGAATTACACGAGTTACCCTCGTTGGGAACTACTAAAAACCAGGTTTGGCGTGTAAAGAACTCCAATGATCTAGAGAAACGGCGCTGGGTCTTTGTAGTTTTACAAGACGAGCGTCAGCTGGGTATAAGAACGGGTAACCCGACTACATTTACTCATTCGAACTTGGTCGACGTTAAGTTGTATTTAAATTCGCAAGTGTTCCCACATCAGCGTTTAAATCTCGATTTCGACCGTAAGGACCACATTCCTGCGTATCTGAATTATATTCGTTTTCGTGAGAACTACTATGACGGTATAGGTAGAGGTGCGGCTGAGAGCTGTTTACTCAGCTACAAATCGTTTGAAACGTATCCCGTTTTTGTTATTGACTGTTCAAGACAGGTAGAGAGTTTTAAGGATTCCACTGTCGATATTAGACTAGAGCTCGAGTCTTCTGCAGCATTTACGAACACAACTAAGGCGTATTGTTTGATCCTTCACGACGCATTAATCGAGTATAATCCGTTTAACGAGACCGTGACTAGACACGTACGCATACCGTAATGATGATGAAGGTCGTTAAACAAAATAAGTCACTAAACATATGTAACCTAGACGACTGCGATGATACATCTTTACAACGACGATCAGGCGAGGATGTTAGGAAACATGGTGACCTGTGACCTGTATCATGTAGAGCAATATTGAGCGGTCCATCTTCCTGCGGTAAAACTAATGCTATGTTAGGTTTACTTATTAGCGAAAACGGATTAAAATTTGAAAATATCTACCTATACGCCAAGTCTTTATTTCAGCCTAAATATGAATTCTAAAGACGTGTTATGAAACCACTTACGGGTATGGGATATCATGAATTTAGCGAAAACGATGACGTAATCAGCCCCGGTGATGTTAAACCTAATTCAGTGTTCATTTTTGATGATATAATTTGCAGCAAGCAGGAAAAGATTAGAGAATATTTTAGCATCGGTAGGCATAAGGGTGTCGACTGTTTTTATCTAGGTCAAACGTACGCCAAGATACCGAAACATCTGATTAGGGACAATGCAAACCTAATTATTCTCTTTAGACAAGACGAGTTGAACTTAAAACACGTGTTTAGCGATCATGTTGTAGGAGTCGGTATTAGCTATGATCAGTTCAAAAACATTTGCTCTCTGTGTTGGAAGGAGCCACATGATTTCCTGGTAATTAATAAAGACAGCTCTCTAGACCATGGCAGATATCGGAAGGGTTTTGATTCATATATAAGTTTATAATTAGAGTCGATTCGTTTAGTAGTCTCTGCATAGCCGACATGTCCAACACGTATGATCTGAGTTTAAAGCGTAAAATAATACACGCTCGTAATGCTATACGTAAGAAATTTGCATACTTTGGTCGTGATAGAGCAGAAGCAGAACGTATGTATCGCGTCACGCACAATCCAGTTATATCGCCACTGGAAACCATTGCTAAATCAGTTAACACCTCTAACGTACCCCTATTGAAAGTTAAAACACAACCATCTGTTGCTGCTACTACTACTGCTAGTTACATTCCCCAGTTGAAAGTTAAAAAACAACCTGCTACATCATCATCATCATCGGAAGCAGACGAAGAAGAAGAAGAAGAAGAAGAATCTAATAAAACTCTTGATCTCCATACTCATTACGGTATGCTGATAGCTAACGCTGTCGGAAACAAAAATATAGATAGAACTAGATTCGGTATTAGATATAAAATTGATCGAGACGCGTGGACATTTGCATCTTCCCCTGTGACTATGCGTGATACAAACATCATAATTAAAAACAACGTTTTCGAAGCAACACCCGGTCTGTTTGACTTACTCACGTTTAGAGAATTAGAGACTATACCATCGCAAGCTGATATCAATAATTATATGCAGATAATAGCCCTTACTAATGCGCATAAGAAATCATATAGACCACAGGGTAAACTAACAGCTGTTAAACATTGGAAGTATGATTATATAATTAAACCGAACTTACCCAGAATCAAAGGTTTAGGCATTAGACTATCATCATCATCATCGTCAAATTTTAAAAAATTAAGCGATTGCAAAGTCGAATACGTCTACTGGAATAAGGCTAATGAGCTAGTCGACAGGCTGCGTTTGTTATATGCTGTAAAGAGTGCCGGCAACACTAGTCCACAGAATGAAAACGAAATAATATCAATTATAAGCGAACTTAAGGAGGAAGGCATCATAGAATAGAATATTTCGGGGGTATATAATGATATACTGCTTTTAACATTATTCAGTATTCATCAAACACGGCTGCTGTTGTCAATATAATTATTTGAGAAGTTACTCTCTCGGTGTCGTTGATATTAACTGTATGATGATGAGTGCTAAACAAGTCGTTGTTGATGAAATACACAGGGCTGCTAGAAAAAACTTTCAAAGACGCCGCACTATAATAAAAAATTTCCAGGACTTGTTCCAGGCTGACTTAGCCGAGTTTATGCCCTATGCTAAAGTAAATAAGGGGTATCGTTACATACAGCTGATGATAAACTGTTATTCGAAATATCTGTATGCACGACCGTTGAAAACTAAATCCGGAGAAGAGGTGACAAAGCAGGTCCGCAGCATCTTTAAGAGTTCAGTCATACCCAAGAATCTTCAGACGGATCTCGGGAAAGAGTTTTACAATAAACATTTTAAACGATTAATGAAAGAGCACACTATAAATCATTACTCTACATATTCCGTAATTAAGGCTTCGATAGTTGAACGTGTTATCCGTACAATTAAGCAAAAGCTGTATAAAGAGTTTAGCTACCGAGGATCATTTAAATGGGTAGATATATTACAGAGGGTAGTTGACAGCTATAACAACACCAGACATAGAACGATAGGCCGAGCTCCTGCTACTGTTACACCTACCACCCAACTAACCGTTTATGACACTAATGTAAAAGCTGCAGGAAGTAAACGTAAACTAGACTTGAATGACCTCGTACGTATTAGTAAGTTCAAGGGGGTCTTTTCTAAGGGATACACGCCCAGCTGGTCAACTGAATTATTCAAAATAGTTAAAGTTCAATTTACAAAACCTGTCACTTATCTGCTGGAAGATCTTCATGGGGTTGCTGTCCGAGGAGCTTTCTACTAGTTCGAGCTGCATAAAACCAAACAGCCAGACGTTTACTTAATTGAAAAAGTACTTAAACACCGCAGCAATGGTGACATTTATGTAAAATGGCTCGGCTTGAATGAAAAGTCCTGGATAAAGGCGGAAGATGTTGTTAAATGACAGTTCTTACCTATATGAAGTTTATATTACTAGATTAAATAAAGTATGTTGAGGTTTAAGTTTAATATATAGTTAATATTCTATTAAGTAAATGTTAAATGTTAGAATATATATATTTATAAGCTGATCTAAGTTATTTTGTTAGAAAATTAATTTGTAACATCCTCATATAACATATCTAGTTTATATTGATTAATAAAGTAATATACTATATATATAAAACTATAATCACCTAGTTTAAGCTGATTTACAATAGAATATTAGTAATATTGTGTAACCTTACGAAAAATAAAAAAACAGTAAAACATTTATCGATTTTTATTTTCACGTATAAAATAACAATACCGTCCGAACCAATCCCAGTATACGTAACGGTCACCTCTACCCAATACTGTTTCATTTACTAGCATTAGGATGAAGGGAGAGAGAGAGAGAGAGAGAGAGCGTGAGAGCGAGAGAGTGAGAGAGAGAGAAGGCTCTTAAATGCATCCTTTAATAGGAGAGAGTGAGAGGGCTCTTTAATACATCCTCTAATAGGAGAGAGTGAGTGAAAGAGTGAAGGCTCTTTAATGCGACCTCTAATAGCATCAGTACGTACAGGTAATACAGGTTTCTTTAATGCGACCTCTATTGGTGGTACATAGGTCGTCGTCGTCGTCGTCGATAATACAGATTTCTTCATGACGCCCTCTATTGACGATACACAGATTGCCGGTAATACAGATCCCCAGCTGTCATAACGCCCTCTATTAACAGCGCCCTCTGGGTTTTTTTCCTAGCAACACCATTTAGCCGAGCGCCGAACCAAATGCCGGACAAGGCCGGTAATACAGATTCCGTACTTCGAGAATCACGTCAGACGACACCGGCGCCATCTGTTTTCCCCTAGCAACGACGCTACCATTTAGCCATGTGACGAACCAAATGCCGATAATACAGAATGTCGGTACAAAAATCACGTAAAACGACACCGGCGCCATCTGCTTTCCCCTAGCAACGACGCTAACATTTAGGCGAGTGACGAACCAAATGCCGATAATACAGAATGTCGGTACAAAAACGACACTGGCGCCATCTGTTTTCCCCTAGCAACACTAACACCATTTAGCCAAGTGACGAACCAAATGCCTGTAATACAGAATGTCGGTAATGCAGATTCCGTACTTAACCACCTAGAGAGAGACAGACAAAAGTCACCAGATTAGAGAGAGACAAAAAATCTAGGATCCCTAGAACTGTCTGCCTCAGGTGCCGCAATACCTACTATTAAATATTACAAATTTAAATAAACGATAACCATAATTTTATAATATATATTATGTAAATAGGAGATCAAGCGATACTTTAAATCCGAGATGTATTATAACGCCGAGGCGCCAGCCGAGGTGTTATAACATCTTCGAGGATTTAAAGAAGCTTGATCTCCGTATTGCATAAGTTGTTTTATTTTATTTCGTATTTCAATCCTAATTTCTCCCTTTTAAAATTCATCCGAATTTATTGTATAAAGAAGCAAGTTGCCTTGTCTGTGTCATCATACGCGTAACCAAGGAGATAAAAAGCAGCATGTGATGTGTGGCTGTTATGCAACATCTAATGATTTACGTTGCCAACCACAACGGAGATCAACAACGTCTTGAACTCCGGTGTCATTGACAACGGAGATAAAGATATACTTTATTTTTCTAATTATCTTTTCTAATATAAACAATTGTTTGAAATACGAAATGAAATAAAAATATTTTTTTACATAGTTTTTTATTTTTAATAAATTTTTAAGTAAAGCATTGCTTTCATTGCTTCCATGGACCGCACGCCACTGGTATTTACCTAAAATCATTCCCCAAGGTGTACGCCGAATAAAGATTTTGCTACGATTACCATGACTATTAATGAATTTTTAAGTGTTTCTAACACAGACAAGGAAAGCAATAAATAAGTAATCAACACATAGTCATTACAAATAAAAGTAATAAAAATGCGCAGGTTACACCGTAAAATATTCGAAGGGAAATTTAAATAATTTCTAATATAATTTATAATAATTTAAAATCTTCAAGTATGATTAAAATCCCGAAGTATGAATATTGAATCGAATCAATGAGAAGTTCCTATAAATACAAACAATACACTTTAGGGAAGAACTTCAGTAATAAAGAATATTTAAGAACATTATTAAGTATGATAGTATCAAAGGTCAACTCATTGGATCAAAGTTGTATCCTACATTAAAAATAAATCCAGTCAAACTAAAGGGTCAATTCATATGAAGTGGTCCAGCACTGGTCCCTCGGTCATTTCAGAAAATGAGTATTTTTTGTGTATCACACCCAAGTATTGGTAGTTCAAAACCACTGTGATTTTATTTTTATTCTTTTTGATTAAAATATGACAGCCATATTTGTTTCGTAGTGCACAACGTTTTTTTCCGTTTTTTGGTGTAAACGTAAATCTTGATATCACAAGAACGGTCGATTCTAGGGACCTACGGTAAAAACCATTGTACTGTGCACATGTCGGACTACTGTGCACATTTCTTAATCGGACAATAAGTTTTGTAAGATGGTTACTTATAGGTATAATTTAACCCCGTTTTTAATAACGTTTTTATAACGTTTTTACAAAATTTCAACTTTTTAGAGAGCCATATTTCTAGATAAAGGTGAAGTCTTAGGGTTGATTTTTTCGTTAATGGTACACAGTTAGGGGTAGTTTATGTATAAAATATTTCAAATCTGAAACTTCACTATTTTGGTATTTATGAGCTTTTGAATTTTTGGTCAACTTTGATCCTCAATATCTGATGGGCACGGATGGATTTTTGTTATATTACATGAGAATAAAGTAGTACATGATGGAAAACTGTGGTAAAAATTTCAACTTTGATATTAGCCTGAGAACAGAGTTAGGCTCAGTTGAAAACTGTAAATAAATCTTGTAAATAACCATAAAACTCGGCCATTATTATCATTTCCATTAGTATCGTTGAGTAAATTTATTTTATTCTAGTGCTAACAATTTTTGAGTTACAACTATTATTATTATGCCATTCGTAAACGTACTTGCAGTTATAGACTAAAGCAATTAATGGAATACATAGTTGTATGTACTTTTTCCTTGTATTTTCTTCCTTGATCGATTTTCCTATCAATCCATGTAAATTATATGAAAGTTTACATAAACTAATTCACGAAGTCTAAAAGGCCCAACTCATTATCAGCCCGGCTATTAGCCCCACTGACAGCGGAGTTGAGTTATAATAATAATTAATAGCTCAAAACAATGTATGCATTAGAATAAAATAAATTTACTCAACTATACTAATGAAAATGGTAATGCATTGAAAGTGTATAGTTTAATTAATAATGGCCTAGTTTTATGGTTATTTACAAGATTTATTCTGTCTCAGTCTGTTCAAGTCTGTTCTCAGACTAATATCAAAATTGTGATTTTTATCACAGTTTGCCATCATATACTACTTTATGCTCACGTAATATAAATAAAATCCATCCGTGCTCATCGAAGATATTGAGGGCCAAAGTTGACCAAAAATAGAAAAAACGATAAGTTCAAAAGCGAATAAATACCAAAATAGTAAAGTCTCTGATTTGAAATATTTTGTAGATAAACTTGTTACCCACAAAATGGGGACTGCTTATTGGGAAACGGTAACAACCTTAAACGCAGTTAAATCTGTCGGGTGCCAGCTAACTAGTGTCAGGTCGTGGGTCTCACTAAAGGTCTTCTGTAATGGGCGCCAAGAATCGTCTAAAATAGCTCTAGTATTTGCCAACAAAATCTGAAAAGAACAACACATTTGCGACTACTACCAATGTGGTCGACTTTTCCCAATATTGGCTCCTCGATAGCTGAAAATATAAACCTCAAATACCGCACATGTAAATAATAAGTCTTCAAGTAAGAGATACACAGTGCTTTATTATTAATTAAACAAATTATCAGGTAGATCAATTAAAATAAATCAGTCAAGTATGGTTATAGCTTAATCAAGGACATATGGCCTAGGCAAAAATTAAATGCAAGTTATTGATTTCTATATACAAGTTTGATCGGGGTGAGGATTGATGAGAGCATGACTATTTACTCTAAATCTAACTTAACTCCAAGTCTCAAAAATGTAACTGGCACGGTAAATTAACGCGAATATCTGTGATGTAGATTGCGCAATCATTAATCGTCAGATTTTCATTGTTTATCCAATTTATTACAGAGCAAAGTTATACGTATTCACTCGCAAATATTTCTAACAATGTAATAAAATAAGTAACATGTGATAAAATTATATATATGAAATAGACACCTAGATATAAGTGCTACACGCACACTGGAGAAAAACCATTTAACACATAAAATTATAATATACAAATATACAGTAATGCTTTATATACAATAAGGGTTGTCAAATGTTATTGTTGTTGTAGATAGTTGCTACAACATAACTAACTCATGATACAGATGTATGCTCGTTGAACTGAAGAGGAACGTCACCAACTAGGTCGAACGTAGCCTGATACAACGAAGCAACAGCAACCAAGTCAGCGTAATGATCTTTTAACAACCCAAATATACAACGTAGTGTATGAAGTTAATGTAAGATTTATTAAAGAAAAAGAAAAAAGGTCTTAGATAATGGGTGACCTTCTGAAAGAGTTATATCGCTCCCAAATGCGGCTAACGTCGATTATATATCGAATCGAGATCGTGTGCTTCTAACCTTCAAAAAAAGAACTAGTGGAAATCCTTAAGGTTACCAATAAACTTGGAAATCGTTACCAATAAACTTGGAAATCATCACCAAAAATTAATTATCGATCTGCACAAATGCAATTCCCATATCACAACATAAAGAAAAAACTAATTTAACGGTGATGCCACTAAAATATTCTTTGAAGAATTTTCTCCACACGAACGATCAAAACGAAGTGAAATCTCTTGTCTTATTCTTAGGAAGTTAGTACCAAACAAAATGGCAACTAAACGGAGAGAAAATGTGATCTCCAAACGCTATACAAACTAACACAAAAGCATAGCTATACAGGGTGCTACGAAGTTAGCACGTAACAAACTACCCCTAACTGTGTACCATTAACAAAAAAATCAGCCCTAAGATTTCACCTTTATCTGGAAATATGCCTGCTCCCCTAAAGAGTGAGAATTTTGCAAAAATGTTATTAAACTTCGAGGTTAAATTACACGTATAAGTAAGCATCCTACGAAAATTATGCTAAAATGTAAAAATAAAATGTAGTCCAACATGTGCATAGCACAATGGTTTTTACCGCAGGTCTCTAAGACCAACCGTTCTTGAGATATCAGGATTTACGTACATCAAAAAACGCGAAAAACGTCGTGCACCACGAAACATACGTGGCTGCTATATTTTAATCAAAAGAAATAAAAATAAAATAACAGTGGTTTCAAACTACCAATACTTAGGGGTGATAACAAACAAAAATTGTCCGTTTTTGAAATGGCCGAGCGAACAATTTATTTTTTTCTGGACCACTTCAGTTGGATTGACCCTAACAAACATTGTAAAAATTTGTTTTAGGCGGTATCTTTATATAACCCTTTGACTTTTTTCAAGCATGATAAATATAAACGTCAACTTTACACAGATAGGTTGGATAGGTATTCTTCTTTTAAAAAAATTGCAAATGAAAAATTATGTCTGGGTTGGCTGGGAATACAAATATATCTGCAGTTTTTATTAAGTAGGCGGCGATAACAATGCTTCACTAAAAACAAGCTTCTATATTCTATTATTCTAGGCTCTCGTTGACATTTTAAATGGTTAGCTGTGTAAACAGCTGTTAGCTATTAATCAGAGTATAACTAAAGTGTGTTAAAACCATTGAAATCGTTTATGGATCTACATATTTTCCAATTATTTAATCTTCTATTATCCACGTCTGAAAATTCTACAAGATAAATTGAAAAAAGTTTCTATAGGGTAATTTGTATTCAAATATGTAATGAATGAAAGCTGTATACAGTGAAATTACTGTTTGTATTAAAGAAAAGGAAGGAAAATAATAAAGCTGTTGAAAACTTTCCAGATCTTTACCTCATTGTGTACATAATACTACTATCCATTTTTTTTCTAGAGTTCTCTGACTTTGAAAGCGTATTGCTCGGGAACTACTGAACCGAATTAAATATTTTAAAAACGAGCAAATAGTAAATGCATTTCTACATACTACAGTAAAATATTATATTTCTAATTTGTATACTTTTGTTTTTATCGGACGATACGCAATAAAATGTACCCATTTTTAGGGACAATTTCATTGAAAGTAAGTTCACTAATTTTTTTCTCAGAAAGTATATGTCATATATCTATGAGATTTTTTGTATGGGTTAGAAAGAAACCTTGCAGTTCTTATGCTATCAATTTTCAGACAAAAAAGGGTTTTATTTAAGATTTATGCGAAAAAATAGCGAACTATGCGTTCTTATTTATTAATAGAGATAGATTCAAATTTTTTTCGCTAAATCAACACTTTTCATGTGTAGACATTATTCTTTTCAAAAAAATGTTCCTAATTCTAATAATAAAAATGCGGAAACAAAAAAACGAGTTTTGATGAAAGGCGGTTTCGACAAAAAACGGTTTTTTTGTTATTGCACTTTTATTGTTAAAATTCGGAACATTTTTTTTTAAGAAAATAATGTCTACATATGAAAAGTGTTAATTTAGCGAAAAAATTTGACGCTATCTCCATTAATAAACAAGAACGCATAGTTCGCTACTTTTTCATATATATCTTAAATAAAACACTTTTTTGTCCGAAAATTAATAGGATAACAACCGCAAAGTTTCTTTCTAACCCTTACAAAAATCTCATAGATATATGAAATATACTTTCTGAGAAAAAAAAAATTTAACTCACTCTCAATGAAATTGTCCCTAAAATGGCTACCTTTTATTATGTATCGTCCAATAAAAATAAAAGTATACCAGTTAGAAATATAATATTTTACTGTAGTATGTAGAAATGAATTTACTATTTGCTTGTTTTTAAAATATTTAATTCAGTTCAGTAGTTCCCAAGTAATACGCTTTCAAAGTCAGAGGACTCTAGAAAAAAAATGGATAGTAGAGACTGTTGGTAGTTTCGCAATATTTCCGTTATAAATCTAGGACGTAACGTTGTCGTTTTACATTTTTCACGTCCGGTTTATCCTTTCTTTATATCTACGTAGCAGAAACAAACATTTTACATCTTTTCCTTGTGGTTTCATACCTCATTCGCCAACACAAATGTAATCTTAAGAAATGAGAAAAGAGTTTTACGAGCTATAATTTCATTAGTTGCGAAACGCTTGTAAAACGACGAAATGACACAGGCCATACTACAAACATAGAAAAAGTGCAGACGGGACAAAATTAAATTGTGTCTAGAAAACCCCTTTACCACTGGCAATTGCTATCCTACTTGCAGAGGATGGGGTTGATTACACCAGGAAGTTGCTTAAATTTCGACAGATACCCACACTTGCCACGTATAGAAAGTTGATGCTGGAAACTACAGCGAACGCTTTATTCTGACATAGACTATTCAGAATTGCTCAGACTATATTCTATTCAGACAAGCTGTTTTCATGCATTCATAAATTTAAATTATACTCCAGAATTCAGAAACCGTAGACAAGAGAAGAGGGTGTGTCAAATAATAAAATTATTACTCTGCAAAAGTTAAAAGTTGCTTGCTAAATATTTTATTACGCTTTACTAAATGGACCGAATGAACAGAAATAGAAAAGTAATTTCCTCTTTTTCATTTTGTTTCAGGGTACTTACTATTTAAGGACTTTTGTGAAAATGTATCAGAAGTGCCAGTGCCGGAATTGCGGTTTTATGAAGAGGTGAGTTGAGTTTTAAGTTTTTTATATCCTTAAGTGGTCGTTTTTCACAGGACACAAAATCCTGCTATTTTTATGTGTAAAACGTTTTTAATTTGCATTCTCGGAATTTCCCCAGGTTGTAAAATATACTCTTTTTAGGTTATATTTACAGTTAATTATATGAACTAAAAATAACCTTATTTATGTGTTAATATATTCAGTAGGATTCAAGTTTTTATAACAGTTACTTTCATTTATTAAAAGAAATTTAATTATATCTTATAAATGTCACACTCACCACCTTTTACAAATCGTTTAGATAAAATACTATGGATGCTACGGAGCCTAAAAGGCGAATTCCGAGGTCTTAAGGTAAGTACTCACAGCAGCGGATCCGCAGGCGGATGTCATACGATTGGTCGGTTTGAGTCGATTTGACTCAAACCGACCAATCGTATGACATCCGCCTGTGGATCCGCTGCTGTGAGTACTTACCGTTACTCTTTATTCGTCTCCAGGAAACCGACTAATTACAAAAGTAAGGTTAGTGTGTTTTGCGGTATGTTCACAATGAACTTTTTACCGTCAACTTCAAAGTTAAATTAACATTTGTGTGTTTTAATTTTTTATTACTCTGGGATCAAAAGTGACACTTTACTTTTTCAAACAAACGATTAAACTATCAGTTCTAATCTACGAAGTCTAAAATAGTTAACTATATACATATTAGGATCTATTAAGAAATCTATAACGGCCAAGGGCTTTAATGCTTTCGCGGTCGTTATAGTTCTTAACAGAATTTGGCACGTATAACGGTTTTCGTTGTACCAAACAGTACTAAATAATTTAAAAAATTATAAAAAAGTAGACGCCGTTGTCACCTTGACAATGGAAATCAATAACATTTTGAAAAAAGCGGGTTAGAAAAGATGGACCGTTAAATCATCTTTTAACAGCCCTGAGTGTTACCACGGTGTTATTGACAGCTTAACGGTTGTCGTAACGGTTGTGTAAGTGTTGAATGTTATTAATACTATAACGACACGTAGTATAAGGAAAACAGTTTTTTGCGCTATCGACCTGTTTTTGTTTGTTTACCGTTTTGTTATTTGCCACAGTAAGTTGATGTTAACGATTCGTTGCCGATTGCTATGACAACACAGAACTGTTCTCATTCCTAACGTGGCTGGATACGGTTATGAAAATAAATCAGTATAAAATGATTGAAATAGCATTGATTGTGAACATACCGCAACACATACCTAACGTTACTTTTGTAATTTGGTGCCAGCTAACGCTTAGAATTTGACAAGGGGCTATAGACATTACAAAATTACAAAAGTAAGGTTAGTATATTTTGCGATGAACGTTTCGCAGCCAACGTCGACGTCAAATTAAAAAAATATAAGTACGAGTACATTTTTTTATTTATTTTAAATAGTGACGTTAGCGCAAAAAATATCATACGATACTCATCGTTATGTGCTTACAACAGATATCGAAAAATTTTCTTTTTCTTTATCTGTTATAAAGTACTACCGGTCTCGTATCTTAATTAATCATTGTCTCTGTCGCGGGCAACAGAGGTTGTCACATGTTACAGTTGCTCAGTTTTAAAATAGCAACTCAGTTTTAGGTTACAGAAAGTAATACTTCTACAAAGTGATACAGAGGAATATTTAAGTTTTTCAATAGCTCAGTTTTTTGTTTAGAGCTCTGTTAACCAACAAGACAACTTGCAAAAAGTGAGGTTCAGGTGATTGCAAGAGCTTATTTTCCCGATTAGTAGGAACTTAACTATTTTATGAATTCAAACTCACCCTCATAAGTTGTTGTACTTTTTACTTTTGAGTTCTTAGAAAATGTAAACGCCTTCACTTAACCTGCTTCTTATTCAATAGAACGAAAGTGTGGCATTTCTGGGTATCTGGTATCGTCCTTGCTGCTGTTTTCCTGATTTTCAAAGCATCTTCTTTTTCTTTATGTGATGTATCCATTTACCCAGTTGTATAAGTGTCGTGGAGTCATGATTTGGTCATTGTAGGTCATTTGAAGACTAGTCTTCGCTGCAAATATTTTGTCCCACTAACACCATCTCTTATACTTTTGCCATGTGGTACCACTATGTATCTATTATAGAATCATTCTTATTTGTTTCCGTTTTTACCCCACTCGTCGAGAGACATCAGGGAGAGTTAAATAAAATTGTATGCGTTTTTTAAACTTAACCCTTACTACTCGCTAAAGCATTGCGGAGGTACAGAATAAAAACATGTATTTCGATAGATGAAAACTGCCGTTCAACATTGCAACCTTTCAGGGGGTTATTTCCTTTGATCTCTGCAGAGTAAGGGTGCAGATGTTACACATTATAGTGTTCTAAAATATGTTCTACTTTTGAATTTGAGGAAAATCGGTGGCAGAACCATTATTGAAAAAGAACAGCATTCAGCGACCTCTAGAGATTAAACGAAGCAATATGTAGAAAAATTGGTTAATTTAATCATTGTCTGGATTACTTGGAGAACGAATATATGCAAGTTTTAGCCAAATCCTACCGAAAAGATTTTTTTCTATTTTTGCTTCCGGGGTCCATTACAAATCTTTCTAAGTATCTCAAACGAATATTACGTTTACGTGCATCCTTTCTTAACAGATGGCTGCAGTTGTAAAGCAATTGTTTATGTTCACTGTTATTGCGTTTTGAACTTTATAGGATGATGATTTATTGGTGCTCCTGCTGAAAACATTATGATGCCGTGATCAAAAGCAATAAAAATAATTTCTTTGGGGACGAATATCGTAAAAACAATGGCACACTTCGGAAGAGGAATGAATAATAAAACTTTCTAGAGATTTTTTATTATTTACTTGTATTTCATTCGCGGTGCCATTGTGGATCCTGTATCCTTTAGGTTTAACACGCAATCATAATTTTTGACACGATAACTTTTCATTTAATATTCGTTTCAACAAAGTATTTGTCAAATAGTAGTTATAGTAGATGATAGTAAATATTAATTTTACATGACAAATATTATTTTTTAGGAATAATCATAAATATTAATCGAATTAAACATTTCTTGCAGCATATTTAATCAATTTTATAAAAATTGAAAGTTCTACCTCCACAATAATAAGTGACAATGATTGTTCGAATAATTATTCGCCCCGATGAAAATTTATTTTCTGAACTACTGTACCTTACAACATTCTAAGCATATGGTTTGCACGCCAATACATCTTTTTAACATTTATCAGTTATACTCCAGCTTTATCATTTTCGATATATTAATTACGGTTTGTATGCCCACCTCATTGCAACTGATTTATTTAGTTTTTGCACAATTCCCTGTTTAGATGTTTTTTTAAGGTTATCGATTTCGATATTAATGAGCATTGATTCTGATGTCATCTTTTAGAAAACTTGTTTATTATGGCCAAATAGTCATTTTTATCCCTTGTATCAATTAATTAACTCTCTGATCTGATCTCTGATTGAATTTTCAATCATTGCTTTCGTTTTTTTAGAATAAAACATAAAAGTATAAGTAGTAAAACGGAACTAGGAAAAATAAATTAAAATTGACGTTCTGGCAAAACAACGAAATAATGACCGTGCCGATGAGTAAACCGAAGAACCACTTTTGAGATAGCCTACTGAGGTATTGAGGCCTCTTATGTATTTGAGTGTTAAAAAATTTCTAATAAAAGTATACTTCAAGTTCCAAGTTTTCCTGCAAGTGAAACATATACATATAATAAAATATTGTTAGATTTCTGTAGAATCTTCTTTAAAATTCGCCTTTTACTCGAGTTTATACACTGATGAAAATTCAGCAACTAACCGGTAGTTGAGATCAATTCTAAACCATTTGCTAGCATAAAAGATTGGCGCAGCATCACTCATTTTTCTTGTGTCACATAAAACTTGTACATAAAATGGAATTGAAAATGTCTCTAAAGCTGCATCTATCTAGTAGTTTTCCTAATAAACTTTTTCCTTCGATCTCGTTACATTATTTAAACGAATATCAAAGTTTACTTCTTTTTCTCTTTTCGGGTCTTTACAAAAATGTCTGTTTCAATTCGAAAAAAAGCTCTAAATAATAGACGTTAATGCTTTTGTTTCTCTTTTACCACCATTGTTCCTGCACTACTGTGCCTGAACATTGCATGAATATTTTAGAAAGGCTTTTTGATGAAACCCACAACGATGTTATCAAGTAACTGCTTTTTCAAACGTTTATCCTTTACTGTTAGTAGTGACATTATTTCTATAGGAAAAAAATACTATACATATGTCCCATTTCTCACGATATTATCTACAATACGCTTGTTAACAAAAAAGATATAATATTTTGTATTTTATCGCAAATATATTAACTTTTTCATTTCAATACTTTTGAAAAAAGTGTGTAAATGCTTTTTATTTTATTTTACAATTTAAAGAGAAATAATTCTCAGTTTATGTACAGATTACAGTTTTAAACACGAATTATTATTTAATAAATTAAAAAAATTACGTACTATACGATTTTAACTCTATTGAGCGATCATATTATTTAAATATTGTAACAAGATTTTTTTATACGAAATTGGGGATTTTATGTTTGTACACGTTCCTAGAGGGAATGATAAGGGTAAAGGTTGGAATGTGGAAGTGAATTCAAGTGAGCCCCTCGTGCTTTTAAACGGTACATAAAATGTTAAATTGAAGGTTTATTTTTACGTTTAGCAAATACAGTTTAGGGGATTATTTCGCTTTTAACCTTTCTCGATATGTAATTGCGGGGAAGGATAAACATAAGAAAATAAATAAAACGTAATCGATTTTGTCAAGAAGCTTGATGATAAATAATTAAACGCGGCTTTTATAAATCAAATCCTATAGATATAGACATTCTAATAAAAGTCGAATTGATGTTAGCTTATTTAAATGTAAATTAATATTATATATACGATTTATCTAATCAAGAATACAAGAAATCTACAGGGCGGGAGCCTCCCTAACTGAAAATTCGGATGTGTCTGGATCTTACAAAGGTGTTCCGACAAACTAAGTTTTTTAAATCTATCAGTCTATTTCTACTAGTTTCTACCTTTTACAGATTAAATAAATTCATTAAAATAGTTCAAAGAAACTATAATTCTCTAGTGTAACCCTATTCGGGCACATAAAAAAATAAGAACAGCTGCTCCGGCTCGTCGAGAAGGAAGAGTTGCTGTGGGTCGGCAATTTGATCAACTTGCAATCAGAGTCTCCAACAATTGACATATAATATGTTTAAATAAAAATATCAAGTACATAAACATACAATCAACAACGTGTATATAACAAATAGCTATTTTTATATAGTACCTTTACTTCGGAAAATATACAGTGTGGGATTAAAGTATAGAATATTAAAAAAAACGAACTCAACCGGTTTTTTTAGAAATGCTGAAATACGTCGATTGTGTTTTTTAAAAATACACATTAATATGTGCGATTCACATTCCGACTTTCATTTATTTCTAAGTTATAACGTCACAACGAAAAAAATTAAATGACAATATAGATTTTTAGTAGTGGAATTCGATAGTGATTTATCTTCCCTTTATGATCATGCAAATTAATCATAAGGTTGCATGGCAAAAATTCTGAGAAAAATCGATCTGATATATTGATACCATAATATCAATAGCATTAAAGGGTCACTATCGGATTCCACTACTAAAAATCTATATTGTCATTTAAATTTTTTGCGATGACGTCATAACTAACAAACATTTACAAAGTTCAGCTCGATTTTTCTCAGAATTTTTGTTATGCAACCTTATGATTTATTTGCATGATCATAAAGGGAAGAATTCTACTATTAAAAATCTATATTGTCATTTAAATCTTTTTGTCATGACGTCATAACTTAAAAACAAATGAAAGTCGGAAGGGGAATCTCACATATTAATGTGTATTTTTAAAAAACAAAAACGACTTGTTTCAGCGTTTTTAAAAAAACCGGTTCAGTTCGCTTTATTTTAATATTCCATACTTTAATCCCACCCTGTATAATATTTAATCATTAAACAAATTTCGTCTATAATATACATCTAACAATTTCAAATCAATTACAGTGAAGTCTCGTTGATCCGAATCTACGTTAATCCGAATACCACTATAACCCGGACCAGCAATTTATTGACATTGATTACATTGTAATCCGGATTTGGTAGGTATTGATAATCCGAACTTTAGAATTAATTGTTTTTATTCATCAAGTTTTGTTTACAGTAACGAATGCAATTCAGGGGCAATTTCATGGGTATTCAGATGTGTAATTTGATACAAAAATACAGTTGTAGATAAGATAAATAAGATTTTATTTTATTTATATTTACGTTATATTTTTGTCTGACAAATTGTTATTATAAAAAGTCACGTATTTTTTAAAAGTGGTTACATTCGCAATTTTATAATTCATATTAGTTACAAAGGTTTAAGTTAAAAATGAACTGATACTTCTTTTACGAATTACGACTTTATGTATCTCCGCCATACATAAAAAGATTTTCTGGTAAATTTAAAAATTGTTAAATGTTTAAAGACCGCATTGTAACTTTAAATATTATACATTTCCAGATTTGTTACAAAAACTGAAAGATCATATAACAATGTTAAAAAACTTTAAAACCTGCGGAATATCCGGAGATGGAAGAAAAGTTGTTTGGATGGTTTTTGATGTCACCGATATCCTCCGAAATTTTGGACGAAAAGGCAAAGCATCATTATCCAGCAGCGTGCGGTGCATACGAAACAGTGGAAGCAGTAGCGATGCAACGTATGCGCCCTCACGCTTTTACGAATTACGACTTTATGTGTCTCCGGCATACATATAAAAAGATTTTATGCTAAATTTAAAAATTGTTAAATGTAAAAGGACCACACTGTAACTTTAAATATTAAACATTTCCAGATTTGTTACAAAATCGGAAGGATCATTATAACAAAGTTAAAAAAACGTTAAAACCTGCGGAATATCCGGAGATGGAAGAAAAGTTGTTTGCATGGTTTAATATGTCATTAATATCCTCCGAAATTTTGCCCGAAAAGGCAAAGCATCTATTCAGCAGTGTGCGGTGCATACGAAACAGTGGAAACAGTCGCGATACTACGTATGTGCTATCACGCTCGTACACATAGCGTACGCGGAATGGGACCTTTCGGCGCGGCCGATTCGGCGCGGCCGATTCGGCGCGACCGATTCGGCGCAGGCGGTTCGGCGCAAGGACGTTTAGGCGCGAGACGTTTCGGCGCGAAGACGTTTCGGCGCGAAATACCTAATCATAAATTTGACGTTGCTTTAACATAAAACTCTCGGAAGAAACTGTAACTTTTAAATTTTATAAATTTATTTTGTCGGGACAAAAATGCAATTTTTAATTTACGCATGCATGCACTCGAACACTGTAACCCGGTTTATGATATGTGAAAATACGGAATTAAACAGTGTTTAAGGCAAAAATTAGAATTGTTTCGATGTCTTTCTGCAAATTACAATGTTGTTTTATAGTGTTGTTTAATCCATTTAGAAATACTACATAACAATAACTAAAACAAAAATTTTACTAGATATTTTATACCCTGGTCGTAATCTGACAGACAGATGATTTGGTCACACAGACTTTTTTGAAAATTCGAACAATTCTGCATATTTTTGTGCATGATACGATACGAGAAAGGAAATTAAATCAACCCCCACTTATAAGAGGTGTCCAAACAAATGAAAAATTATGCCTTGTCGGAAGGGATTACTGATTTACAGAGAAATATTCCAATGAAGATTTTCTAGTAAACACCTGTGTGAAAGCAATTATTATTTTCGCATGTTTTATGTAATATTATATAACTTTTCGATATTCTTAGTCGTATTAAAATTGTTGTTGTGTACAAGATAAAATACTCCAAATTGTACTGTTGTGTTCTGATGCACATGTTAAAGTTTTCTAGTAAGGAAGCGTAATTACGTAAGCATCATTTTATCGATTTTAAACCCTCCCTTTGTAAGGAAAAATAATAAAATTACAGAGCCCCCCCTTCCCCAAAGGATAAGACGTAAGCAGTTTTTTTGTGTTTTTATTAGATATCAAAATTAAAACAAAAATCAGAGAAATTTAATTTCTAATGTTAATGAACTAGTTATTTAATTATTTTTTAAATTGAATAAATAAAACTATCTTTTATTCAAGCTAAAAGAACGAAGCAATCAAAAGAAAATCTTACAACAAATGTTATTTGACTCTTATTCGTTTGTTTTAATTTGTTTTGAATTGATATATCGGGGATTCCCCCAAATATTATGTTAAAGTCGATTACTTTGTACTATAGTACAGCGGCAAGGAGAATTCCCGGAACGAAGTTTTTGCTTATAAAGAATTATAAACAAACTGGGTAGAAGAAAAACTTGGTAGTAAAAGTAGAAAAAGCACTTTTATGGATTTGAAGTAAGTATTCGAATATTATTTAAAAAGATTAATAATTTGTAGTTTCTATCTTACATGAGACTTTTTTGTCTCCGGCCCACTCCCTTTGTCAGCAAAAATAAGGAAAACTTTAACCCCCTAAACCTGCTTACGTAATACTTGAACGCTCCCTAACTTCTATTTATGTGGAAGCTAAATTATCCGCTGCTAGTCTAGACCGAATACATGTATTAGAAAGAGTACAGCAAAACCTAAACAATATGTATAATCGCGCCGAAACGGCCTCGCGCCGAAAAGCCCTTGCGCCGAAACGTCCTCGCGCCGAAACGTCTCCGCGCCGAAACGTCTTCGCGCCGAATCGGCTGCGCCGAAATGTCCTAGACCGAGCGTACGAGCCTGATAGCACATACGTCGTATCGCGATTGGTTCCACTGTTTTGTATATTCTGCACGCTGCTGTGATTTTATAAAAGATGTTTTCAAAACGATGACGTCAGGGCAAGTAAAGATTGGATACTTAATTTTAAAAAGACGCAATTTGCGTGTGTTAGTCGCGGGAGAAAAGCTGTTCAATGATTCGCACACAGTGAAGCCCTTTAAGAAACAGTTGCAAAGCGGTGGCTTTGCAATGGGTGGTAGAAAATTTGAAACAATTGTGATGCCGGAAGATTTAAAAAAATCATAACTAACGTATTAATTTAAGTTCAAAAAACACGGAACAAAGCAAAAATCGCCGCCCTTTTTGGTTAACAACATAATAACACGGAATGTTATTTTTTGTGTTTTTAAAGCAGTTTTTTTGTAGTTTTATTTATTTTTAAATAAATTTTTTTGCAGAATGTTTTAATTGCATTTATGTACAAATATAACATTGTAACTCTGCAGACGCAGTAATCCGGAAACCGCGATGATTCGGATTGCCCCTGTTTTAATTAGTCCGAATTAGTGAGACTTCGCTGTAATTAAATACTAACAGCCGTACTCATAGAGAAATTACACGCGTGTAACCTTAATATTTCTTATATGTTACACGCGTGTAATTTCTCTATGAGTACGGCTGTAAGTATAAAATATAAATTTGAGTACATAGGTGTTCACATCCGTTAACACATTCAGTGAATTTTAATACTTTAAATCTATCGTTTTAGAAGATTATTTCAAAAATTGTAGTGTTAAATATATGTTAAATCCTATTACTTACTTTGATTAATACATATAATAATACTTTCAATTAAATTACATAGTGATTAACATATCGAATAACTTCCAAATTGCTCATTTTGCAACCAAACCTCCAACAAAATATTTGTTGATTTCAGCATCAGCATTGTTCTCGATTTCCAATTATGAAATCCTTGTATTCCATAGATCAAGGAACACGTTAGGGTTTCTCAGGTTGTAACATGCATCATTTATCATATTAACAAAAGCTCCATACATGGGCGCCAGTTTGTAACATTAAAAATTCCAATAAACAAATAATGTCATAAGGATTATAGCTCCCGGCAGAGACTCATTACTTATTCTCATTGTTTTCAAGGTTCGTGGGTGTTAATCGCAAAGTCTAACTGATTTCAGATAGGACACAGGAATAAATGAACAATATAGAGGGCGCCACCCAAATTATTTGTTGTTAATAATAAAAATCAGTGACAGGAATTTACAATTAGGGAAAATATTTTCATCTAAATTACGTTATTTTTTTGTTTTTTCTTAACAATTTAGATGTCAGAATTAGTTACAATATAAAGCACAAAAGAATTTCAAAATTTTGCACATTAATTTATTCAGGGATCCCATTCTAAATACACTTTACTATCATCTACATAAAAAACACATTTAACATATTAATGCGATCATTAAAGTTCGCAAATATTCAAACACCAATAACTTACTAGAGGTTTGCTTGACACACTAATCCTATTGTCGCTTAAATGGCCATAAATCACAATAAACAAATAAACATTTTTATCTTCAACTGATGCTGGAACCTGAACAGCTGCTGTTGAATCCTGAACTTTTTTTATATAACACGAATCTTCAAACATTTCAATCATTTCTACTTATTGACTTATTAATTTTATTACTTATATATCAGCAGTGATGTTAAAACAATTTTGAATCATAATTCTATTAGTCGTTGTTTCAAAAAGAATTATGAAAGTGAATTCACGTCATTAAACACAATATTTTAAAGATCTAATATTATTGGTTTGTCTCTAAGATCCCACAAAGTACACTCAAACTTGAATAAGTATCAATAAAGGTATCAATAAATATCATTTAGTTTTTCCAAGCAGGCTAGGTTACACCATTAATTCTTGTACGTTTTATTTTATGCAGGCAAATCTAAATTCTCATACACAAGGGTTTAAACTATAACCCCCAACGGTACGATTCGGAAACGTTAAAACTTTTAATACTATATAAAATGATAAAGAGACTCTTGCTCGAATTCTACTGACAAAACGCGAAACAACTTTACATTGCTAGAGCTAGAGGTAAAGCCTCTCCAAGGTAAGAGGCACTGCCCCCAAGGTCCCTTAACTTTATAGGTTGCCTCAGTGAGTATTAGCCAATGAGCGCGCGAAACGTTAGAGGGTTACCCATTCTATCTCACTTATATTCATTTGATATATGGTATCCATCTCTGTCTTATAGCTTTTTCACGTTATTTTACAGCTTTAAAAAGTACATTTGGTATTAGAAGTGTAAAACTGCCTTGTATGCCAAAATGATATTAACTTTATATTTATTAAATAATTTACTTGAGGCAATACTTAAAGAAACTAAAATATCTTTATTTATTGACGAGAGTACATTATTTTGGTCTATATATGTCAGCAGAGCGTGCCGTGCATACGAGACAGTGGAAGCAGCCGCGATATTTAAAGTTAACATTAGTCGTTTTCTTTTTCAGATTGTGATTAAATCTAAACAATCATAAAAATTTTAGCATGATTTGAGAATGCTTTGTCACAAAAGAACAATCGCAATGTATCTAGTTAGTTACAAGTGAAACCTTTTGTATGTTACTAAAGATCCGTAACTGTACGGGAAACAAAAAACCTCCGTGATCGCTTATAACTAGCCCGAAAGGCGGCTAATATCTGTACATCTTTCTCCGGGCATAATACTATAAAGTATAAAACAATCAGAAACAAACTGTCAACCTGAATACTTACTAGAAATTAAATGGGGGAAAACAAGACACTAGTAATTGAATTTATAAACTTATAACTGTCAAGAACTGACTTTTTTACTTCAAACAAATAATAATAATAATGTTTATTGATATAGCAAATTAATTGACATCATACAATGCAATAATTTAGAAATTAATAATAAATAAATTAATAAATTTGCCCTGACGTTTGACAGTGACTGCGAGCGCTGCATAAACACAACATGAGTGCAAGTGAGAACAAATAGGTCGATGGGTAGTCCTAGGTAGTGCTCTGACGTATTTGCTTCCGCCCTTCCGTCTCAAAGAGGGATCTACTAACTGCTCTACTGAGGTAACCTATAAAAGTTAATGGACCTTGCACTGCCCCGGACGTGTTGTCAACACACCCCTTCGAGAGTCTTGTCCGCTTCTTTATTAACTCAAAAAATCCAATGTTTTAGCTCCCAAGATTTTACATAAAAGGAGCGATTATGCTTTAACTAACCACATAATACTCCGGACATCACTATCTACTAGTCACAAAATTCCTCTCTTGTTTTTATTAAAAGATGCAAATAACAATAAAACATTAAAACCAACGACGTCTTATAAGAATCCCAACTATAGTAATGTCTCGTGAAGCATGAATTATTATGGTTTGGAAATCGATTTGTTCCTTTCTGAACATTTAAATGTTGAAGAGATTTGAGTCAAAATGGACAATCTGTTTGCCTAGAAAGGGGTCGTAAAATGATATATATTTCTGTTAAAATTAATTTATTTGGGTCCTTTAAAAGAATTAACGTTTATTTTGTTTACTATTTCAGAATACAATAAGCAGAAATGTTATGAATGTGTGAGTAAAAAGGAATATGGTCTTATAGAAAAGTAAATATGTTTATACGAATGATAATTTTATTTTAACCTCATTTATACAGTTCGCACATTTAAAAGTATTCTTAAATGAATTAAATGCAAGCAGTCGAAGGGTGTGCTATTAGTAATAAAAATATTATACTATAATCTGCAAAGTAATGCTTGCCATTGAAAGAGCTTCGCCTTGAAGATAATTTTCATAAAAACTCCCGTTTCCAACTTTGTTGTTTTTATCATAAAACCATTTGGATATTAAATGTAAATAAAGGCGTATGTATAACACGGGCAAGCTAAAAGGGTGGTTGTAGTGATGGTCGTCGGAGAGATTAAAACTAATACAACTTAATGGAATGAAAATGTAGCAAAACACGATCATCATTATATTTAAAGCAATTACCATAACTTTTCCTTAAAGTGCCCATTTCAAAATAAGCGCGGGCCTTATACTAACTACCCTCCCAATCCGTCCAATTTACCGCAGAAATTGTTACGTAACAGTCGAGTAATTTAGCAAATGAAAGTATTCCCTCAGACTCAACAATTAAACGAACTGATCCAGAGCATAATTTAGTTGAAAGAGGGGCGGTTTGGCCGTGTTCACAATTATTTCTCTCCATCTCCGAAAGTTTACTAAGATTTTACGGTTTGTTCCTTTTCTAAAAACTGCACATCTTATGTTATCCAATTTAAAATAAAAAGACATCTGTTTGCTGCTGGAAGTAGCAGTATACTGACGTTATCTTCTGGATAGAGTTTTATAATTAAATTACAGACTACGACACCAATGAGGGTTCAATACTTATATATCGCTGATTCTTTTGTTTTCATTCTGAACGAGACAAATTGTATTAAAACGGGAAAGTTTTTGTTTATTTTCCATTTACCGAAAATTGCCTGGATAAGAATTATTCGGTTAGTGAGTGATAGAGTTAATTGGGGAGTTGCAATTTTAATATAAAAATAAATTAAAAAAAAAGTTTATTTCTGCTAACGTTATAGCGAATTTTATGGAAAGTTTCCCAATTAAGGCCAAGATGTTACTGAAGTGGTTAGTTAATACTTTTGTCTTACTTGAAATTGAAAACTTTCGCGATTGCCTCGCGTTCGATGTCTTTTAAAACCAGATTCTGGTTGCATTTCTGAAATAAAAAGTGCGAATTAGCTAATGGACTGTTGTCACTTGGCTTTTCAACCAGAATAATAATATTCGAAATGTAATTCTTAATGGAAAAAATACTATCGTAGTGCGTATTAATGTTGCAGGTGCTCCTAGAATTGTAAACTTATTTAATTCTCCTTCACATTCGATATTTTTAACTTTTAGTTTCTCCTCCTGAAGCGATAGTAATGTACTATACGATGGTACTGGCCTTTAATAACAGTATCCAGTGTTGAACGCAATCCAATCGCAAGAGTTGTTATTAACTTTAAAAGAATTATTTGAATATTCCTATCACTTTAATAAGAAAATAATCACGGAGGGCGCGCGATCGTCGATCACACAGTTCTGCGCAATGGAGTTGCGGGGAGTGATTCGAGTTTTATACATGCGTATGCACAGAATTATGTGGTCGACTACACAATCGACGATCACGTACCTCCCCCTATTTTATTTTATTTTATTTTAGTATAGAAGGTATATCTTATTTTTAGTTCTGTATTAGCAATGGGAATATTCAAATAATTCTTATAACGTTAACATCACTTTTGCTGTTCAAAAATATCAAAATCAATGTATGTATACACATTATTAAGTGAAAAGTTTTATTTGAAAAAGAAACATCAAAATCCTGTAAGCAATAGAAGTGGATCTAGTTATTTGTACACTTTAAGGACAAAAACACACAAAGAAGAGGTCACAGTATGAAAGGCTTCCTCTTTAAGAGGAAAACATTTGCAAGATAAAAATCTTTCCGTGATAACAAAAAATCGCAAACTTGAGGTTATGTTAGCATCTTTATATCGCTTTGTAAACTTACTGGACGCTTATTACTTTCAAGATGTAACTAATTTTCTATTTAATCTCTAATTGGAGTTAATCTCCGTATTACGAACTTCGACATCATTAGGAACCTTCCAATCTTCACGCCTAAGTTCTTCTCTCTTTGAGTTATCACGTGATTATTTCTAGTTCTTTTCTTAGTTGCCTTGAATCAGTTGTTATCAGTTTAATCATGGTTTACCATTTTGTAGTCTTCGGTAATTCTTTTTGAGTTACTCTAGTATTCATAGCCGTTTTCATCCTGCATATCAGTGCCGAGTGGTACTTTAGCTACAGAATGTTGAAGGGAATGGAAATTCCCTTATTTCCTATTCCGAAACCCGAAATCTAATATCGCCTGTAGCAAAATTCATAACTTGTCCTAAGAATTAGCGCGAGGAGCCTTTTTTCAGAATTTTTTACCGATTTTCCCTAGCAGATTATTCGTCATGTTGCTTGAAATAGAACGTGAGAATTTCTTCTAATGATTTCAGAACATACATTTACGTTAATTCCCCCTCCAGCCTTCATTTCACATGATATTTTTTCTCTTCGGGTATCGATATGTTCACTACACCTAGTAAACTTTAGAGATTTCTTCTTTTACATCCGATGGTTGTAGTGATAGATAAGTAGCTTACTGTAGATAAAGATGAATCTGAATTGAAAGAATGATTTTTCAAAATGTGCTTAAAACTTTCTTGAAAGCATATTTTTGCAAGATCGTGCTTAGAACTGTGGTCATCCTTGTGCGAGTAGACAATGCAAGACCTTCGTTATAGACTTTTTATAAGCCAGATGGACTGATCAATACCCTCCCATTGAACCATTTTCTAACAGACTTATGATTGCGTCACTGTCCTGGCTGCGGAGATTGATTGGTAAAGAAGATTCTGTAACACTGGCTCGTTGGACAATTTAACTCGAATTCTTAGTGATAGTTTCAATAGCAGCATGCAAATAGCGATCGTTGATGTTGGCGGTTAGTGTCGATTAGTTCGGAGAAAAACGCCCACGTTTTGGAATTTTTAGCATTTTTGGTCTTTCTTTGCTGTAGTACAATTTTTCCAAAAAGAATATTAGGAAAATCGTGATATTTGCTACTTGTAAAACGCGGTACCATGTAAGTAGTAATAATAATCGATGGCTGGTCCTGGAGTGGCAACAGCGGTGTAAATTAGAATCGATTTTGTACATCATTCGGAAGAAGATTTTGTGCTATATTGACTACACTCAATTTAAAAAGAAAATCTAATGGACTTCATGTGCGTCATACAGCGTGTTTTTTGAATGATAGTGCATACACTTAGTAATGATTTTATAAACAGAATCGATTTAAACGTAGCTATACCAAAAAGCATCTGTGTGAAATATACGTATGTAGTCCTAGAACTGGTACTCCCAGTTATAATCACCTCAGGCCTATAACTGGGAGATCGAGGTGGCAAAACCATTCAAAACCAAGTCCCGCCACATCTGAGGTTGGATTCGATCGGGCAGTGAAGACTAGCCTGGCGAGCTAGTAGAGGGTGGATAGGCAACCTCGCTCCGACCAATGAGTACCTGGTAGAATTTGCTATGCAATGCGCTGATTGGACGTATCTCAATTACTACCTCTTGCTAGGAACGTGTGGATTAAGTAATACAGGTGTCCCCCGTAAATGAATTTTCTGATGCTGTAGTCCTAGAGAAGGGCCTCGGAGGGGAGGAGGGTCGTTTCAGGGCTATAACTACAAAAAGCTTGAAACTATGGTTTTCAAATGATAAAGATATTGTATAAAGGTTTTTTCTAGAAACATTAGTTGCAGTTACAAAAATAATAAGAAAGAGTAATATTGTGCATCTGATGACCAATCAATACCCCGACTTTGATTTGATTTTAGAGTTTAATCCAAACTAGTTTGTTCACAGTACATATGTACCAGTACGATCGCTCCTAAATATTCGAAATGTCCGATTACACAACTCTCATTCTCGAGGAATATTCTAAAACATTTGAGTTCTACAATATCAAATTATCGTGAATTACTTTCTAAGAGCCTACATCAATTTGTTTGCGCCTGTTAACAAAGCAACCGTCACAAAGCGAAATCACCAAGTGCTTGTCCAAATCTGGGTATGAATAAAAACTCGGTGAAGTAGGTTACTTAAAAGAAGAACATATTATCAATTAGTTAACAAAGAATAAAACATGCCGTTTGATCAACGCACAAATACTCAAAGCAAAACCACGTTTTACACACTTCACAAAGGCAGAAATGACAGCAGAGTGTTTCTACTCCGTACCGTGTCATGGGCGACACTCGAACTTTGGAAACTTTGCTTTCGTAAGGTAACATGACACTTCAAGTCCCTTCTTGAATCTTTGAATTATCAAACTTTATTGAAAACCCAAGCGTCATAGCTACGTTCCTAAGGGAACGTGTAACACACAAGCTTCGGCTTCTAAATATGCCTACAGTTAGAGCTGACTAGCTTAAGACGCAGGTCGAACACATATCGAAAACAATAGCAAATTTCAATAACATTTGCTATTGGGATTTATTTACTATTTGGGATTTCCCAAATAGTATGATTGTTTACTTATAGGTTGCAAAAGAAACTATCACGCTCTTGTAACGGATCAAATTAAGTTTCAAATTCCAAGAACTTTGGCATTTCACTTGGTTCCTATTAATTATTTTTTTCCCACAGCTAACCGTCACGTTTAAAAGTAACTCATTAGTTATGTAGCTATGAAAAGGCTTTTGTGGTAGGATTACCCTATATGGGCAATTTCAGTTCCTTTTTAGCCTAGATAGTTTACAATTTTAATATCTTTTTGATGCTCGTGTATCTATGTTTGATTTTTGCTTTGCTATTGGCTTTTAATATTTTTTACTTCCTTTTCCTGTTTTCTAGAATTTGTTTTGTTTTGAAAGAAAAATATGCTTTTAAATCATCTGGGATCAGATTGAATTTCTGTGAAATGATTTACTAGAGAAAGTCAATATATCGCAAATAATCAGGATTATGAAACTTTTCTTTTAAAGCAATTACCACAGTGGCCTGTGATCAGGTTCTGATAGGAAAAAATAGTTTTTCCGTTCTGTGTGTGTTTTGACTGACTTATTTTCGGACGATTTATAAACACATCAGATTAACTATCAAAGGAGTTACGATCATCAAGACGCATCAAGAAGCTGAGTTCATCCGTAAACATAAGAAAATTGGTCATCCTGTTACCAATCTAAGAAAAACACAGCCGAATTCAGGTTTCAAATAATTAACTAATGCACTCGCCGAAAGGTTAATCAAGTAAGAACGGACTCAATAGTTTAATATTCATTTTTTAGGTAGGTGTGTTCAATAAATTGAATTAGTTATAAATCTTACAATTAAGTTTTGTAATAATTGTTAGTTTCAATTTACATCAATCAATCGGAAAACAACTTTAAACGAGTTATTTCCATACCTATGTTAGCAAAACTAACACGATCTGGTGATAGCGATAGAGCGTAGTTTAGAGCGCTTGTGTAGCGCCATTTATTAAAGAAGCTCTTTTTAGATGTGTTTGAATCCTCATTAAAATAAGTAACGCCATCTGTCAACAAGAAATCATTACACTGTTCACAAACCCCTATCCTTAAACAATGTTTGTGTAGGTTTAGTTTCGCCTTTACAATGTGAGCTTGAAACTATAATCGCAAAAGAGATCCTCAACGACAAGTTGTGTTTTATTGGTAGTTATTTTGAGAAGTCAGCTATCTTAGAACCAGTAATGATATACCCTGTTAGTGCTTTTGGATTTATTAGGTTCTTAGCGCCCCAGGATAAATTAATTGAAAAATCGCACAAAGCCCGAAGCCGGATTGTATCCATCTCTTAGAACTAGTCAAAGCACTTCTTCTAACGCCTTCAAAGAAGCCAGCACCGTACCAACTAGATACTGAGGGATTTGTAATAGCATCAGTCGGACAGTTAATCGATAAATTCTGCATCAATAATACATCCAAGTAACTTAAACGTGGTAAATACAATTATTGTACAAATCTTACGGAGTATCAAAACGTGGGGTTCATAACCTCCGAGAAATTGCTAATATAAAATTTCCAAAGAAATCCAAAAGATACTGGATCAATACATCACAAAACTGTGAAAAAAGAAAAACGTAATTATACAGTGATGCCACCAGAAAAATGTTAAAAAAATCAAGTTGTCAAAACGGCAACTTAAATAGCGACAATGCAAGAATTACTAACAAACTCAATACAGAGTGCTACGAAATCTGTACGTAAGAGTTTTTTCTAACCAATTGTCGCAACCATCACTGGTGATCAAAACAGTATCTTTTAGTTTGTTTTATATAGAGATCGGACAATGTGTATTAGTAAAGCCACAGTCGTTTTTCCTGCTCTCACCCCGCCAAAAATGACTGTTCTAAATTTAAAGTCCTTATAATGTCAATCGATCAGAAAAATTAGGATTTGAATAATTAATTACTGGTGATTATTCGTTGATATCTGCCAGCTGCCGTATTGAGTAGCACTGAAACGCGAAGACTATTGTTCACAATAGACGTTTTAATTTATTTTTAATTTCACCTTTTTTAATTTATTTATAATTACACCTTTTAAATTTATTTACACAGAATTTGCAAATAAATTAATTTACTTGCTATATGGAGTCGATGTATATTTGAAAATCTATTACCTATACCTTATATTATTAAGAAACAAACAAGAAAATATATTACACGGCGATTTAATGAACTATTAAAATTTCAATGTATCCATATATCATGGAAGTTTATAAATTAAATAATATAAAAAGTTTATCGTCAAAATCAAACAAACACACTTCTAACAACATTTTAACATGTCCAATTAACATTTTTATTTATGTATTATTCCTTTCCGAAAAGTTCTATAATTAGACCTAACCGGTGATTGACGTTGAAAAGCGGGAATGTAAATTATTTCTCATTAATACTCAAAATTCCGAACAAAGCAAAAAATAATCCTTCTAAGTGTACACAATTTAATTCCTCTATGTGCCAAACTTCTCTGTACTTAAAAGAAATTGGAATATTCTTGCTCTGATTACAAATTCCTTTCATTCAAGTACGCTGAGATCTGTTTCTATTGTATATTACTACATTGCTACTGAATTTCTTCATTTTATTTCGTGTTTTGATGAGAGGAGTGAGAAAATACTTACTATAAACCTATTTTCTTTTTATATATTAGATAATTTTTATTTGCTTAATTAAATGGCACGGAAATTCTGTAATGACATTGACCACTTTTATTTACTAGGAGGTATTACACTATATTTAAAATTAGTTCTATTTATTTTTAGATTTGTGAAGGTTGTTTGTGTTAGTTAAGTAATTGATTCAGAAGACTTTAAACTATAGGGATTAAAATTACTGTGACGCGCAAGACCTATTAAAAAATTCAGAAAAATATGTTAAAAATTGAAAAGACGTAAATAATGTATCTACTTAATTGGATGATTATTGATTAATGTTAATCCAATAGAAATATTATGTTATGTGATTGGACTGTCCTTCTAATAAGGCGAGGATGGATTTTAATGATTTGTGTTTAAGGGCGCCAACTGCAGCTTGAGTAGTTATATCCCCAGATAAACAAGGTTTAGACAAGAAGCATCGGTTAAGTAATAGTAATAAAACAATTAAGAATGCCAGCTCAGTTTGGTACCAAAATTCCCAGTCGTGGAACCCTAAAACTACGCTATCATTAAAAACAACATGTAGTATGATTAAATATATCATACCTTTTTACATTTTTTTGTAAGCCTTCGTACATTTTTAATAACGTCCCGATTTAACAGACCCGCAACTACTTTACATTTTATATATTTTTTATTAGAAAAATAAAACTGAATTACTTCTAACTATTTAAAGGCACTTATCATCGACATATGAATCCCTGCTGAAAGTTTGATGTAACTTGTCTATGTAAAAACACTGTAAAATATTTTTCAACTTTGTGCACTTTTTGTTGCAATTAGGTAATGATAGTAAAATTAGGTGCATCTTACTAAGGGTTACAAAATAAATCTACTATTATTTATTTAAAAACAGATGTTGAAAAAAATTCTTTTCGGTCAAGAAATACTAGCATTCATCACATAGTGCATTAGTGTGAAGACGAATGAACTATGACTAAAGGGCTTGTTTTTTGAAGAGTATAGACCTACAACGTTCCATGAGCGCGATTATCCCGAAAGTACATACAATATGCATTTTCCAATGATATTCTAAGTTATCAACCCTCAATAAACGAGCAATCAGGAAAAAAACTACATTTTTTAGACCAGAAGAATAGACAAGAATGCAACAATTGTACTGCCTGGAATTATCAGCATCCTCTTTCCAAGAAATTACCGATCGCTTTGGCTATGTATCCTATTTCACGTTACAGGTTGACGTGACTAGGGACGTCACATACACCCAGTGCAAGAAGTTTCGCGTACTCGTTATTGCATACTTGGTTACAATGTCAAAAGAAATTGTAAGCAGAAAACCAATACTATTGGAGAATTAAGAGATGTCATCAATAAGGTTTGGTATGAAGACCAATTTTTGAAGAGAAATTTCTTTTGTTTGCTCTAGGTGTAGCTAAGGGTAGAGACAGAATAAAATGCAATTAAATGCAATCCATTTTAACAATATAATATACTTAATTAACTAACTAATACAAGGCATTAGAAGAGCCCGGTAATCATCATGTCAACAATGACTGATTCAGCAACACAAGTAAAGTAATACATTAAAGTCACGTACCGAGGTTGACTCGAAGATTGTTGGTTGAGCTCTCAAAGGGAACTGGATTCACTTACAGCTAGTCCCGCCTTATATATAGCTACTATATTTGCACAGCTGCTGAAACAATCTTGAAGTTTGCAAAGGTTAGTGTCAGAGTTGAAATGTCAGCAATTTCGTTGCGCAGGGCAACGTTACACGTGTCGCAAGTAGGTTTCTTTCTAGTAGACGGGATGCAGTTGTTCACAGCAGCTGTGTTAGTTTATCTTTAGTAGTAGACTTGTATTTCATACGGCATGTGTGAATAAATACGAGTTACAATCGTTGGAAGCACATATTGATATAAAATAATTGAATAACTAAATTCGAGTTATTTTCTTCTCAATCTAGTGAAAAGATAAAGATGTTACTTATTGTATGTTAGGAACACGCAGGTACAGAGCTATCAAGGTTTCTTCTGCGATAGAACTATACTCAGATCTTTTTTCCTGATCCTTGTTTTGTATGGTTTTACACAGGGAATCGAGCGTGAAGATTCAGCAATGAATAAGTCGAGTGAGTATAGTCAAATCTTGTTGCTTGAACTATTTGGGCATTTTTGATTCCTAACTATAATGTAAATTCAGTAGTACGTATCATACTTTACTAACCAAATAAATTGTAAATAAAAAAGCACTTTAACCCAAATGACGCCATAATTGTGAGTGAATAAATTTTTTACGACGACTACTCAGTTTTGCCTTTGAAAGATATATGCTTATTGTTGCAAAGAAGGACTAGAAATGAAGCAGCACAGATGCCATATTGTGAATCTTATTATGCATTCTGTGTCGTCTTTTTCTCTTCTGTCTATCTAAAGATCTTCTACCTATACAGCAATTAGGCATGTGTTTAGAAAATGTGTCTAATGATTCTTCCCCAATGTACTATTCTATTACAAAATTTCTTATAAATAACAAGGGGAGAAGATCTTCTACCTATACAGCAATTAGGCATGTGTTTAGAAAATGTGTCTAATGATTCTTCCCCAATGTACTATTCTATAACAAAATTTCTTATAAATAACAAGGGGAGAACAGTGATAGAAACAGCTATAAAATGGGTGGTATTATTTCCACTACCGGTGTCCTAAATAATATAATGAGAGCGTCGACCCGAATTAAACAAAAGCTGCATTAGAATCGGTCCATAAATAACAAATATACATAAAAGACAACAACCACTATTAAATTAATGTAACATTACCCTTACTACTGGTTTCATGCTAACCTAATCCTTCATTCAGAAATGAATCAAATCCAACAAAAAGCACCATCTTAACGGAAATTTAGGCAAACACGACCATATTAAACGAGAATGAAAGTTTACATTAAGGGTATTTTGCTGCGGTTGATCTGACTATGTCGGGTTGCCCTTGAAGTCAAATTCTGTATAAACTGTGCCTTACTATCTGGGTTAGGATGTTACCTATACGATTTCCAAGAAACTGCTCTAGTTTCTCTGGGAATGTGAACTTTTTATCAGAGTAGGTTGCCTAAGTAAGGCAGCATCCGCATGTAACTTTTTGAAATGTTGTAAAAGAGTTAGCGCGAGAGTGCAAAGTGTCTACATATGGCAACCTCTAATGGAGGAACGAAATATCTAGGAATGGAAGATTCACTGATACGGTCAGACAGAGGGTTTCAGACTCAATTTGATGGTAATCAATACACCACGTATTTACAATAATACATTCTTTTAAGTCTAATTGCAGAAAATCAAATCAAATTATGAAGAGAGTTCTTGTATATGGATTTTTTTGAAGATTTTTGGTTACCTTACTGATTTTTCCAATAACAACCCAAAAAAGAAAAAAACACTTTCCAATTTTATATATTAGTATTGACGAAAGTTGCACGTTTGTTTTTGTTTGTTGTTTTTATGTGTATACAACACACAAAGCTAACGTTCAGTCCGTAACAAAGAATAGTATAAACATATGATGCTAGAGCTAGATGAATCAAAGAGAGCAGGTAGTAGTAGTATTTATTACCTACCTATCAAATACTTTGGCGAAAAAAAGCCAAGATGTCCTTGTTCAGTAATTAACCAACTTAAATATTAAAAAGAGATGATTACTAAAAAGAAACAGATAAAATGAAAGAAGAAAAACGATACCTTTGTTCCAAGTCATTAAATGACACAATAAATCTAATAATGTACCGCTCAACTATTAGTATTAGACATACATACAGGGTGATCCAAAATGATTGAAGACAGTTTGAATTTACCGTCACGTTAAATTATTGTCACGTTGGCGACACGAATACTTTTCAGACTGTATTGTACTTTCTCTCTGTATTGTTATAAATAAATTTTGGGAATGAAAGGGTAATAAAAGTTGAATCTACCCGTTGTACGATGATGATTGAAAATTGAAAATTGTTAAAATTGATTTTTAAAAATAGAAACTACAGAACAAACACATAAAACAGACTTCAGTAAAAGCACAGTGAAGAGATATACAAAATATAATCCACTTACCTTTACCATAAAAAATGCACCGGCTAAAATAATTGTTGTGAACCTAAATCTAGTCACAACTGAGGCTCTTCAAGGCGAGTCGCTTCAATAGGGCAATAAATAACTATGGATCTATAAAACATAATTACACCACACACACAAAATAAAATAATAAAACAGCAGTTACTTTAAAATTTAAATTATAAAACTTATTTAACATAACACAAGTAATAAACAAACAAAATTGAAATTGAGATACTAAGAATTAAAGAAAATATGAAATTTGGATATCTTGAATAAAAGAAAGATTAATTCTAAGATAGTCTAATGTTTTTATCTCTAGAAGTAATATCTCTGTTATTCATATTATCTTAAAAACTAAATTAAAATTAAAATAAACATCTTAAATTATTTACAAATAATCAAAATTTTGGCGCCTTTTAATTACCAACTGGACTTAGGAACAAACTGCAAATTCTCTTATGTCCATATGGTTTTATAACAAAATGGCAGAAATGCACAAAATTCAGTTCTCTTCATAAAAAAATCCAAATAAATTTATATAATAGAAATTGTTAACGACCAGCTATATTCTTGAGATAATGTAAGTCCATTCAATTTTTAAATTGATAAATTTTCTTTTATCATCCAGTTTGTAACGAAGGTTGATAATTTTATAACCCTTAAAAATTTCCTTTACAAAAAAGAAACTCAAATCACTATTAAAATTCACAGCACTGTTAATTAAATTTGTTTCTTATTAAAACTACTAACTAAATTCAAACTTTGACGTTTGGGCTTTGTTTACATTTTGAGCTCACAACATAACTTTTAAATTTAACATTTTGCTCTGGGCATATGTGCACTGCTTGAAACAACTAACATTACAGAGAGATTGTCACTAAATTTCCTGTTGGATTTATATTTTTTCAGAAACAAAAGCAATGGTTATGGATACTTTATATCCAATAAAATATGGTATAGAAAAATAACCAAATATGGTTATTTTTTAGGGTGAAATAAATGCAAAAATAGAACTAAGTTTACATAACCATATAATTGTTTATAATTATTAATAATTGTTTAAACCAATTCTATAGTTAGATAGAAAAAAAATCCTCTTTTCAAAGATACCTAAAACTTATACTAAAACACAATAATAAGATGGTTATTAATGTCAACCGAGTTTTGATTATATTCTGTGGCCGAAGCTTTTTTTAAAACTTTATTTATTGAATATAATAAAACACATTTATATATTTCGTTTGCAGTCGTAGAATATATTTTATTATTTTTAATCGAGAGAAAACTTTATCTCTTTTAATATTTAGAATACAAATATATTAATATTACTTTGTCTGTAATTATTTAACGAGTTTAAGACGAGCTTAAATAATTAGATTTGAATTAACACACTTAACAGAACAATTTTAGAATTCACATTTAAATGACATTAAGCAAAATAATTAATTAAAACTCGAATGAGCCTTTATGTTTTTACTAGCAAGACAATTTTAAAATCCACACCTAGTTTTAATACTCACTCAGGATAAACACTTGTTGAATACTTAATAAAGACTTGTGTGTTGAATGAATATTTAATAAAGACTTGAGTGTTGAATGAATATTTAATAACGACTAAAGACTTAAGATTAAAACAGAGGTATTTATACCTTATCTGCCTACACATTTATCATGGTCATGAGAGAATTAATGCTAAAGAAGTTCTCATAGAGATAACGTCGACTTATCAGAAAACTGTAATTTGATATCGTGAGTTTTATTATCTTAAGCAATTCTCATGTAACATGATCTTATCTATAGTGCGATTCTACGTACGTTACTACCGAACCTTCAAATACATACAATTATACATTAAAAATTGAATTAATTATTTAAAACCGCCTAGTTACCACCTTTTCTGATTACAAAATCCTTTCTTACATCCTATTGAACAATATTTGCATAATTTTAGATATCAACAACTCAATTACATAATTTTAGATTATCAAGCTTGAATGCAGAAATTTGTATATTCAAACCTATATTTCTTTATGTCGTTTACCTTTATGTCTCAGTTGTGTCCAAAGAACTACTTTACAACAACATATTGAAATATTTGAGCCCACAAACTTTATAATCTTTAAAAACAACAAATTTATAATGAAACTACTAAATGGTATTCTTGTAATAGATCTTTTTATTAAACCTGCAGGTAAGGTAATTAATACTTGCATACATCCTCATAATTATGCACTTTGTCTGTTTTAGGTCAAAACAAGCCTTGAAATGGCTTCAATACTTATCTATATACAAACTTTATGTAACGATAGCTCATCGTTGGCTAAGCAATGAAGTTTTATCAAGACAGAAAGAAAAACCAACTCCAAAACTTATCCTTTTTTCTATCTAGTGTGTTATAGAATGTTTCTTTAACAAAATGAAACATTTTTCTTTGGTTTCTTTAATAATTAAATTAAATTCATTATTTCCCTTTGAAGTTATGCAACCGAACCAACATGTTTGTAAATATGGATACCTATATTTTCTAAGAGTAAATCATATAACATGACAATATGTACTTTTCTTACTTGATATGAAAATTGTATGTATATAACGTATTTACTGCTATTCAGATGTAATATAGGGCTGGCGATAGCCAAGTGGTTTTAGTGAACCGCTCGTATTCTAAAGGCCATGGTTTCAAGTCAGGAAGTCTAGTGCTCTATCGCCCCTCATATTCTTGCATTACTACTGCATCATCGTTTTCTGTCTGCGCAAAATAATCACTTGTACATATGTCTAATACTAATATTTGAGTGGTATATTTCCCGTGAAATTATTGTTTGATTACTTCCTTTTGGGACAAAACAGTTCAATATATTGATATCCAGATCAATTCGATAAATGTTTATAAAAATCCAAGATTTCTATGGAAAGATAAATTCATAATTATTAATAATTCAGTAAATAAATGATATTTCTTTTCATATCTTTCTTTTATTCCTTTAAAAGATCTTTCCACTTTAAATTAATATTTTTTGTTTAGCTTTAGTAAACTAAACAACGTTAACAATGCATTGTAATAAAATGATGCCTGTTTAGTATTGTACACCCCCACACACACATAATACAATACAATTGTCTTTATATGTATTTAAAAAGTACGTACTTACTAGTTTTTGCCCAAGAAACGATTTTTCTTTCCAAACAATTAACAGCAGCAACAGAAAACCATAAATAAGAAAATAAAAGTTTTAGTTTAGCAGCCAGTTTTCCCTGAATATTAAAACAGAAAAGAAACTCCTATCCATGAGAATTTCTAGATTAGTTCTGCCAATTCCCTTGAGGAAATACGGTTTTAAGAAAGTTAACTGACACTTTTCCATTTTATTTCCACATAATATTGCCGTTTAAAAGCGGCCTCAAACATCGATCTTTCTCTAATTTTAAATTGGTACTCTAAAAAAAGCTTTTCACAGGTAGACACCTTTTTTTCTTTCTCAAATCAATATTCGTTTTTGTTGCGTTTTTTATGTCATAAAATGCCTTTTATGTACTTCCATGTATGGTATCAAATAAAATGTTTATGATTAAATGATTATGTTAAACGCGTATAAAATTTGTTTTATCTAAAGCCCCAGGCAAAAACAAAACTCAATATTGTCAATTAATTAAAAAAAATACAGAAAAAAACTAGATTTAAAAGTGTTTTTAAAAATGTATATTAATGCAGCATAAATTAATAAAAAAAACAGCATTAACGTAAGCAATCAAGTCAAATAAATATTTATGAAACAAGATCAGTAGCATTGGACGTAATAGAGCTCGAGGGTATTCGTAAATCATGCCAAATTATAAAATAAATAACGTTATAGCACGTGCCATTGCCTTATTGATACACTATAAACACTTAATTAGAAACATTGAAGAAAGATACAAATGGTTAGAGAAAAACACAAAGTAAACACATAAAGTTTACAATATGTTATGCTGATGAGTTCTAATAAGAACGAAATGACTGTTCTTTTTGTAGTTTACTAATGAATACTGTAAAATGATTTACTAACAAATGCATTCACACCTAAGTAATCACGGACATATAAACCAACGGACGCAGCATTCGAATGTTGACACCGTTGCGTTGGTTCATTGTGTGCACAACTGCATTTTTGTAAAGATGGACGTACACCGCAATATTTTATTTTGTTTATTAGAGTGGTTATTTGCAGTGTAAAATCGTATAAGAATAAGTATACAGTAATAATAAAGTTAAAAATTAAGTAATATTTCATCGCTAAATGTACAATACATTTTTAGGTTTATTTTATTTTAGGTAAGCGAACGAAATGCCTATTAAAAGTCTATATTATATCTTAAAAGTTAGTCTGTACATCTTAAAGGTTAACAAACTATTAATATTTGTATATAAAATATATTTAATACACTTAAAGCAAAGTGCACGAAAATATCATACATGGGTATCTGCGCCATTTTTTTTATTATGTACAATTGTACAATCCGCAATAAATAAAATTTTCTGAATACAACCTTGAATATTTTTATACGACGTCACTATTTTGCTTACGTTCAACGCTTTCCGTGTTTGCCCCGTAAGCCACTCTTTTTTATCTTACACTTTAATAGTGCATAGTACGGTAGTAGACTGTACTACGAACAGACAGTTGGGAATCTAAGGGAATCTCTTTAATTTCGAGCATAATATGGTATAAAGAAGTTAATTACTAACATGGCAACAAGTACTATACTATATTTCTTCATTAAGCTTCGACGCTATCTGGAAGCCTAAAACTTTCAAAATCAAGTTGTGCTTCTCTGATATTTAGCAAGTCACGTAATCTTCAATCCGATAGATTTCATTGTATAACAATTTGATTGCTATAGTTTATATTTTGTCTCTAGTATGCCTTTTCAATTTAAAATTAAATGGACATTTGCGTTTTTAAGTGTTAGCATTATTACTTACTACGTACCACTTACCACTTCCTGCTTACCTACTTACTACTTGTGGATATAGAACAATATCTAAAATAGTGACACAAGCAATCACTGGAATTCCACCAATAACATTATTAGTAAATGAAAGACATCGCTTATATGGCTTGGAAAACGCCCACCTAGAATCTGCAAGAAAGAGCGAAAGGGAAGCAATTTTGGTAAAAATGGAAACAAGCCTAGTAGATAAATGAGGAGAAAGCTATTTATTTGGATTAAACGTTTGATACCAGATGCATGTACGTTTTTCGGTAGAGTGCAAGCACAGAAGCATTGGCTTATATTGTCACGGGGGTTTTCGTGACTGGAGGACGTAGTCAGAGGTAGAAGGAAAATAAACACAAGTCGTAAAAAACAACTATATACTAACAACAATAAAGAGAGTACAAAGGTTCACATACATAATGGTTATACATCGTGAGACGTACATGTCCTCCTAAAACTAGCACAATCATGAGGGTGGTCGGAACCACCCTGCTCTAGCCCAAAATCTACAACTAAGCGTAGGAGTTGAACTCCTGAGGGTTTTAGCGCAACCCCCTCATGGTTAAGCAGTAGAGGGTCAGGTATTCAGCATCCCTGGATGCCAGAATCTAGACCCTCCACCATTAATTAATGAAAGATCACTTACCCGCTTGTTTCTTGATGAGGCTTCTTTTGAGTCTTGGCACAGACTGCCTTTTAAGCCAAACAAGCGGGTTTATATACTGCTGAACGCGGAAGATATTAGCGTCCTAGTGGGAATCAGTAGGTTGGTATTCCACGTATTAAACTCAAGGAAGCTCACGCTTCCGAGCTTCCTGGTTGCAGGCTTGTGGGTAGTTTGCATTCGAGCTGACGGTACCAGTCACTAAAGCTGTGGGTAGAGCGGAAGTGTGCTGGTTTATTCTTAAGGAATGTGCAGCTGTTTGTAAAGTACGTAGGTTGCCCAGCATATACGTAGTAACGTAGGCAGATATGTTGCATGCCAACTAATGCAGTTGAGATCCGTCGTGGGCGAAGCGGGAGCGGTTCTACGAAGGAATGCACAGCTGGCCGCGCAGAGAGGTCGAACAACGTGGGTCGTTGCTGCAGACGGGTGAAGACGTGAGCCGCTCTTGTAGATAGGAACATAACCTTGGCGTAACATTTGCACTAACGGAATAATATATATTATGTTTTGAATTATTTAATTCGAAGTAATTTCCGTTTGTGACACATTCCCCTCTTCTACGGAAGAGCGGTGCAGGTGGTCGAACAACGTGGGTCGTTGCTGCAGACGGGTGAAGAACGTGGGCCGCACAATATCTCGCCCAATTTTTAATAGGACATGGATCTTTCAGGGCTTACACAAAAAAATGAAACTTACCTAAGACGATTTATGCAGGTATGGTGGAAACGAAGACACGGCAGACCACAGACTACTGGTTTGTAGCAGATGAGAAGACTGAAGACTTTAACTAACTAAAATTAAACGTTGGGGAAAACATTAACACTAACACTATTATCAGACTAATGACAAAAAGTGCAGAGAACTGAAGTACTCTAAAAGACCTAGTTAGAAGAATTATGGAACAGAAGAGGAAAGAAGAAAGGCAACTGATTAAAAATATAGATAATTACCGTCAACCGGGGTAAAGTTGATCAAAAAATTAAGTTTTTTCGACATAGCGCCTAAATGGCTTGAATTTTTTGTGCAATAATAAAAATATATCATCCTTGATATTTAAGTCACAAGATGCCGTGGTGAAATATTTTTTGCGTATGGCCGTTTTGTTTTTTTTTTGTGGGTAAAGTGTGATCGACTTTACCCCGCGGTGTGGGGTAAAGTCGATCACCCATTTAAAACAACGTAAAATCGACTTTAGCCTTGGATATGGGTAAAGTCGATCACCGAATATTTAAAAATATGTATTAGGTAGGTATTTAGCAATTTTAATACAAAAAAAAGCAAATTACACCAAAATAGGCCTTTATTCAGTAGGGGCTTTTAGTGCCAACCGGAACAAGTTATGTGTTGAATGTAAAAACATTTTATGACTTAAAACTTATTCTAAAAACACATAACAAAATAAACATGTCTTCTAGAAAAATAAACAAAAACTAAAATATACTCAAAAAACTTATTCTAGGTCAAAAAATGCTAGGTAAAACAATACTGTACTCATAAATAGGAACGTTTAGTTATAACAGGAACAAAATAAGGTTTTAAATATAAAGGTTAACATTTTATGACTTAAGGCTTATTCTAAACACACATAGGTAACACCTAGGTACGTAACAAAAAATAAATAAAAACTAAAATTAACTTAAAAGTTATTCTAGGGCAAAGCCCTCAGGTAGGGTAAAGAAATGTCGTCCCCTCAGGATAACTCTTAATTTTACTTTTTGTACAATTTGATCTTTGATAATCTCCGCCCTATCAGGGTTCTGAGGGAAAACAAAACAGCAGTCTTTTTGATATTTTTTTCTAAGGGTGCTAATGATTATCGAGGATTCTAAAAGTTCTTCGACTTTTCCTATATAAAATCTATCTCGTTTGTTTGTTTTAAACTTGGTTATGACAAAGTCATTTACCAACACATCTTCTTGTTTAGCAGCAACATCCGCAGTTGTTTCGGTTGTTTGGTTTGGTTTTTGCTGGTGGGTTGATGATTCGCCAATTTCGTAATCTCCCATGTTTCCTAACTTGAATGTATCCTCGACATTTTGGAAGTCAGAGAAAGGCGAAGGAGATTTACTTTTCTCCAAAACTTCATGATCCGACTCACTTTCCACAAGATCTATCTCGTCCACCTCATCGTTACTACTAATGCTGACTTTTCTCTTTCTCGTATTTTTTCGTGAAATTAGTTTTTTTTTTATTTTCGTCGAATCTTCCTTTGCTTTTTCTGAAATAACAAGATCACTGCTGTTTATATTCTTCCCTGATACAACGTTGATTTTTTTCCCCCTTCTTGGAGCTTGGGAAGGTCCAGACTTAAGTTGATTTAGGTGGTCCACAATAACTTCTGTCCAAACTTTTTCGGAGTCTACATTTTGCGGATTTTTTTGTGGAAGTTTATTAAGGACTGCATTGGGGTTGAACGGGACAATCCCGCAGGCTTTAGACCCTGCAATGGAATTTGCTTGCGATCTTAATCCAATGTCTTCGATGGCATCTTTCAACAGTCTTGGAAAAAGTGTTTTAGGTAGCAGTCCTCTGTTTCTAATTTTTCACCTTTCCAATATTTTTCTCTATGACGCCTTCATTGGTCTGAAGTAAGCCACGTCTAGAGGCTGTAGTAGATGTGTCGAGTTCGGAGGGAGCAAAATGAATTTGATATTGTTATTTTCACATTCCCTTATTACACTTAAGGTTATGTGGCTGTTTAAATTGTCTCCTACGAGCACTTTGTAGCCGTTTAGCTTTTTAAAACATGGCAAGACAATGCTATAAAACCACTCCTCGAAAATATTTGCGTCAAACCAGCCGCTTGGTGTATGGTTATACTTGGATCCCTCCAAACCACCCTTAGTCCAACCTTGGTACAAGTGTTTGGCCTTATACACCACATATGGTGGAAGCAAGGTACCATCAGCAGTAATAGCAAACATGACCGTTGTATTAGTTTTTGTACTATCAATAGTTCTAAACGCATGTTTGCTTCCTTTTTTTATTACAACTTTGGCTGCCCCGGGATCATCCACAAAGTTGGTTTATCATAATTTACTATATGTGAAGCTTCAACATCTTTAATAGTTTTTTCCAAATTATCGAAATATTCTTCAATTGTGGCACGACTTAAAGCGGCTCTAACCCGCTTTGTATTTTCTGCGAGTTTAACAGTAACGTCTGGATTCCGTTTCATAAATCCTGAAAACCAATCGGTTCCTGGCAGATTATCTCGAAACCGTTTCTCAGTTTTGCCAGCTTTATTATCGTCTAGCGCCTGCTGCCTTCCATATCTTAAAGTAACCCTACCATTAACATGGTCGTTGAGGGTCGTGTATGGTACACCGTACTGCTGAGAAGCGGCCCGTATTGACATCTGTTTCTGTTTCACCGCCGCTACTGCTCTTTGTAAATAAGTTTCGTCGTAATTTTTTTTCCCATGGGGCCCAATTTTTTTTTGTAATTTTGCGGCATCTAGAACAAAAAAATTACCTAAATAAAAGAATAAATACTGTAACTGACAGCACGCCACTGTTCCGTTCCAAAAGTTTTATCATTACTTGTCACAAAACGTAAAACAATTAAATTATAGGTCAGGTTATAGGTTATTTACATTGATCGACTTTCCCCCAAGGTTTGCTATTTTTTTTGTTTTAAGGACCCTAGTTTTTTTTTTATTTATATTTTTTTAACTAATTTTTTTGTGATTATTACTATCTAATAATCACTTTAACAAATAATACCTTCCAAAAATGGGCATGACTTACCAGCTCTTACGTACACATAAACGTTTACACAAGTTTAAAAACAACCGCAAAAAATCTACGTTAGATATTATTTTTTATCGCAAAGACTACACTGTAAAAAATGAGGTAAAATTACCTTGGGAAAGAGGTAACTTTTCGCTATTATTTGCGGTATTTTTACCCTAAAATTAATTTTACCTATACATTTAGTAGTTTTACTATTTGTGGTAAAATTCCCTGTAATTATGTAAAATTATACAAATATAAGTAATTCTACTACATTGAACTGGTTAAAATCACTATCCATAATATAAATTTACATAACTCAGACAATTTTTTCCTTACAAATGTATAATTGCTCAATAACTTAATTCATTTTTAGTGTAATATTAAAGATAAGATGAACTTGAACAAGAATAGTGTAATTTTACCCTTAATATGTTTTTAACCGTTGAGATGCTATTTCGCTGATCGCACTTGTTTGTGACCTTCGTTTCGTGAAAGAATTCAGGAATCCATTATGAACAGTCCAAATAGGCTTTTTGGGGAATGGTCGGAATGGTGTGTACCATTCTTTTATGATTTCGGCGAGGCGTACTCTATCGATACCGAACGAAGTGTTCATTGCTCATTAATATTTTGTTTTTCGTTGTAGTGTAGTGCGGATTTATTAAAGGCAAATATTTACACGTATGACCGAAGATGGGAAGAATTTTATTTTATAGTAGAAGTTAAAAAATAATAATCGGTAAGTACCTATATGTTAAAATTACAAATTTAAACCAATAAAATAAAAATATTTAATTTAATGTTTTTCTAGGATGAATCAAAAATTGAAGAATTCGAAATAAACTAGCATAACTGTAATTGAGAAAGGTACTCGTGTATAATTGTTTATATAATTTATAATTTTTTAATTTTCTAGGTGGAATCGAAACTTTATCTGAATGTCTTTGAGAGACCAAATATTTCCGAAAGCCCCTGAAAAGAAGTTCTGTTAATGTCTTATATTTTATATAAGTACATACGTTCAATAAAAATTACTTTGATTTTATTTTGTTTCATACAATTCCCAGAGGAACGATTGAATTTGCAAGTACTTTCGCAAGTCATCGTTACATTCAAGAAGTATTTTCACATTTGTATTTTAACCCTGAAAAGTACTATTGCCATGAAATATTAACTTTGTCATGTAACTTTACACAGGTGTTTTAATGTTAAAATGTAAAATTACATTGAGATTGTAATTTTAATCTGTAAATTTACTTAAAAAGCAAACATTACAATGCAAACTTAACCTAATGTTGAAATTTTTCACTTCCTATGAAAATTACACTTTGAAGTAAATTTACCCCAAAAAATGGAGGTAACATAGTTGCCTCCATTTTTTAGGGTATAATTCACCGGTAATTTTTTAGAGTGTAATTTTAAAAATCGCCCAACAACACTCGACGATATTCCGGTAGTAATTGGCGAATATCCTTCCGTTCACAGCGCTCTTCAAGGTGAATTCGAAGTCATGCTCAATAAAATGTCTCGCGATGACACGTGGATCGACTTTACCCCGAGCGATCGACTTTACCCCGGTTGACGGTACTGTTTTAAGTTAATAAAAGGGTAAAGACAGAAAAAGAGCAGAAGAAACGATTGCTTAATTTAATTGCCGCTGATTACTACATACTACTTACTACTTACCGCTTACCACTTACCGCTTACCACTTACCGCTTACCACTTACCACTTACTGCTTACCACTTACTGCTTACCACATACCACTTACTACTTACCACTTACTATATACCACCTACTACTTACCACTTATTACTTTGCACTGACTACTTCTCTGAAAATATAATAAGTTATCTAATAATTAGAACCTCTGTCCCTCTGAAACTTCTTAAACTAAATTTTTGAACCGTTAGATTTGAAATCTTGGAACTGTGATACTTAGAAACTTCGATTTAAAATATTACCACTCTAGTACCTTAAAATGTTAAGATGCATAAACTTTAAGACTTAGAACTCCGAAATTCAAAAATTGTAAAGTTTCGAAGTTCGAGATCTGCATAAACTCCTGAGCTTTGATGTTTGAAATCCTAGAATTCAATAACTTACAATTGCAATAAAATTTAATATATATTGAGATTGTCTGCTAGGCGAATAAATCTGTTTTATATTCATACTGTGTGATGAATATACATAAAGATTTAAATGTTTCTTAGCTAGTTAGTTAACGAAGCCTACAAAAACCAGCAGTAGTAATTTACTTGAAATTCGTGTGGAAAAGAGCATGAGCAAGCACGGGGTAAAACTAACATATTAGTAATTTGGGGCACAGCGTAAATGCGTGAAAAACCCCCAAATGGTCTTGTACGTCAGCAACTAAATCCACTAAAGATCCTTGTTGGAAAAGGGTCACCGTTACCTAGGGATTTGAAAACTTATAAGCCCTTAAAAACAGTCGCAGAAAGAGTCATACATTCTAGCTACACTCGCACAAATGTAGATATTTTTTCTTTCAACTTCCAACTTCATTTTCATCAGCCCCATTTCACCACGAGGTTATTTTTTTACTCGTAGAGTTCCGGATGAAACCCAATTAGGGAGATGAAATAATAAAATTCAATCAATCGATGCGTACTTTAATAAATAAAAATTGAAAATGCGTATCTGCAAATTATAAAAACGGGCGTGGTTTGTTTAGTGTGAATAGTGGCTGACATGGGATTAATTATCCTAGATAGAACGCGCACGCCTTTTCTCGTATATGAGCTAATAATAAAATATGAACCCAATGTACGGTTATTATGCCACTGCCATTTTTCCATCATAGAATCAGAATGTAGATTTTTGAGATTAACTCGATTTTTGTTTCGTAAAATTGTAAGAATAGAATTGCAATTAGAAATATGGGAATTGTTTTAAATCAATTAAACCATAGATGCAGGATACCTTTTTATTTCTAATAGAAATTTGATAAATAATATCAGGTTTGAGAAAACTGAAAAATGAGGTTAAGCAAACTGTTTTGTAAACTTGGGCGGCTTATGTGGTTTTGTATTGCAAGTAGAAAAATATGTCCAGTAGCTTTATATGTGCCGCATACCTCATTTTCTTTGCATCATAATATTGTCGTCCCTAAACTTTAATTCATCCCTCATTCATTCCTATAAATCTTGTAATCAGCCGTTAATTCTACGTTGAAAGTGAACAGGATTTCAAAGTTTCATAAGAAAAATGTAACTATCGAAGATCAGTGAATGATGAAAATGAAGATCAGTGTTTCAAGAAGCCGTTCTATCAACCGATAGGTCAAGGAACAAATAACGTGACACAGGCATTTTTTAGGAATCGATTTAAACTTTGCAGTCTGCATAGATCTTGACGTCCTGAACAATATTTAAGTTATCCTTAAACCAATCCGCTAGTTCTTTGACCTCAAGAGATCCTCAAAGGTCAAGTACATTAAAATATGGAATTTTATAGAAATGGTTTTTATGAAACTTGAGCTTCTGTACAGTTTTCAAGTTATCCTAAAAACAATGCGATGATCCGTGTGACCTCTTTAAGGTCAGGTCAGATACTTTCTAGCATCACTATTGTTGAGTACTTCAAGATTTATAACTATGTCAGGTCTGAGTCAATTTAAACGCAATCTAATATTACAATACGAAGACCTTTATGGGCGTTGGAGATCAAAAAGTTTATAGAATCGCTTTTAAGCTTATTTAATAATGTTTCGAAGGCCAATTTTTATCAATTCTTGCCGAATTGCATCTATTGAAGTGGATTATATTAAATTACATATTTTAATAGCCTGATCTTTGATGACTTCGAGAGGTAATTTTTTTTTTACTGTTTAGGAAGTCCAGCTTTATAAATTTGCAAAGTGTAAAGAATTTTCATGGAATTTTATATTTTTATGTACTTGAATTTTTATGACCTTTGGAGGTCTAACACATATCGCGTTGTTTCTAGAGTAATTTAAAAGCTTTTCAGAAAGACAAATTCTATAGACTTGGAAAAGTATAAATGAATATTATATTTTTATAGATGACCTCTGGAGTCGGGTTAAAAAGTCTTTCAGAGGACAATTTCTATAAGCTTGCAAAGTCTAAAGAAATGTTTGTCCATTATATTTGATGACCTCTGAAGGTCTTCGAGGTTTTTTATTCCCATATAAATGGTTTATTCCCACTTTCTGGGATTGTGATTAGTTTTATCATGGTTTCAAGTACTCTCTCTAATAAGGTACTCGGTAAAACTGGCAATTATATTTTCGAGGTTCAGAGAGTTTCAAATTCTTACATACTGAAAACTGGTGAAAATATAGTTGGTAACAAGCCTCCAGGATGTCAATTGACAATCTGTCAAGAAACAATGATCAGGTCTGCAATAGTTCGAACTTGTGTAACTGTATGTGGTCAGTGAGAAACTCTGATGATGAGAATTTCCGAACTTTGATATTTGAAACTTTGAAAATCAACATTATTGAGGAGATGTGGATGTTTGGAGACTTGAGATTCCATTTTAAAAATTTCAGAAATTTAGACTGTTCTACCTGCAAATTAAAGCTTCGAGTTTTCCAAAACCAACAGAATCTGAAAGTTTGAAGCTTTTAAATTTATTTAAAAAATGTGAAGTTAGAAAGGTAGAATGAGTTTCATAACGTTTGCTTCTTGAAGTATGGAAAATATTGAATCACTACTTGGATTGCTAACACAAAACTTTTTAGAGACTAATGATAATTCACCTAACTTTACCAAATTAAAGTAGTGATTTTTTTTTAATTTTTCAAGTAAGGTGTGCACCAACTTTTCAAAAGAATTGTGCAGAGATCGCGATCTAGCAGTCCACGCCCGCAGTGGAAGACTGGGAACTGCTACTACTGAATGAAAACATTGATTTCATTCATCCGAAGACTGTAGGAATTTCCTATGAACCGGTTCATAACATTTTCGCCGACGAGTCAGTACTGTCAAAAATTTCTGCAGATAGGCCCCCAACTTCTGACAGTTGGTCAGAAACGTGTTTGCTTCCCAACGTCGTTCAACTTGCTGGTTCTGATCTGTTTATGGAAAGATTTCTTACTATCGGTGAGACATGAGTTTATCACGATTTATCTGACACGAATGAGTCAAAACAGCAATTAAAACAGTGAAAACATACGGGCTCACCATCCCCAAAGAAGTTATGGATGTTGAGTTTTCCAGCAGGATAAGCGATGGCTTCTATTTCTTTGACTCCTAAAAGTCAAACCGTAACAAAACAGTAGTATGCTAACTTGCTACGTTATTTTCGTGGTTAAATAAAAAAATAGTCACCTGGAAAACCCAAACAACAGCATCTAAGTAGCGATAACTGAGATCGGAACTTTTATTGAGTAGTTGTTACGTAACTACAACTAAATTTGCGAGTTTTATAGGTTTAATTACTTTTAGTTATTATGTTGTAGCTGTTTGTACTATTTATTGGAACTATGTAGTTCCATTACTTCTCAGTAACTTTTTATAGTATGTGGAACGGTATTTCACTTCACTTTAAAGTCGTTGCAACTTCAAAGTGGTATTATGATTGGAGCAATAACTTGCCCAAAGCTACTTTAAAGTTTTTAAAACTTTAAAGTAGTACTGAAAGTTCCTGCCACCTGTCTGAAATCATTGCTTAACCCTTTAAAGTAACGGAACCTCACAGTAGTATTGAAAGTAAAACTTACGTTTTTGCTACCCAGGAAAATCACTTTAATGTGATTTTTCGTAAACTACTCCATCTCCATATTTATTTGTAAAATGTTGGAGGCGAATGATCAATTTGCAAATTGTTATGATTGTTAATAGATGTTTTACTGTATAACCTTTAATAAAAATAATAAATTTGTGCCAAATTGTGCCTTAGGAATAATAATAAAAATAGATTAAATAGACTAAAATAGACTAAAAAAATATTATTTTATTATATTATTAACTGTTTTAGTTATGGCGGACGACTGTTTGATAGTGGTCAGTGCGGCATTCGTGGCGATAGCTAGTTTGACAAAAAAGAAAAAGGCACATTATAGTAGGTGTTTTGTGTTTTCTACAATTCTATGTGTTCTACAATTTGTGTTTTTTTTCTTCATAAAATGTGACGATGTTCATATTCTTTAATCATTTAATTTAGAGTTAATTCGTTATTCCATCTTTGTTATTCAAAAACCAATAATAAATGGGATAATCGATAGTAATAAATCAAAACAGGAGGTTCTTGTTTAATTATTATATTAAATATAAATAAAACAAACTTGCGGTGCTACACGCGAAAACATGCAGCGAGCCAAAACACACAAATTCCGTCCACATCGAACCGAATTCTCTTTGAAATAGCGACTCTTGACGGATAGCGTTCGAACTACCTCGATTCGAACACGAGGCAGTTTTCCGCGCTTCGGCTACACGTCAACATTTGTATGGTAATACGTACTCACCTTGGCTCGCACGCGATCGTACTCAGATGTGTACGCGCCTTAAAGCATTTCAAATCTTCTAATAAATATGTAACTATATAGTATGGCGCTTCTATTAAACAAATATATCTTTTTGTTTCAGGTAAGGATCTATCATTTAGATTATTACTTATTTTATTGGTAAGTAGTCGTGATTTTCCTATAAATTTGCTCTTATGGTCTGTATTAAAGTTGTGATATACCTATATGTAAGACACTAACATTTTGATAGGATTAACACGTGTGTGTTAAAATAAAATAAAGAATCTTATTGGCCGTGAACATGAAGATTTATAACATTTCGTTGATGTAACATTATTGGATGCAAAATGAACGACGTGATCTTTCAATCGCGATTTACAAGATAAACTGTACATTAGATATATGTACTATACTGAGCTAATGTATGCCATGAAAACATGGCCTGGCTTCTACGCCCGATATCAATAGCTCAAGTGGGAGAGTTTTAGTTGAGCTAGTTCTTTTATAAAATTTAAGATGGGGTCATCTTCATAACTTTTCTACCATAAATATCGCGACTTTGGCACCTGGCAATCTTGCAATTGCTATTGATATACGAGACATAAGGCAGGGGGCATCGCATTGCAAATTGAATTGCAAATTTAATTTGCAGCCCCTCTGGGATTGAAAACTAAAAATATGACAAATATTGCAATAAAGTTTAGTTAGCAAGTCTGCACAGGTTGAGAAATCTACAAAATTTATTTTGTAGATAATTAATTGTAACTAATAATTAATGAAAAATAGGTATGGGAACAACAAGATTCTAAAATTTTTATCAAATTATTGTTTAGTTTGAAAACTATTAAACATTAATAATAGTTTATCAAGAAAAATCAAGAATATTTCGTTATTCCTTTCTTTTTTTAGATATTTTAAAGCTAAAATATAAATATTTAGTATTTTCTATTATTATATTAATTAATGCAATTAAACTCAACTGCTGCTTATACAGATAAATACTATGAAGAAAGTAATGTCAAGTTGGAAATCTGATAATTATCAGACTAGATATTTGAAGACTGGTTCGCACAATTAACTAATAAAATTTATACTGTTTTGCATCAGAAATGAAACATATTTGATTAACGTTTAGTTTTGTTTTCAGTAAAAGAACTAATTTGTATTTAACATTATTCAAAAATAAGTTCTTTTTATGTACCTATGTTAATTAGTAATACCTTTTTGGTAACTTTTTGAAAGAATAATATTTACAGTAGAGTTACGTTAATGCTGTTTATATTTTTTATTTATTAGAAAATACTTATTTTGATTTTATATTTAGATCTTACTAAATGTTTTCAAATAACTGACTGGCACTTCTGGTTTAAGAATTATATTCAATAGATAAGAAATAAATACCAGAAACTGATGACATGCAATAACGTTTAATTCTAAAATGTTCGAAGAATCATACAATCGGCAACTCGTTAGTCAAACAAAAAACATTTTAACTAAAAGATCGTATAGGGGTTCGAATGATATCTTTATTTCAGGAGAGCACAAGCCAAAATACAATAATAAACTATTGAGGTTTATTTTGAAATTGACTTGCCCCATGTTGGGACAGACAATTATATATTGAGATGTTATTCGAATGAAAAATAAAAACATATTTATTAAGATTATAAATGAAATTTCCGAAAAACCTGCCCCAAAATATATTCTTTACCCGGTAAACTAATTCATACTTTTTGAACTTGCAAAGCATGCAACATGAATCGAAGCGTTGGCGTCATTAAATGAACTTATTTTTCTTTTTTTACTCGTCTCAAAATTACCTGAACTGTAGTTTAATAACTCGTACATGTTATTCTTTTTCAAAAAATCAAAACTTTTATGCTCACATATCACACACATCATATACACAAGTTGTAAATAGTAGTAATAATTTTTATAACACAATAAATAAATACACAAATAATTGTAAAAAAATAAAGTTTTATTTATTTAAAATTAAATAAATAAGAAAAACATATGAAAACGAATAAACACAAATATCAAAAATAAGTTCTAATAGGTTGATTGATTTTTTAAAATTATTTTAAAATTAAGAAAAGAAAGATAATTAAATTTTAAATTACAATTGAAATCAAACTCTTAGACTTATTCATTTTCAAATTTAGGAACTATTTAAATAAACAAATTGATAACCAAATAAACTTTATTCAAATATTAAAATTTCGTCAATAAAATTACTTTTGCGTATTTAATTTTTAATTTTATTTGTAAATAATAATTAGACTATCACTTTTGTTTTCATCTTTTTCAAACCTGGTTCTAGAAAAATAAATAATTGATAAGCGCACTTACTTTGTTATTAAATTGGTGCAACACAAACACAGGTTTCGAATTAACCCGTTGATCTTCTCTGATACTGCAGCAAATTACCGTTGAAAAGGAATTTATTGTGTAAAATAACATTAGACCAAGAGCCAGCAACGTATTTCGAGTTGTCATTTCAACAGTCGTGAAAATTTGGGTACTAAATCTTATATACCTGCTGAACACTAAAAGTCAATTCTGGCAGCCCCCTGTGGCCGGGTTATACTACCCCAAAATTTCTAAGAGGTTGAGAAATAAGATTCTCTCTCTAAACCGCAGGCCGCTATATAACTGTCTCGCTCGCACTAACATGTAAACCTACATATACCTACTTTATTTATTGTGTCAAATGTCAAGACTTTTAAAATAACAAAAATGTCACTTTTTTAAATCAACATTTACAGCGTTCTGGCAACATTTAGAAGGGAAGGAAATGTTCTGGCAATATTTATAAATAAGAAATAAATAAAGAATACTATCGAAAGTAACCTCCTGAAATTTCATGACTGTTACTTTAAATAAATTGAATCTTATTTCTCACCCTTTTAGTAATTTTGGGGTATATAACCCGGCCGCAGGGGGCTGCCAGAATCGACTTTTAGTGTTCGGCAGGTATATAAGATTTAGTAACCAAATTTTCACGACTGTTGAAATGACAACTTGAAATACGATGCTGGCTCTCCGTCTACATGGTAAGTTTATAAAAGGTTACATAATCTAACTTTTTCTTCAATTTGAGTAGCAATAAAATACGTCCTGTAACATTAAGGAAAAATTTCTTACTAACTGTTTTTTCTTTGCAGGTTTATTTATACGTTTTGGTAAAACAAATAAAAACTAACACTTTAACGTTTGTGACGTCATTACAAAAGAATTATTTGCAGAAATTACCAAAAACTATGGAAATATAGCTCTTAAATTGCTGATTACAATCATATAGAACACTTATATTCTAATTCATCAAATAAGCTTGAAATAAGCTTTGTAAATTTAAAATAATTTCCTAAAACATGATATTAGGACACAACATTGCATGTTATATATACATCATATCATTTATCAACTACCTTGAGTAAAATTACATCATCCACAAATAATTACATAAGAGGAAATTCACCAATCACTTGACGATATCAACGACCTAATGGTGTTACCTTGGAACATGTTTTGGGTACCTTAATACAACTTAAAATAAGAAAATGTTATACAGTTCATGTACTCCATACAATATTTAACAAAACTCCAATAAACGTTGAACTAACAATTCAAATCTTTCAATGAAAACGGAAACACTCAAATAAACAATTCTTTTGAGATAAGTTAATTTTATATTGTAAACATTTAAATAATAACACCTGTGTTATTAGATTTTAGATAAATTACAACCCGTAATTAAGTTTGTTTATAGGTAAAGTGAAATTTTCTACTGCGGCTTATAAAGGTGTGAAAGAATCAAAGCATGACTATTATTAAAACTGCTGTTAACTTATTTCTATAGCTATTAAGTGCATGTAATTCATCTTTAAAACTAAATGTTTATCTAAATGATGGAAATCAATAAATCATTTTCTGAAAGTGAGTTTAAGTGTCCTTGATAGATCGGACAACGATTATTTTTGTTGTAATTAGCTATTCATGTAAATAATTCCCTCCACCAATTCAATTTTAAAGGGCTTTTCATTTTATTTTCATGAATTTCGAAAAAAAGGATTTCACTCTCAAATTATATCATCCATCCATTCATCGCATAAATAATATCAAATTAAATTGGATCGATGCGTAATTGTGGGCAATAATGATGAATTTATTTAAGCTTTCTGTTTTGACACTGTGTATGTACGTAGGTGTGTTACATAATAAACTAATTAATGTTGCGGTGTCGCTTGAGTTTGTATCACTGTACGCAAACATTTATAATATATGTTTAAATAATAGGAATTATTATACATAATCCTCAGATAAACACATACACAAAGGGAGTAATTAAGGGGCTCTTTTTTCTGGTGATTAATACACAGAGAAAACGCTTTTTTGTGTTCAGAGGATAATAAAATTAAATAATACTAATAAGAGAGCTGCTAGCTGACAGTAATTTAAACCGACTGAGAGTATTATTTCCCGTAGGTGATTTTACTGAATAAGAGATTAATTTATTGAATAATCTCGTCTTTAAATTTCTTTTAATTAAATCGAGAAAATGTCAATAATAATGATATTCTCCCCGGGCACGGCACGGCGGTGAGCGCAAAAATAGAAAATTATTGTACTCGTTATCTCATTCTACAGATTAATTCAATAATATTTAGGATTAAAAACTTCAAAGTAACCATTGAAAAACGAAATGTCAAATGTAAAAAGCATAAAATCGTTTTATATTTGTACAGTTTGTTATTTTTCCGCTTGTTGATTGCCGGATACACGCGAAATATCCCAACGTCATAAACATGAAAATTTGTACTACAATTTCATCCGTATACTAGGCTGTTCTGTGTTTTATTGTACAGATTTTTGACATGCTCTGTTTACTATAAACATGGTGGTTAATAATAGAGAATATCGGCTAAAAATATCGAGTAATCAATCGGGTGTGTTGAGAAATACTAAGAAAGTGTAAAAAGTAGTTCTAGTAGTAACACGTAGTTTTTCAATACCAAAACAAGAATTCTGCGTTAAAAACTCGCAAACCAAAATGCTTTTTACAAAAAACAATTTAATTATACCCCTCCCTTTGTCGATTTTAACGATCATATCAAGCTACTATTAAGTCGGGAAATGAGGTTTTATTTAGTAACAGAAGCTTTTTGATGCTGATGCTATTAATAGTGTTAGACATTAATCACTCAGACTTATTTCAGTACTTACGAATTGAGCCTAATTATTACTGTTACCTACAATACTCAGCCACTGTACACTTAATTTGTACTACATAAATGACATACAGAGATAACCTAACACAACTATTTCATCTCGTGGAAGGAGATGAAAATGAGGAGATTATGGTGGTACAAGTAAACTGATTCACATTGATTTACGTAGAATAGCTAGTGGGAAAGCCTAACTACCACGACACCTCTTGATGCGGAATTGGGATACGCTCAATAGAGCGCACGAACACGTCAAAGCTCCTAATCCAGCTCCCTGTACGCCTAGTCCAAAATGCGTGTTGTTTACTACCACATCAAGCTATTTCAAGTGTGAACAAGGCATGCACAACTGTACAGCCGTTGTTACAATTTAAGGCTCTGATCGGCATTAGCTCCGTTAAGACCTACAAGTAGAGACCCAGCAGGCCTCACATGGAACTGGAGTTGCCCCAGATGGGCTATATATGCACGTCAACGACCGTTGACGTAGTAATACTGTCTCCCATACTGGTCGGTAGAGAAAAACCATCACCGCGCATCCACGGGGAACGAACATAAACCTAGTCACGAACAGAACCAAATGACGTTGATTTGTCCAGAAAAGCTCATATTGAAGAGACTTTGCAAGGCCGTCCTAGTTTAGAGAGTCATAGTTAGATGACTCCTTTCATGCTATCTAAGACGACTACAACTAAGGATTTACTTGGCATACCTGCCAACAGGTTTACTGGTACGCCCTCCATGGGTAAGAAATTGAGCTACACACGCTTTGAGAATCTCAGAGCGCCCAGTTTGGCTTCGAATTTCAAATGCAAAATTAACCACTCTCTGTTGGGATCGAAGTACAATCCGTCCTCTACTAGCTGTGTAGGCAAGTCGCTTAGGGAGTCCTGCTTACGTATCTCTCCTTGTTTAGCATGCGAATCACTACCTGAACAACATAGCGACCAAGATAGGTATGCAGGCGCGTTACTGATATAGCAAACTATGGTTAACAACGATACATCATGCTTTCTATCATACGTACAGCGGGTTAAACCTTTTTATCTAACTGATGAGTTAAACTGTAACGCATATCTTTCAGCTAACGAACAGACACTCGTCTTGTCTTACAAGAGAGCTGTAAATTAATTCTATATGGTTATGGTTGATATAATGGTTATGTGGTTATAAAACTTTAAGTTAAGATTATTACATAAAGGTTATCTATACAAATTAAGCTTTTCTAATGGTGAAAGCATTACTGCAATAAGAAAAAATTTCTTATAGTAACTGTACTTATTTGCTAATCAAGACGCTTGAAACGTCAAGTCTGTTGGAGGTCGAGAACATACTCATACCCCTTAGATTCCTGAAGTCTACAACCTGTAACACTTAGCACGTTCACCCAAATTTCAGTCCCATATCAGGAATGAATATTACGAACTATTCTCTTTTGCTTAATATACTCGTTCATGCACCCATGCCCAGTGAGCAAAAAACATATTTTCAAACACCAATCAAACCGTTCATTCGTAGAATAAACTCATATTTATGTAACTCGCCATTTCCCATTGTTCATCGATCTATCTTGTCATTCATTCCAAACACTTCTAAATTCAGACCTCGTACGTTCTTCGCTGTTTATACCCAAGATTCCAGTCCATGCCCTTGTTGCATTTGTGCAAAATCGTTGGGCATTTTCCTTCGAGATCTCAGGTAATGGTTCTACTTACCCTTCTACCCTCAATGCGTTTGTAGATACAGACCTACATACCCTTACACTCGCATACAGGGCTAACTATCCAGCCATGCTTTCATCTTTACCAATCTTAATACATGTCTGGAGCAGCCCTGAGAAAACATTCTGACTGCCCTCTTTTCAAGTCCCCATTCCTTGCTCATACCTTACGCATACAATCCTCACTACCACTAATTTCTCGATCGGTTTGGTTATGTGGACTTGGAAATTCAACCTTTTGCTTACTAGGACATCCAGTTACGTAACCACCAATACGTAATGCTATCGTTTTCGGCCCTAATATTGAAATTTCTGTTGGTAGAAAGGCACCCCTTTAGCAGCAGATCTTGATTGCTTGAGGAAGTTCAAATCCTCTTCTCAGTCAGCGAGTAATTTTCTGTCGCAACTCTAACTTACCATTTGCTTCATAGTCTAGTAGTAGATTATCGGCGTAGACAACAAGACAGCTTTCTCTCAAAGTATGGAGAAGCTCGTTCAGCATAGAATTGCATATTATGGGACTTGTCGAGCCTTGTCCACTCTTCTATCTTTAATACCTAAAATGACACTTCCACACATTCGTTTCACAAATCTCGCATTCAAATTATAAAGGTTCCCGGAAAATCTGCAACACCCAAAGGATATACTTACAATTGAATTCACTCATACACCATTTCACCTCATGCCAAGCATCATCTGTTTCCCAATTGGGACTGAACTCATACTATTGAGTAGACATACCCTTTCCGTAGTGAATTCTTACAACTTCTCTTGCACCTTACCAGACAGGCATATAGATCGAGATGAACTGCACCCATTCTTTTGTTTATCGCAAACCACCCCATAGGTATATTACCATCTAATCCGATAGGATATATCCCAGGAGCTTTTCTAGACCTTTCTCTTTTTCACAGCTTTGTGTATATCTTCCCAATCAAACCCAGTCACCCTCCATTCTCCCCTACTCAGCTGGATCATACTTAAACCCCGAAAGGAAGGGTATAGATATAGGACAATGAGCGTTAGGTGTAATTTGGTAAAATTTTGGAGAAGCGATCAGAAAAGCTCTGAGAAACACTGACTGCGTATAGCCTTGTAGCCACTTGGCACTTGATCATATTCTCTTGAACAGTCTCATAAACGTGAATCGGTTATTTTCTAATTACAAAAGTTCAAGGTTGGGTTGGTCCAGCTAACATTATAATTTAAGTGCAGAAACATAGAAGGCTGCAATTTACGTATAGAATATCAAGGACACTATACGTCATACCAAAACTGAGTATTTTCCATATTTAGGCAAAAATTAAAATTGCCCTTTTTGATAAGAAAACGTCTTTATTAAAATGGAAGAATATCCAGAGAATATAACAGCTGAAATGTAACCCAACTATAACATGACAGTAATTTATATGTATACTAATATCATGCACTACTATTAGTGTAGGTTCGGGTTCTTGATAGCCTTTTTCATTAGCTAGAAGTTGATCTTTAGGAAATAGGCTTCAAGAAAAGCAGTAGCGGTAGTTGAGAACCTTAGTCATATCTTGCATAACCAACATACCAGATCAGAGCCATGAGATAAGCACATATATCGGCTATCCTTTACCAATAATGAAAGTCTAAATAATTTAACAGATAGACGACACCTTTTTCTTACATCAGAAGATACTGCAAGTCTCTTTCGTCGCATTGTGCAGTAGAGTGGCCAGAAAAGAGCTTCTTCCACACAGACAGAAGATTCCCAGAATCAAGGGTTTTAGATGTCGGTCAGATGTGGTGGAATCTTCACTTGGAATTCTTTCTCGAGAAGTTCTTGATATCTTGAAAGCTTCTGTCAGTTGGTTCGGATATTTTGGAAAGTCAGTCGACTTCAAAGATTTCTCGAAGAACTTGAGCGGATGTGAAGGTCACAGATGCTAGCAGAAGAGCAAGTGTACAGCTAAGTAGCGACTTTACTAAATTTCTGCCATTTCTGCTTAATGTATATGACTCTTGAGAAGTGAAAATTGCCACTCTTTTTATGTAGGAGTAGCTACGGCCAATAAATAAGCTGTGTATTATTGGTCTTGTAGAGAGCGTTGGCAAAGTCACCATTTGGGACCAGGAGCCCCTTTTTGATTCGTTGTTTACTTTTCATCCCGCATTTTGCAACAAGATCTTATTTATTAGATAATCTGTCAACAGATAACTTTCCAACCTGATTTCCGATTTCAATTGCCCCAGATGCTCATATAGTACTGCATCAGTATATAGTACTCAGAAGCGCAGCCCAAATAGTACTGTCTTTATTGTAATTTCTACCCGACATTATGGTTTCTTTTAGAAGTGCTTTAAAAAATTTTCAACTTATCTGACTTGAACTGAACTGTTTTTAAATCACCATATGCGATAAATGCGATATCTTGAATAGAATTACAAAAGGATGTTTAAAATGACTTTCGTCATTATGACTGCATGCCGGCTAAATTAAGGGAATACGAATTTTGTCGAACCTTTCTCTAACTACCCCCACTAGGGTACTATGCTAGCCGACACTTCGACTAATTGCAGAAGTCGCCTAAACTGTTTCATCCACTTGTTTATATTAAGCTTGAGTAGTGCTCCCGAGTAGTGTTTGCGAGTGAATGATCCCTTGACAGGACTTTAATCTATCGCTCGTCAGTTTGTGACGAGAGGGCTCAATGCCCAGTCCATAGATACAAGGATATGTGAACACAACAGATTTCTTAGTTATTGCTTACTAGCAAATAATACATTGTAGATAGATACAAGCATGATACAAGCATTTGGGCAATTATGATATGCATTCAACTAGTCGTAGAAGTGAATAGCCGCGCGGTAAAGATTTCAACTCTTAAGCAAGCGACCCGGATTCGATCCCCAAAACCGACGAAAGAGAATTTCTTGTCTGCATCTAAAGGTTCAGTACACTGTTAAGCAGTCGGTTTCGGCACCCTCGCGAATACCTATAGTTGTTGTTAATAATAACACTTGTCTCTTTCTTTCCGCTAGCTCGACTAGTCCCCTGTTCAACCTTTAGGTAAGAGTACAGGCCTCCGGCCTATATTTCTCAGGAAATCAAAGACGGAATATTCACCTATTAGCAAAAATCAGATGAGATGGTCACTTTATTCTTTTCCATTATTTCATACATAATTATATTTAATAATAGTTCTGTACCAATAACACTGTACAACAAAATTAGACTTTAAAAAATTTCTCCAGGTTCTAATACACTTTTTCTAAAGTCTTTAAGATGCAGATCATGAATCAGCTATGGATTTTTTCGGATCAGGTCAAATTTTAGTTATATTCCAATTTGCTTTCAAATAAAACTCGTTTTTAAATGCACGAGAAGGGTAGGCAAACTTTTACGTTTAACAACACCCTGTATAGCTACCTGTATATGCAGGTACAGGTAATACAACATCATACCTATACTTGTCTTAGTAGATACGAATTGCAGGTTTCTGTACAAATATATACTAAATACCTGATACAATACTCTTGTCTGAACTTCTAGATGCATGTTTTATGTTAACAATTTTCATTCTCCTGTTCCAACGACTTCCCAAAATTTACTTACACCAAACCACCAAACACCAAAAAGAGTCTACACCTAGTTGTATAACATACTGTATTTCTAAAAAAACTGAAGGTACACTTTCTTAGATATTCAAGTTCAAAGGTCACATTATGTGACCTAGGGATGAAGAATTCAATATTTTTTTATAAAACAATGAAAACTATGCTATTTTTGAAAACAAGTCTAAGATAAAAGTTCTACTATGATTAGAAGCAAAGTTATGAATTGTTTTTGTTCACCTTGTAAGCGTAAATTATACTGTTTTCATCATATTTGCAACCCTGCTGTATGAATACCGTGTATCACTGAGGGCTATATTGTTACATACGTAAGTTACTTGATGTCCTTTACCATCCCACTAAATTTCATGAAAATCTGAGATGGTCGGGTTGAAAAGGTCATTCTTTTGTGATGATTTGGCATGGACTGACTCGAATGACATCGAAACAACAGTATTCGACCTGACCCGAAAAAACCAATAGCAGATTCGTGATCTTCATACCAAAAAGCTGTAGAAAAACTTTATGAAAACCTGGAAATTGTTTTTGTGTTGTACCGTGTAATTATAAACACAACCAGGATAGAGATATCAAATCTACCCCCATAACTAGAATGTATTGAAATTGATATCATTTTTATTTTTAATTTCTATTAACCCACACTCTCCATCCCCAATGTCTCCCAATCTCAAAAGTATCGTAAATTAGTTTTTCAAATGTTTACCGAAAACTCGTATAACATTCGGAAACTCAGTTTACTGGGCTTGCAAACTATTTTGCTTCGTATACAATTTATGTTTTATAGATTTAACGATTCAATAAAAGTAAACAAACCTTTTGATAAATATTTCCTTTCATCTATATAGCATATAGTGTGTATGTGTACTCGTTGCTAGATGTATGATGTTTGCACAAAGAAAATGAGATAAATTTTCGGGAGCTTTTTCACATATAATATTATAGGTTTGTTGATTTCATGAGCTAACTTGAAACGGAAAAGCTACAGAAGTTTAAGAAACTAATACAATAAAAAAGTATAAAACAATACAATAGTATTGCGAAAACGGATGAATTGTACCTAATCCAAAAGTAAATAATTTAGTAGAACAAAAAAGCGCAATGTAAAGTTATATAGAAAGGCTTTAAATCGATAAGATTGCGAGCTTAGAGAAAAGTAATACCTCCTGTCTCAGCAGCGGTAATATTCTGCGATTTACACTAGGAATATTCTAACGTGCGGTAAGACGCCACCTGATCTTATGTACCCTTTAGTCTACCCGTATTCGTTCTAAATTTAGTAAATTGATGCATTTTCAAGATGTAGGATCTCGTGAAACATTAATGTATTTATTTTACAGTTTAATCCATATTGTATTGAGAACTTATTGGTTAAATGTAATTTGTACCCAAAGATATATTTTGCCATACAGCATAGTGTCTTTGTATTTGAAGAAATATTTCTAGAAACAATCTTGAATTTAACAACTAGTCAGATTATTTATCTGTTCTGTGAGATCCATTATTTTCAAAAATTTGTGACTTTTTATTAAGTTTAGTATAGCTCTTGAGTCATGAGCAGCTTAAGTAGATCGTGACCTATTCGTAACTTGAAATAGGATGAGGATAGGATGATACACTATAGCAATCTATTTCAATCGAAGAGTAGTATTGTTAAAATATATGTCTCGATTAAAGGTGTCATCTACCTACAAAGTAGTTAATTTAAGTCGGCGATGAGCGTTAATTTTAGTTAATATATAGAATCATTTCCGCACTGATTCTATAAAATAAATTATCCCGCTTTATTAAGAATTACGTTGCAATATAGCGTTACAGGTCAAATTAACTTTTAAAGCAATTTGATCTTTGTTCTCTTTTGAGTTTTAGTTGTTTAGATTTAGGCAAGATTAAATCCAGCATTATCAATGTTTATTTATTTAGCCTTTTATTAGTCTGGCATTTCACTTTCGAGTTAAATTTCGCTAGAATTTGGCAAACTTCTAAAATATAGGAGATAAGTTCGTTCTGTTTCCGTTTTGTTTTTGGGAAAACTCTGCATGTTTTACGAGATTATAGGGTAATGGAGGTTTATCTGATTTATAGGCTTTTTTAAATTATATTCTGGTCGAATTTTTTCGATTGGATTATTTATCACTTCTGGGACAACCTTGAACATCTACCGCGAGTCTTGAGTGGTTCTTGGCTTCTGTTGGCAATTGTTAAAGCCGGACCTCAGCTACACATTTTGGTAGGATAACATTCTGTTGAGTCAGTCAGTGGCGGATTTAGGCACAAGCGTTGGAAGCGGTCGCTTCAGGCCCCACAAGTCAGGGGGCCCCTACAGAGGCCTCCTGCCAAGGACCGTACTGGACACGCGACAAATAAAAATTATTGGCGTGGGAATTCACTTTCTCGAAAAAAGTGAAACAAGAAACAGATCATATCGTGTACAGGCGGGTAAAAAAGGTGTACGGTCGACGCAATATAGAGTTTCATGCGAAAAGGCAAGCATTCAGAGTGATCGGTAAAATTTTATAATGGAATATACAGTTTCGCAGCAGACCTGCAAGGAATGTATCATCTCTGTCACTCCGAATGGCTTGCCTTCAATGCCTTCTAGCAAACTCTGCGCGGTCGTCCGACTTACATTCGGGGAAGGGGAATTATACCATACTTTCGAATGGGTGAAATTCTTTAATGTCATTTGTCAATTGGCAACATTTCCCAATGTTGAGACAATTTTTAAAAAAATCTTAACATTATCGATATGTAATGCAACTGGCGAACGATCTACCTTTGTTCTTAAACGTGTAAACAATTATTTAAGAAATAATATTGGACAAAGTCATTTAAAAAATTTATCAGTAATGTTTATTGAAAATGACATTATGCAAAATTTATGTTTTGAGTGTTTTCAAAATATTGTTGATAAATTTGATGCTTCTAAAAGCAGAAAAGTTTCATTATAAATGAACTGCTTATGAAATAAAATGTTTTTCTGAAATAGTACATAAAGTAGAACTTTTACGGACTCATCGTCATTTTTATTTGCATTGATGCACATGTATTTGACATATGTCGCACACAGCCACGTTGTTTTAGTTGCCTACTCTACTGTTATTAAATGCACATGTTGTATTTTAAATTCTTAATTTCACGATTTCAGAAAAAACGTAATGTACACCTCAGCACTAAAGCTGGTTTTTTATCACTCGTTATGGCTGTTCAACAATCTCCATATTCGTAATAAAAAAGTACAACTTTATTTGGTATACAAATAACTAATTTATCTACGACCACTATAGAAAATTGCACATTTCACACAGTCTAGTAATGATGAAAATGACTCATTGTTCATAATCTTTAAACTGTACGGAAATGACCGTGGGAAATAATTTCGCATTTTCAGTGCTTCTATTAAAATGCCATAGCCGTCAGCACATGCAATATTTCTAATTATTAGAAATATACATAGTTACAACTTTTAGATAAAGATTAATTTATTTTTAAAAGTTAAGATTGTTAATGGACGACTATTATGCTCACAATTTTATAGTGATATGTGTATAAATCACAGACGGCATCATAAGACAGCTGTTTCGAGCTTTTGGCTCTCCTCAGTTAGGGGCAGCTAGTCTGTGAGTTCTACACACATCACCCGAGCGTTTATACTAGCTCGGAAATAACATTAACACCATCAAATTACTGTGGTGCCTCCTGTAGCTATCAAATCGCACTAAGTAGCATAATTTGATTATCCAATACAGGAATATATAAAATAAAATCCGGTCGAGCGTCCGACCGTATAATTAATATAAATATAATACAAAATGAACACATGTGAGTTTTATTTTAATAAAGTGAGTTTTTAATAAATTTAAAAGTTAAAAATTGTTAATGGACGACTATTATACTCACAATTTTATAGTGATATGTGTATAAATCACAGACGGCACCTTAAAAATAGCTGTTTCGAGCTTTTGGTTCTCCTCAGTCCTCAGTTAGGGGCAGCTCGTCTGTGATTTGTACACATATCACTATAAAATTGTGAGTATACTAGTCGTTCATTAATAAAACTCACTTTATTAATACAGGTTTGTGTTCCTTTTGTATTTTATTTATGTTAATTTATTCTGTTTAATTAATGTTTTACTTTAAATTATATTTTGAATGCAAATCCATATAGAAAAAAATTATCATCCCCGCTGGAAATCGAACCCTGGTTCTTCCGCTTTCTGAGCGACATCTCTACCTCTGAGCTACCGTGTCGACTACCAGCATATAAAGTTATTATTACCATATAAAGTTATACAAAAATTGTTATTGAATTAACGTAAAATTGATTTAACCATATATCCTTCTGATGGCTTTAATCCATACATTTGGAATAACCGGTCTATTACATGGAAATCTAAACATGTTTTGAGAATTTATTATTTCAAGTAACATTCAAATGAAGCATTAGGTATTCAATGTATTTGTAAAATTGAGGTTATGATTTACTTACATTAACAAAAAAGCAGCGGCGGAACAACAGGACGTCCAAAATGCATTTAAAAATGTGTCTATGACATTTAAAAAATTGAAGACACCAACGAAACTACTAGTATTAATTTAAATAATTGTTCAAATTTCAGTATTAATTTTAAATAATAAACGATTATTACATTGAGTTATACGCATTTCTTAATTTTTACAACTAATACCTGTTTTCCACAAATTGTGGGCATTGTCTACTTTTGACAATCCAGCAGCAGATCAATCTTAAATCATATTCTAGGTTAAATATCATTCCTAGCTTTTGGTGTTATCTTACGTTTTTGTGGTCGTAGATAAAGTATAGTGTGTAACACTTACATAAATGCCAATTTCACACTCGTGTGACTGCAGCATGAGGTGAAGTCGGATTATTTAAAAAATCTTGAGGCAATTTCCTCCACCGTGAATTCGTGCCTGATATTAATAATTATATGTACTTAATTTTTGGTAAAAAAATAAAAAGTACATAAATTGTAGTAATTGATTTATACTATGGGGCCCCAAAAATTTGTAACGCTTCAGGCCCCTAAGTGTTAAATCCGCCACTAGAGCCAGTTGCTCTAAAACGCAAACCCGATACGATACAAGAAATTAATCCTGCGTGATTTGATAGAAACAGGATGGGATATAAAATTATTTATATAGTCACATTAAAAATAATAGCGAGTAACTAATGGCAATTGATTATTCTTTGTTAATTAATTATTTTGTTATTGAATGATGTATAAATTTAATGTTCTTTACTTTGTGAAACTTAAGACTACGTAAATCTAGAGTCATCTGCGGGAAACTTTAATCGGTTTTCACAGCAGAAGAAACTCCTATAACGTTTGTGAAAAATTGTATTGAAACGAACGACTCTCGTCATTCGACCCTACCCACTTGATGTACATCTGAAAGTGTTTAGGCGCTAAGAACTAGATAGGCTTTTAGAGAAAGGAATTAGCGGAAGAGTGCAAGTCGCGTTGCGCGAGCTCTGCGGTTTTGGTTCTAAAAAGAAGGACAACTCTTATCGCTTATGCGTTGATTATAGGCAATTAAACAAAATTACGGTAGCAGATACATATATGATACCTATATTAGACGAACTAGTGAGAACTGCTAGTTCTTCACCATTCATGAGTACTATCGATATATTTGCATTTCGGATAATACACATGCGCGGCATAATAAGTACTCGTTCTTTTGCAGTTTGGTAGTACAGTATTTGGGACATTATAATCCCAAGGGGTATTCATACTGATCCTGACAAGATTTCGGATAGTACAGACAAGAACATATTGGTTTAACTGTATATTGAACTACTAATGTTAAGTAAACTAAATCACAGAGAGTAGTACTAGATAAACAATAAAACGAATGAGTTGCTAGACCTTACCGAAAACGTAAAACACAGAGTGCATGTACTTTATTTATTTAACACAACTGTTACTAAGAAATTTGTTAGTAAAAATGAATAATAAAAAAATAAAATAATAATGGCAATAATCTGTAAGTAGGTGGTTTCTTCATAATGATCTAGGGCAGCAAGGCTAATGTGATGCTATTATTTATTATTTTATTCTATAAATTTACTCTGAAAAAATAATAAAAAATAGCTACTAAATACTTACTAATAATTTTGAAACTAGTCGAGAATGTGGGTATTATTATAACGAACTTCAAATTGATTTAGTTCGCTTTAATGTTTATTATTAAGCAAATTGTCATAAATGCATAAAAGCACATCGTTGGTCTTATAATTGAACACATAGTCATTGGGATCCGACTGCTAATTTTGGGGAAAATTCTATCAAATTTGAAAGCGGGATATGAATATCTTAGAGAAATGTGTAGCTCGCAGAAAAAAATGCCTTGCATTTTTAAGACTAACGGTAAATATATCAAAATATACGATATATCGAAATGTCAATTTCAGGTTCGTAATCAGCCTAAAATTCTACATCGAATTCATATTGTGATGATTTACTATGATTTGTGATGATTGTCTATTTATCAATTATTGATAAATAGACAATAATAAAATTACCGAGCTACAGAAATAATGAGCATGGTCAAGCTATTTTAAATAAAAACTGTAAACTATCAAAATACATATAAAATAATTGCATAAAAACAATATATAAGGTTTCCATGTGGTAGTTAGGTAAAAGGGGGAGATGAAAAATAAATAACATTAAAAATGGTTGTAAAATTAATGTAAAAATTGTAAAGTTTTATAAAGAAAACAATAAATAAAATATTCAAGAAGTTATCCTGAGTTAACAGTGTCTCATTAATTGTAATAACAATAAAAAAAGAAAAGAGTTATAGAAGAAGAAAGAAAATTATTTATTAGTATTCAACATACAGTTTCATCAAAGAAACCAGTAGCAAGAGAAAAGGAAGTTGACCTCACCCATTTTAGTTTCGACAGGTATCCAGTTTGTAACGCATTGGGACCATAGGAGCCGAAAGAAAGTTCTTGAAGGGCGTAGAACCAGGCAACATACCACTGGAAAGGAAATTGATGTGCATTGCAAGATAAGGCTTTGTGGAAGCGAAAACGAAAGTATCAAGGTATATATAGTGTTCCTCAGTATTAAAGCTATATAGAGGAAAGTGAAAGAAAATCAAAATTAAAAGTTGCATATACTTACCAGCAAATTGAAAAGTTAATTTGTAAAAGCCGTAAGTTATCATCCCATAACCTAAAAGAATACATATTTTAAAGAAAGTACTAAAGTAATAAATATAAATTAACACTTACCTAATCAGAGTCGTCACTTGTGTTTTCATAAGTGAGGTTAAATATTGTTTCTTTCAAGCAAATGTCTCAAAGTCGACAGTGCATGAGGATAAAAGGTTTCCCATTTATTAAATTTTCTCATTGCATATTATAGTAATATCATTATATAAAATCCTGGAACAACAAAACACTGAATTCTTAAAAGGAACCCATAAAGGAGTTCAGTATTGGTTTCAGAATTAAAGCAGAGTATAATAAAATCGACCATGAGATAAACATTTTAAAATTCTTTTATTGTGTGAATGCAGATAAAATAAAATCAAATTAAAATTAAACATCAAAATTCTACATCACAATATGTACCTGCTAATTTGTAAATGCTTGAACCGGCATTTTCTCGAAAAAAAAATAAAATAAAATAAAAATTTAATACTATATATTGTAAAGAGAAAGAAATGCTCTATCGAATGGTAGTATAAAATTAACAAGTTGCAAGAGATTTCCAAGTATTCTCAAATGCAGATAAAATTTTATAAAAAACTTTTGTATTAAATATTATTTCTTAAAATGAATATTAACGACAATAAATCGCCGTCTCCATACTTTCAACTAATCCTGTATAATGTCAACAGTAAGCAGCGACATACAGACAATCGTCGCAGCAGACAAATCGATTATAGAAACAAGCTTTATTGAAGTGCGTCGAAAATAATAAATCTGCCAAACATTAATCAATAAAAAATATTTTAATAAGAAATTAAACTTAAATCTGACTTAGATTCTAAAGACCATCATTATTTATTTAATCCAATAGACGACGCGACGTATACAGGAATATTTACAGAAATATTAATATGAGTGCGTTTTCTTCAAAACTGACTTGATCCTATCGGAAAGCATAACATGTTCCGATCGCTGGTACGTTGCAAAAAATATTGTAATGCAGTTGAAGACCCGAACTGTTTGGCCTTAAACGAGTATGAAATATTCACATTTATCATGAAACTCCGCAATTAGAATCCAAAAAAATACTATTATTTTGTTCTACCTGTTACATTCACAATGTTTCATGTAGGTTAATTAATTAAAATAAAAATGTTTGAATTGTGGTAAGGGGAGTTATTTAATCAAGAGAAGCGTACCTTAACATTTGATTATAATACAAGGCAGCAAATAGTACAGTATTTAAATTAATTGGGGTTGCGGTTTATAAAGTCATTTTATTATTTTCTCTTTTTAAGAAAATATTATGAATATAAGAACGATATCGAATTCCATTGATAAAATCCATCTGTTTGCTACACAATCAAATGCCGAAGTATAATTCTTTGACAATAAAAATGTTCCAAATAAAAACAAATAAAGACAGCAGTCACATCCATGTGTGTACACGTCTAGAACAGCGTACAAAACAAATGCAGCTGAATGGGAAAGGCAATTAAAACCAGTCGATATAGAAAAAAGAGAGGAAAAGAACACCATTCTCTAATAAAGCAGGTTGGTAAACCAAATTACTTGTTTATAACTAATTTATAAAATAATATTAAAAATACGTGCGCTTAATATACTTTACGTAGTTTAATTAATATGGTAGTTCAAAAGTAAATCATAATCAGAATGAATAATTATTAAATAATTTTAGCAAAAATACACTTTTTTGGAAACTGAAAATCAGTACTAACTAAAGTACAAAATTATAGTTTGATGAATGTGATAATAAAAAAACGGTAACGAATAACTTTTGTTAGAAATTTTTAGATAGAGCTGGAGTACATTGCTGCGTTTTGGAGCGTCATTTCTTGTTTTATTATGTGCATTTTATTTTCACGTGAATTTAAGTATACTTCTAGTTACATCTATCCACTCACCTGATCTGCTAGTCCATATCATTAGAAATTGTGAAATTTCCTTTTTGCTGGAATGAACGGATAGGTTCTTATCCATAAATCCACAAACTTTTTATGGTTTTCGACACGTATAAAATAAAATCCAAAGCATTATTTATTATTTAATCTGAAAAATCTGGATTTATTTTTATAAAATACGGTTTCTTATAATGAACAAATATTATTTTAAAATAAGTTATTTGACGAAAGGGAAAACGTGCCCCCGAAAATGCGTAAGAGAATATTTTTTATAGTGATGAAAGACCTGTCAGTGCTATAAGAGAATTTTACCTCCAGGTATATGTGAGTGCTTCAGTATAACAGAAACTAAATTTTATTTTTTATTATAACAGAAAATAAATCGTTTCGTCTCTGAAATCACTGTGCACTCCCTTCCATCTGTATTTACATCAATCTCAGTAATTGAATTCTCAGCACATAAAACAATATCGAACCCGATTTTTTTTTCCAGTTAGTCCCACAATTTACCATTTCTCGCTACATTTATAACGAGATAATTGGGCTGTAATTATACTAGAACTACTAACATTATCTCAAGATTCAAAGGCGCCTTTGATCATGTTGTTTTGTACGTGGCATTAAGTGAAAGCCAAAGTGCCCTTGTTATCTCTGCAGGGGTCGAATCGATCATTTCCTGAACGAGTTTTACGAGAATTTGATTAGCCGAATTCCCAAAATCCATACGTCCTTGCCCTTCCTTGTATGTTGAAATTCTTAACGTTTCATTAAGTAGCGGCTGAAGGATACGTTCCCTGAGAAGAGATGCAAAGCGAATCAGCCACCCGAGACAGAGCTGCTGAGCGCGGAGACGACGCCCGCGACGTCGATCGATGTTGTTCGTACAGAGTTTACCCATTTCCCGTTATATGCCCGATCGAAAAAACATTTAAATCCCACGCTCACCGCTATTACGACTTCCTCGAAACGTCGATCCTAGAATATCCACATCAGAAACTCTCTTATATTCTAAAAGGAACTATCGAGAAAGCTGACCTCAGATCACGATGGTTGGTACTAAGTTGACATTTGCAATCTTATAGAAGAATCGACACATTTTTATGGCGTCATGCAACGCCCTATTCAAGCTTTGACTGTTTTTATTACCCACTTGGAATTTGATTTGCGAAGTGCCTTTGATTGCGATTGCGTTGTGTTTATTGTTCGAGTGAGTGTGTTGTATTACGAAGCGGAGAAAACTTTCTTTGAAGAGAAAAAAAGAGGAGAATGAAATCAAATCTAAAAGTTTTTCAGGTTTGATTTAATTTAAAGTTCCGTACTAGTATTGAATGATAGTAGTCAGAAAATTGTCAACTGTGAGCGAGTGTAAGAAGAGAAAATATATTGAGCGAAATTTTTTTTATTGTAGTGGAGCTCTATTTCACAATATAAAAAAACTATATCGATTCATTTGGTAGTCAATGAGATCAATCAAAAATAATTATGCAGCACTAATAGGCGAATGCCATTTATTTATTAACAGGTCATTATAACATAATATTGATGATAATACACTTGCTGCAACTAGGTAATTAGTATATTATGGACATTAATAATTGCCTAAGGCCCATAAACTTGCGCTCTAAATCATCGAGTTATTAATCTTCGTGTAATAGAGAAATGGTGAATATAGTATTTTGGTTTAGATAGTACTAACTAAACCAATTTCGATCTTTCAGATGATAAAAGTTTTAATGAATTATGTAAACTAGAATTGAACCAATTATTACAGCAGTTTTAGGGATGTGTAAAATATTTAAATTACTATTTTCTACCAATTACTTATATACAATGTAAGTAAATTACAGATAATTGAAAAGCTTTTTTTCAATTTCTGAGCATTTTCTGAAAAATTACAATTCAAACGATGCAGGTCAGCTGCATGATCGTCTTAGATTTTGATGAGACTTGACAGATGGACATGGAATAAATTAGAGGACAGTGATAAGATGTTTGAAAGTGGAAAAATGACACTGGGATTAGATGATTCCGGTCTAAGATCTCCATCACCGCTTAGAGATCTGTGAATCCCTGAATCTGTGCGATCGAAATCAGTTTTTGGTGTCCAGAATAATTTTTGCAGATCAGTAATATTTTCGGAATAATGACGTTAATTGGATGCGCGAAGATCATACACAGTATTATACAAAAAAACTCAACGTTTGGTTGGGAATAGTGGAGGAGAAAACTTTGGGGGCCATACTGTTTTGAAGGTGTCCTAAGAAGTAAGAATCAAATTTTCCCAGTGTTTAATTAGTTCCCATATTGGCTTATTTATAACCAAATCAACAAGATTCAAAATTACCACATGCCTTGTTCTGATTTCAGCAGAACGGAGAGAATTTGGAAGAAATTTCTTTTTAGAAATTCCTTTTTTTTGTTTTATTCCTTACTTTAGTCTGGCACTGTATAAACAAAAAGGACCAAATCTTCGGTTCATGCACTAAATATAAATACTTCCTGACATATACGATCTGACGTTTCAATTCCTTTCACGTCTCAAGACCTTTTTTTCTGAAACCCACTTATTTGCAATATTTCTGTTTATGAGTAATAGTAATGTGTTTGATATCATTGATTGGAAAGCTACTGTTTTGAAATTATTACACACGAAAGGGGTCACTCATTGGGAAATCGGTTTACAACGATTAAGTTAATTCAGGTTGATTAAGCTGGAAGTGCAAAGTGAGCAGAATCCCATGGGACCCATTGGAGAATTAAGTGCTTTTTGAGTGCTATTTAACTACTCAACCAAAAATTTGAGTGCTCGTTAATTTTTTTAAAAATCGGATGTTTTGCTAGCTTAAGTTTAAGCTAGCAAAGCATTATTTATAAACGCATGCACACGTGAGCTAAATCATTTCTGCATACATAATGATTAAGTGCTTTTTGAGTGCTATTTAACGACCCAACAAAAAATCTGAGTGCTGGTTAATTTTTTTAAAATCGGTTTTTTGCTAGCTTAAGTTTAAGCTAACATTATTTATAAACGCATGTATACGTGAGCTAAACCATTTCTGCATACATAATAATTAAGTGCTTTTAGAGTGCTATTTAACTACTTCTAGTGATTTTAACTTATTCAACATAACCATTGTAAATATTAATTATTATAAAACTAAAACACAAATAGATTAATCCATCACTAAAATTAAAATATATTCTTTAAAAGCGTCTCCATCTATGAATTTAAAAATAATGTCACCAGGTAAAACTTTTGAAAAGTTAGAACCTACGATGCAAAAGTGATTTATTTCATATCACAATGATACATATACTAAAAGTTTTATTGCCAGAACGGCAACTAAAGCAAAAACGCAAAAGTTACTAATCGTGTTATACAGGATGTTACGAAATCAATACTAAACAGGGTGCTACGAAATCACGTAACAAAATGCTCAATTATTCTTACAGATCCAGTACTTACAGGTACCTGAAATGGTATTTCAATTTCTTGAGAAGTGTATTTATAGGAATCCATGGCTTGTTAGTTTTTAAAAATATGGTTTTATTTGATATAGAAATTTCTATATAATTTTCCTTTCCTTTCGATAGTGAAAGGAGGAGAGTGCCTCTAATGAAGTTTGGCATGTGGAATACCATTATTGTGTTGATATTTTGAAAAAAAAAATTATACCCCTGATCCTTTGTCATCTCTCTTCCCCTTTCTACTAGAGCTAAAGTTGGCCATGTTACTCAAAGACTGAACGTGCCCAAGATTTGTTTCAAGTAATTTAATAGAAATTCCTCATACATATTATAAAAGAAAGTTACCATACACAGTAAAAGGTTTAGAGTAAAATTCGAACACTATACCACTCTAAAAAGTGTGTGTTTTAGACATTTAGAGTAAAATATTTAATCTGTACCTTCGTGTAGACCATAGAGTTTACTTCAATACAATGTTAGTGTAAATTTATTACACTCTAACTAAAACAATTATATCTTTAATCATTTATGGTAACTTTCTTTACACTAAAACAGTCAAATTTCTAATAGTTTCGGAGTAAGATTTTACTCTTGACTTTTGAATCTTTTACTCTATATTGCCTATTTTGAGTGGATTATTATAAAACTTCTGTATAATTTGTTTTCTATTTAGATAAAAATTTAGAGTAAATTAGTTTAGTCTTCCAAGGTCAAGGTCAATAATAAATAAGAGATTTATTTATTACAATGCAAGCATACATAAAACGTATATATAACGGTCTGAAAAGTGAGATAACTAACATAGAGGAAGACTATTTTTTCGAGTTGTTTAATTTTACTTTTCGACATAGTCTCCTTTAAGGTCTATACACTTGTTCCAACGATATTCAAATGGCTTAATCCCATCACTATAATACGACGAATTAAATGCATCAAAATAATCGTTTGTTCCTGCAATCACAAACACTGCTTTCTTGTAATAGATTTATATGTGTATCACATACTACATATACCAAAATATTAGCCGCCTGTTAGGTGTAAGAAAAATTGGAATGCTTATACAGCACAACTATTAGTATTACACATAAGGAGTGGAGTCCGCATACAGAGTGGGTGTTACACATACAAAGCTTAGATGTAGCCTTAGGTACTATTAAACCAAAGTAAGTAAAACATATTGCTGTGATATACAGATGGAAAGGTGAAATAGGTAATTTGGGTTGCCTATCTTTCAGGTGTTCTTATTGAATTTTTGTTAAAAGGTTTATTTAATAGTATCAGAAGTAGGGTTGAACCTAGCTATATGCAGGAATTAAGTCAAATACTTTCTTTTTGCAATAATTTCTTGTTAAAGTTACATTTCATGCAACATTATTTAACGATCCGATCTATTCATTACATAACCTCAATTTTTGTAATTAATTTTCAAAATGGGTTTCTTTAGAAGAATAATTTATTCACATTATGTTAACTTGCATAAGAAGTTTTATATTTTAACAAAAGGATACTATGTAGGTGTGTATATGATTTAATAATTGTAAATTATAATACAACGGGTTGGTATGTTGAAGTGTTTTCCTTAAGGAACCGTCAATAGCTTAAACTTGGTAAATTGCACCTAGAATAAATTAAAACGGGCTATTATGAGTTAATTAGCATATATAAAAGAAACTTACCTTGCTTAATTTTCATTAGGGTGATTTTTTTCTTCTACGATACATGGTATTGGCTTGTCAAGCCACCGTTATCATTTAATTAATTTAGGTTCATGATGTTATTGTGGAATTTCGTTGGATAACATCTTAACTGTGGATGTTGCATAAAGTTTTTGTTGTTCTATATAGTTGTTTTGTCAGCCGATTCAATTTAAATATGTCCATACACCTGTGCCGAGAATATATTTCTTTTTTAGCTAATTTTGTATTGTAAGTGTTTATTATGAATGTCAAATGATTGGGAAAAGGTAGATAATCAGATTATGTAAAGATTAATGGGTTAAATTGGTGGTTGGACAGATTTAAATGGAATTTATTACAATTTTTGTCAAGCGTGAACAGTTGTTTGGTCGACTTAAGATTGTGGGTTATTGTTGGGTTTTAGAAAAAAAAATGTTATGTTATTAATTTAAGGAAGTGTTGGGGATTCTTTTTATGTGTCTAAATCTAAAATTTAAAGAAAATAATATTTTATTTAAAAATAACCTGAAATGTCAGATTTTGCTCCATGGCATACTTGATTATCTTACTTTATTGATGTTCCTATATGTTTTAATGCAATTTGTATTGTGAAAAACAATTAGTAATCTCTAGAACGTATTGGAAGGAGGACGTGTTGTTCTCAGATTTATTAACCTAAAAAAAAACAACAAACATTTTCAATAAAGAAGAAAGATAAAGTGAGGTTACAAATTTTGAATAATTGAAGTTCATGCATATAAATGGATATGGCTTACCTGTTTGTCATTATCTCAAGAAAATAATAAATCATCGAGTTGATTTGGATAATTTCAACACTTATGGAACTTTTTAGTTTAAAGAAATATATTTGAAGAAGAATTCAATTTTATGCAGAATTGCATATTAAAAAATCTCACCAACAGTCAAGAGTTGGGTTGTGGTTACCATAGCAGAATTTTCAAATCTGAAGAAGTGCCTAGTGTGCGACTGAGAATTGTAAGTGTATTTAAATTTATACTGGCCAATAACGTAAAATAAAATAAAAAGATCTTTTCGGACAATTTTTATTAAAATTATATAACAAGACTTAACGATTGAGACCATTTAAACTATTTTTTTATATATATAAAAAATAATAGAATTGAGAAAATTCGACATTAATTTTTATTTAAATCATTGTTATGAGTAGTTTAGTATAAGGTACAAAAATTGACATAACCTATAAAAAAAAATATTAAAAGGCTGATTAGTAGTTTTTATCAATTGATTATTTTTTTTATTTGTGTTTAAAGAAATAAAAATTTGTGTTTCTTTCTATATCTTTAATTTATTGTTCATTTTTCTTCCTTGTGTGGAAATAATTTGTGATTTTCAGCTTGTTGCAATTTTCCCAGCTCAGGTGTTACGATTAAAGGTGGACCCACTGATAGTAGAAATTGGTAAGGTAAGGTTATTGTATTATAAATTTCAGAGATATTTGTCGAGTGCTTTACTGAAACTAAAGTTGGAGCTAGTGACGGGGCAAAAATCTATTAATAAAATATATTGTGGTGGTAAACTGTTGTATTGTGATTTTATTTTATTAAAGTACTATATACCATTGCAATATTCATAATTGAAGGACGTTTCAAATGATTATCATATGACCATATGTGCCATTTGAAATTTTTTAGAGGGTGACCAAAGAAAGAGGTCTTAAGTAAAATCAATGAATTTCATGCTGTAGTGTGACCTCCCCCCACTCAATATTAAAGTTGACGTGTTTCAGGATTCTTCTGAAAACTTACCAAGAAGAATAGTATTTAGTGTAGGTAGTTTCTAATTGAATGCACTGTATAGCTGAATGAACTTTACAATTGCTTTAAGCCAAGATGTTTATTCGAACACATTCTCATTGTCATGAAAATTGAACAGGCGACGTTGTCTTAATAAACTAATGAATGAATTACGGATTAATTACCGTCCATCCATTGTCTTCGTTGATTTATATAGAGGGGACAAGCAAATAGGAAATTGGGGAAATTGCAGACCAAACGTTATCGGTGACGCCGCAATCAGGCCGGGTTGAATGTTCAGTACATTCACCACTACTGGACGCCACTCCATTGTCTCAAAATCATCATTATTATTTGCATGTTTGATTCCAAAATCAAACATTTATATAAACAGCTTATTCCCTAACGAGGTGCGACGTCGAAACCGAACCAAAATTATTTCACTAATTATTCATCAACACATTAACGTTAATGGGATTGGATCTGATGAGTGTAGGTACACACACACACGGTCACATTTTCATGTTTATTACGTTTATATATTACCATTTAAAAGTGATATTGCATTCTGAAAATAGAAAGAAGTGAAAATACAAGAGAGTATATTATAATAGGTATGCTTGCTTACCAATTTCATTAAAAAAGTCCCTAGAGATGCTTCATCGGCATATTATAAACATCCTCGTTAAGGTTTTTTTTATTTCCTTTCATTCTTTCTTCCTTCGAACTAAAGCAATTTGTTCTTATTTAATTCGTTTTCTCCAAGTATCTGGTTTAATAGACTAAATAAAATTTCTTTTGAAAAGTTCGAGCTTTTCATAATTTTCATCGTTTTTATCGTTTGGAATAGCAAACTCCTTTCAATTAATAACCCAAGGCTAAATAGCTTTGCTTGACACTAAATCTCGATTCAGTTGCTTTAAATTCTCCTCTCTATGCAGCCCTTCCTCTTTCAATTTCCAATGAAGCTCATAAATAAAATGGGTCGACGGGGGATATTTAATAGTATATTTATAAGAATGGGTAATTTTTAAGAGCGTTTTGAGCATTACTGGACTAATCAAGCAAGAGAAGTAATTTAGAAATATTTGGATTGAAAATTATTAAGTCTATGGTTTGGTTTCTCATATTCTTTACATTGCATTATATTTTTTAGTTTGGTTCAATTAACATCGTTTCCAGAATATATTCAAAGCTCAATATCCCTTAAGAATCTCATTCATCTGTAATGAACCTTTAGCACGTGGGCTACTAAACCATTACATTATTTTATACCTATTGCAGAATAAATATTGTGGTTCTTTATCTAAAGACAAATTTACTTTACTGCTGCTCATGACATAATGACTTTACTTGGCTATCGTTCGAGACGCAATTTCTTTACTTCTCTGCTGGTTAAAATAGAATGAATCATAATTTAAAACTAAAACTATTATTATACTATACTATACTAAAATTGTTACCTACAAATTATTATAAAGCATACTATACTATACATGACAGCTATTTAACATAAACTGTGACTAAATATACAATAACTAAATACAATCTACCTACTAAACAAAAATCTAAACGCTCATTAATCTTTACTATAATTATCTTTATTACACTTAAACGATTAGGAATAACATCATTATATAAAATATGATTCGACCTAAAAGTATATAACTTTTTACAAAACATTACAGTTAAAAATTTGTCAAATACTAAGGAACAGATGATTTTATGTTAATAAATAAATATGATTTATTAATTAATTAAATAAGATTAAACGTGTTTTAACATAATTAAATAAATAAACGAATCTCTAATTAACTAGTTAAATCAACTGCGAATTATCTCGTGAACGTTTTCCATTTACGTAACTAAGTTAACAGTTACATCAACCAAATACTAGTACGTAGTATCCAAGTCTTTATAATTGAACATCTTCTATAAACAATTTCTGTTGAATAAGATTACTTTTACTTAAAACTGGATGGATTTACTTTACTTTTTTACTTTAATAATACATAACCATAAGAAAAATCAGTTTAATTATTTTAGAATTTTGAGAAATTCAGGAAAATTTTATAATAATTTGGCCATTGATCTTTTCAATGCCAAAATCAGCAAATTTTTACTATTGCTCTTTGCTTGACAATTAATTTGTGAAACAAAAAAATAATATGAAAATAATAACGGTTCCAATGCTTATGAGTTTTCTATAATGCTGAGTTTTCATCAATTAATTGATGTTGTTGAGATAAAGCCAGACTTCATCACAAGTATTATTGGAAAACTAAAGATTGATAAAGAATTTTCTCGTCGATATGCAAAGCCTCAGTACACTTCGCCGAACTGTCGGATGGGTACTTTAAGCAGTCGGCCCTGACAATCACACATACACCTATCTGTGGTTGTCGTTCAGAATAATACCGCCCTATATCACGCACAAGTATATATTCATACTTCACTGGTTTGGCAATGTTAATTACAATTAACACTTATACTTAATAATATTATTTCGTTTAATTTAATGGTTAGTCACGAGCATCAGTCACGGACAAAAATACAGCATAAATTCAAAATTGTCTATAATACCCAACAGTACACAAACTTTGTGCAAATTGTTAGTATGTCACATTTTGATCAGAGCCATATGTTGGTGTGAGCCATCTATTCCACGCGTGTTGTCGCTACTTTTTAAAACATGATACCGATGAAGTTGTTCTAGCAGGCTAAATGGCCACCAAGCTCTGAAATATGTTAACTAATTGCCCAGTTAACCTTTACAGGTGCTCGGTCTATGTGCGCAAACCTATCGTTATTGCAGAGACACTTTCTCGTTCAGCAGATGATTCAACATTCACCACATACTAACAAAAGAACAATAATCTCGATAACAATACAACAATCGATCCACTCGTACACCGCCAGTTTCAATGATCCGATAGATTACCAAACAGAAAAATACCATTTGTGACGATGTCTGCTCCACATCTTAAACTGTGTCCTGTCGCTAAACGTCTACAAACATCTATTGAGACAACAGATAGGTGGCCCTGTATCAAATCTTTGATTTAGGAACACTTCTTGAAACGTAGCTGAAAGGGGAGGAAATAAGTTGGGGAAGGGAGAAGAGAAGAAGGAAAAGATCTTTCCAATAAATTTATATAGTTACTTTGGGTATATACAGACGCGTGCTGGTCCTCCGAGATACCGGGAGTATCCCGGTAGGCCTTTAGAAAGTTGCCTCAAAGGGCCCTACTACACGGTTGAATTTAAATTACTAACAATTAAATTATATTTAAAGTAGAAACAATATACCTCGCCGCTGTTCAACTCGACTGCACCTGACGAACAAAAACGATTGAATCACGCCCAATTCTCCCTCCCAACCCTATGACATTGAAGTTAAAGCGTCTATCACATAAACTGTTTCCTTAGTTTATGAGTATTCGGAACACACGTTACAGGCATTATTGGTTTACGTTGTTGTCTATAATCTAGTGCTTATTTGGTTTATTTATTCGCTTACGTCAGAGGTTGAAGATGATTTTCAAAAACAATAGTTCTGGTGTGTTACTATTACATAATTTTAAGTTGAAATATGAAAAGGGGGAAGCTTGAATTGCAACGCCCTTTGGCCGGAAATTGATTGTGGATGTGTTCACGTCGGCGGCGGGCCCCAGAGCAACTTCAGTGAAGAAGTGGTCTCCAGGGGTCTTTGTAGAGGTTAAGTAGCTTCAAACGGTTGTTGATTAGTATTATTATGCACACAAATAAAACTACCACTTTAGCAAACCTTTAGTTTATTCATCAAACTATACACCCTACAGATATCAGCATCAAATAAACCAAGTTACCATGCCGAGCCAGATTAACACGTTAAGCACTGATAGGTTTGTAGGAAAAGGTTAGAAACGACTGCAGTGCAATTAAATGCAAGCAGGGTGTAGCGGTTAAATATACGATACTCCTCTATCTTAGGTATTTCGGTTGTGTTCGATAGATATGTGTTTGGTTCGGTTGTGTTCGATACGGTTATATTCGTCTTGGTGGTGTTCGGTACGTTGTGTTCGGTTCGGTGCGGTTGTGTTCGGTATGGTTGTGTTCGGTACGGTTTTATTCGGTACGGTTGTGTTCGGTACAGTTGTGCTCGGTACTTGTATTTGTTTCGGAGGTGTTTGGTACGATTGTATTCGGTTCGGTTTGGTAGTATTCGGTACGGCTGTATTCGGTTCGGTTTAGTTACCTAATATTCGGTGTATCGGCTAATATATGTATATTACGTCTCACCAAGGCGGTTTCGGTCGCTCGGTTTTCTGGTTGTTGAAAGTTGCTGAAACTGAATGCAACTAAACCAAATATTAAAAACAAGACTACGTAGTTGCTTTCTGCATGAAAATTTGGAAGCGTTGTTTTTTATGGTATGCAAACCTGATATACTAAGTACAAACATCCCTGTGGAGGTAATTATTGACAGATTATGCCAGAAAAGGAAAGCATTTAAAAGACACCTACAGTGGTATTAGTATATATCAGTTATTATTTTTCGTTGTATTTTTTGTTTTATAATAATAATAATATAATAATAATTACTACAACCCATAACCTAAACCAAGGCCCCAGAAGCTATAAGCTTGTGCGGGAGGGAGGGGGCGATTATTATTATTATGTAGGCCCAATGTGCGGCTGCAGCCGACTTATAGATGGAACAGCACAAATCCCACATTTGTGTTACAGCTAAGGAAAACTGCAGAAAACCTTAACTAGATCTGCCAGCGCCGGTAGTCGAACCCGGGCCGCTTGGGTGAAAGTCCGGCACGCCAGACATTACACTACCAAGGCTGTTATATTCGTATATTTGTTAAATATTTATTTAAGTTTGTTCAAATGTTTAGTTGATTAATCCAATAATGTTGACTATATATGTATTTAGAACCTAATATACTTTATTAAAACCCTTGGTTAGTTCAAAATGTGTAATAATTAATCTAAATAAATAAATTATCCTTAAAAAATTAACCGAAGTGGAGTGGTGGGGCCCTCTAAGGCAATATTGTCCCGGGCCCTAAGATTGACCCAACCCACGCCTGGGTATATAGCTTGAATTTATCAACGAAGTATTATATCAAAGGTCAAAATCTCATTCTCTTAGACATAGCCCTTCTCAAGCCTTTCTTAGAAAGTTTGGACCTTAATAATAACAAAACGCCGCATACATAGGATACAATTGTACATACAACAAATCTCAAGACAGAAAGGTGGCGACTTGACGAGCCATTGTCACATTACGAAATGTCAAATTACGAGTAAATACTTTCAGAAATTATATTGAAAGACTAATTCCGAATGATTTAAAAATTCAGCGTAAAGGTGGCGACATCGAGTACTTGCTGTGACGAAGAATACTTCACTGTCAGCTGTTGGTGGATGTAATGTGGTGGAGATAGATCTGTCTACTCTAACTTACATTAAGCATTTGCTCTTGACCTTATTGAAATTGGAATGATTGAGGACAGTAGTTTGTGGACGAGTTTACAACTAGGTAAGCTCTCCTAACGTCAAATTCTTAAGTCACTGGTCCTAGAAAATGTCACAGAAGTGAAAAGTAGCATACGACAATGGTGGCAGCTATTTGGTTCTTCGGTTCTAAGATCCTGTTAGCAGGTTCTGAAAAAACTTGAAGGCTTTGATAGCATGCTCAAATCGCGACGAATTCGACAGCATTACTTCCTCAACACCGTTAAAATTGTATGTCACGGATGGAATAATTCAATTTAAATCTATTCAAACATTTCTAAAAATGCGCTTTCAACTAATTATTATATCGTGTAATTATTCGTCATGGCTGCAATATTAAATTTTAAACCGGATGCAAGTCTGCTGCCAAAAATAGACTGCAGCACATCTGCTATGAACACCTGCATCCCGTCTGGGGCACTTACTAGAAAGTGAACTACTTGCAACACGTGCGGGCTTGCCATACGCAACGAAATCCCTAACTCTCCAAAATTGCTTAGGTCAGCATGTGCAAATATAGGGATTGTATGTAACGTGGGGCTCGCTCCAAGCGAATTCAGTTCCTTTGGGAGTTCAACCAGCAACCATCTTGGTGCCAGCCTCGGTAAGAGAATTATTATATTATTATAATGGTATACTAGTTAATTAGCTTATTATATTGTTAAATTTAACGTTTTATCCTCCTTCACTCCAGTCACGTTAAACCATAATGTAACAAAAATCTGGATTAAGTAAGTGATCAACTGTGAAAATTTTTATTCTTGATAATAAAAATTGCCTTCTTTCCGTCAATTAATAACCTAAGAATAAATTGCTTTGCTTCACACCAAATCTCGATTCAGTCGATTCAAACGTGCGACAATCTATCCATCTTTTGTATAATTACATCTTTCTCTCTCAATTTCTAATTTATTACGAACCTCATAAATAATAAGGACCGACGGGAGATGTTTTAATAATGAGGAGCACGCAGAGAATACTATTTGCCCAAGGACAAGAGAGGGAAGGCGATTGCTTTAAAGGATTCTCAAATATGCGTTTGCTGTACGACCTTACACATAAAAGGTCGATGGATGTAGCAGAGATGGAAACTTAAATATTTGTCCGATGTTTACATTTGCCATATATATTTCATATTACATTGCGGGGCGATATTTTTCATATAGAAATATGTTTGGTATTTACATTCTAAAGCTTTTTGCAAGACCGGCGGCTATTTATTTTTGTAGGAAGAAATTCCAAGTTTGTACCGAAACCCCTTTTTTCATGGGAAAGAAGAGAGAGGAAAATGCAGAAGGTTTTTCACCACTCAGTTCTTTTGTGGAAGATGTTGACATAAATCGATTAGAGGTGATTTATTATTCTCTCTTTCTCTCGCAGAATCGCGGGAGATTATACAAAAAGTAAAATCGAGATTGAGTAATAATTTAAAGCAGAATTTATGATTAAATAATAATTTTTCCATTCTTGTCTAATAACGCCGATGGAGGTCGTTTTCTCTCACTCTCTGTAAAACGAGAACGTATCATTGAATGCCAATTAGACGAAAATAATTTTTCGTCCTGTTTCCAGCGCATGCTTTTGTTGAGAGAGATAATGCCTGCATTGATTAATGCAAATGAAATCAATTGTTCGAAATGTGAAATGAATTCCGTAATACCAAACAAAAATAATACATTTATTTGGATTTAGTTTATGGCTGTTATGGCAAATAGTGCTCAGTGGGAGCAGTATAATAGTAAAAGAATGAAAATAGTGGACCCCAAAAGTACTGTTTACTAAAATTGTTATTTAATAAAATAAAGCTGTTATTAGCAGTCCAATCGATAAATATAAATTGAACTGAACCATAAAGTTAATACGAAAAATAAATATAAACTGAATCATAAAGTCATAAAGAATCATAATAAATAATACTAATGGTTATTTTAATAGTTTAAGAGATAATAACATTCATAATAAACAGCATCAAATGAATTAAAATTTTACAACATCCTGGAATAGGCGTCTACACTTAGTTTAGTAGAAACCAGCATCTTAGGAGGTTTCTTTGGGTTCCAAGAAGAACTGATTTACCTTTTCGAGAAAACTGACCTTTATAGAATCGGGTGTCAATAGAATTATTAAACAAGCCATGGTTTTCAACAATTATTAATTTGGTCTATCAGATCGATTTGTGTGCACCCTAGATTCAAAAATAAAGGTGGCCTTAAAGAAAAATCAAGTAGCTTGAAAAGCGATAAAAATAGTGCAATCATATCGTAAAAATGATTTTTTGATTCCAAAAATGTACCGAGTAATCAATCCATTTGATATCTCAAGATTGGGACTAAAAGCCATATGTATTTATATGAAATTTAACGACAAATACAATGATAGAATTTTGTGTCATTGAAGGATTAGCTGATGCAACTTTTATATTCTTACATTATATCACATAAATATGTATTTCAGTATTTAGTTCTTCACTTTGGTTATCTTCTGCCACCATTTCGGTATCTTTGTGGGAATATTTTTATTTCAAGCAATAATGTAATTACTCCTGTATTTCATAATATGGAACTCAAACTCATATGGAAATTAAATACTGCTGGTCCAAGAAAATTCTGGGGAATCACCTTTAAAGGAACCATATAGCATCTCACATCCAAGACAACCCCACCTCCACGTGGTATATGCTGGGTCTCTGCTTTAGGTAAAAGCACCTATTACTTGGGATGGACTCGACTGGGCAATGGTTAGTCCAGATTAGTGTTGCAAATGAAAGAACGTTCTGAAAATGCCGTTGAAAAGTTCGCGAATGATAAAACCATATCAAAAGAACGTTCTCTTGGGGAACATAATCGAGCACGTTCTCATAATTTTTGAGGATTTTCTGAATAATACAGTACAAACGAGCATAAACAAGAACATTAAAAATCGAGAATAAACCCGAAACTAAACGATCTTAAACCGCATACCCACGCAAAATGCTGCTGTCGGCGTTTGGTGTTCAAAAGGCAGACTAAACACAACCTTGCCTTTCTGCATGCAGTGTTTTTCTTTTATAAGCATAATTTAGACACCACCCTGTACCATATTTTTGGTTTTTTGTTCTAGTTAGTATATATGAACTTTTTATTTGAATTTTTTATATTTTGTTTATACAAAAAGTGACCGGCAGTGATCGCCAATCGATAGTTATCAGCGTAGTGCCCACGGTCGACAAATTGCCCAATAGAAAAATTATTTTAATGGTCGGCGTAGTGTCGACGGTTAGCAAAGTATCCAAAACTGTCAGTCGGCGAAGTGTCCGCGGTCGGCATAGTGTCCTATATCCGTGCATACCAGTTTCTAGAATCTAAATATAATAAACTTAATATTTTCTATTATCATATTGCTTTTCAACACATTACCTTACAACGGGCTACAACTAGCATTATAAAAGAGCAGAGTAAAATTCGAGCATTTTAAGCATTTTGAGAATATTTCAAGAACTTTTGGAATTATCCTTATTTTGGGTATATTTTTACAAGTTAATGGTGTGTTCTCCAGCCCTGCCCAATTTTGAGGGTTTATTCTCGTTTTTTCACGTTTGTACTTCGGGAATATTCTCCAAAAATAAATGCTCGTGCATTTTACAACAGCAGTCTAGATACTGGACTAGGGCTGAAGGGATTTCTAGGGACCTCGACGAGTGAACACGTTAATAGCTCTGGCACTAGCCTGGTGAGTCAGCAGATGGTGGGATAGCAACCTCGCTTCAACCAGTGAGAACTAGCTGCACCCACTTAAGATAGTGACACGCTAATTGAGTCCTCAAGTAGCGTGCTTCAATTGCTCGCCCAAATGAGACGTGTGGCTTTAAGCTTAATGCAGGTGTCACGTAAATCACGCAACACACAGCCGACATTGGGACGAAGTAACGAAGGTGGGCTGTCAGAAATTAATTCACCATTTTGTCGCCCCTAATTGTAGATTGCCCTGGATGTGTTCTTTATTCATCGCGTTTCATTGCACTACGTCTACACCATTGTTTCCGTTATTATAGACAACGCTTAGGTTGAACTATTAGGTTGAATTATGGACTGCATTTTTCGTAATTCTATCTTATAAACTTATAAATTCCATCAGTTTCTATCAAATTCCTTTGATTCATATACTTACACTTGAGTGAGTGGCGTCCTACATTTGTAGACCCTGGATGGAAGCCGAAATATAATAACATAAGGAGCTATGACTCTTATTGATGTAAAATTAGGAAGCAATAATAAAAAAGTCTTCGCTAAAGATTTCGCAAATTGGAAGTTGCCCATATAACATTTCATATTTACTTTGAAGGACCAATCACGTTGATAATGAGAAAAATTGAACGATTTTAGTAAAGATACAAACTAAACTAAAGGTAATTGTCGAAAATTGCTTTACTTGTACGAGTATCAAATCCATCAGCTCAAAAAGTTTTATCCTGCATTGCATGCTGTAGTCTTTCATTATTAAAAGGCTTTAATTTGTTTTAACCTAAAACTTAAAAATGTTTAGTATTCGACAAATGAAATATTGAGTGGTTTATAAAAACTAAGCTGTTACTGAAACCCAAAGAGACTTCCGCACAACCTACATTGTAAATCCCCGTCGAGTGGAAAGGTTTTTTACAGAACGAGATAAAGGTTTTTTTTGACGGGTTGTATTCGGGTAATTTCAAAATGTAAAAAGCGTATTTTGTCGGCGGAAGATTTTAATGTAACAATTATTACATTATTTCATTTCCTTCATAGTTAGACGCCCTATTTATCAGTCGCTCCCAATATGTTTGGTTATATTTTTTTAAGTAGGAGTTTACCACTAAAGTTTGTCGGCGATTTTTATGGGCTCCTGTCGTGTTATTGTATCATCTCCGTTGCCGTGAAATCTTACTTGGTAGACTCCATGGAATTATTTCTACTCTTTGTCCCAAATGATATCAATAAAGTAGCAAACATGCAAAATGGCGTCAAACACCAGATGAATGTATCGATAGTTGTTTTTAGATTTTGCAAATATTCATTTTATAGAAATTCTTTATTGTAAAAGTTTGTGACCACAGGTGAAATTATTCGAGTTATTCAGTTTTGCAAGTTTTTATGCTTGTACGTTTCTTCCAAATAATTATCACTAAAAGTATTAAAATCTTTATTTAAAGTTGACAATCCAACTCGAAAATTTTTAACCAATCAAATTACAGAATTTTTCAAATTGGACCAATGAAATTATTTTTATAGTGAAAAAACCACTAGTGGTTTTTTCTTAGTGAAAAAATTTAAGTCAAAATGAAATGTCAAATTTAATTAAATTAATATTAACTACACACGCTAAATAAAAATTTCCTCGATGGATTGTCAAGCCGAATACAACTCGTGGTCTAATTTTTCCTTGCAAAATTTATCGTTTAAGATATTCGTAGCTTTTGATTTGGAAAATTACACTCGTCTCCTTCGTCGATTCGTGTACTTTTCGTTGCGAAAGCTACTCATATCTGAAATGACAAATTTTGTCAGAAAAGATTAGACCACTTGTTATATTATATATGATTAAATTTTTAATACACCCGTATGATATTTAATTTTTATAAATTCTAAAAAGAAACGTTAGTTGTTTTTATTAACAGCCACTACCAAAATTATTTTTCACTGCTTGATCATATACAATTTGTTTTATTATGGTTGGCAAGGTACACTAGATTTATTTATTAAATGGGACTAGAAAAAGTATATATTGAGGTGATATTTAAATATTAAATAAATATTAATTAAATGAATGATATAATATGCCCACCGTTCCAAAATAAACATAAATTATATACGGTGGATTAAATTAAAAATACACCCCAAATATTTTTCTTTATTCCAATCAGCCAGCTCAGGGTTATTCGGTAGAGCATAAATTGTTTGAATTATGAGACTCTTATTAACTCTTATGCCTGAAAAAGGAGAAAAATTTATACTGCAAACACTAGGGATCCTGCAAACTGGACAACCACTGCTAAACTCTAAATTCAAAAAGAAAGAAAACTGGATGCTTGTATGTGCATCAATTAGACACATAAGTAATTTTAAAAACACATAAACTTTATTTAATTCAGAAGAAACATAATTCAAATAATTCATTAAAAATTGTTCAAATTTGTACAATAAGACCAATGGGAAAATTTTGATTCCCAAGCTTGCTCAAATGTAATTAAAGGTCGTAATAGCCTGACATAAGGCTATTACAGTCATTCACTTGAACAAACCAACACAAATCAAAATTGTTTACAAATTAAAAATGTTTATTTTAATGAAAAATAAATTGAAATAAAAGAAATTGAATTGTTTTATTTTTGAAAGAAAATCAGTTCTCAAAAGAACCTTTAAGGTTAAACAAAATAAATTTGAAATTATTAAGGAAAAACTTTATAAATTTAATATTGTCAATCAAATTAAAGAACTCTTTTATTACGACCAACCTGGTATATTATAAAAATAATTTCCTTTATTTATAATCTTAAATTGGTATCACTGCAATAGTATTTATCCACTGATTTCCTGTTTGAGTACGTCGATACGTAAATCGATAATGGAAATAAATTCTCCCAGAATTTATTTAAATAATCTCGTTCACTTCAAATAATTGTGGAACAATAATAAAATCTTCTTTAAGCTTTTTAAAAAATGTCCAGGTAAACACTTTAACTTAAATCAAACTTGTTATATTTGAAGTTGACACATCAATCATATGGTCAAAACATCTAACCTCACTTTAATTTACAGATTTATTATCCGGAGTCGGGCGTAGATTTGCCGGAAACGTTTTGTCGACTGCCTTAGTTAAATTTGGCTCCAACTTATATAGGTTTACTCACAACAACTGCCTGCACTGACATTTTTTCAAAACAAAATCGAAGCACTTTAAGTTTATGACGTCACTGTCCCACACAGCTGTTCTTAATTTTTACAAATCTTAATTCTATAAACACGGGATTGTAGTACTTAAAACAAGGATTAAAACAATGTCATAATACACTTGTATCGTAAAATGCATCGTAACAAAGATATAAGATATCTCGTTATAGCTTAATTATATACAAATTTAAAATAAACCAGGTTTATCCTATACAAAATAGATGCATGATCACACAATACAACTAATACATATAAATTTTGCACAGGAACATCTTTACAATTTACAAAAAACAATTTACAGTCCGATACGACATCGAATCAACCAATTAATGCATTTGCAAGTTCCAGCTTTAATATTGATTCAAGTAAAATCAATTTACGATCAAATTGTCCAGCATACCAGTTCTCCAAGTGTTAACATAAACCAATGGTGAGAAAAACAGTATAAGAGTTAATAATCGTCAAACTGAGTCATAACGAAATGTTTAAGTATACGTAACATCCAGTTGTGCAATTTATTGTTATTATATAATTCAGTTATGATTAATTTTCAAATGTGTATATCGACGGGTTATGTGATTCTTTAAAGGTTTTTGTTCATGTAAATAAATTATTATTATTGCAAATGTTGTGTAATAGATGTGTCACTGTGACAAACTATGTTTTAATCTGCTATTATGCTTGTAAATAGTATAGTCATTCTATTAGATCGTAAGGTGACGTCAAATTGTTTAATATAATTATGTAAATAGTAAATAGTATATAATCTTAGAAAATCATATTTTTAAGACACTTCCTGGCATAAAGCGACGCAGTAAAGTCCTGTAAGAAATATAGTACTAATGTAAATAGACACTTCTGAATATCAAGCGACGCAGTAAAGTCGTAAATGATAATATAGTGCAAATGTAAATAGATAGTTAAGTTGATTGGTGAATTGAATACGGCGAAAGTGTATAGTTGTTATAAAGTGTAAGAGTGTTTATAAGGTTTAAAGAAACCACCTGCAATCTTCAGTTTAAAAGTTCTAGCTAAAGTTATTGCTAGTCAATAAATCTACGTCAAAACCATAAATTGATGTTTTATTTATTTAAACACATAAACAAAGATTCTTCGAACAAGGGAAATAGTACCCGCAATAAATTAAGACAAAAGTGTATTACCAAAGGTGTGTAATCAATAATCAAGTGTGTGGATGGTGTTATGTGGGAAATCCATGCAAAAGGAAGTAAGTCAACCGGAATTGGAAATCAGCACTGGGACAACATAAGGTGACCTACTCTGCCAATAGGAATTGGGAAAGGAAGAAGCATCTCTATATAAAAAGTAGGAAGTTATTTCCTTTTGTATTGGTATCTTGTGAAAGAAAAGACAATTTGTGAAGTGTAATTAAGTGAATTGAACAATTTTAATAATAGTTAAACTTAATTAAGATTTCAATTTTAAAAGTGATTTTAATTTCAATTTGTATATTTTTAAAACCACAGGAATCCACATTCGCCCTGAGATGAGTTTTTCTTATTAATCTTAATTCAGTTATTTTAAGTTATTTAATTGGCGCCCAACTTATTATTACGTAAACTTGATTTAGTCAAGAACTCACGTAACATTGTTATGTAACTAGTGCATTATTTAAAACTATTAAAAAGTATTTTTGAATCATATAAGAATTTGTAAAAGAGGGAAGTTGAAAAGCATTTCCAAAGTACACAGTCAACAGCAATTATTCGTTATTTGAAAGTATTTGATGAAATTGAATGTAAAAACAATATTTTATTTTTAATTAGCCAAATTCATCGCATATATTTTTATTTTGCTAGCCAATGTGGGAAAAGATCAAATTTTTGTTTTTTTTTTCGAATTCACCGCAATATATATATATATATATATATATATATATATATATATATATATATATATATATATTACAGCTAGAAGCGTAATAGATTTTAGTAGCCATTCAAGCATCGTGACGAGTGCATGAAAATGTCGCAGCTAACGAAAATTGAGTACCGCGCGGTCATTACATTTTTAACAAAAGAAGGGCACAGGCCTAATCAAATTAAACAACGTTTAGACGGCGTTTATGGTGATTTATTTCCTTCATATTCCACTGTAAAAAAGTAGTCAAAATGTTTCCGTTTGGGGCAAGAATCTCTTGAAGATGATGAGCGCACCGGTCGGCCAATTGAAGCGGTAACGCCTCAAAAAGTTGCAATCATTGAAGAAATGGTATTAGAAGACCGCTATTTGGAAGTTAAGGAGTTAGCAGTGATGTCTGACATTTCGGAAACAAGTGTTCGCCGAATTCTTCATAACCATTTGGGTATGAATAAAATTAGTGCAAGATGGGTACCGCGTCTTCTTTCTGCTGTTCAACGTCAATGTCGCGTGGAATGTGCGTGCTCGTTTTTAAACTTGTGTGGAGACGACTCAAAGCCAATTTTGGAGTCCATTGTCACTGGAGATGAAACAATGGTTCTGTATTATGATCCTCTATCCAAAAGGTAATCGATGGAATGGCGGTGACCCGATGAACCTCGTCCCAAAAAAAGGGAAAGTCTTTCAATCGACAAAGAAAGTTATGGCAACAATATTCTGGGATTGTGACTGCATTTTACTGATTGATTTTAAAGAACACAATACAACTGTTAACAGTACACATTATGCGTCTTTATTGCATGAATTGAGAAACAATATTCGTGAAAAACGTCGGAGAAAATGGACAAGAGGTGTTCGATTATTACATGACAATGCACCCATTCATACTGCCGCAATTTCACAAGCTGCCATTCGCGAATGCGGCTTTGAAGCATTGGATCATCCACCGTACAGTTCGGATATGGCTCCTAGTGACTATTATTTATTTTCCAATTTAAAGAGAGACCTTAGGGGACGTTTTAAGGACGAGAACGCGTTGCAAGCAGCTGTAATTGAACATTTTGAAGGAAAAACTTTAGATTATTTTTACAAGGGTATTGAATTATTAATTCCACGTTGTAATAAGTGTATTGACATTAGGGGAGACATATTTTAGCAAGTTTATTTCTTCTATATCAGGCCGAGAATTTATGGCCGTTACCTCGTAATTATCACTAAAGCACTTGCTGTGTACCAGCTCTACTTATAAAAGTGTAAAGAATGTGCGGAACCATTACGAGACATTAAGCATATTTACACTTATACGGAAAGGGTACCAAGATGGAACAATGTATCTAGAGTACGAAACGACTATTAAAAAATACAAATCTATTGAGCAATTATTGAAATCTGGTAAATTTATGTAATGTAATATATGCTGTAAAATTCCATTTTGTTCCTAAAGAAACTGTTTTTATATGTAAAAAGCTTTTTACCACATTAATGCCTTTTGTACATTTTTACCTTTTGTTATATACATAAAATACTCCGGCCAGACAATTTACTCCTAGTAGACTTTTATAATATAACATTTCCAAAATATTAATCCTGTTGTTGCCGTTGAAAAATAAATAATATAAAAGCACAAAAGAAAACGACTTTCCCCTCATTTTCTCCACCAACTATTATTGTATTACAACATTCAATAATATCTGGCTGCTCGTCAAAAATTCTAAACGACTGTGTCATTTTCACAATAAGAATCGATTCGTGCGTCGCGGATCGATAAAAGCCAACGAAATAAGAGTGTCATGGTAATAATTGCTTTTCTCTTTCTCTCTTTTCGTTCTCACTTTGATATCGTCAGTGGAATAATTGCCGGACCTCCAATTTTCATTTTGAACACTTCAAAGAGAACTACTAAATAAACGTGACTGATTGATTGAAAATTAGAATCAGTGTTCTTTTTTGGTCTCTTAACATGAAAGTGAAATTTTGAAAGGTAAATATAATCAGGTAGGTATAAACGAAAATTCGAAAGTTAAAAGGAGATACGGCGAATAAAATTGAAACCTTTGATTGTGTAAAATTAGTTTTTTTCGTAGCATATTTTTCAACAAAAAGTAGAAAAAGAGTAAAAAAGTGTTGGTGGTAAAAAAGTGACACGGTTGGTTTAATCAAACGAATATTTCATAACTCATGAGCTCTAAGTTTAAATTGTTTCAGTTCTTATTTTCTAATTTCAATCACGAACATTTTTAAGTATTTCAGTCATCGAGGTACTTAAAACTTAAAGATCTTTGAGTAATCTTTAAGTCTCAAACCTCTACAAAGCTCTATATAAGACATTCAATATCATTATAGCTTTCGAAACTTTGAAACTCTAGGCAGATCTCTTAAGTCTACCTCTACGCTGTTAGATTTTTGACTTCATACAAAGTTAGATCTATCTTCTTTCAAATAAAAACAATAATCAAATCTATATCTTGTACGATATAAGTGTAGCTATTGACTTTCAAATCATGTTACTAGCACATTCGAGCAAAATAATTTTATTCAGATTTTGAAAGGGAAAGAGGTTTATACAAAATTTAAAGCGAAGTGCAAACGCTTGTTGAATGCTATCGAATTAAAAATAATTTCATGTACTTACAAGGAATTTAATTGTTAATGTAAACTTTTTTAAACCCAGAACAGATAGCTAAATAAACATTGTCCAATTCATATTAATTATAATTATAATAAAACAAAACGCATTGAATTGTAATAATTACCTTGTTTATTGTTTCCAGCCTTATTTTGTGGAACTCCATAATCATGAAATAAATAAAGATTATTAAAAGTTTCACAGTTTTATTAAAATATACCTGACAATATTGTTTCGACAGCTATGCTGTCATTATCAAAGGTAATATAATTATAAACAAACACGTCTTTAACTATTCCACTAACAAAATCAGATTTTAGCAAAGAGATATCAACCATTAAACAACTAGCACATGCAAATCATTATAATCCGAACATGATTGACACTTTAATTAAACAAAAAGATTATAGGTTAGCTATCAAAAGAATATATCCCATTGACAATAAAACAGAAGACACAAATTACATATCTATACCATATTTTGGCAAAATATCAGAAAAAATTGCACATATACTAAGAAAAACCAACAATTATAAAATAACATTTAAAACCAACACTAACACTTTTTCATTTTTATTTAATGCTAAAGACAGAACACATGATATCATGAAATCGGGCATTTACCGTTTAAATTGTTCTTTTTGTAGTTCGGTATATATTGGACAAACACTTCGAAATTTTGACATAAGATATAAAGAACACGTACGTCATTACAAAAATAAACATCCTGAAAAATCGAATTACGCCAAACACCTTTTAGAACAAAATCACACAATGACTCCTCAAAATAATATTAAATTCCTACATTTTTGTAATAACAAACGCAAATTAGACATTTTAGAAGCCTTTGAGATATACAAACACAAACTCAGGGTACCTTTAATGAATGAACAACTTGAGCTCAGTAATTCTCCGTTACTGGAAGTATTAGATGTTTAATTATGATTTTTATTATTAATTTTTATTATTATTATTATTTTATCTAGTTACCTATTTTGTATCTACCTTAGCGACGTGTTTGTTTATAATTATATTACCTTTGATAATGACAGCATAGCTGTCGAAACAATATTGTCAGGTATATTTTAATAAAACTGTGAAACTTTTAATAATCTTTATTTATTTCATGTAATAATTACGTTTAATTTATTGCACAAAATAAAATTAGGTTAAACAATTTGTTGATAGGGAGAGTTTCTTAAATTACAAAAAAATACCAAGAAATTTTTACTATGTTTTCTTGTATCTTAATTGAAATTAAATCGGAAATATGAGCAATTGGTCTGTAAAAGAATTACACAAAATTATATTTAAATGGTACCACATTAATTCTTTAAAGTGTATGTTAATATGGTGATAGATCTTGAGAGAAATAAACTAAATGTGTTGACCATATCAAGCCAGTCATACAAAAATTGTTATCTTTAAGATACTTGAATGCTTTCCAATTGGTAAACCAAGAAAAAGATGTTTCTTTTTGCGGCCTTGTTGATTAGTCAAAATTTAAAAAAAATAAATATTTGCAGGTGTCCAATAGCAGTCTGAGAAGTCTAAATCGAGAGAAATTTGAGATCATACACTGATCCGATTGGAGTGTTCAATAATGACCTCAAGTCTCTGGTATAAGACTAGACTAGGTAAATACCCATATTTAACCAACTTTTCTTTTCCTTGAACTGGTCACTTAACTTTATATAAAAATGCATATATAATATTAATCAATAAATAAATAGGAACAATTGTTTAGTGTTGGCTTAAAACTATCTTAACACAAGAATTTTTTGCTTAATTGCGCTCTTAAATATTTTAAGACTAAATTAGCTCAAATAATCTTACTCTAATAAGTATTTCAGGACTAAGTAATTGCAATTATCGAATAAAGCAATTAATTTCTGTAAAACAACGTATTTGTGCTACCTCAAACGTCAATGCTTAAAGGGGGTGTAGCGCAAAAAATTATTTTTTAATATCATCTAGAATAGAAAATTCTAAGAACGAAAATGAAAACCGCACTTTTCTAGTGATATTAGTTTCGTAGATATCGGCTTCTAAAGTATACGGAGTTTAGTGTGTGACGTCACACCGACACGACTGCCTCGACTACTATCCATTTTTTCAGAGTCCTGTGACTTTGATACCTTATTGCTCCAGAACCACCGAACCAAATTAAAAATTTTAAAAACGACCAAATAGTAAATTTATTTCTACATGCAACAGTAAAATATCATATTTCTAACTGATATACTTTTATTTTTATCGGACGATACATAATAAAAGGTATCCATTTTTAGGGATAATTTCATTGAAAGTTAAATATTATTTTTCTCAGAAAGTATATCTCATATATCTTTGAGATTTTTGTAGAGGTTAGAAAGAAGCCTTACGGTTGTTATCCTATTAATTCTCGGACAAAAACGTGTTTTATTTAAGATTTATATGAAAAAATAGTGAACTTTCTTGTTTATTACTGGAGTTAGCGTCAAATTTTTTTCGTTAAATTAACACTTTTCGTATGTAGACATTATTTTCTTTAAAAAAAATGTTCCGAATTTTAACAATAAAAGAGCAAAAAAACCGTTTTTTGTCAAAATCGCTTGTCATCAAAAATCGTTTTGTTTCCGCATTTTTATTATTAAAATTAGGAACATTTTCAGTGATAAATGACGTTTGGCATTTCAAAAGCAAATATGAAAATAAATCGTACAACTGAAATCCAACTAAACCAATTAACCAAAAGAAAAGCGTTTGTTAAGATTTGGTTGCAACAGACAAAAGTGCGACAAGCTAAATGCCGCAACAATTATAGTATCGTTGTCTTTCTTCTTCCGTTTTACACTTTAAAAGTAAGCTGTGCCTTATCATATTTAAACTATCTAAGTGTAAAACTAGATTTACAAATGATTCGTGAAGAATAATGCACGTTTTCTTCACTTACTCCATTTTCAAGAGCATTTTCCTTGCAGCAATTGCATCCCCTTACAGTTGACATAAGCATACAATTATTGCATTTTCACCAATTTAGATTGTTTATCTTGTAATATTCGACTGATTTTCATCTTCTCTTTTTTTGTATTCCTTTATTTGCCGTAATTGAGCCTGTGTATATTTTGGTTCAGCCCTAAACGCTATTGTTGAAGAAATATGATTAACGCGAAGAGCGCCTGCATTTAAAATGCATGTAATACCATTGAGGTTTCATGGCTCCGTGTCGGTGTGACGTCACGAACGAACTCTGACAAACTTCTAGCGGCTCTATCTCGGTTATTAGTTATCTTAAAAATGTGCGGTTTTCACTGTTGTTCTTAGATTTTTTATTCTAGAATTTATTTTTTTGCACTACACCCCCTTTAAGAATATTAAGTCGCATTTGAGTGTAATATTTAATAAATTTACTTGATTATCAGATAAGAGCCATGATCAAAATACGCATTTATCAAATCACATCTGGTTGTGAAGCACCTTTTCAGATAAACCACCAACCATAAAAACCACCAGTAATAATGATAAAAAGGCCCTAAGAAATATTTTTGTTTGTTAACCTGCAACTCTACAAAATGCTTAATTATACTTATTAAGATGTAAAATAGCCTAAAAGTATTTGGTTTCCATGTGTTGACTGTTGGTTCCAAATATCCTCAAATTGAGATTATAACAAAATTCGAAAATTACCAATTCATTTCGTCATTAACAGAGACATTTTCTAGAACCACGAAAGTCGCTAAAAGCAGTTGAAAACAAATAAAGAAAAAATGATTACCGCCATACTGACGAATTTCGGACGATTTTAATTATCATCTAAAAAAGAAACGTTTCTAGATCAGCCAAAAACTCGTTTGTAAACTGTTTACAAACGTTTACACGTTTAACAGAATTTCTGCCCAAACGAATTCAAACACATTGCATTGGCGGGAGAATGCGATGTCTTTACTTTCTTCAATTAACTGAACAGGAAAGGCCTGTAAATGCCTTTAAAATATGAAAACATAAATTAACAGTTGTTGGTTAGTCAGCAAAGTAAATAAAAACTGAGATACTTGAAGTTATGCATAGTTGAAGTGAGCTAATTACAAGGGGCGCTCATGACGAGATGATAATGTGGTATCTACAAAATAAGTAGTTTGTTTGGTATTGGCGATTAATTGTCGAAAAATTAAATGAAAATAAAATGATTGTTTATAATGCAGCGGTAAAAAGGGCTCAGTTGTTTGAATTTAACTGAAATTATAAAAAGAACACAAAAAGAAAAATTCGCTTCCACGTTGTTTCGCAAGAGTAATTTAAAATGTGTGTTACCCATGAAATTAATACACTACTTTGATGAGGCACAAATAATTCAATATTTCTGCATACAGCGATGGTTCTTTAGTGTTGAGACAGTCAAAATATTGAAGAAAGTAATCAACTGTAGAGGCAGTTTGAACCATTAAATATACTATAGGAAAGCTACATAAACGATTTTTGTACCACTAATTGAGATGAGTTCAGTTTAATCTTTATTAAAAAGGATATATGTACATTTCAATACATGTTAAGGGAAGGCTGACCTCATAAGATACATTTCATAAAAAAAAGGAAAAACATTGTAATAGAATAAGTATTTGAAAGAATGTCTCTCTGTACCAAAATCACAACCATCCTTGCGAATTGAAACACGACAAGAAATGAATTACTAAAAACCATGAATTATAATTTCGTTCAAACTGTAGTTATGATTATAGCAACACATTTTGTCGTGGGTCCGTATTCTTGGAACTTTGGTTGATAAAGAAAAGAGTAAGAAAAAAATTGAAAAATAAATTTAATTTGTCTAAAAATAAGAAAAAGGGTTGACAAAGATATGTAAAATATGTAAATATTTAGTTCCTGTTGGAATTGATGACCAATAAAAATTGAAACAAAATATAAAGAAATTTACTTACTTATGTTCTTCGTGTAAAACTCACTGAATATGAAAATGGTATCTCCGAAACTACAAAAAGGTGCATATACGGCAGTCCTTCAAGTATCCATGCAAGGTACTCAACGTCGTTGTGTCAGCAGGGGCGTGAAGACAGGTATGTAAGAAAAACATCGTAAAACAAATTCAACAGATATAGGCCCTGTAGCTATCCTCAAAACAGTTAGTGTGTTATAAGTGCATCACTATTGAGTGAATAAAGGATATCTTCACAAAGCTTAACAAGGTTATAAGGAAAAAGGGAACGAGCATTCCTTATATCATATTGTGACAAAAAGATTGAGTGTAAGGTGCTGGTGAATATTTGCTCCTCATAGTTAATTATCCTTTAAGAAGAAGAAAATTATCCTTTTAAAATATTCTTTGATATTAATTCAGTAGAAGTTTACCTGTCCATATAATCAAGTGGCTTAACATCAATAGAGATTGACGCTTGGTATTAAATTATATTTTGACAGATCTCAAATAAAATCCCGCATTGTGTCAATCAATTATCTAACACAAGAAAACATTGCAAGATGTCCAATTCTTAAATGGGCAAGTGAGAGACTTCAATCAAAGAATCCAACATTGAAATTTCTCCAGAAATAAAACTACATTATAAAAATGAAACAAGAATAAAATTATACCGACGGAGTAGCAAAATCATATACATCAAAAAGGGGGTTTTAGTGCATAAATAAATGCCACCTAAAGTGTATGGCTACAAAAGCTTAGACCATTGCAATACATATTATTCGCAGAAAACAGCCGCTGACAAGTTAAATATTACCTAAAATTCAAAATAGAGGCCCACTAATGTCCATCGTACGGATTGCGATGACAATTGGATTAGCTATCCTCAAAACAGTTAGTGTGTTATAAGTGCATCACTATTGAGTGAATAAAGGATATCTTCACAAAGCTTAACAAGGTTATAAGGAAAAAGGGAACGAGCATTCCTTATATCATATTGTGACAAAAAGATTGAGTGTAAGGTGCTGGTGAATATTTGCTCCTCATAGTTAATTATCCTTTAAGAAGAAGAAAATTATCCTTTTAAAATATTCTTTGATATTAATTCAGTAGAAGTTTACCTGTCCATATAATCAAGTGGCTTAACATCAATAGAGATTGATGATAAAATTATACCGACGGAGTAGCAAAATCATATACATCAAAAAGGGGGTTTTAGTGCATAAATAAATGCCACCTAAAGTGTATGGCTACAAAAGCTTAGACCATTGCAATACATATTATTCGCAGAAAACAGCCGCTGACAAGTTAAATATTACCTAAAATTCAAAATAGAGGCCCACTAATGTCCATCGTACGGATTGCGATGACAAAGCTACAATTTACTAATATACAAAGAACCTGCACAACTCTTTTTAGTTTTTTAAGAGAATGTCTATCTTTAGTCATATGTAATATTTAAAAGAAATTTAAAAAAATGAACAGTATATCATACTCCGAAAGTAAATTTATTATAATTTTTTATAATTAGTTTAACTTAACACGTTTCGTATTCAAGTTTTCGGCTTGAAACTGTCTTTTATTTTCCGACTCATGTCAGTTTACAAGTTTCAGATTTGCCTAAAGCAAGATACTGTACGACTATTTGTGCTTTAGAATAAGTTATGAACGGTTATTTGAATAGGAATGAAATTGAAGTTATTTAAAAATTCATGTCTAGGTTAGTTTCGTATATTCCATCATGTTTATAAACTATCTATGTACATCTACAAAAAGAAGAAATTATTATTCATGTGGTATATAGTTACAATCCTAACCAAATGTTGAAATTTAATTTAATCCGAAACTATTCTAGGATTGTGTTTAATTTCATTCCATACTATTCTATGATAGTCACGTACTATTTATTTTAAAGCAAACACACCGCAAACAACATACACACATCCGGATTTCTCAATTAAGAAAAAGCAAAAAGTTTGAGAATTTATCTTGCTAGTAGCTAGAGAGAACGTCCTAAGGATTGATTAATGAAAACGTAATAAGGTTATCTGCCCGGTGCTGCATGAAATTACTTGGCCATTTCGGAAACGTATTAGAAAGCCTCACATATCTCTTGGGCGAATTTCTAGACTAGGCGTATGGGCTAGGAGGGGGGTTGGGAAATCTGAAATTAATACAACCACGTAACACCACCATCAAAATCCCGCCAGTATTAGAGAAAACCTAATAGTGGTTAGTACTAATAGTAAAATCTCATTTCGTTACTAGTTTTACACAGATTATAAAGTTGCAGAAAGTTTCTCTTACTGTTGTCGTTTTCCATTGTCGGCCAATTCTCTTCCACACATACGTTCCGTCCCATCACGCGAACAAAGAAAGGAACTCTCTAGATTTGATGAGAACGGAACATGACAACACGGAATTTCAGGAATTGGGAATTTCGTGTGTGTGTGTGTTTCTAAATCCAAATAGATTAAAGTGAACTTTAAAGCTCTGACGTTACGCAACCGCAACTCTTAATGCATTTCCATGGCTCTAGAAACTTGTCGCGAGTACTTTTGATGATGATGATGATGGCTTAGAGCAATAATTGTAGACTTTAAAGTTCAACGCTTTAAAATATCTTACTGGCTTTAAGCATTACTTTTCATTAATGGTAAAAGTTTTCAAACATTATTTCAAGATTAAGACACTGATATATTACCAGGGAGTTCTTCGTTATCTTAAATCTTTTTTTGTGCATTGAAAGGTTCTAGTAGGAAAGAATTACAGACAGGGATTCTTTAGAACCTTATCACAATCATTTTAACATAGGCTTGTTTTATTCTATCACTTGGTTATCACACTAAAATACTTATTTTTACTTTTTATTTCAGGTAAGTCGCTGCCGTTACTGAAATCATCCTAATAATGATAAGTATTGAAATGGGTATGTTTATTGGTGAGTAGTTATTTTGATCTATTTATAACTTGTGTTGATTGTTTTGTTTTCACCTAAAATATAAAAATCTCGGAGGTCTATGAACTGCTGAAAAATAGTTGGGTAATCTTTAAACCGTCACGATTTAAGTGGATCAATAAATTATGACCTAACAACTATAGGTTTGTTTGTCGCTGAGAAACTTTCAAATTGTTCTTTGGATTTTCCTTTATTTTATTCTGCGAAGGTCCGCGATGCTTGTCTGTATATTACGTTCAAGAAAGGAAACTATTTATTATTTTATCATAGTTCCGAAGTTTTGTTTTCTATGTCCCATTTTAGTTTTGTTTATTTCAGATTTCCTTGGAATTCGCTTATGTTTCAAGGTTTTTTTAAAGCTTTTTCGAGTTTTTCTTAGTAACTGAATTTCCTAAAAAATTGTGATCTGTCACAAGCAACATTAACATGAATGATAGGATACATTTGTTAGTCTGATCGTAGTGTTTGCATTTGTTATTAGGCTTGTGTTGATGACCTTACTAGCAGGCCTATGTTGGACAAAAAAATAAAATTACTTCTATTCTTATATGTAGTATGTGAAAACAACGCATAAGCAACATAAATAGCAATTTATATACTGAACTCTGTCAATATCGAAGCATTCAAAATACGTTTCCGAATCGGTCCATAAATAACAAAAAAGTTTTATACCGGGTGTGGCAATAGTGTGGGGAAGTCCGATAGCTCCTAAACGGTAACAGCTAGAAAAATCGTTCTAATACTTATAATAATTTATATAATATATATAATAATTTATTCATATCTAAAATTTTATCGCCATCTAATGACCGATTTAAAAGTTATAATTTTTTTTTCAAAAAAATTGAGTTTTACATTATCCTACTTTTAAACAGTTTACCGCTTTTACGGCCGCAACTGTGAAGACGAATTTAAGTAGGGATTTTGTTGCAGGGGCTTGTAGGGTGTTCTTATTTAAAAGAAAATGGACCTACCAAGTATAGGGTGTTCAAAATTAATTTTTAAATTTAGAGAACTTCAAAGATAAAATTCATAACTTTTTCAAATGTACACACACTGTATATATTTTGTACCTTTGTGATGCAGAATTAAATAACGAACATTTTTTTTATGTACGTCCCTATAGCTATCTGTAACCACTTTTGATTTATTGAGAAAAAACTGCAAGAAGTACACAATTAAAAAATTATTTATTTAAAAAATCAAGGTTTTTCAAATAAAACAAAAGAAAAAAACTGTAACAAATGCTCCATATGTTGCCCATTTGCATGGACACACATTTCGATGCGCCTTTGGAACGATCTTTGTACGTTTGCTAACATTGCCGGCGTGATACTTCTAAAAGTATGTATTATTCTATCCTTCATTTTTTGAATTGTGGTTGGTGTCTCTGTATAAACAATTTCTTTCACATATCCCCATAAAAAGAAATCCATTTTTGTAAGATCAGGAGATTTCGCAGGCCATTTAGTGGGTCCATTCCTTCCAATCCATTGATGTGGGTAGATATTATTTAGGTGGTCTCTTACTGCATGTAAATATGCGGTGGAGCACCGTCTTGCTGAAGCCACATCCCATTTTGGATCCTTTGAGGAAGGTTCGCCAATAATTGTGGCAGATAGTTCTCCAAAAAATTATGCTAAATAGCTCCAGTTAATGTACCATCAAAAAAATGTGGCCCTATTACATGTTCTCTAATAATTCCCCTCCAAGCGTGATATGCATGAAACTTATTTTTCTTTTCGACCAACAGAACGTCTACTTATTCCTACAGATGAACTGACTTCTCTCTGACCAACTTGGGGATTCTCAATCGTTGCCAGCACAACAGATAACTCATTTTCTCGTTCACAACATTGTTAATTCGTTCACTTTTTTGATGCTGTACATTGCCGGTCCTCACAAATCTATCGAGCAGGTTTTGAAAGCTGTGAACTTTAGGGAGCCTCCGTTCAGGATACCGTTGGTGGTAAATTCTGCGGGCAAGCAAACAATTTCTTTCCGACTCGCCCAAAACAAAAGTCATGTCTACAAGTTCTTCATTACTAAAATTCATTTTGAAAAACTAAAACACCTACTAGAACTAAACACTGTTGGTCGATAACTGCGAGCAATGTACGTTTTGCATATGTGCACAACAATTGCTAGATGCTTTAATGTTTTGTTGAACAAAAACAACCAACACACTTCACAACTAAATAAATAATTGTTTTTAATTGTGTACTTCTTGCAGTTTTTTCTCAATAAATCAAAAGTGGTTACAGATAACTATAGGGATGTACATAAAAAAATGTTCGTTATTTAATTCTGCATCACAAAGGTACAAAATATACACTCCATGTGTTCCATTTGAAAAAGTTGTGAATTTTAGCTTTGAAGTTCTCTAAATTTAAAAATTAATTTTGAACACCCTGTACTTGGTGGGTCCATTTTCTTTTAAAGAAGAGCACCCTACAAGCCCCTGCAACAAAATCCCTACTTAAATTCGTCATCACAGTTGCGGCCGTGAAAAACTCAATTTTTTGAAAAAAATTTATAACTTCTAAACCGGTCATTAGATGGCGCTAAAATTTTAGATATGAATAAACCTGCCAAGAGAGGTGTTAAATATGCAACAATATTTGGGGCATTCTATTTAAAAAAAATTACCTTAAGCGTGCCACACTTTTCTGCAACACCCTGTATATTTGAAAATAATTTTTCTAGATGCGCCTCTATCCACTGTTTACATCCGTATTAGAACGATTTTTCTAGCTGTTACCGTTTAGGAGCTATCGGACTTCCCCACACTATTGCCCCCACCCGCTATAAATATTAGAGAGCTCCGCTTCTTTTCCTTTTTTGAGGAGGAGATTTTGCAATCCTTTAATTTATTTGGAAAGCGCGCTTATTTATTCTAAATATTTCTAATTACCGCAAATAAAAGCTACTCATAGAGAGCTACATATTACATTTATATCCACATTCTATGTAAATGACACTTTATAGGCATTTATGGTAACTAAGTAAATGAGTAGATAGTTACAGCTACAGCCCTGTAAGCTTTGCAACTAATCTTTACTGAACTCACTGGATTATAGAGGCTCGTACCTTTAGCGCTCGCCCCACAAACATTTCAGCTCCCTCGTAAAGACTAATTTTACAAAGCTTGCCACGTAAATATCTATTAACAGATATTTAATACTTAATTTAAATACAAGTCCTTTAGAGTCGCGGAATTGCTTTCATTTTGGTAGCCGTGTGGACGGTCGGTTGGTCTGAGGTTTTGAATATGATCCTCTTTAATTTTACTCAAACTTTGCACAACTGTTATACTCCTAAAGAGAAGTAAAAATCTAAAATATTATGATTTTTTTTATGCAAGTGGTTCTTGAGTTACGCTCTTCTAAAGTGTACAAAAATGATGGGTTTTGACCATGTTGATGTTTACGTTTTCCTTTTTATAACTTTTGATAGAAATACGATAAAGGAATAAAGCAAAAACTGTTTTAAAATTCATCTTTTGGGTTTTAAAATTATGCATGCTTACTTCAAAATGAAAAAGTTTTTTTATTTCGGCCCTTAAGATTTTTGGCCTTGAATTTAAAAAAAAATTAAGAATTTTGAAAAAAAACAGACATAGGGTTGCATATCTTTTAAATATGTGTGCCAAATTCTAACTTGGGATCTCAATGGGATCTCGAATAATAAAATTTTTAAACATTTTAGGGATGTGGCTTATTCTGTATGTATGTATGTCTCTGTACACATGCTCCTGTTTTAATTGACCGATTGACTTCAAACTGGTTTCAAAATATTTCTAATTTTCCGGGCTTTCCTTATCTATCTCACATTTACGATATTACTCCGTTGGGCTCTACAATAATCGGTTTTCTCCGGATTTTCTCGGTTCTTTGATCTACATGTTTTTCTATTTCCCAGATCGCCGTGGAATTTTTAACAAAAACATAGAGGAGGTCAAGATGGCTATAAAGTGTTGTAACGGTTTGACGAGAAAATCCGGTTTTTACGATTAGGAGCGAAGTAACTCGGGGGGGGGGGGGGGGGCGAGTGAGTGGATAGGTAGGTTTAGGGGTGTAAATTTGAAAGTTGAGGTAACCCCCTTACCAAATCGGGTAAGGAGTGAGTGGATGATTGTTAAGTAGGGGGAGGGGGTGAGGGTTAAGTCCAGTGGGGTGATTCATAAAACTGTAACTTTCCCAATATTGAAAAGTATATTTATGTCAAAATGTAAAACCGGAGAAAATCGATTATTGTAGCCGTCGACAGGATAACAAAAATAAAGAAATATTTTGGAACTAGTTTGAAATCAATCATTCAATTAATAAAGGAGCATGTGCACACATATAGGTACATACTATATACAGGATAAGCGATATACTTAAAATGTTTAAAAATTTTATTAGTAATGACCCCATTAAGAGCCTAAGCTGAAATTTGGCACACATATTTAAAAGATATGCAATTGTATGTTGAATTTTTCTCAAAATTATTTAATCATGTTTCTTGAAAAATTCAAGGTTAAAGATTTAAGGGCCCGAAACACGAGGCATTTCCAGGCTAACGTATGCCATGCGACCCACCATAGTAAAGCTCAGTTTTTTTCATTCTCTTATCTTATTTCTTTCAAAAGTTATAAAGGAAAATATAAATGGCAACATGGTCAAATTCCCTCATTTTTGTATACTTTAAACGGTTGCAACTTAAGAACCGCTTGTGTAAAAATTATAATATTTTAGATTTTTCCTTATATTTAGGAGTATAACAGTGCCAAATTTGGAAAATCCAAAGAAGGTGAATTACAACTCATTGGATCACAGGTTCAGATTTAGGCAAACCTGAAAAGACAATTACAGCATTTTAGTCGATAGCACTTAGATGGGAGTGAACAGTACTTACAGGGGAATTTGGAATCGCCCGCACCATTCCGCTGTGCTTCGGGACGATTGGAGCCTTCGGGAGTGCAGATCTTCAGTGCACAGTCACGATTATGGTGAACTAAAATAGATGCTTGCTGCACCAGGTGCACTCCAGCGGAATGTTGAAGAACGCCGAGTCTGTGCCTTTATGGGATTGATATGCGGGAAACTAGGGGGGAATAATCACTCACAACCCGGGAAGCGTCTTCATGTTTGTCATTCACGTCAGATAGGGCGACAGGACACGCCGGATTCGAGTCTTCCAAGCAATCAGCTTATTTGTGTTGTTAATTTCTGTTACAAGCTCTTTGTTCGTCAATTCCACGTTACAACAGTAATCTTGTTGCTAATAACAATCGTCTATAGTAATTAGCGACTTTACACGCCGCTAAACAATAACGATAATAATAACAACCAGATAATAGGCCTGATTACCACAATAAAAAAAATATTGGCACACCTTATCTGCATATTTGGTTTCTTTAGTATAACTGATCCGCTCAAAGAGGCTTTTCTACGTTCCACCGTCCGCATAACTCCACTGGCGGATCTATTTTGTATACTTTTGCATGTTTGTTTTTTACAACTGAGAATGATACATACCACATTAAGACGTAGGGCCAGAGGTGTTACTAATTTATTGCCTTACTACATTGGTTAGTTTTTCTTAAAATACATTTGGAGTTTTTACATGGAATTCAAAGCTGTTATTATTTGAGATAAGTATATATTAACCATTATCAATTACTATTTAATCTATACCCAATTTATTGATTATACCATGCATCATTGGGCGACATATATTCTAGAAATTGTTCCTCTCAACTACCAAATAAATAAAATTAAGAATCGAGTTAACCAGCTTTAAATGGCTGATCATATGGAGCTGGATCAGCTACCTCGACAAATAAAGGTGGGCCTTGATGGGCCAGGGATACGGACGAAACGGTCCTTCGACTTAAGGCATCATCTATTCATCTTCGACAAAAATGGGGATAACCTGCAGGTTTTGACAACTGTTAAGAAGTCCAAACAAATTCGAGAGTTCTAGGTATAGAACTCTCGAATTTGTTTAGCTGGCCCTGCATATGAGGTTAGCAAGTTTTTGTTTGGTTTCGGTTGTTGAAGTTCAGACGGTAGAGAGGTAATGAATGTAGTTTTAAAATATTGCAACGTTGGTGGCGGATTAGACAATTCTACATAAACTAAATCGGCGCGATGAAATAGAAATTTCGTGGAGAATAACATTATTTGCACTCGTAGGAGTTTAATGTATAACTAATAATTGTTTACCTACGTGCCAAGCTTAAACAGAATTTGGCTTTAAATAACCGAGATATCACAAATAAAGTGTTTCATTCAGCCTCCTCGCAACAATACAATTTGGCTAATTATGAATCTTTATTTTTTTTATTTATGCATATAGTGTTTCACATTCAAATTCTATTACCAATTTTTAATTCACCACATTTTGTTATGTTGTCAAGTTCAAAGAATTCCTACCTACTTTGATTAGTCATAATCTGCATATTTTGTTCTGCCATTACTACAGATTTAAAAACGGTCTTTCTAATTTTCTATTGATTCGTTAATATTGCCATAAAGTTTACATTTAAAACTTAAAACCTTAAATGTAAACTTTACACTTAAATTTAAAATATTATACTCTTATTAAATTCTATTTTATTTTTCAAAAAAAATTTTTGGTCTTCTTTCTTATTATGAAACGATAGTTTTAAAAGTTGTCATCTAATTTTTTATTTTATTTTTTTTAATTTGTATGTAGATTTTTAATTCTACCGACTGCGCCATGTTTCATAGTTTGATCAATCTTCTTTTGTAAGTGCCCTGTACCAGCACAACTCATTACTTACATGTAAATTATAAAAAGTAATAAAAGAAAAATCATCTCACGTATTCTACCTTTCTCTTTAATACATCAAACGTGCTGGTTAACGTGCGATATTAATTAAATATGAACTCGGATAACATCGACTCAGTTTTTCGAGAAAATGCATCAACGATGTCGTCTGTCAGTCCGCTTTGATCATTTTAATTTGTTGGATAAAATAAGTGCAAATAGCGAATAAAGTTGCAACTTATAACCAACAGTTTCCCCAGTCATGACATTTCCATAAATACATATTTCATGGAAATATTTAAAATCAAATAAAGTCTGCTCTGCTATTAATTTTGTGTAAAATTTGAAATTCTCGAGGATTTCGCGAACTTTCTAAAAAAGTTTTCTAGTTTTTATTAAGCTGAAAAATCGGATAGCTGCAATTTATTATTTTCCAATATTTCAAAACGAAATAAATGATTGTAGAGAAAACGTAAAATTCTTTAAAAACATAATTACAAATTGCAATTTAGTTAAATTAAATATGATGGCTTCACTGTGACTTGTGTTTGCGACATTAATTAAAGGCATTAATTAAAAAAGCTTCAGCTCACTTCAATGAAACTAAAAATAATTATCTATCAGAAGTCAACATCCGTTTACATTTACACTATAACTTATTAAGTGCCCAACAAGACATAATTAGTAAAAATAATAAAATTACTACCTAGTTAATTAAGACTTTTATGCCTGTACACATTAGAACCATGAGTATAAACGAGCACTTAAAATGCACTTAAAGTATTAATGTTTGAAATGTCTTTTTGGATTTTTATAGCTAAAAGGCGTGAATTTATTAGTAGGTCGAAAATTTAAATCAAAATCTAGAATACCTTCGATTAAGTCGTACTGGTTGGCAACTACGGCTGATTTATATGGGTGGTTGGAACGACAGCTAATTTATTTGATACGCCGCCGCCGCCAAGGGATAGGCTATGTATGTATTACCTTATAAATACTTCGGCGATCAATATCTTTATTGTTACTTTTCTTTGTGGAACGAATCTTGGTTTTAGTGCTGTTTTTAATGGCCGTAACAACAAATTGAGTTGGATTGGAAATCTGCGGTTATTTTTGGAAAACGAGTTTTGCAGATCGAGCAGAATAAGGAATGAACTCGAATGAAAGTTAATGTTAGAATCTTTCAATATACAATTTGGGTAGGGATGGGATTAAATAAGCATATTTTAGGCTGTATTTTAAAACTTTTTCAAAGGGAGTTATCAATCGTAAGTCTTTAGACTTACAAATCTTATAACAAAGATAAATGACATCTTTATACGAGGTAAGCGCCATAAATTCTCGGCCTGATATAGAAAAAATAAACTTGGTAAAATATAATAATTTTTATTCTTCAGTATAATCTCCCCTAATGTCAATACACTTATTACGACGTGGAATTAATAATTCAATGCCCTTGTAAAAATAATCTGAAGTTTTTTCTTGAAAATGTTCAATTACAGCTGCTTGCAACTCGTTCTCGTCCTTAAAACGACGTCCCCTAAGGTCTTTCTTTAAATTGGAAAATAAATAATAGTCACTAGGAGCCATGTCCGGACTGTACGGTGAATGATCCAATGCTTAAAAGCCGCATTCGCGAATGGCAGCTTGTGAAATTGCGGCAGTATGAACGGGTGCATTATCGTGTAATAATCGAACACCTCTTGTCAATTTTCCTCGACGTTTTTCACGAATATTGTTTCTCAATTTATGCAATAAAGACCCATAATATGTACTGTTAACAGTTGTATTCCGTTCTTTAAAATCAATCAGTAAAATGCCGTGACAATCCCAGAATATTGTTGCCATAACTTTTTTTGTCGATTGAACGACTTTCGCCTTTTTGGGACGAAGTTCATCGGGTCACCGCCATTCCATCGATTCCCTTTTGGATAGACGATCATAATACAGAATCATTGTTTCATTTCCAGTGACAATAGACTCCAAGATCGGCTTTGGGTTGTCTCCACACAAGTTTAAAAACGAGCGCGCACATTCCACGCGACGTTGACGTTGAAGAGCAGAAAGAAGACGATCTTGCACTAATTTTATTCATACCCAAATGGTCATGAAGAATTCGGCGAACACTTGTTCCCGAAATGTCAGACATCACTGCTAACTCCTTAACTTTCAAACGGCGATCTTCTAAAACCTTTTCTTCAATGATTGTAACTTTTTCTTCTTCTTTCCAATTCTTGTCCCAAATTGAAACATTTCGACCACTTTTTTACAGTGGAATATGAAAGAGAGAAATCACCATAAACGCCATCTAAACGTTGTTGGATTTGATTAGGCATGTGTCCTTCTTTTGTTAAAAATGTAATGACCGCGCGGTACTCAATTTTCGTTAGCTGCGACATTTTCATGCACTCGTCACGATGCTTGAGTGGCTACTAAAATCTATTACGCTTCTAGCCGTAATATATATATAGTGTAGGCCTCTTACATGTTCCACTACGACGTAACCGAGTTTGAACTTGTTGGCACCTGTACAAGCCTGCCGGGCCGAGAATTTGTGGCGCTTACCTCGTATATGTAGCAGATAAACAGTTCTGGTACTTTTAGTATTTGGAAATACCTATGTTCAGGATTATCTTTTATATCAGTTTATGTTAGCAATATTTCTTATTGTTTATTGTTTCCAGCCTTACTTTGTGGAACTCCATAATCAATTAATAAAGATTAATTAACATTAAGATAAAATAAGATAATAAAGATTAAAGATGAAATAAATAAAGGTTAATAAAAAGTTTCACAGTATTTATTAAATTATAACCTGACAATATTATTTCGATAGCAATATTATTTGTCGTCTTATATATGATTTTTGTGTCAATACAGTAAACTTGTTTGAAAATATTTAATCACAATCTGCTACTCTGGTGTTAGGATAGAAATTTTAATTTCAAACTTTTATAACAAAGAAGTAGATGGTTTTCGGTGCGAAATCCCATATACTGATTTTTCAAAATAAGTTTCTTCTCTCTATGACACCTATCACCCTATTTCCCCATGCCATCTCGACCTATCCATCCCATGCACCAAATTTTATTGCGTACTGGTTTGCAGTCGGTTTTTATATACTCGTAGTTGCACAGTGGCGGCTGATGGCACTCGTTTGGCCCGACAGTCGTTTTTAATGGCATACGAGTGCGGTTGGTTATGCGACTTTCATACTTACGATACACTGTAACCATTGTTCTCATAACTACTGCATTATTCTTCAAAATTCAAAAACCATCAGAAGTGTCTACTACACTACAAATCTTTCTCGATTTCGAGACAAGTTCAAGACAAGAAGTTGTAACTAAAAATCAAGACAGGACAAGAAATTCACTTTCTGTTACAATTTTTTATATGTGTGTTATTATATTTTTGTCATTCCGTATATGGAAGTGATTGTGGGCACAACCTTTTATTGGCTGTTCCTTATTTAGTAATGTTTCTGTTCAGGCTACCTTATTGGTGAATTCAGCTTTATCTGTTTTCTAGAACATTTTGATAAGATAATCACTCTTTTCTCCTTTTATAAAGTGAGTTGTAATTTGACTTACAAATAGTGTTTGCTTTATTCCAATTTAAGAAAATTTGTTAATTTTCCTCTTTAAGAGTTTATTGTGGATTAAGTGCATTTAAATTCCTGGTGATCAGTTTTTTACAGTGGTGATTGTTTGTATCGCAGGTATCCAACTTTTGGTCTGTTAAGCTCTGCTGCAAGGTACACCTTTTAATTACTCTAATCTTTATGGTTATCTCTAACAATTCCTTGTTTTGTAGGTATACCTTTCAACACAGTTATAACAAGAGGTGATAATCCACCCGTTGACTATTATATTGTTTTAAAATCGATGAAAACATCTTTTCTGGTAGGCCTTTGGTTATGTTGATAGACCATTAATTTATACAGAATTTCTTTCTAGTTTTTTTCTTTTCCGGCATCTACTTTTACTTCCTTCTTTATACTCCCTGGTTTTAACTGCGTTTTACCTTGTTCCACCGTCCAAGATGGGTAATTATTGGCCACCAGCTTAGCTGTTATCTGAGCCGCATCTATAATTAAAGTATTTTGCCAGCTACCAACAAGAGTAGAAAGAAATCAAACCAATATCATGACCAACACAGAACTCAACACCGAAACTATATAAACAGTTTCTTCCTTCTTAACTTTTATGAACCTCACAATTCTTATTTGTGTTTATAAAATAAATAACCTTCTGTTTCTTTTGTATCAGTGTCTTTTATTTCTACCAACGCTTGTGCCGAGTTCAAACGGCGGCTGCTATTTTAGAACAGACGTTTGCCGGACCCAAAGATTCAGTCAGATTAAGGTTAATGTTTTGTGAAATAAAGGTTTAATATAACTGGGACTTCTTTTAACACCGCGAGCTAGCCTGCCAGGAAGTTCCCGTTATATTTCAAGAATAGAATAGAATAGAACTTTATTGCATACTAAGAACAATTTACATTGCGTGATACGAGTACAAGTCAAACACAAATATAATGGGAATAGACAATTCCAAAAGTCTATACTCTAAAAATTCACAATAAAAAAATTAGATACATACAGTTAACAAAAATGATATTATTTCATGACATTTCAAGCATTGTATAACAGCCTTTTTCAAGTAGCTAAATTAATTTTCTGTATATGGGTTAATGAAAGTATGTTTTTTGTCTGGTATTACAATTATAAGATTTGAGAAATAATCTCTATTCCTTTATACAATAGCAAAATAATAATATCAGTACATAGTACATAGTGATTCAATACTAATTTAACATAATAATTTAGGCGTTACATAATATTTAAGTTTAATTGGCAATTTACATCGCATGGTGCAAGCAAGACAAAAATAAAGAAAATAGGCAATTTCAAAAGTCTATAATCTAAAAATTCACAATAAAGAAATTAGGTACATACAGTTTAGATAAATGGTATTATTTTTTCATAGCATTTCAAGCATATGTATTTGTGTATAAATCGTTTTTGCAAGTAGCTAAACTAATTCTCCGTATATGGGTTAATGAAAATATATTTTTTATCTGGTATTACAATTATAATCAATCATAAAATTTGAGGAATAAGCTCTATTCCTGTATACAATTGAAAATAATAATATCAGTACATAGTACATAGTGATTTAATACATAATAATGATGATGAATTTGATGATTCGAGTATGTGCGCTCTATAAAGCAACACGTTTTTGGTGTTCGCTCCGTTATCACTTCGTAAACAGTTGTGTTGTTAAAAATTATAAAAATATATTTTAATATTTTAGCAGTTTGAACTATTTATTATTATTCTCACTGTTAATTTTCTACAATGGGAGGCAATGACAGACAACTTAGAAGTAATCAAAGTCGTATACCTGACAGTGCACCTGAGAGTGTACCTGATGAAGAAGACAAGGAGTTAATAGAAAAAATGAAAGAGTGTTACAAAGAAGAAACTAAAAACATATTAGAAAAACTGGATGAAAAATTTAAATTGTTAATGGACAGTTATGAACAATTAAAACCGATTGTGGATAATATGGAAACAAAATTAGAAATCAATAGAAAGACTACAATTGAACTTGATAAACGCCTAGATAAATATGAGCAATATACTCGAAGAAATTCTATTCGAGTATTTGGTATTCCTGAACAAGATATTAATGGTAAAGAAAATACAGATGAAATTGTTATTTCTCTTTTTAAAAATAAATTGAATTTAAATGTTCAGAAGATTGAGATTGACAGGTCACACCGTCTGGGAAGAAAAAATCAAAATAAACCACGGCAGATAATAGTGAAATTCGTATCTCATAATACAAAAATCGATATTGTAGGATCAAGAAAATTATTAAAAGGCACTAGGATTTATATATTCGAAGATTTAACCAAAAGAAGGCTCGAGTGTGTTAATCAAGCAAAAATCCGATTTGGTAATCATAATGTATGGACCTCTGACGGAACCATTTTCATCAAGCACAACAATGCCGTGTATAAAACATATTGTACAGAAGATATGGACAACATTCCTGACCTGGTTACTATTAAAAACAATTAAAAACGTGCAGCTAATCATAATGAGGGTCAAGTATATTTAATTCAGTAATTATAATCTAATACTAAGTATATTTTCTTAACAAATACCTCTATAAAAAGGATTCTTATTTTACAAGAAAGTTCGTTATATAAAAATGCTTACATCTTATATGTTACATTACATATAAAAAAATGAGATTTGTGTTAGTTTTAAATAATCAATCTTTATTTTCTAATATTTATTACAATAATTTATTTACATTTTTGAATAATAAACCAAATCAATAAATTGATAACGTTTTATGCCATAATCTCATGTTATTTATGAACAGCATTTGTTTTTATTTTTCTAATCAAAAAGTATGTACAACGTTAATACATTGTTACTTACATTCTTATTATTTTTTCAATGTTTCTTGTTTAATTTATAAATAATGAATCAATTACTAAAACTATACAGCCATATTATATTTTTATTCTTTAGTCATATATTTTAGAATTATTATCGAAGCGATCGGATCGATCACCAAATTGTTTATGTTGCTTTAGAAGGGGTATATATTGTTTTTCGCTGTCATTTTATCATTGTTTTTGTTTTTTTTTTTAATTTTATATTTTACTTTACTTATCTGTTTTTTTTTGTAGGTAGAAAATATGAAAATTGGGCATTTAAATGTAAGATCTTTGTTCACTGGATTTAACTCTTTGGTAAATTTAATTCAAAGCAACAATTTTGATGCGTTTTTCGTTTCCGAAACATGGATGACGTCTGACGTGGTAGATGATGCAGTTTCCATACCGGGATACCAATTCTTTAGAAAGGATAGAGCCGATGGCTTAAGAGGAGGTGGTGTAGGGTTTTATATAAAAACAAATCTTATTTGTGAAAAAATTTTATTTGATTTTCCTTTAAATAATGAGTTAGAATATTTGTTTGCTAAAATTAAAATACATTCAATAACTGTTATAATAGGAACGTTTTATAGGCCAGTATGGTATAATATTAATAACTTCATAAATAATTTAGATGATATACTGACTTTTTTAACTCCCACTGCGGATCATTTAGTATGCTTAGCTGATATGAATGTAGATTTCTTTAATGTTGATAATCCAATTAATCATTGTTTTAATTCATATGATTTTACACAAATTCTAAATGAACCTACCAGGATAACTCGTAACAGCAGTACTCTTATAGATCCTATATTTATAAATAGTAATTCTATAGTTGATAGTTTTGGCACAATAGAGGCCCACGAGATTTCAGATCATAGAGCAGCTTTTTGTAATTTAAAAATTGAATATCCTAAATGTGAACCTAAAATTATTAAATTCAGATGCTTTCGCAACTTTGTCCATAACAACTTTTTGTCAGATTTGCAAGAACTTCCCTGGCATCGAATGATTCGAGAAGTCGATATAGATAAAAAGGTCTCCATCTTTGAAACTCTTATTTTGTCTGTTTTCAACACTCATGCCCCTATTAAAGAGGTACGTGTCACTAAACCTCGTTCACCTTGGTTAACAGATAACTTAAGGGTTATTATGAGAGAACGTAACAGTGCCCTGAGAAAATATAAACGTACTAGACTTCCTGAAGACTGGAGGAGATATAAAGAATTAAGAAATTTTACAGTATCTAGCATTCGTCGTGAAAAAAAAGCATATTTAGATTCACTTGGATTAGAAAGCAATTCTCGTAAGATGTGGTCTGCATTAACTGATTTAAACATACGATTTGCAAAGAACAACAACGTACCCGCTAATCTAGCTAACCCTAACGACCTTGGAAATTATTTTAGTTCTTTTGTTCAATCTACCTCAGTTAATTGTGATACTCAAATCCAATATTATCGTACCCACCAACACGCTAATAATCACTCTTTTAATTTCTCTTTAACTACTATTGAGGAAGTGCACAAAATTTTATTCAATCTTAAATCTAATGCTGTAGGTTCTGATAATATTTCCCTTATAATGCTAAGATATTGCAGTCCATTCATAGATAAATATATAACTCATATTATTAACTGCTGTATTGAGATTAGTTATTTTCCATTAAAATGGAAAGAAGCAATTGGTCTACCATTACCAAAAGTCAACAATCCTAATTCATATTCTGACATACGAATAATAAGTATATTGCCATGTATCTCTAAAATATTTGAAAAAGTATTATATAAACAAATTTATGACTTTTCTATTCGAAATGATATTTTACCTAAATGTCAATCGGGTTTCCGATCTGGTTTTAGTACCGTTGACTCTCTTGCCACTGTTACGGATGAGATCATCCATGCTACAGATAAGAAAGAAATTACTGCCCTTATACTACTCGATTTTTCGAAAGCATTCGATACCATCAGCCATTCCCTTCTTTGTGCTAAGCTTCAATATTATGGTTTCGGAAACACCGCTGTTGAATTAGTAAACTCTTATCTATTAAACAGAAGCTTGAAAATAAAAGTTGATAATCAAACCTCTGGCACATTTAAAATCAGTTCTGGTGTCCCGCAAGGTTCAGTTCTAGGACCTCTGTTTTTCATTATGTACACCTCTGATATTTTAAAATCAGTAAAATATTGCAAAGTACAAGCCTACGCAGACGATACTCAGATTTATAAATCATTTACCTTTGCCAATAGGGTGCAAGCTTTTGAGAACATCAATAATGATTTAAATTCAATCAAGGAACTATCACTACAACATAATTTAAAACTTAATGCGGATAAGTCAAAACTTTTACTTTTTGGTAATAAAAGCTACATTACTGCTCCAGATTCTAATCTCAATATAAGGATTGATAATGAGTACTTACCTGTTACCGATACTGCAAGAAATCTGGGCATTGTTTTCGATACAAAATTGCGTTTCAAGTCTCATGTTAATAAATTACTTCAAAAAACGTACTCATCGCTAAAACTTCTTTATGCTAATCGAGATATTTTAAGTTTTGGTCAAAAGAAGTTACTATCGGAATCATTAGTGCTATCACATTTTAATTATTGTAATTTTATTTACTATCCTTGCTTAGACCTGCAGGACAAAAATCGCATTCAAAAAGTGCAAAATTGGTGCTGCAGATTTATATACAATTTACGACGCTATGATCACGTTTCTTACTATATTAAAGAATTAGGATGGTTAAGAATGGATAACCGTTGGAAATATCAGCTAGGCACCTATACTTATACCCTCTGTAAATCCATTCATTCTCCCAATGTTCTTTCTTCGAAATTGGTGTCCAGGTCTGAAATGCACTCTGTAAATATTCGAAATACAAATAGGTTAACAATGCCGCGTCATACGACTGCTTTGTTTCGGAGAGGATTTACTTACAATGCGGTTTCGTTATATAACACAATTCCTGCTGATATTAAATGCTTGAATTTTGATACATACAGGGTTTCATTGAAAAAGTATTTCTTAGATTTACAATAAATATTGAAACACATAGAATTTTTTTTTAATGAAATTTTGTTTTTCTGTGCGTGTTTCCTGCCCATAAAAAAAAAACAATTACATTTATTTTATTTACCTACTAAATTATTTCTTTATTGTATTGGTGGTCTCCTGGTTAAATAGAGTAGCCTTTGGCTAGATTTCGCCAGGAGACTTCCTTCATAATTATTATAATAAGCATTTTTTGTTTTATTTAGTTATTTATAAGAACCTGTTTATTATACAGTATTATATACATACATATATTTTTTTAAGATGCAGAGTTCATTACTTATTTATTTTTGTTTTATGCTTATTTGTTTATTTGAATAAAGGCGATTATTATTATTATTATTATTAATTTATACATTATAATTTATCAATTAATCAAAATTGAGCAACACTATAATAACATTTTTGAATAAGAATTTTTTTTAATTCAAGTTTAAAATTTGTTAAACTTAAATTTTTCAGAGTGTCAGGAAGTTTATTATACAACATTTTACCAATGCGCAAGGGCATAGAGGTATTCAGTCGAAATGGTTCTATTTGTAGAGTACTGCTACTTCGGAGATTGCGGCCATGAACATCTTTCCTTGTTTCACAAGTAGGAAGAATTTCTTTGATGTGGATCAGTTGGGTGTATATGTATGCTGCTGGTAGCATCAAAATGTTATTTTTAATAAAAAAGGGTGTGCATGTTTCTTTTTCACTCACCCCTTCAATTATTCGAACAGCTTTCTTTTGTAGTCGAAAGACATTTTGTGCAGATGGGCAGTGTCCCCATACTAAGAGAGCATAGGTCATTCTGCTATGGAACAACGCAAAATAAGCTGTTTTGGCTGCGTCTTGATTGATTATGTTTTTTATTCTGCGGATGGCATATAAAGCTTTGGACAACTGTTGACACAATATATTGCAATGATGTTGCCAAGTTAGGTGGTTATCCATATGAACACCCAAAAAAGTTACCACTTGAACTTGTTCGGTCTTGGAGGTAGTGAACACTATTTGTTGAGTTTTTTCTTCATTTAAAATAAATCTATTTGTGCTAAACCATTTTTTGGCATTGTTTAATACAATTGTAAGTTGATTTTGAATGTCTTCTCTTTTCTTGTTTGATGTCACAAGGGTAGTATCATCTGCGTACAAAATACTGTAGCAGTCTAGGCTAGCCGGAAGATCATTCACAAACATTATGAAGAATAAAGGCCCCAGTATGGAACCTTGGGGGATGCCAATATTCTGACCTATTACATCACTTTGAAGGCCATTGTGTAGTACATACTGTTTTCTGTTCGAGAGGTATGACTCAATTAACTTGTAAGCTATGCCTCTGAATCCATACCGTTCAATTTTTAGGAGAAAGATTTCGTGACACATAAGGTCAAAAGCCTTTGTTAAGTCACAATAGAGGGCTCCCGTACAACTCTTGTCTTCCATATTTTTTAAGATTAGATCTGTTAAAAATTTAATTGCATCAGTTGTACATAGGTTTTTTCTAAAACCAAACTGCTCTTTAACCAAGCAATTATGTTTGTTTAGAAACTGAACTATCTGATTGTAGATAATAAGTTCTATAACTTTCGAAACACATGGCAAGATCGAAATAGGACGGTAGTTTTGTGGTTCACTTCTATTGGCTTTTTTAAAGATGGGTATAATTTTTCCCAGCTTAAAATAATCTGGAAATATCCCTGTACAAAGTGATGTATTTATAATATCAGTTAATGGTGAGGCAATAGATCTAGATATTGTCTTCAGCAGTTTAGTAGTAATGCCATAGCAGTCCAGAATCAAGACTTCTTGAGAAAACAGCAAGACTTCTTGAAAGTTCTCGACATGTAATTAATTGTTTATGAAGGTAGTACGTACATATTAAAAATCATAATAAAAATACTTTTTTATAAGTAAATACATATTGATTTGTAAATAGATTTTAACCTAGGTACATTTTACTAATTCCTGAAAGGCAAATTAATAGAGATTTGAATAAGAAGTTTATAGATATCAATATTAGGCCTGCTTACTACAATAATAACACGCTTAAAAAATTAGTTAATAACAAGATTGTTACAAAAGATATTATAAACAAATCAGTGGTTTATGAAATTCAATGTGATCAATGTATTTATAAATATATAGGTCAAACTGGTAGAAGATTTCTCATTAGGTTTGAAAAAAATTTGACTCTAATCCAGCCGCGCATCTTTTAACATATAATCACACTTGCTCCATTCAAAATTTAAAAGTTTTACACCTTGAAAAGAAAGGTTGAAAATTTAATTTCTTAGAAGCATACGAAATAAATAAAGCCATAAAACGTAATGACGAACTTATGAATGACCAGACGGACATTCTTTATTCAGATATTCTGGAAACCCTTGCAAATAAAACTACCGTTAATCCCTTTTAGTCTGTACATATCACGTATTTAGTTATAACGGGTTGCTACCCAAATCTTAGCCAAGTGTTTTTATTTACTAATTGTTTTTTATTTTGGTAGATTTAAGTACTTGGTTATATTTAATTTCATTTATTTACTGATAACGTTATTGTTACCATCTTTCGGAGAAAGCGCTCGTTTCTCTGATATCTTGGGTTGGGTACAAATTCACTTCCACTGTCACTATATGATTTATTAGAACAAGGAGTACTCATCTTAATGGTTATATGGTAATAAAATCGCAACGAAAATTAAACTGTTGCCGAAATATTTAGATTCTCAGATGCAAATGTCTACGATAATTGTTTAGTCTAGTTTTGCGCATTTTAATAATACTGGAAAATCTTTTTGATCTTATTAAAAAAGTAATCTAATATTTAAACGCGTGACTTTGATCATTCTGCTATCGAGATCAAGAAATTTCAAGAAATCTCGACCTCAAGACAAGAAATTGATAATCGAGAATCTACCAAGACAAGAGTGACAAAATTTCTTGATTGAAAAATCGAGGCAATACAAGAAGTTGCCGTCAAGACAAGATTTCTTGTCTCGATGAAACACTACTTATATGAAACAATGTTTTGATAAAAGCCTTCTTTTCGAAATATAACGAGTAAAAATGTATTTATAACACTTCTTTCTGTATTGCACAGAGCAAGCAATGGCATTAATTCATTTAATTAGGTTAGGTTTGATAATTGTATGATTCAAACTACTCTATGAGTTTACATTTTTCTAACAGGGTACTACTTCCTTAGTAGAAATGACTAAAAGTCAATATTAGTAAGTCTGTCATTTAAATTATTATTATTTATTTTAATAAAACGTGATCAGAAAGTTTATTTTAATAAAACTAGTTTTCTATAACGTTTTCTACTATCATCATTTGTGCATTTCTGATCACGATCACGATCATGATCACTGATCATGCATCTAAATCGGCAAAATCTAATTTTCCATATCTTTATGAGAAATAAGTAAAAAGATAAATTCGTTATTTAGGACCAGCTTTGCGTTAAAAACTTGCATTATTTGCAGGCCTTACTTCTTTTACAATCTTGTTATCGTCAGGGAGGGGGTATACTGTGAATCTGATTTAACACTTCGCATCACATGCTACATACGATATCACGTGACTCAAATAATAATTAATGGAACCAAAATTATTTATTATACCCCTCGTGTATTTAAGGAACAAGGGAACATAGTCAGATATCTTAAACCGTTTTTAACGAGTTGGGTTAAACATCACAAGAGAAGAAATATCGTAAAGGACTAAAATGTCGCAAAAAGGAAAATCTAACCCTTAGCCCATCTCTACCTAACTTCTAACGTAACTTTAAAGCTGGTCCGGCATATCGGAAATTAAATGATTGGTTACTAAGCCTGAGGATATTGACATGTTAAATCTAATTTGTTCTAATTCAATTCGCAAATCTAATAATAATAAGTAATAATCTAATTCGTTACTTACGATGTGTTTTCTTTTGTTTTTGCCGGTTACAGTTTTTGAATCATACGTATTACGGCCAGACCGTAATAATTCATAGCGTAGCAATTTTATAAAATTGATGGGATCAAAATGTGAACGTTTTAAGGTTTTCACGTTGGTGACATTAACTATGGTGTAAATTGAGGTCCGTGAAGCTAGCACAACCATTATAGCACAATCAAATAAAACTTTCGTAAATATTTAGTACTCATTAATTACTAATTAATTACTAAAAAGAAAAATTTATTACTGTTGCCTTTTAAAAAAAAACCCGGGTTGTTCCAGCCTCACAGTGAAGCTAGCACAACCACACCAAAAATAAACAACGATTACAAAAAACTAACGTACTTATTAATTACTAATTAATTACTCAAAAATCAAATTTATTACTATTGCAGAAAAAAAGATATTAATGTTAAAACATCTAAAAATGTATCTAACGTGGAATTTTCCATTTTGAATAAAAGAGAACGGGACTACGATTTATTACTCCAGCACAACCGACAAATTATCGTTTATATCAACAAATATGATTAGCCAAACCAGATTCTAGCATATTTCGACATAATTACCGTGTCCAAATTCGTTAAAACACATACAATACACCTTAATACGGGAATTTCCAATCTGAATCAAGTAGGACGAGACTATAATTTATTACTCCAGCACAACCGACAAATTATCGTTTATATCAACAAATATGATTAGTCAGAACCAGATTCTAGCATATTTCGACATAATTACAGTGTCCAAATTCGTTAAAACACATACAATACACCTTAATACGGGAATTTCCAATCTGAATCAAGTAGGACGAAACTACAATTTATTACTCCAGCACAACCGACAAATTATCGTTTATATCAACAAATATGATTAGTCAAAACCAGATTCTAGCATATTTCGACATAATTACCGTGTCCAAATTCGTTAAAACACATACAATACACCTTAATACGGGAATTTCCGATCTGAATCAAGTAGGACGAAACTACAATTTATTACTCCAGCACAACCGACAAATTATCGTTTATATCAACAAATATGATTAGTCAAAACCAGATTCTAACATATTTCGACATAACTACCGTGTCCAAATTCGTTAAAACACATACAATACACCTTAATACGGGAATTTCCAATCTGAATCAAGTAGGACGAAACTACAATTTATTACTCCAGCACAACCGACACATTATCGTTTATATCAACAAATATGCTTAGTCAGAACCAGATTCTAACATATTTCGACATAACTACCGTGTCCAAATTCGTTAAAACACATACAATACACCTTAATACGGGAATTTCCAATCTGAATCAAGTAGGACGAAACTACAATTTATTACTCCAGCACAACCGACACATTATCGTTTATATCAACAAATATGCTTAGTCAGAACCAGATTCTAACATATTTCGACATAACTACCGTGTCCAAATTCGTTAAAACACATACAATACACCTTAATACGGGAATTTCCAATCTGAATCAAGTAGGACGAAACTACAATTTATTACTCCAGCACAACCGACAAATTATCGTTTATATCAACAAATATGATTAGTCAGAACCAGATTCTACCATATTTCGATATAATTACCGTGTCTAAATTCGTTAAAGCACATACAATACACCTTAATAAGGGAATTTCCAATCTGAATGAAGTAGGATGAAGCTACAATTTATTACTCCAGCACAACCGACAAATTATGGTTTATATCAACAAATATCATTAGTCAGAACCAGATTCTACCATATTTCGACATAATTACCGTGTCTAAATTCGTTAAAACACATACAATACACCTTAATAAGGAAATTTCCAATCTGAATGAAGTAGGATGAAACTACAATTTATTACTCCAGCACAACCGCGAAATTATGGTTTATATCAACAAATATCATTAGTCAGAACCAGATTCTACCATATTTCGACATAATTACAGTGTCTAAATTCGTTAAAACACATGCAATACACCTTTATAAGGAATCGTCCAATCTGAATGAAGTAGGATGAGACTACAATTTATTACTCCAGCACAACCGACAAATTATCGTTTATATCAACAAATATCATTAGTCAGAACCGGGTTCTACGATATTTACACATAATTACCGTGTCTAAATTCGTTAAAACACATGCAATACACCTTAATAAGGAAGTTTCCAATCTGAATGAAGTAGGATGAGACTACAATTTATTACTCCAGCACAACCGACAAATAATGGTTTATATCAACAAATATCATTAGTCAGAACCAGATTCTACCATATTTCGACATAATTACAGTGTCTAAATTCGTTAAAACACATGCAATACACCTTTATAAGGAATCTTCCAATCTGAATGAAGTAGGATGAGACTACAATTTATTACTCCAGCACAACCGACACATTATCGTTTATATCAACAAATATCATTAGTCAGAACCGGGTTCTACCATATTTACACATAATTACCGTGTCTAAATTCGTTAAAGTTTCATCCTACTTCATTCAGATTGAAAATTTCCTTATTAAGGTGTATTGTATGTGTTTTAACGAATTTAGACACGGTAATTATGTCGAAATATGGTAGAATCTGGTTCTGACTAATGATATTTGTTGATATAAACGATTATTTGTCGGTTGTCCTGGAGTAATAAATTGTAGTCTCCTCCTACTTCATTCAGATTGGAAGTTTCCTTATTAAGGTGTATTGCATGTGTTTTAACGAATTTAGACACGGTAATTATGTCGAAATATGGTAGAATCTGGTTCTGACTAATAATATTTGTTGATATAAACCATAGTTTTTCGGTTGTGCTGGAGTAATAAATTGTAGTTTCATCCTACTTCATTGAGATTGGAAATTTCCTTATTAAGGTGTATTTATTGCATGTGTTTTAACGGATTTAGACACGGTAATTATGTCGAAATATCGTAGAATCTGGTTCTGACTAATGATATTTGTTGATATAAACGATAATTTGTCGGTTGTGCTGGAGTAATAAATTGTTGTCTCGTCCTACTTCATTCAGATTGGAAATTCCCTTATTAAGGATTATTGTATGTGCTTTAACGAATTTAGACACGGTAATTATGTCTAAATATGGTAGAACCCGGTTCTGACTAATGATATTTGTTGATATAAACGATAATTTGTCGGTTGTGCTGGAGTAATAAATTGTAGTCTCATCCTACTTCATTCAGATTGGAAGTTTCGTTATTAAGGTGTATTGCATGTGTTTTAACGAATTTAGACACTGTAATTATGTCGAAATATGGTAGAATCTTGTTCTGACTAATGATATTTCTTGATATAATTTGTCGGTTGTGCTGAAGTAATAAATTGTAGTTTCATCCTACTTCATTCAGATTGGAAATTTCCTTATTAAGGTGTATTGTATGTGTTTTAACGAATTTAGACACGGTAATTATGTCGAAATATGGTAGAATCTGGTTCTGACTAATGATATTTGTTGATATAAACCATTATTTGTCGGTTGTGCTGGAGTAATAAATTGTAGTTTCATCCTACTTCATTCAGATTTGAAATTTCCTTATTAAGGTGTATTGCATGTGTTTTAACGAATTTAGACACGGTAATTATGTCGAAATATTGTAGAATCTGGTTCTGACTAATGATATTTGTTGATATAAACGATAATTTACCGGTTGTGCTGGAGTAATAAATTGTTGTCTCGTCCTACTTCATTTAGATTGGAAACTCCCTTATTATGGTGTATTGCATGTGTTTTAACGAATTTAGACACGGTAATTATGTCGAAATATGGTAGAATCTGGTTCTTACTAATGATATTTGTTGATATCAACCATAATTTGTCGGTTGTGCTGGAGTAATAAATTGTAGTTTCATCCTACTTCATTCAGATTGGAAGTTTCCTTATTAAGGTGTATTGCATGTGTTTTAACGAATTTAGACACGGTAATTATATCTAAATATGGTAGAATCTGGTTCTGACTAATGATATTTGTTGATATAAACGATAATTTGTCGGTTGTTCTGGAGTAATAAATTGTTGTCTCATCCTACTTCATTCAGCTTGGAAATTTCCTCATTCAGGTGTATTGTATGTGTTTTAACGAATTTGGACAGGGTAATTATGTCGAAATATGCTAGAATCTTCTAACTAATGATACTTGTTGATATAAACGATAATCTGTCGGTTGTGCTGGCGTAATAAATTGTAGTCTCGTTCAATTTTATTCAAAATGGAAAATTCCACGTTAGATACTTTGGTAGATGTTTTAATATTAATATCTTTTTTTTTTGAGCAGTAGTAAATATGTATTTTGTGCCATTAGTTAGTAATCAATGAGTAATAAATATTGACATTGTTTTTATTTAGTTGTGCAGTATTTTTAGTGTGGTTGTGCTAGCTTCACTGTGATGCTGGAACAACCCCATGTTTTTTTTTAAACCGCAACAGTAATAAATTTGATTTTTGAGTAATTAATTAGTAATTAATAGGTACGTTAGTTTTTTGCAATCGTTGTTTATTTTTGGTGCGGTTGTGCTAGCTTCACTGTGAGGCTGGAACAACCCGTTTTTTTTTTAAAAAGGCAGCAGTAATAAATTTTTCTTTTTAGTAATTAATTAGTAATTAATGAGTACTAAATATTTACAAAGGTTTTATTTGATTGTGCTGTAATGGTTGTGCTAGCTTCACGGACCTTGTAAATTGGCTGTAGAGTTCGAACAAAAAAAAAACGAAAATATGAAACCGATTAATTATGCAACCAATCGTACATGACAGCTGTAAGTTACAGTGAGATAATCCCATCTGCTTATTTGCTGTGAAGTTTTGAATGCACTTTTGCGAAATTACTGGGTGTTACACAACGATAAGAATTTAGTATTTTATTAATGATAATAATACTTATTTCCACATTACATGTAATCCACATAATATATAAAAAAATGATTTTCAAACTCAATACAATATAGTGAATATGAATAACATGTGTCATATTTCAATGCAATTTAACATGTAATTTTAATAATTGAATGTAAGAGTGTTATATGCAGTGCATGTTCAGAGAATAAAATTAGCACTGTATATAAAATACACCAATGACTATGGTATCCATGTTATTGGTATGGTAATTTTGTTATAGGTATTATTTAACAATCTTCAGAAAGTTGTTTGTGAAATTGTTTTATGATTGGCAATTTAAGGCAAATAAATTGTTTGAAATTAATCGGATTTTCTATAAATTGTAATAAATGCAATAAATAGAATAACATTTATTTGTTGACCTAGTATTACTAGTAATTGACCGGATCTCAATTCCTCGCCTACAAGGGATGATGAAATTAAGACTTATCAGCTAGCAGTACTACGTAAATTTACTGCACGTATGTAAGTCAGTATGGATGCTAAAGGTTTCAGAATTCAGAAATATATAAAGGGTGAAAGCGGTTACTATGCGTTAAAAAAAGTCTTATACAACTTTGTTTTAAAGTTCGACTAACAAATGGAGAATCTGGGTCACAGAAATCACGAGGGTGAAAATGCAAAATGCATCGCGAATCACACGGCGATCACGTGCTCGGCTCGTGTAATTTAACTGATAGGAGAAACAGCAGGCGATCTGGAATGATTCAGTAGCATCAAAATTGATTTTATTTGAGAAGAGCTAACGTGATTCTTAATCTATTTCACCTAATAATAATAATAATAAAATTTATTTCTATCCTTATTAAATTGATTTTGTCTTCCCCATGTTTTGCTTTTAACGGGTTATAACTAAAATTTTTGCAGTTACTTTTCTATAAATGCCTTCATTACCCTATGACACTTAAAACGTAATAAAAGTTTTTAATTAAAACCCGTTATTAGGGTAAGTATTCAACAATGACAAACGAAATGTTAAAAAGTACAATCCTAACGCACGCTTGCGATTTTTTTAACACCCGAGAGTCACAGAAGATGTTGCTCACTCTCTTATTTTATCTTAATGTGTTTCACAGCTGTTGATCACGCGTTGGTCTAAAGCTTGATCTATAAGTAATTGGACAAAATTTGATTTTCTTATAATCATAGTAATCAAGTATTTTTTATTGTTTTTCATAAATGTCAATAAATAACAACTACTTAAGTTTTTGAATTCGGAATTTGTGTTCAATATCATTTGTGTTTGTAAATATGAAGCGAGGCGAAAGTGAAAATTTTTGCAAGAGAGTTGTTCATTTTTATACAGAAAAAGCTAATAAGAAAAAAAGTGTTACAGTAAATCACTTTATTCAAGAAGGACTCAAAAGAAGCACCATATATGACATCCTAAAACGTTATGAGACCAGAGGAAGCGTAACTCGATTACTCAAAAGTGGCAGACCTATCACTAGAAAACGAAAAGAAATAACAAGAAAAGTTAAAGAAAAATTATTAAATACTAATATGTCACAGAGAAAAATAGGAAGTTTGGTTGGTGCATGTCAAAATATGGCATGGAGAATAAAACACGATAATGGAATACAAACTAGGAAATGTTTATCTGCTCCAAAGTATACAGGAAATCAATTGTAGAAAACTTTCTGAAAAGTTTAGAAACAAAATAATTGTCATTGACGATGAAAGCTACGTTATGGTTGATCCTGAGAATATACCTGGACAGAAGTACTACAATTTTACTTAGAAAGATAGTGTACCACCTACACTAAAGTATAAGCCAAAAGAAAAGTTTCCTAAGAAATGGCTAGTGTGGCAAGCAATGGATGAGGATGGAAATGTTTCAGTACCTTTCGTTAGTCAAGGAACAGTAAACGCGGAAGTGTATCTTGAGGAATGTTTAAAGAAAAGGTTATTACCTTTTATAGGAAAACATCACTTAATTTCTTCAGTTGTGTTTTGGCCTGATTTAGCGAAGGTACACTATGCAAAAACAGTTTTGCAATGGTTAGAAGTGACTGGTATCGAATTTGTTCCTTACCATCTTAATCCTCCTAATGTCTCACAAGTAAGGCCAATTGAGACATTTTGGGCTATTTGTAAAAAAAAGTATTCAGAAAGAAAGAGAGTTATTAAAAACATAAATTATTTTAAAAAAGTTTGGGAAACTATTAGCTACGATGTGGCCACTAAGTCTGGACAGACATTGATGAGAGGTATTCGAAGGAAATTGCACAAAATTGGGCGTGAAGGAGTTTATTCAGTTATTAATTGATACATTTGTATGTAGAGCAAATTAAACTTATTGTATGTAAAATTTAACTTAAAAAATCTAATAAATAAAGAAGTTATGCGGTTATGCCTGTTTAACTTTTGTCCAATTACTTATAGATCAAGCTTTAGATTCTTCAGTTGATTATTGAACTTTAGGAAGTACCACTTTTTCAGAAAAAAATAATAAAGTTTAACTTGAACATCATTTTGCGGCGTTAATATTAGATTTTTTTGTTGTTTTTTTACTTTAGAAACCACGTCCATTCAGCCACTACAAATAATATTAGTTTAATTATGGAACTTTGTCAGAAGATGCATCTCATCTAGCATAACAAAAAACCCCTAATAACATTTTTCATATGATCAATCGTTTACGGTAATATTCGATTATTTTTACATTTAGAAATTGAATTTTTAAGATTTAAAACAATAAAGATTTCAAGGTTCTGGACTTAAGAATGATGTATCTTTTTCAATTTGCATAGTCGGTATATCTTCTTATAAACTAAGACATATTCCAGACACAATAGTGTTATAAATAAGATACTTTGAAAGTTGGAAATTTCAACACTTGTCTAGTTTAAGAATTTTCTGAGAAAAAATTTTAAGATTGCAATATTTTAAGCGCCATCGGATATCAACTTCTTTTAAATTTTTATAGAAATTGTTCTTACGAAGGAGCTTTGTTTGTGGCTGAGAACAGCAGGAGTATCTGAAACGTTTATTAAGAGTTATTTTCAGAAAAAAGAGAGCAGGCAATGGTTTTGATAAGAAATTAAGAAGACCTCCTGATGTTTCTAATGTATAAAGACTTGACAATATGCAACTAGTAACATATCCTAATTTCAAACTAATATCAGTGATAAGAAAAGGTCAAGAGAAAGAGGTAGATTCGAAATGAATAAAAGTCCGAGCTGCTTCAAGAGTACAAATATTTAAACTTTAAACTTAACTTGTAAAGTACTTCTTAGTTTAACAATAAAAGAAAGCTGATAAGATAAAATAACACAATTGGATAATGCATTGAAGAATTTATTTAGGTAACAATAAAAAGTTATACTGCCGTCCTAAGCCCAATGGGCGTATCTCAATTTTTTTCATATTTTAGATTCTTTTCCTAAGAAAAATCCAAGGGTCGTAGGTTCAATCTCCGGCCGAGTTGGTAATTCTTAAAACCGGAGAAAAATTAAACATGTGTCTTGTCTAGTTAGGAAGTAAAACTGTGGGCCCCGTGCCAAAGCAATGTTTTGCACAATGAAAATTCCCACTGGCAGTGCAATTAACGAAATAATTCAATAGAACGGATTCTTCTGTAAAGAAGAATCCTGCGATCACGGTATTTTTATAACGGGTGATTATCAACTGTCGACATCTCGGTTGTGGTGAAAAATAGAACGTTGGTACTTTATTACTCGTTAGTTTCTAGTCAGGGTTTAAAGATTGTCAGGGAAATATAGAACTTATAAACATAGAAAGGTATTTTTGTATTAATAAATAATTGAAGGAAGTCTTTTTGTTGTATAAGGCAAGAATTTCTAGTTCTATTTTGAATTGAAGCTAAGTAGGGTACTATTGATCTATTCTCTATATAGATTTAGAATAGTGCAGTTTTAATTCAAATTTAGACAAAACCTTCGTGCTTGCTCAATATCTTCACAACTACAAGATAAAAGATTTAACCTTAAGTGAATAATTGTAATTCGATCACTTTGGTAACCCTATTCCATTATACTGGTACTATGTCATACTGCTTAAAATTATCGTACTTTTGATGTATTTCAAGAATATTTTGTATATTAAAAGATTTTATAGGTAGTTATGCTAGCTCAGTGGGCATGGCGCTTAACTGCCAATCTTAAGGTCCTGGGTTCGATTTCCAAGGATGATACATTAGAATTTTTAGAAATACCTGAGGCTTCCAGGCTGACTAAAATAATTACCTGGGAAATAATTTCCCGGGGTAAAATAGGCTGTCGATGCGAAAAGCTAGCCATTGTACCACCCTTGGATACTGAACTCGAGTAATAGTAGCCTACTCTACTATACCTCGATGAGCCTTAATAAGTTGTGAAATGGGACTATTATTATTAATACATTTTTTAGGTATACTGATTCAACTTTTTCTAGTTGATTTTTCAAAATCTTAGTAGTATACCTACCATATCGAGGGTAATTTGCATGTTCTACTTATCTCTAATAAACTTTGACATTGGTTGGGTTCCATGTACCTTCTCAAATGTGTTAGACCTGTTGTCACAGATGTTTTCTTTTAGAGATGTGTTACTATTACTTTGTCCTTATCATTTACTTCTGATCATTTTTTCTTAAGATTGTTTTATCACTGCTTATGAAGAGTGCGTCAAGTATTGAAACCATCACTTTTTCAGTTAAAGAGCTATTTTTTTATTAATTAGCACCGTACTAATTAATAACACAGCCCCACAAAAAAATTAATGTTCTGTCCTGGGAGCGAGACCATGGTATTCGGATGCACTTTTCGACGCTGAATCCGAATCCGAATCCGACCTCAGAAAAGCAGATATACCCTCAAAATCTTGCACTAGAGCCAAAAGCAACCCCCAAATGGAGTAAAACACTCCTGACATGTGATGACAATAAATACATGCAAAAAATTATTGAAAACCGCAAATGTTTTGTATTTGGATATAAACTTCTGGTATAAGGCCAAGAACCTTCCTCCCTGAGGGGGTTAAACCAACACCCCCCTTGAAAGGGTAAAATCACCCCAAGATGGAGTATAACCACCCCTTACATCAGAGTTACAATACACCGATCGTTTAAAAATAAAAGGAAGAGATATCATAAATCGAGAGACTAGAGGATTAACGGCGTTTTATTGAATTTATTTTTTGCCTGTATCCATTTGCATGTATTTTATTTTTCGTGCGTTTATTTATTGTAACGCTGATGTAAGGGGTGGTTATACCCCATCTTGGGGTGATTTTACCCTTTCAAGGGGGGGTGTTGGTCATATACTAGAGGTCTATTTCCAAAAACAAAACATTTGCGGTTTTCAATCTTTTTTGCATGTATTTATTGTATTTTGATCTAAGGGGTGGTTTTGGCCCATTTTGGGGTGCTTTAACCGCCTCAGGGAGGAGAGTTCTTGGCCATATACCGGAGGTTTATTTCCAAATACAAAACATTTGCGGTTTTCAACCATTTTTTGCATGTATTTATTGTCATCATAATTATGTCAGGAGTGTTTTACTCCATTTGGGGGTTGTTTTTGGCTCTAGCGTAAGATTTTGAGGGTATATCTGCTTTTCTGAGGTCGGATTCGGTTTCAGCGTCGAAAAGTGCATCCGAATACCATAGTCTCGCTCCCAGGACAGAACATTTATTTTTTTTTGTGGGGCTGTGTAATTAGTTCACAATTAGCTAGACCAACACCATCGCATTTTTGAAGAATTACACGAGAACCACCGATTAAGATTCGTTTAATTACTTAATAGCTTTAAATTTATCTACTATATTTATCTTTTTCCTAACGATTAACCTCTTTAAATTTCATATATTTCACCAAACCCTAACATGACTTGCCAAGTTAATTCATAATTTACCAAACCGTGCCTTTTAAATATTTTCATGTTAGATACGGTATGCTTACTTTCTCAATTAGTAATAATCTATAATTTCCTTATAAGTCAATTATTTTATTATTACTTTTTAGTATTAGCTTTAATTTACATAACTGCTTTAATCATCTTGAGTTTTCTAAATCTAACACGCTCTCTTCCGTAATCTTAATATTACTGATAATAATTGAAGCTTACGTTATTGCATTATTATTTATTATTCTTATTGTTTTTTTCATCAAAAGAACATCAAAAGTTTTTTTATCGTCCATAAAAATATTTAATGCTAGTATCAACTGCACATATAAAAAATACCTCAAGACCAAAGCAAGAAATCCTCAGAGAATCCTTCTGCGTAGAGTTTCTTTCCTAAAAACGTTGCGAAATCTTAGTAAGACCAAAATCTCCAAAAAGTTGTTTTATTCAAATCTAAGCAATTTTAATAAAACTTTTTTTCAATAGATCCTGAAAGACCCAAGAGAAATTTTATTTTTTTTTACCTTTTTATAATATTTAATATTCCGATCTCATCTTTTCTCTAAAGCAATCAACAAGTGCCTTAACATCGTGAACAAATTTACTCTTCTTAAATATCACTTTCAAGGACATCCTGTAGCTCGTTGAAAATGTTTCCGCACACTAACAAATTTCCCTGCAGCTATTAAGATTTACGAGAGGAAGGCATTTTTATTGCTATTATTATTGTTACATTTATATTTCAACATTTGATAGGATGTTATGAAGTAGAACGGTTTCTAACAATTTACTATCATGAGAAATTTAGCTACTAGTTCTAGCGATAAAACTGGTCTGTCTACCTGAAAGGAGGAGATGCTTTAGATCAATAATAAACTACTGTCTACCTGTATTCTACGTCTCACCACCTCAACCATATACAACAAGAGATGGAAAGTTCATGATGAAAATCTCCTCACGACGACCTCTTACAACACGGAAGTTCATAAGACTTCGACCGAAGAGACTTCGAGAGGGCAAGGAATTTGGGTTATATATAAGAGGGTTATAAATCCTTGAAAATCTAGTTTTGAACAATTCTCTCGCCCTTTCATGTGTAGAAAATGAGATTTGTGATGATCCAGCTTCTGATTATACTCATTTAATGAGTTCTTTCTTTTGCTAATCTCTAAAACGGTTCGCGGTAGTGCTTTAAATGTATATTTCCGTGAGAAGAAAAGAAAAGAAAGGAATCTGTCTCCACAAATCTGTGTCTTTTCTTGAACTTCTCCCTTTCTGCTATATCCTATTCAAACAAAAGACAAGGTAACGAAAAATGAGGTTTTATACCGCCAATTTGTGACGAAAATGTCAAGAGTGAAAATTTTCTAGGGTGGAAAATTTAACGTTTCGAGGAGCAGGGTCGAATTGCTTTTATATTGAGGGCAAATTGCAATCACGTCTCGCTCTGTAAGAATATCTTGGAAAAATATAAACATTAATTTAATCCAATTTGCTAACGAAAACAAAGATAAACTTTTATATTCTTATATGAAATTTCTTTAAACTCAGATTTATTTTTGCTCAAAGATTTTAAAGAAAATTCTACAAATTTGTTCGTTAGTTTAAATTAATATTAACTAAACGAAACTAAAGATATTAAATTATGGTTTCCATTAAAACATGGTACAACAACGAAAAGACTGCTACCGTACACATTTCTGAAATCAAAGATAAAAAATAAAAGGCACAGTCATAACTTAGCAATTCTAAGAATAGTTAATGTAAATGTAGTCAAAGTAATGATATAACATAGTGGTGATAATAGTCAACGCCAAAGCACAAACGTGATCGGAAATTACTTAATTGTCCGATATTTTTATTTAAAGAAGAAATCAAGGAAAGATTTCATAAAGGGTGAAAAGAAAATTTCAGAAGTTGAAGAGATGATAGTAATCGAATATATGCAATAAGTGAAACAGAAAGATGAGAAACAAAATTACTAATTTACTTACAAGTTTCAGAAAATAATTTATGAGTAATCTATTTTGGATTGTTTAAAACAGAATATGGTAGAAAGTCGACTATAAAAACTAGAATATCTATTAAAATGTACAATATAATAATATTTTTCAAAATGTATGTTAAATATATATAAAATATAGATTTAAATGTAAATGTTTTGCTGAAAATGGGATATTTAGAATATTTCTAATAATGCTGAATTTTATGTTAAGTTTTATGCGTATATTAAACATTTAGCAAATATATACTTTAAATACTAATTTTCTAATATCATAAAAACGTTTTGCGCAAGTATGTGTTAAGTTTCTATGTATGTCCACGTACCTGTAAAAGATATTTTTAATAATATTGCGATGATATGGATAATCTATTTGAAAATTTCATGAGTTTACAACATATTAAAAATAATCAATAGGCTACGATAGGTATCGGGTTTAGCCAGATAGCACTTATATAATTATTCATGCTAAAGACTACATGCTTTGAAGACTATGCTACAATAGATAGTTTTATCAAGTTAAAATAGTAAAAATAGGACCATGATAGGTATCGATAATATTTAACCTAATTTTATTAAAAAGGATATTTTATAAGGGATAAGGGATTATAAGGAATATCAATTAATTTGATTGTTTTGTACTAAAACATGATGTATGTAACTCATGTTACATGTTAGGATAGTTTTCGATCCTTTCTAGAAGATTTTTATCTCTTCTTAAATTGATGTGCAAGATTGCACATTTGATGTTCTCTACACTTCCGTATCCATATATTGTCATGTGGGGTTTTCGTGACTGGAGGACGTAGTCAGAGGTAGAGATAAATCAAACACAAGTTGTAAAAAACAACTATATACTAAAGACAATAAAGAAAGTACTAAAGGTTAACATACATGTTGAGTACATATTGTGAGGACGTATATGTCCTCCAAAACTAGTACAATCAAAGGGAGGTCAGAACCAACCCTGTTCTAGCTCTAAATCTACTAACTAAGCGTAGGAGTTAGACTCCTAGTAATTATAACTAAGCCGGGTAGCCTGGTCACAACTTACCATAATTTCGCAGAGAGTGGGCGTTTAAGCGCTACCCCCTCAACTAAGCAAACTAAGCCATAATTAATCAAAAGACACTTACCCGCTTGTTTCTTGATGAGGCTTTTGGTGCGTCCTGGCACAGACTGGTTTGAAGCCAAAACAAGCGGGTTTATATACTGCTGAAGTCGGAAACGTTACTGAATAATTGAATACATTAAGTGGGATACGAAGAACACATGAATACATAATAAGATACAAACTGTATAAATTATTCTAATGAGATACAAATTGTATAAATTATTCTCAAGGATATGCAGACTGTATAATTTAGTCTAATGAGATTCAATCTGTATAAATTATTCTCAAGGCTTATGCAGATTGTGTACCGAGCGTGGCGGCGTGTGGGTGAGTGTCGCACTACTCTTGATACTAAATGAATGCAAGTTGAAATGTTACAAAAAGGATTTCATTTAAAATAATTCCGTTTGTGACAATATAAGGGCCGCCGCGCGAGGAAGAGAATTCAATTAGTGTTCGACCGGTGAATTGAAATGTGCTTTGTGTAATTAGTAATGAAATATATTAGTGAATAAATAAATGTTTAATAATTGTTGTAATAATAAATAAATAGTTCTTATATAATCAACTTTAAGTTCGTTAAACAGTTTATAATTATAGTATTAAATAATTAGTTAAGATTAAATTGGTGTATTTAAATAATATTTCTCTTGTTAATAGACGATTAAATAGCATTTTTGTTATTATTTTAAAAAGAACGTTACAATAATTAAATTTAAATACATACTTATATAATATATTTGAATACATTTAAATATAGATAAATTTTCTTCAAATAGTATTAAATAAAAATAAATAAGAATCCGAGCACTCGCTTGACTGGCCTAAATACTTATATCTAATTTCGAAATACTGACATTTAAAAATTGACATATAACATGTTTTTACAGATTATAAAATCCGAATGGTTTAACTTAGAAAAAAACGGTTACATTTTCGTATCTGATCTTTTTATAACCTATTCGTTCATGTCAACTTCCGGCCTAATGGAAAGCAAAAATCATTTGACTTCCGGTCAGGAAAACTATAACTTTCAGTTTAAGTACGTCAGATTCAAAAAAAAGGAAACGACTCTTGTATCAAATATGTAATTTATATTAATTAATTTCGATTACTACCAATTTTAACAATGATTAATCATTGATAGGGCTTTATTTACATAATCTACAAATGTCGGCAAATATATAAAGTAATATTTTAATTAATAATTTATGTTCAAAGTACAAATGGAACGAAAATCGTTTCCTTTTTTATGAATTCGCCTGTACATGTAAAGGTCTAGTCGCGTTTAACAGAAAAATAGAGCAGGAACCTCTTTGATAATAATCTTCAATTACTAAATTGAATTAATATCTATATTACGAAATCTTTCACTTGGCACTTACAAGATAAGGCTCTTGTTAATTACTATTCACATTTACTACATGAAGTGTACAGTATTTAAGGAATACTACACTAATGTCACAAACACAGTTGCTAATTAAAGCCAATTTCAAGAGTTATCGAAACAATGATTTTAGGTATTTAATACAATAAAAAATCTGTTTTATGTCAAATGCGAAAAGATTTTCGAAGTTCTTACTCGATAAAAAGAAATAAAAATAAATACTTGAACAGTATAATTTTATAAAATTATGAGTTGTAAGGGTGATGTTCTAGAAATGTTCTACCGCAATATTCCAAATATAACAAATCGAGACCTGGAGTATCTAATATTAAAGGAAATTGTAGCATTTATAACTCTTTATAAATTACAATTACCTAATCACCGTGTTATTTATATAATATTAACAGTTTAAAATATAGCATGAATAAATAAATTACATACACATGATGAATACTAACCTGTTCCCGACTTCCTTTTCTTTTAGTTTTTTCTTTATAACTTTTCAGGATATGATAACCCTAATAAATGTGATTCATCAATATGTCTATAATTCGATGACTTTTTATTTCAAGACGAAAAGGATAGATATGTGCGGTTTTCCTAACAGAATAGTATACCTCCATATTTTATCAGAATGTTGGACAACGTATTCTAGGTAATTTCATTTAAGTTTAGGGGCCCTTTGAATAATTCAGTCACGCACTCTTTTCTATTCGTTGTTTATTTTGTCGATTGGGTATAATATCATTTCTGTTTTGTTGCATTTGGAGATAATCGATAACTTGGAAAATAGAAAATCATTGGATTTTTTCACATAACATTTTTTGCAGATATTCAAGGGTGATTCTTTAGAGCTGTTCAGAATTCATTTCACTTTATTGCTTTTTATTGTTTGCTATTATCATCTCTCTCCTCCCACAATGATGCTCCCAATAAATAAAAATTAATTGTTAGCATATCCTGTTGCTTTCTTTTTCATTAAGAGCCGTAAATTAGTTTTTATCCTAGTTCATTTCATTACCAAATGGTGTAACAAATGCAATATAATACTCCGGAACTACGCAAAAGACATTTTGATAATCATTTAACGTTATATCCCAATATGTTGTTAGTTCACACTTTCCCTTTTCCTTAATATATTTTATACTTTAATACATTCATCCTCTGTTATATTTTGTTTAATGGGTTCAACCGGTGCGTGACCTTTTAACCCCCATAATCCTAAAAACCAACTAAATTCTCGAAATAACATTTAATTATAGCGACATGTCGTATTCATTTACATTTAGGGGTTGGTGAGGGTGAGAGAGGGATAATACAATAGGGCTAATATCGATTCAGTTTCGCTGCAATGTTATATAGTTGAGGGAGTGTCGTCAATGTCTATACTATGCGATGGTGGTGGTGCTCCCTTAGAATTGACCTTTTTGCTCACTGACAAGTTAAGCGATGTCGAAATTGAATTATTGCAGCTAGAGATTAAAAGTGCAATTATCTAGGAAACTGTTTTTTTAATTTTCTTTTTGCATACTTTGTGATACTTTCACGTTTGTTGTAGGGTTTTCTTTGAATGCAATTAGTAATTGAAAATTTTATTGGTGCATGGTGCCGTTTTCTTCCCTGGACCTACTCAGTGTATGGTGATTGTTAAGACCAGGATAAGCATCAACTGAAGTTTTTTTTAGTTGGGTTTGCTCGTAAAACGTTGTAAGGGTTTACGGAAATATGGAGGTATGTGAATACGTAACGACGGCAACGACAAAGGACAAACGTAAAATTTAAATTCATGAATAAACATACAAATTTTTGATTTACGTTCAGTTCTGAAAGCCAAAAAGGTTTTTTTAGGCAAGAACTATTCGAAAGAATAAAAGATTTTCTTTATAGTACGTAAAATTTTATACATGTTAAAAGCTTTTCAGAATTTAGACATTCTTAGGAAAGATTACTCCTATACTTAATTTTCTTTTTTTGCTTACTTTGAGGACCAAAATAATATAATAATTTAATAAAAAAACAACTAATAAAAGAATGAAGAATAATTTGCAAAAATTAAATATTTAGATAATTGCCGACAAAAGATATGATGAAGTTAATTACCATAAATTGTAGAAAACTTAGATTGTCTAGGGTTACTTAGATTACTAGGTCTACTTAGTCTGCAAAGACTGAGAAGTATGCGAAAATAATGTTTTCAAGAAATTTCACAAAAATGAACAATAATAAATTTTAGATGAAGGTTAATGTTATTAAGTTAATTAATGATTTACATTAAATTATATTTTGAATGCAAATTCATATAGAAAAATATATCGCTCCGACTGGGAATCGAACCCAGGACCCTCCACTGTTTAGGTGGTATCTCTACCAACTGAGCTACCGAAGAACGACTATCAACATAGCGAAAATTTGTCGCAATGCTGATAGTCGTTAGTATGCGGGAGGAAGTGGCGATTATTATCCTTATGCAGGCTCATCGGGGTGCAGCAGCCGACTTACAGATATTATAGCACTAATCCTACATTTGTAGTATATTTGTGCAATAATTAAATCTATTTCCGATCTAAACAGAAAATTATTCAAAATCTTAGGTAGTTACACGTACGAATTCTGCAGAAAAAGTAGCATTAAATTAAAGCTTGCAACCGTGTAAACACAATATTATACACAATCAAATCATATAACAAAGTTTGTATATTTAAAACATACCTTAAAAGTTAGAGAGTGTTATCTGACCCTTGATATTATATTGTCTTCTTTTTCTTCGTTTCTGTTGGTCCTCTGGGGATCATAGGGCGTCCAAAGGGACGTTTCACTGACTGTTAATAAAAGCCTTACACTTTCAGTTTACTACAATTTAATTTAACCCGTTTTAACCCATTAATGGTTGAGTAACTGTCTTCAACTGCTGCAAAGTGACTTTAGGAACTCATTCCAAGTTTCCTTATTTTTTGCTAAAACTTTCACTTGATTCCGGGATATATTTCACTGTTAACATTTCTTTTCCATGTCAGGGCTGGGCTTCCTTGTTTTCTTTTATCTTTGATGGTGTATTCCATTGCCTGGCGTGTTATGTCTGCTACCGCTTTTCTTAGCGTGTGTCCTATCCATTTCCAGCGTCGCCTTTTTAATGGTGATTTCTACCGGTTCTTGTTCGGCTCTTTCCCATAGTTCAGCGTTGGAAATTTGGGCCGGCCAATATATTTTAAAAATTCTTCTTAAGGCTTTGTTAATAAATATTTGCAGTTCTTTTGTTTGTTGTTTATTTAGTCCCATGACTCAGCTCCATACAGCAGTACGCTTATTATATTAGTATTGAAGATTTCGTAGCTTTGTTTTCTTGGAAAATTCATTTGAGGCCCATATCTTACGTAGCATATTATAGGCGTTTTGTGCTTTGCAAATTCTTGTTTTAACATCTTCTTGGCATCCTCCGTGTTCGTCAACTATACTACCTAGGTACGTAAACTTTTTAACATTTTGTATTTTACAATTCTCTATTACTATTTCTTCTGTATGTACCCTATTTATACTTGGGTTTTGACTGTGTTAAGTTCTAACCCAACTGTATATGCTATGTTCTTCAGTATGTTTAACTTTTCCTGCATGTGACTTCTTTTTTCATATATTAGACAAACATCATCTGCATATTCTAGATTTTCCAGTTTATATCCGAATCTCCACTCTAAACCTTTGTTATTATCTGCAGTTTTCTTCATCACCCAGTCTGTAACTATAAGAAACAGAAGGGGAGACAGGATACATCCCTGTCTAACTCCCGTTTCACTGGCGAATGTTTCCGATCTTGAATTATTATGTAGAATGCATGCGCTATAATTTTCATATAGTAGTTTAATTAGTGTAATGTATTTTCTGGGTAAACCGTATTTTCTTAGTATCTGCCACATTTTTGCTATATCAATTTTATCGAAAGCTTTCTTGAAATCAACAAAGCCCAGGTGTATTTCGTTTTGCCACTCGTTACCTTTTTCTAGTATGATCCTTAAAGTACCTATTAAATCTGAGCAAGATCTTAGAGGTCTGAAACCTCCTTGATTAGTTCTAAGTAGGTTTTCTATCTCACCTTTCATTCGTTCTAATATAATTTTTGTTAAAATTGTACTTGTAGTGTTTAGTATTGTTATGGCCCTCCAGTTGTCGTAGTTGGTCCTGTTTCCCTTCTTTGGTAATGCTATCTTGTACTTGTTAATAAACACTTGTTGTGTTAGATGTTGTTTCAATGCTTTTCAAAGGGGTAGTAGATAAAACCCCAAAAAGGGCTGCCAGGAACAGTTTTGGCGGCTGGGTCAAGTCCTGCGTAAATGTGCCTTTAAATAACCGAGGTAAAAGCAAAACGTTCTAAAATCACTGTTTGTGCTATTGATTTCATAATGATGTAGGACAGCAAGGCTAATATGATGATATTTTTAATTATTATGTCTGAGGTTCCCTTAAGAATCCGGCGTTCAACTCCAACTAACGACAAGGCGTATTATACCTCTTACCAGTTTACACAGCTGAGTTCTTCCAAATAGGTGGGCAATTTGCTTGTACTCAACAAAAATCGTGCACACCTGAGGTGCGTGAGTCAGCATGCGTACATGCCTGGCATGTCTGAACACATACAAACTCCAGCACCATCCACCCACTAGTAAGAACGTATTAGTATAAGGTTCTAAGTACTTTGCATATCAAAAGGTTTTGCTTGGCATGTGGACTGGAACGATATGATGATATAAACCCTCGAAGCTAGCAGTATATGATTAATATCCGATAAATTCCAGGAAACGAGGCGGACAAAACCGCCACTTTCCCGAAATGGACCAAGAACCTGCTTTACTTTTAACTATTTTGGATGTAGGTTCTAATTTTTAGTCTGAACCTACCTCGCGAAGAGGACGATCTTAGGATTAGTGGTGTTTTTGTTCGGGCTGTTCGGAATATAAGGTTGGCCGGGAATGTGTTATTTAGTTATATTCTTTTTAAGTTTTTTTGTGGTATTTCAGCGAATAATTACGCGTTTCATATAACGCCATATCGTTAACATGGCATGAAATTATCTGGTTTCATATACCTAGGATGTAATTTTGGGAGATGGACTATAAAATAAGACCAATATTATACTTACATGAATGTTATAATATATACTTAAAGGGTTTATTAAGAAAATCTACAATTTAGAAAAACTAACAGGGGTAATCGGTAAGCGACAAGGCACATTCCAAAATTTTCAGGAATTCTTCCCCCAGTCAGCTAAACCATTATTTCTAAATGTTCTTTTTTGCTTGGCATTTTCGTTTACACCTATGTGGTTCATGGTATCCCAGTGGTCATACACGATCGTTCGAGGCTTAATATAGGGATGAAATGGTGCCTTTGCTATTTTAACATCGTCTATAGCAGTACCTGGAGGTACCATCAACAGCCTCAGTTGACTCGATTTAAATCCATATCCATTTATTAAATCTACACCTGATTTTTATTAAACTCACACCAGGGTTGACTTCTCGGTTCCACTCTAACGACGGCTAACTCTAGGCGAATGATAACCACTTGGAACCGTGGTCGATATTGTGAAGTGGAGCCTTAACAGTTGCAGTCAAGTGCAAAGTACTACCAAACATTAGAGTAAGGGGTCGCCCTGACGTACTAAATAGTAGTAACCAACTTTGGAAATCAGATAAACCTACATTATTCTAGAATTACAGAAAGTAGTCCTGTGACCGGAATCATTTTCCAAAAACCAGAAAAACGATTCTTGAACCAAAGACCAAAACCCTGCCAGAATTGACAATAAATGGGAAAGTAGTAATCCACCAAATCCGGCAAAATGCTATTCAGAAGTTTCCAAATCAGGAAATCGTCGTAAAATGACCGGGATTGTATAAATTGCAAAACCCGGAAAAAGGAAGAAATAGCTTCAATCTTTTCGGAAATTTCTGAGATGTAACAGATTTTACCACCGAAGTTATTATTATTATTATTATTATTATTTATGTTACTACATAACGTTGATTTAATGCATTTCCCACACAAGTGACGTAATGATAACCATAAAGCAATTAACTAAGGCAATTCTTCTCTTTCAATAATATATTTCTTCCTAGGAGCTTTTTTTTATAACCTACTTTGTCCTTTTACGCTTAAGAATTCGACTTCTTATTTTTGTCTTTGAAACGTGAAAAACGTAAAAACAAACCTACAAATCAGTAATGAGAAAAGTATGTTGGCAAACGGGTTGTAAATCCTGCTGCAAATAAACCGCGATATATCTCTTCAGACTTCTTTTCTGGTGAGTGAATCTAAAAACAATAAAAAAAAAACTTTAAATAACATCCATTTTCTGTTCATGTCTAGCCAAAATTAAAGCGGAAAGTCCTTGTAACTGCCTACATTCTCCTTGCATAAAGCCCATATAGATTCTATTTGGCGGACAACCGGAAAGGTCGATATTAGTGTCCTCGAAGTTCCAAATGTCAACGTCTTTGAAATAAACGTATTGTTCTCTAGCTGGAATTCTAAAGCTAAACTGATATCTGCAAGCTGGAAGATATGATTAATTACTGAGCCCTTACCTTCCAATTTAAAGGACAGTTGACTATTTCTTTTGTTTTGGTAATAATAGTCTTATTACCTGTAGTAATGATCTGAATAATTAACATTATTAAAGTTACTAAATATAGATTTTTCTTCTTTTTTTGCAATAAAAAATTATTGAAGTTAATTCTGCTCAGAACACTTGAAAAGCAACATCTACCCTTTTACCGAAGCCGTTCGATAATACACTCTTAAGTGCTTGCTGAGTTAAACAGTAAATGTACATTATACTTAAAGCCCTGGTGGTGGTGGCATTTCAGTCGTAATTTTATCGAAATTTTCTTGAACATCAACAGAAAATTTACTGCCAGGCACAAAATATCTCCCACATCAAGATTCATTTTGTCTCATAAAAATGCAAGATAGGGAGACGACAGTTTTTTCTTACTATCTGATAATTATTTTTTTATATTCCTTTCATGTTGTACTAAAAAATGTTTTCTTTTTTTCCCTAGTATTCCGTGATCGTAAAATCATATCGTAATTCTCGCTATTTTATAAAGCAATAAATTTCCGAAATGCATAAATTAAACCTTTAAAGGTGCATAACGACGTTAAGAGTCATTTTTAGCGCTACGTTTTAATTTTGAAAAGATAAATTCATTTGTTTTAGGGGGTTTTAACAGCATTATTTTGATAGTAAAATTGAGCTAATATTCACTGTTTTATTATCAAAATTAGAGTTTTACACGAATTTTGCCGCTACCATCCCTATTGAAGCCCCGCCTTAAAATCAATCCCAAACAAAATTGTTGTAATTTCCTCCTAACTGAACAGACAGATGAAGTTAGTTCTTGGTTATGAAAAACTGTTCCGTATTAATGATCTAAAAAGATTAATTTCCGCACTTACTACAACGTTCCATTTATTTACATAACTTATAATGTTTTTTAAAGGGCATTTGGTTTGATTATTGTCGAAATAATAAGAATAGGAATCAATACTGAGCTTCACGAAAGATGAAGATGAAGATGAAGATCTTTAAGGCAAAACTAAAAGCCATGTAAGAAAACTTTTCGAATCTGGATTCGACGTTGCTCAAATAACAAACGAGATGTAAAAACTTATTTATGTAAGATTGGTAATTGGAATTACAGATAAGTCATCAACCTAAAGAAATTAATTAAAATCAATAACGAGCTGTAAGTTTAATTTCGAGACGAAGCTTGCAGAAGGATATCGGTTTTTTATTCGTATAATACTCTTTTCTTAAGCCTGGATCCATTACTTATATATTTGGAAAATACGCCAATATTTGTGTATTCGACAAACATACAAGTGAACAGTTGTGTAACCACTCCCACTACATGTATATTTGGCAAACATTTGGACTTGAAGACATACATTTTTAAAGAAAATATTTGTCAAGTAATAAAAGTGTTTGTGTTATATTCACCGACAACCGACGGGAAAGGACAAACTTTACAGTGTTTTAACACATGGCGCAGTAGCTTGTACGACTAAAACCGTGGAATTTTCTGTGTTTTTACCAAACAAACGTCGGATCGTGTTTTTTACCCGCAAGAAGCACTTTCAGGAGCGGCGGAGTGAAACGGAGACTGTAACGAGGTCGAAAACTGTTTACCAGATGCGTACAGCAGTTTAAAGTTGAAAATCCGAACAAGATATCTCCGCCGGGGGCGCAGCCATGGTCCAAAATACACGCGGTTGGATTTCGGGAACGGCAATTGGCAACGGTGGCAGCAACGCGATCTAAAATGTGCTTAAGTGACCTAGGCGATTTTTCATTCAGCGGTTTTCGTGTTAAAACAGGCCAACATCTTCAGTTAGCGGTCACCTTTTTGCTATTAGTTTACGAGACTCGTAGTCCGAAAAGCTTTTAAACTTTTTGAGATTTCACGTTTTTCGAGGCCCAGTTATCGTTTGGGGTTGTATGATTCCCGAGATACCGCATTCCAAAAAAGGTTAAAATTTCGATAGTCGCCGGCCCTTGGAGAAGCGACGGGTGATGTTATAGAAGAACCGATGACGAATTCGATTGTAGAAGATTGCGCGATATGGAACGCAGCGAAAAAACCTAGATTCCTCCTAAAAACGCAATGTCCGTCCTTCTCCTTCCGCCCCTGAATAGTGGAAGGGCGACAAAAAAATTTATACGCGCAATACATCGTCCGCGCTACGCTCATGTTGTTCCCCGTGTACGGGGGTGAGATATATTCCTGACTCGGTCTATCTCGTCAACCGTAGGAGCAACAGAACTGTACGCGGTATCGTTTTAAAGCTCTGGGCGAGATCTATTCAAATATACAAAGAAAATTTCGCAGTTTGAACTGAACATGTTAAAACTTGCTTTTTGGTGAACCGATGAACACAATATTGCGGTTTATCTTGTCGGCCATTTTAAACCTTATCGATGACATCTATTAAAATTTATAAAGAAAATAAATATATAAACCAGCTCATTTCAATTCTCTCCGATCTGCAGATCGTAGCTCAACTCGCCTAACGGACGGTTCAATCAAAACTGACCCTACCTCTGTTTTTCAAAGCAAAAATATTTTAAATTCTTAGGATAACATAGAGATATAGATCTCAGTTTGAGAGAATAAAGAAGATTTTCTTATAGTATGATTTTATGTACTCTCTGAAAATATACTTTAGATTTCAATCATTTTGCAAACATTTTGAGCAGAGTATCTGTTTATAGATAATAGAAATACAGAAGAAAATAACCCCGAAAGACCTTAGACTAGATTAGAAAACTGAAGTTTAAACATGATCGCTAGAAATCATCGAAGTAGACCTCTACGAAAAGAGATAGTTTCTATAGAACTGTATTCATATTTTAACTTTCGTCAGTTTAAAGAAAGTCAAATAAAGTCTTTAAAAGGAATTTTGACGTGTTCTGCAAGTCAAACGAGAGATTCCGGATTTTGAGTCGATGTTATCCGGGTGAGTAAACCGCGGTCGATGTAACATCGACTTACAAAATACGTATTTACAGTAAACAATGGATAAGTTTTGAGAAAATCTAGAAATTAAAAAGAAGAAAAAAAAAAGCAAAAACGGAAAGATCTTATCAAAAGAGTAAAGCAAAAAGGTAGTTTGAACACTCGTTATTTTCCCGGAACAAAACAAAACAGATTACTTTTACTCAAGATTGCCTCGGCTTGAGATCTTTCTAAAAATTTAAATTCAGGTCGCAGGTATTGTTTCCACAGCTCACAAATTATAAAAGAAATGTGTTATAGGCTTAAGACACAAGAAAATGCATATATTTGGCCGCCGTCTGATTAGGAAAGTCCAATAATTTTTTATAAAGATATTGACTCGATACCAGTAACCAGAAACTGGAATCAGATCTAATAAATTTAATTCAAATATTAGTCATAATCGGTTATATCAAAGTGAGGTTGAATAAAATATTAGAGACTTTCATAAATATATGGTCCTGTAATATTCAGTTTAGTTAATTTTAATTATAGATTTATATTGATAAGTGAAAATAAAAAATTAAGTTTCCAATTAAAACATCGTTACAAATTTAAATATAAAAAATTATACCCAACGTAAGGGTTCTTAACGACAGGAAAAATACACATCAAAAAATTGTGGTCGAAAATATTTGATACAAAAATAATGGTTCATCTTACAATAACATTACCCAAAAATAAAATTCATTAAGTCACAATACCTTAATTAAATAGTTCAATCCAACTTCACCTTACAAAGCAATTGAAACAATATTGCTTTTCCTATCAAAACAAACACCAGTCATCAAGCTCGGCCACTCAATGGAATTGAGCCACCACTAATGCCGCTACGGAAATCAGACCAAGGAACTGAAGCTCCAATACTGTCTCTCATTAGAACTATTGTTAATAACGTTCTCCTTTTCTTATAAAAAAATATAGCCAGCACAAACATATAAGTTCAATTATTAAATGTTTATTAAAAACACTCTTCATTAATAAAGGTAACGCCACACTTAAATGTATTATTTAAGTACTATCTAGTTTTCAAACTTCCGATTTTAAATTACCTTAAAACGGAATCCTGCAAAAACTTGCTTTACGATAAGTAAAATTCGATAAATGTAACTGTTTATTACAATAAATGTATTTCCATCGAACAAAATCCTTCAACAAACTGAAATATAGCCGCTAAATATTAACTGCACTATATCTTTAATTCGATAACTCATACGGAATTAATTACTAGATTTCGGTAAAAGCGATTCTAAATTCACTAAAACCACTGAAGTTTCTGCACTTTTATCGATAATTAAACACACAAACACAAAACATAGGAAAATGCCAAAGGTAATCAACCCTCGTACAACTCTCTTCACGGGGAAGGTGCGAGGCTTCCCAGGTGACAAACGCCACTTCGCTCGGCTGTGTATTCAACCAGCCCCTATCTTAAACTATCTTCGACTGACTGTAAACTAAAAACTATTTCGCGGTGGAATGATTTTTCGAGGAGGGCGAAATTTTAAAAAATCCAATAAAATTATCGCGGGATTCTCATCAGCCAATGGGGTATACTTACATTATTTATTCGAGAACAATCTTAACGAAAACTTACGGGGATTCTCTTTTGAATCTGTACATTATACTTGCAGGTGGTGTCTAGAGTCTAGACAAATTTATTCTAGAAAATTGCTTTTGTCGGTACTTTATTTACTAGTAGAATTTCAACGCAGTATGTTTTAAAACTACAGATTTAAGGTTTATTATATTTTAACCATACGGGAGCTTTTATTAAGCCTAGTATTATATTTTAGCCCTTGAAGACACAAAATTTAAAAACAAATTTGTTCTAGAATAATCCATTTTCTCCGAAAAGAAACATTTGGTCGACGTGGGAACACTTTAGCTCGCATATTCACTCCACTTAAATTGCTAAGAATTTTACTAAACTGCCAGGACCGTACTGAGATTCCTTTAGTATTTATTGGTTTCAAGAAAACGTGACGTTACGAGTTAATGACCTAAGTCGACAATTTCTGCACGTTTCTTTTATGTCGAAAAATATAAAAATAATTTGAGACGACTATTAAGCAGCTACTTTTACCAAGACAGCTTCAAAGACTTAATGCATATGTTATAAAAATGTGCATCTAACTATAAAATTTAGAAAAGAATTTTTAAAAGTGATCCTGAAAAGTGATAGATGTATCCTAGTGAAGATACATCTAGTATAAACGAAATAGAGTTGATGGTGCTGATGAGGAGAGAATTCTTTTTGCAAGCCAGTTCGCGAATGTTCTCATAAACAAGTCTCAAGAATTTCCAGAAAGTGTGAAAGTGTAATAAGTGGTCTGAATTTCAGTGTTCAACCGGAATTTTGTTGTGCTAAGTATACAATAACCAGAAAATAAATGCTCTGTGGATTTCCATATTACAAAACGTTTTTAGAAGAAAGATAGCGTCCAAGAATTTCCGCTTCTTTTAGGACTTTTTAATTATGTACGTACATAAAACTGCTTTTTTTTTAATTGTACACTTTGTATCATGCTTTGTAGTTATGCTCTAAAATTCGATCATGAACTTGAAAAGTTGGTATCACTGAACAGCGTGGGGACGATGCGTAATGATGCGTAAGAGTAATAATCATTGTTCGATACGTGTGCGCTGTCAATTTTCAGACTCTTGGTTTTTTTTAAAGCACTCGCTAACGCATGGTGCTTTAAATATCGGCCTCGAACCTAAAAATTGACGTGACAACACACTTATACTATATGCTTTTTAAATATTTATTATTATAACACTTCTTCCGTACCTCCATTGCAAAGTTCTAAGTTTGGGAAACGCTGCTATACATGGCAAACTTTAATTGGGCATTTTCGGATCACAGGTTTTCTTAAGCGCTACACGCATAACTTAAATTTTAAACGTCCATGTAAAGAATTTAATTGCAATTACTCAATCAGTTAATACATATAAGTATTATCTGTTTCTACTATTAAAGTCCGTTTGCCGAGAGCTGTCGCAAAACGTAAACACACTTGAAGTTAGCTGACCATTGAAGCTTCATTTACGATGATGCGCGTTTGCGTACCGTGTGCGCTTAACTCGCTGTTACCGTTGCAGCGTAATATGGAATGGAAACTGATTGCCTATATACGTGTTTCCGCATTTATGTAAAGTAGTTTAAGCGTTAATGAGACCACGTGCGCGCCGACCAATAGCATCGCTTATAGTTTGTTTAGTGCTAACTTCAAGTGTATTTACGTCTTGCGACAGGTCTCGGCAAACGGACAGTTATTTATCGAAAGTTGATTGTTTTCTTATATTTTGTTACTCACTCATTACATGGAAGTTTATTTTTAGGAAGTGTTCTTGGTCAAATTTGCCTATAAGTTCTTTCTGTTTACTAATTTTTGTAGAAATAATAAATGCATGGGCTACATTAGTTGAGAATTTCGAGAAGAGCGCGTTTGAGCATTTTGAGAATATTTAAGTTCTTTGAAATTCTTATTTTGGATATATTTTTGCAAGATAAATGTATATTTTCGAGTTCTAGCCGCTTCTGAGAGTTTATTTTTACTTTTTGGCGTTTGTGCTCGGTGAATATACTCCAAACAAAATTCCGAGCATTTTGCAATACTACCTGTATGTAGTATTATGTTTAGTCAATAATTTACATTAAAATATATTTTGAATGCAAATTCATATAGAAAAATAAATCGCTCCGGCTGAGAATCGAAACTAGGACCTTCCACTATCTAGGTGGTATCTCTACCAACTGAGCTACCGGAATACGACTATCAGTATAGCAGCAAATTCTCCGTATGAAGTAGATATTTTAACAAACATACAAAAAGACAAATGTAGTATTATGTGCAACAAAATGTTTAACAATTTGACCAAATTTTGAATTAAAATAGCACTTTAGCAATTAGTTTTATATATATACCAATATCTAATATTCGATATCTCGTAGCTTTGGCGACGAGGGTGGGATGTTTTCTCAAGAAGACTATTAAATGAATAAGAAAAGATCTACTTATCAGGAATCCCTACCGCTCTATCGCCCTTGTGAAAACGTACATCTTCCTAAACCTTCATAGTTATAGATTACGTATAGCTATTGAAGGCTTTGATTTTTTTATCAGGTTGGCATCTTATAAATACGTTACTTGATTGATAGTTTGCAGGAAAATGTAAATGGCATGTTAGAGGCTTTCGGGAAACGACTGATAAATTGTATTGGTTCACTAATAGTACCTTTATCAAGATGAGAGAACGGTCAAATATGATCCTTATTCCTTAGCGAATTGTTGGATGTGTCAAGAAGAGCAACCCAATACGGTATTCTTGAAAATCCCGAAGGATACTTCAAATAAGGACAGTGTAAAGAATGCGAAAAAAACATTTTATATTATACATTACATGCATTAATAAAAGTCTATTAGGCGGCACCTTAATTAATATATTATTTGTTGTTAAGAACTAAATGTCTAAAACAAGAGTCTCGTTTATTATACAGACTTGTGCAAATTTTTATTTCTTACCTAAACTTGTTCATTTCTGAAACTTCGAAGTTGTCTATAGTTCCACGAAGCCGTCGTCTGGGGATGAGAGGGTGCAGGTTCTTGCGAATTTCATTTGGGTTGGATCAATACCTAGGCACATAAGGCTATATCTTGCCGTCTTTGAGGAAGGTAGGTACACAAGTTTCATAGAAAATTATTTGATTAAGCGCAGTGTATAATCTATACTTGAAAACTTCCTGCATACGTGTGTGGATGTGTTTGGAGTTTATATTGTGCGGTTTAAAATTACCCTCTTAACACTAATCCTGCCTGAAATCATGGAAGGTATGATTAATAGCAAGCTGAGAACAGATAGGTCGTAAGTTTACCTCATCATAGTAGCGGCGACATGCAGGTAAAACGCAAGGATTAAGGATGTGATAAGAAGTTGGGGTTGGTTTGGTTTAAATGTGTTTATTTATGGCTAGGCTTTATGTTTGATACATAGAAAGGGAGAAAACGATTTGAGTTTTAGACATTATAGTGTATTATTAATGTACGCGGTTTTCCCCTATGAACCGGTGTCAAAGTTAAAACTCATGAGTAGCTATAACATCCACCCACACATACTCTACCAGATCGCACAGCAATAATACAGCAAGGAGTTTTTAGGTTAGAATTCCGACACGTCTCTTTTAAGTCACGATCTTTGTTTTTATTCAGATTGAGTTTTCGAACTTTTATATTTTACGTGGTGAATGTAGAACGATGTTGAATTCCTACAGGTTTTTTGTGTAGGTATTATTTAAATAATTCTGATTTGACTCATTTGAATAATCCATTATTTTGTAATCGAATATAAAAGAAACATACACTAATGTACGATCCTATATTTTGAAATGATTTCGCAATTACGGTTTATTCTTATCCTACAAATTACATTTTTCTTTTCCATTCAGTAATTAATTTCTTCGTTGAAACACCTGGTGCTACGAATTAAAATGGTGTTATAGGAGTTGAGGTGGCAGTTAATGAAGTAAAAGGGATGTAAATAATAATAATAATAATTGCTACAACCCATAGCCTGGAAACCAGACCCCAGAAGCTATAAGCTTGTGCGGGAAGGAGGGGGCGATTATTATTATTACGTAGGCCCTAAGTGCGGCTGCAGCCGACTTACAGATGGAACAGCGCAAATCCCACATTTGTGTCACAGCTAAGGAAAACTGCAGAAAACCTTAACCAGATCTGCCGGCACCGGGAATCGACCTCGGGCCGCTTGGGTGAAAGTCCAGCACTCTAGACATTACACTACCAAGGCTGTGTATGATGATGAAGCAAATGTAAAGTTGATCTTTAAAGGATTCTCACAACACAATCTACGTGAATATGCATTAATTGTAGGTAAGATCATTCAAGTCTACGTTGTTAGATACCTCGCGAATAAAAATACGTACTGTATTCATGTGTAAGCTTTCCTACAGAAAATTGCACCAATTTTCTTCAATGGAATTTCAGCAGAATCCTGCCGAATTCGACATATTTATTTTTATTCCGGCTGTGTTTAGTTTAGCAGCTACAGTTTACCCTCAATTAGATATTATATATTTTGTAGCCGCAATGATACCAGTTAGTAGGTTTAATACGTAATTACACACCTCAGTTTTGATGAGAAAATCAACCAACCAACCACACCATTTATTCTGCCCTGGTAAGCTAAAAGGAAATCATCCCACTGAAGCATACTTTTGAGAAATTTGCGATTTAATGACTTCCTTATTTTCAAGTTCTGACTCGATATATACTATCCTTTTTATTTTATTAATTTTCGATCATGTTAGAAATTATTAGTTGGAGGAACTGTCGAAACTTCTTCTCTGGAAGGACCAAGATTGAATTGATATACATGAATATTTGTTTTACTCTAGTTGTTAAACTGCACTGCCATAGAATGGAATTCCATACAAATACTATAGCTTTGATGTTCACTAAGAATTAATTTTTGAAAATTGACATCTGATCAATATTTAAATCGAGTATTCCAGATAATTGTCATCATACGTTTGCAAAAGTGGATTAATTTAAGTCATTAATTCAGATATTAAACTCAGTAATTCGTAGTCATTTCCATTGAACTCCGGGAACGGAACTGCATAGATACAATTTTTTCTCTGAATCGAGACCTCAGTTTCAGGGTATAATGGATGATTGGTTAAATTAGAAAATTAAATTGAATTTAAAAAAGATAATTTGAATTAGGAAATTAGGTTAGATTGGTTTTTTCGGAGGAGAGGAAATCTTAAAGGTTTTATTCAAACAGTCCCGAACCATCACCTGGGGGGCAGCGGTACAGGGAAGAACGCTAGGACAACCTCTCGATCTTGGCCCCCACCACACTTTCTTTTTGAGTGGGATAGATTCAGAGAAACTGATATTTTCCACCAGTACTCCTGCACGCTGCTTGAAGTATGTAGCTTAACTTGCTGGCAGGTTTTACACGTATAGAACGATATGATGTGTATATGTCATCATATCAAAATCAACTATAGAATTGTTATACACGCCCAAAAAATTATAAAAATTAAATTAGATTTTACAGGAGTACATAATACTTATTAAACATGAAATTCGTCGTTTAAATTAAAGTTACATTATAGTATTATATTATTCTTGAGCATGAATGAAAATCTTTTATTAAATTACATACAAAATTTTTTGAATCTGAATTGTGGCATTATCAAATAATAATATAAAGTATTTTTAACAGCCATTTATTACAATAACTAAGTAGATTTTACTTACTTACAGTATATTTTATTACTTATAAACAAAGGAATCGCCTGGTTATATAATCATTATACATTTTTACTAGAAAGGGAACAATCAAAGGGCTGGTCTGATTATGTTATTTTAATCAGTTAAATCTTACATCACGCACCCTTATTGTTCATAATTATAAAGCAACAAACTGTAAACATGCATGGAAATAAAAAAAAATTAAATGCTATTTAAGAAATGATAACCAATCGTTTTGAACGCAAAATGAAAACTTAAGCTATTGCATTTTTGGTAAAAGATCGTCTTTCATATTCTGAATTTTGAATTAATCTTTTTTTTGTTATACATAATTCTATTGTTTTTGATAATAACTACAATTTTAATAAAGATCGGATGTATAAATGGTGCACATCTTTGTCAAATTTGTTAACCAAACGTTTATTTTTTAATGTATTTAAAAATTATCTAGAACGAATGTTCTTTGTATAACCAGCGACATCCGGGTTTGAACCGTGTCATGTTGAAAAACAATCGAAGAATTCAACGTTTCACCCGCAATTGTATGGAGAATCTTCAGGGGATATTATAACAGTAGTAAAACAGTACAGGAACTTAGCATGTGAACTGAGTGAAAGCGTCAGTCACTCAGTCATCGTCAGTTTGTGTCCTGTTTCTCAGGGCAGTGGCTGCTATAGGATCGCTATGCCTCTTCGTTCGTGTGGAGTAGATACAGTATATTTTGAGTGATACTCGCATCCTCTATGCCCCCAGGCAGCTCCCGCCGAACCCCCAATTGCAAGGGGACCCGCCGAAGGAAGGTTGGTAAAGGTAATGTTGGTTCCTCTCCTGGGTGGGCTGTTGGTGGTGGTGCTGTTGATAGTGGCGGAGCATGAAGACGTCGGCTGGCTGTTGAACGAATAGTTATTTGGTTACGGTTAAGAAGGAGAACGTCATCGCCCCCCAAAGGGAGACGGTGACCAACGGAACACAAAAAACGTCCTTCTCAGAACCGCACCCCTCACACACGGCTTAACGTCACTCGGGGGGGGGGGGAGTAATAAATGGAGTATATAATACATTATCGTATACACTAAGGGTCAAGGGAGAGCAGAACTTTTGATTGATGAATCATAACGACGGGGACCGGTCAAAATTGACTGGTTTCCAAATTGCAATAAATTTCCTGAATTTGCTAGTATGGAAAAACTTGGATTTATATATAATAGAGGATTCATCCAAAAAGACCTTATGACCAGTTTCGTGATGTTTCGTAGAATCGCTGATGTGGAAACAAGACCTGATCTCACATTTTGTTTATGTTTGCAGATTCTCGTGTGAACTGATCGTCCTGTTTCTTCAATGCAAATAAACAAGACCACAAGAGCAAGAAACGCTGTATACATCATTGGATGATAGAAAGGGAAGACTAACCTTAGGGGATGGCAACAACTATAATAATAAATCTTTATTTCCCATAGAACAAACTGAGAGATTTTATTAGGAGGTTTTGATGTGTATATTGTGTTTTTGAATACCTTTCCTATATGAAATAAATAAAACTAATTAGCAAAAAGTTGCACAAGTTTACATATTTTATAGTCTACCTGGAAATTGTTTCGACAGCTAAGCTGTGATTCTGTTTTAAAAGGAGTTTGGCGTAATTAGATTTTTTGGATGGTTATTTCTGCAACAACGCACGTGCTGTTTCCATCTTTCAAATTTCGTCAAAATTTCGAAGTGTTTGTTCAATATACACCGAACTACAAAAAGAACAATTCAAACGGTAAATGCCCGATTTCATGTGTTCTGTCTTTAACATTAAATAAAAATAAAAAAGTGTTCGTGTTGGTTTTAAAGACTATTTTGTAATTGTTGGTTTGTAATTTTGTAATTTGTGTCTCTTGTTTGATTGTCAATGGGATATATTCTTTTGATAACTAACCTATAATCTTTTTGTTTAACTAAAGTGTCAGTCATGTTTGTATATAATGATTCACATCTGCTGGTTCTTTAATGGTTGAAATTTCTTTGTTAAAATCGGACTGTGTGAATAGTTAAATCTCTGTGTACCAAGGATCAAATAATTGAATTAACTCCTTTCAACTAATTCTATATTACTATCAATCAAGAAACTGTCTAAGAAAGGAATACATTCCTGTGGATGTATTTTAGAAAACATACTATATACGTCAAAGCTAACGAGTTTTAGAATGTGGTGAAGATGTATGCTTTGTAGCTTATTTACTAATTCTAATTGATTTCTAATAAAAGTATTTCGATCTGACTTTGTCGCTCTTAAATATTTATTTCAACTTTAGAAGTTACATCATGTGCGGAATACAATATCAACCAAAGTTTAAAGCATTTCCATGACCATAGAAAACATCGTAGACGGTATGTTGGATATTTGCTTTCGTATACTCGATTTTAAGGCTTCCAAAGTCTCCGGCTTATGGTGTTAACTACCTCTGTGAATAAGCATGGGATAGTGTTATTTTAACTGGCGCACCTAGATACCTAATCTCCACAATCATTGAGGGTACCATCAAGATACCCTCAATTAGTACACTAATCCTTTGCCCTATCCAAACCTTTACTAGCTCTCCAAGCTAGTACCAGAGTTATAAACGTACTCATTCGTCGAGACCCTTTTCCCGGCACAGGAGACGGCCTCTACTCCAGCTTCGGACTTTACTCACTTGTGTGGGACCACTGCCCGACCGAAACGAACCTCAATGTGACAGGCTTGGACAATTCTGCCACCCCGCTCTACCAGTTATAGGGCTGGCTTGCCCGCGTCAGCGCTTCGTTTAGTTCCACTTAAGCAGAACCCCGGTGTGTACCCTTGGAAGTAAACTTGTCTTGAGCATTGAGAGGCTTTGTATTCGCATCAATACCCCCTTAAACCTAGCGGCTCGAGGCAGTTTCTTCGGATCACAAAATTGAAACTGCACAGCCATAGCTTGATCTTCATACTCTCATCTCCGAGTCCATCTAGCTGGTGGCAAGCTACCATCCGCACATTTGCAGTATCGGCAGTTGGCTGCTATCTGTGGAACCTTGTGTTATATACATTTTTGAGTTTGTTGCTTATTTCATTCTATCTGCTATGCCGTCCTGATGAGCACTAATCAGTGCGAAGCACGTGTAGACGGCTGAAACTAACTTTTTCCTTCTTCTCTATTGATCGATATTCCATGATTATTACCCTTTCTTGCATAGGCGCCCCCAGAGATTTGTCCAGGGGGGGGGCAAGCCTAGAATGAACGGCATGCTAGGGGGGGCAAGCCTAGAAAAAACGACATGCTAGGGGGGCAAGCCAAGGAAAAACGGCAAATTTACAAAATTTTCAATAAAATTTAAATTGCTCAATTTCCAGGGGGGGCAAGTGCCCCTCCTTGCCCCCCTTCCGGGCGCCTATGCTTTCTTGTATATCTCTACGTGCATTAATACTTCTAATGGTATTATATATACAGGGTATATTATCAGTTTTATTACATAGACGAATAGCATGCAAAAACACAATTTCTCAACTATTGGCTCCCCTAATTATTGTAGAAAAAAAGTTATTGTAGTAAGGTTATAGATCTTATCGAATACTCCTTAAAACACCACCACTTCAGCATTCTGTGTTAAATAGTTTCCAAAATATAAGTGATTTTCAGGTATAGGAAATTAGCATTACAGATCAGATGTTTGATGATGGCAATTATCACTAGTTAGGTTTAGACATTAGGTGGAAATGCAAGAATTGTTATTAAGCACAGTTTTATGTAGCAAAATCACTCATCAGAATGTTGCTACCTATCAATCAATAATATATATTATGTAATTAGGAGATCAAGCGATACTTTATATTCGAGAAGATGTATTATAATGCCGAGGCGTTATAACATCTTCGAGGATTTAAAGAAGCTTGATCTCCGTATTGCATAAGTTGTTTTATTTTATTTTGTATTTCAATCCTAATTTCTCCCTTTTAAAATTCATCCGAATTTGTTTGTTTGTTTGTTTTTGGGCGAGGAATCAGGATGGCGGAGCATCCTTCGTACCTCATGGCACCGATTGCTATGATCATTTGACCGACCCTACTAGAATTTAGCCGAATCTGGGGGAATTTCACCCCCAGTAGGGATTTTTAACGTGCCAAACATCGCATTGACACGGGACCTACAGTTTTACTTCCTATCCGAAAAGAAGGCATGTTTTCAATTTTGCTCCGCTATGAAAAATTACCAGCTCGGTCGGGGATCGAACCTGCGATCCTTGGATTATGAAGCAAACATGCAAACCACTAATCCACTGAGGCTGGCTCATCCGAATTTATTGTATTAAGAAGCAAGTTGCCTTGTCTGTGTTATCATACCGTAACCAAGGAGATAAAAAGCAGCATGTCACGTGTGGCTGGTATGCTGTTAAACATCAAATGATTTACGTTGCCAACAACAACTGAGATCAAGAACATCTTGAACTCCGGTGTCATTCACAACGGAGATAAAGATATACCTTATTTTACTAATTGTGGTATATAAACAATTGTTTGAAATACGAAATGAAATAAAAGTAATAATTTAATAGTTTAAATGACAAAGCTGTAAAAATTCTTTAGAATAATTTGACAACTGTTGCCATGGCTAATAAGATTTTATAAAAATAAATTCCTTGGAAAATTCTTATCTATTTCTTCCATGCATAATGTAATCGGTAGCAATCGTACACAAGTAGCACAACCATATTGTTCCATTATTAGGCCAATGCCGAAGATATATTGGGTCAAACTAATTACTCCGTATTGAACCAACGAAAAACGTGAACATTCTGCAATATTGACCCAACAACATACGCTAATATTGGCCCAACAACATGCTCCAATATTTGCCCAACAAGATACCCCCATTAATAAAGTTTAATACCAAAATTACAGAAGTCGTAGTTCTCTTCTTAATGTTCACTACTTGATAATTAACAACAACAGCAACCACAAGAAAAAACAAGATTTGTCGTTTACGAACAACACTTTCATTAAACTACCATGAAGCTACTTGGCGAATCGCCAGCTATCAACCGGAAGAGTTAGTAAGTACAAAACTTTTATGTTTTACAAATGAAACGGTGTCACATGATGCGCAGATGCCACGTTTTATTTTCTCCACATTCAATTGCCCTATCAAGTTATTCGAATTATTATGTTAATTCCGACATTCTCAGTCAAAACTATTTTTGAGATAAATTGTCTACGTCATAATTATGAGCAATGAAACAATTGTAGTAATTATGTTTATGTCTCTGTATCAATATTGCATTCTTCGCATAAATGACCATTTAAATATATACCCTATATTGATATACTATATTGAAGCAATAGTGCACACACCAACAAAAACACATTTAGGGCCAACATTGATAAACCCAAACATCGGCTGAAACTAGTTAATCAATGTTGGGATAATTTTGGTTTACAACATTTTTAAAACAATATTGCATCAATATTGGTAAGATATTGTAATAACAATGAAACTACATCAATATGAGGTCAATATGAAAACAATGTTTAGCCAATATCATGTGCTGTTTAGGTAACATCCTGATGAGTGAATTTGCTCTATGAAACTGTGCCTAATAATTATTCGTGCATTTACGTCTTAAAATGTCTAAATCTAACGAGGTAATAACTATTAACGAATTTTTGATTTATAATGCTAATATACCAGAAAATCACTTATATCTTGGAAACTATTTAACACAGAATGCTAAAATGGTGGTTTGTACAGTACTCAATAAGATCTACAACTTTGACTAAGTAACTTTTTCTTTAAAATAATTAGGAACGCCAATATTTGAGAAATGTGATTTTACATGCTATTCGCCTATGTAACAAAACCGATAATACACCCTGTATATACATACATACTATATGAATAGAAAGTACTACAGAACGTACACTTACATCTTCATTCTGTTTATAAAACTTTGGCGTTATGCACTCAAATACTTTTTCTTGCTTCCGCAGTGTTTGCTTGCACGCCTCATTTTGTTCAAATACCACTATTATTGCACTAATGCACAAATATCAGAAGATTCAGAAGTATATTTTTTTAAATTACTTAGCACCGCAGTATATAAATATGTGCTAAGTCATTCCAGCACGGTGTATACTAACAAACAATTTATAACAAATCAATGACATCCACCCTGCACACTTGCGATAAACCGTCGGCGTCGTATGCATAAAATGTAGCAAATGCTTCTATTTCACTCTTACTAATTAAAAAGCATATAGTTTTCCTTTTACTAATAGACGTAAAAGCATTTACTTCACTTTATGTCTATGGCCCATTGACACGGAATTTGCAATTTTTAAATTGTTAGTCAAATACGTAAAGATGTATCTCATTAACTTTGATTAGGGAGGTACGCCTTTAGGTATTTTCAACGGGGAATGCTAAAGTTTGCAGGTGTTTTGTTATATGGTAAGGAATGTATTTCACTAGCAATCCACGAGGCAATAATCTAAGAAATGTGAATAATTAATTACACATAATTAATAATTAAAAATAAAATTAAAGAAAGACAACATAATTAATTACACTATTCTGTTCTTTTTAAAAATATTGAAACCATTTTTACGTTTTGAAATGAAAGTAGCTTCATAAAGTTGCCAGTGATTGCAATAAACGTATAAATGGTGTCGAAAGTCTGTTTTAGCGATCCGTTTCCAGACCTAATAAATGTTATATGCATTATAATACAATATTTTAATGACAGCAGAAAATCAACCATGCGGCCATCAGTGCACAACAATAGTTTTGTTGATATTTTTTATTTTTTGTTATCTTATTAAAATAATAGTTCTGAGAACTGAACAAAACATCATTCTATTTTAGTATTTTTTATTGTAGTAAGATAAAAAATATATCGCAGACCAAATGTTATTTTCCTTTTTTTATTTAGCATTAAAAATTCCAACTATTTCTCTAATTAATAAAATTACTAAATGTTTGTAAATAAATTATGAAAACTATATTTTTTAATGTCGTTCAAAAAGTTTGAAATTTTACATAATTCGAACGATTCAGATCCAACGTAAAAGATGTTGACGGTTCCTTTGAATATTGAAATCATTCTCCGTGTTCGTATTCAAATGCAAATAGTAGGGGAATCGTCGGATGCTTGTAGGCGGGACTAATAGCGACACTTTCGCGTAAGTCATGCCGAGGACGCCACATCTCAATGATTACATTTATTTTTGGGATTTTACTTCTAAAAAAAATGGCGTGTAGGATTATCCTCAGATTTTGCACAGTGCTTAGTAAGTATATGTAGAATCCCGCTACAGAGTAAGTTGTCTGAAAAATTTGCTAATTTAGATTTTCGAAAATCTGCAATGCCGAGTATCCGCTTTTAAATTAATTTGATAATATTATTTACAATAAATAACAAAACTCGCTGTAGCGGGATTCTATAAATAACAACAATTCCGAAAAACTTTGGTTTCTATAATAACTCTCCTTTGAATTTATATTAGAGGTAAACTAGTGTATATGTGGAGAGAACCGCTTCGCGAGCATTCGAAAGAGCCCTTAAAAGATACTTTTTATTAAATCATCTGGGCCGTGTCGGATTCATCTGGGAAAGTTACCCAGACGCCTACCGACCAAACCCTTCCTCTTCTTTCGAGAGCTGGCCGGAATCACCTCGAAGCATTACTTGAGTGGGCGCACCTCTTTGCTCTTTCTTCCATATATCCATTTCTACGTTCTCTCTCACCTTCTTATCTATCGGTTTTTTCTGCATTTTGTCTTTTTTTCCCCTTTGATTTTATAATTTCCGTCATAGTCTTTTCTATGATTTGACACATTTCTGAATTATCGAGCATGTTTCTGATAATGTTTTCAGGTGTGAGTGTCATCCTTTTCCGTATGATTGCCCATTTCTTGCATTTAAAGACTGTGTGTCTTGGAGTATCCACTTCTACACAATATGTGCATACCTCATTGTTGTTTAATTTAATTCTGCGTAGGTCTGTAGCAAAACATGTACTGACAGAAATACATCATGTGGTATGCCATTTCTCCATGTTTCTTGGTTATTCGGGGCTTCACTCCTGCTATGCTCTTTCGTCCATCTACCAGTTCGCTGTCTAGATTCCGCTTCAGTTCCCATATCCCATAAGTGCAATTTTTATCAGCAATTCTTTCAGAGCTCTTTTGTTTTCACCTTTTTTAATATGCCCTTTTTGGACTAATAAATGTATAAGTATCACCCCAGCTATAACTGGTAGAGATGTTCTGTAGGATCTAACAATTTTTATTGCAATTTTTCTTTGTGTTCATTTGAGCGTCTTTTTAAATTTTTGCAGTCGGGCGTAGTTGAACCATATCAGAGTAACATCAAGTAAAATGGAATTTACTACTGATCCAAATAGTCTTCTTCTGTAGTTTCCACCTAACTAAATTCGGTATTTTGCGGCTTAGCGCTGTCAGCTTCCTTGACTGTTTGCATTAAGTCTTCCCATATTTAGATTTTTAATGACTCCAAGATATTGTAACGTTCTTTTTAAGTAATATGAAAAGCACGGTTTTAATCGTCTATTAAGAAAGATATATTATTACGGACACTAATTACATACACTATAATTATAAACTGTTAACGAACTTAAACTAGATATTTAGTTACAAACGATTTATTTACAATACAACACTTATTTTTAACATTTATCTTGTACTAATTCAGGATGCCGCCTTCAGTTCACTGGTTGACTGACTAATGACTTCCTTCTTCTTTCGTGAATGCGATATATATTCATATGTCTACGGTCTAGAACAAATCCACCGCCGGTCTCGATCGAACTATGCAGATGCGCCGGGAACCTTCTCGCAAATTCGCCGCCAGCCATATGAGTTTTGTTTAGCGGTCGATGCGTAATACAGTCTCGAATGTTCGACGGCGGCGTATAAGGGTTAATCCCGTTCATTACAGTATTTCAGGCTTGGTGCACTGTTTATTACTATTCCTTTAAAATTTCTCACTAGTATTCTAAATGTATTTTCTCCTATTAGCACTACCATCTCCATCTTTCGCGGTGTCAATTGGAACCTTTTTTCCTCTATCCAGTCTCCTATTCTATCCACTATCTATTTTCTCAATTTTTTTTCTCTGTTGCCTCTGCATGCCACTATCACCAGTTCATTTGCGTACCCTGTTAGGTTGACTTTTGGCAATTCCCCCACAGGTCATCGTCTATTTCATGGCACAGCTTCTGCCGTGCTTAGAGTAGGTTAGCTTAGCTTATATTACGTTAGGTTAGATTGGTTAGGTTAGATTAGGTTAGGTTAAGTTGATTGAGTTTGGTTGGTTAGACCCGCAGACCGAAGTAGAACAGAACTTCTAATTAACTATGCTACTGTTCTCTGACAAACGTAGTGAAGACAAATCGATAAATGCCAATCTTCATGTTCAACTTTAGTGAAAACAATTAAATTACTGTCAGTTTCGATGGATTAGTGTTTAGCATATATGCTACATAATCTAAAAATTGCTGGCACGATCACCAGCAGAACTGGTAATTTTTCATGACGGAGATGAATGAAAACAACGTGCCTTGGTCTCGGATACGGAAGTAAAACTCCATCCCAAGTTTCGTCCCATAATACATTCAGGTAGTTAGGTATCAGACATTTGATTTGTCACTGATTTATCTAGCTTAAGATTTCTGAGGTACAAGAAACTTTCTTGGTAGTGTCTTTCGTGGTCTTTTCTTATAACAACTTTTGGTTAACTAAAGTCAATCTGTATTGAGAAAATTTCAAAAAAAGATTTGCATTATTGTGGTAGACTTTGAGAATTAAAGATAGTACATTAAAATAAATATGAGTACACCGACATACCTTCATATAATGACTTAAGTACTTTGTAATTCCTGAATAATTACTCGCTATGGCTGATGCTAATGGATAATGTAGATTCAAAAGTTGTCTCGTGGTATAATCTTGGATTTTGCTTAAGGTGCGCAATCTTTCTTAAGGTAGTTATACTAGCTCATACCTTTAAGTCGTGCTCGTTTTTAATGGCAAAAGTTGCTCAAAACGATGCTCGTAAAATGATTTGAAAGTTTAGATAACAAGGTAATGGGCTGTTTTTCGTGTTAAAACATAAGACTTCACTACAGCTACAGATATATATATATATATATATATATATATATATATATATATATATATATATATATATATATATTAAAATAAGATTTTTTAAACATAAATATCATTAATTTCTCAGCGACTGTTTTACTAATATGTTTTTATTTTTTGTTTCAGGTGAGTTGGTGTTTCAAACTGCGTTGGTAGGTGTTCAATATGCGCTAAGACATAACATTCAGTTTGATAAAAGTGGCCCATATAACGATATCATTACTTTTCTCATATCGTCGGAAACGGTCAAAACTTAAGGTAGGAAAACTCAAGATCTCCCGCCTCTTTTAAACCTACTGCAATATATATGTATAAGGGTTCTATCTATGGGCACAGTCCAAACTTTGAACAAACTAATAGTGCAGATAGGTTAGCTGAAACCAACTTTCTATCATGAAGGTATATAAATATTTAAAGCTTTCCAGGTTATAGTAGACTGTAGAATGCAATTGCGTAATGGTATAAATAAATTTACAGCCAAGTCAGCAGCTAATGAAATCTAACGATATAATCCAGCGGATGTGGGTCTCCATGTGTATTTCGGCTGTGTGAAGTCGAAATATTTTTGACTCTGAACTTTTCAATTCTGAAAGTTTGAAAATATATAACTTTAAATTCTGTAACTATGATGGTTGGAAGCTTTGGGACTTCTAATCGTTAAAGAACTTAAATTTAGGATATATTAGAAAGCTAAAAACTGAAGCTTAATAAGTTTTGGTTATCAAGGATCTCGATGTTTTAAGAATCTAAAACTGTTAAATTCCGAACTGTTAAATGCTGGAATGTACTTTGGAATTTGGGAACTATAAAACTTGAAATAGCTAAACTTCTGAAATTATCAAATTCCAGGTTTCTGAAAAGCATGTGATTCCATAGGAATAATCCCCAGGTCGGAATTTGACTTTCGACAAATTTTTATAATTCTTGATGTGCTGTAGGCCTCAACGGGTTGAACAGAAAGTGTTCTGAACTAAAAACGTTATTTTGTCAAGTTCACGAAATAATCGACGACAAAGATGGCAGATATTTTATTTTCCAATAATTTCGCTCAAGTAAGGTGCCGTTTAAAAGCTTGGATTGTAAATAAAATGATACTTAGCTTCATTTGCGTCAAGATTAGAATTTTTGAGCAATACTTTTAACATTTCTAAATCAAGTCAAACTGGAAAGTCCGTATTACTGTGTACCGTATTCGATAAATACATAAAACTTGAAAATGTTCCACTCTTCCAGTGTTTGAAAAGCTGGCTGCTAGAGTATAATTTGCAGCTGCAAGCTGTAATCTGATAAAGTATTTAATACGCTAATATTGCTATCTGTGTAATCCTACAACCATATATTTCTGCAGGTATGAAACTTGTTCGAAAACTTGAATCTAGAAACCTCCACCTTGGCACTACAAAATTTTAATTATTATATTTTGAAATTACAAGGGACTTAATTCCGAATATTTGAAACTTCTGAGAATTTCTAAATCTCTGAACTTTCGATACCTTGACACTCTAAACTTTAGTTCTATTTGAATTTTGAAAGCTTGAACATTTACACTATCAAATCGATATAATTGTTTGTTAGTAGTCCCATTGTAAATCAGAAACACTACGAGTCGGAACGATCATAATACAGAAAATCATTCTTTTACCATTTGGAAATCATCAAATTCTACAAGTTAACGTCCGGAAAATCTATGGCTGAGGTCTTGTGATTGTCTTGTAGATTGTAGCCACAAGCAAAGTAAAGAGATGATACAGGAGTTGTAGCCACAAGCAAAGTAGATGGATGATACACTAGAAAACACTATTCTGTTTCGAGTTTCCGATTTGGTTGTGGTTCAGGTAAAAAATTCAATGTTTCTTTGTTCGAAAAATTTACTTATTCGCTTTTTATGATGCCTAAAAAGTCCCATAATGCCAATTGAAGTAGGAATTGACCTGAACCAAGTCAATAAACAACTCATAAAGCAGCACTATGATACATAACAAAAAACACACCACTAATATACCTATAGTATTTGCCACTTTTTTAACTAAGAATAGGCAAAAATTGGACCATTTTCGGATTATTCACTTGTAAGTGCAAAGTCGTCCGTAACCTCTACGTAAATGAACCCCAGGAGAAAAGTTGTTTATTACAAAACTTTATTAATGATGGGGTTATTACCGTTTAGTAGACGTCGACGGAAGTATTTGTCACATTAACAATTTCTAAAACTTCGAAAAAGTGACCGTCTTTAAAAGGTGCTAGTTACAAAAAATATATAGACCATTAAGCGGTTGTTTATCCTTGTACGTTCAAAAAATAGTTTCAGATGATAGACCTATTTGTTAATGGTCTCAAAAACCAACTGTTTGAGTCGTAGAGCATTGCAAAATTCGATAAAGTTTTTCGCTCTGTTCTAATATTCGCCCTGGTTTAATTAATATCGGATTACATATTCTTTTTCTATTTCTTAATGGGAACTTTTTCTACCACGACCACTTTTGTGTGTGTTTTCCCCTTAAAAGTTACAGGGTCTTTAAAAGTTCCGGGATTTGGATGTTTTTTCTAACTTAAAAATTATAACTAAAATTTGTAACAATAAAATATACTTGATATTGCTATGTCTATAATACTTTCGATAATAATACTTAAAAGCAATCTGATTGAAGTTGTTCATCCCTTTTATTGATAGTACGTATTGATTCTTAAATTAATCTAATTAAGATTTACAGCAAAAGACTTGTTATTAACGTTAAAAGAATTATTTGAATATTCCCATTGGTAATAGAAGAAAAAAAAGTAAAATATGCATACTATAATGAGGTAATTGCTAAGGGAAAGCAGGCGATTGTGTAGTCGAACGCACAGTTCTGTGCAGTAGCACGCATAAAGTTTGCTAGGGGTGATTGGAGGTTTGTGCATGAGGCTGCACGAACTGCAGTGTTAGTTGACTTCGCAATCCGAGAAGGTATGTTTTCTTTTTTTTGTTCTACTTGCAATAGGAATATTCAAATAATTCTTATAAAGTTAATCACAACACTTTACATGATAATTTGATAATGAATATAAATACTGCAAATCAAATGGGGTGAACAACTCGAGTTATTTAAATGTTGGATACTAAATATTATTATATTTATTAAAAAGATATAAATATCAAAATTATTTAATTTATTGTAAGTGGAAAACAAGAAAAGCAAAATTTCGGAGCTCTTAAAGATGCGACTTGCTTGTCTAGTAATATCAGCAACTACACTAACAGAAAAAATCCACTACAAAGAGGTCACAGTATTTTCTTACTTGGTACTATATATAATTCATGTTATTAGATGTGGAAAGGAATGACAGCACTATTAATATATATCCCTTGTTTTTTGCAGAAATTCGTTAGCTTTTTGCTGTTCAAATCATTTATTGAAATATTAAACATGAAATACATTTTTTGTATATCTGTTTAATAACTCGTATTTATTTAAACTTTTCCATCCCAAATAATTTTAACATATGTTTTGCAAGTATCTAAGCTCTTCCACAAACCAACCACTAGCTAAATGAGCTTTAAAATCGACTTGCTACTACTACTACACGTTATTTACATAAGTGATGTGCACTAAAGGAGAATCTCGCAAGTGGAATAACACAATCTCATCGTCTATTTAGGTTTGTGGTTCCAAAAACGAAATGTTTCTCTGTGTGTGCTTCAAAGTGACTTCAGAGCGTTCAGACACACATGTCGTCGCGCTGCTAAAAAAGCTGCTTCATGGTAACGTAGCGTGCGCTTGTGGAGAAATAGGTTAAAGAGATTAAGGAATTGCAATTAAAATGTTGAAATGTTTGAGTTGTTGTGTATAACTAAGTTTTTATGCGGCTTTTCATTTGCATTATTTTAACATTCACATAAACTGTTAAGTTAGCATCCCACATTTAAAAGGTAGAGTTGTAGTTTTTGGTTTTTTTTTCTTTTACTACTTTAAGATTAATGTCTTCGAGATTATAGCGCGTTAAAAGTTGTTTTTCTTGTTGTATAATAATAATTAAACGCGGCTTAAATGAGCGAAAGTAAAATCCTTCTCAGCGGTATTACGTAAAGTAGATGACAAGCCAAAAGGTTGAAACTATTCCCATGCGGTTTTATCCAAGTAGAACTTATCATTTGATTAGAAGCCTCACAATTACATATCCCACGCATCTTATGTCCCTGCTACGTAAATAGCTTAAACGGGATAAAGGAGAAGTTTAGGGTTCTTGTCTTCCTTTAGGGCTTTTACAGATGTCCAATACTTGTTTTTCTTTGGAAATTTAGTGCTTGGTATTAATACTCTTCTAGAAGTTGGTTAGGATTTGTTCTTTTATTTGCTAAAACTGTAGTCTGGGACAGCAGTAGATATAGCATTTATACTTTTTCAATACACTTCTTGTGAAAGAATCGAAAGATAATAATTTCGCTTTCCGTTGGTATTTCTATTGTTTTATTTTTTAGCATTTATAGACGTTGAATATAGTGCGTGCTAACGGTTAGGGCTATTATCTCCCAGCCTCAATTAATAGCAGTGTCGTCTAGCTATCATTAAGCTAGCTATTTTAGAGTCGCAGTCTTAAGCTGGCATCAAATAAACTGGTTTCTAATTAGTTTCTAAAGGGTGCTAGAAGCTTCCGTAAAAAGCTGATTGGCTGGAACGCACGACAAATTATAAACCATAGAGGCTATAGCCCAACCTATCGCAAAAATCTACAAAAGATGTACAAATTCAATATAAACAAATAATGAAGATTTTATATAAATTTTAAATCCATTCCGATTTGAATAAATGAATGCATCAATTTTGTCGATTTGTTGACGGGATGGATGGTGTGAATAGTATGTGGGACATTTATTTTCTGTATGAGAATTTAGCATCTTTAGTGATTAATTAATAGTAAACCATAATGGGTAATGTCTTAAATAAGTTCCGTTTTGAATTCTTTGTAGGAACCTAAAATGTATTTACGAAATACGATAGAACGTGTAGCCATAAATTAGTTACTCTTCTGACCCTACATATGCGTCTTAATGGTTTTTGTCACACCCTCCGAAGCTAGAGAAAACACATATTCAAAAGTTTACAAGAATTATGGTTGTTAGGGAATCAGTCGGTGATAAGTATTATGCGAGATCGGACAGTTGCATGGTAGTGTTGGGCGAACGGTCGGACGGTTTCGAATAAAACGCTTTTAGCGGTTTCGAGTGTAGTGCGTGTATTCTGTATTGAAACTACAAACGTAGAGATGCGTAATGCTAATATTTACTGTGTTTATGGTACGACACTTAGAAGTGCTGGTACCTGTTTTGTTGTTGTCATTTGGCAACGTGAGTTGTTGTTTGAATTGTGATTGTTGGTCAATGTGTGATATTGGCTTTATGTTGATGTTAGCAATTGGTGGAATTGCTGTATTATATTGATGTGTTGGCAATTGAGGAATTGCCTGTTGTTGTTTTGTTATTGTGTTGATTTATTAGCAATTTGTAGAATTGCTGTTGTTGATGATGATATGTGAATTGAGCTCTGTAAAATTAACTGCACGGTATGCTGTTTGGGGCACTGGGCAGCAATGGGGTGCTTGTTCCCCTACGTTCCTGTATTGCAATCCCAACGAGGGCGGACTCGGAGAGAGATGAATAGATTGACAGTACCTACGTGTACCTGGTCCTGTTAGCGTTCGGCTAAAGGGCACCCGATGCGGCAAGCATCTGTTTCAGGTTATCATGATCGTGGTAGTGCACTGAAGGTCTTCACTTCAGAAGACTCCAATCATCCAGAAGCAATGTGAGACGTCACTGGGGATCCCCAATCCCCCGTAAGTACTGATAATTTCCATTTAAAGGGTATGCGACTAATTTGTTGTAATTATCTTTTCATGTGTGCCTTAATCCGGCTCTGTGGTATTTTACGTTTTAGTCTCAAAATGGAACACATATGAATTGCTGCTAGTGAAGCGTAACCGACCGTTCCCGCCCACTCAGAAGCAAGCAGTCACACGACCCGAAAGGACCTGTCAAATGTAACATTCAGACTTGGGATTAACTTTGATTTGTGAGAATTAGAAATTCTGTAAAATAAATGTAGCAAAAGAATGTTTAACAAAATTTAAATCATTGTTGAATTACGCCTCTGGCCTACAAGTAATACATTACATAGCGAGGTGGGAGGTGCTTCATTGCCGAAGCGAAATTTGATGTCGCAAATTGGCGCATAGCGCCTCGGTCAGCATTAAGCCGAGGCACGATGAAGCAACGACTACCATGTTTTCTATACTATTTTATTCACAATCATACAGCAATAATCAAATTATTAATAGAAAGCCAGTAAGAAACATAGGTTGGAAAATGGCTACTTTCCAACTCGAAAAGTGATAAGATAGTTTCCACTTTCCAACCTGAACTATCATATTTCAATTGTCAAATGAAATTGAAATCTTATACTTTCCAACGTTTGACATGTAAGGTAATTTGATTATTGCTGTATGATTGTGAATAAAATTACTTACTATTGAAAATTATTACTTTTTTCCAGTCGGCGATCAAAAACCAATTTCTGACTTGTTTTTAAAGATTGGTAATAAGGTTACGTTATATTTTATTTTCTAAATACGTGTCTAAAAAATACACTGCAATAAGCATTTCTAAGATTTTTGCTTTGACATCTTACATTGTTGCGTGCTGATTTCGTAACACTCTGTATGATTTTGTTTGCAATTTCTGCGTTTTAGTGTGCATTATATTGTAGGTAACTTTTTAAAATCTTGCTTTCTATCATTGTGCTTTCAATCGGTTGATTGTATCGTCAGGCGCTTTAGGTCAATATTTCGCAATTTTGTGGTGTATTGTCCAGTGTCTTGTGGATTGCTTTGTGGATTTTATATCAGTAATGCTTTTAATTACGTAAACTACGTTTTCACACCACGTTTAGTTTGCTTGCATGTGATATTTTATTGAAGATTAATTAAATGCTCGACTGACGCTACAAATCTATAATCCCTCAATGCCGTCTTTTAACTAAAAGTATTGGTTGTATTACATCTTTCTGTTTGCGTTGTGGAAATTCAATTTTTAATTGTGGGTCTTTTTTTGTTGGGATTTGGTCACTTCTTTTGTGACTGTTAATCAAATAAATATAATGTTTGGGATCTGCTCTTGAATTATGTTATGGCTTGTTCGATTCATGCCTCTAATATTTGTTAACCTGCATCTTGGAGTAACCAGCTTTAACAGTAGGCACATCTAGAGTCCAGTGAGTTACATGAGAATATTTACTCTTGTTTAGGGCACAATTAATAATAATCAGTAGAGCGGTTAATTACTTGTATTATTAGTTAAGTTGGCGGTCATTACAAGATCTCTCCCCACTCTCTAATTCCGTAAACGCTGCTTCAATATTCTCCGCATGTACTATCGCGCCAAAACCTCCAACTTTTTGCTATCAAGATTTGCTGCTATAATATTTTTTTTAAATGTCAGTTGTTACCAAAAGTTTTTGACATTTAAATAAACTTTAAATAATTTATAACACTAACCCCACTTACGATATGTAATAGTTATTTACGTGCCAAGCTTTGTAAATTAATCTTTACGGGCGAGTTGGAAAGTTTGTGGGGCGAGCGACGAAGGAGCGAGCCTCCATAATCCAGCGAGCCCAGTAACGATTAATTGCAAAGCGTGTCGCGTACAAACTTTTATTTCCACCTTCACCAGCATTTTTGTATGAATTGTATATTTTTTATAAAAAGACATTTTGGAATCAAAGGCGGTAGCACAATTTATAGCTAGGCGTTGCCATGGTGTTGTGGTTAAGCAACATATTAGTTGCCATAGCTTTTTGTTGATGAGCATTATAAAATTCTCTTTTAGGAGCTCGTAAAATTTTACAGGGCTGTGGCTGTAATTACTCATTTATTTAGTTACATAAAGGCCTGTAAAGTGGTATTTACATAGAAGGGGGAAATAAAATTATAAAAAAAGCACTTGATTAATGCCGGTATTAACATTTTTTAAGCCACTGTTGTACAATGTTAATGGTAATAATATAATTATGTTTGTTTACTCAGATTGCTCAATACAACACAAATCCACCAGTTAAAAACCGGTCTAGGACATTTCGGTGCGGAGACGTGTCGGCGCGAAGACTTTTCGGCGCGAGGCCGTTTCGGTGCGAGTATATTGTTTAGGTTTTTTGCTGTATTCTTTCTAATAAATTTACTATTAATTTCACCGATATACTAGAAAGTTACCAGAAAACTATTGTTTCCACTACTAGCTATGAAGTTGACAATTATTGCGTGTCCTAGCCAACTGAGAAGTTGAATTTCTCTAGTAGTGGTTAATAATTTTTTCTATTATTAACTTAGGTTAATAATGGATAAATTCAAATGTTTTGAGAATCCAGGGATAGTTGTTTAACAAAAACTTGTGCAACATAATTTTGTATACCCAGGAGATTGTCTTTAACGTATTTGCTGCTTGAAATTACCTAACACGATAAAATTATTTGAATAAAAATGCCATTAGTTATTAGTGGAAATGTCAATCTGCATCTACTTGATTTTTGTTTTATTAGTGGAAAGGCGAATTTGCATTCCTGTGCTACTTGATTTTAATTTTTAATTTTTGCCTTAAATTTGGCTAGTAGTGGAAAAATAGTATATACACCACGGTGGTGAAGACATTAATAGGCCTCGCACCTTATTCCGCTCGGGGCAAAGCCCCTCGCGAAATAATCTTGGTGCTCGGTCAATAATAACAGTCTTCACCACCTTGGTGTATAATATACTATTATTTTATGCAGCCAAGTACGAAAATAATAATTACATTCACACGATGTTTACTAGAAAAACTTCAATATTACGTAGGAAATACTATTAGAATATTTCTCTGTAAATCGGTAGTCCCTTCCGACAAGAAAAATTGTTTGTTTGTTTGCACACCTCTTATAAGTGAGAGTTGATTTAATTTTTTTTCACGTATCGCATCATGCAGAAAAGTACGCAGAATTGTTCAAATGTCGACAGACGTTTGTTTGTGTGATCAAATCATCTATATGTCAGATTACGACCAGCAGGAAATAAAAACCTTAGTAAAATCTTCGTAAATTTCTGTTTTAATCATTGTTATGTATTTCTAAACGGATTTGAGCTGGATAAAGCTGGAACAACCAAATCAGCACAACCAAATCAAATCTACTTTATAATTTATTGCTATTTATTTGCTAATTAATTGCCACAATACCTATTTTATTGCCACTTATTTAAAAAAAAAACGTGGTTGTGCTAGCTTGATATCAAGTATCAACAAATTGGTATTGTGGCGATTAATTAGCAAATAAATAGCAATAAGTTATAAAGTAGGTTTGATTTGGTTGTTCCAGCTTTATCCAGCTACGGATTTGAATTAATGAAAACAAAATTGTAATTTTCGGAAAAACATTGAAACGATTCCAATTGTTGCCTTGAACGTTTTTTAATTCCGTATTTTCACATATCCTAAACAGGATTACAGTATTGTCGGGATGTGTTTATGCACATATTAAAGATTGTACTTTCGTCCAGACAGAAAAATTTGTAAAATTTAAAAGTTACAGTTTCTTCCGAGGGTTTAGGTTAAAGCAACGTCAAATTTATGATTAGGTATTTCGCACCGAAACATCCTCGTGCCGCAACGGCTTACGCCGAATCGTCATCGCGCCTAAATGTCCCACCCCGAACGTCCTTGCGCCGAACCGCCTGCAATCGGTCGCGCCGAAACGTGCCATCCCGGTTAAAAACACTCTTTTATTCAGACTGTTTTCAAATCATAATACTGGAAAAACAACTTTAGGAAAAACAAGGATTTATCTGTACAAGCTGAAATAGTAGATTGTTTAATAAGTAAAGAAAAGTGATAGTTTTCCAGCGAGTGTAATTGTTTAATTCACGAGCGAGCGCTAGCGAAGCGAGTGGATTAATAATTTCACGAGAATGGTAAAGCACTTTTCTTACGCGTTGAACATGCAATTTTTTCGTGTACTTGATGGAAATCACGTTCATTTTAAAAAATAAATATCATCAAAAATAATTTTTCAAAGTACGTCAAGCGTGTGCTCAGATGGCTGACATGGTAACAAAACATCTAACAATAAACAAGTAAAATAATAATTTGTGAAAAATTGTTCATTTAAAATGAATCAATTAAAAGCAGATAATGAAGATTTTGCAATCAGTATCAGAAGCGACGACGAGTTTGTTACCATTGAAGTCCAGAGAAAAATACGAGACAACACCAACAATTTTGTAATTGGAGAAACGCAAAAAGTGTGCAAGGAGCTAATGAAAATATTCTAATTGCATACTTCTTTGAAAAGGTTAGTCTTATTTATGAGATTTATTACATTCAAACACCAATATTTAAATATTCTTATGCCTAGGTGAAAACTCTTAAAGCTTCAACACTCTGGTCGGTGTACTCAATGCTGAGAAGCACTCTACAAATAAATGAAAACATGGACATTTCTGCGTATGAAAAGTTACTGGCCTATCTGAAACGTCAAAATGACGGCTATGTACCCAAAAAATCGAAAGTTTTCTCAATGGCTAATGTGAAGGATTTTTTAAAACAAGCCCCTGATGACAGCTTTCTACTTATGAAGGTAGTGACGATTATTGCGTTACACGGAGCCTGTCGTGCGGAAGAATTACGGCTATTGAATGTGGTAGAAGATTCCGGGCGTATTTTGGTGATAATGTCACGTGGGGTTTGCGTGACTGGGGAACGTAGTCAGAGGTAGAAAGGAATCAAACACAAGTTGTAAAAACAACTATATACTAAGACAATAAACAGAATACAAAAGGTTTATATGTTGACAATAAACAGAGTACAAAAGGTTTACAAAGGTTACAAAGGGATTACATGTTGACATATGGTGAGGACGTATATGTCCTCCTAAACTACTACAATACAGGGAAGGTTGGGACCAACCCTGTCACAGCACTAGATCTACAGACTAAGCATGTAGGAGATAACCTCCTGGTAACTAAGCCGGGGAAGCCTGGACACAACTCCCCATAATTCTGCATAGAGTGGGCGATTAAGCGCCGCCCACTCAATTTAAGCACTAAGCATTTATATAATTAAAAGAGTACTCACCAGCTTGCTTGTAGATGTAGTGTCGGAGTCATGGAAACTGACTGGTTTGAATAGCTCAAGCAAGCTGGTTATATACTGCCGAATGAGGAAGTAATTCGTATCGTAGTTGGAATCCGTAGGCAGAAGTTCTCGGTAAGTTTGTGGGTTGATTGCATGCGCGCTGTCGGTGCCTGGTACGAAGCTGCAGCTGGGCGGAAGTGTTGGTGAATTCACTGGAAGGAATGCACACCTGCAGGCACATCGTGTGGGAAGCCTCGCCTCGACAGAGTAAGTAGGCGTAGATATCGCATGCCAGCGGATGCGACGGTGGGCGAAGCGAGCGCGCTTCTAAGAAGACCTTGCACATGCCGGTCGCGAGACGGCAGCTGCTGAACTAGCGTAGGCAACTGGATGTGGCCTTGCACGCTTTATGTTGTCCAAACGGAAGAGAGGTTGAGTTTTAAATAAAATATTTAAGTATAAATATTTCCGTTTGTGACAATAACATTACATGACACGAAAACAAAAAAAAAAGCGTGTCTTCACAGTTACATCGGAAGATGGAATGAATGGAATTGAGCTTTACAGAAAGTATTTGAATTTGAGACAAAAACATGTGGACCATCGCAGATTATTTATATTTTATAAACAAGGCAAGTGCACGGTACAACCAATTGGTATAAACACTTTGTACAGTGTACCAAAGAAAATTGCTGTGTACTTAGTGCTACCAGATCCAAACAGCTACACCGGACATTGTTTTCGGCGAACGTCAGCAACTTTCTTGGCCGACAGTGGAGCAGATCTACAAGTTTTGAAGAGACACGGGGGCTGGCGATCAAATGGAGTCGCGGAATCCTATGTCGAAGATAGCATCGGCAACAGAGTAAAAATTTCGAAAAGAATATTTAGCGGTTCAAGTGAAGAGCAACCGTCCACATCAATAGTACCAGCAAGGTTGTCAGTTGCTGAGTTCCAGTCACTATCTTCATCTTCCTCTAATATAACTTTTAATAATTTGAACAATTGTATATTTAACATTTCTACAAATAAATTGAATGAATGAAAAAACGTGTTGCTAACAAGGAAAGTGTTGCTAACAAGAAAACTACCACTTTTCTTTATGATTTTTGATTGAACAATGTGCTTCATTTCCATCAAGTACACGAAAAATGACATTTTTTAATACCTACAATATTCAATTTTACTTTAAATAGAATAACTCGACAGACTTGACAGATTATTTACAAACTCTTTTTAATAATTTATTTATGGTAACAATCCGAGCGCTGTTCGGAATCAACAACGTTTCCGATGCCAATAAGTCAAGTCTTGGCCAAAGGTCGGCGATAAACTCCGGTTGACGTTTTTACTTTCGACGACCCGAACTTGACCGTCCTTTCCAAGGAAAATTCACGCTATGGTCCCCTTTGTCTACTGGTTCCTGGGGTATTGGTCGTTAACCAGGATGATAACGTCAGTCACTTCTCGTACCATTCGGGTTTCAGTAGCGAGTTTCTTAACGGTTCTAAAAATGGCCTCTGCCAGCAACTGAACCACCAAGTCGCCACTGCTTTCATAGACAGACCTACGACGAGGCGAATACTCCCGGTACCCTAGCTCCAAATTCTCAGACATCGGTACCACTACGGAGGAAATGGTTAAGGGGCAGGGCCTCTTTATCTTCTGGGTCACTGGATACTAATGTCAAATGTTGGCAGTTTATAATATATTTGACCTTAGCTAACAACGTTAGCAGAGTCCTCTCGGTGGTCCGCCATTTGTCTCCTAAAGACCACAGCTAACACCTTCTTTACGGACTTTGCCCTCTTTTCTCATGTCCGGTGATCCAGGAGGGGGAGATAAAATGCTCTTGTCAGCCCCTCGGATATTGGTAGCATTGTAGGAGTAGATGCGCTGGGGTCGACGAACATAGCATATTAATCGACCATAAAACGATATCAGATACTTTCTCATCTCAGTTCGTTCGAGCTCGCTAAGTGAGTTGATGCAAGGTTGGTACCATAGAATCGCGATGAAACCGGTAGGGATTATAAAGACACATGAAATAAATTTTTTTAGTACAGCATTTTTTATTTTGCTATAAACATACAAAATAACTCCACAGACTTGGCAGATTATTCCAAACTTCAATTCTACTTTTTTTAATAATTTACCTATATTGCTGATATCTCCATGCTTTCTCTTGAGGCAACATAAAAGACATTTTCTTTTTAAATGGGTTTTCTCTATCATGGCATTATCATTTATTAGACTATATACAGGGTGATTCAAAATGATTGAAGATGATTTGAATTTACCGCCATAATAAATTATTGTCACGTTGGTACATGAATACTTTTCATTTTCATTTTTTATTCTTTAATTTTACAGTGGCGTCTCAAAAATAATATAGCTTATAAAATTCCTTAATTTTAAATAATAAACTTACCTGACAATAAAATCTTCTAACAAACTGTAGTTCTAAAAAGAGCTGTTTTGTAAAATAAAAAAACAGGCGAAATAATGCAAAAATTTAATGAAAAGCCGAAACAACGTAATGAAGTCCAACAATGTAAACAAGAAACGAATTGGCGCTGTAATTTGTCGCAACCCATTTCAATAGTGCTACACTAACAACGTGAAATACACTAAAACCTACGGCGCGAAATTCAAACCATCTTCATTCTATTTGAATCACCCTGTATACGTACCATGTTAGAATCACCATGCGAGCCGTCAGTTTTACTTTGTAATCGTTTAGAGTAAGTATTTAACAATTTTATAAACTATTGGAATCATCTGGAGCTGGCCAATCTTCTGTCGCCGGTTTGTTTGATAAATTTAATAGAGATAAAATTATCCGAACTCGTTTTAATTCAATAATTACGCAAATCAATGGAAGTTGCTAATGATTGCCATGTGAATAATCTAGCTGATCTTATATTTTTGGGGCTTGAAAATACCACTAATGCAATATAATAATAGTTATTTATATTATACGTTATATGTATATTATAACACAGAATATTATAATAAGTTACCATTGTTTTCTAGTTATTCATTTTTCGGATCGAAAAATCGGTATACAGCTCCACTTAGTTAGAGAAACATGTGCTCATGTCGCTAGTGTGCTCTACTACATGAAACAGTTCAATATCCTCCAGCAGAATCTGTGAAAAACTCAACTCTTGTTCCTTTTGGATGCAAGATTGATGCAAGTGGGATTTTGCGTGATGTGATTTGTCTTCAATCCTTAGATCTTCATGCTCTAATATTAAACCTTAGCTTAGCAGTAGACCACACGGACTCCAAGTGAGGAGTGTATTCTATGCCGCATGGATTTTACGATTAAGAATTAAGAAAATATTCAAATTTAAGTCCTGCGTTCTTCAATTTGCAAGAATTATATTTTTTTATTATTGTTGCGGTTCTTATGTTTTCAGGAAATAAGAATAAATATTTTTAAAATAGCATAATATAAGTCGTATTACCATTGTGCCATCGTGTTACAAAAATTTCGCAGATTGCATAGTCAATTTGCATATTTTTAAGATTTTGTGCATACCTGTGTGAATAGTTCAGGGAGACTGAAATTGTTGACCAAAAAGAAAGGTTTATTTATTGATACTCACTGGACGAAAACAAATGGCAACACTCAGTTTGATTTATAATAGAAACATGTTTACAAAGGTACGAAAAATGGATTTAGAAACAAAAAATTAACACTGATTAGTGATTACTAATATCGATCATTGCAAAGATACGACAATAATTTAAACAAAAGAATAGTAAGCAAGCAGGTCTAACCCATAAGCTTACGAAAACCGAATGCCATCACTTATAGCCTAAAATTTAAAATAAAATGAAAAGAAACATTGAAATTCGAGACAAGCAAAGTCATAAAAGTAAGCAAATATAAATATGTGTTCGGAAAGGTTGGATATCTGTTTAAAATCATTGTTTAAATATATTATGCAAAGATAAAATCTAAATGCATTTATCAAAAGGTACATAAAATATGGTTTACAGCAAAAAATGTAATTATTAAAACCAGTGCTATCTAATATAAAATATTAACGTTTATTTAAACTCGACCTGAAATTTAAATTGCCTTTGATTAACAGTAATTGAAGTCAAATATCAATCCACTGAGCATAATAAATAAATTAATAAATTACTCAAAAAGACGGGATTATAAAACTTTAGTTTATATGAGTGATCATAATGAATAAATTTCAAATGATCTGTTGCATTTTCCAAAAGATCTGGAATTATCGGTTATACTCGTATTACGAAAAGCCTGTACATGGTAATAAGTAGTTAAAAAATCATCAGCTTAAAGGCCGAGTGATGCAACACGCTTAAGTAATAGTTACCAACAGACTACAGATCTCATGTTGTATTTCTGCAAAATAGAGAAATAAAAACAAACTTGAAACAATAACGTTTTTTGAATATTCACTACCTTGCTATCGTAATGAAAGTGGTTGCAATCAACTTAACTAAACTATGAACTAAAAATATCATACCATTTATCGATTTAAGCATCGTAAGCAAAAACAACCATACCATAATGTACTTAGTGCCAACGATTTGAACATATTACAAACTTCTGCCACATAAGCGTAGAACACATCATACATCTGAATGTCCTACAGAAATAAGGGATAACTCAGTAAAACGCGTAAACTGCATCGAGAATTATTCAGACACTTCAGGAATTGTATAATTCAACTACAGTAAGACCTCTACTTCTAGATAAGGGACACAAGCTTGCAGTATAGAAACAATATTCAACAGAATATCCAATACGTACGAACAATAAACATAACCGATTCAACCACCAACCACCCTGCTGCAAAAATTTCTTTAAACGTATTGGCGTGTAGCCACAGAAGATAAATCTAGAAACGACCTTACTTTGAATTATCTAATATTGAAATATTTTGTAACGCAGAAATCGGCCAAGTGAGGTACCTTCTTTGAATCTATCGGTCAATAAGTGGATTGGATTGTAGATATTTAGCGCAAATTATTGGTAGCCAATAATCTATCTACCGACATGTGTTGTTAATCTTGCGCTCAGTTGTCTGTGCTTTGCATTGTGGATTCGGCCTGCAATGAATTTAATTCCAAGAGTTTTGAAGAAATCTTCGTAATGTTCTTTCTTATTATTGAATTGCGGATGACAGTAGATTGCTGAGAAATAGTACACCATTATAGTTACATTAGTGTACATTAAATATGTACAGATATACAAGGTGTTCTATTTAAGCTTCTAAAGTTGATGCCACTTCCGGTTAAGTCGGAAATCTAAAGCTAAAGGTTGTATTACAGAGAAATGTGCTTTTATGTCTGTATTCACTATTCAAAATTAGTAGGAATTGGTTAAAAATAAAGAGATTATTCGATTCAACACATGATCATTGTCGTACGATATGTATTGCTCGAAATGAATTATGGAGCACTTTATGCATTACTGCCATTTTACAGTTATACGTTTTTGAAGACTGCAAGCACAGTTGTCATAGCACCCGATATGTTTGTTTTATTTTTTCGCCCTACTGGATTGCCGGGGGGGGGCGACGTTTCTTGAACTTATTGCATTCAGATCATATCAGAGAAGCTCAATATTATGCTTCATTTGGGAAGTACATATGTAGATGACTACTGACATGAGGCCCATACATTTTTATTTTACTGTTATGACGACCCTAATTGACGCAGCATTACAGGTAGGGATAAAAACAATTATATTTTTTATATAACATCGATATATCCATATCGGTAGAACGCTTTTCATATATCATCTATTATATCGATATATTGATTTTACATATCGAATCGAAGGTACACCACGTGCATTCACTGCCACTAGAACGCGCACCCGCTTACGCTTCTGTCTTTGAACTCGTTTAGCATTTTTATGATAAAGGAGCAGATACGGCAGAACTTTACAACAGTAGTCCGCCTAAAGCAAATAATTATTTTAATCTATTTAACATTACAGATTCGAAAATTTCCGCGTATTACAGAGTATATTTCAACAAAAAAAAGGGTGAAACTACTTAAAGACTGTTACTTACGAGTTTATTCTTAATATTGAATAATTACTATAGTAATGAAATATTGAATGATTACTAAAACAAGTTCCCTATTTATTGTTGCACAACCCATCTCAAATTTGCTTCGGGGGCCAAGTAGATTTCCATTTAATCTAATTTGAAAGTGGAAACCAGGTTAATTTAACTCGAAAGCAATCCAACTACGTTTTATTCAAAGGAAGATCTCAAGAGACGCACTCGGGAGAAAACTAGGAGTAAAGAACTTCAATAGAATGGCTTAATAAGGACAGTTTGATTAAACAACTTCTTTAATGTGAAAACAGATAAATAATTAGAGAAATATTTTAGCTTCAGTGATATTTATTGAAAGTTTTACTCCATAATTATTCGTCCAATAACTGGTTCCAACAAAGAGAGTTTTATTAATTGCCAGTAATCCTCCAAATAATGCGAGTATTACATACAAGAAATATGTTAATAACCACAATGGATTAAAATTCAAACAAAAATCGTTACATTTGACAATGACTTACTTGCAATCCTTCAGGTGCATACAGGAAATGAAACAAACATCTATAAATGTGCATTTAATTATAAAATAAATAAAATAACCAACGATATAGCAAGAACTCTATTTAGGTATTTTATATTACAGTTCGCTTATTAAGTGCTTTTATATAAATGTAAAATTACTAACAGAAGGATTATCCCATAATTATCCAATTAAAATACTACTAATAATTTGTTTTCTTCCCAGTATTAGATTTTCTCGTTTATAGTCAAACTTAACTATAATTATTAAAACATTAATTTTCAGATAACACTTCGCTTTAAGAAACTTACTTATAACATTATAAGCAAAAACACAGAGAAGGGATCTTATTTTAGAAACAAATTTTATCCTAAATTAAACCGAAACTTTTAAAACTATTGTATTACAAAAACAATACAGAAATACCATTATCAACCACAAAGGCTCGGTAGCTTTTATATATTTAAACAAAGAGATTCATCCAACACTTGTGGAAAACTCACAGAAAACAACCAGCGCGAAGCATCTCTCCAGTTTTCCCTCGTAGAAAACCTCAAAACACCCTTCCACTGTCTGCTGCTACTAGTGAACGTTTTATCTGTTTTGCTTTCCCACCGACCGAAATTCCGACTTGACATCCCACTTTTTGTTCGTCCTCCCACGACAAACAATAGGATTATTTGGCTCCCCGTTGAGAGATATCCAGGACTCCAGGATGTTAACTAGTAACTGATACGAGGTGTAATGTGTACAAAACAATTTGACTTTGTGATAACATGGGTTGGAACAGCTAATTTCTCGTTTCTCCCCATCTCTGTCGCTATATTAACGTTTTGGGACAGGTAGGTATTATTAAATTTGAATTGGCTATGGAGGTATTTTTTTTTAATTAAGTAGTAACCTTATCGAAAGTAATCATTAAAAGGCTGCGGTGTAGAAAAGACTTATTGTAATTAATGTTTGTGCGTTATTGCTGCAAATGAATAATAACAGAAATAAAATAATGTATAAATTTATAGCGGAAACAGCTACGAGTATATTACATCCATTCATTATATTATAGGGACAACGATATTAGAAGGGATAAAATTGTAACGAAATAATAAATTGTGTAACACTGATTTTAACTTTTATATTGTTTGCCTATTAAACTTTATTTTGATTGCATTTATTATTATACCCTATTTATAATAATACACACTGTATATTAAATAAAGGTATAATTTATTATTATTGTAATACAATTTTGGAAAAGGATAGATAGCTAAACCTTTATCAGAGGCGCAGGCGAGTTTCCTTGATAGACCGTGCGATAGACGGACATTTTGTCATTTTTAAAGAGAGATCTGAACGAGTACTTTGTACATGTATTACAACTAATAATCTTAGTTATTAACATATTTTAATTAAACAAGAAGGCCATTCTATTTTATAGAAGGTATGTTAATGTTATCTTATTATCATACTTAAGTATTGTTTAATACTTTTTGGCATGATGCCTAATTTTGAGTAATTTTGCATTTTAGATTTGACGGCCTGTATGTAAGCCTGTATGTAAGTCAATAAATCAGAAAATTAGCAATTTAGCAGGTTTGCAAGCTAGCAAACATAATTAAATATTTTACTGCATCAACATACCGACTAAATTATCATCATCAATTATCACTTTTCCAAGCCTACCTCTGGAAATTCGCCTGAGCTCAATAACCGACGGAAGTTCTCATTGGAATCCGTTGCAGAGACTCATCGTTGCTATTATTCGTCAATTGTACGGAAGCTATACGTTTACCAGTTAAGGAAGTCCAGATTCAGGTCAGACTACTCCAAATTTTGTTGTACGACAGATATGCAATCGCTTCCTGTGGCGATTATCGAATATCGATCAATCTTTATCATTCTAATGATTTAAACTTATTTTATAAAACTATACATATATTATCTTACTTTAATTATTTTCAAACTAATATAAATAGAGTTGCAATAACTACAAATGTAAACCTCAAATAGCTATTTTGGGTATTTTGGATAATAAATAAATTAATTATCTATACCTATCAATACGTAACTCTCAATAATGAAATTTATTTTTTACGCAATTATTTTTGGGTATTAAAATCATTAAATTTAATAACGCATTTATGATTATTTCATTTATAAAGTATAATAACTACCCAAATACTAACAATCCTATTTTCTTAGTTTTCAAACAGCGTAAAACTAAGTGGCGCCAAATAAAATTAAAATAAACATTTTTTTGTAATTAATGATTTGTGCCTTCAATGAACCCACGACCCAAGCCACCAGACGAAGAGCTGCCGTTAGCTGTAAGCCCGGAAGGGTTACAATTGTTAAAATGCAATAAATAATAAAATTTCAGATTTTTTCGTCATGTGGTAAAAAATAAAATTTTTATTTTTGTCATTCTCTGCTACATCTGAAATGTACCTTATTTTCTGAATTGCAACATAAAAATTCTAAATTGATGTGTTAATATAAAAGTGTTGCCAGAATCTCGTACAAAACACATGAACAAAGAGGGAATAGCGATTATTATTGTGTTTTTAGTGTCAATTACTTTTTCGATATTTGAAATAAAGAGCTCATAGATGATATATAAACACAATTATAACAATTATCAATATTTATGACAAGAATTCCTACACTAACATATTACTATTGCTTGGCCATGAAAACGATTAATCTCTTAAATTTTTTACAACCATACCCACCGCTTTTTTCTTTTTGTTTATGACTAACAGTTTTATGACATTTTCTTTACTGATGTTATCTTTAGTTCCTATGGTTCAGAAAAATATTAGTAATTACCATTAATCGAAGCCATGTGCACTTGGATACTTTAGAAAACCACTGAACAAGGGAAGTTTCCAAGGTGTACCGATCTTCATAAATTTCTGTTTATACGAGGGTAAGTCAAATATAACCGGTAATTTTGCTATTCCGCTTAGAATGCAGTTCCGAGGTAGCTGATGTTGTGTGGAGTAGATGTTTGGTTTATGAGGAGTGGGGAGCCGGCCGGGTTCGCACACATCCTTGGCTTTGTCGTCAGTACAGCCATGACCGAGCAAGAGGTACATTCGTCTGTTGCGCAACGGATTATCATAAAGTTTTTAACCAATGAAGGCGTTAAACCGTCAGAAATTTTAACTCGTTTGAAGGCACAGTTTGGGGGCAGTACACTGTCTCAGAATCGTGTGTATACGTGGGCGAGAGAATTTAAGGGCGGACGAGAACGTGTTGAAAACGAAAGTCATGATCGACGCCCAAGGACAAGCCTTACAGATGACAATACCCGTACCGTTCGAGAGCTTATTGAACGTGATCGCCGGTTAACCGTGGAAGAAATTTCATCAGAAGTGGGTATCAGCTATGGAAGTGTTCAATCCATTATAACTGATCAACTTGGTTTACGAAAAATTAGTGCTCGATGGGTTCCGAGGTTGTTGACTGGAAATCAAAAACAGGTTAGGTCGGAGATCGCTGAAAGGCTTCTGAATGGATTTCAGCGAAAAGTGAAGGCCTTTTTGCAGCGCATCGTGACATGTGATGAGATGTAGGTACATCACTACACCCCCGAATCTAAAATGGCAAGTAAGGAGTGGCGAAGAAAGAATGAAGGTTGCCCAGTGAAGGCCAAAACTCGGTACTCAGCTGGAAAAGTCCTTGCAACGATTATTTTGACTCGAGGGGAATTTTACTGATCAATTTTCTACACGATCAACGTACAGTGAATGCGGCTTACTACTGCCAGTTGCTACGAATGTCATGGTTGTTTTACGTGGGGTACCTGTGTGAACTTACCCCTACGTTCCCTTCCAGAAGGAAATGATTGGGATACGCCCAATTAGCGCGCAAGTTGCATAACCGGCAGTACAGCAATTGCTACCAGATCAGCTCACTGGTCGGAGCGAGGTTGCCTATCCACCCTCTACTAGCTAACTCTGGACTAGTGCCGGAGCAATTGACTTAACACGTTGCTCACCCGCCGGTACCGTAGTACCTCGTTCAGCAATAGGACTATTCCCCAGCTATGCGCTATTGCAAAGTGGGACCACTGTCCGATCGAATCCAACCTCAATTGTGGCGGGACTTGGTTTTTTAATGGTTTTGCCACCCCGATCTCCCAATTTTAGGCTTGGTGGGCCCTCGACAGAGCTTCGTTTAAGTCTACACGTTATAGACTCCCGGTGTGTACCCGTATTTGGTGAAGTTGTCTTGATTGTGAGAGGCTATGTATTCGCTTCAACTCTCCTTAAGTGTAATGGGTTTCAGAGCTTCTCCCAATCACTGTACCCGGCTGCAGTTCGGATCATAGGGTGGTCGGGATAGCTCCTAAGCACATTTACCTGGCGGCCTGCAGTTTCCCATTAGCCCAAAAGCAGGGTAAACCTCACTTCGATTCTCCGCACTTGACATTCCGTCAAACAGCGGGTTCCTTTGGTGACCATAAATGACCTCGGTTAAACAGCGGGTTCCGTTGGTAACCATAAATGACCTCGGTCAAGCAGCGGGTTCCATTGGTGACCATAAATAACCTCGGTCAAGCAGCGGGTTCCTTGGTGACCATAAATTACCTTATCCCAGGCGAGATTCGAATCCGCCCACACCGGTCTCATCTACCAGAGTTCCCCCTGATCGGTATGAGTTACCGTCGAGAATTCTCACGAATTTCTCTACCACACACTTAATCTGACAGCTTCATCCATTGCCCTTTATAGGGGTAGGGTAGAAGACAGCCAGTTTTATGGGTGAACGTCGTGTGGTCTCCCGAACTCCTGCCAGTTGTTACGGTCGGAAAAAGCCGCCCATCAGAGATGTCATTCTCCTCCATGACAATGCCAGGCCTCACACCGCGGCCTTGACAAGGAATACACTGGAAGAAATGGGCTGGGAAACCCTCGAGCACCCTTCTTATAGCCCTGACTTGTCCCCCTGTGACTATTTTTTGTTCCTATGAAGGAATCGCTGGGAGAAAAACGATTTGGAAGCAATGAAGAAGTCGAAGAGCACGTGCGCAATTGGCTTACAACTGGCCCTCAAACTTTCTATAACCAGGGAATACTGAAACTTCCAAATCGGTGGCAAAAGTGTGTAGATCACGCAGGAGACCTGGACCTCTAGAAGTGTAAAAGTCGGTGGAAGTACCAGTAGGAAAATCGAACATTAGAGAGCTCAGTTCTCAAAAATCTTTTTGATAAGTTAGATTTTACTTGGAAGAAGATTCGAAAATTCGACCGTTTGTAAACATCACATTTAAAAAGCTGTCGTATGTATAAATAATATTTTCTAAAAGCTGTTATATATTAAAAGCTGTCATGTAAAGATTGGATGCATAATTTGCATGTTCAGAAATCTAAAATTGCACTGTATAAGTAATGCTTTATTTTGTAGTTTTCTGTATTTTTACCGTTAAAGAACATTAATACTCATAAAGAGGTATGTATTTTGTAATAATTAAAGAATTATGCTAATACTATAAAATGATTGTAATTATTTAAGTAATGTGTTTAAGGCTACAAATCCTTTTTGCAGTGTCATTTAATAATTAAATCAAATGCATCTTGGCAACCGCAATAAAATAAACGGTAAATGATCAAATTGTGGAAAATAAATTTGATATTGGTTGTTAATAATAAATAAACAATTCATGTTTGTTCTCAAGTAAAATTTGAACTTCTTCAATAAAAATTTTAATAATTTTGGTGATATTTATTTGAAAAAAGTGCATAATTATAATAACTTATAAAATTCAACATTTGGATTAACCGCGACATCATGTATTAGTACTACGAATCCCTATGAAGGGTTACAAAGTCATCAGTTTTCAATCATATAGAGTTATATTGGATATAAATTGTAACTAACTAAATCTGGTATAAAATATTTGATAGTATACACCCTGTTTGTCTTTACAAATATGTATTTTTAAAATTTCAGTTTCATCTTAAGACATCGACGATAAATAAACCACCATCGCCTATAATTTTCAATTTATATCACGAGAAGACTCTTAAGCTTCAACTAGTTACCCGATAAACTGACACTTAAAAATGGGTTCATTTATTATTCGCGGGACGCTTTAACAAAACTTTACATCACTCTACAACTAAACACATAAATTTCCTCCCTCGTTTATGCTTAAGGACGTTGTTTTCGATCTTTTTTCTTGGTCAAGTAATTAAAACTGACTAGAATTATTTGGAAACCAAACTTAATAGTTTAGTTAAGGTTTATTACAGTAACTTAAGGGATATGTATAGAATTTACTACTAATAAAATTACTGACGTCATAGTAGTTTAGCTAGCTATTCTCTGATATTGAACACCATCCATCCTACCAATATTCATCTCTTAATAGAAAACTTTGCGGCAGGAAAGTAACCCTCTAAAAGAGGTCGACCCTTTTTGTAAAAAACTGACTATGCGCCCGAATGAATTTAATTAAGGCTAGACGCTCGAAATCGAGTTGCTACTGCTGCGGGTTTACGTTAGTTTCAATCGGATTCGGCGTTCTTTGTTATTAAAAAAAATGTTCTAGAAGTAAAGAAGAAATTGTAAGGATTAAGTTTGGCAGGAGCTGAAATGCACTTCCTTAATTTATAAGGAAATATGCCAAGTGAAGGGCTCGAGTTTCAGGATGATAAATTATACTGCATTCATAAGAAACTTTAAAAGAAATCATAGAAAAAGTTTAATATCATATCTCTACGATGTGAACGAATCGGCAGTAATCATTAGTCAGTTTTCACAAACAATATCATGCAAAGTTGGCAAATTAGGGCACAGTGGTGTAAAAGTGTTTTAATACGACAGTGCTTTCACAGATTTTACTTATTGTAATAGATAGATTAGAGTCATGCTTGAACAGGCGTGACGGAAGACAATGACATAAAAAGCACAGTTGTAATAATAAAGTCAAACTATAATTGCATATAGATTTTTGAATTCATAGGAAGTTCTATCCGCTAGAAGTTCTGCTGAAGCACTAAATCAAATCTTAAGCGCAATATTTTCCCTGCAATTGCTCGCATATTGAAAAATGGTGCCGCTCTAAGTGGAGTTTGAACCCACAGCCTTCGGTTAAGGAGTTTTCTTGTCTACCACTGGCTATAATTATGCTAATATTTTATTTAAGTAATTTGTATTACATGACACGGTAGTCGTGAAATGATGAGCTGCACAAGAAAACACTTTCCATTCTGATAGAAGAATAACAATTTCGATTTTTTTGATGAATCTATTTTTCTTCAAAGGTAGGTTCACCTCCAATTAGAAACACCTATCCGTTTGCAGTTCTCCCCGTCTGGTGCTGGCAGGGCGGGTAGTCGAATAGTAAATCTTCGTCGCGGGGCGACGGCGTTTCATGGCTGATCTCGTTAAGCCAGAAAATAGTTGGAATGCACGTCAGTGTGTTTGCTGCTCGCCGATCTTATCGCTTCTCCTGCTATATTACGTGACAAAGAGCTATTAATCGACAAGTTGACTGTTATGCTGTCTGAACTAGTACACCTTCCTCTAAGGGCCTGTTCTAGAGAGACACGACGAACAACGCTATGATTATAAGACTACATACATATATAGACATTAGCCATGCAAAGATTTGTATTTGTATTTTTTTTATTAGTTAAAAAACATTTATATCAAAAACACAACTAATCGGAGACCGGTAACAAATATAAAAGTTGTTGAAAAAGCTCTAATTTCGGATAGTATTGGCACTTTGCCTCTTTGTTACCTTATCTTCCACGGACTTAAATGAACAAAATAGTCACAAACCTTCTACAATCTCATCAAACCAGAAATACACTCATGTGATTTTGGCCAGCCTTAGGTAGAAATATACTATCCCCCAAAACTCCCTGAGCTCCTGAGCAGATGTTCAGGATCAATGGGGATCGATTAAAGTCTAGTTATATAAATTTTACTAATCGCTAGTCAAAACTATCATGCATTAATAAGATAACCTGAGAATTCGTCGAATTAGGAAACTGTGGATTTCGGATTATTATTGGATAATCGTAAAAAAGGATTATAGAACCATCAAAAATACGTATCCATTCATAAGATTAATTCAACAGAACAACGGCGTTAACTGGTGAATTTATGTAAAATAGACGCATCATCATTATTTCGGCAAATATTTACCCACTTTTATTATATCGATAACTAGTTTGGTTTTCACCTTTTTACAAGCCGCTGCCAGTTTAGACACAACAATCAAGAGGCAATTAATTAACTAATTGCACAGCTTAAAAACACGTTATTAAAATCTCGTCTTTCTCTCTCACTTCCATAGATGTTTTCGTAGGCCAGCAGGTTTTGTCGATAAAATCTACAGAAGAGTATTTTACTAAATGGGTTTTCATTCTTTCAGCCAAGGTCTCCACGAGTATGGTCGAATCAATTATCTCTGCTTCTCTCTTGTAATGGTGATCTCGACAACAAAACAACAAGGAGATTAATTAATTACTAGGTTAATATGATGATGATCAAGATTATGTAAGAGTAAACAATATTCAGTTCGTGTTATAAAGGGTCGCGACGAGTAGGCTTACGCCTTCGGCGTGTATGTGTCGAGAGTCTCCTGCGTTCAAAACTAATCGGTGCACAACATTATAGATGCGAGAACTAATTATAGGCAGCTCGTTAATATTCCTCTTGTCGCTACTAGTCTTTGATCTAGTGTTTCGGATGGTGATATAAAGTTCTTCTTATTACATATGTAGTATCATCGCTTGGTTTAATAATAATTATAAGATGTAATTTATAATAACTTCAGACCTTAGCAACTGAAACTCGATTTAAAATTTTATAACTAAGAATCTTGACGCAATAGGCCTCTAAGCTTAAAATTAAGTAATTTTTTTAAATAAGTTGTTTGTACAGATATGTTCGGATTTTTTGATTTTGTTTTAACTTGAAGCAGTGTTTTAAAAATATTTATATGAATGATAATTAAGGCATTATCTTTTAATGGAACACTCTGTATACCTTCCCATCCTATTGTTAAAATATAAAAACATCAATATAAAAACTTCATGTTAGGAATTTAAGTTACACATATTTTACAGTGTGACAAAAACAATTGGATATTTTTATAATATAGGTCTCAAAAGGAATTATAGAGGGAGGAATAACAGAACAAGAAGGGTGTCATGGTAATTTAATCGTCGGCCGTAAACGCGACCGCTGTACTAGACTTCTAGTTAAGTGAAACCAATGGTATACGCTTTGCCCATTAAAAAATTATATCATGTGTGTTATTTTTTTCAGAAAACTTTGTTTTCTTGATAATAATTCTAGAAGATACATAACGATGATGTATGTCTGTTATCAAATCATCCAACCTGTATATTAGACATTTTTGATAATTTCAATTCAGTGTACATCAAGAAAAGTGCAAAATCGAATTTAATTATAAGATCAAAGCAACCTTTTTATCTACTACCAAATATGCTTGGTAAAAATTGATTTGATAAGCCGAAGAAATGTTTTAAAATAAGTCACATTTTATATAATTGCTTTAATGGTAGTTAATAGTAGGTAATCTATGTTTTTTGTTTATCTATTTTAAATTATTAATAACGTAATTATCTGATAGTTTTAAATTTATCCTATACAAAAGTGTTTTTCGTTAGTTTAAGAACCATATCATTTCTTACTCCTGAATCTGTTATTATGACTATATTATTTTGTATAACGACTAATAATTATTGTCTAGTTTTTACGATAGGTTGTATAATAGATTTTTGTAATTAGTTACACTATCTGTAATATTGTTCTTGTTTAGTTCATTGTCATATATAATATGTTTCACAATTATTATGTAAATAGTAGATTAGGTAATCATTTTAGTAGAAGTTTTAGTTTAGATGCAAGTTATTAGTTTATCCTGCTTTAGGCAGTCGTCAAGTAAAGTTCGGTTATGAGTAGTAGACAAGTTAAGTCTGTCTGAAGTTATGTCTTAAATATGGAAGAGTAGCTTGTTATTCATTAAGTATAAAACACTGTAAAAGTCCTCCATATTATTGTATATTTTTTCTTGATTTAAGAATACGTTGGTATTCTGCATAAAATAAGTCCTTTAAAATATCGAGGGTCATCTAAAAGAAACATTCCCAGATCGATAAAATTTGCTTTTAGAAAAATCTGCAGATTCCCTTTTAAAAGCACCGCTTTTGCAGTGTGAAAAGATCATTTTCCGAGAAATAGAAGGTTCTAAAAAAACAAAATTGTTTTTAATTCCGAGCTTATAAGGTCTAACATCTAATATTGGCGTTAACAAAAATCTCCTTATAGTTAAAACATATGAAAGTTCGAATTAATAGCTTTAAAACATTTTACTAGTAAACAATTTACCGCCAACGGAATTTTCTCGAACGAGCTGTCTAGACATCATCTGTGTGTGTTATTGGCTTCAGCTTTGTACGTATAAATTCTGTTGGTTACACGCGACACCTTCTTAACGAATATAGTGGACTGTATTGATAATGATTACTGTTGTGTTGAATATCGCGTATACCAACTTTAAGAGAAATATAAAACACACTAAAATGGTTTTAACTGTTTATTTTTTACTACCAAGCTATTTAACCAACGATACAAAAAAGACTGTCTTTTTGACTAAAACTTCTTACACATATATATATAACTTAACAAAAAAGGAAGGGGAAACTATACAAATTGGAAAAACACACTATTTGTTAAAAGGCCCAAGCCTACCTCACTGTACCTAACGGTACTTAAGAAATTCTAGAAAATGGTAATCCAGATTATTATTATAAAGGAAGATTACATTAAAGCCGACTTTCTTGCTGCCGACAATTACAAATGCAGTTACCACTTGGCGCCAACATACCGGCCCCATTGAAACCCTCTAGGGTGTTCAATTCTAAATAATATATAAGTTCATATTGTAATAAATAATAAAATGTTTATATATGAATTTAATCAGGAGTTCAATCTTCATTAAGAAAAGCACATACTTTGTTTAGCGCACGTATCACTTCACCACTGTTAGTTTTCACTGTCACAGTGCGTACCACGTTGTCTTTGCCAGGATGTTGTGACGTTGTGATGCGACCCATTTGCCAGGTTAATGGAGGAAGATTGTTGTCCATTAGGAGGACTATTGTTCCAATTCTAATAGATGATCCAGATGACGAAGCCCATTTTTGACGTTGTTGTAGGTTGCTTAAATACTCACGCTGCCAGCGTTGCCAAAATGTTGCTTCATACGCTGAATGTGTTGCCAGCATGATAAACGGTTTATCTGGACATCGATTAAATCATGTTCCGGATGTGCCATTATTCGATCGCCAATTAGGAAATGACCAGGGGATAAGGTTTGTAAATCGTTTGGATCTTGGCTTAGGTGGTACAATGGACGGGAATTTAGACACGCTTCAATTTGAGATAGCAATGTATACATTTCCTCAAATGTTAATAAAGTATTACCAATGGTTCTAAATAAATGTTTTTTAACTTGTTTTATACCAGCTTCCTATAAGCCACCGCGATGTGGCGAATTAGCGGGAATAAAATTCCATTTAATCCCTTGTCTAGCAACCTTATAACATAACTCTTGCGAACTAATCAATTCCTTAAATCGAATCAATTCTTTATTAGAACCGATAAAATTTTTAGCATTATCAGAGTATAGTTGTAATACCTTTCCACGACGGGCCATGAATCTATTTAAAGCAGCTAGAAAGGATTCAGAAGTACAATCACTTACCAATTCTAAATGCACGGCCTTTGTTACGAAGCAAATAAATAACGAAATATATGCCTTGGAGGTTTTTTGCAACGACCAGGAGCTTGTTTTATTATTATAGGACCCGCATAATCTACCCCAGAAACCAAAAATGGCCTTGGTGGAACTACTCTAGACTCAGGTAAATTAATTGATTCTTAATTGATTGATTGATTGTAAATTGATCTCCCATTAATTGATTTTTAGGCACTGGATTTGCACGAAAGCACTTGTAACATGTATGCAATAATTTTCGAACTGTATTTCGTGCAGCTAAAGGCCAATAGTTTTCGCGTAGCGCGTAAAGAGTAGCTTGTGCACCAGCATGTAGTAAACGTTCATGCTCTTGAATGGTCAACAATCTCGTAATATGATCTTTAGCGGGTAGCACTATAGGAAATTTAGCATTGTAACTTAATATGGAATGTTTTAAACGACCGCCTACCCGTATTAATTTGTTTTCGTCCAGGAATAGTGCCAATGTGAATAATTTACTTTGTTTGGTAACCTTATTATTTTTACTAAGTTCCTTAATTTCCTTGCTAAATGCCTTTAATTGAACATTTTTTATGATAGCATGTGTAGCATTTTCTAATTCAGACGCATTCAACCCGTTAGTATAAGTCTGCTAGTCTTGTTTTGACAGTATAAATAAATCTAAAAACGTAAGCAACTACTCGCTGTAATTTAGAGAAGGAAGAGAATTTTGAATACACAGGAAGTTCATCGGTTACTATTGTATTTGTACAGACAACAGATTTTCTTTTTTCTGGTAATTCAGTTAATCTATTTAGTTGAGATTTGGGCCATAAAGTATCGTCTAATTCTAACCACTCGGGTTTCCACCAAAGTTTAGCGTTTATTAACTGACTGGGAGTTGCACCACGGGAGATTATATCGGCAGGATTAAATTCTGAATTGATATGTAACCATTCTGATTTATCTGTCAATTGTTGAATCTCACTAACGCGATTAGCTACAAACGTTTGCCATGAGTTCGGCGGGGCTGCTATCCAGGATAAAACAATACTTGAGTCTGTCCAAAGACATTGCCTCGAGAAATTACATTTTGATGTCGTGATGACTTTATCATACAATCGAGCTAATAATACTGCTCCGCACAACTCAAGTCTAGGAATTGACATCGTCTTGATAGGAGCTACACGTGTTTTGCGCATAACAATTGCACCTGAATGTTACCTTTATCATCTCTACTGCGAATGTAGATTGCCGCACCGTAAGCTTCTTGCGATGCGTCGCAAAACCCATGCAATTCCAAGCTATTGACGGGATAGTTATTTATAAGACACCGAGGTATTTTCAAATGATTTATAAAATCTAACTCAGCAACTAGTTGAAGCCACTCTATTTCTATTAGGTTTGGAATAGGCTGATCCCAAGTTAGATCCAGTTGCCATAATTTTTGCAATAATACTTTAATACGTGTAATTACAGGATTAATAAGACCGAGCGGGTCGAATATTCTTGCTACAACCGATAATATTTGTCTTTTGGTGGCAGTTTGTGTTGATTGAAACGAATTTAATTCATAATTTAGGGTGTCCCCTTGACTATCCCAAACCAAACCTAACACCTTAATTTCATCGTCCCGATCTAAATTTAAAATAGTAGAACTACTTATACTTTCTGCATTAGGTAGGAGCTCCGAACGATTAGAAGCCCATTTGGATAGTTCGAATTTCCCACTGCTCATAACTGCAATCAATTCATCTCGCAAAAGTCTCGCTTCTTCAAAGTCGTTGCAACCCGTCAGTAAATCATCCATGTAAAAATCGTCCTTTATAACTTGATATACCCTGGGATAATTTTGTTTTTCCCTATCTGCTAACTCATGCAATGTTCTTATGGCTAACCAACTGGCTGAGGCTGTACCATATGTAACTATTTTTAATCGATAAGTATCTAGCGGTTTAGACTTATCATCGCGCCACACAACTCTTTGATAATCACGTTGTTTTGGGTCTAATACAATTTGCCTATACATTTTTGTGATATCAGCTGTAAGTACAAACCGATGTAACCTAAAACGCACAGTTATCGAAAATAGATCTTGTTGAATATTCGGCCCGACCATTAATATATTATTTAGACTGGTCCCTGTGGATGACTTTCAACTTGCAACAAAAACCACGCGCAATTTCGTTGTTACACTGGATTCTTTAAATACGCCATGATGAGGTAAATAAAATGCATTAATTATCCTTTCATCTTGATTGGGCTTTACTAATTCCATGTGTTCCAGTTCTTTGTATTCATTGATAAACTGGGAGTATGATAATTTTAAACTTGGGTTTTTAATTAATTTTGATTCCAAAGCGTAAAATCTTTTACAAGCTATTTGTTTTGATCTTTTGATCTTAAAATATTCCAAAATGTTTCCGCGCCTAATAACAAATCTATAGGACCTGGGTTGTTAAAACTTGGATCAGATAATGCAATATTTTTCGGGAAATTAATATTTGCTATATTAATGGCTGTTGTTGGTATATTGTTTGTTATTGTCTTGATAACCAAACAACTTAAGTCATCGGTATAATCACCTGTCATGGATTTTATCGATAAATTTACGGATTTACTGATATTATTAGTTAGGTTATTTATTCCCACAATAGGTATATTTATGCTTCTATTTGGCAACCGCAACCTTTTTACTAAATTCTCGGTTATCAAATTACTTTGCGAACCTACGTCTAACAATGCCCTACATTTATGGTAAGTACCGCGAACGTCTTTAACTGACAATAAGGCAGTAGATAATAGTGCATTAAAATTAGTGTTACCTATACTACTCATTCCTACGGTAGTAGATAAACCTGGATTGGCGTCTGCGATTTCTGTAGCTTCCCGTTTGCGGTGTAACAAGGTGTTGTGTTTCGCACTGCAATGGCGATATGTGAATTTAGAGCGACAATCTTTTAAGCCATGGTTTCCCTTTAGACAATTTATGCAAAGTCTGGAGTCTTTGATAAACTTCTCTCTATCGTTAATTTGGAGATTTAGAAATTCCTCACATTTGTAAAGTTCGTGGGCGTTATTACAATAAAAACATTTATGATTATTGACATTTAAATGAGTTGCAATTTTCTCCTTTTTAAATTTAGAAAGATGTTTATTATCTAGAGTTTTATACTATTTTGAGTATTGAATTGTTTATTGATTTGATTGAGAGATTCAAGTACCAGACATTTATTGTTAAAAAATTCAATAAGTTTGCTAAATTTAGGAATTTCGTAGTTAAGAGTTGATTGCCATTCTTTGTTGGTCTGATAATCAAGTTTTTTAGTTATAATAGGGGTAAGTAATGCATCCCACGGATCTACAGGGATTTTTAACACTCTTAACGCCTCAATATTTGTTTTTACGACATTTAATAATTCACGTAGATTTGTATTACTAGTTTTTACTAAATTGTTTATGTTCAGAATAGAACAAACATGTTGCTGTACGATAAGACGGGGGTTATTAAATCTGTCTTGTAAAATTTGAAAAGCTGAGGTATAATTTGCATTTGATATTGTTAACGATTCAATAGCAAGAGCGGCCTCACCGGTGACACAAGATTTAAGATAATGAAACTTTTGACAATTGTTTAGATTTGAATTTTCATGAGTTATAGTGTTAAAAGTGTCAAAAAATGCTAACCAGTTTGAGTAATTTCCATCGTATGAAGGTAGATTTAACGGTTAACGGTAGATTGTGTTTGACTATTCGAACGTATGTTTTGTGATTGTACTTCAGAATTCGCCCTAACTGTAGATTCACGGTCGTCTATTATATCTTGCAGTATGCTAACTAAGTCAAAATATCTTGTTTCAAAGGTTTCGCGTTCGGAATCGGATTTTATGTTTTCAGATTGAGAATCAATTTCATCCTGTATTTCATTAAATTCTTTCATCGCGTCATGAAGCATTTGTATGCGTATTCTAATTTTATTTAAGCTATCATGCTCTGAAAAGGATTTTATGAAGTTTTCTATCCGCGTTAATTTTGCTTTAGTAGTAGCACGCTTTTGAGTCAATTTGTTTATAGTTGCCATCTCAAGTTGACGAGCACTGGTATGTTAAAGTGGGTAGAAAAATAGGAATGGCGACTTACTTGTGCAGATAGCAGGTGGTACAGATGATGATGAATTATTAACGGTGGTTCAGCAGCTAAATACGTCGCTAAATTGAACGGCCAGGTGGTGGAAGCCACGCTGAATGTTGTGAAGATCGTTTGTTGATGAATCAGCAGCTACTCGCGTCGCTAAGTTGGACGGGCCCGGTGCTGAATTTCACGCTGTTAACTAAATCCGTCTCTGATGGACTAATTTGTTGGGTACACGCGACACCTTCTTAACGAATATAGTGGACTGTATTGATAATGATTACTGTTGTGTTGAATATCGCGTATACCAACTTTAAGAGAAATATAAAACACACTAAAATGGTTTTAACTGTTTATTTTTTACTACCAAGCTATTTAACCAACGATACAAAAAAGACTGTCTTTTTGACTAAAACTTCTTACACATATATATAACTTAACAAAAAAGGAAGGGGAAACTATACAAATTGGGAAAGCACACTATTTGTTAAAAGGCCCAAGCCTACCTCACTGTACCTAACGGTACTTAAGGAATTCTAGAAAATGGTTATTTATAAGCTTATAAAATGGAATTCCAGCTTATTATTATAAAGGAAGATTACATTAAAGCCGACTTTGTTGCTGCCGACAATTACAAATACCGTTACCACTTGGCGCCAACAAATTCAAAAGGGAATCCCCTTCAGTTTAGTTAGGAATGTGCTTTAACAAATGACATGAACGTATTTCGATGTCTGACAAAAATCCCGCTATTTTTCTATTGGACTGTTTAAAAAGTTTCGCCCCCTCAGAAAATCATACCACAGCGAAATAGCTTTTTTAGTTTAGAAAAGTTGACTAGAGAATCTCGAACTGTAAACAAGTAGATAGACGGGTCGAGTGGAAGATAATTTTTCGTGTTTTCCTGGGGCTTTCTTGGAGAGATGCCCCAGGTAAAGTTTTTGTTAATCTTTATTTAGAACACTACAGTTTTTAATATGAACAAAGTTACCGTCTTTAAGAGTGTAATTAAGTTATACTACTACTGTTTTGTATGTTTAGTTCCGCTGTCGTATCGGAAGCTCACTTGCTTCAATTTATCGTTGATCTTTTGGGGTTAATAAGTTAACCAAATTATAAAGTTTCCCGTTCTTTAAAAGTGGTGAAAAATACAGAAATTTAAGTGATTAATTTGGAATCGCTCTTACCGAAACTTAACGTTAACGTTTAGTAGAGGCATTTTCAGTTTTGATGAAAGATCGTGTGTGATCAAAATACAGTTATTGGAATGAACAATCATAGCTATCGAATTTAACTTATCGTGAAATAAGTTCCTTATTGAATTCCGGTTTTAAACATAATATAAACTCGGAATAATATATTTTAGTGTGGCGTTACTTTTATTAATGAAGATCTAAGAATTAAGAGAAGTTTTTATTTTTTTGGTTTTAAATAAACTTATAATTAAATTTAATTAATTTGAATAGTACAGGACCATATATTTATGAAAGTCTTTAAATATTTTACTCGACCTAACTTTGACATAACCGATTATGACTAAACAAAATTAAATTTATTAGATCTGATTCCAGTTTCTGGTTACTTTATAAAAATATTTTTATAAAAATTACTGGAATTTCCTGATCAGATGGCGCTCTAATAATATGTATTTTCTTGTGTCTTAAACCTTTATCTATTCTTTTCTAATTTGGAGTTGTGGAAACAACACCTGCGACCTGAACTTAAATTTGTAGAAAGATAAGATCTCAAGCCGTGACAATCTTGAGTTGTACAGTAAGCATTGAATATTTTGCGTTGTCTGTTTGCGTAAGAACTTTTGAAAATTAAAGTAATTTGTTTTTTTGTGTTAGAAAAAGTAGGTTACTATTTGGCGTCTGATCGCGGGGCATTTTTTGTGTTAAAATATCGATGTTACAATTTGACGGTCCAACTGGGCCTTGTTTTTAAGTTGCTACAATATATAGTGATTATTAAGTATTATTATTGAGAGCGATTGTGGCTCTGTTAGTTACGTGCGGGACTACCGACCAAGGGATCCGGGTTCGAACTCCGGCCCATATATCACCGGATTTTTAAAAATCGCTTCTCCCTCGGATGGCAATGGCAAATCACCGAGGTACACATATACTTTGCCCAGGAAATTTCCCTGAAATTAATAAAAAAATCCAAGTACTATGTACTTGGAGTGGTTCGTAGTTCACCTTAAGCTGTAGGTCCCCTATACTTGTGATCACTGAACACGCACAACACAAGTATAGGAGGGAAATGCCAACGCTCTGCAAACAGAGCACGGCACGCAGAAGCAGAAGAAGTATTATTATTGGTTATTAATATTTTATTACAAAAATAAAAACAATTTTAGAAGTCTGATTGCGTTAATATTAATGCAAGTGCATTAATCTAGTAGAGCGAAAAATAAAAGAGTTATTTACGTAACAAGTCAAGAAAGTTGTAAATTAAAGATGAGTAGGGATGAGTAGCCTACGAATCTCCATAAGACACTGCACTGATGTGTTATATATAATATTTTTTCTGAAATTCTTGAGAAATTAATAACATTACTTTATTAAATTCTTTACAAAATACTTAGTCAACATTATAGCTACTCTTAGTTTCCACTTATATTACTTTCTAATATAATTGCAAACGAATGTGTGTCTATGTATTATTCTTGTATTTTCCTGACTATCCAAAAAATATTTCATGACAAAGTCACGAGCGTGTTCATTTTCCTGGCAATTTCAGAAAAAAACATTTTAAAGTATTTTCAACAAAAATATTGTTTTTGCATGGTTCATTATATGGAGCATTATTAGATAATAATAATAATAATAATAATAATTGCTACAACCCATAGCCTGAAAACCAGACCCCAGAAGCTATAAGCTTGTGCGGGTGGGAGTGGGCGATTATTATTATTACGTAGGCCCTAAGTGCGGCTGCAGCCGACTTACAGTAGATGGATGCCACCATATGGAGGTACGCCTAACATATATTTATTTCCTAAGAAGAAAAGAGAAGTTTGAAGGCTAGTTCGGTGATACTGCAGTTTGTGTTGGATACGTCATTAATTTCGTTTTATTTGATAAAACAAAAATTTAATAATAGTAGTACGATAGCATCTAGTATTCGATTTAAATTAACTTTTTTGAGCCACAGCTGAAAACCTTTCAATCAATGTTTTTGCATTATTTGTTTTAAGGTCAATATTCTTTTGGTGCTGCAAACAACTTTCTGCATAGTATTAAATTTATTAAATAGAGCTATTTTTGAATGATAATTGGAAAAGTCAATAGAAAATAACTAAAAATCAAATTGTATTTTATTAAGATTTGTTTTAAACATCGGGATAAAGTAAATAAGGAATCTTGAAAAATTTAATTTTTGTTATTTATTTGGCGAAAATAACGTGGGGCATTTCACCGCATTGTTTACTTGATTGTCCCGACATGTTTGATTTTTCTATCTCTTTTTTCTGCGAGAGGAGTACATTATTCACAACTTATTGCATAACTGCATATTAAAGTCAAAAAAAATCTAAACTTATTTTAATAAAGTTTTTATTTAGACTCCGCTGGGAAAAATTAAACGAATAATTTTGAAAGATTTATTTTTTTTATTTTTCAAATATTCCAACATGTATTTATTTGGCTGGCACAAAGTGAAACATTTCACCGAATATTTGTTTGAGTGTCCCAGCAAAACCATAGCTTATTAATTTGGTATATTTATTTTTTCTGAGATCAATTGATTTTTAAAATGACCTCTGTGATCCAGCATGCATAGATAAACTAACTATATTTGTTTGATTTCAATTGATCTGTTTTTGGTCGTGATGTAGGGGAATTGCAGTTTGACATTAAATTAAATTAAAGGGTAACCATAACTTGTATATTTAAAATAAACTAAAAGCAATTTGTATTTGTGTATGCATTTGTTAATAGCTGCGTTGAAAACGTATAGTACAATTTAAGTACCTCGCTGGAATACCAGCACATCTGTATTGATTCCTATCTCTTCACGTCGGAATCAACTCTCACTATATAATAAGTTAATTACATCACAACAATATTAAAGCTGCAATTGAAATTATATAACAATAATACAGAATCACTTTTCAAATGCAAATTAATTTATTGAATCATCATTCATCAACATTTTATTTTTTAATAGATTTCGACATGAAAATCACATGACAACTATAATTTATTTGTAATCACCTTTCTAACAACTATAATCAATAGAGGTAACAATAATTCATTAAAATATTACTAATCCTATGAAATACCTAGAAATTACCTATAAAAAGAAGTTTCTAAATCAAAGTTCGAGGTGACCAAAACACAATGTTTATGTAATTTAATTATTAATTGTTTCGTGCCTGTAAGTAGTTATCCACTGAAACTGACTCATACGAATTTAAACATTTATGATGTTTAACACGTCAGAGAGAACAAAAAACTTCTCTCAGTTAGTTGTTCTAGAAAATGCTAAATAATTTTGTTAATCAGTTAGTTATTAGCGTTAATAGCCAAGTAGTGTGAATGATCTATAAAACTTGTCACTAATAAGAAGGTTATTTTTTTTGACTAACGCAATGTTACCTATCAAGACGATGATTGTGAAAATAAAATAGTAAAAGGATTAAAGAGAAAAACGCACGTGATGAATTGTCTTTAGAAGTTTAGTTCTTTAAGTGGTTGGAAATCTTACAGAACAATCATTAATCAGGTCTAAAAGAAATATATTAGCAATCCAAGTGCTTTTAAATGTTCATTCTATGTGATTTGGTTTAGTTGTGTGATGTAACAGGAAAAAACATTTTAACGAAATTTGTAGATTCAACGAGACTTTTTTGTTAACATGTTTCCATTTTGCTAGTGATACCAAGCTCATCAATAAATATGTACAAAATTGTATTTACTTAAACGTATTTACCTTGATACCTTGTACTATCTACAAAACATCTCAATTAAAACTTAAAAGCTCTAGCGATATAAACACTAAGAAATGAGGTATGTATTAGCCAGACAACGATGTGAACAAACAATACATATTCAGCCATGACACCGCCATACTTGCCCACAAAATAAATTCTATACGCTGCAATTTACACAAGAAGATTCCAGTAAGCTAAGTTTACAGCTATAAGCTGTTTGGAAAATATAGGACAGAGAAAGAACACCAGACCTATTTTCAAAGGTAGGCTAGTTTACCCGGAAACCTGGGATACCCCCAAAGAACTACCCCCTAAACATACAAAAAACGGTAAAGCCATCAAGGAAAAGATAAACAAACATTAATATTACAAAAGCCTTGTTACGTTGGTTATAAATACGTTACAACTGATGTGTAAGAAACTCGCAATTGCATAGAAAAACAGGCATCCTTACCATACAAGAATTCATAACTAAAATATTCAGAAAATTATATGACAAACCTCAACGAGCGTAATTCACTATTTATTGTTGTACCATTGCACAGACTATGAATGGGGCGCACACAGTGTTAGTAAAATTTTGTCTTGGGTTTGAGTTTTCATGTGTGAGCAAAGGAAAATAACGAATAGTAATACAATATAATAATATAATTTCATATAATATAATTTCATATAATATAATTCATAATAATATAATTCATCGAACAATTTGCTCAGCCTAATGTACCAATTAAAAGCCCGGTGTTCCTGGCGGCAGCTCCCCGTCCGCCTCTACCTAAAGTAGAGACCTAGCGGTTATTGAGTGGAAAAGGAGTTTTCTTAGATGCAAGAGGCTGTATGTTCAACATCCCTCAAGATAGTGCTCAAATAAACTTGCTCCGCCCTGCCGTGCTGGTTATTACTCAGGAGACTACCTATACAGGAGCTAACCGATAAGCTCCGATAAGTCCAGAATAGCAGATCCAATATTTTTCCTGTACCGACCAACTACATGGTAACACGATCTGACCGTGATATACCTGGTTAGTCTCTCTCTGTACTGGATCTAGACTTAATCCCCAATAACCTCTGATCTGAGACAGTCCAGTAATGAAAGAGAGTCATAATTATCGCGCCATTTCACACACATTTCACAAACAAACGCCCGTTTTCAGTTGTGTTCAGTTCAGTTGTCTCTTCAAGACCTGTGAAATCATGATTTGAACTGATCACTTTGTCAATTGACTAAAGTTAAAAGTTTCATTGCTACTGTTCGGTGCAGGAAGAAATGAATAGCATTCTTTAATACTTTACGCGGGTCATACTGAAATTAATGAGCAAGAACTTTTTACAAATCAGAATTCATTAATATAAGAAAAACAAGTACCTGCTCTTAATATTTCAACTACGCGGTATAATATTATGACGTCATAAGCGGCCATCTAGCAAATAAAAACAGTCCATAAAAAATGGCCGACACTGATGTTTCCTTTTGTACGTGCTGTAATTAAATTCGTTGGCAAGAAATTCTTCTCATTATTAATTTTGGTATGACCCTCGTACAACCAACAACAAGGTGAAGATAAGCTGGCTTTTTAGGTTTTTAACTATGGCTGTTCTAGATTTATTCATAAATAAAAGGATTTCTTCATTTTATGACTCTCCACTGCTCAACCTTGTAGGTATACTGCAGAAGATAATAATTTTACATTATTTTGCTTAAGAACTATTTGGCAGTTTTTTAGTTAACTATTTTCGTTAAGGTGGAAAACTTCTCAACACAATGTTGAGAATTCTAATAAAACGATGATTTATTGCTAATAAGGACAGCTTATATCAGAATCAGAAAATTATTTTCGCGTTTATGCAGAATTTGTAGGCAAGAAACCCAGTTGCGTTTGTAGACAAAAATCATTGCGGACAGTGAACCATAACAGTGTTAATTTCCATAACCATAATGTTAATAACCATAACACATCGATCTATACAGAAAAAGGCGACTTTAGACCATATTATTTACTTCCACTGGCAGCCTCTTCAATTACGGGTTTTTCAGATTTGCTGGGAAGTAAATTCGATTAATTTAATTTTAAGGTCACTAACTAAAAGTACTAGGCAATACAAGTCCTGCTATTTTGAAGTCCTGAAACCGCATGTTTGTAAGTATTGTAAGTAAGCAGGTTTTTAAAATAATAGAACCAATCTCACAGTAGACTCCAAGAATATGACACCCTGTATAAGAAATATTTTCTACAAATTCTGAAGCAACTGATTTTTAAATTTAATTGCAAAATAAATTAAGTCATGCAACATTGTCGATTCAAGTTGTTTAACAGATTGGATATGCTCAGCTGACCATATTCTAATCAAAGTGTTACTAGTTGTAGTCCACTGATTGTGCGAGGGTATATTCTAATAGTGATGCCTGATTATACTGTTTATGAAATGCAATTAAATGCGTCCGTTCTATTATGTAGCGTAATTTGCCTCGAACAATTCGCAATGTAAATTAACAACAATTAGAGTTTTGACTATAATTATATGGTCTGTACTGTTATGTACTAATGTTTGTTAACATTATTAATTTTATATTTTCTTTTCCAGGTAAGTTCATGGACACCAGCACATATGCACTCAGTGAATTTTGCAATACTTTTGTTTTGGTGAGTGTTTCTATAGTAGTTGTATTAAGAAACGATTTAAAAGCAAAGTTAAATTTCATTTAACATAGGCCTTAGTTACTCATACACACTTATTCCAAGCGCTTTTTCAATAAGGTAATCGCCTCGAAAGAAACATTTTTTTGGAACACTCCAGGTTGCTCTGCAACAGCGTCGTTCCTCTTCTTATATAAGAACAAAATCGACGGCAGATGTATTTTGAATTTTGATAATAAATAAAAAATCGCGTATGATAATCTACCATACACAGCGTCGGATTGACGACATTGGGGCCCACCGGGCAAACAGCGAAGGGGGCCCCACCTTTTGCCCAATAAAATATGCAAAAACAAATTACAAAGAATTAAACCATTTGTAAATTAATTAATAGTTTTAAAAACATAAAAAGATGCAAAGCCACAAAAGAAGGAAAATAGTAAAAGAAAAGATAAGGAGTTATAAATTGAAAAACGTAGAAATTAGAAAGAAATGCCAGGAAACAGAAGATAAGAAATTGAAAGAACAATTTGAAAAAAAGGAATAGAAGAAAAATGGGAAGAATTGTAAGAAAATGTGCTAGAGTCGGCCAAAGAGTGCCGTGGGATATCAAAAATAGTAAAGACAAATGTAAAAAGAACGGAATCGTGGAATAAAGAAAGGAAAAGAATTATAAAATACATAAGTACAAAACAGACCGGACATTATGAAAAATACAAAGAAAAGAGTCAAAAGTCGCAAATTTAAAATAAGAAATATACTAAGAACAAACACTGAAGAATTAAAGAATTTTACAACAAAAAAAGGAGTGAAGCAGGGATGCGTCCTCAGCCCCCTACTGTTCATATTAGTGATGGATGAGTTAATTAAACAGATAAGAAACAAGATGAAAAAATTAAAAATAGGATACTGGAAGATGGAGGAAGTAAAATTGACAGAATTAATGTTCGCAGATGACATGATCATTTTAGCAGATTCAGAACAAAACCTACAATTTAATTTAAACGTATTAAACCAGGAATTACAAAAGTAGAGTATGGAGATAAACGTAACAAAGAATACGGTAATATCACGTATAAAGAAAACACACAACGTACAAATACAGGGAAAAAGAATTGAATAAGTCGAAAGCTATAAGTATTTAGGATCTGTAATAGAAGAAAATAGTAAGATGGACAAAGAAATAAGTGAAAACTGGGAAAAGCAGTGAAGATATATAAGATAATGAAAACAACAGTTTTGGTTAAAAGAGAAGTACCAAAACATATAAAAACAGAAGTTATCAAGAAAATAGAAAGATTGACAATACTATATAGCAACGAAATATGGACAATAGCAAATAGGAATCAAGAATCTATGCAATGGACATTAGATTTTTAAGGAAAATAGGAAACAAAACAAGAAGCGACAAAATTAGGCACGAAACCATCGGAGAACAGTTCAAAATCAAACCAATATATGAAGTTAATAGAAGAACAATGGAGATGGCTTGGTCACCAGAAGAATATATGGAGTAAATATGGATGGTGAAAACTGAAAGGGAAGACTGGAATGAGGGAGAAAGAACAGTAAAGTACATATGGTCTTACACTTAACTATAGAAAGGCATAGAATTAAGGAGAGAACTAATGGTCTGTAATTTGTATATTCTAGGTTTTGATAAAGAAAACAAATCGTTATTGAAACGACTTAATGAATTTGTAAAAAATAAATTTGAGGTGTGAATTCCAATGAAGTTTTATTCAATTTCAACAACCATTACTGATTATTTAACTTTTAAAAATTAATAAAATCTGAATTTTCCAAATTGCTCTTGGGGTCTTGGGGGCCCACCGGGCATTGGCCCGGTTGCCCGGCGGACCAATCCGACACTGACCATACAGCGATTTTTTTTTATTAAGGCATCATCCTTAACTTTCGGCAATCATCAATAATAATCTGCCAAACTTTTTGAGCTTTGTGCACCCTGCCGTAAAGTCATGAAGCAGCAGATTCTTTTGAGCGTGATTATTGAGTCTCTAATTTTCTAGTTGCAGATTTTGTGTTGCTAGAATTATATACATTTCCCGTGACAATAAAGCTTTTTTTTACATATACAATGTGTCGCATTTAAGATGAATACACTCCCGTAGTTTCGTTATTGTAAGGAGTAAAAATATGAGTGGCGGAGAACGTGTGTGAATCTATTGCATCGGTTCTTATTTATTTTGCAAGTGGGTGTTTTCTAATCCGGGGGCCGTTAGCTCTTTGTTCATGTTTAAATCTTCAATGCAAAATTTTCAAAACAGTTGCTTCCGGCACTACAACATATCCTTTGCAATGACAGAATCTTCTACTGACAGCAGTAAGGCTTTAAAATGTTTTTAATGGCTTCCCTCCTGCCCTAACTTTATCCAGGCCTCTTCTACATTTTGGTTATATTGAATCAATTCTGAGCCCCATCGATATTTCGCTTACTTATACGCGATATTTAAACTTTCATATTTAAACATTATTTCATGATTCATAATTTTTAGTCCATTGCTCTTTTCTTGTCAAGAACTTCATAATGCTTCTGTATGTAAGCTATATTCTGTCGGTTCAAACCTCTACCAAACTGCATTCTAAATTCTAACTAAACCCACTTAATATGTCTATAAACCTGGCAGCAGTTTGTCAGCAAAAATAGCAATTGTTTCTTTTCAATGTTTATAGCTAGGTAAAGTATAAGTACATAGAAATCTTCCCTCATAACGTTAAGTGGAGGTATGATTGATAGAGTTAGTAATTACATAATATTGTTTTTTTTAATAGAGATTAGCTAGGAACGAGCTTACTTACTTTGAAACCAGGCTTCTTAATTGTTAATTGACAATTCTTGTAAATCTGTATAAATAAAATGAAATAGCCAAACATCAATATACTTTAATATCGAGCGCAAAGAGCGTGCTGAGTCGTAGAATAAGATGTAGAAATTGACCCTGTATAGCAAAGATTCAAAAGAAGATAATCGCTACACTGTCACCATTTATCAACTCTCATTGGATCTGGATTACCTATGTTGACGTAGGACTATGTTTAACACCGCGGGTTGTATGGGGCGATTTACGGCCGTCGATGTAACAAAAGTGGGTCCCAATTGAAATCGTTATATTGTTAAACTAAGTGCCAAACAGAAATCATGTGAGCATACGATATTTCTGGGTGTCCCGCGTATTTGACTCAGTCTATCTCGGCAACCGTGAGCGCAACATTTTGCAGTTGTTTAAAATGAACATGTTAAAAAACTTTTCTTGTGAACCGGTAAACACTTCTAACAATATTGTGATTTATCTGAACAACCGTGAGTGCAAAACAGCTGTGCGTTGTTTTAGATTGACTATAACAAATTAAATAAACGCTTTGAAACCATACTCAACTAGCTCATCTCAACTTTCCAATCTTGAAGTCGTAGTCTTACACTCTAAAATGATTGCTCAAGCAGAGCCTACTTGCAGAGACCGCTGTACCTACCTGTAGTTTTTTAGACCTGATTAAACACCTCTACTAAAAGCGTTTACTGTCTCGAGCCTTACTTTATGGAACTTAACATAATCATGAAATAAATAATAAATAAAGACTAATAAAAAGTTTTGCAAGATTAATTAATTAATGATTTTTGTTAAACTTTTTATTATTCCTTTATTTATTTCATACCTACACTAAAGATTATCAAATCTGTCTCAATTAGTTATCAAGATTATGGGCCCTCATCCTACTATGCAAGCACGAAGAATACCTACACGAAGAAAATCTGTCCTTACCCGCGGAGAGATGGTACATCACTCCATTATATATGTAAGCTACTTCACGGAGGCAACGACTTTGATTTGTTAAAGGCCGATTTCGCCACGGTGTTGACGTTACATTACTCTCGGTGACTCCCTCGCTTATATCATAGAAGCTGCAGTTGTTTCTATTCAATAATCAAATATTATTTCTTCATAAACATCCTGTAATGCCAAGTGGCAAAAAAGTCAGCAGTATCAAAAACGGTTCCAAAATGAAAATTCTAAAGCAGAATTCCATGCAACATAGCTCTCTTTCCTAAGCCTGGATCTCTCATAGCTTCAAAGGTTTAAATGGTATAACTGGCTACCGGATTGCAAATGAATTGATGAATGACAATTCATAAACATTGGGTGGGTGAGATATTGAATGATAAAAATGTCGCTGCTGAGCTTGACCATCCAACTACCTACGAAATCTGTATTTTGTGGAATTTTCCACATTTATTATTATTAGTTATCGTCTACCCAGTAATATTTGTCTGGCAAGTTTGCTATCGTATTTTTTCAGTATTTTGATTCATATAAAAATTAGAAAAAACGTTACATATGTGTTTCAAATGTGACATTTTTTAACCACACTATTTGATCTCTTCCTCCATAAATCAGAAGGATTGCCCTGCCAGACAAGGGTTTTCCTACTCATATACTATGAATACAGATAATAAAAGGGATTTTACCCATTACGGAGTTGTAAAGCGGTTATGTTCGCTAGCTCTTAGACTATATGGAATGTTTTCGAGTTTTCAGTTTGCTCCTGGTGTTTGAACCTCTTGATTTTGCAAAACTATACTTTTGAGTAGTGAGCGAGATTTTTCTATTGCAGTTTACAGCAATCAGTTAAAACGCTATAATGTTACACTAGACTGTGAGCATTCATACTCTAAAGACTCCAGGAGCACTCTAAAGCACTCTGAATATGTAATTCATTAGAAATGTAATTCTCTAGAATTCCAACAAAAACCAATGTCCACAAGTTGATTGTCTTAGAAATAGCATTAAGGAAAACGAACCAATTGACGCAATGCAATTTACTTTGTATTTTCTACAAATTACTCGCTTTAGTGGTTCAGATTATTCTGAAGACTGTTTGGCCGTAATAAACGAACTCATGTTTTGACCATACATTTCGTTAAGCCATTTCAATAGGAAATCACCAATTTTATCCTTAAATGCAGAATTGCAGTTCTATTTCCATAAATAACTGCAACACGAGACAAATTTTGTTGACGTCGAAAAGTGGTCGTATTTTCACACTAATGGTTGCAGCAAAAAGCTTCGACAAAGTTAAATTTAATAAATGTCAATGCATACATTAAAACAGAAAAGTCGATACTTGTTACACTAGTTTCTACCACTATCGAGGGGATTGTAGAAACACAATTGACAATGAGAAAGAGGAGGGGAGAACAGAAGAAAAATTATTTTTACCGGGTCAAATTATTATTTGAACGAATAATCTATACAGATTTTTAAAATAAACACAACGCTACGATTATTTAGAATAAAATCACCAACAAAAGAACCTAGGAAATTAAAACTCAAAAAGCGAAATAATCTCTTAATAATTTGACTCGCAAGGGAAAATCGTCAAGTGACAATTGCCGAATCAAAATCATTTTTCCTTGATGAGACAAATTTATCAGTGTTGGGAGTCGTGAACTGTAGATCTTTTTAGAATTTGAAATAAGATTTTTAGTAATATAAGATCTGTAATTGTGATATAACAAAGGTCAATTTAAAAAATTTAGTTTTAATTGAATTTTGAAAATATATGCAATTATCCTTGAGCTTCTTATCTGCACCTTTCAAATTAGTTCCGTTGTCAGACTAAATCATTTCCGGTTCACCACGTCGACTGATAATAACCATTCCAAAACCATGACGTCTGCTTCATGAATATCTCCCAAAGCTAACAGTGAATATATGTACGAGTATAATCATACGAACATGCAATAAGACGAGCCAATATGAGCCAGCTGCTGTAGGAATAACTATAACTACTACTACAACCCATAACCTAAACCAAGGCCCCAGAAGCTATAAGCTTGTGCGGGAGGGAGGGGGCGATTATTATTATTATGTAGGCCCAATGTGCGGCTGCAGCCGACTTACAGATGGAACAGCGCAAATCCCACATTTGTGTCACAGCTAAGGAAAACTGCAGAAAACCTTAACCAGATCTGCCGGCGTCGGGAGTCGATCGTGGGCTGCTTGAGTGAAAGTCCGGCACGCCAGGCATTACACTACCAAGGCTGTAAAGCCTTGCTGGAGTTATCACTCTACAGTGATTCTTCAGTTTCATTTCTTCATCAGAAGTGACTGACCTTTAATCTTATGTGCGAGACACTTTGACATTGCTTTGTTTAGGAAATTTAGTTCAGTTAGCCATCGCTACTTAAATCGGTTTCTTAAACAGTATGCCATTTTTTACCCTGCAATTTTTTTTATTAATTTTTTTCTCTAAGAACTATCAATACAGCGTTATTTTTGAGCTCGGGTAGAACTTTTAATCATCTCTTAGGGTACGGGAATCAGACATTAACAAAAGTGCACCAGTGGATTTATTCCGCCAAGGTACATATTGCACATATTTTGATTCGGTGATTGTTACCTCATTACTTCATTACCTCATAGCCTTCAATTTATTGTATTACAAAAAACACGCATTTTCTTTAAATTAGAATACATAACAATATTTCTTCTTTAGCTGGCATAACAATAAATGTCACTTCGGCAAACATCTAGAAAAATCAAATTCTAATGGAATGATAACCATCTTTTCTCCGTTAAATCTTATTATTTATTACCGCTCCAGGAACGTAGATCTTCAGAAATATTTTTGAAATAAAATAAATGAATTCTATTCTAAAATAAATTAATTGCCAGTTTTAGGTGTCGTGAAAAATGCAGCAATACCAGTAAGAAAATAATTAATCTTTGTTTCAAATATTTAAACATCTCTTAATTAAATAAAAGGAAATTAGTAAAGAAATATTGGGGATGATAACGAAAACGTGAAAGAGAAAGATTTATAAAGGGATTATGTACAAATTTTAGATTTAAATAGGCTCAAGACATCTTCCTTCCGTCTAGGTTTCATCTCTTTTTATCACAAGACTCCGGATTTTTGGAATTAGCAAGATATCCTTCAAACTAATCCCCTCGCTCTCTTTACATAACTAACGAAATGTTCTAAATTCTAAAAGATTTTCCTTCTTTCTAAGCTGTAAAAGGCTAATATTAATTTTGATAATTCGTTGTGTAGTAAGTATTTAAAGATTATATTAGTTTAAGATTGTAGATAAAAATTTAATTTATTTAATTACGTGTAAAACCATTTCTAATATTCTGAAGCTATAAAGAAAGTCGTAAATGTTTAAATGTTTACGTCGCCAAAAGTATTTTTTACCCCTAGCAATAAACGCAAGTTGAACGGACGATCGAGCTTTAGATGGGAAGCAATTTCAAGCCAAAAGCCGGGGTTAATTTTTGGGCTCTTTTTCTTTCTTCCGGGAGTTGAAAGATTTATCTCCATCCAAGTGTGATGAGCGACCGAATTTCTTATCGTTAATTCCTCCACATTATTGGCTTTCTGTTCAGGACGATTCTTGAACCTTTTCGATTTAATAATGAAATTAGTAAGTCCTATTCGGAAAATTATTATTGTATTTCAATTAGCAAGTTTGGTCGGATTAATATGCCAGCTATCCGAGAATGATAACGTTTTCGCAGATGAAACTACTACACCAGCAAAAACAAGATTAAATTACAATTAACCCATTAAAGTTTCTAAATGCTTAGATAGATTTATGTGTGCTACATATACGAAATCCCAAGCGATAAGGGCGAGGAAAGTTCGTTCTGTTTGTTAAAACGTATTCAGAATTCTCAAAAGCATTACATATTTATGCTAAAGCCGCACTGGAGCTTCGAGGAACGTCCAAACTGTTTGTTTGGACATTTTGTGAAATGTTCCCTAGAAAACTGACTCACAAATTCATTTTAGGGAAACAGTATCTGCCACGTTTGTCATGTTTGTCATGTTATACAAGCTTTTTTTGGCAACTGCACGACCAAAAAATGAATTATAGTTACATGGTTTAATCCCAATGCAATTCTAGATCAATCCCAAGGTTTTAATCATGGGCCTCTTAAAACTTTTATATTAGAACAGTTAAGTGAACCTTATCAGTCGTTCACACATTTTTTTTGTGTAATTTAACACAGTCAAGATGTAAAGACTCAAAAACTATTAAATACGTAACACAGATGAGTAGTTGAATAAAATTAGAAACCCAAAAAACAGTTGCGCTATTAACTTTTTATATCTATTATTTAGTTACCACAATTATACAATTAGTTCGTTATTAATCAAGCGGTTTATTACTTAAACATATTTACAAACTAAACACTATATCTTAACGGTGTCTCTTAACCACTCATTATATTTTACTAATTGCCAATGCGGTTTTATACCGAGAAAAAAGTATAAATACATATTGACAATTAGTCAAATACAATGTGTGGTTAGGAGACACCGTTAAAATATAGTGTTGTGATAAACCACAGTCCTTACATTCTATTATTAGTTACAAACTAAGGATGATTTTTCGTACCAATCTGCTGGTTAGCTGGGGAATCCAGTCATCGACCACCAAGGCGCTTTTGGCACAGGATCTCCATGACCAGCATCACACACACACAAACTACCTGCAAAAACGTCTGGAAGTCGTCAACGCGAAGAAGCCAAAAAAAGGAAAAAATATTTTTTCAGATGTTCTCGCAAGACCATCCAAAAGGCGCTAAATCAAAACATAACTAGACGAAGCAGAAAAATGTCATAAATTAGAGTATGACAGGAATTAGACTATCGGATGGGTGTTAATGTTACGAATGGTAGCCACATTGAATACTTGAAATATGTACTATGAAAATTCATGTAGTTGCTATTTGATTTTATGTAGAGTTTGTTCTTGAATACCGCAGGTATGAGGAATTAAACAACTTTCGACAATCATTTAGGAAAGCGGTCTGCAAATCAATTTTAATGTTTGTTGAGTACCACTGTGTTTTTGATATTTTATATCGATGACTAAATAAATGATTATTTTACTAAAATCTTAATAAAACGTTAAAAAATGTTGATAAAATTTTAGTTAAAGCAATCCGAAATACAGTAGGTGATTGCCAAATAAACAATAGAACACATGAACATAAACAATTTTTATAAGTAAAATAAAAATGAGAATATACACGAACAGAATAATAAATCTAGGTCTAGTCTCAAGTACATGTGGAAACTGGCTTGCCCAGACAAAAGTAACAGAAAAATCTAGTAGGAAACTATTCTGCATGCAATTATGGGTAGAATCATAATCGTATTTTGGCAAAAAAACTACATCAAGATAAATTAGGAAGACGCCAAAAGCGTGTTCAGAACAATAACTTTCCAAGCCAAAACGTCTTTGACCAACATTTCGAAAACTCAGCGCTGTCGAGGGCACACGAGGCCTATAACTGGTAGATCGGGGTAGCAAAACCATTAAAAACCAACTCCAAGAGTTGGGGAAAAGTCGGAGGCTGGACGAGGTACCATCTTCTGAGAGAAGGTGCCGACGGGTGAGCAGTTTATAGCTCCGGTACTAGCCTGGACAGCAAGTAGAGGATGGGTAGTAACCTCGCTCCTACCAGTGAGTTACTGGTAGCACTGTGACGTGTAGACAATGCGCGCTAATTGAGCGTATCTCAATTCATGACTAAAAGACGGGACGGAACACCCGGACGTTCATAAAAATAATGTCACAAACGGAAATATTTACAATTCAATACATCGTTCGTACAATATATCGTGCAAGGTTACGCTCAGCTGCCTACGTTATTCTAGCAGCCGCGGCGACGCCGCCTACGACTTGGAGCCAGCTGAGCATTTCTTCGAAGAAACGCTTCCGCTTCACCCACGACTGGTCATTTCTATGTTAATCTCAACTGCAAGTTGCATTCGTTGGCATGCAACATATCTACCTACGTTACTCCCGTATATGCTGGGCAACCCACGTAATTCAGAACCAGCTGCACATTCCTCTGAAGAAACCATCACACTTGGGCTCCCTATGTGTATACGCTTAGTTTGTAGATCTAGTGCTAGACAGGGTGATTCCGATCGCCCTGATGTTTATTGTTAGAATTAGGAGGACCTGTATGTCCTCAAAACTATATAAACACCATGTGTAGTACCTTTGTATTTTATTACTTTGTTATTAGTATATGATTGTTTCCATGCCTTGTGTTCTCTTTCCCTTCTACCTCTGACTACGACCTCCAGTCACTAAAACCCCTCGCAACAATAATAATAACGAATCAAACAACGTAGCAACAAAATACGGCCTATTATCTAATTTAAGGAAATAAATGTCAGTGGATTAGGTAGAGTCGAAAAATAGTAACTGCCGATTAGTAGAGAGAGGTTAGGTTAAAAGAAGTGTAGTTAAAGATGAATTTATATTAGTATGAATTTATATAAATTCATACTATCATTCCTTCTGGAGTTTATTTTGTAAGATTTAGTTATGATATCGTTTATGATATTTATTAAAAACCCAAATCTTTAATCGTCTTAAAAAAGGCATAGTAGCTATTGACTTGTAACAAGTTCCATTAAATCGTTGGAGGCGTCCAAACAGCAAAGCGCTACAGGAAAATGACAGTAAAAGACAGGTCATACTATTGTTGTCCCTTTTATTCTTCTATACAGTTTTATAGCGTTGGGCACGTCCATTCTCTTACCTGCTAAAAAAAACTTAACCTTTTCTAATTCACATTACATTAGAAAGATTCATTAAACCACAATAAGTAAATTTAAAAGTATATTAGCTAAGTAATTCTAGAACTGGCAAAATAACACAAGCAGGGTTAATTGGCCAAGTGTTTTATAAATTCAGGTCTATTATCAAGAAAATATCAAAACTTGACTTACTCAGACAAAAGCAGTAGAAGAAACTAATAGAAAACTAACTTTCATGCAATTAAAAGCAGAATCACAATTCTATTTTACAAAAACTACAACTACATAAGATGTGAGAACGCCAAAAGCGTAACCAGAAAAAATAATTTTTTTATTGAAACGTCTTAGAAAATATTCCCAACAATAAATACGAGTCTATTAGGCATACTACAAAGATAACACAGCCACACAAAAAAAGGGTACGGGCCAAAGCACCTGACCGGTATATTTCCATGTAATTTTCAGCGCTGAATCCGAATCCGGGGTCAGAATCACCGATTTACCTCAGGCTTTGTACATAACCTCAGAAAATGGCCAAAAATGAGCAAAATGAGATTTAACGTAAAAATTTCAAATATCCCCCTATTCTCATGTATTTTGATGTGTTGGAACCGACAGAATATGATGATGAGAAATTCCTTCAACTAGCCAATTCAACGCTATCACCCCATTTCATCACCATTACACGCCCATTTGGGGATTGTAAATTGGATATTATTCACCATTCTTATGTGTTTTGAGGCGCTGGAAGTGAATACAATCATTCACAATCATACTCGGGCAGCAATCTGGCTTTACGAAGTGGCCATGCTTTTTGTGCCAATGGGATAGCAGAGATCGTTCGAACCACTATAAAAAAAGGACTGGCCTGCAAAAGTGTCATTCCACCCAGGGACAAAGAATATAATACGTGATCCTTTGGTTAATCCTTCAAAAATTCTTCTTCCCCCACTACATATAAAATTAGGCCTTGTAAAAGAATTTGTCAAAGCTTTGAATAAAGATGGTGATTGCTTCAATCATATTGAACAAATGTTTCCAAACATTTCTGATGCGAAAGTGAAGGAGGGAATTTTTAACGGACCCGATATCAGGAAAATGCTGAGAGATCCAGTTTTCACCACAAAAATGAATAAAACTCAAAAAGCTGCCTGGTACAGTTTCAGAAATGTGGTGGAAAGTTTTTTGGGAAATACGAAGAGTACAGATTACAACGAAATAGTAGCAGAAATGGCGAAGAATTTTGAAAAGTTACGCTGCCTGATGAATTTAAAACTACATTCACATTAAAACGACATACCGGTCAGGTGCTTTGGGCCAGACACTTTTTTTTGTGTGTGGCTGTGTAATTGGCAATGAGGAGGGACAGATTAAAAGCAGTCTATATATGTCCAAAAGCGACTTTGGGTTATTAGATATATAAATGTAATATAATATTAGTTGCAACGTAGACTACTTAAAACGTATTACATGAATACGTAGTTTACAAATGAATTTTAATCCGGGCAAATAATTATTCGAATACATAACTTTGATATATGAAGTTCCGTCATTTTATTGAATTTCAGGTTAATTTAAATCATTGCGGTAATGGTTGCCTTTTAATCGTGCTAAATAGTCATACTCTTTGTATTTTTGTAATTATTAATTACATTACGAATGAATTGTACAATTTGTTTTTTAAAAGTAAATTAATTTAAAAATAAAATGGAGCACCAGCCCGGCAAACAAAGTTGTAATGTTGTATTAACAGTAATTGCACTTTAATTATTAATCTGAATCGAAACTATTTAGTTTCATTACAGTCTATCACGGTGGTGCATTTGCTACGCTTTAATAATTTCAAGCAATCAGAATGATTACAATACATGTTTGCTATTGATTTTCTGTTGTAACAAAAAACAACAGAAACAAAAAATATTTCTATGTATCACGTACTAACAACCTCAATGAGAACGTTGGTTGAAATTGTTGTTAAATCAGCAAAAACGAAATTCCGAATTTTTACTGTGTAACAAATGTGTCTGTGTGGTTTGGCATTAATTTTTTCTTTCGCATTTTTTTAACAAATTTTTCCTGTTGCTCCTTCCTAAATCAACGATATTATACCGCCCTACGTTGGCGTCGCCTAGCAAAAAACTTGGCATCGAAATGATTAATCCACCGTTAAAGATTTTCTGTTGACTCTCCGGTTTTTAGCGGATCTAAGAGGGATGATGTGATTCGTGTGCACTGCGGTATCGTGAATTATTAATCGTCTCACAAACCGCTCGCTTAATTATTAAACACACGCTGTTGCGTGCGACAAACTTTCGCCAGGAAGCTAACGGCTGTCGTTAAAAAATACTAAATATTTCAGTTTCATTTGCCTGAAAGTAATATAACTAAGCCACTCTCGAAATTATATGATCGCCGCTCATGTGGTTATTGTTATTCTAGTTTTATTTAGAGTGCTTACTGTACAAATAGCAAGCCTAATTATAAGAGCCAATTTTGTTTATTAGTTTGGGTTAAAATAATGATTTGGAAGGAAAGTGTATTTTAATAAATATTATTTGGATAAAAGATTGCGTGCTGCAATAAGGTGTTGTCCTAATTAATTAATAATAAGTTGAGTGAGAATTCAGCACTTTTTTGTTGTTGCTTTGTCGCGATGAGACAACCACAAATTACAATTTCTAATTATATTAAAAATAGAAACGCACATTATTAATGATAACATCTAAACAACCACAACAATAAATAATAAAAATAGTGGGCAACCACGTATGACATATCATTTCAAATGCTTGAACGATAAGAGTGCCTGGAAATACCACACAGAACCTAACAATCAAATTGAATAAAACAATAATGTTCAAAGAAAATGAAGGAAATTACAAAATCTCTTTGTTGTTACTATAGTCTCGCTGACAAATGAAGGATTTAAATGAACGCGTGCACATCAGCTGTGAGAACATTACGATAAGCTAAGAATGTAAGCAGAGTATTGTGTTACTAGAGACGTTTTAAAAAAGTCAGTAGCGTACGTTCGGATAGTACTTTTTAACATTATGTAAATTTAACATTGTTGAAGTATCTATTCAACCTTAATAACGATTTATAATTAAAAATCTCATTACGTTTTAAATGGCATAGGGTAATGAATACATTTAAAGAAAAGTAATTGCAAAAATTTTAACTATAAATCGTTAAAAGTAAAAAATAGGGAATCAATCAATAATCATAACTACACAAAATCATAACTGGTGTTAATTTACATTTTTAAGTGCATAAAACTGATACTAAATGATGGCAATCCTTTTTATATATTAGGAATCGTAATGTATAATAATTTACCAATTTCAAATAACCAATAAAACAATTAATGTATAAACAATTTGTTACTGTTGTAAAGGAATTACTTAACTATTATAGTAGTTCTTAAGAATTTTTGTTTATAACAATATTTCTGCTTTCATATGTTTAATTTAATTTATATTTTTGCCGTTTACTTGCATACATGTTACATAGAAAACAAAAATATGCCTAACTGTGAGTCAAATAGTATTTTATAGGTGGCATGAAATAATTAAACTTGGACGTTAATAATAATTGTTCTTATAGTATAAATTAATTTCATTTTCCCTATTTTGTACGTGTATTCGATTATAATCGAATACAACATTAAGCATCAATGTTGGCCTTCGTAAAGGACATTTTGTGACGCTACTGAATCATTCCAGTTTATCAGTTGTTTCTGTTATCAGATACATTTTTCGGGTCGACCACGTGATCATGAGGTGGACACTGCGTGATTTGAGATGCTTTTTACAATTCTGCCCTCGTGATATCGGTAATCTTAAATCCTTCATTTGTTGGCGAGACTATAGTTATTATTATTAGAAAAGTTAAAATAGGTATGATAAATAAATAATGATTAACATACGTTATGTACACAACACAATGGTTCATTACTGGTTGAAGTTGCCGCATTATAAACATGTTATATTGTCAGCATATTTACTTTAGATCGTACTGTATAGGATAATAAACACATGCAAAAGTTTGTAATTTTTTTATTGGTGATAGATCTCCAACTTCTGCACTTTAAAGCGATTGAAAGGGAGAACAACAGACTCTACACTTAAAACAGTAACGTGCTAGTTACGTTGTTTAGTGCGTTGACGATTTGATGATGACAATACGACACTAACAATAAAATATACCTTTTATTAAACTAATTGTAAGTTGAATGTTATAGGTTTTGTCGAACAGCGACAGTGATCCCCGTAGAAATAAATCTTATATTTATAAAAAACAAACAAATTACGCGAAAAAAGCTATAATAGAATATTTCATTAGAAACAAAGTCGTAAACTACATCTGCTTGGTATCGTAATTTCTAGAAAAACCAATATATTTATCGCTTTTAAAATGAATAAAGGAAAAAATTTAATTAGGTTTTTTACGGAAACAAATTCAATATTTTATCAATTTAATACGTTAGAGGTTAGAGATGAACCGGACGTCGCTCGATACTACAATAATGTAACTCCTCCCCTCTTATGACGAAAATTCTAATAATCTTTATAGATTTTAAGCTCAATGATTAGCTTGTGATAGTTCCTGATATCGCCTACACTTATCAAATTTATATTAAGGATGTTGTGTTTACCTAAACTTATTTAATCATCATCCAGTGTTTTAACTGAATTATATGATTTGAAAATTTGATGTAGTATTTCATCTAAGTAAGATCTAGTGAAATATAAAAATTCATTGTGGGTAGCCTGTTTGTAAAGCAATTCTAACCATGAGAGGATATAATTTGTTTTAAAATGATTCAAAATGTGTAACTAATTCTTTTGTTCGATTGTCAATAACTTCCAAGTTATCTATGATTTTATTGTTTAGTTGAATCAAAGTTTCTTAATCTGTCTCAAGCTTATTCACCACTTCGTCATATCTTTTAGCATCGCTAGCATCAAGATTACCTGCCAAAAATTTAATTGTTGACCCTAAATTATTTACTTCATATTCTGATGTTATTATCTTAAAAAAACGTCAGCGTTACTATTAATTTTGCCATTTTTATGTATTATTTTGTAATCATGCTCTTCTAGCTTAAGACGTCATCTTACTAATTTTGAATTATGTTCTTTTAAATTAAAAATCCAAAGTAGTGGTTTGTGATCTGTCATACATTAAACTGTCCCCGAACTTGTATATCTTCTGAAATGATTAACAGGCCAAACGACTGCCAGCGATTCCTTCTCTATCGATGAGTAATTGATTTCTGCATTATTCAACGTTTTACTGCTATTGGCTATGGATTTTACTGTTCCAATAGGCATTTGTGAAAAAACAGCACTTAAAGCGAACTTTGAACGTCCACCATTAAATGTGAAACGTCCAAAAGATAATGAACAAATAAAACTTGGGAGTGTGTTCGATCTTTATTTCAGTCCTTAATGAGTTGGTCAGTGATTTTGCCAAATTTGCATAGTTTCTTATAATAACTTGTGATACCTAGAAGAATGATTTCATTTGCTTCACGGTTGTTGGTGATTTAAAGTTTTGAATGAGATAAATTTTTGAAGGATCTGGTGTTATTCCATCTGTAGATATTATGTGACCTAAAAATGTCATACTTAGAAATTCCGATTTGTCTAGTTGAATGTTTAAGTTGATTCCTTTCAAATTTCTTAAATATACTTCTGACATTTTTTAAGTGTTCTTGAAAACCTTTCCCGAATATTATGATCCCGTCCATGTTGACTAAACAAAATTTGTCTATAAGTTCTCTTAGTATGTTATAACATTACCATTTGGAAAATGAAAGAAGGTTTCTTAATATTTTCTTAAATACTTATAATGCCCATTTCCACACTGAATGAAGTCTTAGGAATGGAGTTTTTGTCCATTAGCAATTCTTGTAAATCATGTAATTTGCAATCTTGTAAAACCCGAAACTAGCGTACCTTAACCAGTCTAATCTCTAAAGTCTAATTTATCTAAGATTTTATCTATATTAGGTATAGGGTATTTATCGTTCAACACCCTAGAATCTACAACCATACACCACTTTTGCTTACCTGGAGCATCTAATTTCTTAGGAACAATCCAAATGGCATTACTATCAGAAGAAGAATCACTTTCTATTTTCTTAATTTCATTATTAGGCAATACTATAAAATTATTTTCGTAATGCCTATTTTTATAAAATACGAGACTTTTAAAGAAAAATATGCATTTTCTAAAAATCATTTATTTGCTAAATCTATAAAGCAATTTAACTCTGTATGGAAATTATAATTTTGGAATATAGGTAAATAAATTGTTTTATTAATTAATTTTTCCCCCTGTCACTGCTTTTATAAAACTTTCACTATTGATTATTTTACAAGCCCAGATTTTTACGTTCTCTTCAATAAGTTTGGAATTGATTAAATAACACTTAGCACTTGTATCTATGAGTAATTTATTTACATGGCGGATTTTCTAAGATTACGTACTGGATAGTATGTTATATTTTAACGAGCATAGAAAGTGGCATATTTCTCACTAGTGTGAACGTAAATATCACACGAGGATGTGAAAGACTTTCCAACGAGTTATCTACATTATCTCTCTTATAACCTCAAAAAACACATTTTCTTCAATGATTTTATATCGGCTTTTCACTGAAATTACAACAAAGTGAAAGATTTTTAATTTTTTTTTATTTAGAGAATTTATGGTAATGGCTTGTTAATAAATATGTGATACAGAACTTCTTTTATATTTTACTATTACTATTTACAATTACCGAATTACGTCGGCATCGATTGAAGGGTCACGTGACGTACAAAACGAACACCCCTTATAAATAACTTGACCTCAACTCATATCGATGATCTTTCGGGTTACTGCACATAATCACGTGATGCCTACTTGACATAGAAAGACAATACTACTTGAACAAAGGTGAATTGCGCATTGCACCTATGTATATGCCGTAACTGTGCTTCCTAGTAATTTTCCTTGTATTCCCTTTTGACCAAATTTTTCTGTACTGTTGATCGATGACCTTTTCATAATTTATGTCTGCCGATATGTCATATAGCATTGGAAAGACTCGTGTGAACTTAGCACCTTTAATTTCTTGAAACCAAAAAATCCTAAGAGTTCTGAATAAATAAAGTAGAGTTCTAGAGTTCCTTACAATATTAACAATAGTTCTGGTATTTTAAGCTCGGAAATCGAAAAAATGATTTTAGGGTGCTAACTTCACGCAGCACCCTTATTTTCGCAAAAAAGAGTTCTGTTGGCATTTTTCGTCATAATTGTAATAGTTCTAGAGTTCCTGATAAAAAATTTGAATAGTTCCGCTTAATTAACAAATATATAAACAATTAAAGAATTTACTACAAAATTAAGTTTGTCAAAATGACGGTTCTGAGAAGAATCCTGAGTAGCCATCGAAGAGTTCTGTACAGAACTGTAATCAGAAAAAAAGTACTGTAATCAGTAAAAAATTGAAAAAAATTTCTGAAAATATAGTTTGAAGGTGTTCTTAAAAAAGGACAATAGGCATTAAACGTTATCTAGAAAAAAAAAAAACATTGAAAATAGAAAGCAAATTTAGTAGAGTATATTAAAAAACAACAATATTTATGGTATTGTTCTATGGTATTCTGTAAAGCAATCAAGATGTAGAGCAATTTGACATTTGAAACACTTTTTTTGCACTTTTTTATGACAGACTCTACATCTTGTTTGATTTTCTTGTCTGACAAGATAGTGTTCACTGCTGTCAAACCGAACTTCTGGGTTTTCGAGGGCAGATGGTCTACCTCGCTTTCTTGAACATCTGTTTGTTTGCAAGAAAGAAACTGTGATGTATCTACGAAACGCAAGTTGGTCCATTTTGCTTCCCTGGATACGATGAAGTTGCCACGCATTTTGTACGCATAAATCCAAAATATAAAAAATTATTCCGCTGTACCATTTTTTACCCCTAATGGATGTTCTGTAGTAACTTATATTTTGATCGCACCGATCAACGCCACCCATATGAGCATTATATTTGAAAACACTGTTTGGTTGCTCCACCAAAACTTTTTTCTTTTTTGATTTTCTTGAAACGTGTCGAATAGGATATACTGGAACGCTATTTGTTATAAGGTTGACCAAACTGTTGTCATTCCATTTTACAAGGCTAATTTTAGAATCAGTCGATTTGAAGTCATATGATCCTCTTGGTTTTTTTTTTCATCTCTGTTTTAGATAAAAGAGGACATTTAAACAAACGGTTTTCTCTAATGGTGCCTGTGCCTTTGATTCCCCTTCTATAAAGTTCTTCCAAAAGAGGCACGGTTGAAAAAAAGTTATCAAAAAAAATGTGATAGGGCAGCTGTTGATTTTTTTGTATAACGTCGCAATACTGCAAAACAACGGAGGGCCCTAAGCCAAATGGTTTATATTTGTTCGAAATTTGAGTGCTTGCACCTTGATAAGGTTCGACCCAGGCACAGTATCCGTTGCATTGAGAATTTGACGTTGTCCCCATCCACATTTTGAACCCATATCTATAAAAAAATATAAAACATAAAAACAGAAATTGAAACAAAAATTTAACACTAACCTAATAGGCTTTCCTTTGATAAATTGTTTACATCCATGCCTTCCATTAGAGGTGTAAAGTCTTGAAAGTTTTGGTTTATCAATGTAAACAACGGTCTAACTTTTGCAAATTTATCTCGTTGATCAAGAGCGTTATTGTCGCAACAATGTAAATTTGACAGAATAAATTCGAAGCGATCTCTTGACATAGCTTGGGACACTAAAGAATTGTGAGTATCTAGGCTATTCTCCCAATACATTCTTCGACGTGGTAGAGGATTATATCCACTCAGAAGAAGTATTCCAAAAAAAGCGCGCATTTCTTCTGCGGAAATTTTTGCTGGTTTATTTTTTTGTGCAGCGTACATGTTGCTATATGACACAAAAAGATCGATAACGTCATCGCCAAAAAATTTGAAAACAGTTGGGTTGGAGACAAATTAGCTTTGACATCGTAAACTAAAGGGAACGTGTTACTGTCTAAATTCAAGTCACTGTCTTCCCATCTATAATTTTTCTTCAGTGCAATTTTATATGACGCTAAAGGAAGCTCGTCTTCATTTTCTTCTTCTCTACTCTCAATATTTTCGTTTTCTACTTCTTCACCATGCTCAGTACTTCTGTTTTCCTCTTCTTCATTTTCAGCATGGTGGTTATCTTGAGCATTATCCAAAAAATCTAAGGCTCCTCTAAATAATTCTGCAGGTGCTCTAAGTTGAGAACCTGGTAAATTTTCAATATATGCAGCATCCTCGTCGCCTGAATCTTCATCGGTCAATGAGCCACAAGCGTTTGTTGGAGGCAAAACGGCAATTTCTATATCATTTCCTTCTCGAGGAAAATCATCGTCTTCTTCTAAACTTGTCAAAAGTTCATCCAAAGTGTAGTTGCTAAAAATAAAATTTTACACCTTTATGCCTAACGTCCTTTTTTAAGTACACCACAGTTTTAGAAGCCGCTATCAAACAGTAAATCAAAATGTTAAGATTATGAATGGACTAAACTATAGTCTAAACATTTTTTTAACAATATCCAGTGAATACACGAAGAAACTACCAATAAAACAAAAATTATTTACCCTTGAAGACGTAAGGAGCGTGCTAACTCTTGATCAATGAACGCCATGATGTTCAAACACTCACAAAAACTGCCAAACAAACAATAACACGTGAATTTTGCCTAGAAAGCATTACTCCCTGTTTATACACAACGTTAAACTAGCGCCATCTGTCACACAACTATGCAACATACAACAGGCAGCCACAATAGCTGACTACTACCATTGTCCTTTTTTAAGGACAATAGGCATATATGGGTTAATTACGAATTTTAAATTGTTCATAACAATTAAACTATTGTTAATTATGGAGTTATGTTAACAGTTCTGTGCAGAACTCTTCGAGGGCTACTCGGAACTCTGCTCAGAACTATTGTTCGAGTTCAATAAAAATGACGTGTTTCTTAATTACGATTTTTAAATTGTTTATAACAATTAAACTATTGTTAATTATGGAGTTCTGTTAACAGTTCTGTACAGAACTCTTCGAGGGCTACTCAGAACTATTGTTCGAGATCAATAAAAATGACGTGTTTCTTAATTACGAATTTTAAATTATTTATAACAATTAAACTATTGTTAATTATGGAGTTATGTTAACAGTTCTGTGCAGAACTCTTCGAGGGCTACTCGGAACTCTGCTCAGAACTATTGTTCGAGTTCAATAAAAATGACCTGGTTCTTAATTACGATTTTTAAATTGTTTATAACAATTAAACTATTGTTAATTATAGAGGTCTGATTACAGTTCCGTTCAGAACTCTTCGATGGCTACTCAGGATTCTTCTCAGAACCGTCATTTTGACAAACTTAATTTTGTAGTAAATTCTTTAATTGTTTATATATTTGTTAATTAAGCGGAACTATTCAAATTTTTACTCTTACAATTATGACGAAAAATGCCATCAGAACTCTTTTTTGCGAAAATAAGGGTGCTGCGTGAAGTTAGCACCCTAAAATCATTTTTTCGATTTCCGAGCTTAAAATACCAGAACTATTGTTAATATTGTAAGGAACTCTAGAACTCTACTTTATTTATTCAGAACTCTTAGGATTTTTTGGTTTCAAGAAATTAAAGGTGCTAAGTTCACACGAGTATTGGAAAGTACTTAAAATTATCTTTTAAATGATATAATATGACATTTTAAGTGTCTCTCATTGGATATGTTTACAAGTCAGGGAAAAATCTTTAGCGGCTGCTAATTTAATTACTTCGAATACATATATTTGACAGAGTAAAAGCTAATATTTTGAGAGGTGCAAAAATTTGCTTACAGGCCAATGGAGAACACTTCTACTATTGTAATTTTGACTAGTGGCTTTGCCCGCTGGCATTTGGAATGTTTGTTTTAAAATGCGATTGGAATTAAGCGAGTTATTAGAACAGTCTTCCATGTTTTGCTTATTTTTCATTATTCTCGACCGCAATTTCTCGCGCGATTATATGGAAATAAATTAAATCACATTTTTGTTAGTCCAATTTTTAGTGCAAAGGATATTTACACGTAAGTAATTTAATTAATTAAAGAAGTGTTTCTGTTAATTAAAAAAATGAAGCTATTAATTTGGAAAACAGCTTGTGAAGCTGTGTTCGCGAACATGTAAGGATCAATGTCCTGGAGAGAATGCGTGATTTTTTTAACAGCCTGGATAATTATTGAGAAAACGTTCCTTTTATTTATTTTCATCATCAGTAACGCACCACTAATAATAATTAGTGATAATAACACACCGAACTGCACTTTGCTAGGATTGCATGACGTCTGATTCATTCACCCTGATAGCAAAACGGCTGCATTTCTGCGGCAACCATTCTATTTATAAACCCATTGGCGGATCATTTTAAAAACATTTAATAAATATCAAATAAACAAAAATCACTTAAGTACATAATAATAACAAAATAATTTCGCATAACATAGATAAACGACAAATATTGATTAAATAATTTATCCCTTCCCATTAGAATGGAACACACATGATTATATCAGTTGGAACTCCTATTCGATCTATTGCAAGCTTGCCTTCCATTGTTAATTTTCCATCCTTAACATTTTATGTGGAAGAAGTCTATGTACAATGTACATACATATAAGAAATACCCGTTTCGTCGGCATTATAGATATTTTTTCCAAACATTATACAATGTGGTAGTTTGAAACGTTCACCACCTATTTCGTACTTGTGTTCTGAGTTTTTCTCTGAGCCAAAACTTTTTTATTATAGTGTACACTGCGAAATTAACTAAACCAGATTTACAACACACTTCTACTTTTTCCTTCTACCATCAAAACTTTAGTTTATATTTTATTACGTAATACTTTTCTTCTCAGCGGCGACATTTCCCTTCACGATATATCGCCTAGCCCGCTTATGAACATATTGAAAACTTAATAAACTTAAAGTTGTTTTTAAAGTTCATTCAGTCTTAATGTTTCCTAGAAGTTTCTTCATTTAGACATACAAGAGCTTAAGAAAATCCTTTTGAAAACTAACAAAGACACATTATTAAAAATGTAGTTAGTTACGTAGCATTCAATAAAAGGATTTTAAGTGCCGTCTTTTGATGTTGGGTATATAGTTTACAGTTTAATATTACTAAGAAATATTCATTCAATTTTAATGGTACCAAATAAGAAAATGTGTTTAGAAATAGAATTTAAGAAAAAACATGTTTTATGTTTTATATAGCCTTCAGTAAAGGATTTTATTTTTAAATGCGAGCACAAAAAATTGTGTCATTATTTCCAGATATCGATAAACAAGTATAAATAAATATTTCTTACCTGCAAGGAAAAATTATGTTTCAAATATGAAAAATGATGTTAGGTATATAAAAGGTGGTGCTATAATAGAATTTTACTGTAGTTCTATTCTTTCGCTAAATACTTCATAAACAGTTAAATCATTCACCATAATTTACGTTTGTTTAATGATTTTATTCGAGATATTTTTCAAACCTTGCTTTTGTGACCAGGACAATGACGTTTTGAAAGAATAAAGTCACAAATGAGAAACTTACAATTCCATAGGTTCCATACAACCTTATGTAGAATTGCCACCAAAAGATAATTAATTAACTTGATCTCTAAGGGTCTTTTTTAAGTCAGATTTGACCTAGCTTGAATTAGTAGTGCTGATAATAGAAAGTTGTAGGATGAGGTTAGATCTATGGAGTGCTAACTATTGTTTGCCTATTTTCCAGAAGATGCAACTTAGACTCAGTACAGAATAAACTCCGAGTAGTTTCTAGACCATTCAAGAAGTTTTTGTGATTTTATGTAACCTAAAAGACGCAAATTCGTTCGGGTTTTCATTGGAAATAGATATATTTCCTAATACGACAGTCCTGGTCACTTTTACTTTTTAGTCATAAGCAATTGAAAAATAGCACTTCTTACCCGGGAATAATAAAAATTAAAATTTGATACATAGTGTAAACTGAAAAGAATATTATGAAACCCTAAAGAAGATTATGAAACCCTTATTAGTGTTCTAATAGCAGAAGCTATAGAGAACAGTACGTTTTTTGTAGATAGTTTAGGTTGGATGTTAAGGGAAAGTTTACGGTAGACTAGAATGTAAACTTTGTAAGGTTTTGCACTTGTAAGTTTCAATAATCATTGATCTAGAATGGATGTTAGAATTTAAGATTAGCCTAAGTTATACGTACGTTAGGCTACGATAGTTTAGAATTTAACCTGTAATTATGTTAGATAGGTTAAAGATTAGGCTAGTATTTTAGTAACCTAATACTTAATTTGTGTTATAAAATGCCAACGTGTAGGGGAGCTACATATTATTAAGTTAAACAATAACCTTTGTCGTAGGTAAAAATAAATTGATGGTTAAGTTAGGTTGGTAACTTTATTTCATTACACTTTGGTGTTTTAAATCTTAGATTAGGTTAGTACTTCAGTTTGGTTGGAAGTTAAATTACTTCAAACACACGTAGAATACATGAATGAGTGAAAAGTTTACAAACGATCCGTGGCAATTCACCTGGATATACCGCAGTGATCACAATATGTCATGGAAGCAGGAGACCAAGTACCTCGGAGTAACCCTTGATCAGGGCCTAACCTGGTACCAGTACGTTGTGTACTGCACGAATTGTGCCAAGTTGGTACATGCCCAGCGGCATTCACTTTGTAACAGGAGAGCAAAGCTTAGTTTTGAAAACAAGCTTAGGTTATATAAAGCGATTGTCCGACCGACGATGACGTATACAGCGACTGTGTGTAAGTAACTATGCCATCAGTAACGCGTATAAGGGTATTTCAGATGATCAAGTACGAGCCACCATTGAACGCTCCGTGATTCGTCCTCTACTCATCACCATGAACGATTTAGTTCATACTACAAGATTTTTCTTGGAATGCATGGAGTTGATTCTGTGAATTGTTTTTAGTTGCTTGCCATAAAGTATTTTACCCGATTCTAATTGTTGTATATATGTTTTAACTATAACAATGTATTCGTTGATTGTCTAATTCCCAGTTTACTTTCTTTAAGTACTTAATATATGTATTAAGTATTTTGCCATGTACGAAGACTTTATCTTTTAAGTTAATGAATTTATTTAAAATGACAATCGTTAGCCTCATATTTTATACATGTCATGTTCGACTTTGTGCGCTTGTTGTTCACTGTAAAAAATGAGGTAAAATTACCTTGGGAAAGAGGTAACTTTTCGCTATTATTTGCGGTATTTTTACCCTAAAATTAATTTTACCTATACATTTAGTAGTTTTACTATTTGTGGTAAAATGCCCTGTAATTATGTAAAATTATACAAATATAAGTAATTCTACTACATTGAACTGGTTAAAATCACTATCCATAATATAAATTTACATAACTCAGACAATTTTTTCCTTACAAATGTATAATTGCTCAATAACTTAATTCATTTTTAGTGTAATATTAAAGATAAGATGAACTTGAACAAGAATAGTGTAATTTTACCCTTAATATGTTTTTAACCGTTGAGACGCTATTTCGCTGATCGCACTTGTTTGTGACCTTCGTTTCGTGAAAGAATTCAGGAATCCATTATGAACAGTCCAAATAGGCTTTTTGGGGAATGGTCGGAATGGTGTGTACCATTCTTTTATGATTTCGGCGAGGCGTACTCTATCGATACCGAACGAAGTGTTCATTGCTCATTAATATTTTGTTTTTCGTTGTAGTGTAGTGCGGATTTATTAAAGGCAAACATTTACACGTATGACCGAAGATGGGAAGAATTTTATTTTATAGTAGAAGTTAAAAAATAATAATCGGTAAGTACCTATATGTTAAAATTACAAATTTAAACCAATAAAATAAAAATATTTAATTTAATGTTTTTCTAGGATGAATCAAAAATTGAAGAATTCGAAATAAACTAGCATAACTGTAATTGAGAAAGGTACTCGTGTATAATTGTTTATATAATTTATAATTTTTTAATTTTCTAGGTGGAATCGAAACTTTATCTGAATGTCTTTGAGAGACCAAATATTTCCGAAAGCCCCTGAAAAGAAGTTCTGTTAATGTCTTATATTTTATATAAGTACATACGTTCAATAAAAATTACTTTGATTTTATTTTGTTTCATACAATTCCCAGAGGAACGATTGAATTTGCAAGTACTTTCGCAAGTCATCGTTACATTCAAGAAGTATTTTCACATTTGTATTTTAACCCTGAAAAGTACTATTGCCATGAAATATTAACTTTGTCATGTAACTTTACACAGGTGTTTTAATGTTAAAATGTAAAATTACATTGAGATTGTAATTTTAATCTGTAAATTTACTTAAAAAGGAAACATTACAATGCAAACTTAACCTAATGTTGAAATTTTTCACTTCCTATGAAAATTACACTTTGAAGTAAATTTACCCCAAAAAATGGAGGTAACATAGTTGCCTCCATTTTTTAGGGTATAATTCACCGGTAATTTTTTAGAGTGTTCTACAACTTCACGAGATTCACGTCATTCTCGAGATATAGAATATTGTCTATTAAGTGTAAAAGAAACCCAAAATATCTTTTCGTAATATACTAGCTCGTATAGATTATTATTAATTGCTGTTGTGGTATTTGACTCGCTGACTGATTTATTAGTATTTCTAATTGTTTTATTTATTTTAAAAAGCTCTTCTTTCAGTACATAATTAGAAGTACCCTGTTAAGTAGACTTCTCGCCCGGGACGTGAACCGAGTAATAACTCAATATTTAAGTTTGCTGTAATTTATTACATAAATAAGTTAAGCTTCGAGGTAGTTTGTTTAATAAAATTATAAGTATCGCATTGTTTATCACAATGAAAGGCATTATTGACTGCATAATACTAAATACTTCTAATTAAAGAAAGAGATTTCAGTAGACATTTTATTATGAACTCAATAATTATTCTTTTTATTTCGATATGCACGTTTTAAAGAAATACCATACGTATAATTTTATTAAACAAAAATCTCGAACCCCAACTTGTTTATGTAATAAATTACACGTCCGGTCATTATCTGTTCACGTCCCGGACGAGAACCTAGGTTCATGTTAGGGACCAAAACGCGGAGCCTAATCTGTGGTCTACTTTAGATTGGTAGCTTTTGCAATCCTAGCTGACTGGATAGTTGACGTCCTGTATTAATTAATTAGTTTTCAACTTCATTTATTTTATCAGCTCTTCGTATAATTTTTTAGCACTGCTTGTGGATGCGAATTTCAAACGAATTTTTAAATCGAGAAGATAGCGTACAAAGAATGGTAGAATTAATGTCTGCAATAAACTAAAGACGTGTAACGACCTCATTAGGTGATATTGAAACCTAGAATCCTTCCTCTAAAAAGCTAGGAACCTAATTTTCATGTCTTCCATATGCACTTACATTAAAACTCAAAAGTAGCAGAAAACAGTATTCTTTTTCATGTCTTCTCTGTGAACTCCATCTGTTGTTAATTATGTATGCGTGTGCATTAGACTTGCAGTCCTATACAATGTTGGTCTTACCGAAAGTGTGCTATTGTGTTTAGTATGTTTAAAAAGGACACTTTTTAATTTCGTCTCATGAATAGAACCTCGTTCCAACTGACTATAGGCCACGTAATTAACAAGTCGTTTTATATGCATGTCAGGAGAAGCTGAATTGTCTGTGTGTCTACTTCTGCTGCTTCATATGTATCTGTTTTTCTTGTTATGGAAATAGCAAGGATGATTTTTGTATGGGCAGAATTTCTTATGTTGTTTTGTCAAGTAATAAAAGCTTGTTTAGAAGAAAAAAGTAGAGAAGAATTTAAGTAAACTTTTTATTTAAAAGTAAAACTAAAGTAAAAAACTTTTTTACTTTACACTTTCAAATAGAGAAATGAAGGCAAGCTTTTAGAGTTGTCCTTTAGATTTTTTTAAATTTTGTTTCTTTTTCGTGCAAACATGCTTAATTTTGTAAATCTTAAGCGAATGAGATAAAGTTATACAAACAAGTTTATTCTATTCTACATACACAGTAAAAAATATGTAGTTAAATTTAACTAAATTTTAACTAAATGTTTAGTCCCAGACGATCCACTACAAAGTGTAGTGCACTTAACAATACTGGATTTTGTTAGCTCTAACATAAACACCTTGTTAAAATTGACAAAAGCTACTTGTTAAATGATATTCCTGAACAAAGTAGATTGCTCAAGTATGTTGCAGAAGTTCTTTCTACATTTGTGAAAGCAGCAAAATAGTTTTATTAAAAGTAAATCCAATATAAATCTTTTAAACGCCCAATTTGCACCACCTACTACAAAATATTTTTACAACAACCCCGTTATGTATTAAATTGACAATTCTCTATTGTTGGTAATTTAACAAAATTTATTAAATGTACGAAATTAGTTGTAGAGATACACAAATTATTACATATTACACAACTACATGTTATCAGTAGAACAACAAAGTTTTGTCTAATTCAAAATATTATTTATGGTTTTATTAAGCATTGTTGTAGTTTTAGCATTCCTGTTCGTTTTATTTACTATTTCAGTCAGTTACTGTAACAAAGATATATAGTCATTTTACAAAAAAATTAGTTAACTCCTAGAAATTTTTTTGTAGTTTTACTATAGGTATTGTAATTTTAACATTAATCTTTATTTATTTGCCAACACTGTTTGTTACTACACTAAAAGTATATTGTTACTTTAACAACAAATGCATGCTTTTTGGATATACTGTGTTGTTAAAAGAACAACCAACATCGTAAAATAACCAAATATGAAAGCTGCCAATGTTATATAATTAGGGAGATCAGTGCCTGGAATATTCAGCAACTCTTGTCTTCAAACAACTTCCAAGCATTTTAAATAAAAATTGAATGAAACACTCCAACCAACTATAATTTTAAACTTGTAGAATATTTGATTGTAAATCCTTTCCATTTTGCAAGAACTCTAAATTTGTACCTGCACTTCAAGCTAAGTTATGACAATTCAGAAGGATCCAGTCCTGAGATGTTAGAAAGGATTTACATTAAATAAATATGCTGTAAAAATTCAATTTCTTTGGTCAGTGTTTGATTTAAACAAAATGGTTGAAGCATTTGTATGAGAAAGACCTTCGGTTGCTAAATATTCGTTTCATCATCCAGACAGAGATATATGAACATAAATATGACCTAAAGGTTAGCTTTTCTGTTTGATTATTAATAATGTTCATTGCTGTAGTGAAGGAAATTAATAGAGTGAAAAAATAATACCAATTATAAGAGCAATGTAAATATTTATTATTCATTAAAAAGAAAAGAATAAAATGATATTAAAACATTAAACAAAATATTAATACATGTATGTAATATTAACTTGTAAATAAAATAAAACATTAAAAACACTTTCCTTATTTCACATTATAAATGATTACAAAAGAAAGAACCTGTTGAACATAATGCAACAAAATTATAAAATGGTCAACATACAATATACTTTTTCTATGTGTCCAAAACCACTTCGTATTTTAAAATAATGCAGTTTAAATCAGAGCCATATGGATGGTGAATTTCATAAGCAACTATGTGCTTTAACAAAGTCAAATTTACAATTTCATACTCTAAGACGGATTTTTGATCAATGACATAGCCATGGTAATGCTTATCAAAAGTGATAGATTCCCATTTTATACACAAGGCAAACGGAATTTCATTGTCAACAAATAAATCATGTATTTGCAAAAATATTGGGAGAGAATAATCATCTACCTGGTTAGTAATAAACCACCCCTTCTTAAATGTACAACCTACAAATTGTACAGAATCAGTGAAAAGCAGTTTTGCAGACTCTCCAACATTCAAAGTCAATAAAGAAATATTGTTATCAATCATCTTTGAAGTACATTTCCCATAAACAGGTTGGGTTGTTAAATTCATATGTTCCCATTTGTGCCACATATATTCCTGGTGACGTAATGCAAGTGTTTTACTAAGCGATTTAAAATTTTTAAATTTATAACAAAGATCCTTGAAATATGCATGTTTTGCCTCAAAACGCATACATGAAAAACTAACTAAGGGGCCACTTTTCAATATTACTGTAGGATAATGAATCATCATATGATGTTTTGGTGTAAGATTGGTGTGATATTCTGCTTGATACAGTTTATGATGTCTAGAGATTAGTTGCTTTAACTTTATGATCATTCCGTATGAATTGACTGGACAGAATACAATGTCTATTATGCTTAAAAGAAGTCTAATTACCTTATATTTTCTTCTTTGTAAATCTGACAGTTTTGCAATAACATCCGCCAATATTAAAGGTAAATATCTTAACAAACACCACGTTTGTGCAGCTCTTTCTCCTAATAAATTGGCATTTTTCTCCAAATTTATAGGACTTGGTTTATTACATCTTTCTATGTAACCAAAGTTGAATGACTGTAGCCTATTATTTATTTCTTCTAATGTTATTAAATTTTCCTTAATTATGAATTTTAAAAATAATTTTATTTCGAGTTGGCCCACACCCTCAAGTATATCATGCATTATATCTACAGTAATATTTTCAAATATTTTGTAATAGTTGAGATCATTAAGAATGCTTCTAAATTTAATGCCAAATGATGAGCTTGCTGATGTGCTTTGACAGTTTTGTTGATAATTCTCGGTAGTGCGTAATTTGGAATCGTCCTGTGTACATAAATATTTAGTTTCCGTTTTCTCAACTAAACATATTCTACAGAAATTTGTTGCAGAAAATGATTCTACTAAACCAAACAGCTGATTACCGCCCAAGTTATCATGACTTATTCCAACTACTGTTCCCTTTAACGGCTTCTCTAGTGCTTCATCAATAATACCGACTGTTTCCAGATGTTTAATATCGTACACTATTTTGTCTAAAATTGCATTAATTCCAAAATTCTTCATATCTAGTGAGTAAAATAAGGCTAGCAAGTGTATGTTATGAAGTGCTGAGTTGAAGTATGGAGGAATATTTCTAATTATAAAATATATAGCACCCATTTTGTGGCTTCCAGTTTTGGACCCCAATGGGTTAACAGTTTCAAATTCATCAAAATATAACTGAATTTGGAAGGCTGAATGATTTTCCAGGAAAAAACTGTTGTTTTTAAAATTTAAACCATCTTCATAAGCGGATATAATTGATGAGCAGGTTTGATTTTTTTTTAGAACTAAAGACAAAAAAGATTCATTTTTAATAAGGAATTTCAAAGTGTTTAAAATTGGAACATAACTGAAAGTGCAAGTAACTGGAACTTGCTCATATTGGTTTGTATCTTTATTCCACTTTTGGTCATAACGAATTCCAATAGGAACTTCTACAGGTTTAACAATAAGTTCACTAAAATAGCTTCTACGTTTATGAGTGGAACGGAAACTTTCAAATAAATTTTTAGATTTGAGTTCTATTGGTAAATTTTCTATACTTTCTCGATTAGAGACATTTGTCAAACTGCTGTCCAAGACTGATTCAAATAATGTAGATGTGCAGTCTACAATAAACTGAATAGTAGTTTCGGGAATGCCAACAGCATATAACTTTGATATGTACGATTCAACTGCTTTATTAGGTAGATTATTACATGTTTTATTGTTTACTATAGATTCAAATTCTGCATTTTTACAATTAAATGTGTAAGTTGGATTAGAAACAGTCGTACAATCAGAGATTGATTCTTCCAAATTTGAATAATTGGTTTTTGGAGAATTTAGTAGTTTTGCAGGTATGTTAGAATTGCTGATACCAGGAGCTATAGCATACTCAGTAGAAGACTGATAACCTTGAAAATTATTTACCTTCAGTTCACATCTTTTAATATGTTTTCTAAACCCACAAAAAGTTTTAAATGTTGAAGGGCAAGGAGGGAAACTGCATTGTAAGGCCAGTGTAGCACCTTCAAATAATGCATGATAATTTCGCAAATGTTTAACAAGTTCTTTCTCACATGAAAAGTTACTTTTACAAATATAACATTGATACATTTTTAAGTGTCAAAGATATAATTGCAGCATTGTTAATCAGTTGATTTATCGAACATTTAAAAAGTAACATAAAAATAAAAAGTAACGTTTGAAAACTCTTGAAACATTTATAATTAAAAGTTCACATTATGCAATTTAGCACGAAGCTCTCGCATTCTACTTGTAAACGTTATACCTTGGTATATATTGTAAAACATTCCTTGGATAAACATCCAAAATGGTTTTACATTTTCATTATATTCAATATTGAAGACAAAGTAAGTTTTAAAAAGCACATCAATGGCTGCAATTACATCTTTGGAGCCAGTTATGTGTTCCGTAGATAAAATATTTTCATCTAAAATCATAAAGTAATTATCAATGGTAGCTATATTTGATCCAACTGCCAATAGAAAAGGTTGCGTTGTTTTTCTTACCTCTAGAATAGTCTTAAGAGGAACATCAGTCTGCAACAAATAAAACATTATTTGTGTATGTAGCATGAACGGCAATAGGGGACTTACTTTCTGGAAGACAATAATATAATCTTGTGCAGATTCTACAGTTTCTCTGTTGGTATTTGAGGCATGTCGTCCCTTTGCCGGGGGTGGAAGTAAATGTAAAATGGCCAATATTGCCCTGGTTATTCGATTCCAAACTAAAAGTAATAACAATGATTACTTTCTAAATTTACACTCTATTCAAAATGCTTACCACAAGGAGCTTCTTTTGTAGGAACATCTACCAAAGAGGTGTTTTTCAAAGAAATTGTATATATTCTCAAAATCTTATCTACATATGATGAAAATGCCTGCACAAATGCATTTGCACTACCTGGGTATAGAAGTGAAAATTCATAAGAGATCTAAAAAAATTAATAAACACTGATAAAGTAAGAATTATTTACTATGATTAATAAGATTTATGAACTTACCAATTCTTTTGTATCTAAAAATCTTGGATACGTAATTGGATCACATCCATGTTTTCTTCTATAATCGAATGTTAATACAATTTTCTCCTTAATTATTTCTGTTTGAGTGTCTGGAGTGGCATGCCGCATGTAAGCTATTGCCTCTTCTATTTCAGGCGTAGTTGTTGCAGGCAGTGATTCTTCAACGTTTTCATCTAATTTTAATCTTTTGGATAGAGGAGAAAAACTATGTTTTTTTCGCAGTACAGTTCTTAGTCTGGTAGTTAGGAAACCTTTTTTTGTTACTGGATCATAAAAAGCTTCCTAAAAAGTATGAATCTGATTAAAGTAACCAAACAACAGACAGAACACTTACATATCCCTCTGGAGAAAAAGGATCTTTTAAATTGGGAAAAATTTTTATTAATGCTCTGGCACAATCTTGCCTTGAAAACGATGAAGGCATGCAATTATTTGGAAAATGTTCCCTTAAATAATTGACTGAGAGGTTAACTAATCTTTTACGGAATTCATCATTTAAGGTTGAGAATTTATTGTAAAAATGGAAAATCTCCTTTCCTCCAGGTGCTTTTTCTATTGAATTTCGAAGGTCCTGCAATTTATATTATATACATACATACATACATAATCCATTCCCCTTATACCGCATTTCGCAGTGTCAGGGTTTCACACAAACTCTTATGGGAGTGCAACGGAGGTAATGGAGCTATTGTAGCAAGTACATTACGCTCCCCCATACTTTTTATATTATAAGTTTATATTATAATAGAACAATAAATAATAAACCTATCAACAATAAGCTACCTCAGGTGCAATATATTTTTGATGATTTGACGTAAGAACTCGTTTTCCCTCTGTAGGATGGTCAACATAACATGAAGATGTGCTATTGTCATCATCTAGCGAGATATCATCTCTTGGGCTCAGGCTATATGTGGTGATTGTGGAAGCAGATTCAAAAGTATCCAATTCTGTAATAATATATTTTCAGATAGAACAGTTTAATAATCAAGAAAACATAGAAGTTACTCACGTTCACGAATTTTTAACAAAACACCTCTAGGGGAAATCTTGATATACTCTTCTGCAAAATTCTCTCTTAGATTCGCACCAAATTCATCTTGAAGTGTGAACTCCACCAATTCAAGAGAAGGAAACCCTTGCTTTACTATAAATGAAAACTTGTATATAGTAATGAAAAGTTGTATAAAACAATGCTTTTTGGAAATTTGCAAAATTATAATAAAAATGTAAAGTATATTCATTTCCAAAAGAATGCATGTTAATGTAGTATATGACGTATCTGCACAAAAATTCCTACCTACTGATATTTTAATTATTACCATTTGATTAGGAAACTGAAAAAATTTTTAAATTAAAAAGTTTGAATAATATAGTTTGATGTATCTCAAAAAAGTGTTGTTTTCTTTGGATTATCCAAGATGTCAGTGGCATATTTAGGAATTTTTCTCGGGGGGGGGGGTACTACTAAATTTTTAGGTCTTTACGGGAAACCACGGTTTCTGTACATAATAATAATAATAATTGCTACAACCCATAACCTGGAAACCAGGCCCCAGAAGCTATTAGTTTATGCGGGAGGGAGGGGGCGATTAATATTATTATTATTAAGTAGGCCCTACGTGCGGTTGCAACCGACTTACAGATGGAACAGCGCAAATTCCACATTTGTGTCACAGCTAAGAAAAACTGCAGAAGACCTTAACCAGATCTGCCGGCACCGGGAGTTGGTCTCGGGCCGCTTGGGTGAAAGTCCAGCACGCTAGACATTACACTACCAGGGCTGTAGATACATAAATGACCTAGACTATTAAAGAAACCTCTGGGAGTGGGGGGGGGGTCAGACCCGATAATCCCCCTAAATACGCCACTGCCAAAGATGTCCATGATAAAGAAAAAATAAGATAATGAAAAACCAAACAGGTTTATCCAATTTTAAAAAATGCGCAAGGACTATTTCTTTCAATAAATAGGAATTGAGAAGTTCGTTCTAAAAGTTACCAGTACAAAAACTGCAAAGTTAAAACAGTGTACAATTATTGATGCAAATTAGATCATATGTATTAACTGCACTTGAGTTCAAACACAAGTGCGCATAGTACACAGCATGATTAGCCTAGGCCTAGGGTAGTACCATGCACTCCTAATAAATGAATATTTATAATTACAATTTGACCTACACCACCTCACCATATTGAACTTCTTTAAAAATTGACCGATTAACATAAAATTCAAAGTTTGGCATAGTTCTGACAGTCGAATATGATTTTGAAGCATTTGGAAGTTTGGTTACCATCTTGGGGTAATCATTGGTTCTTATGTTATTAGATTTATTTTTCTTTTTAATATTTTTTTTAAAGCTTTTGTTCAAAACAGCTTGTGCAATGACCTATCTATGATATCATATTTATAAAGAAAATACATTCTTTATAAGAATATTACACCTGAAAATTTAGTAAACAAATGTTCCTTTGAGAAAAATTCTGATAAATCTTTTAAAATTTACCAGTAAATATAAATATTAAATCGAAGGGAGTGATCCACAGTCACAGACATACATTATCAATAAAGAAACGCAAGATTGATTTCTAATAGATCAAAGAATTTTATTGTTTATAAAGTTAACTTCTTAAAGACACAAATGGAACAACTTAAAACAACCAGTTGCAACAAATAACGTTATGAAAATATAGGGAAGGCTTTAAATAAAATAATGATTCGCATATTTATATGCATAAATGAAAGCTACCTTTCTAAATTTTAAGAATTTGCTTGCAGATGCATACTATACATTATTGTTCAATAAAAGAATAAACATATTAAACGAGAAAATATATTTATATACTTACTTACCTGCACTAATTATTTCTTGGTATGTGCACGGGCTAAGAATTGTGCACCATTCAATGTCTTGTTTGTACTTAATCCTAAAGTACAATTTCTGTTTATTTTGGTCATCGAGATTCATGTTTAAATTTTAAAATAATACACGTTAACACGAATATAGTATTATTCAAATTTAACTCATAATAGGTATTTAGTATTTACCGCGCGTTTAAATACTTGGTGCTGTTAACGCCAAAAGTTTAATTAAGAATGCCGGAAGGTGGTACCAAATTCACCCGGCGAGGATCATTTACATCTTGACGAGCGCTCCCATGACATCATCATGGGCTAAATCGTGCTAAATTCACAGTTTCGAATCATGGTGCCGGGAATGGGACGTCAGGAGAGAAACGACTATCAAGTTGTAACAAATGCAATCATTGTTTAACTGAAAAAAACGCGAGTTGCTGCATGTGCATTTATAAAGATAAGAAAAGAATACAATATTCTTGCCATTATAACTACAACTCCTTGCACACATTCTCATTAACATTGTTCAATATAACAGAATTATTTGTTATATCACTAAAACACGTTTGAACTTTTCACTAATTAGGTTTTGATTTTTATAGCAGGTGCTTTCGATATTTTAACTATAAATTATTGTCAAATAACTCATAGTTTTGTTAGTCTTTTGAAATATTTTTGTTAAAAATTCACTTATTTCTGCACAATTGATTCTATATTTTGTTAAAAACGTGGAACAAAAATGTTGTGCATAAATCGCAATGATTATTGTTTAAGTAATCATTTATTTAGTAACTTCTACAAACATTTTGCACTTCAACAAAATACTTGCTGTACCTACTGACAAGTTTTCCTTTATTAGCAATAGCACCCGGTAACAAACTACGTGATGTTTGAATTTAGTTGAATTATATCAGAATTTTAAACATTGTTGCATAAAATTGTAGTGAATGTGACAAAATGTAACTTAACAACAATTATTTTTTACTGTGTAGAGTGTTTGAGTATAATGAAATTTTTTGCTATGTATCAGCTTTAAATCTACTGCTTTTTGATTACACAAATTCAAATTTTCAAATTTTACACACTTTAAGATATAAAGTTTCAGATGTTTTACTTTCATCAATTGGATGTTTTTAAGGCAATCAATTGGAAGGCTTTTAGAGTTTCTAAATTTCACAATTTCAAGATTCTGCAGTTGTAAGATTCTAATTCAGTCTATTACTTTATGGCGTCGCCGAATTTAAAATTTAAGATTGTTGTCTTGAAATGACTATCAAGTTAAACGATTGCTCAATTAAATTTTTATCTCAATTATTCAGTTTTCAAAATTATCGAGCACGATCCATACAATATGGCGTGGATAAGATGATCTTGAAGGGCAAACAATCATATAAGAAATATACAAACTGGTAAACAAAAGAGACAAGCAAAAAAGCCCTAAAAGAATACCTTCATATTATCACGATTGAGATTTGTGAATTAATAAATGAATGATAAATACAGGCAAAGATTGTAATTAAACGACGCATAAATATATAATACACCTTACCTTGTATGTTCTTGCTACGGCTTAATTTTTTATTGCAGTTAAGATAAACTTTAATATCTCACAAAATTGAGACTCTCTCAGGTTGGGTCGCTTTGAAGATCTCTAAGTTCTTATTTTGGCATAATTTCTATTTGGGTATTCATATAATAAGTAAATAATAATTTTATTTTCGACGAACAAAAAGTTCGTCTCTGAATTCGTGAAGTCTGTCTGTCGGTCTGTCGCCTTTTTCCATGTTGACTTTTTTGAATTTTTCTTTTTGGAATCTTATAGTACATTAAATTCTAAGAAACTTTTGGTTGAAACATTTTTTTGTATCTCTTCGGGAAAGTGGTCAAAATGACCACCGGAAATTTCGGGAAATTTTTGAAAAAATTTTTGTATTTCTTAAAAATTTACGAGAAAATAAACATTTTTAGCAACAAAAAAAATTCGAAAAATTTTAGGACTTAGAATTATAGTTTTTATGACAACTAATGTGTTACGTCAACATTAGTTTTCAAAAATAAATTAGTTTATTAAGTATACAGTTGTTTTTGTTCGTCATGGCAATGCTAGCTCTGCGTATTCTCAACTGGTTTTTATTTTAACGATAAAAAAATTATTTTGAACTTATAATTTTCTTTTTTATTGATATCTTGTAATTTTAAAATTAATTAAACTTTAACTTAATGTAATGATCCAAATCCATATAAAATAGTATTATATAATTGAATTCCAATTCTATATAATTATTATTTATTAACTATCGGTCCAAAGTCCAAAATTTCCATTTATTTCCATAAAATCTTATTAATTCATTTTTTTTCTTTTTTGAGAAATTAACTTTCGATGTTATTATTATTTTTGTTTTCACTTTTAAACAATTAAATTAAAACACTTTGTGTATATTGGTTTAATCACTTTGTTAAGTTAGACGTTTAAAATTATAACCTTAATTTTTAATAAGAACAAACAACGGTTAAAATCATAAAGTATTGCATACAAAGTGTTCAGATTTTAACAGTATAATATTTGATCCTTTCCGAACACATATTGTAATTTAACAACAAAAGAACAAACATAAATTATGTTAAAATGCAATTAACTAAGCATTGTAGATTTCGCTGCAAATTTCGATGTAATTATTGTATTTTTCGTAGGAATGAAATTGATTACACTGCTCATATTGTAATATGACAAGCACTGTAGGTCATATTAATGATTTATATTCATCCGATATAAATATGGGGTTTTATTAATTTAATTAACCGTTGTTTGTATTTTACCCATTTAAAGCAATGTAAATCGATAATTTCAAATTAATTAGACAGATGGCGCAACGATTCAATAAATGAAAATTAAAATTCTTTTACTCAATATTACTTTCTAATGGCGACTTATATTCTAAATAATGATTAAAAGCACCAGAATTAATGTTGGCCACATTGGAAGTTACCAAATTTGACATTCCGTTTATAATAAATCTTAAAGTAAGTACTCAGAGCAGCGGATCCGCAGGCGGATGTCATACGATTGGTCGATTTGAGTCAAATCGACTCAAACCGACCAATCGTGTGACATCCGCCTGCGGATCCGCTGCTGTGAGTACTTACCTTTAGGTTAAATAATAACAATGCACAAAAATATTGAAAATATAATATTAATTTGATAATGGACATTCATTTTATGTAAACACGATCACATTAATATAATATACACCTACTACTACCTACTAAATTATAATTTTTATACAACTTTTTATTAAATTTACCTAACAAAATGTATGTAGTAATTTTTTCTTTATTAAAGTTTGTGTCAGGTTTGTTTCACATCGCACATTTTACAATAAACACAACTCACAGAAAAATAAACTCATAACAGTAGCGTTGACACAAGCTTACTATGTTTAGTTGAATTTTAGATATATATGAAAATTGCGAAAATTCAATATTTTGATTTTTTAATAATTACTTATAACTGAATATTTAAATGTTACATGAATATTTTTTCCAAATAAAAAATAATAGATAACTGTTTTAACAAATTACTGCGTGAGATTAAAGTAAATAAAAAATTTCCTCCATAGCTAGGTACCGAAGAAGAAAATGTTCCCAAGCCGCGTTCCCTCTTTGAATTGCAATTATTACGGCTTTCGGGCGCGGTTCTCTTGAAATTGTAGCCAGCCATTTTTCGATAGAATCCACAAAATCTAAAGCTTCTATGCTCAAAGAGCACATGCAAATGGCACGAAATAATAGTTTTGATTTATTATATTCTTATACTTATTTAATTTCTTCAAAGCTACATTAGCTGCAACTTTTCTAGCTGATATGAAGGAAAAATTTAAATATGACGGAGCTAAGGTATCACTGCATGTGCTATCTCAAATAAGAATTTCTCCATTTTTCCATGGGATAAGAGTCATTCCATTAGGTCTCTTTCCCTCGTCCGTTGTAAGTCCAGTTGGTGCCAGAACAGAAGGAAATTCGACTGATGCCAAGCTCCTTTTTAAAAGATTTAAGGTTGAAATGACGGGCTTGTCGACCAGTACTTTTGGAGCAATTAAGTCCATGGCTACCTTGACTACCTACTTCTGATCCACAAATACATGTGTGTGGAACACATACGTATGTTATATTCAAGCCGTAAGGCAACAGAGATTCGGAAAGTATTGTTATCTAGTAATGTTCCAATAGCTTTTGAGCGGATGACGTTCAATCATGCACCGAATTCATTTTCACAAGAAGCTAAATATCTAGCATTATCAATTTTATTTTCAAAATTAAAAGTTGAACGGGTAGTTTTAATATTCATGAGATCTCAATTATTCTGAAAGAAAGGGACAACTGGAACAAGAGTAGCCTCGTCAGGGCATTTAAGTTTCTATTATCCAACTCATCCTCGAATTTTTAATTGGTCGGTGGGTATATTCGGTAACATCAGTTCGACCAAATTAAAAATCGCATTTCACAAAGTAAGAAAGGCTGGGAGAACAATATTTGCTACTTGACCAACACCAATTCCTCCGAAACCAATTGGTAAAGAAGCTACTTCCATTGCGTTCCGTCCAGATTAGCGTTGGCAATGGGTGTATCGATTTTACAAATAGTGTCAGGAAAACTTCAAACAGGACAAGTTCTGAGAAGGTAGGTTAATTTAGGGATCACAAAGCAATTACGGAGTAAAAAATACGCCACGTCATTATTTAATTTTTTTAGGCGCGTGAACAAAACCCTCAATTTTGCTAGCTAGCTAGCTGCTAGCTAGTAGTGGCTGACACGCAGGTTTCTGAATTGAAGCCCCAACAAACAAAGCGTATCGTCAGATAATAGTTTTATTCCAGGTGATATTTTCTTTGAATTCCCTTTTGATCGTGTCATCCTTATAAGAACAAAAGTAAATCTCGCACTTTGACTGGTCTATGTTCAATCCCAACTGTTTGCAATGTTCAATTATGAGTTGAAAGTCCGACAAGACATCTTGAGGTAAATCTCCCAGTGTTTCGTCATCTAAATACCAGGTATTCAATTCAGATTTAAGATACTCAATTATAGATTGAATAGCTAAATCGAGTGCCATCGGACCTGCCGAGTCTCCCTGTTGAGCTCCCACTGCAGAATGGTGTCTTTTTCGCAGAAAAGCAAGGATGGCTCAGCGTAACACTGGAACATGAATGGGTACAAATTTAGGTACATGTTGTAAAATTTCATCCAACATCATGTCTCTCTCGACTGAATTAAAAGCGTTAGCAAAAGCAACCTTTAGGATGATTTTATTGGTGTTTTTATTTTCAGAAATATAAGTACCGAGTACGTGTACAACTGCTTCACAACCTCCTTTTCTAGCAAACCCCAGTTGTTTCGGTCTAAAATATTGCCCGAGTTTTTCTTGAGTATTCATACACACAACTTTAGCGGCAAGTCTTCTGAAAGTATTTCCCACAGCAATTGGTCTAATTTCACCACTCTTCTTATTAAGTGCACACAGGGAAGCTCTAGAAAGAAGATGACCCTGATCCAGCTAAATGGAAGATCACCGAGGCTGTTTGAGATAAAATAACTCTATGTGAAGTAAATCAAAATGATGACAGTGACTTTTTGCAATCAACGCGAAAGTACGCTGATGGTACGACAAGACATTGCACAAAGTCTCTGTTCTCAAGACGTCATCCCAACGGGGAAACATGTAAGCGAGTTTGGTTAATCTATTCAAAATCAACTGGAGCTGTATTTTGTGCTGTGTGTAAACTTTATGGGGGCTCCACAAAATTTGCTACAGTTGGATTTAGTGACTGGAGGAATTCCAAAAGAATTGACGATCATGAAACTAGTCCTGAACACCGTCAATGCGTGTCCGCCTTAATTGCACGCATGAGAATTTCCAGCAGCATTGACAGACTTTTGATAGAGCAACTTGCCAAAGTCCCTTACTGGCGCACTGTGTTACTGAGGGCTGTAGAAACGATCAAAATGCTGCCCTTATGGCCTAGCAATACGCAGACATAGTGAAACAATTGGCAACGTGTCGTATGAAAATTTCTTGGCCGTAATAAAGTTAACCGCCAAATTCGACATATTCATGGCGGACCATATTGTACAATTTGGGGTAAAGGTATTCCTTCCTACTTTTCCCATCACATTATCGATTTCACATCACAATTAATCATTCAGATGATGCAACAAGTACGGCATAAAATTGTAGATGAAATAAAAATGCTAAATATTATTCGATAATAATCGACTCAACACCTGATATCAGCCACATCGACCAAGTAACTCTTGTTTTGAGATACGTCAATAAAATTGGGTCTCCAGTGGCACGATTCCTAATATTCTTGCCGAACACAGGTCATATAGGCCAACAGTTTGTTGATGCTCTTTGTGCCTTTTTTGAACATAATGGGAATTGACCTTGCAAACTCCCGTGGCTAGAGTTATGACAACACTGCCAATATGTCAGGACAGTACTCGGATGTGCAAGCCAGAATACGAAAACTCAACCTATTGGCTACGTATGTGTATCTTGTGCTGCGTATTTGTAAAAAATCGCCCCAAGTTGACAAAATATTTAGTTTTTTGTTGAAAGAAAGTACATATGCCATTGATAACTTGCAACGATTGTGCAGAGAGCACGAGATGCATTAATGTAATAACAAATAATGCGTCATTAAAATTAAACATAACATTCCCTGTATGTAAATATTATCAACAGTAATACCCCAAGTGCATGTAAAATGTAAAATGTAAAATGTTTTGCTCAGAAATACGTCTAGTAAATTTATCCGCGCAACAAAGTCCCGAGTGCATAGCACGAGGGATTTTAGGCGGAAAGATTCTCAAGACGTATTTCTTTAGAGCAAGACATTTTAACAAAAAATCGTCAACTTTAATCAGACTGTTTTATACAGGGTGTCCAACAAGTGTGGAAACGCTTGAATTTCTCGAGAACGACACATCCGATTACAAAAAGAAAAAACACGTGTTCCTTTATTTTCTGAAACCTATTCAGTCATGATATGCAAACATCACCCCCACCCCCCTGGGGGTGGGGCGGGAGTAAGTTGTGAAAACTTAAATGGAACACCTATTTTTTATTGCACTTTTACATTCTCCATAAAAAAACTGTTCTCAAATTGCAAATTTCGTCCTCCCACCCCCGACCCCTCTTGGGGGTGGAAAGAGGGAAAATTGCAGAAAAGTAATCTTTTTTTTACTTTTTTTTCTCCAAAATTTTTTTTGTGATTTACAAATTGTACGCCCGTATGAGACGACCTACTTTTCTAAGCTTGCTTAGATATTTATGAACCTTGGATAAAAATGGAAATGATACGAAATAATTTAACTGTTATTATCAATTTGTAAAAACATTAGAAAGTTAGACTCCGTTATGCCGCTACTTGATATTTTATATTCACGTGCAAATCTCCACAATATCAAAACTATTTTCTATAATCTCTATTCCCATTTGTGCGGCAAATTTGACAAAACAATTTGGTTTTATGCCGCCTCCTTGCGATGGAGCTAAAACGAACGATGCGACATCTATAGGTAAGGAATCAAAAAATTTTAAAAATCTTCCATGTTAAAACTACTTAATTGTTAAAAACATGGCTTCCTTTATACAACTTTCGAAAAACAAATGAATTTTTAACATTAGGCAAAATTTGTTTTACAAATTTTTATTTAAAGAAAAACTATTTTTATCATATGATCACAAAATTGCGAATCTGCCGATACACATATAACATTTGGCATAAATAATAGATTAGTTATCTAAATTTTGTTGTCAACGAAACAATATTGTATTCAACTCAAATAATAACATAAATTTATACTAACTCAACTTCCCAATGTTTCATGTTTTAAAATTTATGTGTTACAGCTTTTATGATCTTAATTAGCTATTTTTCTAAATAATACAAAACACTATGTAGCCCAAATTACAAACAACTACTGCACGTTACAAAAGCGTAGCCTGTCAAATTGTTTTTTACAAATTATTTTAAAACGAACCAATCTTCGTATGATAATTAGTATAAAATGTAAAAGCTGTAAAAATATCCAACTTGAAAATACACCAAGGTACTATACAATCAAAATACCTCTTTCTTTAGACTTTAGATTTTTAGAACCATAAATTTAAAATACTTTATACCTATTTAAAACACAAGACTTATTTTTGTTGTTACGCTTCGTTTCATAGTTCTACTGGGCCAATCTACGCGATTCCAAATTAAAGTTTTATTCTGTAGATTTGACAGGTATTTTTATTTTAGTTTTGCAATTTCTTAATTATTTATATTTTTAAAAGTGTTATTTGTAATCGATACATTTCTATACGCTCGATACCGATTGTTCACTTACAGCGAAATCGAGCAAATCCTCAGAAGTAATTTCACTTGCCTCAGAATCAAAAAACGATACATTTTTTGAATCAGAAATATCAGACTTGGAGGAAGGAAACATGCAAAAAACAAAATTGAAGATAAAGCTGGAATTAAAAAAAATATTATGTGATATTTTACGACACCCTATTGTACATTGCAAGAATTTTGGAGATTGATAACGAAAAGTGTAAAATTCTTGAAAGAAGATTTGGAAAACTTCATATGACTAAAAGCAGACGGCATTCAGGAAGTGATTCGGAATTTATATTCTATGGTCCTGTGAATTTTACTGCAATTTACCCGTTCAAAAGGGTGTCAATTAACTAGTTATACAAAGACTTCAAAGGAATTTGAAGAAGGTTCGATTTTTATTAAAACATTTCAGTTTTTCTTAATTATTTTTGAATTTTATTTACTCCCGTACTTTGGGATTTTCTTTTTTCATATAAATTTTTGCTATTTATTTCAATGTGTTTTTTGTTTTTATTAGAGTCTATATATATATATGATGATATATTTTTTAAAGTTCTTTTTTTCACGTATTCGGTTCTTAGTTACTTTAGCAGCACTTTAAATATGTAATGTATATGATTGAATAAAAAACTACTTTTTATAGACCTTTTTTTATTTATGAGGAATTTTGTTTGCCTTTTTCTTAGTTGAGCTAGGACCTCTTGCAAAATTATCAATAAAACCAATAACAATAAAGCACCTTTTATTCAAAAACACCCACTGCTAAGATCATACATAGAATACGGAAATAAACACGGCAAAAGGAAAATAGAGACGGCAATACAGCAATCCAGACGAAAATAAAGAAATAAATACGGCAATACGAGAATAACAAGTTAGAATACGGAAATAAAAGCAGTTATTGCCGTAAAGCGTCAATAGGTGTACACAGCTTTTGGGAGTGAGGGACCCCTCGGAATTGAGTATCGAACAGTTTTAGAGAATGCCTAACAATTAACATTAAGCGCTACAAAATGTAACTCTTTAATATTCACTATTCGCTTTTTTGTCCTAGTACTACTTTCCTGTCTATAACGAGAACCTTGCACCTACATTTGCAAAAGTCGAACAGAGATATGAAATTCCAAATTGAATTGTTTTTGTTCTTTGTTCTGTTATCGGTTTTTGGTAATCCAAATTACTATTGAATTTAACGCCGGCTCCGATTGCAAAGTAAACGCTGAGCGGGCGTTATAAACGATAATGTCCGCTTATAATGCCCTAGTTGTTGCATGCAAAACATAAAAGCTTTTACTAGTCGGTTGCTACTGACAATTTGAAACCAGTCTACCGGTTAAACTTCTAAACGCTTTAATGCTAAATCCGCTGTAGTAGCGTAGAAAGAGACGATACATACCAGTTATACAAATCGCAATTATACATTCCGAACAAAGTAAAAAGACATGAGATGATAAAGGAAAGAGAAGATACATACCAAATGTCGTTTAAATGATAACTAATGTTTATTAGTTATTGGTTACCTTAGATTGTCAAGGTAAATATTAATTATTCATTAATGTTTTACATTAAGACATATAAATGAAAATTTGAATGGAAAAATTGTCGCCCTGGTTGCGGATCGAACCCAGGTCTCCAACTCTGCGCGCCAACACTAACCAAGTGAACTATCAAGTTACACTTAGTACACCTTATATGATGTCAATTATCTAGTTCGTATAGAAAAATTCTTATCCTCCTGTGGGTTGGCCCTGATAGCTCACTTGGTTAGAGCGGTGACGCCAGAGACCTGGGTTTGATTCCCAGTAGTCAGGGTGATAATTTTTCTATGCGAATTTGCATTGCAATAAAGTTTAATATGTAAGCTCCCGTCGCCAATTCTACGAGTATAGAGGAATGAATAATATGAACGACTAGTATATGTACTAAAAATAAAAGCAACCCGAAAACAGCCCTAGCGAATTCCACTTGCCAAACGGTGTAAACTTGATAAGCAGTCGGTCACTTACGTGACTACCATTATTTAATTAATAGTAGTTTTTCTAAATAAGGCACAGTCTCAAATTGATTCTCAGAACTTCATTAAGATTAACCCTGGCAGCTTCTGGCTAAGATTACTTCGCACACGAAATCTACACCTCCAGAGAAAAACAGAAAAGCACGTAATTATACTGAAGTAAATTAACAAATAATCATAGTTATGTTAATTACTACAAATATTCGATTCTAATATTAATATCCTTTTATCTGCATTTCCATTAATACGTATACATTCAGATAGAATATCTTTACGTAAATAAATATTTCATCCTCCATTTATATTCCTTTAACTTGTTGAGTAACTCGGCACTTAATTGCAGCATAAACTACTAGGGTAGGTGGTTTAGACATCACTTAAGGTGGAGTAGATAATGTTAACTACCCCATTAGATATTCTAGGCGTGTTTTGTCCATATCGGATGCTTAAAAGCACGATATTAATTAAATTAATGAATAAAAGTTGCCAGTTTTCGTCGACATAGATGTGCGTGCGTTTATAATAACTACTGTAGGTGTATATCTAAAAAAATGAGATGTAACCCGGACATAATTAATTTTTCCAAATCGCCTTCGTTATATGAAAAGAAGAACACACCTTTTTTGTGTCTGCGCTTGTAATAATATGTTCCAAGCGGAGTAAAATGGAAAGATACCACAAAATTGTAAATTACTTCAATTAAACAGAAATTTATGCAAATGTTTGGTTAGGGTAATTTAATTAATGGAATAAAACCTCACCACTCAATTTAGTGGTTTGATTATATTTACAAGAATCATAAGTTGGTACGTGCGTGAAGAATATGAAAATAAGTGGTAGCATTTGTGTATAAAAGGGCTTTAGAGTTAAAGATAACTCGAACTGTTAACTCAACAATTCATTTTAATACATTATAATAATTGAATTGCTGTAGGTAAGTTATACAATATACATAATTATACTTTTTAGTAATTTTGGTTGGATAAGCTTAATTTCATATTTATTATGTTTTTTGTAATTAGAATTACAATATTATGCTTTTGATCTGCATTATAAACAATTACTTGATAATAATAATAAATAACAATGTTAGTAATAAAATCTCTAAAACTTTCATATTTTGAACTTCAGCATTCTGAAACTTTGGAATTAGTTTTCATCAAAACTTCTGAAACTCGTTTTGCGAGTGCGAAATTCAAAAATTGGTTTCAGTATTCAAACATACAAAATCTTTACTCAAAATTTAGACTTTTATATCTGGTACTCGATGACATCTGTTGCCTGGAATTTTTTAAACGCAGATCTGCAATGGTTCGAATTTTGAAACTCTGGATGTGAAACTTTTAAATGATATTAAGATACAAATTCTAAAACATTGAACTTAAAATTTCAGATACTAAAAAACCTAATTTGTAAAATTTAGAATTAAAACAAAAAGTAAGGTTAAAGCTCTGCAGTTTTCAGTTCATAGAAATATGAAAGTATGTCATACTAAAATTACGAAATTTTGTAGCCTTAAACTTCTAAAACTCTGAAAGCTCATCTCTTAAATTAAAAGTACGATATTCAAATATGCAAATCTGAAACCACATGACAGCAGGCACCTGTATGTATCTTAATCTCAAGGTCCTAAAACTCTAAACCTTTGAAACTTTGAATCATTGGTAGCATGGAAGGATTTTTGAAACCTTTAAGCACTTAAAGTCTCAATATATAAAATCTAAATTTTCCTGAAATTATGTCTATTATCTGAAATTATGTAATACTTCTATGACCTACAAATTTTGGACTGCAACCAAATTATAGAGATGCGAACGTGAAATTTCGTCTCCTTTCATTTACATAAACCCACACTGAAACAGAAATGCATTTGGTTGGTGACTGTCTCTGAAAATTCATTGTCTGCCAAAATACCTGTTTTTGTCTAAAGTACGTTCTAAAAGTTTATCAGGTTTATTAAGTTTATTGCAAATTTAACATCGAAACTGCAATCTAACCTAAGCTACCTTAACCTAACCTAACCTAGCTTAATCTAACGGTTAGATTAAGTTAGGTTAGAAATTAACCTAACCTTAAGCTAAGCTTACTTAACAGAACCTTTTTTTATGGAGAAAGAGAAAAACATTTAAAAGGCACATGACCGTATCTTCAGATAGTGCTGGATTTCTACCTGCTTAAAAACTCCTGCCTTTATTCAGGATTCCATTGGTAGCCGCTGTCACATTACTTCAATGGGTGGTTGCCTAATTTCTCTCCCTACGTCTTTCTTCTATTTCCTTTTCTGTCATTATTTGGTTTACTAGTCTTCCAGTCTAGTCTAGTCTTCATTAACTGTCACACTCACACCTAGACCTATTTCGCGTTCTTGTCTTTCGTGTTCCCATTTTAGGCATCTGATAAGAATGTGTTTTACATCATCCGTTTTCGTCTTACAGAACAACTAGATATCGTTTTCCGCTTTGGATTCTCTTTAGCTTCTTGTTTTCATCTTTTTCTAGTGCTTTATGCCAAACCAAAGCGGCGTATAATACGACTGATTTTGCGACCGCGCCTAGTATACGTCTGTTCACCTCCTGTGCACCCACAACACTAAGCATTAATTTATTTTACTGCGTCGTTACTGCTTTGCATGCTCTTTCGCACAGCTAGTCTGCATGGTTCCCAAGGTTGGTCCTTTTATCTAGTAATAGCTCCAGATATTTTAACTTGTTTTGTGTTTCGAGTTCTAATTTTTTAGGTTTATTTCTCCATACTATTAATGCCACCTCTTCAGTCTTTTCTGGCACTTATATCAATCTCTTTTATTTCATCCATGTATTGATTCTTTTGAGTGCTTGGTGTGCAGTTTGTCTAAATTTTATTTCTCTAGCAGTTATAACTGTGACCAGATCGTCTGCGTATGCGATCTAGGTTGCTTCTTCTGTCATGTGTATTTTTAGTAATCCGTTGTACATGGCGTTTCGTAAGATTGATGCTAGGAATAATCCTTGATGGACGCCTATAGTCATTTTAATACATGTGCCTTCGTCGACTTCTATGTATCTGTTACTCAGATAACTTTAACTGATTATAACTAGATAGGTACATATGTGGTTCTCTTTTAAAGCATTTGTTATGGCCCTCCAGGGCGCCGAGTTGAAGGCGTTTTTTATGTATATCATTATCATCACACATAGTTTTCTAATTCTCCAGGTCTTTGTGCGTTCTGCGTATGTACTTCACATCGCCTGATACCGTACCGCAGATCGTCTAAAGCCGAATTGTCATAGTCCTTTCCTCTCTTCTAACCCTTTTACTAGCCTCCTGGCTACTACCAGTTCCATCAGCTTTCTCTTCGTATCTAACAGGGACATACAGCTAACTTTGACCTGCTCTAACATAACCTAACTTTGTTTTTTTAATCTGGACGTTGCCCTCCTTACGTACCGTAATACAAGTACATATTTTGCCAGCTACCTTTATCCCTTGATTAATAACTGTTTATACTTATTTTTTTTACTCAGCTGGGTTTCTACTTCAGTACTTCATTAAAATATAGATTCCACAACAAGGGCTCCAGAATAGACCCTTGTGGTACTCCGCAATCTTACATCATATTTTGTCCCCGATTCTCTTTGTTCTGTCATTCAGGTAGCTGCTAATAATATCTATGTTTACTAACGTTGTTATTTTTAAGCTCTTAGATTATAAGGGACTATCTTGTACCTAACCTAACCTAACTTAACTTAACCTAGCCTGGCTAGTTGGAATTCAATATTTGCATAATGTGTAGTTACGGGAAAGACATGCGTACTTTAACTGGATACTTTAGAAAATTTTATTCGCAATATAGAATATCCTAATGGAGCAAATCAGAGAGAAGTGCAGGTATACGTATAGTGTATACCCTAATGTTTATCTTCAAAACTTTTCTTTGGTACGTATAAGAGTTGTTGATTGTAGTGCTTAGTATAGCAGATATATTATTTTCTTTTGCATTTTCCCTTGATTTAGTAGGATAAGTAAAGAAATAAATTGATGCTACTTAACAAACAAACCAATTACTTTAGTTGAGCTCGAATACAAATGGCAACAACCTTATTACAAAAAGTATAAACCGACAGCATTGAATAGTTGACAAATATTTTGCTACTTAAAAGACCTCCTGCAAAATTGCAGCGAGTATAAAATATGACGCTAGGAAATTCAGTGAACATTTAACATAGAATCGATCAACGCTTGACATTGTTGCTAGTCCTATTAATTATAAATTCTGGATGTTTATAAAGGTCTGTGATTGCATTACCTGTGAAATTAGGGTTTAAGTATTATTTCTCCGTATTGATATTAGAAATTCGGAACTTGTCTGCAAAGCGAGTTAAATATGAAAAGGGCTGTGGACCACAGTTGCGCTGGTAAATGTAGAATTATACACAAAGCTTAATTTCGACATGAGCTGTTTATCTCTGTGATCATTCTCCGTGCATTTAATTTGTAGGAATTTTTTGAATGTCATTTTTTAATTATAATAATAATTTATATAAAGAACAAAATTGAACATAAGTTTTTTTTTGGTTTATTGACTCAGGGTGGAACTTAATTCTGAGTTGGAAACCCTGTTTCCTAGATAAGGTACAGGGTCATCTTAAGTGAGCCACCCTGTACATATCAAACAGCACCAACAATGGTACGCAATAAACACTCGACTAAAACGTAATTATTCGGGAGCTTGAGTCTTATTTGGCATGACATACTATGCATAATTGCACAAGCAGTCATCATTATCATGTTTATCATCGGCAATGATAAGCATCAACCTGTTTGGTTTACTTGACATTTATTGTTTGAACAAAAGCAAAGGATTAAAAAAACACATTCGCATTAGGGAGATATATATATATTCTTGTCCTGGAGCAGGATCGGGACAAACTATTGTTGAAATCCTTGTTAATACCAAAAAGGGCTTCTCTTAATGAAAGAAACGTAGAGAAACTTCTCCAAGATGGAAAAAATTCATCTTTCAGACAGTCAGTGCACATGAACATTAAAAATGAAGAAAGCATTACAAGAAGCAATAGAATACTTTCGGGATTGTCCTAAGACATTGCATTTCAAAATCCCTGAGGATAATAGGTTAGATTTTAATGAAGTTTCGCACATGAGTTGCTTGGGCCAAGACAAACACAAACACAAATTTCTACTGCCATAACCAGTGGAAAAATAGGTAGAGTATGTGAACTTCAAAAGTCACCAAATATCAAAAGTCCAACCTGATAAGCGGTGTTATTAAAAAACTATTGATTTACTGTGAATGACCATACAAAAGACATCCAGTAAAAGTCGTTCCGTGACCGGGTCACAAAAAGGGCCCAACTTCTATCTAAATATATAAATTTAGCGGCATTCTATAACTTTTGATCCACTTATAGTGAAGATGAGCCTCAGAGGGTCACGAATAGGCGAGAATCTGACTTGGAAAGAAATGAACAAATGTGGGATCATTGGAAAATTGCGTTACGGATATTGCTTAAAAATCGCGCAACTGTTCACCAAAGAGCAATAACGTTGGATATAAGGACACTTGCTGAGCATGTCTTTCAGCTTCCCTACCTCAAGATGAAGTAGGGCCTTTTCGTATAAAGCTCTAAATAAAATACTCAACGTTTCTGTGTGTTGAGTGGCCGGTAGAATGAATGAAAAGCCACTATCTACAACCAGAAGATATTCTCCTTGCTCGTCCTTGAGTCAAGAGAGATGCTGATCATTGAACATACAATTAAAGCGTGTCTTATGAGTCAATTTCGTCTCGGAAATTATATATTCTGATCTACCACGAGCAAGGATCGCGTACACATAGAGTGGAGTAAACAAAAAAAAAGCCTATTAAATTAAAATATGAGAAGTTAAGTTCGTTTATGAATACCTGCTTCGGAACTTGTAGTGCATGATAACCTGATTTTTGCGATGCCCATAATTCAACCTTTTCGAAAAACTGCACCCAGTTTTTCAGAAGTATCTCCAAAATAAGGTGCGAAATATATTCTGGCAAGATCATTTGCTTGCCTGTTATTTTCTGAGTAGTATTAATAAATCTGAATCATAAGAGCTTTTTAATAATTGTTCTAGGAGCACTATTTGACTTTACAAGGACGAGTTTTTATGAAATTTAATGTTTTAGTTTAATATACAGTGTGAATTTTGTGTCTCTGAACATATAAATTTCATGCATACAAAACTTGTTCAAATTAATGTTCTGTTCACTTACAAACTGTTTCACTGTTCAATTAATAAAATAACACGTTAAATGTATTGATACCCCCGAAGGTCATCCAAACAATCTTACTTATTTTTACAGCTGATTAAAACAAATTACTTACTTCTTAACAAAATTTAATAACCTCATTTACAAAAATTCGCAATATATCTTAAGTTAGTTTTTATTCAATAATAATGTATACAAAAGAAGAAAAATTAAAAAAATACTAGAGAAACCTTCTCAAGACATGACGGTTAAATGCATTGAAGGATTTCCCTATATACAACATTCGATGTGTGATTACAATCTTTCGGATTTTCGTGAGTGGTTATTTAAATAAACGCAGTCAAACATAACAGTTCAAAATTCTCCTCCTCTCTTCCGATATATATTCTTCTCTGGCTTACCCCTCCCCGCCGGTTTATTCTACATACATACATACGGAAATTCTACCTTACGAAATGATAAGAATAAAATCAAAAATCGATCTTGTTTAAAACATTCTTGAAAACGTCTATTAGTACATATTTCAAAAACATCACATAAACATAGTGTTGGCAGATTTCCTGCATTTTTATACAAACAATATGAAACTGCTCTGAATAAGCAATTGCCATCATCTATTATTTGTATGATAATTCGTCTGTTGTTCATAATTTTCAACTATGCTGGTTTTGTCTACGTAACCTAACAATTCTTTAAACATTAACCACATATTAACTTCTTATTAATGATTGCAGTGGACTGCTGCATCACCTTTTTACATTTATAAGCGGTAGTACTTACGAAACTCACCACCGTAAAAACTTAATACAAAAATTAAATAGTGTTGACTGATCTACACAGCGAAAGCTTTAATTTAAAAAAAATCGCTTAGATCGGCCCGGTGGAACTCTCAAACGAACTGGAACAAAAATAAGGCTTGTGTTTTAAATATATAGATTGGTAGGTATTTTGACAAAAGTAGTTTGAGAATTATTTAGAAGAAAAAGATTTGAATACCTGTTGTAAATTATTTTTGTCTATGTTCAAGGTTGTTATTCATATTAATTAATATTGTGTTGAGTTTGTAAAATAATGTTTTTGCCTGTTAGAGTGTAAGAAATAATTATGTTGTCAAAGTACTTCTCATTAATAATATGTGTACTTAATTTTATCGTTGTGTAACAACCCATAGTAATTCATTAAACATATAGAAAACTTCATTACACAGATAAAACTTTAATCTTGCTATAACTCACTACTAGGTCATGTAAGATGGGTCGCATAATTGTCAGGGGTGTCAATAGCTTTGACGTGTTACTTTAATAATTAATTGATCATATACGTAGAGAATTTGCATGATCAGAGATATAAAATCCGCGCTGTGTAGTTTTACATATTTGAACTATGTTACATAGCCTGCAAGATATATATTTTAATTTGTATATGCTAGAAGTAATGCGGTCATTAATTGTTTTAAAGGCAGAATCATTCCTGAAAGGGATGAAAAATCGAATGAGTAATTACACCACCAGATATTGAATGCATTTGCGATGTTGCCTGGAGAGCATCTCAATATTTCCCACCGAATTCAATTTTTCCGGCTTGTTATAGTCTACAAACTAACCGTAACTCCGCACGCGATGATCTCTCACAAGCAGCTGCAGCCTGTATTTTTCGTATACAATCAAGTGCTACTACGCACGCATTTCACATTTCCAACTCAGCTAAAAATGTTTTTTTTATTAAGGATGAAATGTCTGCGAAAAAAGAATCCACCCCTTTTTTAAAATGTCATTAAGCGAAGTAGACTCAAAAGCTATTCTGTGTATTTTGTATTGCAGCAGTTTGTCTGAGTTTTGTGTGCCAGTCAATCTCAATTTTAGTAAGCAGGTCCTCCTCGTTGCCACTGATGTTATATTTCGTGAATGACGTTTCCTATTCACTTCCTTCGAGTTCACTTCTCCTGCTGTCGGGTAAAAGATGTCTGTCGGTTAGAAATCATTTTCGAAGATTAATTTTCTACACAATAGTGATGTCAATTAAATTTGTTAACTGACTTTGAGTGAAACTTGGTTGAAGTTGTTATTATTGAGGTGAAATTAATTTCAGTCAGAATTATTACTATTATTATGTAGTTAAGTAATATGGGAAAGAGCTGTAAATTGATTTGCGTGTTTAGTATCTCGATAAGTAACAAAACTATTTACTTAAATTTATGGTTGTAATAACCGGCGATAGGAATATGTATAATAATAGATGCCACAAAGAATGAAAAAATGTAGTATGTTGTTAATCTACTACGTCTCGATTGAAGGGCTATTTTATAAAAATTGACGAATATTTTATAAAAATTGAAAGGTGGAAGTAAGTAAAACTAAAGTAACTACTTGCTTTGAGATAAAATTTTTGAAATTGTAAATATAATAGGACGCCAGCTATCACGCAGCCTCATAGCTTGAATACCTAAACTTCAAAGTGAACGTGCACCCTTAAGTAAGTAATAAAATAAAAAAGTAATAATGCTAGTGAGTAGAAATTAAAGTTGCCCATATAGCAATGCGATAGCGTTTATCTAGGTATATGTCTCTGCGAAAAACTTACGAAAAGTAAAAGATATAATATAGGAGAGTCCAACAGAAAAAGTGTAGATTCAGTACCAAAGATTCAATACTCAGTGAAACTTTTAATAGGAATTATCAAATGCTAGAGATGTCGGCTTCGCTGCATAATTGGCTACATTAAAAGGTAAAGAAAGGCTGGTTAATAATAAGACACCGCATATGATAATATAAAAAGGTTGAAAATACCGTACACTGTTAGAATAATTCCATTACTATTTTAATATTCTCGCATCAAACGAAGGTTTACATTAGATTACCTACTAAAAAGATGATTTACTTTTAACGGACAAAACGCCAAAGAAACGTTGTTACCTAACAGTGAAAAACGATTGAGTTTTTAAGTTGTTGCTTTTAAGTTGAAAGAAAGATAACTTGGCAAGTTTCCTAGAATCCTAAGTTAAATACCGATGTACACATCATGTTCTAGTTTAGAACCTAAGTCCAAAAAACGAACAAATTGTTTTATTTAATACAGGGTGGTACACGAAATGTCACACTGAAAATGTCTAATAAAATATTTCATTTTGGGATCAGAACTTCCAAATTTTGTAACGAGTAGAATGAGGATTTGGCCGTCACCCGCTGTAGTTGGTCAGAAATGGCAGAGAAAGGATTGTTTCTAATCTTAGTTCTTGGTCTTTATTCCCACGTAAAACAACACTTCACCTTCTGTTTAAGCATAGATTGTATAGAAATGACGGACAAAGGACGGTTAACTCTTAAGAAAGAACTCAGAAAGTGAAAACGATGTTGCTTTACGCGAAATCAAGGACCAAGACCAGAAACCGCCCCTTGTTGGCCACTTATGACAAACTGAAGCATGTGGCGCCGCGCATGCACGACATGGTCTCTAATGACATCAACAAATACTGCCATCTACCAAACCATGCGCGAGTTAAGGCTATTCGGCACAAAATTTGAGTTCCGAACTTAAAATTAAGTATTTTTAGTGTAGCGCAAACGGCGCCATAAATTGTTCATTATTGTTATCAGTATTGTATGTAATTAAATCCACGTTTAGTTTTAAAGTTTTTTATAGATTTTATAAAATTTTTATTCTGAAAGTCCCCAAACCAAATACGCATTCTTTGACTCAATATGCCGTTGTTTGCGTTACTCTGCTCCGCCAACCAGGCCTGGCTGATAGATGTAGCGACTCTCGGTCACACCGCAGACATTCTAGTCTTTAATAACTTGTTGAAAAGAGGACGTTATCAAAACTTAGAAGTTCTTATATCGGATAACAGCAGAAGCAAAAAAAGCTGAACATGACAATTTTTCATCCGGAAGAAAAATTAAGAATAAGCTGTCTTTTTAGATAAGGAAGGGACGTCGTAATCCCTCTGTCAGTATGATGCTTTGCACGTTAAAAATTTCTATTGAACGTAAAATTCCTCCGGTTGTAATTCTAGTACGATTAGTTTATTCATATTTAATCATATTAGATGTTAGTAGACCCACTGCCTCGAATGTACGTGTACTTATTCACTGATTGTGTAAATTATTTTAAACTCTTGTTAAGAACAGTTAATTAAAAAGCATAGTAGCGGAAACAAAAGTGGATTTTTAAGTACGGATGACCAACGGGAATCTGACGTTTTTGGGACGGATAGCACTCTGCCGGTAGGAGTAGTAGGGAGCCGATTTACCAAGCATTAATCTCGCTATTCGATGCCGTCTCAGTTTCAGTAGCGATGGAGCAGTAGACAGTTGAACATCGCAGACTGCAACTGGATTTGGAAGTTTTTTTCAACAGGATGGTGCCACCGCACACACTGCTCGTGTGTCCATGCAAGTGCTTCGAGGCATGTTCCCAGAAAGTTTAATTTCACGTTTTGGCGACATCCCATGGCCTCCGAGATCACCTGACCTGAGCACTTGTAACTTTTTTTTGTGGGGGTATCTGAAATCACGTGTATAGCTCTCACATTAGCAGAACTGAAGGAGGCAATTAGGGAAGAAGTGGCTACAATCGATGGTGAACTGATGACTCGTGTGATGGCTGATTTTCTGCGAAGGCTGGAAAACTGCATTCAGAAGGATGGATACCACTTATCCGACGTAACATTTCACAAGTGATATTCAACAAATGGCATGTAATGACAAACAATTTTGTGTATTAAAATAAAATTTTCCATAAAAAATAACTCTGCACTGTTCATTTCAAAAACGGCATCGAATGGCGAGATTAATGCTTGGTAATTCGGCTCCCTACTCTTCCTACCGGCAGAGTACTATCCGTCCCAAAAACGTCAGATTCCTGTCGGCCACCCTGATATGGTGCCAAGTATCGAATGCAGCTCAAATTGCTAAGTTCCCAAGTTAAATAAAGCTCTCCAAATTAGAATTAAAGAAAGAGAAAGAAAACCTTTTCTTTTTTGCAATTTTTTGAATTTCGAAAAAAAAAGGTTCAATCTCAACCGATAATAATGTCGCTGACAGAAGAGTAAAAACACCCAACAAAATGCAGGGTAAACTTCAGAAATTCATAACTTCCCGCCAAATCATCGTAGTCACTCGAAGTTTTGAGAACTTTACAGAAAAAGGACTGAACTTTATTGCCCTACCGATCCATTGGGTCCACGATCTTTTTGGTACACCGTACAAGCTGTTAAAGTTAGTTCTTTTTTTTTAATCAGATACATTTTTTTCTTCGGTGGGTGGCGGAGGGCGGAAAAGCTTAAACATAACATTCTCTTACACGACCTTAAACCAGATACTTCAAACTTATTAGCACGCAAAGGATCATCCATTTTTGTTCAAAATCTTCTGAGATCTTGCTTCAATATCAGAAGGGCGTAAAACAAGGAAACATAATGTCTTACACATTGTTGCTGACCACATACTTAAAACTTGAACCACAAAAAGAAAGGGATATTGGCTTCGTACCTTCGAACACCAATAGAAAACTATTAACTGCAGCACAGTTTTCACGACAGGCAAGAGATGGATATGAATTGTTTTCAGCTGTAAATCGAACTAGGACTACTCTTACAACGTTTATTCCTTTGTTGTATGTTGCAGTACTTTTGTTAACAGAATTTTTATTTGTCACATCGTGACAATATCACTGTGATATATTGGTTATCACAAGGTAACCTTTAAGATAATGATTAACCATAAGAAAATTAAAGTTAGCTACGGGAACATCTATTAAGTATTAGTTTCTCAATCTTATCAGTACCTAACAGGGTTAGATTAGATGAAATCCAAAAGTTTTTTGTCATACATTTATCTCTTACATTATATTGAACAGTTTTTGAAGAGACTATCTGACAAACCTTATCAACACATGGTAACAAGTCGTTATTTTCTAAGTAATATTGATTGAAATATCCGAAAAGTTAAACGCATTTTATAGCAACTATACGCAAAATATGTGTAAAAATTAAAGAAAAAAATTCGTAAACTCCCTCCACAATCAAAGATCTTACCTGAAACAAAGTATGCGAAGCTTCCACTAAAAAGAAATCAATTAGTTTATGGTATATTAGAATTTACGGAGGAGTGACAACAATAATCGATTAATGTAGAGGAAAGATGACATGTTTTTACTGCTTTGTACAGTTGACGCTCTGTAGATGTCCCATTAGCCACCACTCGAGTGTAATTTTATTCATGAGTTGTATATAAGCCTCGATGGTGTGTCTGAAATTTACAGACGGTTAGTTTCAGCTGATGGGAGTGCAATAAACTCTAAACAGTGCTGTCCTGGAATTTTGTTTCTGAATTCCACATGTTTCATCAATTTTGTGGGTTTCGCGTATATTAATCGATTATTGTTATTTATATTCCAATTTTTGAAAGTTTGGCTTTAACGCCCACCGTAAGTTGGGATGTTTTCTTTATTTGTACACTTATTTTTTATTTTATTCGTTTTACCGTCGTTCATTGCTCGGATCTGCTAATGACATCATCGGCGAGGATCGTGCTCATCGAGAAAGTTGCCTCTTCTTGAGAATCCCGATCGGATTTCCTCCGATCCGTTAATTAGGATGTTTCATATTTTACAGTGAAAATAATATTTCTTTCTAATGTGATCAATACGTGCGCGATAAATGAATACTTACATTTAAGAATACATTTTTACTAAAATGGAAGACGCTAAAGACATTATTATCAACTGTGATATTTTCAGACATGTCGGTTACACGTGATACACACCACTTGCAACTTCTTATTTAATACATTTACAAGTGAAACTTTATGGCTAGTTAAAATGCCTTTGTCCTCTAGAGACCTAATGGTGTTTCTAATAAAATACCTTTAGTATTATTGGCGACGAGGATGGGATACATTATAATGCGATGGGTTTGTGTAATTTATTGTAAATTAGGCGAACTTGACTACGTAAATTATTCCAGAATCAACGTGAACATAATTCTGACAATATCCCTTTTATTCGAGCAAATGTTACACCGACAGTAATAGTAATAATCATAATAATGTATGTTACTCGCGTTATTCTACACCACACGACTCCTAAAACATGCATAAACATGTACAGCACGGGAAAACTATTGAACATGTCATTTCTCACGTCGAGTTTGCTAGAATACGAGTAAACAAGTTTAGAAAGTTCTGAATGTACACTAAAACTTTCTATATTACCAACTACATTTACATTTATTTGCAGAATAAGATAAAAACTTGTATGTTATTCTAACCCCGAATAGATATGTTTGCAATAAAATATTTACTGTTAGTTACGTTTCTATTAAAAAGCAATAAAGTTGATATAGCATGTAACAAGACTAGGTAAACATAATAAATATTAGAGAAAGTCTAATAAAACATTAGTTATTGAAACGACGGGTGGGCTTTGAATGCTCCTAATAAAAATGAACACGTCTTTTGAACCCCTTTCTCGATCTAGTCTAGACTTTTCAGATCTCTCTCGGATAACTAATTCAGATAAATGTACAAGTTCTGCAGAGTTTGCTTATACGGAAAAGAATTTAGGGGAAAATATGAGGGGGCATTAAGGGAAAAAACAAGTCGCGGCTTTAAATAAGGAAAAGAATAAGCATTTTTCTTTGTGTTTGGAAAAACAGAAACTTTTCTTCGAGTTCCATTTGGAGGAGGAGGACGAAATGAGTTTTTATTAGAGTTCTAAGTTTGAATTTTAAGAATGAAACCCTTGCAATCGATACTGTAATGTTTCTGTATACCTCGGGAATGTTATTTTGACAAACTTTGAACGTGTACTGAATTGATAAGAATTACAGGTCATCATTATTAGATTGCTCTACATAATTTCATTGCGAGCCCAGGGGAAGAAATCTACATTTGGAAACGTTTGTGGAGGACATAAATTAACTAACTATTCAAAGTTGTTCCAGTAGAGGCATCATGAAAATGAACTCTTATTCACTGCTGGACGTGGACGGGTCTTGGGCTCCCGACACCCCGTCGGTCGGTCGTCGCCGATTAACTCTAGCACCAATCCGTAATAACTAACTGGTCAGGACCGTGTTGACAAAACAGTTGGTCGGTATAGGCAAAATATCCAGAGAAGCAGATTCAGCTTCTCTGGATATTGCTAGTTGTAAATCTATCTCGGGCATTGCCTTAAGGGATGTTGTCACGACCGCATCACCTCACATACAAGACAACTAATCCTCCACACAGTAACCGTCCAAGCAAACTGTCCAAGCCACGCTTGGGTTGGATTCGATAGGGCAAGTGGAAAGTCCACATGCTGGACTAAGATACAAGTACTCCTTAGAAGACGTGGCCCCCCGACGGATGAGCACGTAGTAGAAGGTGGATAGCACTTTCGCTCCATCAATGATAAGTAAATGATGTGGTGATTGAGCATATCTCAATTTCTAGCCGAAGAAATTATTGTAATGGAATTTTACATGCGCCATACCCATTTTTCCATTTTGACCTCCGACGTCTTCTATTGATGTCAAAGGTTAATGTTTTGAAAAAGCGTCCTGGGTTTAGCTTAAGGAGTAAAAAAAGAAGTCCGAATAAATTGAGAACCAATATTCGCAGAATAGCGACTTTGGTCATTGATTTCATCGCTGGTTAGCGATAGATATATATTAGTGAAGGCAACTAATTTGACAGTTAGATAAAACATAAACAATATCCGTTTCAGTGGGGGGTGTGTTGAATTCTTGCAAAATGTTCCGTTTGGCGTAGACTTACTATAATATCATTACCAATTATTATTATCTATTACTAATACTTCAATACTGTTGCCAATATTAATACCTCTATCTCGATCCTAATATCTCTACTAATATCGTTACCAACACTAATATTAATAGCAAAACCAATACTAAATACTTACTAGTAGTACTGGTATAAAGTAAATACAATAAGAAATGGTCTTAAAATTCTCGTATCATACAATTTTATTATTTTGCACTTCAACAAGGCGATCTATGGAATTGTTTCTGTTCCAGTAGTTTTACTAACACTATCTTGCAGGCAGCTAAAAGTAAAATAGCTGCCGCTTTCTATAATGCAATCGAAAATAAAATTTTTACCTTTAATGAGAATGTATTAAAAAAATATTAGTATGCCATTTGCGTGTATGCCATATGATTGTTTGAATGAAATAATAGTAAATATAAAAATGCCAATCTGCTAATGCTTTTTATTTAAGACATTCGAGAATTACTTTACTGTGATAATCTTATGGGGAACACCTTTCATGGTAACGTAATACGAAGTTTTAATTATTTTTAATTATCGTCCAAGATTGTATAAAGGTTAATAATAATAATGTTAAAATAAGATTATTTTAATAAGAATTTAAACTGAAGTTTCTCTGAATACATCCTATCAAAAACCTATGATTATTGATATAAAGCAGTTGTTAACCGATCTTGACACATTCACAAAAGTATGATCACTCAAATGATTTGTTAAACCGTAACAAAAAAAAACATATATGAAATGATTTATTTCTTTGTAAAGGTGAGATAGCGGGAGTGGTATTTGCAAATTGAGCTTGATTCTATCGGAAAACGTAACCTGTTCGGGTCACTGGTACATTGATAAAAATATTATGGTTGAAACGAATCGTTCAATCACGTCAACAAATGTTGACCACATACAACGAAAAAGATTTGAACAAGATTAATAATTAATAAATGTATTAGAGGGATATTAACATAAATTCAATATTGTAACTGTTCCAATTCCACTACAAACAAAGTGTGTACAGAAACAGGAGAATATGAAAGTGAAAATATTCAACAATTATTATTCCCAGTTAAACCAGTCAGTAAATATAACTATTTCTCAAATACAGCTAAAACTGGAGGATAATTACTATTCAGCATCAAAAAGTGATTAAAATATTTTACATTAATTGAGTTCTAAAAAATAAATTTTAATCGAAGTGAACAATTATTCAAGCGTATAATCTATACATACAATTTTAAAAGAAAAATAACATTGCAGCTTTTTTTAATGAAGTCTTTTTAAAATAAAGTTTTGTACCGAAAATTTATATAAAGTTAAATTGTATAGAAGAAATAGAGTAAATTAAATTCAGAGACAGCAGTATTAAATAGTAACTTTTTAGATTTTATTTCATTAAAACATCTAGCGTTTCTCTGTTACAAGTATTTTCTAACAAAAAGGTTGTTCGTGTTGGGACTTTAAAACTGAGGATCACCTCACTTTAGATCAAGCTTACACGTCTTTTTCTTTTACAGATTAAAGCGTATGAGAAGCTGGAGACCGTCGAGGAGAGGCTCAAGCAGACCAAGGAGATTTACGATAATTTTATTATGAAGGAACTTTTATCGCATACGCACGTAAGTATTACTTTCCTTCTCTTTTTTCTGTCCCATTGTCCTTGCAGAAAAAAATTCAAACTAGGGCGTTTTGTCTGGAATTTAAATTACATCCGAGATAAATGACTACTAGAAATGTCCATGTCGTTTTTATCGCAAATTAGAAGGTTTTATAAATATTTATTATTGGTGCCTTTATACAGGGTGATTTAGTAAAGTAAACCCAAAAGCAATTTAAGATTCGCTTCCATTTTAATTAATTATTAATTCGGGGTATTTTATATTAATGTGTACAGCAGCACGGAATGATAGAGAGGGAAGAGGGATTGTGAAGGAAAACATAATTTACATTACAAGCTCTGACCTTAAGAAAATCCCTTGTTTGTTGTATCATCCACCCGTCTACTCTCATTTGCATGTTTATTAATTAGTATTCCTTGATATTACACAGCTTTAACCCAGTATCATACGGAAATCTACATAAATCTGTTAAATATCAGTTTTGGCCGCGTAAACGCGTTTATTCCTGGGAATTAATCAATTTTTCATCCGATATATGTACACACACATATGAACAAACGTTGACACATCAAAAATTTATACCAACTTGTAATTGAATTTATTGGCCATTAACTTCGCTTGGTTCTATTTCTGTACGCTTGATTAAGAGTCGTTTAAGTGCGACGACAAACGCAAAATAATTTTCTTTAGTACCACTTGTACACTTCATGCAACAATCATAACATCATTCCACCTCCAAATCGATGAAAAGGAGTGTGATGTAAAAGGTTACTGGTAAATCTAAAGTAACCAAAAAGTTTAAATATATGGTTTCGGATTGGATGATATTTCTGGAAAGTAGGGAAAAGGGCAAACGTAGAAATTAATTACGGCAGGAGTCATTAGTTGATGTTAAATTGTTCATCGTTAAAAGAAAACGGGTTCTTTTGGGTCGAATAGAGGATTAAACTAAGAGGGGCGTAGATTAAATGAACAGTTTCTAACTAAATTAAAAAGAAAATGTATGTAGCCGATTTTTTTATTCAAGGCGTTTTTGTTTGGACTTTTTTGAAGTTTTCATAATTGGTGATTTTTTTAGATTCTAGATTATATCTTTTTTTATGATTTTGTTTATATGGTTATATTTTCTGATTTAATGTAGACAAACGAAAATTTAATTATACTTTTAATTTTCATAAATTAAAGTTAATCCGCGTTGCTTTTGGACGATTAGAGTGAAGATTTTCAGTAAACTATCACGATAATGCTGACTTGAAACAGATGCTTGCCGCATTGGGCGCTTTCCAGCGGAATGCTGAATTAATGCTGCAAAACCAATTGCACACCAAATGACACCGGAATTTTAGCCTCTAAGCAGACGGTTAATTTATTTACTCATTCATCTCATTTACTCATTAATCTCGCAGTATTGCATATTGACCATTAATCATAATAACAATAATAGCAACATCACATTTGCTAAACAATAAATAATTATCGCGTCATAATCAAAATTACATATCAAAGATCACAAACAAAATTGGTCATTTTTGGTTTTTTATTATACCACATCACGGGTGTCGGACACAACATAAAGACAACTCAACACACGAGGCTCAAATAATAATTGAAGAAGGACAATAGCAAACAAATAACAACCACAGTCAATGCTACTTACCAATTTACAACGCTAATCGTCACACCAACAAACAATATTCTCCACACAGTGAACACTTAACCATTTCTGAATAAATTGCAATGCCAACTAACTCCTTTTTCTTGTATGTTGTGAATTAGCTTAGCAAGCCTAATAGATCATGTTGCAAGCCCCGTTGCATCCTTGTGCAACAACCTAGGAATGGCAAACTAGGAAATCTGGCATTAATTTTAATTTACACTAATATTGAAATATTTGACCAGTTTCGTCTAATGTTCCATGCTACAAAATCATTCATTTTATAAATATGAATAAAAAAGAAGATAAAAATTGAAAGAATGAAACGAAATTTATTCAATTAAATAAACTGACAATTAGATATTACAAATTCCATCGCCATCATGATACAAATGTTATAGCCAGAATGTCATTGGGTCAAATTTATAAAAAAAAAATATAATCAAGTATTTAAGAAAACGAACTTCAAAGCAAACACTTCTTTTTTTATGGTAGAGTAGTTTATTTCGTGTTTACACATTGACCACCATTTTAAGCAAGTTAAGGGGTGATAACAAGTTGGTGTCAATACATTCTTTATACATTTTTGATGCTCTATCCGAATTGGAAATCACAATTTTGAAATTTCAAAAACCGCACGGATGGACGAACGTATGTATATTTCAGTAACGAACTTGTAGTTAAGGTTTAACTTTGAAGTTTGTTAAATATTTGAAATGTTTAAATTTTCATAAGAATAATTGGAAATATATGGGTAGTTTTTATATACAATTTGACATACTTATATTTTATTTAGTTATAATAGTAGAAAGAATCAATTACACAATGCGTTTATAACAAATAGGCTTGAATATTATTTATTATTATTTCAATATAATTTAAAACAAAAGTATTTTTTAATTCATAGGATCAACAAGGATGATTAGAATAATGATAGAACACATTTATTAAATCAAATTAATTTTTAAAAACTTCATTTAATTTAAATTACTTTTTTACTACATTTAAAAAGTTTACTTACATTTTAATTAATAACTGTATTAATTTTCTTACATTTTAGAATATCGTAATTCAAATTTTAAACCACAACTGAATTTTTAGTTTTACTTACTTTTAAACATCTCATTAGCTCTAATTTAATATGCATAAAACTTGCAATATTTATTAAATTAAAAAGTGCTAATTATTCTCTTATTACTTGAAGTTTTATACGAAAACCCTCTTAATTACGAAAACCATCTTCAATTAAAGCATAATTTACTTTCCCGCCTTCTTATTACAACTTATAATACATTTCAATGAATTACATTTCGTGCTTTTCCCAAATAAAATCTTTAACTGTCTACGTTTTACCAACTTATTTATACTATAGAATAGGTTCACTTTTGTTTTCCTCCCCTTTCATAACTATAAGAAGCAAAATATCTGCATGCTTAGGTACAATGAACGAAAGATAACAATTTTATGCAAACATTGACAAAAGCGTTTGTTTTGGTGTAACTACTACCACGTTTGTTGTTATGTATTTGTAGTATTTTTTTTTGTAGTAATTGTTTTGATTAAAATTAGAACTAGTTATTAAAAAGTTGCGAGCTTCAAAAGTGTTTTTATATTTGCGTGTCCTAATGGCTTCATTAGGACACGCATTTTGCATCCTAATGAAATTTTTTATAATACTGGAAACAGTAACATTTTATTTTTTAAAGTTGATATCACTGTTAGACAGCTGTTCTTAGAATGTCAAACTTATGTTATTAACGCAGTGAACTCTTATAACTGGAATGCAACACTTGCGAAACTAGTATTGCAGGCTACATAAATGCGCCGCATAATAATTAGTCTTAATAAGGGCGTGACAGTTTTTACTTTATTATTAACGAAATTGTAAATTTTGATACTGAATTAAATTTTATAAAATTATACATATATCTTTACCTTATAAGTTATAATATCCAAAAGATCCAATGAATAATTATTTTGGTTAACAAAAATCATTCTTTGCTGAAAATACTATTGCATTTATACCTGATTAATTTCTTTAACAAACAAGGTATTCTATGAAATTAAATATAATTATTCTTATTTCATCCAAGTTTTTAATTCATTAATCAGTAGCAATTATTTATGTCACAAATATATTGGCATACATTCGACTTTGAATTTATCATAATTTTCAACAGTGCGTATAATACACCTAGCAAATTTGAACGAGGTCCTGCTGCTTAGCGGGCGTTGTGTGTATGAGATAAGAATGGGAATTTCTACGTCTCGCGGATTACCTAAAGTTAAGCAAGGTTATGTAAAAAACAAAATTGCATAATTTCTAGTGTTGCCAACTGCTATGCTACTTACCATAATATCCCTAACAAAATTTATTTAAAACTAAGTAATTGTTTTCATTATTTAATAACGAACTAACGCAAATAGAAAAAATAGTATAAAGTATTCGTTTCATAACACGTTTTAGCGCACTTGTCCTCATTAGAAAACTCCCCGTTTTCTAAACTCGGACACGTGCGCTAAAACCGTGTTTTATGAAACTAATACTTTAATATACTATTTTACAACATCTATTATTATATATTATAGAATGAATTTGTATAAGTAAATTGTACTTTTTTAATAAGTTTATTTTTAATTATAAATTCAAAGTTCAGTTTTTAGTCAAAGACCTGTTTGTTGGTTTAATTCAATTTCAAATGTGTATAAATATTAATTTATGAAAAACTTTTAATTATGTAATTGGAATTGCCTTTTTAAAGAAATATTTTAGTGTTTTAATGTTCTGAACAAAAATATAAATCAAACGAGTGTTGTTTGAATTTTGCAGTAAATTCATATCAATATAAATTGGTATAATGCTATTAGTATTATACTTCAACAAATAAATGAAGAATCTGGGTCACAAAAATCACGTGGAGTTAAATGCAAAACGTATCGTGAATCACGGGGTGATCACTCGACGATTGCGTGATTGACTCGAGGAATTTAACTGATAAGAGAAACAGCAGGAGAACTGGAATGTTTCAGGAGGAAGGAAGAAGAGGTAATGTGACGCTTAACGTATATTCAATTATAATCGAATATACGTACAAAATAGGGAAAATGAAATCAATTTACACTATAATAATAATTATTATTAACGTCGACGTTAAATTATTCTATTTCACCTAATAATAATAATAATAAAATTTATTTTCATCCTTATTAAATTGATTTTATCTTCCCTATTTTTTGCTAATTACTTTCCTTTAAAGTATCCATTACCCTATGATACTTAAAACGTAATGAAGTTTTTAATAATTATAACCAATTATTAGGGTGTATATATTCAACGATGACAAACGAAATATTAAAAAGTACAATCCAAACGTACGCTGCTAACTTTTTTTAACAGCTCTGGTAACATAAGATGCTGCTTACTCTTATCTTATCTTAATGTGTTTCACAGCTGTTGATCACGCGTTGACCTATTTTCTTCATTTGTTTGTTGAGGTATAGTCATATGAAGGAGCAGAGGCGTGCTGGCCCACCGGAATACCGGGACATTTCCCGGTGACCTGGGGGTTAGGATACTAATATCTAAAAGAAATGTACCTAAATATTAATTCTGGAAAGTATTGTTGTGATTTCTTTGGAGGATAATCATCAGCCTGACGCCAAGAAAAAAAATAGTAGTAAGGTACTATTGGTTTGATAATGATCTAGGACAGCAAAAGGCTAATGCGATGCTATTTTCCAATGTTTTATCCTATGCATTTACACTGAAAAAAAGAATAAAATAGCATCATGTTAGCCGTGCTATCCTAAATCATTATGAAATCAATTATACATACCTACTAGTACTTAATACTTACACCTAATTAACTAAGTACAAAAAATTTTCTTTACATTATAGTTTGTGTTGTCAAACATAAGTTCCTACTTATTGACATAATGGCATGTTCTGGCAAAACACATTTGACAGATTGTATAAAATAAATAAATTATGTTTGTAAGCAGTTTAATTATGTATTCCTAAATGTTCCTAATTTATAATACGATGAGTTGAGTAGTATCCAATGAAATCGCAACATGATATCGCTCTGATATTTGAAAAAATAAAAGAAAATAGATCGTCGATAATAAAGTTAACGCTAAGCGGGCGTTATAAATGAAAATGACCGCTTATAATGGCCTGGGTGGTATTGACTTGTTTATAATATAGTTCGTACCACAGCACAGGTATAAACAAAAAATATTATACACATGAAAAATAAATAACAACATAAGAACGTAAAATAGAAATCAGGAAAGAAAAGCTCTACGTCATCGATATTAGAAGTCTAGCTAAGATAAGCTGTCTATACTCTTATGTGATCAGTTCTGATATGCCAGACAGAGAAAGAAATCAATGCTGTTGTCATTCTTATTTAGTTTCTCAAATGTCTAGTTTAGTTACTAAAACGTCATTAAATGTCACATTTGCAAAATATGTTTCCTTTGTAATATTTGTAAAACGATAAACATTACCTACCTTTATCTGCTATTCGAGAGAAAATTATGAAATTATTTTAATTTAAAAGATTTACCTGATGGTACTAAATGCTTATTTCAGAAATTATTCTTGCTGTATACACTGAAAGTAATTTGAAAAAAATCATTACTTTAATTAAATATACTTTGAATTAATTAATAATAAAATAGATTTAATTACTAGATTAATTTATCTAAAATTAAATATTTGAAATCAGTGGTGGTTACTACGTACCGTTTTGGATCTTCTGTTAGCGAGCGGTCGCTAACATAACATCCAAAAGGGTATGTAGTAGCCGCCGATGTTATTAATTATTTTTGAGAATACGACATACGAGCTCTGTCTCATTGAAGTTTGCACACTTCTATTTCTGTTAAACGGGGCTCCGCAATTTTCACTCTGGGTTTTTTGGTTTTTCGAAGTACATAGTTATTTCTTGTTGATAGAGTAAAGTACTGACCTCCTATATTATGAGTGATGTTGTTTTATTGTTAGATTTCGTTGTGTATTTATCTTTTATATTTTAAAACAAGGTACATTCCACAATCTTTTTCCCAAAATTTCCGTTGGGCTTCAAGGTGACAGTTCTTTATTGTTAGAATAAGGTATTGCTTCTGCACCTACTTCATGGCACGTTTTATAAAATTTTACTTTGGCGGTGATCCCTCTTACCGCCTCTTTGCGTCCGCAGATTGATCAGAGTTGAAGGGGCGGCCTGAGGAAACCATTCTATACAATTTCATGAAACTTAACATGGCATAAGTGCAAAGGCAGTACTTCACTCCAACAACAAGAAACAGTTCATGCGAATATCAAAGAAAAAATGCGGGGCGTTCTTTAGATAACAAAGATAAAGTGTGCGAACTTCAGTGAGGGTTCGTATATACATTGGCCAATGATATAGAGGTTAGAATAAAAAAATATTTCAAATGTCATATTTGAATTATATTTAATCTCAGACATCGGTAGAAATAATAAGTAAATTGGTAGCTTAATAAAATCAATTAACAGTTAAAATTGCTGTAAAAACGAAATACTAAAAACATGACATGTCCTTATCCCGGAATTATCATTTGCATAGCTGCAATTAAACTACTAAAAACGTAACAAAATCGATCATTTTAAAAATAACAATGGTATGGTAATGGTATAATACGATCATTTCTATCGATTAAAACAGCGTATTAATTAATGACGTGACGTAATAATTAATTCATTCAGATATACTTAGTTAGATGTAAAAAACACTCCAGGTTTCACTAAATGCATAAATCTTTATTTTATTTTCTTAACAATAAATAGGAAGTGACAAACCTAAATTGGTTGCAATACAGTGGGTTAATTGGGAATACTTACCATATTTTGTATGCTTTTAAAACGAAAATTACAAACAGCCTTATATGACTTTTTCTGAAAGTCTACCGCATTGAAAAGAACTTTAGTTATATTTTAAATATTAAACAAAATGTGTATTAAGAATTCACGGAAGGGAAAGTACCGCATCCCTTTCAAATGTGCCGCGATCTGTTTATCGAATTACCAGTTTTCAGAAATTATTGTCATCTGGATTTGTATAAAAGTTCATTAAATGTGTTCTTACATTTCTAATCTACCTTCAAATCGTTGGAAGTATATCACCACGTGTGTAAGAATTAATTACACCCAATTGCGGTAAAAGACGAATTGGAAAATCATCATAACAATATGTAATTACTAATTACAATTACCGTTAGGTGTAAAAAATAAATGCCATGTTTCTTTGCAACATCTGTTTTATTAATATCAACACATATCGGATCGTATTTCTAAAAGGTATTTACTACTTGGTAATAACTTCTGACTACATTATTTACGTTAAAGCATGCAGACAACCATAAATTAGCTTTTTCATATGACATACAACAACAATTTTTAAATAGCAGGTACATCTAAAATGGTATCACATTTTTAAATTAAATTTGTACAAATTAAGGTAGGTTAATGTTACAGGGTCGGACTCGAAAATTTAATAAAACTTTAAAATTCATTTTCTCGAAAACTATTCGTTTGAAGAGCAAACTTTATAAGGAAAATTTGCTCTACTATATTCCAACTATCTACTATTCAGCCAAAACCTTTCAATTAAAGTCCACCCTGTATAACTTTTATTCATTATATTTTATCTTTGCTAAAATAACCTATTTAAAAAATAACTCTATAGATTCAAAGTTTAAGTCGGCCTAGGATTACAAGTGTTGTTAAATATGAAAATATTTATATTACGTGTACAAGTGATATTTATTATTGAAGTATAGTGAACGCCATTCACTTTAGAACTTGGATGGCGTCATTTACTTTACTTACGTGTTACTTTATTAAATAATAAATAATAAGAACCGAAGTCGTTTTTTGTTTTAATTTTTTCTTTAAGATTCTTTCGGAAACTAAATTACAAAAGATTATTTTTGCACTGGCAAAAAAGCAGAATAGTGTATATAAGAAACAAATACTAATTTGAAAAGAAAGCTTATATGAGTTATTTCTGTAATACTACAAGTTTCTTGGAATCTAGGTTTTCTGTTTCGTATACTAAATTATTCCAAATTCGTGTTTCCTTATTTGTTAGGTCTTCTTGGAAGAAATTCACTAAAATTTTCCTAATAAAAGTAAACTGAAAAAAGAAACCAAGAGCTGTCCTACTTTGTATTAATATATTTCCTTTCTAATAAAAGAAAATGTCTAATGACTACTCTGACTACTACTGATTACTCACGACAAATTTTCCTTAAACAAATATTACTTAAACACAAATTTTATACTTTGTAACTACCAGAAACGTTCACATAGCCGGAAAAAAGTTATATATTTATTGCCACATAAAAATGATCTAAAGGAAAAGAAAAATCTACTATTAAAAAAAAAGATTTATTATTTCTGAAAGATTCATTTGTTATTTTGAACCTGAAGGAACCTTGATTTTGCTGTAATAAATAACTCGATATAATCTAAAAATAAAAAGTAAAAAAACTTTTTTCAGGATTAATTTCTTCGGTTCATAAAAACTATTTGGCGTGCCAAAAGCAAATTATAATGAGAAAAGTGGCCGAATGTTAAAACTAATGACAACTTATTTATTTTAGAAAAATAATAAATGCCCACCCACTTGATGTTTGTTTACACCTTTTTTAAAATAAAAGATTTCTGTTTTATGTACTTAAAAATAAAACAGTTAAATATGTAAAAATTAGCACATAATAGAACTCCCTTTCGATAAATTTTCGAACTCCTTATCCCTTTGCACATGTTCCTGACAGCTTTCGAAGTTTTTGCGTCTCTTCTCCCCATCAAACTGTAATTGACACTGTTGAAAAGCGGGTGCGTCATTGAGTGCTCTTATTTTTTTCTACCACCAACAACATGATAATTGATTGAACCCATATTTTTTGTGCTTATTATAATTCCTAAAAAAATATCAATTTCATGTTTTAACAAAGTTCTTTTTGTTAATTTTGTTAAATAATTCCAGATAAGGCGCCACTTAGGTTTTTGTTTTTTACGTTGTAAATTATAATGATTGTTTTCTTTTTCTTTTTGCAGCACTATTCCAAAGAATGTTTACAACATGTTCAAAAGTATCTACTAAAGAATGATGCTCCAGTTTCGTTGTTTGAGGTGAGATTTAGTTACATAGTTAAATTTTTTTTAGTGTAATGTATATCATGTAAAGTTGCACTCGCCGAATGTGAACAGTTTTTTAGACAGTTGGATATTAACTCTTGTTTTGATATCCATAAGGTGTGTACTTACCTGCTAAATTAGTATTTAGCGATTGGCACTTCGAGGTAATCTACAAAGATTAGAGAAAACATACCCTTAGCAATGACGATGACGAAAGTGAGAAGATTTGAAAATTTAAAATTGGAGAATTTAACACTGAAACATTTAGAAATTAGTAATCATGACGTTATTTTCTGTTAGGCGCCTTTATTGATGAATAACTTGATCAGATCAAGTGAATTTTGCCAAAAACAACCTATAGAATTATATTTTATTACATTACATGTCACTGCGAATTTACGTGACATATCTATTTAGGCAAGGAATTTATGTACGCTCAATTAGTGCGTCGATCTCTTAAGTGAATGCTATGGGAGGGAGGTTGCTATCCATCATCTACTAGCTCTCCAGGCTAGTGTACGTGCTATTATCGTGCTCACCCCCACAACCATTGCCCTGTCGAGTTCATCCCAAGTGTCGGCTAGACTTGGTCTAGGATAGTGGTGGCGAACCTATGACCTGCGGGTCAGACACTGACCCACGAAGGCTTTTTAAATGACCAACGCATTTATTTTTATAAACTTATTTTTTAAGTATTGAGATGATATAGAATCATCAGGATGAAAATTTACTTAACAAATTGTAGTTTCAGACTATTTTAAAGGCTACGATTTGATCATAAGCTCAGATTTAATAAATTCGTGCAATAAAAGAAAGATAGACATGCTAGGATACTAGGTTTATTTAATCTAAAGGCTACAGGCTAGGTTACAGATAGATTTATCAATTTTAAATAAAATTTATAGAAGGAAGAGATTAAGCAGACTTAACCTTAATTTTCACAAAAGGTATTGAATTTATAAAAAGGATATAATTCAATTATGTTGTTTTATAGTAGGTGGTATGTAACCTAGGTTATATGTTTTGAATAGTTTATTCGCGTTTCTAAAAGGTTTTATCTTCTTATTAGATTTGAGGTTTGTCGTTCAGTAACGCAAAACAAGTCTTCTTTCGCAAATAAGGCTAAGTCAGTTTCGGGTACATATTTCACTGGAAATAGTTGTCACATCAGTACTTTGATGTTTATAATGTTACAATTAACTTACTATACCCTAACATATAAATGAAGGATATAAATGAACGCGTGCACATCAGCTGTGAGAACATTACGATAAGCTAAGAATGTAAGCAGAATATCGTATTACCAGGGACGCTTTAAAAAAGTCAGTAGCGTACGTTCGAATAGTACTTTTTAACATTATGTAAATTTATCATCGTTGAAAGTATCTATTTACTTTTAATATGAGATGTAGTTATCAGGAGAGTTATTATCAGTATGCCTTTAATTCATTATTAGAAAGGAAATATTTATACTACAATTACTTGTATTATAATTACTTGAACTTAAATATTTGTTACTATATGAATAAAAACAATGTTAATCTGTAAATTATGCAAAATTAATGTCGACATATAAATAATACATACATTAGTGATAGACGCTTAATAATGAAATCATATTGGAACATATATTATAATAATACATAATAATAATAAAAATAGGTTGTTCGTTTATTTATCATCCAAAAAAGGGCTGTTCGTTATATGTTCAATATGACTTACCGAGATATAACTTCTTCTAAATCAGCATTTTCAAATAATAACCAATTTTGAAGATTTACAATTTGTGAAAAAGAATGTTTCTCGTTTCAAATCAATAATCATAACTACACAAATCATAACTGGTGTTAATTTACATTTTTAAGTGCATAAAACTGATACTAAATGATGGCAATCCTTTTTATATATTAGGAATCGTACTGTATAATAATTTACCAATTTCAATAAAACAATTAATGTATAAACAATTTGTTACTGTTGTAAAGGAATTACTTAACTATTATTGTTCAATTTAAACCATAAGTGTCTGATGTCATTTTAATCGTCTCTTTGCCAGCTACTTTTCTGTCTTTGTAAAATTAAGATTAGTGTTAATTATAAACATATGTTCGGATTAGTGACGTCATGATAAATGTTGATGTTCAAGTGTTTTTGAAAATTTCGTTGTGCCGTCAAATGTTTTGCGAAAAGATATAAAAGGACCTCGGAAGAAGAACAAATTCAGTAGATCAAAAGCTTTGGTTGAAACCACGCTCGGATCGTATCGAAATCCTAAAAATAAAGTTAGGTTATGAAGAATCATATGTTTTTCCGTTTGTAAACAAACTTCGATTATATTAAATTTGGATATTTACCTGTTATATAAATCAAAGAAGATTATTTTTATTTTTCAAAACATATATTTAGAATTGTATTCGAATATATATTACTTTAAAAACGAGAAAGATTTTAATATTGGGAAAGTTTTTATATCGATGTGTATGGATTTGGTTATCGACTGATATGGATTTTTAAGAACAGCTGATTGGAATGAACACTGTTTTACCGATCGTACAACAGTTTAGACATTTTTAAGTGGATTCATAGACATTTGGTGTGTCAGTTTACATATACAAGGTTGGTCGAAATAAGAATTGTTGCCCATTGGGAATAATTCATTAAAACAATTTTATTTCATTTCTAAAAAATTTTAAGAAGTTATTTGTAACTAAAGTTTGTTGTTTTAACAAAAATTTAAAATCAATTATTCATTTATAAATATTGTTCTTGGTTGTTTATTGAATTAAATTCATTTGGTGCTAGTCTATTTAAATGAATGCGGCTGTAACCACCACTGTCAGGTTAGCATCCACCAAAATTCCATTTAAACAAACTAAAGGAAGATTTTCCTTAATGATTTTTCCTGAAGGAATTTAGTTTCATTTTAATAGAATATTTATCTATGTGTTTAATAAAATAAAGATCTGTTGTTTTTAATTTGTAAATGTGTTCATTTTATTTTGATGTGAATGCAAGTATAAAATTATTTATACAGATTTTAAGACTACTGCTTGTCCAGGTGCGGAATTCCAAGTGCAGTGGTAGTAAGTTTCTCTTTCCAGATACAGGGTATTAATAAGATCAACAATTTGTTTATCTCATGCTCAATCGAAACAAAACTGAGTTAGTCTATTGGGTAAAAGAAAAGCTTTGGGTTGTCATATTTTTATTTTTATTAATGCTAGCCAAAATCAATTAAAACATTTATTTTGTTTATTTAGAAATTTTATCTCATAGTTTAATTACTTGCGCAGAACGTGGGGCTTTCTTAAATATTATTCATTTCAGAATATAACATCTCAGTATAAATATCTAATGTCGAATTTTGTTCTTCACTTGCAAAAGTAAAAGTTATAAAACAAAAAGGAAACGTAAACCTTTTTAAAGGATTTTAAAAGTGAGAACCAAAAAAAGGGTCAACTGTCAAGTTTTTCTGTTAACAAATTGTCGGCGATTTTAAATTATTGGTACCCTTTTTACCATCCACCGCACTCCGCCCCTTCCAAGTGAAGCCACGCACTTAGTGACTTAGTGACCCACGGGCTAGTATTAAAAAAAATAATGAACAAAATCTGACCCACTTCTCAAAAAAGGTTCGCCATCACTGGTCAAGGATTTGCCCACTAGCACCTATCAAATTAAAAGCTTGGTAGACCTTCTACAGGGCTCCGTTCGACTCTACCTAAAGTAGAGACCCATCATATACCGCTTGGAAGTGGAGCTGTCTTGGATGTGAGACATACATGTTCGCCTCAACATCCCTTAAAGGTGATCTTCTAGGATCAACAGTTGCAAACACAACATATCATTTAATCAATAAATAACAAGTGATAAATTGGATGGCCGTCTGAAAGAACTCATAATAGATTCTACTATTTTGTTGCAATACCCTTGTTTAGTATCGTTGCTATTCTTTGTGTATACACTGGCTATACGTTGTTTTGTCGGCTTAGACTGTCAGGCTTAGCTAATTTTCTCATAGAATTGGCCCATTAATGACGATGAATAACGTTATCAAGTAGTGGAATCTATTAACCATTACTCTCGATCACTAGACTCTTTCAGCTTCAATGAAGCATTCGTTTCGCGTTGAGGAGTGGATTAGATTAAAGTGTTAGATCGAAATCAAAAGTCGAAATTAGAAGATGTAGAAAGATTTATCATAACTAAACTGTTAGAGTTGATTGACTTTACCTGCTTTGCTAGGTTAACTAACTTTGTAAGTACCACTAGACGGGGGTGAAGCTTGTGTGTCATTGAGAATATCGAGGAAGCAACTTTAAATTGTTCTTTTGGTCATATTGCTTTCATTGCCAAGCGATATTTCGTTTTGTTGCCAGACATATCAACACCGAAAACGTTGACTAAGTGTAGAAATCTTGTCACTTTTGTAAACGACGCCAATTCACATGACCATGTGCATCTCCACCTATTCTCTAGATGACCCGCCGATACATGATTACGCTGTCGTACATCGAATCGTTTTTTCGATGCAATTGCTCTCAATTTCTCTACTCCGTGTACCGGATTGATTTAAAGAAACTGCAATGAAATCGGCCTACAAATAAAACTGTCAAAGAAATTGCCGAGACCTTGTTGGAAGGAGTTAACATATTCTGTCAGTTTGTCGCAATTGCTTAATTTCGCATCTACGTTATTTATAGACGGATTTGTAGATGTTTTTTGTTCGACTTTGCTTACCATTCCATGCGGAGTTTGAGTTTTATTAGGATTGGGTTTGACTTTCCACTTTCGGAACCACTTTCCACCAGGAGGACCGGTCCTCTGCATATTGTACTAGTCGAGCCAATGAATTCACTGGTAAGGATGTGTCCTGACATAAGAATATAAATAGCAAGGGTGAAAGAATGGAGCATAAGGGAACGCTCAAATTAAATCAAATTAACGGGCATGAAGAGGAACACTGGATTAGACAACCGTCAAAAATAAGTCATATCCTGCAACGTTTTGGACAATTTAAATAGGAATGATTCGACCATGCAGGACGTATTACAGAATGAATACCCAGATAATCAAAACAAAGTAAGGATCATAGCCCCAATGGAAAGATGGCGTTGTGAGAATAGTTAGAAAATAGTTTATGAAAGGGACAAACAAACAGGGGCTGATTTTATGGGAATTAGGGAGTAAAAAACATTAAACTCTACTTTACATGTTAAGATTTTTACAATAATATGCATCCAAGTTGTGGTAAACAATGACTCAGTTGTATTTTGTAATGAATTATACAAAATTAAACTGATCGAATTATTGTTTGTTTTGAGGTTTAAAGGATAATTTAAAGGACTTAAAGGACTTTTTGCTTCGTAAGGAGAAAGCTGAAGAGCTACGTAATTAGTGTTGAAAAATGCTCGAGCATTTATTTTTGGAGAATATTCCGGGAACACAAACGAGAAAAAACGGGAATAAACCCTCAAAAGTGAGCAGGACTGGAGAATACACCTTTAACTTGTAAATATATAGCTAAAATAAGGATAATTTGAAAAGTTCTTGAAATATTCTCAAAATACTGAAAATCCTCGACTCTTCTCCAACTTTTCTCTTCTCATTTATAATGCTAGTTGTAGTTAATTTTACTTTTGGACGGTAATGTGTTGAAAAGTAATGTAATAATAATAGAAAATTGAAAAATATTAAACTCGTTGGCCCCGTATCCACATCTCACTATTAAGTAAATAACGTGTTCAATTACCATGGTGACTAATTCTAATATTTTTTCATCTATTAGAATGAGATAAAGCTATGCTTCCTCCTGTTGAATTTAATTAGAACTTTAGTTAGAGACACCCTAGAAGCTCAGGTATGCACCTTTACGCCGATCGGACACAACGCTGACCGCGGACACAACGCCGACCGCGGAAACTACGCCGACCTTTAAAATAAATTTTGCTTCAAGACAACTTGCCGACCGTGGTCAATAGGCTGACCGCGAACACGGTCGGCAAAGTGTCCACCGCTTGCGGTCGGCGTAATGTCCACGGTCGACAAAGTCTCAAAAACCGCCACTCGGCGTAGTGTCCGCGATTGGCGTCCAGTATCCAGCCACTCCGTCATTTGGTTTAAGATTGTTTAGTTTCGGTTTTATTCTCGATTTTCAATGTTCTTGTTTATGCTCGTTTGTGCCGTTTTATTCTGAAAGTTCTCGAGAATTATTAAGAGAACGTTCCCGAACGTGCTTGATTATGCTCTCCAAGAGAACGTTCTTTTGATACGGTTTTACCATGCGCGAACTTTCGCGAACGTTTTCAACAGCATTTTCAGAACGTTCTTTCATTTACAACACTATACGTAATGTTTGATAAGTTATTGCGTGGTTGTTACGCTACTAGGCCTGTTACACGAAATTTTCAAAACGTGTTGTGATATAGTAACTCGTATTCGTTATGGTATTATTCTGGGTTTATTGTGAAAAATTTTAAGATTTCAAAAACTGGCAGAAATTGAAAAGCGGTAACATTTAGTTTATACTATTTTTTATAGATTTGTAGAATAGAAGATGTTTAGATAGAAGTGATGTCTTACCAAAACATTTTTTTTTCTTTCTACTAGTTAGTGTATTCAGTAAGTACTACACTGTATACTACAATAGACCCACATAGGCGTATACTATGATATATTTGAAACAAATTAATTTTTGGGAAAAGAATGCATAGTACTTTTTCTACCTAAAGCTTCTTTTTCTCACGTTCTTTTTCAACTCTCCTACCCATTGGCTTGCTTAATGTTGCATTCCGTTCTGAGCCAATGACAAAAGTACTACAAATACACATAAATAATAAGCCACAAATATAATACAAGATGCTTTATTACAAAAATAGGAAAGGAAATAACTTGAGTAGAACGAGAGCTTCACTGATGCTTATGTTATAATATCAGAGCTGAAAAATATAATTACAACTAGAATCTTGAATGGTAGCAAACGTTAGCTAACTTAGTTAAGTAATTATAACTAATTCAACATAAAAATTGTAACTATTAAAATCATTAAATTGCTGAATTAATATGAGCGCGGGTAATTCCGCGGGTAATTCAACCTCACAATAGAAAAAGCCTACGATAGACAAATGAATCACCAATATGCAGTTCCCAAAACTTTAGTACACTACCTATTTGGGAGTTGACCTTGTGTAAATTGAAACTTGTGTTGCGAGGTCCCTCAAGTGACCCAAAAAAAATCCTACATAATACAACAAATCAAAGCACTTTAAGCGAAGTAATTACAAACGTTTTACAAACATCGCGAGAATGTGAAAGTATGGTTCACTCACCACAAAAAAGGAAGACTGGTATAGAATTCCCCAAAGGAAACCCAAAACATAAATGGATTAATACATCACTAAAAGCTAGCCTCGGTGGATTAGTGGTTTGAATGTGTGCTTCGTAATCCAAGGGTCGCGGGTTCGATCCCCGGCCGAGCTGGTAATTTTTAATAGCGGAGAAAAATTAAAAACATGCCTTCTTCTCGGATACGAACTAAATGCTGTAGGTCCCGTGTCAATGCGATGTTTGGCTAATACGATAAAAATTCCTACTGGGTGTGGAATTCCCCTAGATTCAGCTAAATTCTAGTAGGGTCGGCCAAATGATCATAGCAATTGGTGCCATGAGGTACGAAGGATGTTCCGACATACCGATTCCTCGCCCAAAAATAAATAAATAAATATCACTAAAATTACGTCATACCGCTAAAAGCAAGACGTAATTTTCAAAAGTGATGTTACCAAGTAAAACTTTTTGAGAAGCTGGAAGATACGACGCAAAAGTGACTTATCCCACATATTAAGAAATCTAACTGTCTGTCAGTCAGTCAGTCAAAACGACAACTAAAGCAGCGAAAATGCAAAAATTACTAAGTAACAAGATTGTACAGGAATTCAATAGGTAGCAAATTACAGATTCTAGCTCTCTGTGTGATTGTCTCCCTCCGCCGCGCATCGGGGAACAAACCACACCTTGCACTAAAATCTGTAATCTCCCCTCTTATATAATAAATAACTATCTATATTTTTGACAAGGAATAACCAATTATCTCACGTGATGTTTATCAAAGATTCCAAAGATAAAAGTTCAGTTAGTTAAGAGATGTTGAGATTTTATTTTTGTTATGGAAAATAAGAGACCATAGATTTTATTTAAACATTAAACAAGCAAAAGAAAGGTAATATCAGTTACAAAATATTCAAAATCTGCGATGTTTTGTTTTGAAAAGTTTTGAAAGTAAATTTCACAAAAAAGTAAATATTAGTGTAATATTCAAAACTCGCACGTTAAAGGTTGCTTAAGGCTGTGCTGTCTAAAATGCTGTTATAAAGCATAATTCATCGGCGCTAGCAGCCTACCATATAACAAGAACAACCAATCCTGACATCCCATGATCTAAAGTGTTTTTGACCTTAATATCAATTTATTACATTAATTTCAGATCTTTAGCAGTAATCCCAGTTATTTTACCATTTTACTATTATTTACACATTAAAGGCTTTAGATCTTACTTTATCCTTTAGAAGCATTGTAATACTAAGCTTAAGGATTTAACAAAGTTTTGCAAGTTGGCTTGTTGCAGAAAGAAAGCTCAATACTCTAGAGGTGCACATTAAAAACAATGTACAATAAATTTTGTGTTTTGTAATTAACTTGCATCGTAGGTTTAATAAGTAAAGAGCAATATGTTTCAATAAACTCGGAAATTTATTCAGCAGGAACCACGAGGAAACTTGGCTTAGCTTAGTAGTAGGTCATTAATTTACTCTTAGTCGAGATCATAAATAATTTCCTCATTCTTTTCTTTTTTCTATTTCCGTGTTAGTACAACTTAATGAGAACTAGCTGGGATACTTTGAAGTTGTAAAGCAAATTAGGAGTAGAAATACACCTTTTTTATATTATATTATCTTGCATAATAGTCACATTGCTTTGGTCTTGCATACTGATTTGGTATTAACAAAAGTACCAACTTAAAAATCACTTTTTTAGAAATAGCGTAGGAAATAGTAATAGATATTCAAGAAAAAAGTAATAATTTAGTATCGGATTGAGCCTCTAGACCGACCATTGGCGTCCCTATGGCAAAATCTATTCTTACAATTGTTATAACCGCTAAATGCAAAACAACTTAGAATAAAACACTTCTTGTTACGACTGCCTAAGAAAAAATAGACATTCAATGTTTATGAATCAAGTAACAGCTTTATCGGATTTTAAATAGTTTAAAAACTGTTCTCGATTGATCTTGTATTTAATGGGTTAATATTAATTATGACACAGTTTCATTATGTATATTTATTTAAACTATCATGCGCTACCATACTCATAGTAAATACAACCTAGGTTTACTGATAATAATTGATGATAATTTGCATGAAATATAATTTGGGTAAATACGGAGTTTATTAATTGAGTTTTACAAATAACAAATGGATTTCTAAAATGTCAACCATTCCATTTATCAGATTAAAAAGATTGTAATCTAGATCTGAGTGCTTACTTGATTGATCGACCTGTTTGTCTTCCAGTAATATTGTTCATTATAAGCATCTGGTCTGAATAACTTGTTCAACTCTTGAATGTAGTTGAATGTACATATATGAATACGAGGAACTAGAAAGAAACCAAACTTTCCTAAAGAAAAAGCCTAGAAAAAAATCTTAGGAATTTCAAGCTACCGCTTGATGTTCGAATAAATACCTTTTTTAACTATGAAAGGTTTCTAATTCGTTTTTTCAATAAAAGGATCGAAATAATATTAATTTTATCAATGATAAATCGTTTTACGTGTTGCCTGAAATAATCCTATATCATCATATCAAAATTAAGAGATTATATGCAAGGTGATAACATTTTTAACTGACGTTGACAAAATAGAAAAAGTGAACCTCGGACAAGTAGAATCGAAAATAGAAATTCACATTTCAATGTTATAAGGAGTAGGAATGGCACGTTATGCCTTTTTCGTACCAGTACTACACGTGCGCTCTTAGTGTTTAAAATAGTAGTTATTGTTTAGTTAGCTACTGACGCTACTGAAGGTGTTGGGCTAAGTTTTCGAAGCCGTTTTTCGATATCAAGAAAATCCCATTTCTGCAGGATTAATTACAGCAGTAGCCACTTCCGTCTATCATGTTTTCTGCTGAATTTTTCACTGGAGATTGGAGTAGAAAATGTAGCTGGCTGGTCCGTTTTGACCTGACAGTATATGGCTGTACAAGAAAAACCAACATTGGCCTAGCCGGTCCAAAACTGATTGTGTAGTCCGTACTTAGGAATAATGTTTAGTTAAGTTTGAAGCACCAGTCTCATGTCATGGTTTTATTTTATATTGTATGACCCAACTGTAACTAATACATGTTTTTATCTTTTTCAGCCTTACATAGAAGAAATTTATAATCACCTACGGGGGGAACCATTTAAGAAATTTTTAGAAAGGTGAGATGATAGCATTAGAATTTTTTTTGAAAATGTCAGAGAGCAGATGTTTCACTGACAGCATACAAGAAAATGTTTAAATAAAAGTAGTAGTAATCTGAGATATGATTATGAGACTAGATTTCGTAATAATAATAATAATTCAACACTTTTTAATAGTTAAATAACCTACGGGAATACATTTAAATATTGTATTCTATTGTTTTCACAAAGAATGTATTCTTTTTATATTGTCATAAATTTTGCAAGCTATTCATTTGATGATTTATGTACGCTTTTATTTAAATTTTCCTTTTCTTAGTAACTCCTCTTGCCCTGTTGAGTGTTCACACATATAGGATGATTCGAAAAATGGTCACTTTTAAATTTCTATGGATAAACCTCTTCATAGCACTCCATATTGAATAAAAAAAGTAGCTAAAAAATTAACATAATATTTTTAGGTCGCTAGCAACGATTTCTTAAATTATTACAAAAGTATTCTATTACAAACTTTTCAATATCTTTCTCATTAAATTGCACATAGAAAATTTTACTAAAGTTAAATTGCTACAATTAATATTGATTAATTAATACAAAAAAATATAATTTGTTCACAAATTATAATTTTTGATGAGTATTTTAAATTTTATGTGTGTAAAATCAAAAGATGTGTGCCTCTGTGACATTTTAATAATACAAACGATTTTTACTCAACATCGGTAGTGTCAAATTAATGCACAAGCGAGTAATTTAACTAATAGTAAAAAACCTCATGTAAAATAATATTGCGGTGATATCAAATCACCTCATTGAAAATTTTATTAACCATAGATCGGAAACGTAAAACAAATATTTCCTATATCTGATTTAAATCAAAAGAGAGACATGCTAAGTCATAGGCTTAATTAATATAAAGGCTATATATAGGACCACAGTTAGGTTCATCAATATTTAAATTAAAAATTAAGAATAAAATTTCATGCAAACATAACCTAAGTTTCTTATGTATAATGAATAGGTTTCATTTTTAGAAAAAGGATATCAATCTGTTAGATTGTTTTATCTTAAACATGTTTATACAACTCAAGTTACACATTGGGATGGGTTCTCCACTTGTTAGGAAGAAGTAATTTTCTTATTTAATTCTAGAGATTACGATTTTTAACGTTAGGTAAATTTTTCTACTTTCCAGGAGACCAGCTCAGTTTCGCGCTGTTAGTTAACTGAAAACAGATAAATTAGGTCAATCTTATTATGACTTATATAATACAATTAATTTTTAAACTTTATTATAAAATTTCTGACCATTTTTATTATTGAAGATTTTAATCTTGTCGTTTTGCTTCATTGTGACGATTATTGACTCTTATCCTATTTTTTCTCACCATTATTTTTATGCAAGTGTTTGGAGTACTGGATGCTGGACATTTTGATCATAATTTGATTAATTTTGAACCAATATTTAAGCTGGAACTTGCAAATGCATTAATTGGTCTATTCATTGTAGTATCGCACTGTAAAATTATGTTTGTTGTAAATTGTAAAGATGTTCCTATGGAGAATTTATATGTATTACTTGTATTGTGTAATTATATAACCATTTTGGAAAGGATAAACCTTGATTTGTTGAATTCTGTATGTATTTAGGTCGTAACGAGATTTGTATATTGTCAATCGTTTTTCTCTTATATTTTCGTTACGATACATTTTTGGACAAGGGATGTATTATACTGTTTTGATCCTTGTTTCAAGGGCTACAATCCTGTAATCATAGAATTAAGATTAATGATGATTAAGAACAGCTGTGCGGATTAGTGACGTCATCAATCTTGCATGTTTTGTTTTTGTTATGAAAATATGTCATATTATTAATGAGATTAAAGAACCCGTATATTATGACCAACCTGGTATATTTTATTAAAATTAAATTCCTTTAAATAAATCCTCAATTGGTAACATTGCTGTCGTATTCATCAGCTGATTTCTTGTCTTCAAAAACATCAATACGTAGATCGATGTCGAAAAATAAATTCTCCCTGAATTTATTAAATTAATCACATTCACTTTGAAAAATTATATAACAACACTAAAATCTTCTTTGAATTCTTGATTGCTCAGGTAACACTTTAATTTAATTCAAATTCCCTTTATATATGACATTTACGTCAATCACATGGTTGAAATATCTAACCTCAAATTAAATTACAGATTTTCTTATCCGGAGTTGGGCATGGTTTTGCCTTGAACATTTTGTCGACTGATTTTGTTACAATTTGCTCCATCTTATATACCTTATGCCAGAACAAAATCCGACGATGACATATTTTCAAAACAAAAGCACCTCAAGTAAGCTTGGTGACGTCACTAATCCCGCACAGCTGTTCTTGATCATCACTAATCTTAAATCTATGATTACAGGATTGTAGCCCTTAAAACAAGGATCAAAAAAGTATAATACATCCCATGTTCAAAAATGTATCGTAAGGTATTATAGAAAAACGATTGACAATATACAAATCTCGTTACGATCTAAATACATATAAATTCAACAAATCAAGGTTCATCCTTTACAAACTAGTTACAGAAATACACAATTCAAGTAACACAAATAAACTCTTCACAGGAGCATCTTTACAATTTACTACAAACATAAATTTTTACAGTACGAACTACAATGAATAAACCAATTAATGCATATGCAAGTTTCAGCTTAAATATTGATTTAAAATTAATCAATTTATGATCAAAATGTCCTGCATACAGTACTCCAAGCACTTACATTAAAACAATGGTGAGGCAAAATATGATAAGAGTCAATAAGAGTCACAATGTAACAAAACGACACGATTTAAACCTTCAGTAATAAAATGGTCAGGAATTTTATAATAAATTTCAAAAGTTAATTGTATTGTATAAGTCATAACAAGATTGACCTAATTTATCTATTTTCAGTTAATTAGCAACGTGAAACTGAGCTGGTCTCCTGGAATATAGAAAAATTTATCTAACGTTGAACATCGTAATCTCTAAAGTTGAATGAGGAAATTACATCTTCCTAATAAGTGAGGAAACCGTCCCAAAGTGTAACTTGGGTTGCATAAACATATTTATGATCAAGCAATCTAACTAATTGATATCCTTTTTCTAAAAATGTGATCTATTTATTATGCATAAGAAATCTAGGTTATGTTTGCATGAAATCTTAATTCTTAATTTTTAATTCAAATATTAATGAACCTAACTGTGGTTCTATATATAGCCTTTATATTAATTATGCCTATGACATAACATGTCTCTTTTTTAATTTAATTCTGATATATGAAAGGTCTGTTTTGACGTTTCCGTTCTGTCGTTAGTAAAATTTTCAATAAGGTGATTTGATATCACTGCAATATTGACCTAAAGATATTGTTTGTTATTAAAATAAAACAGGGGTTGAATATAATCGTTCGAACATAATGACTACTAGATCTTATTTACTCTTGCATCATTTTTTTACACTCGCATTGACTCCTACATGATTTCGTGTAGTTGATACTTTATGACATCAAAGTACACATAGCCCAGCTGGTCCGTTTTCTACGCGACTTTTGCAATTCTACACAGCTAGTATGATTGAAGTTTAAATTTACTTCGCCTATCAGGTCTTATTTTGATATGAAGGCTCTGCAACAGATTATCACTCATAATCTATTAAGGTTTTGATTTCGAAATAGTTACATCTTGAACGTTCAAGATTTTTTTATACGAAAATGACTATGGCTTGAAGACGACTAATGATTTTCTTCTAGCAAAAAAGGACGAAATATCAAAACCAACACGAAATAGATTTAGTTTGAAAATCGCATTTTTGGTCGATGTGAAGGAGAGGAGGGTCTGTTTGAAAAACTTTTAAAATTTAAGAAAAGTTTAATTATCGTATGAAGTTTTCTTTATGGTTTATTCTACAATTTTCATTTTTCATCTTATTTATTTTTTGATTTTATTTTACTTCTGAATTAATTTATTATTATTTTTGAATATTGAATTTTCACGGAATCTTGCCATTTATTTTTTGAATTGATTTTTAGTTTATTTGAAATATTTTAATAGATTAGTAATAGATTTCCTTGGTCTTTTGAAACCAATACTAAATTGGCGATGCGATCTGTACTACCTGTCATAAAACATCAACCTCATAAAATCATGTAGCGGTCAACGCGAGTGTAGAAATGGTGAGGGAGTAAATAGTGAGCCTTTCTTTATTTTACATGAAACGTTACTAACATTTTTCACTCTCGTACATGCATTCGGTAATAGTGACAACTATAGTTTTGGCGAACTATATTATATATTTGTATCTATTAGTTTCAAAATTATAAATCTTATAATGCTGATTTAAACATTTAGGACTAGCGGAAAATTTTTCTTAAGGATCGGAATGAATGGAAAGGAAGAGGGGTAAACCGAGGTAAAGGAGAGGTAAAGGATCATGGTCAAAATAATTACAAATAAAGAATTTGCGGGTATGATTTTTTGGTATATTAATACCCAAATCAATTAATCGTTTATGATTAATATTAATTAATTAATCAAATTTTTAAAATTAAAAAATAAGATTAATTTAATAATTCGCATGGTCACGATTATACTGGTCTAGATTATACCAATTTAATTTCAGCCTAATATTAATAGATGTATTTTTTTAGCTTCTTCCCATTTTTATTCAATATGCAATAATATCAATGGGTGCATCTATAAATTTAAAAGTGATTTACTTTTTTCGGATTACTCTAATACATGTAGGTACATAATACAATTCGAAAATAAGCCGCCGGCACAATTTTTTAAAATATTAAAATTCAACTCTTGAATATTACTTAAAATTAATTATTCTTTTGTTCAATAAGTGGGTTAATAATATAAAAATTTTCCCTCGAGGTGGGCAATTAACATTTTTCGACGTGGATTTGCAAGTAAATGACTACTTCAATAATTTACATAAATATTATTTCAAACACTTAAAATTAATATAGTACTTCATTTACTTTATAAATTTTATATTTTATCATAGGAGTTAGAAGCAGGTTTTGTTCTAGAAAAACATTTTCCTGTTTTTACAGTTTTGGGACATTTAACTTATTTATGATTTTTTCTGCTGAAATTAAACTTTCCTTAAGACTTTTATTTCTGTTTAATCTTACTGCAATATACTTTAACCACTACGCTCAGAAATTTTCGCTAAAACTTTCCTCTCGCCGTGTTTGTTCATTTTAGATTCATCTGCATAGTGGTTTTTGAAGTATGTTTTCACTTGTTTGTGTTCTGCTTATTTAATAAGTCTTCATCATTTATATACACTGTGCTCATAAAATGTGGAACAAATTCGGTTTCTGGGTAACAACTTGCTCGATTTAAACAAAATTCCAAACTTTGCGATTACAAATTACAACAAACACAATAATGACGTTGGCGTTTATGCTTGCTTTGCAGTCGATTTCAAATTAATGTTTTTATGGGACACCCTGTATGTGTTCCATTTTTTTAAGCTATAGCTTTCAAAACAAATTGGTTATATGTGTTATTGGACTTCTTTACAAGAAAATTATCTATTTATGCTATCCATCCAGTGTCATCTGATTCATCCGTTCTCCAAACTGTTATCCAGATAATCACTTCGTTTCATACTTTATGTACACAATGTAAAAATTATTTAACTTATTTTTCTATTCTGTTTTCAGTGAGAAGTACACTAGGTTTTGTCAATGGAAGAATTTAGAATTAAATATACAGGTACGTAGAAAACATCTCTAATCTAAGTGAACAAGATTTTTAACTTAATGAGCGTTTTTGTTTTCTCTCCTTGCAGTTAACAATGAACGACTTCAGTGTTCATCGGATAATAGGTCGGGGTGGTTTTGGAGAAGTGTACGGCTGCAGGAAAGCAGACACTGGAAAAATGTATGCGATGAAGTGTTTAGATAAGAAAAGGATAAAAATGAAACAAGGGGAAACGTTAGCATTAAACGAACGTATAATGTTATCATTAGTTAGTACGGGTCAGGACTGTCCTTTTATAGTGTGCATGACGTATGCGTTTCATACGCCCGATAAGTTGTGCTTTATTTTGGACCTCATGAATGGTGGTGATTTACATTATCATCTAAGTCAACACGGTGTTTTCAATGAGTCTGAAATGAAATTTTATGCTGCCGAAGTTATATTAGGTGAGTACAACTTTCTAGTGTATAGTTTTGTGTTAGTTAGTTTTAGACCTTCATAGAATAAGCGGTTAATGAATTAATTATGAAGTACTCGTTTGCTTCTATAACTGTGAAGATTATAGCTCAAGATCTACTAGCTAAGGGTTACCTAAAATCTTAAAGGTGCCAAGCGCACATTAAGCTCCTAATATACATACGTAAATATACAGACTATTTCCTCTAAGATCATTTATCGTCATCATCAAACAAAACATGTACGTCAAATTAGTGAATTTCGTGTACTAATTCATGTTTAAAAGGCGATAGGACACGCTTATCCCACATTAAGTGATCATTACAAGGCGCGTACATCGTCGCGACTACTTCTACTAACGTCCATATACTAAACATCAGAAGGAAATAGACTGAATCATTTGTATTTTTATAAATTTGTAAATGTAGCAAAAAGAAAATGTTTATTAGAAAAAAAAAACAAAATCAATTGGATAGTTAAAGAGTTATAGAATGGAGGAAACACGTTAAACTGAACAAATTTGTAATATTTGTGTAAATAAATGGCATTAAAAACAAAACTTCGTTACTATATGTATTAAAAAATTTAATTTCTAGACTAACTACATTTAATTAAACCGCATCAAGTACTTCCCTCTAATCTATAAGCATATAGGTAACTGCACAAATTTCTATTTTATGAGAATTTTGTTTAATTACGATTAAGTAACAATAATGAAATTAAAGTAGAAAGCTGCATTGCCCATCTCAGTTCTCCTCAGTTATTAGGCTAATGCACTATCTTTGTCGTATTCTAAACGTACATTTGACGTGTGCTAAAGAATTAAAATCGCCCATGTAAGATACACATACTAACGTCGCTCATTTCTCGTATAAAAATAGCTGGGCAACTGATTTATGCTTTTCGATGTATTTCGACGAGCGTCTCGCGCCACATGCGATCCGGTGGTAATTTGACATCGCAGGATTTGACATCGTAGGATATGTACCTAACCTATTTAAAAGGAAAGTTTCGTTTTCGTTTTATTTATAAGATTTGAGAAAACATATGATTACTGTACATAAAGTGGAAATTGGGTATAATGAGTTTCAGTTTGAATCTTCTTCAGGTAAGCTCCTGGATTTGATAATATGTAATATTTTATTTAACTATCTTACGCAATAGTGTTTATAGCAAGTCATAAAAAAAGTAACAGTATATAAGAACATATCAATGTATATAACAATTAATTTCAATCAATTTTCTAGCATTTCATCGACGGAAAGATCAAATCCAGGAAAGCAATTTGTCGTTGTATGTTCTTCATACTTCATTTAAATTATTAGCCGATGGCAGTAAGAAAGAATTTTACAACTGTCATTGCTCCTATAATTACATAAACAAGGGGAAAGGTGTAAGACATTTTAAAAGCGAAGGAATAAATAAAATTGGAAAAGCTTGTCCTTCAAGGATGGAGGTTTTGACTAAAAGCGAGGGACTTATTCTGGTGAAGTTTTGGATAACCCATGTAGGGTAACCCATCACTTGACATTGTCTGTTTTTTAAAACAAAGAAACAAGAGCTAAAATTGCAAGTATGTATACATGTCCTTATTTAAAAACCATAATTTAGTAAACAATTTATTGGGTTCTAGATAAATTAAAAGGCGCACTTTTGTACACATATTAGATGATATTCGGGATGCTGGTTTAATAAAAGAATTACAACGAATCCTGCTAAAAAATATTATTTTGGCTAGTCTTTTAAATAAAACAGATGTTACTATAAACATTCATACAAGGTTGGACCATACATACACTTCGTAATTTGATTTTTTCTATTAACAGGATGCTATATTAGTTTTAATATTTTTAATTAGATATTTAATATTTATGTAAATGTAATATTTTTGCCTGAATTGTTATTGTTGAATTCTCATTATATTTATATTTAATATTACCTATCCTGTTTTCTTAAACATATTTCTGATTTATTAATTTTGTGTTTGACCTTCGGCAGAAGTATTGCTAGTGCTACAGTTAATGTGGGAGACATTGCGCTTCTTAATGAAAGCCAAACAATAAATCTATCTTTTGGACATACGCAATGCTTGAAGTAGTGCCGATCTGGAACGTGTTAAGATATATTCCTGTAAATCCTTACAAGGAATTATACAATGATGAATATGAACATTTAAATATAATTTTAAGTTGAAGTGTAGTTTTAAACCTTATTTTTAAATAAACAAGTACAATTTCTAGTTTCATTTTTTTTATTGTAAAAGATATATTTACACAGTTTTCACTTAACATTAATATACCGGGTACCGCAAGGGAGTATTTTAGGACCCCTTTTGTTTAGTCTATATATTAACGATGTTAGTAATGTCATTATAAATGTAAATTTTATTTGCTGACAACGTGGTTGCGTACATTAGTGGGAGGGATAATATTGGTATTCAAAGGGAAATAAAACTAAATTGTTAATTATTGGTAAAGGAAGTGCATATCTAGAGGTTTTTAATAATTTTGGAGTTAATGTTAATGGTGAGATCGTAGAAACAGTCAAGTCAAATATTCGGGTATTATTGATAAAAAATTAAAATTTGATGAACACATTAATTACATTTATAAAAAGATTTTTTCAAAGAAATGGGGTTTTGGGAAGATGTAGTGATTATTTGACAAATTGATCAAAAAGATTGGTTTTTAATACTATAATACTGTAACAAGAGAGAAAAAGAGAGAACCTCTTCTTCACACAACAAATGGAATATTCTACAGCATTCGAGAGAATGACGCATCGCACCAAGTATGTAAAGCAGACGCGGTTTATCTAGCGCCTTCCAGAAATACATAGTAGGTTCCAGCGGCTTCTGGTACGATTATATGAGGGTATAAAATCGACTTTGCGGATACAAGAGGATCAGTCAACAGCGAGTCATTAACTGTGTATCACGAAATAAATAGTAAATGTGAAGATAAATGTTGTATTAGAAATTCATAGTCTGTAAATAATAGTTTTAATGATTTATAATCATAGCGTTAATTTATAGTGTATTCATTAGTGTTTGTAAATAAATATTTCTTATTAATAGACGATTTAAACAGCACTTTTGTTATTATTTTAAAAAGAACGTTACAGTGGTGTACAGGTGTCGGGTTTTAAAATAAATAAAATCGCGTAATAAACAAAGTGCTGTGAGAATAAACTGTTAGTGTTAAAAACAATTACAACTAATAATTAAAATGGCGATGAAATTGTTAAAAGATCTCAAAGTAATATACTTAAAACACGAACTTGAAGAACGAGATTTAGACACAACGGGCCTTAAAAACGTGTTAATAAATCGGCTAAGAGAATGGCTTTTGGAACAGCAAGAAGACCCTGAAAGTTTCCTCTTCGAAATACCTGGACCCGCAATTGATACTAATTTGTTATTAAGTAAAATGGAAGAGAATTCTAGAATGTTAAAAGAGGAATTATTGGAAAAGTCGGAAGAGAATTCTAGAATGTTAAAAGAGGAATTATTGGAAAAGTCGGAAGAGAATTCTAGAATGTTAAAAGAGGAATTACTGGAAAAGTCCGAAGAGAATGCTAGAAAACTAATGGAAAATACTAAAGCACTGGAAGAAAAAGTTTTGGAAAATTCTAGACAGTCCGAAGAAAATATTAAAATGCTTAAAGAAGATTTACTGGAAAACGCTAGAACGCTTAAAGAAGAATTACTAGAAAAATCCGAAGAAAGTTCTAGAAGGCTTAAAGGAGAATTGTTGGAAAATGTCAAAGCGTTGGAAGATAAAGTTTTCGAAGAATCTTAGGACTATTGGAAGGTAGATTGGCGGAACAAGATAGGGTAATAAAGATGGTAGAAGAGAAAATAGCCCAAATGCAATTACCATCAACAGCTAAGAAAGACGACATAACCGATATGTTGGAAGATAGAATGAATCAACTACGGTTTCCCTCAACTTGTGAGTGGCCGTTTAATGAAGTAAAGAAGCAATTTAAAGAAGAAGAGGGTCCTGCCGTAGGGATAAAAGTAAAACCACCCACGTTCGATGGAAAGATACCTTGGTCCACCTACTACAAACAATTTGAGGCGGCCGCTGGGGCCAACGGATGGACACGCAAGGAAAAGGCCGTTTCTTTAACTGTGGCTTTGCGTGGAGACGCGTTGAACGTCCTGCAAACAATCCCAGCAGGACAGGAAAATGATTACCAGTTGTTAGTTTCTAGATTGGAGATGAGATATGGAGACGCGCATCTACAACAGGTGTATCACGCGCAAGTGAAGAATCGTATCCAGAAGAATGGAGAAAGCCTGCAGCAGTTTGAAGCCGATGTTGCGCGGCTTGTCCGATTGGCGTACCCTACGGCACCCGATTCATTTCTGGGACAACTCGCTGTGCAGACCTTCATTGATGGGTTAAGAGACGGGGAAACACAACAATCATTGAGGCTGGCACGACCAAGAACAACTGATGATGCGCTCGCTCACGCCTTAGAATTTGAAGCTGCAAAACAAGCGTCCCGAGGTCACGGGCGTGTTCGGACCGTTGTGGAAGAAGATGAAGGTTCTAAAGATCGTCTAGAAGAATTATTAATGAGAGTTCTTCAGAAGGAAGAGAACCGTAAAAAGAATTCTCAAGAAGTTCGAGGACCCCGTTGCTGGAACTGCGGTGAACAAGGGCACATACGACGCCGCTGCCCTAAACCCAAACAAGTTCAGCCGTCGGAAAACTAAAGGGGGTCGACGAGAGGGGGCGAACGTCGACTTTGAGTGGAGATGCACCGAAGATCACCATCCATGCCGTAACATCAAACAATAGTACCAGCAGTTTGTTCGTAGATGGGAAAATTGCTAATCGTATTGTTCCACTACTCATTGATACGGGGGCGACAAAGTCCATCATACGCCCTAATGTTCTACGAATAAGTATGAAGCTGTTACAGACAACTATTCAACTCCGTACAGCAACAGGTGAAATGATACCAACACGCGGAGTGGTGAAGATGAAGATTGGCATTGGAAGTGAAGAACGTGATCATGAGGTGCTGGTAGCCGATATCACTGATGACTTCATCTTGGGAATGGACCTCCTGAGAAAATTTGGTTTTACGTTGGATTTGAAAGAGGGTGTTTTGAAGGTCGGTAACGAAGAACTTCCGTTGCACCCACGAGAAGATCCGGTTGTAAGGGTTTTGCTGACTGAAGATGTGATATTGCCGGGTCAAAGCGAGATGGTTGTCGAGGCAGGTTTGGATGGAGATCTTCGGGTAGGATGTGTGCAAATGATGGAGCCTGTCTGTGATAAGAAGATCCATAGTGGCATACTGGTGGGAAAAGCACTGATCAAGGTTGGAAATATAGTACCGGTGAGAATTATGAACGTTAATGTGGATCCGGTGACATTGAAGAAGAGTACCCTTGTGGGACAGTGTGTGCCAGTATTCCGAGTAGCCAGGTGTATGGCTGATGTTCCAAAACCAGTGCCCAAAGACCATGGTGGAAAATTAGTTGGTATGGTTACTAGTGCGTGTGAAGACCTTAACAGAACGGAAGTGAAAGAGCTACAGGGTTTGGTTCACCGATACCAAGATATCTTCGCTCTTGACGATAGCCAGAAGGGACGAACGGATATAGTAAAACATAAAATCAATACAGGCAACTCTATGCCTGTCCGTCAGCAGCCGAGGCGTCTACCTTTAGCAAGGCGAGCAGAAGCCGAGAAGATTATTACCGATATGGAAGAACAAGGGGTCATCGAGCCATCCAGCAGTCCATGGGCATCACCGGTGGTCCTGGTCAGTAAGAAGGATGGGTCAACGAGATTTTGTGTGGACTATCGGCAGCTCAATAACGTGACCAAGAAAGACAGCTATCCCTTACCACGCATCGACGACACGTTAGATACCCTGTCTGGTTCACGATGGTTTTCGACTTTGGACTTGAAGAGTGGTTATTGGCAAGTTGAAATGGAAACTGAAGATCGGGAGAAGACCGCGTTCACTATTGGTTCCGGACTATGGCAGTTAACGGTTATGCCCTTCGGTCTATGTAACGCTCCGGCCACTTTTGAGCGTCTAATGGAGACCATCTTGAGGGGGTTGTCGTGGAAGACTTGCCTGGTATACCTAGATGATGTGATTGTAGTCGGAAAATCATTCAACGAACATTTGAAAAATCTAGAGGAAGTGTTCCGAAGACTACGTGGAGCCAATCTGAAACTGAGTCCGAAAAAGTGCCACATATTCAGAAAGGAAGTGAAATATCTCGGGCACGTCGTATCACAAAATGGAGTGGCAGCCGACCCCGATAAGATTCGTGCAGTTCAAGAGTGGCCAACACCGAAAGATAAACACCAAGTTCGTAGTTTTCTTGGGTTATGTATCTACTACAGGCGTTTCGTTCCTGGGTTTGCCAATATAGCGAAACCTCTGACAAGGTTAACTGAAGATGGGCGCGAGTATGTTTGGAGCGGAGAGTGTGAAACAGCTTTCCAACAGTTGAAGCGTGCCCTGACAACAGCACCAATATTGAGCTATCCACGGACAGAAGGGAAATTCATACTTGACACAGATGCAAGTAATCTGGCCATTGGGGGTGTACTTTCTCAGATACAGGATGGACAAGAAAATGTCATCGGCTATTTTAGTAAGATTTTGTCGAAAGCCGAAAGGAATTATTGTGTGACCAGAAAAGAACTATTGGCCGTCGTGAAGTCCGTTGAGCACTTCTATAAATACTTGTACGGACGGAAGTTTTTATTGAGGACGGACCATGCAGCGTTGAAATGGCTTCTACAATTCCGTAATCCTGAAGGCCAGGTCGCAAGGTGGATCGAGCGATTACAAGGATACGACTTTGACACAGAACATCGAGCGGGCACTAGTCATCGAAATGCCGATGCTCTTTCAAGAAGACCCTGTCCAACGGATTGCCGTCATTGCTCTCGCTTGGAAGAGAGGGTTTGCCAAGTATTAAGAACTACCATCGTCAACGACAATTGGTTGCCGGAAGAATTGCAACGACAGCAGAAGGCTGATCCCGAACTAAAAATGGTACTGGAATGGAAGCGCGTGGGAGAAAGGCCTGCCTGGGAGGCCGTCAGCCCTTTCAACAGAACGCTCAAAGCATATTGGGCCCAATGTGAGTCCTTGAAGGTGGAAGACGATCTCCTGAAGCGAGTACTGGAGAGTGAAGATGGCACCACTATTAGGTCTCAGTTCGTGGTTCCAAGAAGCCGAGTGGCTACAGTGTTGCGACATCTCCATGACGGTGCCTCAGGAGGACACTTCGGTGTGAAAAAGACTTTGGGGAAAGTTAGAGAGCGTTTTTATTGGGTCAACTGTAAAGAAGACGTGAAGGAGTGGTGCCGGAAATGTGAACTATGTGCCACTGGTAACGGACCCTTGGGGAAACGAAGAGCACCTATGAGGCAGTACAATGTGGGTAGTCCTCTGGAAAGAATAGCTATAGATATTGCCGGACCATTTCCCGAAACCGACGATGGGAATAAATACATATTAGTGGCAATTGACTACTTTACCAAATGGCCAGAAGCATATGTCCTACCAAACCAGGAAGCTGCGACTGTTGCTGACGTACTAGTCAAAGAGTTTTTCAGTCGCTTCGGAGTGCCCATGGAGCTGCATTCGGATCAAGGCCGCAACTTTGAGTCTGTACTATTTGGAGAAGTCTGTCGATTGTTGGGCATTCGCAAGACTCGGACCACACCGTTACATCCGCAGTCCGATGGAATGGTAGAACGCATGAATCGGACAATGGGCAAATATTTGGCCAAGGTCGTCTCCGATTATCAACGAGACTGGGACCAATACCTGCATCTGTTCCTGATGGCTTATCGTGCATCGGTCCACGAAACAACCGGTCAGTCACCAGCGTCTGTGATGTTTGGACGCGAGTTACGGTTACCGTGTGATCTGGAATTTGGGTCTCCACCTATAGAGCAGGAGGTAGCCGGGAATGATTATGTCATCAACTTAAAGAAGAAGTTGGAGGATATTCACGACCGAATCCGAAACAATAGTCGAATCGCGAGTGACCGGATGAAGGCTACGTACGATGTGAGAGCCCAAGAAGGAGGGTTTCAACCTGGAGAGCTTGTCTGGTTATACAACCCGCAAAGACGTCGTGGCTATTCTCCAAAGTTACAGCGGAATTGGGAGGGCCCATACCAGGTGAAGAAACGAATAAATGACTTGATTTATCGCATCCAGAAATTGCCAAGAGGGAAACCAAAGGTGGTACACTCCAATCGTCTGGCGCACTATGAGGGAAATAATGACGCAGTCCCGGATCGGGAAGATGAGGCTGAGGTGGCTATCAATACCGTAAGGCCTGGAGATGATCAGCCAACCTTCAGAGAATTTATGGCTGCGTTTTCTGGAACTAGAAAAGCGCGATTCGGAGTCACGACTGAGATGCAACAAGATCTCTTCCGGGTCCCTGGTGATTATTCCATTGCCCACTGTGTCTCCGAGGATCTCCGTATGTCCAGGGGGATCGCAGTAGTGTTTAGAAATAAATTTGGACGGCTGAATGAACTTCGAGAACAAAATCTCTCTGTTGGTAAATCCTTACGCTTCCCTGATCATGACCGATCCATTTACTACTTGGTAACCAAGCAGTTTTACTACCAGAAACTGAGTTACGCCGACTTGTGGAGGGCATTATGGAATTTGAGGATCGAGTTGCTTACCAGGGGAATTAACAAATTGGCAGTTCCCAAACTCGGCTGTGGGCGGGACCAGCTGGATTGGAGAATCGTTAGAAACATGCTGGAAGTTGTCTTTAGAAGTACGGACGTCAAGATCTTCGTCTGCAGTTTTGACCCACAGCCCGCATTAAGGCCAACGAAGAGTGTAGACTGTTACTTCTACCGCAATGAAACGTGTAGTCGAGGTGAAGACTGTCGATATCGTCATGACCCGTTCTACAGGAACCAGAGCATAAAACCTGTTCTGGGACAGAACGGACTTAAAGAGGGGGGCAGTGTAACAAGAGAGAAAAAGAAAGAACCTCTTCTTCACACAACAAATGGAATATTCTACAGCATTCGAGAGAATGACGCATCGCACCAAGCATGTAAACCAGACGCGGTTTATCTAGCGCCTTCCAGAAATACATAGTAGGTTCCAGCGGCTTCTGGTACGATTATATGAGGGTATAAAATCGACTTCGCGGATAAAAGAGGATCAGTCAACAGCGAGTCATTATCTGTGTATCACGAAATAAATAGTAAATGTGAAGATAAATGTTGTATTAGAAATTCATAGTCTGTAAATAATAGTTTTAATGGTTTATAATCATAGCGTTAATTTATAGTGTATTCATTAGTGTTTGTAAATAAATATTTCTTATTAATAGACGATTTAAACAGCACTTTTGTTATTATTTTAAAAAGAACGTTACAATACTAATACATTTTTGTTTTGCTGCTACTATTTTATTTATGGGGAATAAAGGAGACTTGAATAAGTTATAACTTCTACAAAATAAAGCAATGAGAGTAATACTTAATTGCAATAGATATACTAGAGTGGAATGCATGAGTACATCAGGGTTAACATTGAAACTTTTATTAAAATTCAGGTTGTTTTTGTACATAAAATGAAATTAGGGGTTTACAATATTTGACTGATAATTTAATATTAGTAAATGATATTTATAATCACAATACTAGATTTAACAATAATTTTTATTTAAGTCAAAGAAATCCATCAAAAGCAAAAAATTCAAGTTTTTATAATGGAATTATTCTTTATAATCAATTGCCTGAACACATCAAAGGATTAATTAAAAATGTTTAAAAGAAAAGTGAAAGAATTCTTTATATCTGTCATCTAGTCATATATACAACACATATGTATAACTTCCAAAAAGCAAATATCTCTCGATATCATATCTGTAAATTCGAAATATGCAATTAACCTTCCGACGTTTTTTTCCTTCGTTCGTATCTTTCCTGTTTTGGTTGTTATTGCTGTACCTGCTGTTTTATAGCCCAAATAAATACTGGGAACCCAATCAGGATTTAAATTGTCTTCTAAATCAGCTGGTTTTCCTAGAAGAAAATTCAAATTAAAACATTTTTTAATTTTGTGCTTGGAACACACTCTTGTATATTTTGTATTATTTCCAGCTAAATCTGCCCGTTTAATAGCATTTAGCCATTGTCTTCTTCGTTCAACAGCTAAATCGTTTAGATGTTGTTTATGTTTAACTATATGCAGTAACAGCGGAAATTCTAAAAAATCTAACTACATCTCTGTTTGATCTATTGGTACACCCAACTACTGCACAAAATTAAGGCATTTTAAAACTCTTTTGTTCTACAAATATAACTAAAATTAGTATTTATAAGTTACTTCAATGCCATACACAACAAACCTTTGTTTGTCATCCAGCAGCCATATTGAATTTTATTTGACAGCTGGCTGGATTGCCCTATTGTCAAATCCTGCGATGTCAAATAAACGTCGGATCGCATGTGGCGCGAGACGCTCGTGTATTTCGTGGCCCGTGTGCGAGCTTCGGATGAGTTCGGACGCTATCGGCTGCCGGTAGAAGTCGAGTGCTCTTCTCTGTTCCATTAAGTAACGCCCGGTAGGATAAACAAAGAGAAATGGATTCTTTATGACAGAAGTTTTTTGAGAAATAGAATAAGAATTACATTAAGATTCATAATTAATTTGACTAATTTTAGTATTTAATTTGATTGTTTCTCAGCGCCTTAAACTCCTAAAGGTAATCCAAAAAGTAGAAAGAATTAACACACAATTATTGATATATGTATTGAAAATATCTTTAACATCCGATTTATTTTATGCATTTATACTTGGTAATTATTCTATTTCATTTTTGTATTTATGAATACCAAGTATAGTGTTAATTGGTGCAAATTGATCTCATTAGCACTAATTACATATGTCTCTAAAGATATGAAGAGATAATCAGGTAGTTATATTTAAAATTTCAAAATTGAAGAACGCTATTGCATTTGGTAACCATTGGCTTAACTAGGTAGGAGCCAAGTTTTCAATTCCCCTTCCGAAGGTTGACTTCCCCGTCCCAGAAATTTCCGAAATGATGCACCAAGACATTGCCAAGGGCCACAATGAACCATCAGGAAAGTCTTTCAAATATGGTCCATTAAGATGAAAACCAAGACTAATTTAAAGCCATTCAAGCTTAAGTCTATCTTTTTAAATAAATTATAATCATTGTTTTTTAAGTTTTATGTTATTATTTACTTTAACTACCAGAAGAGCACGTGGGTCACTGAACTGCTGCAAATCGAATATCTTACAATAGAATTTACAATTCTTAGTTAGAAAGAATCATGCCTCCTTCAGAAAAAACCCCAGTTACGCCAATGCTGATCGCCTATCAAATCTCATCGATTCAGAAATAAGAAATGAAGTATGGTTAACTATAACATGTGAATCACCCGATATACACACTGTTCTCAGTTATCGGCGAACTATTGTTATTTCCGTTATTATTGGAGCTACGAAGTCGGTTAAACAAGCAAATTAAGAGTATTTCTCCTGCTGATTAACATGGCGAAGACAAAAATGAAACACAAAACAATTGAACGTCGCGTTTTCGAGTTATTTTTAACATTAAGTAACATTTTTTAAATGGGACACTGAATATTTTTTTAGAAATGGATGCACAGCGACATTATAAATGCAAAGCTTATGTTCATTGCCTTTTAAAAATGAAAAATAATGAATTTATAGGACACATGACCTTCAATTGCTTTTTGTCTTCGCCATGAAAATTAGCAAGAAAATACTGCTAATTTGCTAATTTAACGACTTCGTAGCTGCAATAATAACGGAGATAGATTAAATTTCCAAGCAAACATACGAGACTGTTCGCAGTTACCGTTGCACTATTGCTATCTCCGTTATTATTGCAGTACGAAGTCGGTTAACTTAGCAAATTAGCAGTCTTTTTGAATTGAAGGTCGCGATTCAAGTTATTCAATGAATGAGAAATATGAAAACTGCGCTATAAACTTCATTATTTTTGAAATATAATAAATACAAAGATTAGTTAAAGTTTCACAAGTTTTATTAATATCTTAACCTGACAATATTGTTTCGACACTTTGTGTCATTATCAAAGGTAGATAAGATTGATAAACAAACACGTTGCTAAGGATAAATACATACAGAAAATAGGTAACTAGATACAATACATAACAAAAACTAAATATCTAGCACTTCTAATAAAGGAGAATTACTAAGCTCAGTTTGTTCATTCATTAAAGGTACTGTGCGTTTATGTCTGTATATTTCAAAAGCTTCTAAAATGTCTAATTTGTGTTTGTTGTTGCAAAAATGTAAGAATTTAATGTTGTTTTGAGGTGTCATTGGGTGGTTCTGTTCCAAAATGTGTTTGGCATAATTCGATTTTTCTGGATGTTTAAGTCTATAAGAGCGTACGTGTTCTTTGTATCTTATGTCGAAATTTCTAAGTGTTTGTCCAATATAAACCGAGTTACAAAAAGAACAATTCAAACGGTAAATGCCGGATTTCATGATATCTTGTGTTTTGTCTTTAGCATTGAATAAAAATGAAAAGGTGTTGGTGTTAGTTAGTTTTATAGGTTATTTTGTCACTGGTGGTTTTTCTTATTATAGTTGCAATTTGTTCTGATATCTTGCCAAAGTATGGTATTGATATGTAGTTTGTGTCTTGTATTTGAGTGTCAATTGGAAATATTCTTTTGATAGCTAACCTATAATCTTTTTGTTGAATTAAAGTGTCAATCATGTTATGGTTATAATGGTTTGCATGTGCTAATTGTTTGATGATTGAAATTTCTTTATCAAAATGTGATTGTTTCATTGGAGTAGTTAAAGCTCGGTGTACTAAAGATCTATAACCCGCTAGTTTATGCATTTTATGATGACATGAATCGTTAGGTATAGTGACGTCTGTTGTTGTTGTGTAAAAAACACAAAACCTACAGGTATAAGTAAAGATTTTAAATAAATTATTCAGTTGAATAAAACTTGAATAATAAACAATAAACATAACCAATAAACAATAAAACAATTGAAGGTTGAATGCGTCTTCATGACTCATGTACGGATTTTGTGATTCACACGTGAGTTACGGAAAATAGTTTTCGCACGAGCAATAGAGAAGTAATAAATAGTAATAAAGTATCAACAAATAAGACTACGCAAAAGTGTATTTATCAGAAGTTTCCATCTCTACAATATACCAAGAATTCCAAGGAATTTCTAAAGCTAATAACTAGATTGCTATAAACATTTTACATATTTTATTGATAACCTCCTAGTAAAGCTGGCGAGCAAGGAGCTAATTTTCTACAACTTGTTTCTGAGAATTTTCACTGCCTCTCCTTTGAAGGAATACTATGTTGTGGTTTTTAAGGTATTATAATTTCTCTCATTACATACATAATTACTAAACCCAAAGAAAGTTGCTGGAGAAATAAGCAAATACGGTCTCGTAAACCATATGAACTAGAAAGTGAAATTTGGACCAAATGTTCAAAGGTATGAGTTTCTGATAAGAAGGTACAAAAGATTTTTCAAGTTTCGTGGTTCATGGTAGCAGCGCTTTGTTGATACCACACATGTAACAAATATTAAAAGATGTATGATATTTTTTCAAATTTCGGAAAAATTAAAAAAAAGGGGTCCATTAATAAATATTGTGAATGTTATTTTATTTTATTTTACGATGGGATATTGCTTGAAAGCTTGAGAAATCTCTAAATTTGTTATTTCTGTCGGGTTCAGGTCGGTTTACACAGCTAAGTTATAATAAAATTAGCAGAACAACGATGCAACCAAGATGATGCAAGTGAAGCGAACAGATTTAGGAAGGTAATCTTTCGAGTCTTATGTGATAATAAAGAGAAAAATAGTCTTATGAAAATAAAATCTTATCACAATGAAAATCAGTTAGAATCAGAAAGTTTAGAAACAAAGTTTATGTTTGTACCTGTGTAAAACGTCTTGATTTGAACCAATAGAATTATCTCATTTCAAACTTACTGACCTGACAGAAACAAATTTGGTATACAGGTAGACGTTTTAGAATTCAGCAATTTATACATTTCTAATTGTTGGGCTTCCTACTCGATTTTATAGAAACTCGGAGATTTGAAAATTTTCAATATTAACCTTACTAATTTTCAGAATATCCGATCTTTTATTTCAGACTGTTATAGTATTTAAATTTCGGTTGGTCATATGAAGCTGTACTATAAATTCATCGTCAAAGTGAAAACTGAAAAAGACTGTAGGTTTGCTTATAGGCTTACATTTAAACTGTATTTTTGAGGCTTTATACCTCGAGAAAGAATTCAATCTATTTATAAAAACCTATAGAATGTACTTATTTAATTAAGCTTTCAAAATTACTTTTAGTAATAATTGCAACAAGTAGTACTTACCCAATCTCAAACCACTCTACTCCAAAGAAAAACTCTTATTATGGAAGCTTCCGAATCCACTTACATGAGAACATCCGTAAAGAAGCAGGTATTCACCGAACGTGATCGTTTTTAGAATTTTCTTGCCGAGCTGATAAAAAGGAAAATTAATATAATCTAAAGGATTTTTGTAGGGAAAGGAATGTTAACTGTTAACAATAACTTTGTATTATATTATAAACAATAAACGCGTGGATTCACGTAGCTATGCATTGTTGTTAGAAAAGGAGAAAATTTACCGTCGTTATGCTAACCAGGATAAAATGTGTTTGTGAATACTCAATGCGGGCTCCGGCGTGGATTTTCCCGATAACCCACCATATGTATATAATAGGCTCCAAAATATTCCAGTATGTAGCAAATGAGTTGTGACATTAACGGCTCTTTGACTATTCAGTGAAAAACTGTAGAGCTTTTGTTTATTTGTACTGTAGTGTTTAGAAGATTAATGTAGTAAAACAGGTTGCTTGTGTGTGGTCTTGTAACACTACTTATATGTTATCTCTTATAGAAGACAATAAAAGACATGTTTACTTTTATGAGATATTTATTTTTCTTCTTGTTGTTGATTACTGTTGTCATGGCAATCCCTTAGCATGCTATGCCTTCTTGAGTTAATATGGATGTAATGATTATGATGAATATCATTACATTACTTTAGTACCTACTCTGGTTTACATATTCGTCCGGATTGTTTAGATTGTTGCGGGGTTCAAATAAATTAGTTTTTCTTTACTGAATAAGTCGGTCGATAGTTGATCGTAAACACCTACCTTAAGCATTAACTTGTTTACTATCGACACACTCCGAAACTGTTGTGCAAACTCATTTTCTGGCATTAACTACTAATAACATTGAAGAACAAATTTTAACGTTTTGTTTTTCCTTTAAACGAAAATAAGCAATCTTGGGCAATCAATCAGCACCTACTGAATCCGAATTTCAAATCAGAAATTCAATTCACAATTTTTTGAAAAATGAAATCGATTTTTTGCAGAAAAATTTTGCTTTTCTAAAGTTGCTTAGTGGGACCGTTCAGCATGCTCATCACTTACGAGTCCGAAATTTCAAGGGAGATAAGCAAAATTTAAGTAGAAAATGGATTCTTAATCATTAATAAATCGTTCACTAAATCATTATAATCCTATATGGGTGGAAATAAATGATTTTCATCAAGTTACCATTGCATTCCCCATGTAAAAGCACGACGTGCCGCTCTACGAAAATAGAGAAGGCAGTACCATAACCTCAAATTCAATAAATTCTATGAATTGTTTGACAGATTGATTTCATTTATTGACAGAACTAATTTAGTACTAAATTAAAAAGAGTAGAGCGGTACAGAAAAATTTACATGTGAAAAAATTCCAAAGGGAACTTGATGAAAATCATTTATTTCCACGCTGATGATATCTGTACTTCGTTCTATGTTCGTGACTTCTAGTCTAAATTATAATAAACTAGCAGAACAACAGATATATAACCAAGAGAACACGAATGAAGAGTTATTGTCTACTTTCAGAAGGCACACTTAATAAAATAATCTTTATAATTTTATTTGTTAATAAAGAGAAAATTCTTAGTGTTATTGTAAATCAGGATTTTATAGATACTACTCATACTATAAATAAAGTTATAAACTGTGTAAACTTGTGTATGTTCAAAATTAACGCATCACTCAATGTTTCTGATATACTTTCTACAACTTCTGTTTAAAAATTGATCTTTTCTGAACATAACCTAGTAGTCTTATATCACTACAAAGTAATTTTGACATTTCTGTTAAAAACAGTATATATTTAATGTAAAGTTTTATTACACAGTTTTTTTTTGAGTCGTAGCAGTTACAGTTCAAGCAAGATATATACAGGTCTGGTAGAGCAGCTCGCCGCCATTTTGTTGGAGCTAATTGCTAGTTTAAAAAAAAACACTAGATTGCAGCATCATATCAAGATCTGTCAATAAATTGTCATCAATCTGACAATTCTGAAGTTTTTTTAAAATTCGAATTTCTTGTGCAAGTTATTTGTCTTATTTTAACTTTAGTGTTAGCTTGTTGCGTTATTTTGACTTTAGTGTTAGCTTGTTGCTGTGTTTTTTTTCATTTTAAGTGGCATTTATTACCACTGTGAAAAATGAAGAAGTGTAAATTTTGCGGCTTCGTGAAACTTTTAAAGGAAGATTTGGCCCTCTTTCACGTACCAAAGGTAAAATGTAAATTAATATTCGATTTCAAACAGGGTTTATATTTGTAACATTATTTTATAGGATACGAATAAGCGTAACAAATGGACTATGTCTACGGGCACAATTTTAAACAAAAATGACTTCGTCTGCATGAAGCATTTTGAAAAGAGGTTTGTGAGGGAATTTGCAGATGAAAGTGGAATAATTAACAGAAGGACATTAGCACCAGATGCAATCCCTACCCTTTATTTGGGTAGTTCCCATTCTTCCTCTGTTTTGAATTTTCCATCTGAAGATCCTGCCCTGCTTATCCCTTTGAAAAATTATTCCCAGACAAAAAAGCGGTGGGTATCTTTTTATTTATTTTAAGGTCAGTCCAAATGGTAGCAAAATGGGTTCATGGAGAAAATTAACACCACTCTAGCTGTGATTTATTTATTGCATAATTGTATACTGGCGGCCGAAATAAACTAGGTTTAGCGTAACACGAATCACGATCAAACGTAAAATGAATGTCATAGTGACCCGTTTTACACTACAATGTGTCCTAGTTTATTTTGGCCGCTACTGTACCATGGGCATGAGTTGATGTCTTGATTATTAATCGTCTTCATTAACATTCTTGTTTATTATAACTATTCATAATCTTGCTTTATACAACTCGCCCTAAGTCTCCTTAAAATTTCTGGATTCTAGCGCAAACCGTTTTAGCAGGACGAACACGATTCCATACATAATCGCACTCCTGTATTAACCAACGTAACGTTTTGAGGAAATTAATTTTTTCGTATTTGGAATAGAAATGTGGTACATTGTTCAACCCAAAATCGTAAAGAAATGTGAGTGTTTGTTCGTTAGCAACACTTTTCTTCACTCTCAGTCAAAATCGTAAAGAAATGTGCGTCTTTTCTCGTTAGCAACAACTTTTCTCCACTCTTCTGCCAAACTTTGACGTAATTTTTTCCTAGATTTTAGTATGTCTCATTCTAAATACGAAAAAGTAGCATGTTCTACACTTAAAGAAAAGTGAGTTTTCCATGTTCGTGTAAATTTTAATCCATTCGCTCGCTTCGCTCGCTCATGAATTAAACATTTACACTCACTGGAAAACTATCACTTTTCTTTACTTGTAGAACAATCTACTATTGTTATCCTTGTAGTTGTGAAGAGAAAATTAATAGACAAAAAATCGATATGTATCTGTATTCTGTACACAACGTTAACAATAATAAATCTAGACAATAGTTTTTATTGCGGGATTTGTAATCCTGTATTTTGTTGTAGACCTGCCAAAGATCCTTCACTACAGTCCAGTCAAAGTTCTCCTACTCCTTCAACGACCCTAGAAAACCTTCGTTTACCTGTCACTGAAAGCCCTCCTGTCATAAATGAATGCGATTCACCAGAGACTAAATGCGAATCACCAGAAACTAACACGCTGTTACATTTTCTACAAGAGAACCTAATGCAGTTATAGACATTGCTACCATCAGGATGGGGGATTCATAAAAGGTCTCGTTCAGTTACAGTAAGCCATGTTAAAGGGAGTATTCCCAAAATCGATCGGGCTATTGTAGTCAACGATAGTGACATAAAGGTGTATCTTAATGGAATTTTTCATACCACCTATACTGCAACAACTTTAGAGACTTTTTTACAATTAGTGCAAACGGTATATACTATCAGGCTATGTAATGGGTCTGGAGTTGATGGGAAAATTAGCCCTTCCTGTAATGGCGGAAATTTCCAAGGAAAGACAACAAGATGTCGTTCATGTGCGATCTTGAGAAAAAACCTCCTAAAGAAAAAAAATATTATTCCAAAAACCAAAAAATCATATTCAAATTTGTTGCGAAAACAAAACATACAAACAAAAACCATAGAGACTTTAAGAAAATCAATGACAAAACTATCCAATATCGACCACTTAATTTCAAAATTGCCAGACAATCAAAAGCTTGTAGTTCGAACTTGTTTTGAAACTGCAAGTCGACCTTCTTACGGCAAAAGATACACCAAAGAATGGATTTACACATGCATCCTTCTGAAAATAAAAAGCCCTAAATTATACAAACATTTATGAACTAGGGAGTTACTTCCACTACCTGCACCGAGTACACTATCAACTTACATTAGGCATATCGACAGCTCTTACGGATTTCAAAATAAATTATTTGAACTTCTGAAAGAGAAAACAAAAAACATGCAAGAATTTGAACGGCATGGTACCCTGATGGTGGATGAGTGCAAAATAACTCCCTGCAAACACTTCGACAAAAATCGATTGGAAGTGATGGGATTTGTTGATTTAGGCGAATATACGCCAGACAACCAAAGAAACCAACTTGGGGATCATATTCTGGTAATAATGTTCCAGTCTTTCGCTGGGAAAAATATGCAAGCGCTTGCATGTTTTCTGTCCAGAGGCAATGTTACTGGAACCATCCTAGCCAAATTAATACTGGAAGCCATTCTTTTGAGTGAAGCGGCTGGGCTGTTTATTGACGTGGTCACATCAGATGGTGCCACCTGGAATAGGTCCATGTGGAAAGCCTTTGGTGCAGGAAATCCAGAAAAGCCTTGGAGTGTTCATCCCTGCAATGTAAAAAGAAAATTAAGGATGTGTTCAGATTTTCCACATTTATTGAAATGTATGCGAAACAGGCTTGTTGCAAAAAGAGAATTTCATGTGCCTGAAGGGAGAGTGCAATTGCGCCATTTTGAAAATCTTATAGAATACGATGCAAAAAACGAATTTAAACTGGCTTATAAATTGACCCGAAAGCACGTGAATCCAGAAAACCACGAGAAAATGAGGACAAAATATGCCTTTCAATTGTTTAGTGGGACAGTAGCAGATGCTTTGACGGTACTAAAAGAAAAAGGTATATCCGAGTTTGCTGACTGCGAACCTACAATACAGTTTTGCAGACGAATAAATCAACTGTGTGATATTTTGAATTCGAGTTATTTTAATGGACTAAAAACAAATTCTGCCGAGCAACAAGCATTAGAAGATTTTTTAATTTACATTGATTTATGGGAATCTTGTGCACATCCTGACTTTTATTTAACAAAGTCTACAAGTGATGGGTTAAAAGCCACCATCAACACTACTCTTGATTTATTAAAATATTGCACCCAAGAGTTAGGGTATAAGTACCTGATGACATCACGTATCAATCAAGATCCACTTGAACACTTCTTTGGATTAATGAGAGCAAGCGGTGGTGCTAATACTAGTGGAGAGTCACTACAGATTGCACAGATCTTTAGGCTGATGTCACTATATTCTTTAATTAAACCTCCAAAAGGAAGCAATGTAACTGGTGGAAATATGCTTGCTGCCCTAGTTGATAACACATCAGATTTCTTGAGCTACAACAGAGCAGACAATAAACAAATAACAAAAAAAGACATTGACTTACAACTCGATCAGGCCTTAGAAGAAAATATCACATGTGGTGAATACGTTCATTTTGAAGATAATAGAGAAGCATTTGCCTATGTTTGTGGTTTCATCGCTCGAAGGCACAAAACTGACAATTGTCAAAATTGTGTTAAAACAATTGTGGGGGAAGGATTGGAATCATATAATACTTTCATAATATTGAGAAGCAGAGGGCATTTAACATTTCCTTCAATCGCCCTCGTTATTCTTCTTGAAGAAATTGAACATATTATTGCTGAGAAACTTCAGCAAGACATTAAGAAAAATACTTTCCTTGAAATTCTTGCTTCAATCGGAATACAAAAAATTCATCATTTTGTAGGATGTCCAAATCATAAGTCGGAAATGACGAAAAAAATCCTGTTTTCATTTTTAATAACTAGACTTTCATTTTCATGCCAAAAAGAGGCACGAAAGAGGTCTTCAGAATCTACAAACTCTAAAAAATATAGCAAATTGGCAAAACTGGTTTAAATTACAATTCTTTAATAAATAACTTTTAACCAAACTACTTACTGTTTTTGTTGTGGATAAAAACTTTCGTTATATTTACATTTACCACTGGCAGCGTTTCTTAAATGATTCATTCATGGTCTGGCACCTACAACCCACTAGGGTTTTAGTGGATTTAGCCTCCTTTATAAGCCTCTTCCACTGTTCCTTATTCAATTTCCTTAAGACTTCCAACACTGCATCTTCCTATCTTATTCTAGATCACCTAGCTAGGATGAATTGAGGGAGTTTCCAGTTCCTTCTAAGTCGCCCTCAATTATTTTCTAAATTACTCTCTCTCCGGTCTCCGGACATTCAGGAAACATGTTCAGCCCATCGAAGTACTGCCTTCCTTGTCATCCCCATTATGTCTGTCCAAGATGTCTGTCTCTTGGTAATTGGTATAATCTGGCCAGTTCATGATTATATCTTATTCTATTTACACCTTGATCATCCTCCACTGGTCCACATATTATCCGTTTTAGAATTTTTCTTTTAAACGCACACAATCACAACAACAGGATTGGTCAAATGATGATTCGCAATAATTGCAAGTGATGAATTTTAAAACACAATTCACATTAAAACAGAAATTAATAAATAATAATAATAATTAACTACACTAATGTATTTCTAAACACGTGGCATTCGTGGCAAATGATAGATACATAACCTAAAATTAAAATTTGTGTCAATTTTTGAAGTACCTTGGTAAGGTTGCGCCATCTATTTTCCACAAAGTAAACGGCTTACTAGCTCTCATTTTTGACACAATTATTTACATTGAAACATAGGCAAGCTGTTCTACCAGACGTCTATATATCTTGAGTTCAAGCATCATTTAAGTTTCAGTTACGAGTTTGTTAATTGTGTTGCGTGTATAGAATTTAAATTGAAAGAGGTTAAATTCAAAATCATGAACCGGCCACATCATTTAAGCAATGATGAATGTGTAAGAGCTTCAACGTTGTTAGAAGAAGGATATTCAATGCGTTACGTAGCTAATTTGCTGGGCGTTAATCATGCGACAGTCAGTCGAATGGTTAGAACATTCAAGGAAACCGGATCGCACTCGAGAAGACATGGTCAAGGTAGAAAACGACGCACAAGTACGAGAAATGATCTTTTTATGCAACTGCAAGCTTTACGAAATCGGCGATTAACAAGTACATAACTCAGTAACCAGCTCGAAACGATCAGAAATCAGAACTGTCAGAGTTTCTGCTTTAACTGTAAGGAGAAGGTTGTCGGAAGTAAGATTGAGTAGTAGGAGACCTGCAGTTGGACCATTAAGCACCACCAGCACGTAAAGTGCAACGTTTGAGATTTGCTAGAAATTATGCTGATTGGACAGTTGAACATTGGAAGCGAGTTTTGTTTTCAGACGAGACTAGAGTAAGTTTAAAATCTCCAGATGGTCGCGAAAGAGTATGGCGAAGACCTGGAGAAAGATATTGTCACTGCACAATCTCTGAAAGAGAGCCCTTTGGTGGTGGATCACTAATGTTCTGGGGAGCGATTTGCTTTGATGCCCGCACAAAGTTAATCCCTATTCGCCAAAGGTCAATGAATACTGAATACTACCTAGAGAACATTATTCAAGACCATGTAATGCTTTTCGCACCATTTATAGGGAACAATTTCATGTTCATGCAGGATAATGCAAGACCCACATTGCTGGACAAGTTTTGAATTACTTACAAGAGGTCAATATTGAAGTCATGGACTGGCCACCCCGAGGCCCAGATTTAAATCCAATAGAGCACTTGTGGGATGCTCTTAAAAGATCAGTAGGCGACATTTACCAGCTCCTAGGAATCTCCAGGAATTGGAACAAGCCGTTCTTGTCAAGTGGGATAATATTCCCCAAGAAGTAATCCAAACTTTGATAACGAGCTTACCACGGCAAATACAACTAGTAATCAGAGCTAGGGGAGGCGTCATGCGTTATTAACTTTTATTCTTTCATTCCATTTTTTTTTCTAGAGTTGTTTTAAGATTTCCAATAATATCGTTTTATTTCTGAATTTGTACTTGAATGAAATTTGTAATCTTTTTCTGTAAGTTTCCATTAAGAATATTTAATTAACTCCAGTTCAATTGTTTCTTGATGATATTACAAAATAATTCAACAAACAAATTTGAAAAAAAATAAAAATATATGGTTTTATTTGAGTGGTGCGTTAATTTTGAACATGAGTTTAGTTTCAACAAAATGAACAAAATCATAAGTCATCCGTTTGCGGAGAGTAGCAAGAATGAAGGTTCGAGCTGGTGATGTAGTATAGCATGCAGTTGCATGCATCCCTTCGTCAACATTACCGTAATGTCTTCTTTTCCATCTCGTTGTGATTATGGTCATTTATTTTTCTCAAATCTTATTTTGACTTTTTTGTTGTGATTTTTACACACATTCATTCAAAGTACTAGTGCCTAATTGTTATAAATAAATTAATTAATTTAAGATACACAATGATGCATGCACAAAAACGGTATTTCTTTTAACACCCCAAATCTTGTTCGAGTATTTTAATGACTTGGTGTTATACGTAATTAAAAATTAATGAGCTCGTAGAGCGTAAAAACGGTACATTTTAGATATAATAATGTGAAACTTTGTAAGTTTAAGAAATGTTTTCAAAACTTTTGGTCCCTCAGTTTTTTTACATTCACATTCAAAGTGACTGTCTAATACATTTTAAAATGATAGTAATTAATTACTAATTGAAATTGCTAATGATACCAGATTCCAAGTTAATAAAAAATATAGATATGAAGCATTCTTTTACAAATCGAACACGTAATATGGGGTCACATTTTTTATTTGCTTCAAAAGATGTTTACGCATTTCCTATACAAAATAAACCGACACGTATTTCGGTATTTTTTTCCCCGTGAATATTTTCGAAAATACAGAGGGGGGGAATTTTACACAACTCTTCGATTATGCCCTTTTTCAAATCGCGATAACTCCACTTCTGTTCATCGTATCGAGTAAAGTATGTAGGTCATTTTCAAGGCAATGGAAAGATATTTATTTTAATATTATATTTGTTGTTAACCTGTGATTGTTATAAACAATTTAAATATTGTTTTTCATATTTAGAGTCAAATTGTTGAGTTTAAAAATTTGAAAAAGATACCATCGTATTCCTCGTCTCATTTTATATAAAAATCATATTTTTTTGGAATGGTCAACCGATTTCATCTATATGGAAATAATTACTTCGTACGCAGTAAGTGCTTTGCGGTGGTCACTTGGGCCACTCGCTCGTACTGTGTCTGTCAGTGAGTATGAGAGAAACGAAAAGAAACCTAAAAATATAATAATCGACTATTATTTATTATAATTTATTAAAATCATAATAATAACAATGATAATAGTAGTAACAGTAGCAGTATTAGTTGTAGCATTAGTAGTGAGATTGATAATATTACGAAATGAAGACAACGAATTACTTGCGTTAATATTTTTCTTGGTTTAGAAGTAATGAAATTGACTTTACCGTATTTGTAATTAAATTGAATCGGTCAAAGCAGAAACTGAATATGTCCCAACCACCTTGTTTTGAGAAAAAGTGAATTACTCAATGTTGCTTTTATGGACTTTCGTGACTTTTTGGGATATGAAAGAACGGTATCTATTACGTAAGATCACATCGTTCAATTTACTTAAAGTTTTGTATTCTAAGAGAAAAAATGCATATAAGACGTGGACATGTTCAGTTTCTGCATTGATTGCAAATAAAATGCAAAGAATACGCAAGAAACTATTTTGTGACCAGTGCCGACCTTTGAGGAGGTGCGAGGTCGGGTGCCGCACGAGGGCGCTAGCTGTTTGGGACACCGAAGTTTGTAAAATCATTCAATAACAGTTGTTTTTTAAAGTTAATAAATGCGCTCTGAAGGACTCTGCCCGAGGGTGCCGAGGGGCCTAACACCGGCACTGTTTGTGACAAAAGAACAACTGAACTTAATATTAACAAAAGAAATCTGAAAATCCTAAAACAAATAAAAATATTTTTAAACATTGTCTGCTTTCACTGCTCTGTCTTCCCCTTTCTCTTTCATATGCCATTTTAGGATAAAATTGCTGGTAAAATTCATCAAATTCTTTCTCAATGTACTTCATAAATCTTTCAGTTTTAGAGAGGTTGTGGAGTCGGTGGGAAATACCTTCAACTGTTTCCTAGGTTGTTCAGTTTTACTTTCTTCTTCGTAAACACTGTTACTAGTTGATTTAGACATTTTTGCATAGAGAACTTCCCTCAACAAAATATCACTTGCATATGTCAAAACGACACGACGATGGCTTCATTTGATATCAGCTAAGCTGTTTTTACTTCAGCGTATCCTAGATATATAAGACATACTGCTACAGAGATTGAACACGTCCTATGTTTCTTCAGTTTATTTTTCTACATTATAGAAAAGCAGGACATTTTTAATTTTTGCACCATTCGATCGGGCACCCTTGAATTATGGTGAATTCATGTATAACTCAATTTACACAAAAAGTGGATATATTCAGTTTCTGCGTTGACCGATTCAATTAATAATGAAACTTTAGTATAACATTATAGTTGCGTTACTGTCCGTGAATGATATTTTATTTGTTAAGAGTGCACGAACAGTAAATTTCGGTATGTATTGCATATTATGTGTTCTGTAACGGGCTTTATAGTGTTGAAAGCACTAACTTCAAACTTTTACGAAATGGTCAGGTTTTCAGTACATCTTGGCTCTTCTAGCTGAAACAGACATCAGTCTTATCCTAAAGTGAGCGGCCTCATCATAGGGTATTTCAATCAGTGAATCTCTATGACAATGGAAATTTCCTAAAAGGGCGTCGGTTATTGTTCGTAATTTAATCTTATGAGGTACGGGCAGGAGTTTAGTGTACAATAAAGTAGTGAAATACTTACTGACAGATACAGTACGAGCGAGCGGCCCAAGTGACCGCCGCGCCTCGCGCCGCAAAGCACTTACTGCGTACGAAGTAATTATTTCCATATAGATGAAATCGGTTGACCATTTCAAAAAAAATATGATTTTTATATAAAATAAAATTTTTAAACTCAAGAATTTGACTCTAAATATGAAAAACAATATTTAAATTGTTTATAACAATCACAGGTTTGAACCAATGAAAATTTGGATGAAAGTGTAGGATGCAAAGTCGCGCTGACTTGAAATTATTCAAAAGAAAATAAAAGGGAATGGATAATAGATGATAGATTAAATAAATAACTGATAATAAATGAACTATGTCAATTAAATATAGAAATATTTTTTAACAAAATAATTACGAATATACGCAACCGTTTTAGGTTAAAACTTTTCGCACAAACGTCAACTTTGTGTAGCGTGTTTCTGTTTGACCAAATTTGATTGCTTTAGAAAATTCGGCCTACTGTGCATACTTACACCATGACTACAACCAAGAATTAATGTACCACGGGCGACATAAAAAATGCAGACAAGTCTTGGTAGCGATTCTAATATATATTATGTAATTAGGAGATCAAGCGATACTTTAAATCCGAGAAGATGTATTATAAAGCTGAGGCGCCAGCCGAGGTGTTATAACATCTTCGAGGAAATATTCTTCTTCAAAGTATATTTCATTCTTGCGTGGGAGGAGTTAACATTTGTTCATTACCCAAGCGAAGTGCGATCTCATTATAAATGTATGCGAGCTAAACGCCTCGAGCGGAGCGCCCACGATTGCAGGCGCGGTATCAAACCCACGGCCACGTGTGTGCATAGCACAGCAGCCGCAGTACGCAGAACTATACGGAAGTCACGTAGGCCACAGCAGCTGCAGTACGCAGAACTCTATAAGGAAGTTACGTAGGCCACAGCAGCCGCAGTACGCAGAACTCTATAAGGAAGTCACGTAGGCCACAGCAGCTGCAGTACTTAGAACTCTACAAGGAAGTCACGTAGGCACACGGCCACGTGCGGTCAACTGAAGGAATTCACACCCACAGAAGGAGTATATAAAGACCAGCACTTTATTGAACAGTTCAGTCTGAGTTACGACGAAGCTTGAAAGATAGAAACTGTCTATCAGGGTAGATGTTTACCTTCTTTTAAGCCATACTCACCCAGAAAGCCGTAGAAACTGGTAGCCATGGTTACTTTTTACCTCGGTCTCTCTGAACATCATTATTATTAGTTTTAAGTTGAAATTGTATAATAGTATTTAAGTGATTATGCAAGTGCATATTGTGTAAATTCACAACGAATAAATATCTTATTGTACTTAACAATAAACTGTGTTCATTTTGTAACTTGGGCTCCGTCTTTTGCGTTTTTAAAATAAAGTACCATTTTTAAAAAACGCCTTTCTTCGTCAAGAAACGTTAATTCGCGGAGCGGGAGTTTTTTAAAGCATGAGTGCAATAAATGTCTTATAAAACGAGTTCTTTATACTATTTTTTGTACTTTGCACCTCTTTTTTACTAATTTTATCCGTTTTAAAATAAAAATTCGCACTTTTAAAATTTGGGGAATTTTATCGTGGTTGGTACCAACAATCGATAAATGTCAAATTTTGACATTTGAAAATTCAAATTTTAATTTAACAATGATTTCAATGACATTTCATTTGTCATGGTTCATGACTGACAACCTCGAAAAAAACTAAATTACACTAGTTCTAATTCGAAACTCAAATGAGCTAGTTCAGCACTACTTTCGGTTCTGAATGAGCCTTGATATAAACGCAAAGTACAAAAAAGTAAAATAGAAAACAATTATTATGCGGAATTCATAACTACGAGTACTCTATTCTTTTGTGAATCAAATCAATCAATCAACTGAATCAATAAAATCAAAGTGTGTATGCAAATAAAAACTTTAATTAAAATTTCGCTGGTCTCTAGACAGGTTTATTTTTTTATATGGCATACTCTCAAGCACACTTGCATTGATTGTAACAACAGGAAAACTCTGAAACCTTTGAATTCTGATTCAGAATCTATGAAAACTTGAAATATAAAACTCTTAAAATTTAGTATCCCTATTTTTTGACTGAACTAAAGGAAATCTGAAACTTTGAATAACTAATTTTTAAAACTTTAAAAACCCACCATCAGAGTCTTGAAGTCTCAAATCTTATAAAACCGAAAAATGGAACTCTAAAACTTTGACATTTTGACTTGGACCTTTTTTGACTGACTGAAATAGAGATTTAAGATATAAGTGTAAAAAGTCATTCTTTATTGCGTTTATTGCGAACGGTTTAACACACGAGCGAGTGTCTTAAAGGATGTGAGTGCAATGAAGAGACTTTTTACACGTATATCTTACGTTTTATTTACGATCATAACGCTTTACTAAAGCATTCATTGTATTTGATATACTTTTTTTAATTTGTGACTTATGTCAGGTGTACATATATTAGCGTGTTTAGATTTTTATGTGCTTAGTTGTTTAACAACTAGTTTGTAAAATATTCATAAATCATTAATTTATCATACACTCTTGTTGACATTAGCGTGCAATACAAATTTTATAACACTAGCGCAATAAACGTTAACTTTAACACGAAACTCAGTGTAAAAAGTGGCCACTTTTTGTATGATGTAGATAAAATAATAAAAACTAAATTTAAAGATCCATACTCTGACTGATCTGAACTAAACACTGAATACTTTGTACAGTCGAATTCATATAAAAGGAAACGATTTTTATTCCATTTACTGTACGTTAAAAATAAATTATGAATTAAAATTATATTTCATATATTATCCGACATTTGTAGGTTATATAAATAAAGCACTCTTAATGATTAATCGTTGATAAAATTGATATTAATTGAAATTAATTATTACTCCTATTAATTACATATTTGATACAAGAGTCGTGCTAGTTAGATTTTTAATTCACAAATTCAAAGTTACTCAACAAACTTTAAATTTCTTAGTTTTTGAGCTCAGAGTATATGAATTTAAGATATCAAAGCATTTGCCGGGTTGGAGTGAAAACTTTGCAATGGTTGTACCATGAGATTAATTTTGGTATAGAAATTATTTTCTCCACGGCCACCATGGAATTTGTAAATTCTGAAATTAATTTTGATAATAAAAACTTAATATTCTAACTCTTGTTTTAGAATAAATATTTTAAAACACTACCTTACTTATGTGTTTTGCATGTATTTCATTCCATCACTAGATATGGAATGAATATTCTGTAACAGTATAATAAAAAAACGGTTAGCCTTGATTGGTTTTACATTAAATGTCATACTTTTCAAGGTTATTGTGCTTGTTTTCAAATTGTAGATACTGTTAAGTTTAATTTTTTTGTGGTCTTGAAGAAAGCACGGTCTGTTACTGTTGCTCGTGGTTTCTCACGCTCGCTTTCAGCTCGCGTTCGGAATCTTCCACTCGCATCGAATTTCTTCTAACCTCGTTACAGAATATACTATTTTGTACCACCGTTCGATTTCACTAATTTTGCAGATCCCAAAATAGTCCAGAAACTAACCATTTGCAAGCCTCGGTCAGCAAAAACTAGGAATCTTTATGTTTGTCAGATGGCAACAACTTTTAAATTTACGAAAGTCAAACAGGGATATAAATTTTTAAATTCAAATGCTTTTTTTGTTAGTTGTTATCAATATCGACAATCCACAAAGGAATTCGTGTGCCCAGAAACTACGTTGCAAATACTCGTTATTTTCAGGCATAGGCTATCCGTTTCAGCCTGTAACACACTCGTATAATCCAAATTACATTACACATTACTATTTCTATACTATCAGGAACATAAAAAACGCCAGACTTGGATTAATATAGAGTAATATGAAAATATTTTTTATATATTTCAATAATCATTAGCAAAATAAGTAATGTGTCATATAACACAATAAAGCAGCTAGAAATTCACTGATCTTGCAAAACGTTTGTAGTAATTTTTTTTGCACGTCCTATATATAAGGCTCTACTTTAGTCCCCCAAAAGAGGGAGTAAAGTAGCACTTTTACTCCCTGAGGGAGTAAAAGTGTTTCCATGACAACAAGTAAACAACATAAAAAGTAATCGCGGTACATGTTAGGATTTATTATCCTAAAACTATGTGATTTTGGCGTTTATAGAGTTCAGTTGTCAGAATGACATGTAACGAGATTTTCGGAAAAAATTTTCTTTTGCGATTAAGTCCTTTAGGACGTGCAAAAAATAGCGTATATACCACTGGACTAAAGTGCCTTTTAATCCCGAATGTGAGTTTATTTTCCGAGCGTTAGCGAGTCCAATGGTATATAATATACTATTGTAAATAATTGAAAAATTCAGGTCTTTTGATTTGTAATGTTTTCTTGAATTTAAAACTAACCATCTGTAACTTTTCGTAATTTTTTTTATGTTGGCATTAACTTAAAGTTTGGAACGTTGGACTTTGAATCTCTAAAGGTAAGTACTCACAGCAGCGGATCCGCAAGCGGATGTCATACGATTAGTCGGTTTGAGTCGACTTGACTCAAACCGACCAATCGTATGACATCCGCCTGCGGATCCGCTGCTGTGAGTACTTAGCTTAAAAGGATGAAATTCTGATCTCTGAAATCTGATGAAAAATGAAATCTCTTTAAAACAAAATTTGAAGTTACGAGATAAGCGCCATAAATTTTCGGTCCTGCAGGCTTCTACAGGTGACAACATGTTCAAACTCGGTTGCGTCGTAGTTGAACATGTATGAGGCCTACACTATAATTACGGCTAGAAGCGTAATAGATTTTAGTAGCCACTCTATCATCGTGACGAGTGCAGGAAAATGTCGCAGCTAACGAAAAGAAGGGCATACGCCTAATCAAATCAAACAACGTTTAGACGGCGTTTATGGTGATTTATCTCTTTATTATCCCCTGTATTATGATCCTCTATCCAAAAGGGACTCGATGGAATGGCGGCAACCCGATGAAACTCGCCCCAAAAGGCGAATGTCGCTCAATCGACAAAGAAAGTTATGGCAACAATATTTTGGGATTGTGGCGGCATTTTACTGATTGATTTTAAAGAACGCAATACAACTGTTAACAGTACATATTATGCGTCTTGATTGCATAAATTGAGAAACAATATTCGTGAAAAAGGTCGAGGAAAATTGACAAGAGGTGTTCGATTATTACACGACAATGCACCCGTTCATACTGCCGCAATTTCACAAGCTGCCATTCGCGAATGCGGATTTGGAGCATTGGATCATCCACCGTACGGTTCGGATATGGCTCCTAGTGACTATTATTTATTTTCCAATTTAAAGAAAGACCTTAGGGGACGTCGTTTTAAGGACGACAACGAGTTGCAAGCAGCTGTAATTGAACATTTTGAAGGAAAAACTTATTAATTCCACGTTGAAATAAGTGTAGACATTAAGGGAGATTATATTGAAAAGTAAAAATTATTATATTTTACTAAGTTTAGTTTTTCTATATCAGGCCGATAATTTATGGCGTTTACCTCGTAAAACCTCAGTAACCTATATATAAATTACCAAATCTTAAAGCTTCAAAAATTCAAAGCATGGGAGTTTTGTAAATTTAAATAAAGGGATTTTGAACTCTAAAATCTTAAATTTTGAAATTTTAAAAAACTAAAATTAAAAACTGAAACACATTTAAGAAATAAATTTTTAAAAAACAAAAATGTTATGTTATACGTAATTATGTATCTTATGTTCTTTCTTGTAATATCTGTAAACATTTATGAAAAAGACAGACACAAATAAATATATAAGACAACAAGTCTTATATATTTATAGTCAAGAGTCAATTGAAACAAAAGTAGAGAAAAAGCAACTCAGCTGGTACGGGACCTATAATCAGGATGGAACGAGATATCCTAGTAAGAAAAGCAGTAGGAACAGAGGAAACACAGAAAAGAAAGACAGGTTGATCAAGGAAAAGGTTGTGAGAAAGCGTAGAGGAGATAGGAAACAAGGGAGAAGAAGCAATAGAAGAAATGAAAATGTTTTCAAAAAACAGGAAAGCATGCAAGAAATGGATTAACAAATGCTGAGAAGAATAGAGAGAAAGAAGATTCAATGCCTTAATGGCAAAAGAAAAGATAAGAAGAAGAAAACATTTATAGCTAGGAAAGTGCTGTATCATAACCATAATACAGGGTGTTTTTTAAAAGTTTTTGGCTTAATGGGCAACATATGAATAAAGGAAGAAGGCAGAAATGCATAAAATTCCAAATCTTCCAAATCTCAAAAATAAATTTTGGGCACCCGGAAAACCAAGCAAACTGAAGACGGCCCTGGTGTCTGGTGAAGCGTAATAAATATTATGCTGATCATTCTATTTAGTTTATTCCAAGCAAAAAAGATGTTTAATATTTAAACTGTTACTGTAGTAATAAATACATAAATGTGTCAGTAAGATAGACTAAACACTAAACAGTGACCGGGTTTTCTGTTATTCTTATTACAACTCAATAGTGTCATGGAAAAACATGTTATCTGCCAGTTTTGTGATTTTACAGGAGAAGCAAAAACAATTTTGTATTCTCATGTATCAATAGTACATAGTGATTTTCAAAAGTAACTAAAGTAAAAGTAACTAACCCTTTGATCAACTTAAAGTATACTTTATTTGTGGCCATTTAATGTCAAAAAGTGTATTTTGAAAAAGGCAGATAGCATGTTTTGCCATAACACTACTGAACTAATAGTAGGTACATTTCTGTATTATTATAGGTTGAAGATCGTGAACGAATTTGAATGTATCTAATCTCAAGACATCGTTAGAAATAAGTAAATGGGTAGCGTAATAATAGTATATTAAAGAACGAGTTTCATAAGGCAAGATTTATCTAAATTTAGAAAACGAGCCGTTTGCGGCGAGTTTTCTAAAGGACCAGTGCAATAATGACTTATGAAAGGAGTTTTTTATGCTATTTTTTCTATTTTGCTTCTTTATTCCCTTTTTAAATAAAAAAAATCGCAATTGCAAAATTTAGGGATTTTTGTGGTAGTTGACAACACTGATGTGACATTTGAAAATTCATTGATTGACACAGAAAATTGAGTGAAGTTTTTGTCAATTTTCTGTTTTTTAAATTATATTTTCAATGCTACCAACTTTGAAAAAGTTGGGCTATTAATGCACTCAAATGAGCTATTAACGCACTGTTTTGGGTGTTTTAACAGCTTTATTATAGACGCAAAATAGAAAAAATCAATTAACAGTTAGAAGTGCTATAAAACGCAGTATTAAAAACAGGCCATGTCCTTACCCCCGAATTATTCATTTGCATAGCTGCAATTAAACTACTAAAAAGGTACAAAATATTTCATTTTACATACAACAATGTTACGTTAATGGTAATACGATAATTTCTGGTGATTAAAGCAGCGCATATAACGTAATAATTAATTCATTCAGAAGATATTATGTTAGATATACAAGTCCTAACAACTAAATATTCGGACAGTTGCAATTTTGAAATAAAAAATTAGTCATTTCAACAAAATCCATGAAATCTAACAAAATATTAAGAATTCCGAAGGGAACATCTTGTTAATATCAACACAAACAAATGCGTATTTATTAAAAGTTTTTGCATGACGCATCTCTTTCATACTAACGGATCATATTTTTGAAAAAGTAATAAGATAATAATAACAACTTCTGACTACTTTATTTACGTTTAAGACATTCAGATATCGATAAATTACTTTTTTATGTGACATACAATAACAGTTTTTAAAAGGCACGTAGCTCTAAAAGGGTATCACATTTTTAAATTACATTTGTACGCATTAAGGTAGGTTAGTGTTACGCATTAGGGTCGGACCTGAAAATCAATGAAACTTTAAAATTCATTTTCTCAAAAACTACCGTATTTACTCGAAAATAAGACCCCCTTTTTTTCTTAGATTTTTGCTCTAAAATGTGGGAGGGTCTTATATTGGAGTCGGGTCTTATAATCGAGTATAAAAAGATATTCAATAAAATGTGAAAACAATGAGTGTAACTGAGTAATGTTTACAGTATTTATAACAAAAATTGCATTACAATACAATAACATCTAAAATAGCGTTCTGTTGTTTAATAATATAACATCTCGCCCGGTTGTCTGCATTTTAGCCGATATTGATGCAGGTAAACCTATGCCGCCATTGTGAAGCCCGCGATAAGCAAAGTTTATTGACTGCAACAACTACAGTAATTACGAAAATTATGAAATCATATACAATTATTGTTAGCTTAGCACCTAGTCAGAATCGCCGTTGTCGTCATCACCCTCTGTAAGATCGTTATTAACCTTTATAATATATTTTTTTATAACAATGGTTTTACAAATTAAGCTTGACAACTGACAGGGTCGATTAGTGAAAAAACCCAGTGATGGCAAAAACATTTCTAAGAAATTCATTTAAACCTTTCATAGTACCGACGGAAGAATTGTAATCTCTTAAGCACCTCCCTAATTGTTAACAATAGTAGCACCTTAATCTTTCCAGTAAGTGTGCAAAATCTTATTATCTATTGGAGTGACATCTGACCATTTTTGAATGAACTGCCTACAATTTTGGAAGTTTTCCTGGAATTCAGGTAAACTGCTTCCACAAAGGCATTGTTTCCGCGAAGAGATAAAGGGTAGATTTTTTTCCATGAAACTAACGGAATTTGTTAACAAAATAAAACTGAAAAATGTTCAATATCTTATATTACTTATATTTTTAGGGGTCCAATATTCGCATACAAGTTTTTTTTTTAAATTCGCTCCAAAATATAGTCTTATAATCGAGGGGGTCTTATTTTCGAGTAAATACAGTATTCATTTGAAGAACAAACTTTATAAGGAAGATTTGCTCTACTCTATTCCACCTATCTACTGAAACAAACGTTTATCTGCACGAGAACAGAACTATAAAATGGCCCCGCGATTGGGCGCCAGTGAAACAAAGCTTTTTTCTCCAAGAAAAAATAACTATAAAAGCTATAAAAATTTATGAAAATGCACTCATACTTACTGTAACTAAAAACTCATATGTCTGCCTCAGCTTGAGATTTAAACTCTTTCTTACAAATTAATTAATCAAGTCGTAGGTATTGGTTCCACAGCTGTATAAATTGTGAAAAGGAATAGATAAGGGTTTTAAACACAATTAAAAACTCAAAAAAAGGGCGCCATCTGGTTCTGATGCTTTAAGCTAATTATAAATTAACCAATCAAAGATGTTATTTTGAATAAGCATTAAAATTTACTAAATCCATTAACCAGAAAATGAATAAAATATTTAGTTGAAACAAAAAAATTTTGTTTATTACAATTGTTGAAGAAATGAAACTAAGCTTTCATAACCAATATGGTTCCGTTTTATAGATCCATCAAGTTTGCAATAGTAACATTTATTATGAACAGAAGGGATAAAATACACATACAAAGATAAACAAATAAAACACACCTTGTATATTTATTACTAATCCAATCTAAATTTATTGGATTATAATTATGTCCAACAGTTAATCAATAAAAAAATTCACCAAGAACTTTTCATTTAATAAAGAAAACAAACAGGAAAACTTATAGGATTGACCATAAAATTGTTAAAAACACCTTAATTTAAATATTAGCCTTTGTATTGACTGAGCTTTTCCTGGACAGAAATTTATAAACAAATCTCTAAAGGAGATTAAGCAAATTATATCAATTCAACAGTATCAATATAAATGAATTGCAATTAAGTTAAAACTTAAAGATTTTTAACTATCAAGGAGAGCTCTCCCTAAAGAAAATTCATTACCATGACATTCTTAATACTTGAATTACAAACAAATACCTATTTAATATTACAGTACCTTGCATTTTCCTTAATTAAACTCATAGAATACCATACATCAAGTCCAGTAGAAATTGGAAATTCGCTTTTCATTTGAGGAAATTGTGAAAAATCTCGGCGTTGCATCGAAGTATAGATTCTGCATACCAAAACGTGATCCAATCTTAATTGATAATAACAGCTCATATAGTTTCATAAACCAGTAAAGTCAGGCACGAAAAATAACCAACATTTTAATTTGTGCTTAGTTAATAACGTCTTTAATTTTCATCCAGAAAAACTAATGGAACTGTTCTGAAGCATCCAGTTATATTAATTCACTGATTGCATTAACTGCACTCAAATTCTTTAAGAGGAATTTTAATTTCACAAAAGCACAGGAATCTGTCACTACAATTAGGATTTCTTTAAATAATTCTTCCTATAACGTGAAACGTATTTAACTTTAAAACTTTCACCAGTCACAAAAGATCGGTAAAACTATACGGAACGGTAAATAGAATTTCTCGCAATTCTTTAGGATTAAAGAACTATAATCCATTGGCACTAATTTAAAAGCAATCAATCATTATTGATCGATAATATAACCGCGCACCCAGGTCGAATCATAATATCGACCGTTCTCTTGCAGGGTGCTGTTCACAAACTCCCCGTCTCAAAAATCTGTCTGTTTGTGTCTGGTCAAAACCGAGCGAAGCCTTTTTATAAACTTCGATTCAGGCTACTCCGCGTCTCAACATCTGTTTTTAGACGGCAAGGGTGCTTGTTACTTGCCCTACTATAGGATTTTAGACCTTACGTGTAAAAAATAGTACCAAAATTCTTTCCCGCTGGAAAAGCACGTGTGCAATACTGCTACTGTCGAGACGAGAATTTCTACGCCGCATTGACTTAAAATTTTTAAAACGCAAATAACAGACAAAAGAAAGTGTATTTACGAATCGTATACACTTAAAATATTTACCGAAACATTTAAATGAGATGACGAAGCGCTTCTCATGGTTTCTTTTCAAGGTTTATTTTTGAAGAAATTGATATTATTTTTAAAATACCAGGTCGCAAGATACGAAAAACGACATCAATATGACGTTACATTATTTCATTATAGCAAATATTAAACATTCCCTTCCTATAAATGCTTTTTATTTAAAATGTTTATTTGATGACAGGCTAGTTTAAATTAAGCGACGTCCACAGGACCGAACTTAGGATTTTTAACCAGAATTAATACAAAATTCTATGTACTAAATACCGGTGAAAATGTACCCGTTACACTACCATTCACCCAAAACCCTTCAAGTAATTTACACCCTGTATATTGAACATCAATACTGAATGAAGAATACATGATAAAATGTTGCAGAAAAACTACTTTGAGCATTACGTACTAGAACTGTAACCGTTTATGAAGCAATAGTTGCAACCCTTGACACAATTATATGGATAAAGGATAGACTTAGAGCTGATTTCACTAACTGGAACAAATCTTGAGTTAAAGTTAATTGAAGTTGGTGACTGGTTATTCATGTTTATAGTTATTTGTGTGTTAAGCAGACTTCTGACGGATCATTTCCTAAGAATCATTTCTAATGATTCGTTGAAAATGAACATCAGAACACCTAATTCAGTAAAACTGAACATTATTTTATCTGTCCTTTAGAAGTGAAAAGGTACTTTTTTCACCTTTAATGATCATTATTAAAAAATGAAAACAAAATAAACAATAAGAATATCTGCATTTTAAATTAATTCAGTTATATATTATTATAATCAACTACAACATCCTTTGAGGTTGAATTTGTTTTCATCTCTAAACAGAGAGAGCTGTTTATTAATTTTTTCCACTCCCTACATAGTAAGCACACTGTTATGACATTGATTTGATGGAAGCAAGTGCAATTTACTGAGCAAGCTATGGTTACTATTAACAACGGGAGGTAAGTAGCAACTTACCTCCCGTTACTATAACAACGGGAGGTAAGTAACAACTCACCTCCCTTCAAATCAGGTATCTCATCAGAAATTGATTTCGACCATTAACGGGATGTGAGACCCACATTTATTTTTTATTTATATTTATAGTACAATTTTCAAAATTACAATTAACAAAATTTGGTGCGAGTCCCTGAAGGTCCTTTTTCACTTCGATTTTGTTGCAATCATTCCGATCTAGAATTGCACTTCCATTCACACACGAAATTTCGGTTGATGTGCTGGATGTTTCTAATATAATATTCGAAGCATGACTGTTATTGCCGTATAAAACTCTGTTAGCCAACTCATTTTTATTGGACAGGCTATCTGCAACGTACCCTTCAGCAATGGTATCCGATTTCCAGCCCCCATGTCTCTTTAATGCAAGAATGTCGACTCCAGTGTTGGCTAATAAAGTAGCTGAAGTCCTCCTAAATGAATGGCCAGTGTAAGTCTCAGCGTTTTTCAATCCAAGAAATTTTGCTATTTTGCTCGGAAATGACGAAAACGTGTTTTTTCCAACAGGTTGACCTAAGCATTTACCATTTTGGAAGCGCATAAAGAAACGCCGATGGGCACTTTTAACCATAGATCTTATTTTCAGGTATTTTTTAAAAATTTTCAAGTGACAAACAGCATCTCTCTCATCACCTGCGGTAACCGTAAATTTACGGGACATACCATTTTTCGAATCTGATATATTGACAATCGCTATACTTTCCATGTCTTGAACATTCTCCATCATCATATCACACAGTTCTTGCGATCGACAAGCCCCTGCTATCCCCATTATCATAACTACTTTCATCAAGAGGAAATTATTGTCGTCAGCCTCCACTAAAAATCTATTTATTTCTTGTCACGTGAAAACATTAGATTTTCTCGGCCTATACCCATCATTTCTTCTTTTTAAAAAAGCTTTGAGTTTTGGGAATTTAGAAATGTCTCTGTTGTCTTCAATAAACAACGTTGATTTTAACATTGAGTATTCACACCACAAACTTGCTGGTGACTTCAGTACCTTGGTTTTCTCCACAAAATACGCCAGCATTGTTGCTTCCGATATTTCAGTAGCGTTCTTTCTCTGGCACCACTCTTTGAAACACTTATATGCATTTTGATAACGTCCCTTCGACTTTTCCGGCAAGAGGAAGGAACAGGCAGCGTTTGCAGCGTCTTCAATCCCCATTTCGTTTTCCTTTTCGTTGAAATTCATTTTACAAACGGATGCAACTTTTAATACTCACACTTTGTTTGAAAAACAGACAGATGAAAGCCTTAGCAACCAAAGGCGTACTGATATTTTATTTAAATTATTGTAAAGATAAATTAACATAACCCGTATTTCACAGAGCTGTACAAGCAAGCTTGGTGGCGCAGTTGTCCAAACAAGGCTGATACCACAAAAAGGTGCCGGGTTCAAATCCCGGGCTCGAATCTTTTTTTTTTTCATTTTTTTTCAACAACTTCGGGAGTGGAAAAACTGTTATAAGCAATTTGGGCGGTAAGTATATTTGACCAGTCTCGGACTTGCCAGCCCTCGCTGTCGCTCGGGCGCAAACTTGTCCTCGACTGGTAAATATTACTTACCTCCCTTAATGCTTAAATAACTATTTTGTACGACCATGCTATTTCGGATTGTTTACCATACTTGGTTTTAGAACAGTAGGTTATATTTACTGGTTGCTAAGCAAAAACGCGTCGGTAAGTAATTACTTACCGTTCAGTTCTGTCAAAAACAGAACGGTAAGTAAATTATATGTAATTTATAGAATAAATGCATGATCTTTAGATGTTTCTTTCGCGATCGCGAAAAAATCATTATTTTCTAAATAATTGGACTATTAAAAAAATGTATGTTTTTTATTTAAATTTGCTTAGGCATTTTCAATATTCGAATTATATTCGTTTTCAGATTCACTCCTTCTCACAAATTTGACAAATATCGTAACATTAAAAAATAATAGTAATTACAAACGTATCCATGGTAACGACAAAAATATCGTGACATTCAAAAATAAAATTACAAACGTATCCATGGTAACGACAAAACCTACTTAATATTTGGTGGATATACAGGGCAAAAATAAATTATCTTAAATCTATTTTTTTTACCATCTTCGGGATATTTCCTTAGTTAATACCTTTGTATTCATAGTGATCGTACAAAAAATAGTATAAGCATCTCGAACAGTAAGGAGTTTACCGATCTCCTCCAATATTGGCGACTTCGCTTCTCTCAGTCGCCAAACATTGTCGTCGATCGGTAAACTGTCCTTACTGTTCTTGATACTTAATATACTATTGCTTTAAATGCGAGTGTATACAGCAGCTTGTATGAACTTTTTACTCGGCGCCATTTGTTAAAATAATGGAATGGTAGCTGTCAATCAGTCTCAGTATCTATTCTATAATTTAGTTTATTCTATAGTCTCTATAACTTACTTAAGTCCTAACGCAATAAAGACAAAATCATTTAAGCTTAATCTTCATTTCTAATTATGTTACTCTTACCACCTTGAATGTTGCAGCTCATAAAGGGAAGTTGCTATTACCCCTTCTTATTTAATTTTTATTTTAATACCCTCTAAGTGACTGGCCATATTATTTATTATATTATTGTGATATTTGCATATACAGCTAAGTTCTTGTACGCATGTTTTCACATGCATCTCAATTCAAACAACAATTCTTAATCTTCAATTTTTGAAAGAGCTCTTCTGTACAAAAAGCTTCTTGATGTACCTTCTTTTTTCAGTGTGTTGACTGTCAAATATAATTTGTTTATAATTATGTGTATCGTTAATTTAATTTATTTACTTACCATTAAGCATAAACTAATCATACATTACTCTTACAGGTTTGGAACACATGCATAGGAGATATATTGTATATAGGGATTTAAAGCCTGCCAATATTTTATTAGACGAACATGGTCATGTTCGAATATCCGATCTTGGATTAGCCTGTGATTTTTCTAAGAAAAAACCTCATGCAAGTGTGTAAGTAATTGTACATTTTTTATTATAGGTTAAAATACTAATGCACATATTGTTACTATTATAGAGGTACTCATGGTTATATGGCACCAGAAGTATTATCAAAAGGCACAGCGTATGATTCAAGTGCAGACTGGTTTAGCTTTGGTTGTATGTTATATAAATTGCTCAAAGGACATTCACCTTTTCGTCAGCACAAAACCAAAGACAAACACGAAATAGATAGGATGACATTAACAATGGTAATAAACATTTAATTTATATTTTTTGACACATAAAGAAATTTGTTCTTTAAATTTTTGTAGAATGTTGAACTGCCAGATTCATTTAGTAAAGAATTAAAATCACTCTTAGAAGGTTTACTTCAAAGGGATGTGGATAAACGGTTAGGATGTAAAGGTGCAGGGTAAGTAATGAATGCAGTTAATTAATTACTATCAAAAATATTAAATAATCGTTTACGTTTCTTAAAAACATAGGGCTGATGAAGTAAAAGACCATCCATTCTTCGCTGGAATTGATTGGCAACAAGTTTATCATCAAAAATATACTCCTCCATTAATTCCTCCTAGAGGTGAAGTAAATGCAGCAGATGCTTTTGATATTGGATCCTTTGATGAAGAGGATACAAAAGGGATTAAAGTGAGTATTAACTTTTGTTTAGGTATAAGCTGAGATCAAAAAGGATAAAATTTTATGAAGTTAGATGTTACAGCCTGCTAATGCTTATTATCAGTAAGGTAAATTTGTGAGTTTTTTACATAAAACAGAAATGGTACCTCTTAAGCATTTAATACACTTTGAAAGATTAAAAGATTAGATTTTTTTAGATTATTTAAAGATTACTTTAAATAGTTGCTCTTTGAAGACAGTATGAAGAGAAATATTGTAAAGACGGGGAAACTTTAACACATACCAGAAAATTTGGATCAAGACTTTTGTATACGTTTTTTATACGTATTTTTTTTGTTAAAAAAACTAAATTCACCCAACTTAAAAATGCCATCAATGCCATCATTTCTATTTTGCGTCTATAATAAAACTGTTAAAGCACCCAAAACAGTGCGTTAATAACTCATTTGAGTGCTTTAATAGCCCAACTTCTCTAAAGTTGGTAGCATTGAAAAAAAATTGAAGAAACAGAAAATTGACAAAAACTTTACTCTAAAAATTTGAATTTTAAAATGTCACATCAGTGTTGTCAACTACCACAAAATTACAATTTTTTTTTTATTTAACAAGGGAATTGGACTCGTGCAATAAATCTTGCCTTATGAAACTCGTTTTTTAATATGCTATTATTTAACTAACCATGGTTAGTGTTTCATAGCCGAAGCGAAGCTTTGGATTTAGCCAAGGTAGTAAGTTTGCTTTTTTTTGCCATCTTTAGCATACATAAGTGCTTTGGCTTTAATGCTTGTCAAATGTCGATTGTAAATAAAATATTTTTTGTCAATTGTTTTAAACGGGAAGTAAACAATACTAATGATCAATAATCATTGTTAAAAAAAATACTACTGAGTCAAAATTTCTCAAACGGATCACCCATATTCGTTTGAAAAATATTTATAAAAGTTAATACATTTTTTCAATAGTATTCAACATGCTCAACATTAATCCAGATGCATTTTGCGAAAATATTTTTTTTGTAAATAATATTTGTTATTAAAGTTTATAGTCAGTTTTTGAAAAAAATATGCTACAGACGTTCTAATGAACAAAAATTTCTCATTTCATCGTTATTTCAATCATCATTAAACACATATTTGTAGTGATTTTTCCTGTAGTGATGTAGTGATTTGAAAAGTTCCATTTTAGTCAATTATTTATAAGTTTGTATATAACAAATTCAAGTAAAACTATGTTCTGCGCCTTATTGCAACTCGAAAAAAAAACTACAAATACTTCTTTCGTTTCTTAAAAATATGCCGTTGAGAAAAAAAATGGCCCGAAGTTAAAAAAAAAGTTATTTGAGTTTTTTCATCGTCGCGCAAGGCTTGCGAGTAAGCTGCGACTTGTCATGCTCGCGTCTAAACTATCCTTCTACCAAAAACAGAATTATGCAAAGTCCTTGCTGTAATCTAAATGATAAAATAAACAATAAATGAGCTAGAAAGATTTAGTAGCGGAACAAACTGATTTTAATTAAAACTAAATGTAAAATCAGCAATGAAAATCTGTTTGTTCTAGCATATGTCACTTAATTTGTAGCAACCTGAAATTTGCACTCGTATCTTATTTCTCCCCGGGTCGCATTCGTTTATTCAGATGTGATTACGAAAATGACTTATTCCTTGTATTTACCATTGAAATATAGATATGCCATTCTTGCACAATTTTCGTTTATACTGATCTATTGTTTACCTGATTTACTCCTTTCGCTTTCAGTCGTCGTATTGAAATAAATGTGTCTAATTAAGTTAATCTATTTAAATATAAAATGCCGCAACCAAATTCATTCTGTAACCCTATTAATAGAAAAAGTCATAGTCGAGTTTATAGAAACATTAAGCTAGTGAACGAAAATTGGAGTGATGTGTATCAAAACTTGATCGGAAAATATGTGTGTGATTCGTGCAGGCGATCGATTTTAAAATCAAATTCCGTCGAAGAACTGCAAATTCAAAATATTAATAATCTCCAAATTAATGTCGAAAACAATTTTGCAAAGGAAAAAGATCCGAATATCGATAGTGCCTCGAATTCTGAGTGTGTTCTGTCAAAGTGAAACGTGGAAAATTATGCGTCGTGGATAAAAATCCTACAGAATGTACCGATATGGAAAATCAAACTCTGACTAATGACGTCAGAATTGCGCTTTCTAAAGCAATTTTAAGAAGTGACAAATATAGACTTTTGACAAATTTACCTCCAGATTGGAGCATACGAAAATTGCAAAGAAGGTTTAGTATTTCCCGGCGAATGCACTGAGAAAAAAAAAGTGTTGCACCAAACAAAAAAAACTTTAATTTAACAGTTTTCAAACTTTAAATACGGCCAACTAAGTTTAGTGCATTGTACGAACATTTTATATTCATTAAGTTTTTTTGATTCATAGAATGCATGGAGGCACTCAAAACAAGTTAAACTTTTGCATTGTAAAAAATAAAAGAAATGTTATACTGACAAAATGTATTGCTTACATCAATGCATTCAACTGTGTTGAATCAACTGAACACTATGTAAATACAACAAATCAAACTTTCAAAGTAATGCACCCCACGTGTTGAATTAAATATTGCTGATAGTACCTATTGAATTAAGAAATTAATTAGTTGAATGGGGAAATAGGAGGGAAAGGGATATAAAGACAAAATCAATAAAATGCAAAAAGTATATTAAACATAAACATATAAATTACAAAAAATATATTAAACAAATCAAACTTAGATGATGAATCTAAAACTACAATAACGCTTATACCATTGGCTAAAATGTGCAAAAGTTGAGGTTCAGGATAAATTAAGTCTTCGAATCTCATAAAGCTAACAGTTTGTGATTCCTGAACTACGTAAGCATGAAAATGATCATTATAATATTTGGTTACATACATTTGTAACATAAAAATAACATTACGTTCATGTAATAAAATAACATCGATTCTACCAAAAGTAGGCATAATATCCTCTGATAAATTATTAACCAGCACCATATGCCCAGGGCGATATTTAATATTGGCTTGTTCGTTCGTTCAGCCATAAATTTTTCTATTTCCCCTGGAATCTGAAATATAATTTATTTCCATGTATTTATATGTATGTTGCTAGGCTAAACTAACTATAACATTTAATTTTACAAGTGTTTAATTAATCCCTTAATTCTGTAAAATATCCGTAACAATTAACATCATATTATCTCAATGATTTTAGGATAGGCAACTTTATTGTTATTTTTCAAACTAATAAACTGCCAGGGTAATAATAGAAAGTTACTCTTAAATGTTCTTGGAATTCCAGATTTTAACTTTTAGTCCACAAAAATTAACAAAATTTAGCATTTTTATTGATGGATTATAATTAATAAAATGTATTTTGTTGGAATAGAGAATTACTATAGTATATCATATTTTGCATGCTGATTAATTAAAATAGAATTATATTTTTGTTTTATTGTTGTAGGTGTTTCTTTAGATCCAACAACTAATTACTAACCTTAAGGAGGTTAATTATGCTTTCTTGAGATTCAGTTATACTGGGTTTCCAATTTGTATTTTTTAATTTTATTCTTCCTTTTGGGGGAAATAATGACGCCAACATTGTTATCTGTACAGCATGTCTACTATCTGAAAAACCAAAACCATTTAGCATAAAATTATATAATATTGCTACAACATACTCTCAGATAAAGAGTTGTTTAGCACTTTCGTGAACAGAATTTCTCCGGGTCTTTTCAGACTGGGGCAGTCTAATGTCTTATTACAAAATGAATTCCATTTTGTGTAGATGGCTGATGTGGTAATATCATTAAATATATATTTGAAGTCTTCTTCAATCTAGAATTAAAATGTTATATCAATTACTTTTAGTTAGTATATGTATTTTCTTTTTGGTACCAAAATCAGTGCAATTTGATTTTTAAGAATTGGCCATTCTTCCAAAAATTATTGCACAGTTTTCACATTACTTGTCCGTCTCATTGGAAATGTCTGCTTCCAATGCATTTGCACAGTGTCTACAGGTTCGGTCCAATGTTTCAACCATGCAGCACTAATTTCCATTTCACCTAAGAATAATTAAAATAAGTAATAAATATAATTATGTAGATACGCTTTATTCTATTTACTTGTAACTGTAGTCACATTGATTTTATCCAATGATTTATTTTCTTCACTAATACTGTGTTTGCCATCATCACTGGTTGACGTATTATACACTCTTTTTAAATTTCTATATTTGTCAACTAGTTTACCTTTATATTGATGGATGGCTTTTTTGATTGGACCTACACCAGTAACTCGTGGAATGTAATAGGTACCACTGTGCTCTTGAAATTGATCACAGATTTTTTTGGATAGATTTTCGAAATCCGCAAAAGTTAGTTTGCTGAAATAATTTTAGATAAGATGATCGGAAGCATGGACAAGTCCATAGATTATGATTACAGAAGTTGTTTCAATTTTATGAATAAATTCGACAAATTTGGTTCACTTTTGCTATTTGCAGTTAACGTCCATCAAAACACTTTCTGCTCGTGTAATTACTTACCCATCATTAGTGTCTGCCATCATTCCGTTGATCAATAAGTCTACCAGTGTATTTCTGGCTTTTGTGGACAAACTTTTGGTTCTCTCATAGCTTGCTAACAGGAAACGACCCGCACTTGTAGCTCTTAAGAATTTCTCTAAGTCTAAATTGTATGAGTTTCTGAAAGCTCTATCCAAATTTTCCTTCCCACAGAAGGCATAATGTTTGGAGGTGGCACTCTTCACTGCTTCATACAATTCGGAGTTTTGATCAATGTTTTCATTAAAAACAATAATATCACTACTACTATCAAGTACGGTTGACGTAGTAGCAGGCAGTTCAAATTCTGTAATATTATATTACTAAAACTTATTCAATAAAAGGTGATAGATAATATTGTTACCATTTACAGTGCTTACTGTTACGGTTGAAGTGTTACTATCACTCAGTACTGAATTTGGGGTTGTTGGAGTCTGCAAACAAACCTATTTATTATGTATATGTAAACATATCGATTTTTAAACATTATCTTACATTAGGAGTATTATCAGACAATTCAGAGGTAATTTCTATGGATTTAATCAAATTTAATTTATTTAGAAATTTCGCCCTAGGTCCAGCGGTCGGAATTAATTCTTTTACAATATCGTCGGTCATACATTTTAAGGCCTCGTAATCCACTTCTTCTTCTGTAAAATATAGTTTTTAAGAGATAATAATAAACAATATTTTTATTTATAATTCTTTACATATTTATCTTATCTGATCTTTAGAGATAGAAACGTATCATATTAACTGGTAAAAAAGTAAGCAAATATGAATCTTAATTATCGGGTTGCTTATTTTATTAATATTAAAGCTTTAAGTAAGGTCACCTATTTTATAGTTTAAATATTATGAAAATTTAGAATAACACCTACTATGATAACATCAGTTTTAATTAAAAATCTAAAATGATTATTGTTTTATTCTGTATTTTTTGCAAGACGTCCCGAAAGAATATTGGGTAAAAGCATGTGCGATTCATTAATTTAAATAATGCTTACTTTCAAAACATTCAATATATTTTGCGAAACCCCAGTCCTCCAGCAATGTCTTGGTAGCCTCGTCCATGCTGCATCAAGTTTTTTGGTAATGGATTTTTTACAAATAAATATCGATTTTCCTTAAAAATGCTGTAAACACCAAAGTATGTTGAAATTTATTACTGTGAAGACAGTTTAAACGATCTACTATTACTACAATAATAGAATGTTACAATCGTTACATTTAATAATTAATATTATACAGAACAAAGGGGAAACAAAAATATCTACATAACATTTTTCTATCATTATTTTACAGGCGAAAAGTAATTAGAGTAGATAGTAAAAACTTTCCTTGTTACTTACCTGACAATTATACACAAACAAAATGCCTCTTTCTGTGACAAAAATTGCAAAACACCTACAACTACCACATTATGCGTCACTACTTACTCAATGGCGACATCAAAATCAGCACTTTTGTCATTCATCTGAATTTTTCGTTCCGTTTAACGAACATAAATTTTAACAGTACTAACCATAAGGTTTCAAATAACATACATCGGTGTTAAATCAATTCTTTAATTTTGTGGATTCAACACGTACTCTCTCTGTTTAAATATCTTATGTTTTGCACTAACATGTTTTAGTTTTTAACTGTACGCTTTTAATGCATTACTACAAACAGAGCATTTTATTTCTTCAAAATTTTAATATCTTAAAACTAAAGATCTATTATGGTTTGATTCAAATCGAATAAACCGTCAGTTCAAACTATTTCCAACATGTTCCTTGAGCACAATGACTGTCCATGCAACAAATATTTTTGTATAGCCTTTGATTAAAGCTTCACATAACTTGAATCAAGCGAAATCAGTGTAACAAATATTATTGGTTGACGGAACCTCTTGCAATTTCTTGAAATAAATAAATGTCGTGTTGTCCGAAATCGAATTTTGTCAGCTCAACCAAAAATAATTGAACAAATGGAAATCTGTTGTTTGAACAACACCTTTTTTCTCAGTGTGGCATTGAATTCCAAAAAATTAACAATCTAGTGGTTACGGAGCTATCCTCGACAAAAAAAGTGGTCGACCATTATCAAGGAATGTCGTAGAAGAAATAGAAAATTTTAACACATCGGAACAGTGGAGTCGTCTGATGCCAGGTCGAAAAGACTATGTAACGATTGTAAAAAACGATGTTCGCGATCAAGTGCAAAAAAGATTATTACTGCACAACATAAAAGAATTGCACGAGAAATTCGTATCGGAAAAACCAGAATTCGAGATAAGTTTATCTGCATTTACAAAACTTCGGCCTCGTAACTGCATCCCCGTAGGATCAAAAGGAACCCACAATGTTTGCGTCTGCCGAACTCATCAAAATATGAAACTAAGATTTATTGGCATGAATGATGAGTTCTATAAAATTGGAGCCAAATGCGATTACTCGGTTCGTGATGTTTGCAAATTGATGGTTTGTGAAAATCCAGCGCCAATATGTTTTTTATTAGAGTGCAAAGACTGCCCTGGTGTGAAATCTTCTGTGGAAATGTTTGCTAAGGTGTTCAATGATCATGGCATCAAGAAAATTACTTTCAAATCATGGAAAAAAAAAACAGGTAATGAATACAACATAATTTCAAATATTTTGCATTTAATTTTCACGGAGATTAATAATCTAGTTATGAAAACAGTATTCTACTGCTGTGATGCATTCTGTTAATAATTAACAAATTTAATAATTTAATAATTTAACCAATTTACCTCCAGATTGGAGCATACGAAAATTGCAAAGAAAGTTTAGTATTTCCCGGCGAATGGCATTGAATTCCAAAAAATTAACAATCTAGTGGTTACGGAATTATTTTTAGCGAATTATTCCTTAAAAATTCCTGTTAGGATAACAGGAATTTATTTTAGGGCTGAGCAGAATGCACCAGAACAGGAATATTTAGATTGTTGCAACAGTATTTTTTGTTCCGTATTTATAATAAACTGCAAGATTTAATAACATTCTTATGTACCATATGTGCATACATGAATGTAATAATTTTTTAATGACTTTTTCAGAGGCGAGTTATCTATTTGCACTCAAGCTACAGAAGAATTTTTGAAGGATCTGGAAGTATAATTTCCACATCTCTTGCAACATGATTACATCGCAACATCACAGGCGGCTTTTTTTGATCAAGCAAAAAAAACTGTCAAAGAGGGCGAATTTGTCGTATGTCTCGATTTTGCTGAAAACTTTTCATTTGTTATTCAAGATTCCATTCAAGCGCACCATTGGTCTAACAAGCAAGTAAATAACAATAGCTTCAATAGCTTTGTTACAATATCGGAGTGTAACAAACACGATTCTGTGGCAGTTAATTTGTATAACAGAAAAATGATTCAGTATTTGATCAACATTCATGGAAAGGAAAATATTAAAAAAATTTTCCGAAAGATTTTTTTAAAATAAATTATAAAAATAAATCAAATTTCATAAATATGACTTATCTCCAAAAAGAGACAGGTATTTGTATGGAATGGAATATTTTCGCTACGTCACATGGTAAAGGAACATGTGACGGAATTGGTGGAACAGTCAAAAGAAATGCTTATAGAGCAAGTTTGTAGCGACCAATTGATTCGCAAATCACGACGCCTCAACTTTTTTTTGACTGGGCCAAAGAATTTTTTATAAAAATTCTTTTTAATTTTTGTACTACAGCCGAGTACGAAATTGAACAATAAAATTTACAAACTCATTTATCGAAAGCAATTATGATTAATAGTACACGTCAATATCATTTTTTTGAACCGGCTACACAACCAAAATACATTGTTTGTAAAGTAATTTCTACAATAGACGAAAGCGTTTTGTGCAAAATTGAGATGTAATACTTTATAAGTTACACATAAAAGTTATTGCAGAATTTTTTTGAACAACACAAACCCTTCCTATTCAAAAAACAAATACACAGTGAGCGGCGAGGTGACAAGTCGCAGCTTACTCGCAAGCCTTGCGCGACGATGAAAAACCTCAAATAACTTCTTTTTTAACTTCGGGCCATTTTTTTTATTGACGGCATATTTTTAAGAAACGAAAGAAGTATTTGTAGTTTTTTTTTCGAGTCGAAATAAGGCGCAGAACATAGTTTTACTTGAATTTGTTATAAACAAACTTATAAATAATTGACTAAAATGCAACTTTTCAAATCAAGGTAAAATCACTACAAATATGTGTTTAATGATGATTGAAATAACGATGAAATGAGAAATTTTTGTTCATTAGAACGTCTGTAGCATATTTTCTTCAAAAAACTGACTATAAACTTTAATAACGAATATTATTTACAAAAAAAGTATTTTCGCAAAATGCATCTGGATTAATGTTGAGCATGTTGAATACTAATGAAAAAATGTATTAACTTTTACAAACATTTTTCAAACGAATTTGGGTGATCCGTTTGAGAAATTTTGACTCTACTACAATATTTCTTATAAAGCCAAATACTTATTATACAAATTAAAAAGATTTTTTAGCATTTGTTTCCTTTAACACTTTCACAGTTGAAGAATATTGATAGATTTTTGTGATTTAAGCTTAGCATTGGAAGAAAAAATTGTGTATTAATTTTAAATAGATCTTCAAACATTATAATGGTATAAGTAGTGTAACAAAATTAAAACCCACATTTAAAAATGAGATGCGTATAATTCACAGAAGAAACTCTGGAGGACAGATGTTTTGATCTTTTAGATCTCATCAGCTAAAGATAGTCTCCTGTGAATTATATACACATCATCCAGGCTTATATACATAGCCAAAAATAACATTAATATCGAGGAATTAATGTTGCGACATCTGTAGAGTCATATACCACATTAAGTGGTGTTCTCTACCATACAACAATAAATATGAATGGTTTGTCCTCCATTATAATGGTATTAAGTCTTTTTATAATTTATATATTACCTGTTGTGGCATCACCTTATATGGTATCCGTGCAGTTTAATTCTATAATATTAGTCATTTGCATTTTTTGTTATCTGATTTTATAACTTTCTACTTTTCTTTAACACAATTTAACTGCATCTTCTAGTACCTATTATCTAGTTTACTTTATCGTATAGTAGGTATTGAAACATATGGGATTATTGGGAATGATGCAGCCTTATCTTGAGCCTATTATTTTTATCTTAAATATATTGGGTTTCTCTTCTTTTTCTGCTAAATTAAACATTTGCAACATATAGTGCAAGTATAAAGTCTGGAATTATCGAAATACATCTTTTGTTAAATGTTTTTGAAAAAATTGTGTTGTGTTCTTTTTTTTGAAGAAAAATGCTTGACCTAACCTAATCAGACTTATTAATCACCTCTAATAAAACCCCTAACCCAACTTTTAACCTGATTTCTAACCCAACCTCTATCCTAACTTCTAACCTTACCTAACCTTTTTTAAATATTTAACACAATTTTTTTTTATACTTCTTCTAGAGATATTCTCACCAAATGAGTCACATCACACACTACATATGCCTAATTTGATTGCAGGTGGTTTCTGTCAAGGAAACTTTAGCCATTGCAACTACCGTGTGGCATGTTTTTAGTTTCCTAAAACTGTCTATCCAGTTTAATTAAAGGGATCAAAGAAACAAAACTTATGTTATATTTCCATTTCTAACCAAAATGTAATATGATGTTTAATTAGTAACTAATATAATTAGTTAATAGAATAATATATTTCTATAGAGAGTGTCCTAAAATGCTATTTATACGCAATATATACCCTTATTTGAAAAGATAAAGAAATCAATCAAAAACTATTGTGAATTACTCAAAATGGCCCTTCAGAAAACATCGTTAAACGCTGGTTGCATAGCAAGATTTAAGAGATCATGCCAAGTTGATTAATTTTTCAAATTGCATCCTCTGTTTTTTTTTCACGGAAATGTATTCTTCACTTCTTTCTGCATATGGTAGTATGCCTTACGTAATTATCTAACGTGCATTTAGGGGTTTTAAAAATATTTGTTGTAAATTGAGTTTATCTTAAACTTAAAGCAAATACTCAAAATGCCCTCCTGTGGACTCTACACATGCTTCAAAGCGCCTCAGTAGTTCCCTTGTAGACACGGCTCTAATCATAATACTTTTTGAATAATTAATTTAGTTAGTGAATATGAACAATGAATGTGTACAATTTATAAAAAATATTTTTTTCAACCCCTAAATGCACATTAGATAATTGCGTAAGGCATACTACCAAATGCAGAATGAAATGAAGAATACATTTCCGTGGAAAAAAACAGAGAGTGCAATTTGGAAAATTAACTATGTTGGCATGATCTCTTAAATGTTGCTATGCAACCAGGATGTTTTCTGAAGAGCCATTTTGAATCATTCACAATCGTTTTTGGTTGATTTCTTTATAACCTCAAAATTAAAACATAGCTAAGGCTCGTCCGGAGGGGGACAATCATTTTTGTTATTTTGATATTTTAATCTTACTTTGTGTGATATATTTAATATTTTAAACAAACGAATACTTGCTTATGAAATATAATTCCCTTCTTCATATCTCTCAGAGTTTAAGAATCACCATTGAATTATTTACAACAATGAATACCATAGAAACCGAGTTCTTCTAAAAAGCAGATTTAGGTGGTGTGTAATGGCGGCCAGTGTGACGAATTATCCGTCGCTGTTAAAGCTCGTTGCACTGGTTAGTTTACTTCTTCCTACAGTTTTATATTCTAAGACCAGAACGTAGAGAATTTTATGACATTTAATAATGTATATGGTTTTTACTATTTCTGACCGAAAATAAAGTTGCTACAAAGCGGGCACTTTAAAGAAAACAGTCTGTACATCTCTATTTATATAAATAATATTTCTGCACAGGGAACAAAAAGAGTCACCAACATTTTGTATATGTATCTTTTTTATTACAGTTAACCGATGCAGATCAGGAATTATATAAGAATTTTCCACTGGTTATATCAGAAAGGTGGCAAACTGAAGTAGCTGAAACAGTATTTGAAACAATTAACTTTGAAGCAGATAAAGCAGAGCACAAAAAGAAAGCGAAACAGAAAAAATTATTTGATTTAGATGAAAAGGGTAGGTAGACAGTTTTGGATTTATATCAACAAACTCAAAATCTTTTTTTTATTTAGAGTCAGATTGTATTTTACACGGTTATATTAAAAAATTGGGTGGACCATGGACAACAAGTTGGCAAATGCGATACGCAAAACTGTATCCAAATCGGCTAGAACTTCATCCTGACTCAGCAAAACCAGAAATGGTATTCATGGATCAGGTAGAAGAGGTTAGTCCAGAATTAGTTCAAGTTAAAAATGAGCAGTGTATAGTTGTGCGGTTACGAGAAGGAAAAGTAGTTCTAACCAACCCCGTAAGTTGCATTACTTTTTAAAAACTATAAAACAATTTCTAATTTCAAATTTTATTTTAGGATGAAATAGGCCTAAAAGAATGGTTAACCTCATTAAAATCGGCACATAAAATTTCTCAAGAATTATTAGGTTCAATGGCTAAGAAAGCTGGTAAAATATATGGAACAGAATCAAATAACATGAATAGAAATGCTATAATTGCACGTAATGCAAATGGTAACTGAATAACAAATGGAAAATAGTTCCCGTGCCCCTACCCTTACGTGATTACAGGTACTGACGCATTAAGTTAACTCTACATGTGATTGACAAAGCAGGATCAATCACTTGAGATTTTGTGAGTCATAAAAAATCAAAGAACATAATTCTTGACTTGTTATAATAATAAATTCCCAATCCTAACAGCCCCCACCCTTTATTATGTAATTGCGGATCTCTGTTGTGGAAAAAGATGTATTTTGCACGTGTTGGCACTATTTCTAGGCACTATTGTAATAAAATCGCTCACACTGCTATTTCTATCTCTTGTTGCGAATTCAGCTTTTCTGCGATTGTATATGTCTCATAGCACAACAAATACATGACATTATTAAACTGTATAAAAAGAAATAATTTGTAATAATTATCTATTATTATTAAAAATAAGTTTGTATTATTTTTTATGTACGCCTATATAATGAATTAGTTTTGACTGTTCTGCAGGTATGTTTTTCCTATTTATAGAATTCCCTGTTTATTAGTGAGAAAATATAAAGAAGAATAATAATTCTTAGCGGTTGGCAGAATGTATTTACAGAACAGTTTTGACAGTTATTATTAATAATATTTATAAATTGGAATGATTTTGGGGGTTATTTATTATAAAATTAAGTAAGTACTAATAAAATGATATATAAATAACTTAAAAGAAACATAAAGGAAATGAAAGTTCAATAAAAGCATTTTTGTGACTCCCAATGATGGTAATAATGACACTGTATATTCCTTGAACGAAATTGTTCGTCTCACTGGTACCAACACCAAGCTAGTAAGTCACTAGAATAGCTTAATTTGCCGGCCGCACTATCTGTACATATATAATGCGATAATTTTTTTTTGTTTTATTATTATATTATTGTTTTGGTTTTTAGGAAAATGCAATTTTAATGTTTACATAGATTTTTTTAATATTATTGTTCTAAGATAAAGCGTGAATTTAATTAGTATGTCGTGTCTGTATAAAGAGTTCTGTGATAAATGCAATAAAACAAATGAAAGAATAATGTATATGTATACATAAAAGCTAATTTCTCTCTCTCTCTCTCTCTCTCTCTCTCTCTCTCTCTCTCTTTCTCTCTCTCATCTGCTTATCCAATTGGCAAAATTGTTTTACCAAATTGATGAATGGTTATAGTATTAGACAACATCAGGTAATCTTTACAACCAGATGTGATAAAACACGCACAGTGACTATGCCAATTAAGGTTATCTACTTCTGTTAGTATTAGTAATTTTTTTTACTGTATAGAACTTTGAACCTTGAAGAATTCTTTTTCTGTATATATTGAAGAAAAAACCTATGTTTGAATTAATGTTATTCGAATTACAAATGATAACTGTAGCAAAAGAGCCACAACCTGGCCCATTAAAATTTCTTGACACAATTTTTACTGTAACACTAACTAACCTATAATAAAGGATAGAAAAATGACTTACACTGAAAACTTCTGAATAAACCATATCGTCGGTCTAATTCTAATACCTCGTAACCCCCAAATCTCAATTTTCCAGAAGAACAAGAAAATGTCACCAAATGTAAAACAAAACTTTTTTAAATGGTTTGAATTCCTGAAATTTTGTTAATTAAATTTAAACAGACAAATGTATTAATTTATCGCGCGATTAATCATGCATACATTATTAAAAAGTGGGTTACCCATATCCCAAAAACTGTACCAGGTTGGGATACGAGGTATTTTTTAAATCGCTATAGAATAAAACTGGAAGCCCTGTGGTTTACGAGGAGTTTACTAATCGACTCAGCGCACTTTTTACCATGGGAATAGCTCATAACCCCAAAATCGCAAAAAAAGTGGGTTACGAATTAGACTGACGTTATGATGAATGTGGGTGAACCCATTGAATCCTTTCTTTCCCAGCTTGCATACAAAGTGTTACAGTGCACGTTCCAGTATTTATTATATTTCGGTGTTAAATACAACATTAATGGGTTATATTCACTAAGTAATCTAACCAGCCCACCTCGTTTATCAGATTATAAATTTGTTTCTTGGGTTAATTTCCTCAAGTACTCCAACAAGATATATGAACACTACCTGTTCCGTCAGAGTGCATATTTAAGCCGTTATATATCGATGGTAATAATGGGTTTCAATAAACGCAAATGCCTATTATTGTTTAACTTGCTTTGAAAACTACAAATAAATGCGTTTGTTTGGTATTTGTATAAGTTGAATGTGAACAGTTATGCCCATTTGGGTAAAGTAGATGAAGAGAAATGAAGTATGGGTCCATGCTATACTTTCCGTCTGTGTATGTTTTTTAAATAACATATTAAAGATGCGCTTATACTTGACATAATTTTCCTTGGATTTGCCATACTTTATTTATTAAAGTATAGAATTCTCCTCAGGTCTTTTAATTAACATTACTTATCATTATTAAACAATAATTTAATTTTACACAATTTTTATTTTCATAAGCATTTATGAAGAATGAATTAAGTTGATTAATATCTCTTGCTATCACTGCTATTGACAGTAAAAAGAAAAAGACAAAAATAGTAACCTGACTGGTATAGGGTTTCATTTTCATAAATGCTTATAATGTGTTCATACTTTTTCTAGAGTACAGTTTGCCATAGAAATTTTTCCAATTATATTCCCTGCGGCTGATGGTTTATTGATCTTTTCATTAGTTTATTATGAATTATATGGTATATTGTAACCTATTGGGAAGCATTAATAAATTGTTAGTGGTATCAGGTACACAAACAATATTTTCCGTAAAATTAAAAATTTTCATGCCTTATTCATGCAGATTCATAAAAGTTCATATACACACTTTTATACTGATACAGCTTCGTAGCCTATTCTTATAGATTACTTACACTTATAACAATGAGGTATACCATGCAGTTAACAGCTGGCAGTGAGTAACAAAAATCCATGGACTTAACATTTAATGTAAATTGTTTATTAAATTCTCCATAAGTTACGAACTAAAAACTTTTTAAAAGTTGGCCTAATCATATTATTATTGTCGAATGCACTTGCCTTGAAACCAAATACCTAAACTTAAACATAACCTCAACACAAAGTAATCTGGAAATTAATAAAAGCAGAGGTTATGTACTCAACTTAACATATGAATCCACATGAGCACCCATTCCATAACTGGTGGATTTAGTACATGCCCCCGGGACCTATATGAAATATAACTTTCAAACCAATTTGGTAAACGTATCGGCATTATTGCACCCATCAGTGTAAAGGTTCAGTTTCCATAAAACCATAGATCATTCCAAAATATAAACTCAAATGATTTTGTTTATAATTTCAAATTACAATTCCTGTATAAATTAAACAGAAACTTTAACTACATTTTATTTGTGTTTTGAATTCATGACTTGAATCAATTCAATACTGCCACATATGTATGGTATCATCAATTTTGATATCAACCAATTTTACCAAACACCATAGCATTGAGAATATGAGCTGATTTTTATTTGGTAAAATTAATTTAACATTAATAAAATATGTAGGTATCCAATCTTGGCAACCCTTCACAGAAGTAAGGTAAGGTTTTGATTGTGTGACTAATGATCAGCAGGAATTATGAATATATGATTGAAATTTACTGTCTGCAACCTTACTTTGTGGAACTCCATAATCATAAAATATAATAAAAATCAAAAGATTAATTAAAGTTTCACAAGTTTTCACAAGTGAAACTTTAATTAATCTTTTGATTTTTATTATATTTTATTATTATATGAGTGAAAGCTAACTGATTTATGAAGATTGATAATGATTGCTGTAGTTGGCTTTTTATTATGTGATTTAATTGCTTTTAATAATTTCCAACGTATTATTGCAGTATTATCTTTAATAAAACATTTTTATCTTTTATTAAAAAAATATAATACCATTACTTGAATCATTGTACAGCAATAGCATTTTTGTAGGCTAGGTTAGCAGCATACACTACTCCTGCAGGTCGAAATTTTATGTTTTTCTTTGGAAAAAGTATTTCTTAATTCCCTAGTTGCAGAAAATATTACATTCCAATGGTTGGTCGGTGGGCCTCCGAAGTTAAATCTGAATGTTGGCCAATTGATGGCAATTAGTGATTCCAGAAAATTAGGTCCTTGCAGAGTTCTAGTTAAGGTTTCCAAATTCTTGATTTAGAAAAACTGCACTTCAGTGGAATTTCAACCCACAATCTTTGGTTTACAAATCATGCTCTTGCACTACTTATCTACAGCCCTCACTCATTACTTTTAAATAAATATTAAAATGTCAATTCGAATGTTATGTTCAAAAAAGAAATCTGTTCACTTGTTCGAAATACTCAAGATACCTTAAAGATGTATTTTTGAAACTTTTAGAATGTGATGCAGACGTCTTCTGTTAGTACAACGTGCATTTAATGAACAATCTCAAGCTTAAAGAGCATTACGATAGTGAAATAATAATAAAATTCAGTGATTTTGATTATGACAACAGATTCCATGGAAAGTTTATAGCAGATTATGCAAAAAAACATTACATTTGTGCCAACTTTAAAAGCTTTAAATCATGACCTACTGTATTCTAGAAATAACTGTGAACAGATTATGTAATTGTCTTCTATTAGAAGATATCCGAGTGGCCATGAAAATGCAACATATGATACAAGAAGTATACTCTGTTATTCGTTCACTTAACACAAAAATTTCGAGGTACAAAATCAGTAAAATTTACATACTGTAAACAATAAATCATACTTTTGTTAAGAATGTATAGGGAGTCGACACTTAACCCTTGATTTGAGTCCCAGCCCGGTTTACACAGCTAAATTTTATAAAATTAGCAGAACAACGACAACCAAGAAAACATGAGTGAAGCGTTATTAGTGCCCACATTCAGAAGGCACATTTAATAAAATAATCTTTCAAATTTTATGTTAGATTTTGTCAAAGAGACAAATAGTTTTATGAAAACAAATTTTTTTAAATTCTTAAAAGTATCACATTGAAAATCAATTTTAATCTAAACTTGGCATTGGTAACGTAATGTTTTAACAATAAAAGAAAAACGCATCTCAAACATTGTGCTTTGGTTTGGATCTGGCAGAAGAAAAATGAAGCATAACTACATTTTTAAGCAGGTCAAGTGTTAGGCTAAATGTAAACCAAATTTATCAAATTTCGTATTTATATGTTCGAATTTTATGATAGATTTTTTTGAAAATATTTAAAGCATTTATTTGTAATGTCCTGTATAAAATAATAATGGAAAGAATTAAAGTAAAGATGTCCAAGAGTTCTGTAAAGAAAAATGATCATGAATTGAATAATGCCCTTTTATTTCTATGTTAAGTGAACAGATAATACTTTGACAAAAGATTTTTGTACTTTGTAGAGGCTAAGTAGAAATGTATTTTACATACCTATGTAGGTCACATTCCACTAGCTTTGTTGCCAACTGTTGATTTTAATATTCATATTCATTAGTCAACATGCTTCTGTCTCCAAAAATAAGCTGTTATTGCTATATTTTTTGAAATAATTTGTTCTTTTTACATAAGAAAATTGATTTTTATTTAAGACTTATTGACAATGAATAAATGAAATTAAAATTATATTGATTAGACTAAAGTTTCTCAATGAAAACTTTAACTGTGTTATTTTAGAGTTAGGACACAGATGTCAAAATCTGTCTCTTTCTAGGCCAAAACTAAGCTGTCTGAAACAGATATACTTTTTTCTCTCTTTTTATTTTAGTGACAACATTCAGCAGCTGTCAGTTATAAATTTTAGGTTATGCTGTCATGTTTATTTTTATGCATGTAAAATGTTTTAATGTGCACATGATCATTTATTTACTGTTTGTAAAGAATTTTTAAAAGTACCTACTAGTACTTATATATCAATTTTTCAACAGCTTTTAATAAAGTATTGATTGTACCGAATTTCAGATTTATACAATTGTCATACTGACAGTTTAATTTCTTAAACCAATTTTCATGATTACCAACCTTCTAATAAATAGTTTCAAAATATGAAGAGTCACTAGGAAAAATTGACATGCGTGTCTTAACTCTAGATAACACAGAGCTCAGTTCATATTTAGGAACCCTAGATTAGACAACTTGACTTAGAAACTGCCAGTTAGAATTAAATCATGGCTTACTCTGATATTTTCTGATTGAGATTGGATTGTATGTCTAAGAAAAAAAACACCATCAATCGGTCAAAACCATCTATCTTTTATTATTATTATTTATATTACTTATTTTCACATCATGACAATTTTTTTTATTTCAATGTGAACATAAAATTGCATTAATATAAAACAAGTTGACAAAACATAATATGTATTTATTAATTATTTATAATCCTGCATAATATATGTTAATCAGACATCTACTCTTCTCTGTACAGTTTTGTAAATAGTTTAGTGTGCAATAATAATAATTAATATTAAATAATAATTATAAATTAGGTACGTGGTAGTTGCTGCAGCGTTATTGTTAGTGATACAATACAAAAAAAAGCCTACGTTTATGACACATAATGGCCCTGTGTATTACTTAAAATATATTTGTATATTATTACACAAACACACACACATATGAATTCAATGTTGACTGAATGTTTTTTATAAGTAGTTCAATTTGTAGATATATTTTTAATATTTTTTCAAATTATTGAAATTGTTAGATTCATATCGGTATAAAATATCGTATATATACATTGAAAATGAATAAATAAACAATTGAGCAGTTTAATAATTGTTACATATTATCTACACTGTACAACTCCTTTACTCTGAATATTTTTAAAGTTTATATCAATTTGTAAATATTAATATTTTTAAATTAGATGTTTCCAGATAAAAATAAATCATACATTCTACTACCATGCATGAAGTAATTTTTGGTGATTGAAATGGTTACCTTATATTTATATCTGCAGAGAAATTGCGGATTATCTATCAACTTTTGAAATAAATATGCATCTTGTTGGATTGTTTTACAGTGCCAAATGCAGCAAGTTTTTTTGATGACTGAGGTAGGTAATTAATTTTAGTTAACCCTGGAAACTATTTCTGTGGGAGAATTCATATAAATATATGGGATACTAGTATTTAATATTGCAAAGAGATTATAAAGCTCTAGCTAAAGAGGTTATAGGTCTCCACCAAAGTAGGTTAGCAATTAGTTTAAGTTCTTATTATGACACACATAACCTATCTAGTGGGAACCTAGACGCCGCTTTCACCATATAATTAATAAACAGCTATTTATCATTGATCCCTTCCCTGTAATTAAAATAATTTACCTCCAAAAAATGCAACTTTAAACATAAATATTTCAAAATTCATGGATAATCTACAATTTTTTTGCAGAAATAGCTTCTATTAGACAAAATTAACTCTTGTGTGGCAGTAGAATGTATCAGACCCCACATTAGTTATCATTTTGAATGTACAAATACGATTTTATATTTTAATATATTCTAATGAGAATGTGTCTCACTTTCTGTAGAAGTCTTTTCTTCCATGGAAATACATTATTATAATTATTAATAAAATATTAACTCTTTCTAATTCTGCTAACTAGCTATTAAATTGTATATTTCATAGTTAAAAGGTTATTAATATATAATTATATTCATCGTGTGTTTTTAATCATGTGTTCACTAACCATTAACTTTAGGATTTCATAAATTTCTTCTCAGCATATTAAACCATGTTGAAAGAACAAACTAAAATTCGCAGAAAAAGTGTTTCTAAGGCCCGGTTTTTCAATTGATGATTAATTTTTGATTAAGGGTTAATTTGTAATTAATACAATTTTACCGTTTTTCAATCTATGATTAACAAAAAAGTTTATGTTTATTCTTGATTAATCTAATCATAGGATATTCTATCAATTAATTCGAATTTGATGATTAAAGTCAAAACTGACATTGCCGATTTATTGCAAATTTTTGATTAAACCATAACTCGAACCATAAGCAAAGAGTAATGATTGATGAGATTTATGAGATTAATGCTTATAGTAGTGATGAAGAGCCACGGAGACCAAAAACTATACGTTTCAGACCCAATCACTTCGAAGAATGGGACCAAAAAGATTTTTTCAATCGCTTTCGTTTATCTTCGCGAACAGTAGAAAGATTGTTGGAAGAAATAGAAGAAGCTATTTCTTATCCAACTAACCGGTGAGTGTTGCAGAGTAGTCTGCATCAAATTCTGATGTTATAAGCAAAATTTTTGTTTCAGAAATGACTGTTTATCGCCTCAAAATCAGTTGCTTTTGAGTCTACGATTTTATGCAACGGGATCATTCTTGAGCGTGGCTGGAGATTTTTGTGGTGTACATAAATCTACAGCTAGTAAAACTGTTAGAAGAGTTAGTAGAGCTCTAGCGGCTTTGCGTCCAAATTATATTAAAATGCCCGAAAACCGAAATGAAATTAACGAATGTAAACAAAAGTTTTTTAACATTGCACGATTTCCTAATTGTATTGGCGCTATAGACTGTAGCCATGTTAAAATACAATCAGTAGGTGGAGAAAATGCGGAAATTTATAGAAATAGAAAACAGTTTTTTTCCTTAAATGTACAAACTGTATCTGATGCCGACCTAAAAATACAAGATATTGTAACACGATGGCCAGGATCTGCGCATGATGCTCACATCTTTCGAAATTCTGTGTTATGCGCGTCAATGTCGATGGGAAATTTTGGAAATGGAGTTCTTGTAGGTGACAGTGGTTATCCTATAAAACCATATTTAATAACACCTTTATTAAATGTTCGAAATGATGCAGAAAATTTATTCAATGAATCCCAGATAAGAACAAGAAATGTGGTGGAACGGTCTTACGGAGTTTGGAAACGCAGATTTCCAGCACTGGCTTTAGGCCTCCGGTTAAAACTAGACACAACGCAAGCTGTTGTGGTCGCTACAGCAATTTTACATAATATAGCCTGCATTGAAAATGAACCTGAACCTCCTGTTAATGAGCATGAAGAGGCTGCCATAGAACTTGTAAATAATGTTGGCAATGACGATCAAAATGAAATAAGGGGAGAAGTTAATAATAATACAAGATACAATTTAATAAATAACTATTTTGCAACACTTTAAAAAAAGGAAATACATTAAACTACAATTAATATTTTAGTTTTTTTCTAATTTTTTGTCCACCAGTTCTATTTTTTTTCTTAGAAGTTCCATCCGAATGGTATGTTCTTCCAAAAATTTTTCTTTTTGTAATTTAACAAAATTTAATTTTTCTTCTATTAACTGATAATTAATACCGACATACTTTTTTGTTGTATTTAACTTTTTAGTAATTATTGATCGGCTTTCTGAAAATGATGGATATGAAATTTTAAATTCAGTATTATAAAAAATTATATACTTGGTGGTAAGTTATTCCTCTTGCTTTTCGCAACTAATTTTTCCGACACAGTTGATTTTAAATCTTTGGGGGTATGTGTAGACCAGTTAATGCTGTCGCCAATATCAACTTCTGCAATATTATTAATATGTAATCAATGATATTTAATACATAACATGAAATTAATCGTCTTCATCATTCCGCTTTTCATCCCTACCTTCATGAAAAAATTGTTCATTGGCCGGTGTGGCGATTTCATCATTATCTGAAATAACTTCGGCTCTAACATCTGCAGTATTATCTTCATTTACTTCGTCTGTACCCAATAAATATGAAATAATAAGAATGAATAAAAATTGAGTAAAATACAGTTTCTTACTTTGGACACAGTCGCTGTCATAAATATTATTCAAACCATCGATTTGTTCTCCCAAGATATCTTTCAGCGTTGTGTCTATATCCGTAAAATTAATAGTTTCACACGATCCTCCACCCGTTTTTAAAATCTCTTGCCTGTTTTTAGAAAATTTTTGCTTTGTAGTTCTTTTTAGATTTGCGTATTTCTCTTTGAGGCCTTTCATGCTGCGATATAAACTATGCGTGTTTTGGCAATTAAATTCTGCCTCAATTTTTTTCCACGCATTCTGTTTGTCCTTCCAGGATATAACACCTGATTTTTTATTTTCCACAATGTGCTTATTTTGTGCCACGAGGCTCACAAGCAATTGTTCTTCCTCTTTAGAGAAATTGCCAGATCGCTTATTAGCTGAGTTACTCGCACCACTTGTACTCGTCATGTTAACTACAAAATGATATTCCATTTCGATAAATCCTACATATTCAGAATATTTACTTACCCAAGAAATGGCTTTTAACCAAAATTAGGATGAATAAAAATTATAAATTTGAAATTGTCACAAATCACAAACAACCAAGGTGTCAAATTTGACAGAAAAATTAATACCAATATAATAAATTTTGAATTAATTTATAATTAGCTAATCATAATTGAATATTGGTTTGAAAAACACTATCCATGATTAATTTGAAATTAATCAACAAGTTATGATTAGCTAATCAAAACGTTAATCATCAATTGAAAAACCGGGCCTAATAAATATGAATTTGATCGTACATGGGTAAGAACAAATTTTAAAGGAATGTAACAAACACTTTAAAAGAGAGAAAGAATGAGAAAAAACTAGAATATTATAAATCTTGTGTCAAATTTGTAAATTTTTGTAAAGCGTGTTGTTTCTCAAAATAATGTAGTGCCATTATAGTTGTGCAAAATAATGTTATTTTTTAAAAAATATTAATGTTTAGGATATCAAAATAATAATTCGAGCTCTAAGCATTTATTTTGTGTATTAAATACTGTCTTAATAAGAATAATTCATATTTTAAAGATATTTGCTAGTAAAGAAAATATTTGGTATACACTTTGTATGTTTGATGCAAAACAATCACTAATTTTCATTGTTAGACAGCAAAACTTTTTTGTGTCTAGATTATATTGTGCGTTAGTTTAAACAGTCAGTGGTGTTTGTATTATAATGATTATGAGATTGATATTTTGTATCCTTGTTTCCTTTAAATGCTTTAGCTTAATTAATAACTGCAGTTGTTTACATGACACCAAAGCTTAAGAAAAATCCAGTTATAACTTAGCACTGTTTGTAGTAAAAGCAATTTATATTTATGATTTGATAAGTTCTTTTTTGTACTATTATTGTATATCTTGTAGATTTTCTTATTAATGACAATATTATTATTATATTCTTTTTTATATACTGTGTAATTTTTATGTTTTAGTTTGCTCTAGCAGAAATTGTAATATATTGACAAATAATCAGTATTTTATAAAATCAGGTGAATGTGAGTGTGTGCGTGTAGTTTTAATGGTACACTAAGATGTCGCAGAATTTGAAAACTTTGTTTAAACAATTTGAGAGTTGATTTAAATTATTAGAAAAAAAAGAATTGTTTTATTATTAGAAAGGGAAAAATTTAAGAACTACTAAAAACAATATTGATTATTTCATTCTACTTCGTTTTTGACCAATCGCAAGGCTTTATTTTTTGGATTACAGCGATAATTCGATAATTTTTTATTGTCCTTTTCGACTGTTTTTATCTTTGTGACAACGCTGAAAACTAGTGTCACATGTGTCCCATTTTTTACTTTCATGTCAAATACTAATCTTTATGTTAATAAGTAGATGCTTAAATAAACAACTGTATCATGAAATAATCTTACCGAATTACATGCTCGTGCTTCTGAAATTATCTGTTGTAATACTCAAGTTGATTAAAACGCAACACTCGTGTTATTTTTTGACAAATTTCCCTCTGTTGCACGTCAGAAAATTAAAACGTCAAAAAATGACACTCGTGGTTGCTAATCAACGTTCGTATTACAAATCGATAATTTCGAAGCACTCGTGTAATTACAAGTGATAATTCCTGACTTATTCTTTTTGTAAAATGTCACAAGTTATTTTATGCGTAATACAGAAAAGTATTTTTTTATTCAACTCCCTTTAATTGATATTCATATCATAAAGTGATTCAAGAAGAATCATTAAAGAATATATTAGACCATGTTGGAAAATATTGCAATAATATAAATGTTTCGACCAATTTTAAATGCGTATGCTTAAAAAATCATTAAATAAAAGGAAAAGAATAGAAAATCTGTGATGCTGGTTGTTATTAAACTGTTAATGGACTAAAGCGATAGAAGTCAATGCAAGTAAATACTTTGTTAGTCATTAGAAAAAGAAAGAAATATCTATAAAATATATTCAAGTATTTTTAATGATAAGAGTAGTTTGTAGCATATTTGACTTTATATAATACTAAGTGTGACTTATTCTATAAGGACTGTTGACTGAACATTGAGCCCATGTTTCGTCAATCTAATATAATAATTATTAAAAATAGTATAAAATGTTATGACAGCTTAATTCCAGTTTCTCAAATTTATTTCAATGAGCTTATAAGGTTAGTAGATTTAAAGATATTGCATTTTGGTTGTATCATTTGGTAGTAGATAATGTAGATTTGTTTTATTGACATCAAACAATAAATTGCAACCATTTTTAATAATTTAACTTTTATGGGAACTAATCATTTCTTTAATTAAATAAAGTATTTACAGATACACCAGTAAAGATTTTAGTGCTTGTATATTCTTTAAATAGAACTAAGCTGTTATATCAAATTTTATAAGTATTTAAAAATAATATTAATGTTGTACCAATAACTTGCATTGATATAACAAAAGTTTCAACTTCTATAAAATTAGGTATAATAAATGCTATGGACAATCGAAAGCATTTGGAGAAAGTAACTAAGGAGAGATTTGATAAACATAAAGATTTAAATTAGTTTTTATATAGTTTCATAGCTAAATTTAAAAATAATATTATATGAATATTTATGACCAATTAAAAAGGAATCAAAATTCAACAATGTTGAAAATTTTTCCAAAATGACCGAAGTTCTTTAATTTTTTCTTTTAATTTTTTTAAAGCTAATTATGTCAATTATGGTATGTGTGTGGAATGAAACTAATAATTATTTGAATCAATTCTATAATGTGACATTCTAGTGTTACATGACAATTTTCATAATTTTCATGTTCATAAAAAAAAGTACCTACTACATAAAAAAGTGAAAACCCTTTTTTTAATATGTGAATCAGAAATTTACTATATTATATTCTAGAGATAAGTTGACACACAACAAAAAAAAAAAGGTAAAGACAAAAATACTAATTTTACGAAAAAATGCGCATAAGAGAAAAAAATTAAAAATCAAAGTTGTATTTCTAAGACTAGCGCAGATGCCAATAATCCTGTGAGTGTTTATTATTATGATTATTATTCTTAAGTTTTACCGAAGGCTAGATTTAAGTAGTAGTATTATTTATAATATTCATGGGTATTATGTGAAAAATTTTTTGGACAGTGCTGTAACTTGTATAATATAATGATAGTAATTATTTAACGTAGATATTTCATGAGTACCTCTGTAAGTTGCAAGTTAAGTTAAATAGTTGTCAATGTTGTACATAAGGCATTAAAGTCACATTTATAGATTCAATATAATATTTACTTTTACATTTATATTCCACATCCCTGTTAACATGTACATTCCTTTATTTTCAGATGTTATATTGAGTGCTTTACTAGACACGGTAAGTAACATAATCCTTTAAATTCAATTCAAATCTAATCAAGGTGTGCCTTGGCCAGCAATTAATCATGATTAGATTTAAATAGGGTGCGGGAATTATAACACTGCTCATATTAGAAGCCAATTAAGATGTTTGCTAGGCATTGCTGTTTGCAAAATCTTTGGTTGATGATTAAAATTAAATAATCGATTCAATAAAAGTTTTATAAAGTTGAATTATTGGAACAAATTACCCAAACTATGGTTAAATTAGGAGATGATAGCTAAATATAAATAAAATGCATAAACATAAGTAAATATTTAGGTAAAGAAATAAGCAGTGACTCTACTTAACTAAATAAATACAATTCTTTTAAATAATGTTTTAAAGGCTTTAGTTATAATTTAAACAAAGTAACAATATAAGAAGAGTCTTTTGATACTTATTACTTAGATTAAACAACAGAACAAGTAAGGAGTCAAGCTGATAATGAAAAATATGTTGATATGTTAATGAACTTACATAGGAGAGAGTGCCGATCAGTGAGACACTGCCAACAGTGAGACAGCTGAGAAATCTTTGGTTTAACATTGTCTTAAGTTCACACAATTGTACACAGATGTCATGTTTTGAAGTAAGAATAGTTTTCTGGTCATAGATTTCAGTTGCAGTTGAAAGTTTGTCAGTGGTGTATGGTGTGTGTTTTATGGGAAACAATTGTAAACTTTTCGGGTTTAAATATTCTCAATTTAGACTGCTAATGTAATACTTTTTGCAAAGTTGTAATGAGATAAAAACCAATATACTTATGGCCTGTTTTACGGATAATTTAATATTTTTATTAAAGTTGATTGTTTTGAAAAAAAATGGCGGTTTAGTTTCCAAGTATGCATGGCCAACAATGAGACGCCAAACAGTGATACATGTCTCACTGTTGGTAACCAATGTCTGATTGTTGGCTCATTTTTACAAAAAGTGTTCTTATTATTAGATATTAAAATTATGAAGCAAAACAGCCAGTCTTTGACAAAGGTTATCTATTTATAGAAAAATGGCAACAAATACAAGAAAGGGCCAAAAACTAACAAAAAACGATGAAACTACTATGTCTGAAGCTGTTGATATGGTCCTCAGTGGCATTTCTGTTCGTCAAGCAGCAAAACTAAAGGCATACCTTTTCAAACTTTGGCGAGATATGCCAAAAGGCACAAAGTTACGGAAGAAAGAATCAGAATGAAACCAAATTATGAAGTGAGAAAAGTTTTCTCTGCAGAACAAGAAAAGCTCCTTGCTGATTACATTGACAAATGTTCGCAAATGTTCTATGGCCTTCCAATTTTAGAATGTAGAAAGGTAGCATTCGAAATGGCTATAGCAAATAATGTGCCTATACCTAATAATTGGGAAGTAAACAAACTTGCAGGAGAGAAATGGATGCAGTGTTTTATGAATAGATATCCAAATTTATCTCTAAAGAGACCTGAAGATTGCAGTCTTTCAAGGGCCACGTCTTTTAATCGATATAACGTGAACACCTTCGATAAGCTGGTAGAAGTATATGCAAGAAATCCACACTTTCAAGATGGCACATGGGTTTTCAATTTAGATGAAACCACCACGGTTACTGTTCGCTACTAATTTGTAGAATACTATAAAAGGTATTGCTGAATAGGGAGTTCGACAAGTGAGCAAGGTAACAAGTGATGAGAAAGGAACCCAAGTTAAAATCTGTTGCATAATAAGCGCAGCAGGGAATAGGCTTCCTCTGGCAATGGTGTTTCCCAGCAGGGCCGGCGTAAGCTTTTGCGGGGCCGGGTTCAAAAATACGCTTGGCCTAAAAAACTTCTAAATAAATTATTTAATATAAACACATTATTACATATTACAATAGGATCATAGAGTATCATTATAGTTATTTATGTATTATATTATTTATTACGTACGCGAAGTCTTTATTAGTGTATTTTTTAAAGCGCAAGCGAGTTATTTATTTGCGTCAATGCGCATCGCGTTTTGCACAAAATTTTTTGAAACGAACTTAATCTGTAATCCTGTTTCGAATTGAAAGTAAACATAAAACCAAATAAGCAATACCATTATTAGCGATTACTAATCTTTTTTTTTTGTGATTTTAATACCCAAAAGGGAAAAATGGCATTTTCTAAATTAAATTTTAGGTATAATTAAAGAATTTCTCCAACAAACATTTTTTGGCCAAACTAGTGTCATTTTAACGAAAATTGTACGCTGATTCTGAATATGTAACTCATCTTTGGGGGTGATCGTCCAAAGCCACCAAATTTGGGGATTCGGATATTAACGAAACGAATGTCATCATTTTTGACAACGGTAGAAAAATTATATTAAGTTTCTATGACTGCCAAATTGTGTAATTTACAATTACACAATTTAGTTAGGTTTAGGCTTGGTTAGGTTTAGATTAGGTTAGGTTAAGATAGGTTAGGTTAGGTTGAAAAAATTCGAATTTGTTTTTGCATAGCGTTTTAATTAGGTAGTGGCGTTTTTGTGGTGGTTAGGTTGGTAGCAACCAATTTTGGAGGCTAAGGGATGTTGCCCCAAAAATGATTCACACGCACATTCGAAATCAGAATGAAATCTCGATTAAAATGACACCAATTTGGTCAAAAAATGTTTGGTAGGGAATTCTTTAACTGTTCCAAATTTTATTATCAAGACAAATTATTTTTGGAGATTCTAAAAGGGCCTTTTGCATCTTTTTGAAACACGAGTATGCGAACGCTACATTTGCGTTATTTACATTTGCAAAATTCCCCCCCCCCATTTTGAAAGTGGTGAGTTTGAAAAATTATTTATTCACAATCATATTGCAATATGTACATTTCTGTCATTGTAAAAAGCTTGGAAAGTAAGCTATTGCTATACCAATAGCAAAGTGGTTAACAATTCCCTTTACATGTCTGTAAAACTGACCAGTAAAGTCTTGACCAACTTTTATTTTTAAATTATTTAAAACAAGACGTTTTATTCGATTTAAATCTAGGTTTTTATGAATGTATTTAACGCTAAAAATTTCTTTTTTAATTTAATATTAGTTTTATTTTTATTTCTCCGTATTTTATATTTAATAAATACTATGCAAGTAATTAATTTTCAATTTTAAAATACTGAGAGTAAACATTGACATCTAACGACGAACAATAAAACCTTAGCTCAAATTTTTTTGGCCGATAGAAAGCGCTGATTAGAATTTTGTATTATGACAGTTTACAGAAAATTTATTTTAAAATTTAAAATTACTTTTATTTTGATTATTTAAGTCTAATGATTGTGAATAAAATAGTATACATGTTTCGTTGGTAAAATTTCCAAGCCTCGTAATATTGTTTGACCTCGATGTACCGTCTAGATTTGTAAAGATGTTGTCCTTTACCAACTCAACATGTAATCTACTATTCTCTGGCCTTTTTTTTTGCAAAGTTTTTAATTCATCTAAATTTACGTAGGTTGAATGGTGGGAGTGAGTTTGCTTTGCCAGTCGTTAATTGACACGGAAACATCGATATGACTACAGCAGCAGAGAAAGCATGCGTATTTATAAGATAAAGCGCGGGGCCGTAAAAAGTGCGGGGCCGGGTTCCAGGGAACGCGCTGAACCCGCCTCGCGCCGGCCCTGTTTCCCAGGGTTCACTTTAAGCAACATATGCTTCATGGGGCTCCTCCAGCAGCATTGGTTTTGGCATCGAAATCTGGGTGGATGAGTACCGAGCTGTTTATGAAAGTTTTAAAACATTTCATTCGACACAATAACTCGTCCAAGGAAAATCCGTCATGATTTTGTATGATAATCATGAAAGCCACATATCATTAAATGCTCTCACTATTGCTATTGCTAAAGAAAATGGGGTGACAGTTCTAACATTCCCACCTCATTCAACTCAACGTATGCAGCCACTTGATGTCGGTGTGTTTAAGCCCTTCCAAACTTATTATTCTAGAGCTGTGGACAGCTGGATGTTACACCATGCGGGGCAAACAGTGTCAATTTATGAAGTTGCCCAGTTCGTAGGACAGGCCCATGAAAAATGCATGGTACCCGAACTATTACCAATTCATTTAGAAAGACAGGAGCCTTACATTCGAGATGTGTTTTCAGAAGCAGATTTTCTGTGTAGCTACGTGACAGATAAAACCCTGCCTTCGCCGTCAAATGCTGGATCTACCACACGACGAGAAGATGTTTCCAATGTTACATCTTCATCTCCCGATAGTAGTAAAGTGCTGACTCAAACACTTAACCTGACCAAAACTCCTTTATCTAATGCAAGTGTTTCAGAAAGCTTTACATCTCCTTAACAGATACGAGGATATCCAAAAGCTAAACCAAGAATATCAAATAGAGCACTAAGAAGAAAAGGCAAATGCATGATAGCAACGGCCACCCCAGAGAAGTTGGAGATAGAAGAGAGGACAAAAGAAAAGTCAGTGGTTTGATCGTGGTTCAGGATTCAGACTTCGATGAAATCAAATTCGAAGGAACATCTGATGAGATTCTCACGCGATTTGATGAACTGAGTTGTCCTCCAAAAAAACAAGACCACTATGTTTTAGTTGAATTTAAAGTTAAGGAAAGTCACATCCACTATGTTGCAAAAGTTATCAAAGAAAAAAATTCTAAAAATGAAATTTACTTTGAGTTTTCTTAGAAAAAGCAACAAAATCCAAGGAAAATTCACTTTCCCAAATGTCGAAGAGATGAAATATGTGCCAATTTGTGACATAAAACTTATTCTACCTGAACACGTAATATCTGGACAAACGCAGCGGCAAAAGTCATTTTTATCCTTGGGTTTAAATTTCCATGGTTTGGATGTCCGCTAAGGTTTTTTAGAAGGCTTTCAAAATACTTCCTTATATTAAATAGAACAAAATACTTAAACTTTTTTGTTGTTTGTTATTTTTTTATGTTCTCTAGTTATTGACCTTTAAGTTACCTTTAATATCTGTTGTAGTTTTCAAAATTAAAAAGAAGAAAATGTATAGCTTATTATATTTATTCATAATCAATAATTTAATAAAATAGTAGCGTCTCACTGATAGCTTTGTTGTGTCTCACTATAAGAAGGCTTAAGCCTACAGTGAGACAAATGTATGTCACCTTTTATTTATACTTTATTTCTAACAACAAAAGGTTTAAGGCATTTTTTATATAACGGGTGATTATAAACCCTCATCACCTCAGTTGCTGTGAAATTTAAAACGTGTGTGTTTTGTTACTCAAAAACAATAAAAAACAATTTTTGAACGTCAAATAAATTACATTGATTTATTATACATCTAAAACAGTAATAAAACACATACGTTTTAAATCTCACAGCAACTGAGATGTCGAGGGTTTATAATCACCCGTTAGTATGCGCATACGTACTAATAGTACTTACTAGAAATTACAAAAATAGAAAATCTGTCCCTAAGTAATTAAAAAAAAACAGACATTTAATTTTGTGTCTCACTGATGGGCACTCTCCCCTACTTAAAACAATGGAGATTATTCAATTAACAACATTTGCAGTGTCAGGGTTCCACACAAACTCTTATGCGAGTGCAATGGAGATAATGAAGCTAAGTATTGTAGCAAGTACATTATGCCCCTCATACTTTATCACTCTTACAACTTTCATACCTTATCCTAAGGAGCATAAATTTGATTGCACTAAATTTGTTAAATTCAGTTGCAAGATTTGAGCATCTGTCCTTCTCTGAACGAGAAGTAAGATCCCTAACACTCGACCAAGTGTGCATGTTAATTATAATTAGTTATAATTATTTTAATTCATCAAAGAAAAACTACTCAAAATAATAACTTTAAAACTGAGGTTATACAACCCATAAATCAGCTAAATGTGAAATTATCTTAATTTACTTAATTAATTTTTTTTATTTGTATGTTAAATAACATGACAATACCCAAGTAGCGCTGGAATAGAAATTCATGTAGAAATTACGTGCCTCTAATTCTTTTACTGTCTCCAGCCTTACTTTGTGGAACTCCATAATCATGAAATATAATATAAATACAAAGATTAGTTAAAGTTTCACAAGTTTTATTAATATCTTAACCTGACAATATTGTTTCGACACTTTGTGTCATTATCAAAGGTAGATAAGATTGATAAACAAACACGTTGTTAAGGATAAATACATACAGAAAATAGGTAACTAGATACAATACATACAAAAACTAAATATCTAACACTTCTAATAAAGGAGAATTACTAAGCTCAGTTTGTTCATTCATTAAAGGTACTGTGCGTTTATGTCTGTATATTTCAAAAGTTTCTAAAATGTCTAACTTGTGTTTGTTGTTGCAAAAATGTAAGAATTTAATGTTGTTTTGAGGTGTCATTGGGTAGTTCTGTTCCAAAATGTGTTTGGCATAATTCGATTTTTCTGGATGTTTAAGTCTATAAGAGCGTACGTGTTCTTTGTATCTTATGTCGAAATTTCTAAGTGTTTGTCCAATATAAACCGAGTTACAAAAAGAACAATTCAAACGGTAAATGCCGGATTTCATGATATCTTGTGTTTTGTCTTTTATCTGGCTACCTGCTTGGGTTAGTTTATGGATCATTTGTTCATGACCTTTAAAAGTATGTACTAGTAGACACAATTTTCTTTTCATACATTTTATCTACTATTTTGCATTGGCGTGCCTATTATTTTTATAAGGGGGGTTGTCATTTCCAGGGGGCCTTTCAGGAAATTGTTAGTAAGATGTTACTCTACACATGTTTCTCTATTGCCCTTTAACGGGAAAGGCATCTTATCCAAAACACCCTGTATGCACCATATGGAAAACTAATTTGTTTCCCATTTCTGAAAAAATCTTGATGAGAGAGGTGACTGCTTCTTCTAGAACATCAGGAAATGTTAAAAAATTGATCTCGCAATTATGGTATACGAGATAAGATCAAAAAACTAAAATCGCACCAACAGTAACGTGTCCTTACGTTTAGAAATAGCGGAGAATGTTATTAAGAAAGCTTACAGCTAATAATACTTCAAATTTCAATTATCTATGTAGGTTCGACTTGAAAAAATCTTCTTCTTGCTTTTCAATTTCTTTAAATTTAGCTGCTGTATAAACGAACTGTTTGTAACATACATTATTATTTGAATTCTAAGTACCAAGTGTGAAACCAGACACTGAAATGAATGCCTGAAAGCAATATCTGGCGATTATTTTTCTTAATTTTAATTTTGGTGTATACGGTTTTTATTCGTTTTTATTTTATTTATTTTAATTCGCAAATTTGCTTTGGATTTAAACAGATCATTTTAGCATATCTTTTCAGCTAAAATGGTGCTACCATATTTATGAATTTAATTGTTTCGGATTAAGTGATTGATTCAATACGGCATTTAAATTCAAAAATATTAAAAATAAGATTACTTTTCAAGTTCCGGCCTTTACAGTTGGAATTTGAGGATAACATATGTAATATAAGTAAGTTTTTTATTAAGAAAACTTACTTATGTTATGAAAACTTAAAAATGTTATTAAACATTTTTGGTATTTTTTTAGGGGTAGTTTACTGTTGCAGCGATTTCAGTTTTTTGAACTTACCTCCCATACCAAAATTGCAGAATAACATTTTTTAACATTTTCTACTGTTTTAGAAGAAGCAGAGACTTTTGTAAAGAATAAACTTTTGCAGAAATCGAAAATAAAAATGTTTTCTATACTATGTTGCATTCTTTTTGCAGGTGACTGTATAAAAGCTTTTGTATAATATAAAAAAATTTCCATTAGGAAAGGAGGCATTCATTTACTTAACAAAATTATTTATTAATTATTACATTTAAAATATTTTTTGACAGGTTCTCTTACTTTTATTCCTCTAGGTCCTAGGAGTGTTATATAGTAGTATATGGATAGCAGGCCAGGCCACCCAGTACAGAATTGGTATTTGAACAGATTTCCTTATTCTAGTTTATTTAACAAATTACGATATCACAGGTTTTTCACTAATCATTCTTCTAAGCGGCAAGTAATAATTCTAGATTATTTATTAATTACTAGCAAGTATTGTTAGTGAATATTTACATAAATACAAGTTGTGCCTTTGACGAAGGTAATAGTAGCAATGAGACAATCACACGTTATCCTAACAAAAATTTCATAAAGGGGTTTGTTACTTTCAATAATGTCAAGCACAATGCACATTATGCGGAATAAGCAATTAAAATATCACCATGAATTTATTATAAACATTCAAACCCAATATAAATAAGCGTAATAGCCGTAATGTAAACTTTAATAAAACCCTGATATTGACATAATAGTATATTTTGTTGGCATCAAATTACTCATTGGATG